>JAVLUX010000020.1:3752500-5172500 GCA_032164185.1 Moxostoma hubbsi | reverse complement strand
AGCATATTAACCTCCCTCACAATCCGCTCTGACTAGAAGAAAGGGGACTTATTAATACATAATTTTGGGTTCAGCTATATGCTCGAGGCTACATTTAAATAAATGTCTGAATTAAACACTCTGGACACTTTTGTCCATACCGAATGCAATTGCAAGATAACAGGGTGTAACTTCTCTGGTTAGTTTAATAGAAAGGCTTGTAAAATCCATCAATAGATCTCCTATAAGTCTCCTATTGTCTATGAAACAAAAGTCTCCTCCCAATATTATTTCATGAGGGGTGCCAGCGGCTTGCAACATCACTTTAATATCTATAAAAAAGCCCTGATCATCAACGTTAGGTGCATAAATATTAGCCAAAATAAGATTTTGTCCCTGAATTTCAACTAAAACAATAATGACTCATCCTAATTTATCTTTACTCTGTTTGGGACATTTAAATTGTAGATGTTTACTTATCAGTGTAATGACTCCCCTGCTCTTACTCGAGCCAGCACTATAAAAAAAATATACCCACCACACATCTTCCCAAATTTTTCATCTTCCTGCAGAGAAAGGTGCGTTTCTTGAAGAACCACTTCCAACTTCCACTTCTTGAAGAACCAACATATTTCTTATGTTTAAGGAGAAAAATAACCTTCCTTCTTTTTATGGGGTGCCCCAACCCATATTAACCTCCCTCACAATCCGCTCTGACTAGAAGAAAGATTCCACATGGAGAGAGACAATCTACTCATTTGACATTGACATGTAGGGAAAAAAATAGATTGTGTGTCAAAAACAGGATTATAAAGGCCACATTTCAACATTAGTGCAACAGTCAAACCCTGAACATTCCCCAGAACCAAACAAACAGAAAAAATGTATTGTGCGCATTAACCCCACACACGACAGCACCAACTGGCGTCCATCTCTCCAAACTCAAACTGTCCATGCACACCTACGAGAGCCCCCGCAACAACTTTGCTGTCAGATTGCTCAAGTCCGGTGTTTCTATACAAATTTTGTGAGACAGAATTACACAGCAAAAGATAATCTATAAAACAAACTCCAGCCAATAGGCAGAATAAACACAAAGAGGATGTAGTTTTATCTATAAAACTGTACTAAAGGTGTAATATTCTACAAAATAAACTCCAGCCGCTAAGCGGAACCAATACAAAAAGAGTGCCCAGATACTTCAGACAGTCAAATGAATGTTCGGCTGCAACATGAGTGCAAGCAAATGACTTACTCCAATGACTTAGCCAGAAATACTCCACAAAATAAACTCCACCCAATAGGCGGATTAAGCACAAAGAGCCTGTAGATTCATCCAAAAAAAGGCTGAAGGTGTGTTGCTCTACAAAATAAACTACAGCTGCTAGGCGGAACCAGCACAAAAAGAGAGCAAAGAAATCTTTAAACATTCAAGCAAATGTTCAGTGAGGCGGTGAGTACTGCTTGTGGGCATGTTAATGTTTTACGGCCATCCTTAGTATCTATTCACAATTTGGCCGGGAATATTAGTGCAAAAGCGACATTCCGTCGATGTAATGATTCTTGCATTCATAGAATCTATCACGTTTCTCTCGTCGAGTTCGCAAAGTCTGGGAACAAGAAAATGCTGCGTTTTTTTCCAAGAAAGTCTTGTTTTACTCCTTGCCTCGTGCAACACAACAGCTTTATCGGAAGATCTCAGAAATTTGTCCGGAATTGATCGGGGCCTGTCTCCTTCTGCGGATTGCCGAACCGGAACCATGTGAGCTCGCTCGAGTTCCAGCTTAAGGCTTGCTATATTGAGCAGACTCAGAAAGAGCAATCTAGGAATTTCATCATATCCATTCCTTCTTTGCCCTCTGGAATTCTGACAATATGAACGTTAATCCACTGGCTACGGTTTTCCAGGTCCTCCAACTTCTCCCAGACATGGTCCAAATCCACCTTGGTTGCTAGCGGATTAGCAGATCCTCTCCGATGACTCCAGAAAATCGATCCGTTTCTCGACATCCCCCACTCTTGTAAACATATCAGTGAATTATGTCTCCATGGTAGTGATCGATCGACATATAACAGCAAGATCCTCCAAGTCAGCAAAGACCTTTGTCAGCATTGCCGACATGTTCAACATCTCTCGCCGCATTTCCCACATATCTCCGACTAAATCGGCTCCCGTGTCCGCAAGCTGCTCAGGGGTGTCAGCTTGAGCATGTTAGTGTCTTTAAATGTCTCCAGAGCATGAGGATTTTGAATTCTTTGACATACTGTCCTCCTAGAACAGTTATGGAACAGATTGTATCGAATCGCAACGGTTTATGTCTTAAAAAATTATTAAAACTAGCAAAGTGCGCAGAGAAGGCCGTTCACACGTCCGATCCTCGCATGGGGTCACATGACTCCCGTTAATTCTTTTTTTAAAAGTATGTTTTACTTGAGCTATTAAGTTGTTTAAATAGTCATTTTTACATTCTTTTTAGGTTTTACGGTGTTACGTCACCAATACCATGGCAACCAAGTCGTAAAATTGGATACAATTTAACACAGAAAAGTTTAGTAAGTGATTATCTCACACTAAAATCATGTTAACATGCATAATATTTACGTCTTGTTGCTTTACTTTTAAAATATTTTAGTATTTTAATGTTTATGGATTGGCCCTGTTCACTTCCATTGTAAGTGCCTCACTCTACCCCAGATTTTCGTGTAGGTACTTCTGCAGACTGGAGATCTCCAAACAGGGGGTGAAACTCCAAATGAGGGTGGAAAAATTCCACAAGGAGGCAGAGTTAATCCAGAAGGGGGTTGGGCCAACTCCAAAAGGCACTTCCACCCATAGTTAGGGGTCGGCGGCTCTGTTTGTCTTTGCAGGAGGTTTGGAGCTCCCGCCCCTTTTCGGAGCTCGGCCTACAGTTATATCCTTATCCAGATTCTACTTTTATAAAAACAAATTTAAGGGATGAGTTAAAATACATTTTTAGAGTAATCAACATTTTGCCACAAATGCTGTCGATTGATCTGAACTTGTTAACCCTCTGGGGTCCGAGGGTATTTTGGGCCCTGGAGAAGTTTTGACATGCCTTGACATTTGTGCTTTTTTCAGTTGCTTAAAAACACATTAATGGCTAAAGTCTGATAACACTGTATTCAGCACATACTGGGCTAAAATAATATGTGAGCAACATGTGTGTACATGTTTGTATTTTTGAGAAAATAACGTTTATGCATGGTTTTTAAAAAAAAAAAAAACGATTTTAAGTAATTGAAATTGAAACTGAAAACCATCCTGATCACTCATTCATACAAAACAATATAGTAATTGAACTTTTGTAAGACAATTTTAGTGTTGAAAGGTCATATGCGAGGAGGCGTGAATGATCATGAATACTTAGGTGATTCACAGCTGAGACAAAAGACCCCTCCCATGGGCCTATCAATGAGGAATGTGACAGAAAGAGAATGAATGTGAGGAGTGTCACTTAATGATCAAAATCAAGTTTTACGTTAAAAGAAGATATCTGACTATACATTTTCTTTACATACTTTACTTAATTTTTTAGACCTACACTACCGTTAAAAGATGTCTCTTCTGCTCACCAAGACTGCATTTATTTGATCCAAAATACAGAAACAATATTGATATTCTGAACTATTCTTACAATTTAAAAGAACAGTTTTCTATTTAAATATATTGTAAAATGCAATTTGTGATCAAAGCTGAATTTTCAGCATCATTACTGCAGTCTTCAGTGTCACATGATCCTTCAGAAATCATTATAATATGCTGATTTTCTAATTTGGGCATATTTAAAGTGCATATAACTCATTTAACCTGAACACATATTTGCAAGCACAAGCTTTGTTGATGATAAAGAGGCATTATAAACACTAGATAAAATATAATCTAATCATTCATATTATTTTTCTATCATATTACATATCATATTTATATCATACATCATACAATTTAAATACCCGCTTTAGCCGAAACAGCATTTAAAATGTAACTAAAACTTGCTCATTAGGACATATTTCAAATGTCAATACTCTGAATCACTAGTGAAATATGTTCAAGTTTATATAAAATAACATATCAACTAATGAAAACTAATTGACTTACTCGTCTGAAATTGTATCCTCGGCTGGATCAAGTCTCTCTTCAAAATACAATCATTCATCAGAGTCCCGCTCTTCTTCTAAGGAAAATGTTAACTCTTCCTTACTATCCTGGAGCTTTCTCGCCTGTGTATCGTTGCAAGCGCGGAAACTGAATGAATTTTGTTTACAACCTCACAGTGGGGGGCGTGTACATTTGCATTGATCGCCTCAGCACATTAGCATATGAATGGCGCGCTCTGCTGGTGGGTGGGATCATATTAGAGAAAATGAGATGAACCTGTAAAAACTGTACAGCACTTTGTTTCATACAGATTACAATGCAGGAGAATATTTGTTTTAAATTTGAATTGTTTTATTTAAAAGTAGAAATCTTAAGCTTTCTTTAGACATACGTTTCATGTTTTTGAGATAATTATTTGCGGAGTTTCAGTACATTTTAGTGATGTGTTTCTGAAATATGTTCGTGAACACAGAGACTGCTGAAAGCTCACCCTTTTTATTTTCTTTATTTTACAAAAGCACAAGGTTTTGTTGTTATTGTGAGTGTACACAAATAAAAGTAGACCCTTTATAGTCTCTAATGATGTCTTGCACTTATCTGTATACCCAAAAATTATGGAGTATTTTAAGTTGTTTCTGCTGTAATGACAAACATATCAAGCAGGACGCGCCGGCGCGTCCGTCGACCCCAGAGGGTTAAACAGTAAATTATTTTTGTATTTGTTGTTACAACTTCATTCAGGACAATCCCCACAATGGCAGATGAAGTATGTCCAGGAATCGATTTATTCTACTCAGCTGCATACCTGAAGAATGTACTTTATCAATGGCCTATCAAATGCAGAACATACTTTGAAAGTACGCAAATTGGACGCAGTTTGTGTTATACCATCAGCACAGTAAACTCTGAGAAACTGTATCTATAATGTCATTCTCTTTCAAAGCAACAGCCATCAGAGCAGCACATGAGTATCCACCTTCCACAATTTAAAGGCAATTTCTGATGGACTTCCATATTTACACATAATCTGAAGGTCACAGCTTTGTACAATCAAATGTTATAAATATTCAGGCTATTTCTTTGTTGAATATCTGTCAGTTATCCTATTGACGGGCTGCATAATCCGCATCATAATCTGCATCACCTACAAAAAAAAAGTTCCTATAAAAGAACTCCCCAGCCATCCCCAAAATTTATCAGTTTCTTTATGTCTTGCTGATTTTTTTGTAATTTTTTTTTATCAATGTCTTGTGACAAAAGGCATAAAATTCATTTTTTTAAAAATGCACCTCAAGACCCCAGCCCAGTTGTTTTTAAACAAAACATGTCCTGTGTGAACACCCCTCAAAGTGATAGCTCAAATCAAGAAAATATGCAGTTTTCCAAACATTTACGCTGCATAAACAAACAACATGTATGCAAATACTATATGAATGGATCCCTCACCTTCTGATGTTCAATGAGGAAGTTCTGGAAGTCCTCCAGCGAGATCTTCTGTTCAGGTCTCTCAATAAACCTGCAAAAACATGACAGATCAGACGAATTGTGGTTGTATACATCTTGAGACAGAGGAGGATATGTGCAAATGTTGAATTTGTCATTCTTTGATATGATTGTTAATTAATCTCATATTAAAATGAGCTGAATGAAGCTAATTCATAGCATTACATTATTGTACTAGACAAGTAACGCATTGAATAGAATAGAAGTCAATTTACTGTTATATGTAATATGAACATAAGCCCATCACTGACCTACAGTCCACAGCAATCTATTCTGAAGTCAAGTTAATCTAGTCCAAACAGTGCTTTTACTATATATTTTTTTAAGTCTTTAAATAATTGTGCGTGCATGAAAGAAGAGTGAACGATACCTTTGCAGCAGAGGAATCTCCATCTATAAGAGAAACAGCCATGGTGATCGTGAGAGTAATATATTTAATGCATGATCCTGTAACTAAACCCACTTAAATCCAGTAAAACACACTAAAACACAGACTGTCATCTAGACGTTTAAACCCCACCTGCACTGACCCATCAAACCTAATGAACACATCTGATGAGATATCAAACAGCATATAATGGCAAACAATGTATTTTCATATACATTCTGCTTGACATGAGTGATTAAATCAACCAAAGGCAAACAGACACAGACACACACACACACACACACACGGCTTGTGAATACAGGGGTCATTTGGGTGCCGTGTGTGTGTGTTGTTGTTGTTTAGTGTGGCCTAATGGCTTTTAGCCGAGGGATCTTGCAGCGTTTTAAAAGGGCGAGTATTGACGTGAAGGCCATTTGAGAAGCGGGACAAACAGTGATGTCTGATGGGCGGAAGTGCCTCAGAGTTGAACGAAAAGGGGTCTACACCTCATATTATACACAAACATATAAATAACACACATGAATAAATGAAAGTGTAACTTACTGATTTCTGTGCATCAAACATCAGACTGCGGTACAACTGAGCAAAATGACTATACGATACATCTCCATTCCTCAGCTCTCCATCCTAACAAAGATAAACTAATTAAATTCAAATTAATTCAATTGATTAATAAATTTTTTTAATAAATTAAATAAATCAAACAAATGCAATTAAATTGATTAATTAAAAAAAATATATAAATCAAACAAATTAAATTACAAATAAAATTGATGGAAAAAAAACAGAGTAAACAAAAAAATAAAACAAAATAAAACAACTGAAATTACAAAAATAAAAAAGGTAAGAAAATGAACAAATAAATTAATGAAAAAGAAATAAATCAAATGAGATTTCAAAAATAAAATGAATGCAGTAATATAAAAATAACAATTAATAAATAAAATAAACAAATAAATTAATACTAAATAATAAAAGAAACATTCTAAAAAAAAAACTAAAAAAAAAAAATCAAGCAAATGAAATTACAAATACAACAACAACAATTAAAATAAAGAAAAAACAAATAACCAAAAATCAAGCTAATGTGAGAAGTTAAAAGTAAAAATAACTTAATAAATAAAAAACAAAATAAAATACAATTAAATAAAATTAACTTGGACACAGATTAATCCTATATATACACAAAGAAAATATTCATGAAATATTATCACAATTTACACAAACTACAAATTAAATATTACAAAAGAAACCATAAAAAACTAAAACAGAGGAATAAAAATAAATATGGGTGTTACCGGAAGTTTCTCCCGTAAGAATCTCATGTTGGGAACTCTGTAGTTGACTTGACACAACATACTTTTCAAATCCTTACAGGAAATTCTGCAAAGAAAACACATTTTGGAATGTGATTATAAAAGTGTTTCACATTGTGATGTCAGCGGTCTGATTTCTGAGGAAGTCCAGTATTGTTGCAGGACAATTCAAACTCCAAATGTTCGTTGCAGTATTTCATTCATCTAAGTTTTGTGTTCTCATCTTTATGATTTGCAGTAAAGACCAAAATGTATTTAATAAATCAATAAAACATGTAACGTTTTCTCAGTGTTAACCTTATTAAACGATGTCTGGTTAAACTTCCAATTTGTTTTGATGCATGTATACATATACTACACGTGCATGTATATTGTCTGTATACATTTGCTGAAATATGCTTGTACGCAAGTTTCATTTAAACAAATGCATGTTTGTAGCATATTTCATGTGTAATACATACTGCATATATACATGAATACATTACATAATTTATTTAATACTGAACATATAGACTATATAAATACACATACATATAAATAGATATTTATGGCTGTGCGTTTCTGTATGTTAGTTTACTGCATGTATACATGCGTATCTATACACACTTTGTTACAAAGCGAAGGGGCAACTTTCCACACTGTGTGGATCAGATCGTTCACTTTTATTTGATTTAGTCACAGATGTTTGGCAAACTGTAAATGTCACGTCTCTACACACGAGCACCGTTTCAACTGAACGCATCACCTTAAACTGAGTCTCTACACCCCTCCTGCGTGTGCATGTGTGCACTCCTACACACACACATTCATGTTCTGATCTTAGTTTCCTGTTGCAGGATGTGCCATCCCTGAGTTCTATTTACTCAAAAGAAGTGTGTGTTTGTGTGTGTGTGTTCGGGCTGATAAGGCTCAGCAAGTCTGAGTCAGCTATTCTTTTTGTTCTTTAAGTGTATATCGTAACGTAAAGACACTCAGATAGATGAGGATGAGTTAAGAACATCATCTCAACACCTTTTATATAGTGCAACAGAGACGGTCCATAGGCAGAGGTTCCTGAGTGTTTTTCCTAAATAACTGTATTATCAAGAACCATTCATTGTAAAAGTGTTCCCAACGCCTTGAATTCAATAAAAGTTCTGAGCCCTCAACCAAACCAACCAGCATTGAGATGAATCAACAATAACAACTTTGATTTGACCAGACTGTGTATTTGATGTCTTTATCAAGGGAAAGAATGAGCTACTTGTCGCACCGGAGTTTTAATGTCTTTGTAACATAGTTATTGCATTTTTTGCTCCAACGTTACAGCAGTGGTTCTCAACTGGTTTTGCTTCAGGACACAGATTTTACTGTCGACCTCAAGTGGTGACCCAACGAGAAAAAACAATAACTTTCTTTTATTACATATAAAATGAATTCTCTCTCAGCTAATGCTCTTAATTATGAAGGAACCTTCTAGGCACAATTCAAAAATATACATTTTACAAGTTATATTTTATCATTAGTTTTTCATCAAATTGGCCACATTTTAGCTTTTGAAAAATTTTCAAATTCAGTCTGTTCCTCCAATTAATGTCTTGAAATTGCATATATTATGTTGCATAAATATTTGTGTAACATTATTATTGTTTACTTGCAGAATTTACATTGATATGTAGAACATGTACTTAATCGGTACTGTCTCTTTAAGATTACCGGGAACAGTCAGTAAACGCATATACCGAGAAAAGGCCAGCTTAATTTCTTTAGCACATATTTTTATATTTATTTATTTATACTCAAATTACAGTAATAAAAAAAAAAAAAAAAAAAAAAAAACACAGAAAAGGTACATTATTCAATCCGTGGATCTTGTCTTTGTACACAAAGAACGAGTTCAACCAAACCTTCAATCTCAACACGCACAGAAAGTGCCTCTGTGCTCGTAACTTTCCACTTTACTACTCGATCTCCGGTGAGTGATTTCTGAGCATTAACTAGCCAGTGGCTAATCATAGACATTTTGAGTGACCGTGAATGCTACATTTCCACAACGGCATCTGAAACTGAAAACGTTTGATTTGAAATGGTGCGGCATTCAAGCCACTAGGTGTCAGTGTAAGTCCAAGATGATAAACATGATTTCTGAATGAAGTTGAAATCCCGCCGATTTGTGGCTTCTACTGAAGCATACAGTAAAGTCTTAGGAACATTATATGAATCACAAAAATGTCATCTGTGTTCTAAATGTCGCACTATACACTTAAACGATGCACTCAGTATACACAGAAGCATTCTCTATTTAACAGCTGACAGACGTGACGTTTCAAATGTTCACAATGTGTTACCGCTTGCTTTAGCGCGTTAGCCAAACTCAGTTCAACACTTGCATCTCAGACAATGTACATATTCACGTGGGGCGATGATAAAGGATTCAAAGTACATTTGTAAGGTGCTGTCTTCACTGAAGTTTTGCTAGTTGCAACAATCTACATTATTTACAACTGCTTTGTCAGACCAGCATCACGGCCAGGTAACTCCGCCCCTTCCGCTACCTACGGCAAGCCACGAGCACCAAGTGCATGAATGGTCCTACATTCCCCTCTCCATTTTAAGGGTTGAAGAAGTGTATCATATGGCTACTCTTTTTTTTTTTTTTTTTGCCATTTTCAGTGTTAACATACTACTTGCACTACAAAATGACGTAGGATAGCGCAGAAGTGTGGAGTTTGGGACAGACCGATTGTCTTAAGACAGTTTTTTGATGTTTTATGCTTTAGGAAATATGAATTTTCATTTCATTTTCATCAATGAGTCAGTCTGGGATTACATGAAGTGACAAAAGCAACAGAGACAGCCTAAATACATGATGCTTGGAACAACCTGCCAACAACCTTGAAAAACTGGCCACAAACATAGGAAAATTTGGGCCATTTTAAAGGAATATGGTGGTCACAACAAATATTGAGTTTTTGGTTTTTCTTTACTTCACTTTGTATAAAAGTTAATTGATAAATAAAATGACAAAAAACATCAGAAAACAATAAAACCTTTTTCCACAACTGTATAAAACCTTTGCACAGTACTGTATGCCATTCTTTAACAACTTTGGAGCTTGAAAGGTCAATGTATACATTACACATTTCTTTAAGGAGAGTTTGATTTAAAGAAATTGTACTGTATATAAAATCATGAAATTAGGGAAATGATTTTAAAGCATACCTGTCTTCCCTGTTGCGATCCACTGCGTAAAACTGTTTTCTTAGCCACCTGAGACAAACAAAAGAAAAAAAAGAGCAGTTGACCAAGGAACACTTTTACATTCGAGAGTGCTGTAGAAGCATTTTAAGCATCCATTTATTGAAATTACAATAAAAATAAGCATTTTCTAGCTAACAAAGTAACGGAGCTGAACATAGCTATAAAACTTAAATTTTTACATTTTAAAATGTTCATTCCCATGACTTTTCCAGACCTGGACATCACAATTTTGGAATTTCCTAATTGTGGGAACCTTGATTATATATAGTCTGAGTGGATCTTAGATTCACACGTTTATGTTTGACTTGCATGTAGCAGACACGCAGCTCACATGACCTTAATGGCCGTTATCAATCAATATGTGATGGAGTGTAGAGCAGGGTGAAGATAAAGGTCAAAAAGGTCAAAAAGGTCACCTCTCTATCTGCAGGGGTGTGGGGGAGCGGAGTGTGTCTGAGACCAGCCAGGTCAAACCCTTCACCCACATCACCATCTCCTCATCTGACGTCGCTGTCATACACACAGAAAGAAGAGAAACAACAACATGTGAATGCGTGTGTATCAACAGGAAGGTTTTTAATACTGAAGTGTACAGTGGTATATGTTACAAATAGTAGCATGTCCATAGTTAATGACAAGAACTGACTGTAGCATTGTTTCTTTGCAGATGACCCTTTGAAATGTTGTGCACAATGAAATCACATTCAGACACTTCAAAGTGTGACCTAAGGGTGTGATTACTTTTTGGGGCCACTGTATACAATCCGTTTACACAATATTGTGTAAATACTGTATTGCGCAGAAGTATATAGTACTTATATAAAGCAACAGATTTGTCTGGAAAGTAGGGGCTGTTACCTGCCAGACTAAGTGCTTTGAGTCGGAACTCTGTCCCGTAGAGAATGACGAAGCAGTGGGCCTGATCCGGCCGAGCCGTCGAGTCCTCCACATACCGCTCAAAGTCACGTGACTTCTGTCCAGTCCTGATCTCTTTAATCTCCCGAATATCAACTGAAAAGCACAGAAAACACAGACTTTAGGACTGCAGATGTAAGACGTCGTCTTGGAGATTTACAAGTCTTTTAAACATTCCCAAAAATACTTACATAAGAAATGTATACGATGAAACTTGAAACATCACTGTTTAGATATTTAACAACATTCATCAGTTGTCTCTGGATATGTTCCTGCTAATATCACTAATGTCATGTCTTTATATATGACCTGATAGAAATATTTACTGCACAAATAGGGCTAAGGGGACGTCAGTTATAGAAAATCTGCATGGCTCCTTTGTGATAAAAGTCATGTATTCAGACCCAAAAGGCAAAATACAGCAACTACTGAACTGAAATGGAACATAGTTAAGCCAAAGCAGTATGTTGAAGATGGTTAACCCTTAAATGCATACCTCGGGTCTTTAATGACCGGACTTCATTCCACCCCCTTTTTTTCTAAACTGCGCATGTGTAAGTGTATAGAGTTATTAGTGACCCGTGATATGTAATAGTGTTGCTTTTTTTTGCATTCCATAAATCATATATAGATATGAAATAATCATAAAAAATAATCTTCGGACATCGTGGCACTATCGGGTTGTTGATCTATCTCTCTTGGACCCCCCTCAGTGGCTGGGCCCCTGAAAACTGTCCCCTTTTCCCCCCTGTTTGGGTGAACTGAAATTCTGCAACTTGTGCATCTGTTTAGACTATGATTATGTGTTTGTGTGTTATGTGCAGCTCGCATCTCGTGACATTTCAGTGTGGAAGTAATGAAACCTGTTCTAGATTTGTTGCATCATCCCTTTCATAAATGAAAATAAAAACTCAACATATATTACAATATTTTCTTTTGTAATTGTCTTGGATGCTTTGAAAAAATGACACTATATCTGGCCACTTTGTACATTCATTTGTGATGAGGATGAGATAGATAGATAAGAGAGAGAGATAGAGAGAGAGAGAGAGATAGATAGAGAGATAGATAGAGAGATAGATAGAGAGATAGATAGAGAGATAGATAGATAGAGAGATAGATAGATAGATAGATAGATAGATAGAGAGATAGATAGATAGAGAGAGAGAGAGAGAGAGAGAGAGATGCTAAACACCAGAGTATGTAATAATGTTTGCTGAAACACCAGTGCATTTCAAGGGTTAACTTAATGTTGACAAAAGGTAAATTGCATTTTTTGTTTTACATTGATCATCTCAGAATATGGTTATTTAAATTTTTTGTTGAAATTTGTGTAAAAATATTGAACATTTGACAGTAGGATAAAATGAGTCAAGAAAGACTCACACTTGAAATATGTCTTGTTCAATGCCCACGTGATGTCATCACATACAATTATTGGATATGAATTTTGTGGTGTCATTTTTCTAGAGCATTTATGGTAATTCTCAGTATCTATAAATTGCTCGAACATTAAAGAGGAAATGAAACGGCAAATGGATGAAATTGAAATTTATCAAACTGTGTGTGTGTGTGTGTGTGTGTGTGTGTGTGTGTGTGTGTGTGTAAACAGAGCAGTGTCATTCTCTGACGTGCTGGCGCTGCACGTGCATTTTATATATATACTTATTAAACATCCTTTTGTGATTCACAGAGCGATTGCACATCTTCAAGTGACTTTGAGTAAAATGTGCGAGTCATATGAACTGGTTTAATGTTGTTTTTATGGTTCTTTATGTCATTTTTGGAGCTTGACACTAATAAACATGACTAACACACAGTATCGGATTTGGGTCGGGCTTGTCAGACCGATACTCGGTCTGTCTAAAAGCTTCAGTATCGGAGCCGATACCGATCCAGGTATCAGATAAATAACAGATTTTTTTTTAAAGTATGTGACCCTTGCGGCTAAACGGATCGTTTCATACTGTCTATAGACTATTAGAACAAGTTTTTTTTTTGTTTTTTTTGGGCTGGTTCAGTAGTTCAAATGGTTTTACTTATCCTGGAAAATGTTTACTGGCCAGACCAAAAATGATACCTAAACTATCATAAGCTATTATGCAATTATAGCTGAAAATGTTTAGCTGAAAAATGATGAAAATGATGCAAAACATTACAGATTTCTTTTACCATTTTAAACCCATTCTGACTGATGCTTCAATAAGATCACAAGACACACTGCCAATTTCAACAAAACCTCATGCAGGTCAGCTGATAACGTTAGATAACGTTTCTGACATTTTAACATTCAACAGAATTTGCAAAAGAAAATTGTTCAAGCATCACATAACACCAAATGTTGTACAAGATCAACAAATAATTGAAATGAAAGAAAGCAAACACTGGCCTGATAAGGCTAAATTAAACTCCATTATGTGGTCTCAAACTATCATGCGGGACATCCCTTCTGTTGAGCCCCGAGTATGGTAGTGTACCGTTATGAATCCGAATAATATAATCCGTTTGTTTTACAACATTTTCTTCATGTTAAAAGACATTTCTGCTCATATTTCACATGAACAGAGATGAACAACAAATGCAAATATAGCTGCAAAAAGCGATGACGGGCCCAAGCACTATGGGTCCATTTCCACTCGGTGGAAACTAAAGCTATCAAGCATCCCTTCAAAACTTTCCATCAGCAGTGTCTAAACAATTTAAGCAATTTGGGTAAATGTAAGAGAACTTTTTCAAAGTCTTTTGTAAGTGCCACACTTCCTGCTGCCAGTTGGTGGCGCTATGACCGTGACCCACAATAGCCACATCCCTGCGATCAGCCCCCAAGAAAAAAACATACAACTCAATTGAATCTAAATCCCACAATGCATGCAGAAGATATGAGACACTTCCTGTTTGCATATTGTTGATATTAATTTAGTGAATTTCCATGGCAACACCGTTCGATATTTAAAAACTAAAACAATTTAGCATCTTCAATGTCTTGGCATAATGTTGTCTAAATGTGGTGACAGTCTCATGAATCGCCTTATCTATCTATCATCTCAATTTTTTATTGTAATTTGACATTTTTTTGTTAACTGATTAATTTAATACAATTATTTATTGAAAAAAATAAGTAGATCTAAAGATTATATTGTAATGAAATTATTTACCATTTTTATTTATCCATAAACTGGCTTTAAATTAACAAATGTAATTTATGGCATTAGGTGTTAAGATTATATGAGTCATATTCTGTATATTACATAAATCTACTGTGTAGAATTGACACTTTTATATCAGTAATAACATTTATGAACATTTACTTTCAGCAAACAAGTGTTCAGCATATATTACCATTTTCAGATTCATAGCCAAGGGGAGCGCAGGCACAAACTAATGCGGGGTTAGTTGTCACACATGTGGTTTAAATGTTTCAACACGCTGGTGAGACTAAACTTCATTTGTTTTCTTGTTGCCATATCAACACTGTGCAGATAAAAAAAAATTGCAGAAAAATTAAAGATACTTTGGATGATATCGCCAAAGTTCATTTTAAAGTAGCAAAAATACAAATTTGCATGTGGAAATTTTCATCTCTGTATTTACTGTTTATTTAAAATAAGGCAAACTTGGTATCATTTCAGTGATACATAGTCTTTTAATTCTCAGTTAGCCAGCAGAAGTGACCAGTGGTGGTGGCGTAGTGGGCTAAAGCACATAACTCTTAATCAGAAGGTTGCTGGTTTGATCCCCACGGCCACCACCATTGTGTCCTTGAGCAAGTCACTTAACTCCAGGTTGCTCCGGAGTTATAAGTGCACTGTATCGCTTTGGATAAAAGCGTCTGCCAAATGCATAAATGTAAATGTGTGTGTGTGTGTGTTTGTCATCAATCATGCATTATTTCGGTCAGTGCTGTGGCTTTGTTGTGTATTTATTGTCAATGTCCAAATTACTGTAAAGTTAATAAATGTTTTTTTATTGACATGAAAATGTAGTTTATCTTCTAGGCTTTTTAATTAACCATATACAGTTGTTAGAGGGGGGTTTTAAGATGTTATAAGGCCCCTCTCATGTTCCAATATGCCCCGCCTATGGGGCACCTTGTAACATTTACTTCATTTTTTCGAGGTAGATTGCGAAAACAGTACACGCTGTATTCATGAAACAAGAACCCATATGTGTAATAGACACGTGTGAAATTAATGTGAACAAAGAAAAATACATCGATCCCCAAGTACATTTACACAAACTTAAGAAAACCTAAAAGTGTTCGTTTGTGCCCCGCTCTCCTACAGTAGTTCACAGTAGTAACACTTCAAATTATAATCACATTTCATTACACAACTAATGGGGATTTTAAGTGAATGTTAGGGATTCTTTGTATAGATTTAACATAATACATTTGAGAATTTCATCTCGGTGTGTGCTATTGTCGGTCATGAGATATTGTATGTCAGTGGAGAGGTACATAAATCAGCACTGATAAGAGTCTGACTGAGTGGTCTAGCGGTAATTAATTCAGCCATTGCATAAGAGGTTAATGGTAATCCGTCCATATAAAACTATATGTTTTAATTAACAAATATTGCATGCAGGACAATTTTTTTTGTTAAGTGTACACATGGATGGAGAGTGCATGCATATCCAATGTTATTCTGCTAATACAACCCCGTAGGCCTATCAACTTTGTAACAGCTTGAATAAGCAATTTGAAAGAGAACATTAACACAAAGTTAGCTCTAAATCAAATTAAACTACTGAAATCTGTACTTTGGGTGGCAGTGCTGTGAAACTCATGACTATGAATGAAATATTTTATTCACAATAAGGAGATTCTTTTAAATCATCTATTTTGATACACAGTCATTCTTAATGACCGATTCAACACTCAAATAGATTTTTCACATGATGTGGTAATTTCATCTCTTCATCTGCCACTATCAGTTTTAATTTTGTTAGTCAGTAGATGAACAAATAGATCAGCAATTTAATCAAGAACATGTCTGATTGGTCTAGTGGTTAATTTTTGCATCTAGTTTTTAGAGGTTCTGGTTTCTAATTTACCTAAATATAACTTTTTATTGTAATAAACCAAGATTGCATCTATATGTCAGTGGATGGGTGTTACATTTTAAAAATAAAATGCAATAAAAGATGCGGGGAGACAAGAGTAGCGGAAATAGACACATTTATTGTCTGTATTTGAAAAAAATAAAAATAAAATCAACCCAGCGACCTGCGAAGTTCAGTCAGCGACGAACACTAGCAGCGGGAATTTGCACGAGCACATCGGTGTCCAAGATGCCACAGCTCATGAACACCCATCACACAACCCAGCCATGAAACACAGTTTAAATAGGAAGGAAACACACAGGGTGTGTGGTTACCCCACACCTGAGAACGATTAAGAGAGCGAGATAAAAACACAGGCTCTACATCAACACAAACAAAACGGCCGTGAAGGCAATCACAATGGGGGACGTATTTTTCTTATCTATTTCCTGGAAAATAGCGTGAGCGGCAGAAAAAACAGCTGACACTAAACAACACTGATAACAACCACAACAAGATCGGCAAATACAACATACAAAGACGAGATTAAACAGAAACTCCAACTCAAGAACTGGAGATGTTTAACACATGAAATGAGAAATGTAGTTAACTGAAGAACGTAGTTACACATAATTCGTACATAACGTACGAGGGATCCTTTTAGACACCACGCGAAATATCAGCTTCGATATTTTGGGAATAATTATTTCCTTATTCCAATTTGTTTACGTTATTTTCTCACGTCGCCATGGCAACTCCATTCGATATATCAAAAATTCTTTTACAATTTAGCATCGTCAATGTCTTGGCATGATGTCGCCCACATTTGGTACCTGTAACATGAAATCCCTGGGAGGAGTATTTTGAATTCCAGAGCATGCATTTTTCAAACAATCCAGAATGGCCAACTTCCTTTTGGGCAGAGCTAATGACTGTCAGTGCGAAAGTTGTCCGGCTTGATGAGATCTAAATGTATACAAAGTTTGGTGACTGTAGCTCAAAAGGGATGTGCTACAGAGCCCCCCCCCCCCCCCGAACATGCCCATGTTCTAGGTGGTACCACAGAGCCCCCCGCAACTTTTCCAAGCCCTAATGGCCAACGACTCTGACGTGTGTGCAAACTTTCAAGAGTTTTCACGCAAGTTATGTACCCTAAAAGTACTGAAAACCTTGAAAAGAAGAATAATAAGAAAAAGAACAATCTTTAGAAGAATGCACTTTCAGTGCTTGGGCCCTAATTAAATTATTAATAAATATATTTGAAATCTCTTGAATACACATGGCTCCAAGGATTAAAGTAAACAAGCATAGAGACGCACAGTCTGCCAGAATGACAGAAGAGACTGTGTGTGTGAGTTGCAAACACACACTTGATTCTCTCTCTTCTGCTCCTAACAGCACACGTCCTGTGGTGTGGAGGTGTGTGCGTGTGTGTGCGTGACAGGTGTAATTAAATAGAAACCAAGCAGTGGCTCAATGATGTTCTTAGTTAAAAACTTTTTATTTTTCGTCTCCTCACTTTGTAAATATTATTCCTTAATTTGAAATAAATCGTAACACTGTCTACACTGCATGCATGCTAACTTAACCTTTCACATTGATTATAATGAGAAAGTTCTAGTTGTCACGTCACTAGATCACAATGTAGACGAGATGTACAAAGTCTCTGTGATATCTAAGATGATTTTTGAAGCAACAGGGAATAAGAGCAGAATTATAACTATAAAAGGATATCACTTCACAATAAAGGTCCATTCGTAAACATTATTAAATGCATTAGGCATCATGAACAAACAATTAACAATATATTTGTTTTTTAATCTATTAATCTTTGTAAATGTTTGTTATTATGTTATGTTAACTAATGTTGTTAACTAATGTCTTTATTGTAAAGTGTTAACACATGTAGTTATAACTATCATGTGGTAAGATGCAAGCAATATATTTGCTCTACAAAGATGACCCAATAAAAATGGCTGCAGAAATACCAGTCAAACAGAACTGTGGTAAACTAGTGTTAGCTGCCACTGTTACCACAAAAAAAGTGAAAAGGACAGAGGTTGAACACTTCTAAAACAGTTTGAAGATCCTGGATTCATTTATCTTGATTTTACAATAGTTAACATAACTGTAGTAACTATGATCGTTTTGTGGAAATTATGGTTGCCATGGGAAATATTTGTAAGAGTGGCAATGAGCATCTTGTGTTTATCTACAAATAATACAATTTAACTGATCTAATTCATTGTCATTTCAGGTTTTTCCAGACAGAATGGCATTTGATGATGGTATGTGGACGCACTCAGTCAAAAGTTGCCAAACTTGAATGAAGTTGTTTTTCATTATCTTAAAAAAAAAAACTTTGGATCTAATGCATATATACTTGAAATGAGTTTTGTAGACAAATATAATTGTGCCTGTGTATACATTTCTTCACCAAATTACAATTTTAATTCCATTTGAAATGGATGTGTTGGAGTGCAAAGTGAAGAGAAAATCTGCAGACAAATGTCCAGCACACATGGGAACTCAATTCTTTAATAGATAACATACAGTTGTGGAGTTGAGAAAGAACATGAGGCAACAGTGAAACTATTTCAAGCACAAAGTTCAGCTGAATTATGTAAACTTTGTGATTAGGAGGTGTGACTCTCACAATCCGAGGAGCCTCATGATTCGATTTAATTACGATTCAAAGGGCAACGATTTGATTACAAAATGATTCTCGATGCATCACGATGCATCTTGTCCTTTTTTTAATCAATAGGCGATGCAAATGTATTTAAATTGCACATTTCAATGGTAGTTCAAAGTGCTACATAAAAACATACAAGCTATTTTAAAACCAATCAAGAACACAAAATAAAAGTAAAAAATAATAAAAATTAATAAATTAAAATTATTTAATTTCAATAATTAAAATATGTAAAAGAAAGCTGTTTAATAATAGAAAGGATCTGAACTCTTATTTTCCCTTATAACTATTTATTTAACAGCCATTTCAAAAATCTGAATGAGTCACATTACATAAACACTATGAAATACTTTCAATTATATTCAAATATTTTTTTTAAAAAGCATTAACTATTTTTATTTAACAGTATTTAAATATTAATTAAAAAGTTAACATATGCTAAGCCTATATTCATTTTAGTTTGAACTATAACCACAAGTTGCCGGTCTAGAATGAGATATCAACTTCTGTGATTGTGCGGATGTCAGCTTCTCTCCTCACCAGCACAGGAGATAGTAAATTGGTTTAAATAGCAAAATCCAACCTCCAAACAAACTCAACCCTGACAAAGAAACCTGACCCCTAAACTCAATCTCCAAACAAACTCAACCCGACAAACACCACCAAACAAATAAATCTTACCTCCAAACAAACTTGACCCCCATAAACAAACTAAACCCAAACAAACACTCAACCCCCACAAACAAATCTGACCCCCAAAATCAACCTCCAAACAAACAATCTCAACCTGACAAACAAACCTCACCCCAAAACTCAACCTCCAAACAAACTCAACCCCGGCAAACAAAACCTGACCCCCAAACTCAACCAACAAACTTTCAACAGGCAAAACACTCAACCCCCAAACTCAACTGACAAACAAACCTGACTCCCAAACCTCCAAACAAACTCAACCCCGACAAACAAACCTGACCCCCAAACAAACTCAACCCCGACAAACAAACCTGACCCCCAAACAAACTCAACCCTGACAAACAAACCTGACCCCCAAACACACTCAACCCCGACAAACAAACCTGACCCCCAAACACACTCAACCCCGACAAACAAACCTGACCCCCAAACAAACTCAACCCCGACAAACAAACCTGACCCCCAAACACACTCAACCCCGACAAACAAACCTGACCCCCAAACAAACTCAACCCCGACAAACAAACCTGACCCCCAAACAAACTCTACCCCGACAAACAAACCTGACCCCCAAACTGGCAAACAAACTCAACTTCAAACAAACTCAACCCTGAATATTACTAATTATTAATAATTACCAGGTAAAAAAAAAAATATTGTCCCATTTCCACAATCAAAGCCATTTCAGCATGTGATAAGGGACTGTGTCTTGTCATTATCTTTTGAGTTTTAGACATTTGAATCTTTCTAGAGTATATAAAATCCTGGAGTTGCATCATCCACAATGAGTCATTCATGCTGGCAAATGTTTAATTGAATTAGTTTTATGTGCAAATTATGACCAGAACCACTGTCATCACATCCTCTTTTGCAGGGTGAAATAATTAAGTAAATAAAATACATTTACAAACTTCATGAGTTGAGGTTCTGCTTTCAAAAACCTCAAATGCAAATGTTTCTTATTACATTTCCAAGAAACTCATAACGAGTTGCCAATAACATGACAACGGGATAAATGTGAAGTTTGATAGAAAGCTGTATATTAAGTGATCTATAAAAAGCTCAAACATGCCTCATGTGGTTAAAAAGGTCCGTCTTAAGTTTATGTAGTATGAAAGGTGTAGCACGACAAATTAAAGACCATAAACTTAGAGAGTATTTCAACATTGGAACCACAAGCACAGAAATCTGTAGTTACTAATCACGTGGATTTATAATATTATTAAACTGCCAGTTTAGAAACGCCTACTTGTTCTTTATAAAATCACTACAAATTCTACATTTTAGAAAACTGTCAAGTTATTTGTGTCAGGAAACAGTTATTTTTTATTTTATTTTTTTTATTCAGACCTTTTCAATGAATTGGTTGATCAAGTTCAAAATCCTAAATGATTCACAAATTGGACTGATCAAGTTGAGTTCAACTCACTGACTCAATTATTCCAGTTGCAGCAATGAACAACCCATTGGAGGGGAAGATTATCAGTGAATAATGACCTTAAGTTTGGGTCTGTTCATCACACAAAATCATATGACTTCAAAAGACTTGGAATTGTACACAAGTTCTATGGACCACTTTTATGATACTTTTATAGGTGCTTTGGAGTCATTTTGATGCTTCAATTTAAAATGTTTCAAAATGTCTTCTTTTGTATTTCACAAAGAAAAAAGAAGTTAGGAACGAAATGAGGGGAAGATTTATATTTGAGTGCACTACTCCTTTAAAGATTTATTTGAAATTTTCTGATGAATCGTATAGGAGTGTTCAAGAACAACGCACTAGAATAACTCTGAAATATGAGCTCAGTGGTTCAGGTTACTCATATCCACATTTGCCCATCTGTTTCTTTTTATATGATAAGGTTGGAGAGTACAAACACAACAGTCCTGAGGAGGAAGCCCCTCTCTAAGACAAACACACACACACAGGACAAAGGCAGTTGGCTTGAGATTGGAGCACCGGCTGAGTGCAAGAGGACCACTGGACAATTCCAAACAGGGCAGCAGGAAACACCACTGCACGGCACAACCAAGAGCCTTCCTGTTTCACAAACACACACACACACACACTTACACCTTAAAGGAATAGTTCACCCAAAAATGGAAATGTCGTCATCATTTACGCACCCTTATGTTGTTCCAAACCAATATGCCTTTCTAGCTTATGCAGAGCTCAAAAGGAGATTTTTTTTTATGAATATCGGACCATCTTTTTAGTACATTTTCAGTTGATAGTTCCTTAAAGATTTTTCAGCCACAATATCCACCACAACATCACATATGACAGTCCCAGACTCGACTTCTCGACTTCTATTTCATTAGGGAGGATTGAACAAACATACAAAGGGAAAGCTGACAAATGGACATGAAAAAAAAATACTTTCTGCTGGGGACCTGATTAGCCATCACTCCACAGGACTCAAAACTGTACAGACATATGTATATTTCGGCAATATGTAATTTCATGACCAGTCATTTTAGAAAATAGACCCCCATTAGACATTGCCAACACATTTAAACTGCATTAAAAAATAGAGCCTAATGATAAAACATAAGGATAAAAGATTGGATTTTTCTTTGATGAAAGTTAAATTAGCCTACATAAAATGTCTAGAGATGGGATTGTAAGAAATGTAATGATTCCTGTTCCAATTACCTATATCAGTAACATTTACGATTATTATATATGAAATATTTTGGAAATAAGAAATGCGATTCCTGTTGGATTGACAGTTCTTAGCAATCTAAATTAATTCCCAAATGCTGAAAACATTTCATATTTTTAACAGAACAGATTTTTGCAAACGGTATTATTTAACTTATTTGTTTAACAATTTAACTATGATAATAATTCATTCATTTTTATAACATAACACTAATTACTACACAAAAAAACTCATAATGTGTGGCTTTACACAGTCATATCAAAAACTATTTATTAGTCATTGCTTTGATTGGTCAGCTGGCCTAGTCTGTTGTGATTGGTCAACAGCTTAGAGCATGTTTCAGAATAGTAACAGACATTACATTAATGAGTTTCAGCTCCAGAGTCTTGCTGAGCAGCTGTAAACACTATTGTAACTATGGTAACAATGGCGTCGGTTTTGCCATACCAGTTCGAGCCGATAATGAAAGTTTGGAAGAACAACCTGATCAACCCGAACCACCTTCGCAAGCACGACTTGAGCAGGACCTTTCACAGCGGTAAGATTTTATTCAGTAGCTCTCTTACATTTCAGATGCGATGTTATAACCAAGTCATTTCTCTACATCACGGTAACAATGATAGTGTAACTTGGGACCAAGTGCAATGTTGATTATTGTGATCCTAACAAAGCTTCAAGTAAAAGACATGTAGTGCATCCAAGTTAGACATCTTTTGCTGGAATGGGTGTAGCCAAACCTTTTTCGCCCGAGATATGAATGGAGAACAGAGGCCCCTTAAGAGCGAGAACCACAAATCGCGACCACAAGGAGGTTACCCCATGTGACTAACCACCCTAGCAACTGGGCCAATTTGGTTGCTTAGGAGCCCTGACTGGAGTCACTCAGCACACCCTGGATTCGAACTCATGACTCCAGGGGTGGAAGTCAGCATCAATACTCGCTGAGCTACTCAGGCCCCCCCTACAGCTTGTAATTATAAGGAAACCTCCTCACTTTACCCCTGCTAAAGACTCTTGAGATCAACAATTCTGTTATTGTTGTGGTTGTACTGCTGAGGAATAGTGGTAAAAATGAATTTTAACCACGGATTCTTCAAATCATGTTCCTTTGGATGTCCAAACAAAGTGGTTTTGCTTCACAGTGAAGAAAACAGCGTCTTTTCGACATGGCAACAACTATAACCCAACTCATCCTGGCCTCGGTTATAACTACCTTTGTTTGAGGGCGGGCCAAAGTAGCTCTTAGGTGGGCATTATCGTCGAGCTTCTTTAAAGGAATCTTCCTGACATTACATCTTTAATGCAGTTATATTTAATGCGTTAAACCTTTAAAGTTCAAATAATACTGAAGCAGATCATGTAAATAACTACAAACTCTGACTCTGGCATTTCTCTGTGCAGTCAGCACCTCTTCTATGAGTTGGTGGAATGTCCCGATCTGAGTGGGGGGATGAAACTGCACCTGGCTGATGCACACTCGGTCATGTTCTATATTTAATGTACAATGATCATAATGCAAGGCATGTCGCAGATAAATGCCCCTTTCAGTAGAATTTAGCTTCGGGTTTGGAATTAAGTATTTAAATTAAAATTAACAAATTTTTTTGACTGTTTTGTGAAGGTTGGTTTCTTTTTAGACTAGTCGACTTCAAAATTTCCATTTAACCGTCAGTAAAATGAGTCGTTCAGCACATCCCTATACAAAATACACTTACATTTAAGATACATTGTCTTAAAGCAACTCTAAATATCTTATATGTTTCTTCTCAAGTAAATGTATCTTGTTTTAAGGATTTTTAGACAATTTTAAATTGAAAACAAGCAACAAACATTTTTTGCAGGCAATTACTTTGCTGAATTAAACTTTATTAAAAAAGTAATTTTTTTTCCTTTTAATTCAGTGAACGTCATTTAGAGGCATTTTTAAAGACGATTTTGTTCTCTTTATTGTTAGTAAGCACGTTTAATACAACCTTTTAAGTCGAGCACAAGCTGAATAATCGTTAAGAGCTAACGATTAATCGTTGCAATAATAGGCGAATAATCGTTCTTGTCATGTTTATTCTGTTGGTTCCTGTTTTTCATGTCTTTTATTATGAAAAGTTTAGTTCCCGTTTCCCTAGTCATGTGATGTCCTGTTTTCCCTCCATGTTCATGTGTCTTGTTTTCATTGGTTTATTGTCTTGTTAATAGGGTTGGGACGATTCATCGACGTAATCGAAGTCATCGATTACAGAAATACTTCGATTTGCATAACATGTGTCGCATTGAAATAATTCAAATGGCAGCACCCGGTTTAAGCATGAATTCCCCGAAGAACAAACTGCAGCTAAAAAAAAAACTTGCCCATGGTGATCTAAAAGCATGGGAGTATTTTAGCCAGAGACCCAACGATGTGGTGCTGTGTAAGATATGCAGATGTGGAAATGGCTTATTACAGCTGTACAACCGCCATGATCGAACACTTGAAGCGAAAGCATCCCAGAGCGCTTGTCAAGAAGGCAGCACCGGTAAGTCCTGTTTACTTTTTGAGAGAGGAGGAGAGGTGGAATGTCGAAGGGAGGGAAAGAAGGAGGGGGAGGAAGATTGTGTGTATGTGGCAAGATGGATGTGTGTGTTACAGAGAGTTGATTAAGAATGCACAAGTTTTAGTTATTCCTGTTAGAAAAACATTTGTGTTACTCAAATTGCACTCATTTTACTGTAAACTAATTTTATGTTGGACTGCTAAACTCGAGGTTGCACGGCGTTTTGATATTCCTCCTGAAAGTGACACGAACTTTACATTTGTTTCATTCATTTTGTTGCTGGAGTGCTAAATGTAGATTGCACTTTTCTTTTACTCAAATTTAACAAGTTCTTACTTAAAAAAATCAAAAAATATCAAAACATTGTGCAGTCCAACATAAAATCTCTCCAAAATAAAATGAATGTTGGACTGTAAAATGGAGATTACCAGTTAAAACAGGGCTAATTTTGTTGCAGAATAATGCCCTGTAGTGCACACTTTGTTTCTTGTACATTTGTTTGTGTTTAAGAGAAGATCATTTATTAATATATTGAAATATTAATGAGTCAAGTTTTTTATATTTATTTTGGGTTAATTGTTATATTAATCAAGAAGAAATAATAAAAAAATCTTTAGAAAAATCGACAAATTAGTCGCTAGATTAATCGAGGAAAAAATAATCGGAGGTGCAGCCCTACTTGTTAACAGTTCTGTTATGTTATTGGTTCATGTTTCATTGTCTTGTTATATTGTTTTCAGTCTTGTATTTTCATTGGTGGTCTTGATAACTTGTTACCCATGTCAGATTATTCATAGCCCTTATGTTTGCCTTTGTCTTTGTCAGGTATTGTTGATGTAATGTTGTTTCATGGTTTTTTGGTCAAGTCTTTTGTTCACGTTTGTAGTCAGTGTTTTTTAGATATCACGTTTGTAAATAAAATTGCACTTGGGTTCTTCACGTCATCGTCTCTTCGTTCAGCAACGTTACAGTTCTAATAATTGTTAGATTAATTATCAAAATGATCATTAGTTGCAGCCCTAGTGATGTAGCTATGTCCCGGATGTATTGGCTGCACTGCAAGCCAGACGTTTCAGGCAGTTCAGGAGCAGTGTTGTCTGTGTCGAACTCCCTTTGACATGGACTTTGTGCTTTGTAACTTTGCAGACTTTTTACATGCACAAACAGCTATATTACACACTAAAAGTAAGGTAAAATCCCAAAAAGCATAAACACAAATGATAAAGGGCGTAAGGATTTAGTTTGATTTACTGTACGGAATTAATGATTCTGTACTGATAAAACTTTGAAAAATGCCTGAATCATGAATTGTCAAGGTGGAATTAAAAAATGGTATTATTACTTTCAGGTCATATGCTAAATAGCTACTTTCCCTTACTTGTAAATCTTAAAAAGTACTATGATTCATCGGGGATGGAGTGGGACAAAAAAATTGAATAGATATATAAATAATTCTGCCCAGCTGAAAAATACATAATTAATGTATGTTAGATACATATGCTTGTACACCACCACTGATTACATGCATTTTAAATATTTTTAATTATTATTGGAAGTTTTAAAATAGTATTGTCACTGATGACATGTTTCTAAACTATTCTTTTTAAAAATACAGTTTAATGGAAGTGTATGCTTCTAGAATAAACTTACTGGTGAAATCAGACAAATTACATTTGGCACTATCAGGACTATCAAATATCAGGACCCTTAGCATTATTATTATTATTATACTTTATTTAGCATTATTATTATTATTATACTTTATTTAGCATTATGTACAGTTTAACATAGTACAATCATCTGTAAATGCAGTGCAGATCCCTGTGCTCACTGTATTACATGCGTTTACATGATGAGTAACAATCAAAAACCGGCACGCTTTGACCTCTGAGACATCAGTGTGATGATATCCATGAAAGCTGCACAACTGACTACATTGAAACTGAAATCGAGGTAAGTTGTTGAACGAGTTTAATCTAAATGATGGCGCTCACTTTCTTCTTTACGATTGGTTTGATTGACGTGGATGCCATTTTCTGCATTAATTGTTTATAAAGTGCTCTCGTGCAACTTGGGTCATGTATTTCAAATGAGCTTCATCATCCAACAAATTTTTCACTGGGCTGTAAAGTGACGTCACTGATGGAGCTTCTCCATGCACATGCAAATATCCAACTAATTGCTAATTACATTTTTTGTCGATGATATTCATTATCAAGAATGATAGATTTTATGGATAAGTTAATGCATCCCTAATCAAAAGAACAAGCTCATTCGAATAATATGGCCGGGAATCTGACTAAACTGGACACGCTGTGTTTTGCGCTATAAATTCAGCAGCGGGGCAGTGCTGCCACTGAACAGCGCATTAGGAAACACTATCAGAGTATATTAGTTCAGTGGAAGAATGCATATTCAAAAACCATTAAAGGAAACAAAAGTCATGAAAATCATACGCTTCCAGTATTATTATTTTTTAAACAGAACAAGTTGTGAATAAGAACTGCTTTTTTGGTTCCCAACCCTAGTTATGTCAACTGTCCAACTATAATTTATCACATGGCAAAACCCGCAGCAGACTTTAATAATGGCAGACTCAAATGACACCAGAGTGTAAACGTTTGTATATCTGCAGGTCAGATGGTGACCTTCCGATAAGGGAGTTCTGGGAAAGTTTTGATGAAGTTTCAGTTGCTCACCATCCAACCGAATAATCCATGAAAAAGCTTATCTGACTTAAAATACTAGTACTGATGAAGACGAAGAAACGTTATCAGACATACAATACAATTTGTTAATTCAATCACTCTAGCGTACACACCAAACCAGAACTGCATTGATACTTAAGTTGCCCGTCAGCTTTCCATTGTCTAAATTATCAGCGTACTGCATACAATTCATATTGGAAATGATTCAAATGTTTGACTGATCCGTACGGTTTAACAGGATTCGAAAAAAATCATTTCTTTTATTTTGGCATGTCACATAAATAAACCTGCTTGATGATAAACCTGCTCTGACGGTGTTCCGCACATTATGTCGTCATGTGTGGCATTTGCCTTTGAAAACAAAGCTTAGAACAAAACATTACACAAAGTCTGGCAAGATAAAAATGACACAAGTGTGTACAAAGTGCGTGCATACTGTCAGCATACGTGAAGAGCTTTCCATCAACAAGAAACAAAGTTGTGTAACTTAGACTTCAATGGTGCCCGCCCACTTTCTCAGCAGTTTTGGTTCTAGAAGAACAATCCCATGAAGCAATGCCAAAGACGTAATTGAATTAGAAACAGCGGAAACATATAAAACTATTGATTTACAGTTGTTGATTATAAATAAAGAAAATATACATTTACATTGTATTGCTAAATATTCAGATATATATACAAATGTATAATAGTTTGGGAGTGTAGGGGGAGCGACTCGTTTGTGCCATTCAAAGTGTGTCATGGGAGTGGGCAGTCACCGCACAGCTCTTTTACCGCAATTTTCTGATTGATGTATCGTTTCCCTTCATGGGTAGTGAAGTTCTTCAGCAGGTGTTTTTTTAATTCAGTTGAAATAACACAGACTGATGGCTTTAACACAAGCATGAACCATTGATTAACAAACTCAAATGTTTAGAAGGTATCGTTAAAAATATATTCGCGATGGAAAATATTTATGGGATTTTTAATTCCGGAACCAAACTGTTGCACTCTATTGGCAAATACAGCAATAAACTACGTTTTAAACCATTTGAACAATGAATTTCCTTTTATTTAGTTGTTTATGATTACTATACAAAGATTTGATCAAATCATTTTATAGTGATCGTACTAACTATTAGCATATTCTAGAGGCTGTTTACAATAGAAATTTCCATTACTCTTTTATACTTTCATGACTTTTCCAGGCCTGAAAATCACAAACTTAACATTTTAAAATAGGATATTTCCTGGTTTTCCATAAACAAGGTGACCTTGGTACTAGGGATGGGGATTCGGTAGTAATTAGTACTCCAACCCAGTGGATCTCAACCAGGGGGCCAGGACCCACTAGAGGGCCTCAGCACACGTCCATGACTTAAAGTATTTTTAGCATTTTAATTAAGTTGGATATTTTAATATTTCTTATTTTAAATTAATTTTAAGATGTATGCCAACAAATTATAAAAAGACTTTCTGAAACTTTTAGAATCAAAAATTATCCATGATTAAATATTTTGATCAGACACGTCTAGTTTCGTGTGAGAGGGTCTTCAAATATTGTCTTGGACAGTGGGGGACCATGGAGTCAAAAAGGTTGAGAACCACAGCTCTAACCTACAAAAACGAGTAATCGATAATTCGTAAATTAAAACAAGTAATAAGTATGTCACAAACATGAAAAGTATTTTTTGTTTTACTAGCAAGCAGTACCAAGAACGATTTCAAAAAGCTATCCCTTGCATTCAAAAGAACAAAAGTCACTTCCAGGGAAATTGTAGCGACTGTGTAACTCTTATTAATAAAATACTTGTGGTTTATGACATGCACACAAAACACTAACTCGTTTCATGATCGGAAATGACAGCGCACAGCTCTGGGAGCACTATGTGTGTGTGCTTTCCTCCATCAAGACTTTGCGGTGTGGATCTATAAATTCTTTAAATGTATCAATTAACCTGCTCTTTGGAAAAAAGTGCAAGTTTGTGTTTTACCTGTTTGCACTGCAAAATCTATGCAGGCTTTGGATTTTTAGGACACCTGTATTTCACAATTCAGTGATCTGCGTTTCTTTTTTCTGTTCTTAAAAATATAATAAAAGTGTGTTTGTGACTAACAGCATTTCTTGTCATGTGTCACTCCGAGGCAATTGCAGCAATTCACCCACCTGTTGCAGGTAGATGAGCAAAATTACCCGCGCATGAAATACATTTGGATGAGGAGCTTGTGAACTGGATTCAGCCTCATCGTATTTTGTGGGTGGCGGGTGCTAGTTTCACACCCTAGAAACTGTTTAATATATTTGGCGACTTCCCAGATCCATAGTTTTGCCATCTCCCAATATTGTCGATCATCATCTGTTCACAATCAGCATTGGGATCTTTGTAAGACATCATCAATATCCGATTACATTGTCCCATCACCCAGCCCTAGTATAATAAGCTTCAGAGTTTCTTGTACCACTTCACATATTCTTTCCACCATAAAAGGAGATACTTGGCTGTTGATATGCATGTCACTAACAAGAATTAAATACCAGTAGAGTAGAATTTTATACGAATAAAAATATTACAAGAATTGCCACACTATGCTTTGCTTTTAAAAAGAACAGACAGCATCATATCTTCTTTTCACTCCAACACCTCGACGACACATCCACAGACTCAATGACAGAGATTCAGAATGAAAGAACATTATAATTCAGCGTTGCCCATGGCAGGCAAATAAAATTCTATAAATTTGCGATATTCGAGTAGTGGTTTTAATAGTACAAATTCTGCACCAGATAGTCTACTTGATTAGTCAATTAATCGTGCACAGGGTTGTGAGGGTTACTTTTCAAATGTATTCCACTACAGATTACAGGATATATTCTGTACAATGTCATTTGTAACATATTCCTTAGATTACTTAAAGTCAGTCACATAATCTGAACACTTTGGATTACATCTTTAGCACTGGCAGATTTTTTTCACTTGTTTTGATTATTAAAAAAAAAATAATAAGTGAAAAATATCTGCTAGTACAATAAGACAAAATACACTTATATTAAAAATAAATGGTCTGATAAAATGTATGTATGATCAAATGTGAATTTTCTTGATAAAAAAATAAAAAAGTTAAATCATGGCAGGTAACGTGCAAGTAAAAGGGCTTAAGGTGCGTTCACATACGACGGCAATAAAATTTTCACCTTGCTTGCTCGCGCGAGTTTGACCGCTAGAGGTGTTCACATACAACGCGAAGCTCGAGCGAGACAGGAGGAAGGGCTTCTACGACAACTTCTCTTTCTGCCATAACCATGGTCGATATCACAACAACTGCTGGTCTGTATCTGTTGTGGAAGTCCCAGATACGTCGGAAAACCAAACGCCGTTGTGTTTGGGAGCATGCTATCATCCAATTATCCAGATTTCTTCTGCTACTAAGTCAGTACCTCAGTGACATCCGGACAATCTCAATGTTGATAGGCTTTCATGACAACGCACCATGCAGATTTTTTGCTCGAGTAAAAAATATGTCAACTCGCGCGAATGAAGCGATTGTGTTCACATTATTCAAAAGCTATTCAAAAGCTCCTCGGATCATTCATATGGATAAAGGTTTTCCAACTGAATAGACTAAATATTAAATGAGACAAATGAAAATAAAATTCTAAATAATCTCTTCAGAAATCAATTATTTAAACTGTAACTGTGGTGGAATACAGTTACTAATATTTTGTATATTGAATACATAACCCCGTTACATATATTACGTTACTCCCCAACCCTGATTGTGCACATCTTTACTTGGTATGTGTTGTGTATGCGTCGTAAAGATTTCTCACATTAAACACTTACATTTCCAGCGATTATAAAAACGTAGTACCGTGAGATTAATATGGAGCTGAGGTGAACTTATCGCAAACATCACACTATGCAATGCAATTACATTATTCCACCCTAACCTAAAAAAATCTGATTCAATGATCTCACATAGCGTCATTCCATCTGTTTATTAAACCATTACGTACAGTAGCCTTACTAAACATCTACTTTGAAAGTCACATATGACTTCAGACACACACTGACACAACGAAGAGGCTCACTAGGTGTTTTTTTGTGTGTGTGTGTGTGTGTGTGTGTGTGTGTGTGTGTGTGTGTGGCTGGTGCATCCGGAGCAGTGTGCAGCTGTTTGTAAGGCATCCTGCCGCAGGAGCGCAGCAGCACAGATGGGCCTGTGATACAATCACAGCCGAGACGAGATGTTCGCTCCTTTTAAAGGAGTTCGTGTTCAACCCCTAACATCCGACTTACCCAAAACAAGAATAAATTGTAATCATGCATATTCTAAACCTTTTAAAGCACAAAGAAAAATCATTGCCGTCATTTAAAACCATGAATGAATTGTGGAATATGCAAATTTCCAAAAAAATCGGGTCTGTGTAATTCATATACTTGAGCTGTTATTATGTTTGGTAGAAACATAATAAGCTTTATTTTCAAAATGAAATATACTTGATAGAAAAATGAACCTGATCTCATAGAATCATGTTACTATACCAACATTTTTGAAAATGTATTTTTGCGTGGCTTGTTCTTATCGAGGCAGTTTCCTGGTGAAATGAACTCTAGAGGCACTACAACAACAATTACTTTTATTCGCATTCACACAAGTCACCAGTAAAACAGCACATTCATAAACACTTTCTTTTCACAATGTTCCTCACACAATGCTTTTTTATGACATCTAAATTAGAGGTCGCCCGATTGTGGATTTTGCCGATACCGATAATTAAGGTGGCAGGAAAGGCAGATAGCCGATTAATCGGCCAATAGTTTTTTTAAATAGATTTAGATTTGCCAAAAACATATCTTACTCTTTCTTTACTATAGTGGGTAAAGGCAAAGAGTCCAAAATGAATACAATCCGAGATTCCATTTTTTGTTAAAAAAAAATCCCCATAATAACCAGAAAATAAAAAGGTGTTGTGCATAGGGTGGGATTTTTAAGTATAAACAAGCCTGAAACACTGTAGACTCTTATTTTGAAATGTCAGAAAAACTATCGCCAACTATCAGATAGGGCTGCAACTAACGATTATTAGAACGATTATTCGTCTATTCAGCGATTATTGCAACGATTAATCATTAGCTCTTAACAGATTATTCAGCTTGTGCCCGACTTAAAAAGGTTGTATTAAACGTGCTTACATTAAGGACATTAAGTACTAACAATGAAGGACAAAATCATCTTTAAAAATACCTCTAAATGACTTTCACTGAATTAAAGGTAAAACATATTTTTATTAAGTTTAATTCAGTAAAGAAATTCAGTGGAAAAAATATACTTTTATTCAAGATCTATTCTCTAAAATCAAGTCTAAATATCTTATTTTGATGCTTCTCAGGTGAATGAATCTTTTTTAAAGGATTTTTATATATTTTTAAATATTTGTATTTTTCATATTATGTTCAACATTCTCAGATAACAATGTTTTCTACTGCAGTATAGCTGCTAAAGTAAATGTACATTGTTTTAAAGGAGTTTTACATATTTATATTGGAAAACAAGCCAAAACAAATTATATACGTATATTGTTGCATAATGGGGTGAATACTACACCTCTTTCACCTTTCTGTTCACTTCAATCCATCTTTAACACAAAAAAACAAACTCTCTCTTATTAATAAATGCACATATGTTACGTGACATATATTACGATTCAATAAGTCGAGAGTCATCACGTTATAATCTAGCTGCATTAAGCGCACGTGAGGGTGTGCATCAGCCGGGTGCAGTTTCATCCCCCCACTCAGATCGGGACATTCCACCAACTCATAGAATTTTCCATTTTCAGAGTTTGTAGTTATTTACATGATCTGCTTCTGTATTATTTGAACTTTAATAAAGCTATAACTCATTAAAACTGCTTTTAAGATGTAACGCCGGGGTGTTTCCTTCAAAGAGCTCCACCTCTGCTTATTCCACAATGAGAGCGCTTCTGTATTTACTCATTTTATATTTTTGCATTATAATTCCCTCATACTTTGGGATCTACATCACCTGAAGCAGTGAAGGTTTGCAGTGCATCTGGACTGTGATCTGTGTAATTCTTCCTCTCCTCGGTCAGGTGTGAACTGCAGTGCTGCTCTCACACGTCTTCATTACAGTTTCATATTCGATCTTATGCTATGTTAAATGAGATCCACAACTATTCGACAATGGAAATTTTTGTCGACAATATTTCATTGTCGACGTTGTCGATAACGTCAACTAATCGTTTCAGCCCTACAATCGGAATAGATTTTTGCCGATAACAGTATATCAGTCTAAACACTTTTACTATAACGCATGACTTGAAAGGCAATACATTTTAACGTTTGCATTGACTTTTTACAAGCAGGATCAACTGATAAAATGTTGCAGTTGTGATGTAAAGGAGCAGGGTATAAGTCCTGACAATCACGCGAGTCGACACATGAGCTGAAAGTGTCAAAGAAGCACCAAAAAAATGACGTGGTTGTTTCAGCAATTGTTTTTCATCTCACGTTTGCTTTTATGAAACTTTCAGTTAGGTTTAAGATAGGGAGGACAGTATTGTTGATTTAAACACAAGAGCATTAACCTTAACAACCTCATCTGTTTGGGAGAATATTACACTCGCTTTTAGTGCCTCTCAGTGGACATTCCACCTCATTACTGCCACAATATGTGTAATAAACTTGCACTTCTCATGAGATCAGGCTGCAAATTTTTTCTTATAACGAATAGCTAAAGACACATTTTAGAATGAGGAGATCAAAATTTGGTCAATCAGTAATCAGTAATATTCATCATGAAAGTGCTAACCGAGTGGTCAGATAAGCTATAACCCAACCCAACCCTAACCTAATCAGGTAGTGCTTTCCTCATGAATATGAATACAACTTCCCTTGACATCCTACATTTCAGAAATGCACTTCTTGAACACTACCACTGATGCTCCAACAAACAGTGCATTGTTCTGATAGTGCTACAGATACAGTGTTTACACTTTTCGGGAAAATTTGCCAACAGCTTACTTCTAGTTAAAAGTATTTTAACACTGAAAAATGTTACACATTTCACCTGTACAGACACATTTTTTAGTAAGGATGAATAGCTAAAGACAAATTTTAAAGTTGTGGGAACCAAAACTGTGGTTACACTTCATGCAAATGTCAAACCAAGTACCCATAATGCCAAACACTGATTTAACATCCACCAATCTTGCATTTAACAAATTTAAACAAGCCATTACTTACTTCCCCCCTCGATTTTATCCGTTCCTCGGGTCCAGATAATCTGTCTGGTCTCAAGTTTGACTTGAAACGTCCTTCTCTCGGGTCTTTGAGACTTTTTTGAGTAAAAGAGAGTCAATACGGTGCCCAGCTCGAGATCCCGGTACAAATTGTTCACCTCGGTGTCGCTCAGCGTCCAGGGACCATTGGAGGAGAAGCCGGCGGTCGCAGCCATTTCCCCTGTTTGTTGTCCAGTTCCTTTAAGAATAATTCACAGCCTCCCAGGCCTGGCGAGGACACCTATGAAAATAATGAATAATGTAAACACACCTTTAAAAAAATTGCCAAAAAACAATAGGACATGGCAGCGGTGCAAGCACAGTACGCATCAGTTATGAAAACACATATAGAGGCCTTCTACTATAAGATGCATGCACATGTGTCAATTTGTAAATTGGACATTAGAAACAGGCTTGATATTTGGTTATTTGCATACATCCATTAAGAAATGTAATTTGGTGAATGATAGGTGAATTATAATAAGTGCATGAGAGTGCATGGATTATTATTTCATATACATAAATAACAGATCACATGCATAAATCCATGAAATTTACACTGTAATCTGAAGTCTGATATGTAAAAATAGATTAAATTGAGTTGAACTCATCCAATTCAGTTAAATATAACCCATAGGATCACTTTATACAGATCCAGCCCAATGCAAACAAAAAAACAAAAACAAGAAAATCACTGTAACTGCATTATTAACATCACAAACAACACATGCTTACAGTTTGAAGAGATGAAACGTTTAGACCTATATGTTAGATACAATATGGATCTGAGAGTCTATGATGTTTATAAAGATAATAATAACACAGGTTTTGTATTGTCTCACCGTGTATGAATGCAGCTGACTCTGGGACTTATTAAAAGCCGAAACGCAACATCCAATGTGTCCGCAATCTCAGCGGCGCTCGTGACGACTTGTGTCCATGATGAGTCGCGGGTTTAGCGTTGAGATCGAGCCGAATGTGAGATGTGGTGATCTCCGCCATGAGTCGATGTGTGAGAGCCCTTCCCCCATCAGCCGATCCCTACAGCACACACCGAGCACACGGGCTCTTAAAGACACAGCGCCGCTCTGTGAACTAACGTACTGCGCTGACACTGAATACTGCTTTCTATACTGCACACAGAGCTGTATACTATATACTGCGCACTATTTTTTTGAAAGGAGCACAACACTTTGGTTCCAGAAGTCAAAATCCCATTCATTTATTCCAAGAATTGTGTTTTATCAATAACAAATAATCCAATGAAAGACCTACCGTGATCTCTGAGATTAATCTATGGTATATGCTTCTGTTGAAGCCATTGATCCACGTTATTTATAAATAAAACACGTTTAATAGTAGAATTTGTGGTGAAAAACGACACTACCCATAATCATGAAGAGAAGGATCCACCAATCAAAAAATAGTGAAAAACAAAGTGCACCAAAAGAGGTTTGCAGCAACCAACTCCCATGAGGCAAGTCTCCATACACTCTCATATATTTGGATATATCTGAATATTTTGTAGTACTTTAAGTATATTGATTTTATACTTATAATTAACCACTTTAAATAAAAAATAGTTTTTCCAATGTTTTTAACTTGTTCACGTTGCTTTTATTACTAAGCTGAGAACTGTTTTATTAAGGATTTTATAATAACCAGTGTTGGGTGTAATGCATTACTAAGTAATTAATTACTGTAATTTAATTACTTTTTCATTGAAAAAAGTAAAGTAAGGGATTACTCTTGATTTTTCTGTAATTTAGTCACAGTTACTTCTGATGTAATTGTGTTAAATACTGTATAGTCTATAGAACAATTCTATATAAAACAATAGTGAATTTAAAATCGAAATGTAACATCTAATGTTAAAATTTATGTTTTCTAATTGAACGCTGCCCCCTTAAATTCTTTGGCCATTTCATGGATAATTAATTAGATTTTATATGATTTATTTGAAGAATTAAAAGATCAATTTCATGTCTATCCTTGTATTTTTCATGTGGTCGTGGTTGATAAGGGTTTTAGAAAGTAATTAGTAATAAGTAATACAATTACATTTCAGACAGAGTAATTGGAAGAGTAATCTAATTACACTGTAGAATATGTATTAGTAGTTAGTAATCAATTACTTTTTAGACTAACTTACCCAACACTGATAATAACACTATGGAAAAAATATATGTGAAAAATATTTCCAGAACCAATGTTGCTGAAAAAGTGGGTAGCACTGTTGTGCTCTATAGTTCATCAAAATAGGGTTCCTATTTTGTACTTCCCTAATAGGGAAGTACAAAAATAACATTAATTTTCTCCAAAGTGAAATTGTTTTTTTTTTCAAGACAGATCTACAGCTGAAGTCAGAAGTTTACATGCACCTTAGCCAAATAAATGTAAACTCAGTTTTTCATAATGCCTGACATTTAATCATAGAAAAAATTCCCTGTATTAGTTCAGTTAGGATCACTACTTTATTTAAGAATGTGAAATGTCAGAATAATAGTAGAGAGAATTATTTATTTCAGCTTTTATTTCTTTAACGTTTAAACGTTTTGGGTAGCCTTCTATAAGCTTCTCACAATAAGTTGCTGGAATTTTGGCCCATTCCTCCAGACAGAACTGGTGCAACAAGTTTTTTCTATTGGACTGAGGTCAGGGCTTTGTGATGGCCCCTCCAATACCTTGAATTTTGAACTTTGGAGGTATGCTTGGGGTCCCATTTGTGACAGAGCTTTAACTTCCTTGCTGATGTCTTGAGATGTTCTTTCAATATATCCACATAATTTACCTTCCTCATGTTGCAATCTATTTTTTTTTTAGTGCACCAGTACCTCCTGCAGCAAAGCACCTCCACAACATGATGCTGCCACCCCCATGCTTCACGGTTGGGATGGTGTTCTTCGGCTTGCAAGCCTCATCGTTTTTCCTTCAAACATAACAATGGTCATTATGGCCAAAATGTAAAATTTTTGTTTCATCAGACCAGAGGACATTTCTACAAAAAGTAAGATCTTTGTCCCCATGTGCACTTGCAAACTGTAGTCTGGCTTTTTTTATGGTGGTTTTGGAGCATTGGCTTCTTCCTTGCTGAGCAGCCTTTCAGGTTATGTCGATATAGAAATTGTTTTACTGTGGATATAGATACTTGTCTACCTGTTTCCTCCAGCATCTTCACAAGGTCCTTTGCTGTTGTTCTGAGATTGATTTGCACTTTTCGCACCAAACTACGTTCAACTCTAGGGGACAGAATGCATCTCCTTCCTGAGCGGTATGATGGCTGTGTGGTCCCATGGTGTTTATACTTGTGTATTATTGTTTGTACAGATGAACATGGTATCTTCAGACATTTGGAAATTGCTCCCAAGGATGAACCAGACTTGTGGAGGTCCACATTTTTCGAGGTCTTGGCTGATTTCTTTTGATTTTCCCATGATGTCAAGCAAAGAGGCACTGAGTTTGAAGGTAGGCCTCAAAATAGAGCCACAGGTACATTGCAAATTCAGCACACCTCCTACCAGAAGGTAACTGACTAATTGTCTAAAGGCTTCACATCATGTTCTGTAATTTTCCAAGCTGCTTAAAGGCACAGATAACTTAGTTTATGTAAACTTTTGACCCACTGGAATTGTGATATAGTCAATTAAAAGTGAATCAATCTGTCTGTAAACAATTGTTAGAGAAATTACTTGTGTCATGCACAAAGTAGATGTCCAAAACGACTTGACAAAACTATAGTTTGCTAATATTAAATCTGTGAAGTGGTTAAAAAATATGTTTTAATGACTTCAACCTTAGTGTATGTAATCTTCTGTCTTCAACTGTACCTTCAAAATACCTTAATGTTTACACCTCAGGAGCAGTGGCGGAGCCAGGATTTTTTTTACCTGGGTGGCCAGGCAGGGGCCAGCGATCAGTTTGTGGTGGTTGTTGTTATATTGTCCAACTGAGGTTGGGAGGTGCGGACATCACTGTCAGAGGCGTGTGGATGCAAAAATGTATTTTAGTGGATACATGACACCCAGGATGGAGAGGTGCGGCTTTGAGTGGGGTGATCAATGGGTCCTTGGCTCCGCCCCTGCTGAGGAGTGCATTCATATTCAATATTTCAGCGGTCCATCATACAGTAATTACTGTTTATCATACAATAATAACTGTTTCACGTACTATTTTTTATATAATACTAATGTTTGAAATGTTTATCCCACTAAAATACATATCTTTAAATATATATACCATAAAAAATTAATTTGTTGTTAACTATACACTTAGACACTTCTACACCATTTACCATTTAAATTAACTTTAACACATGACCCATCTATACGCAAACCATTTACCATCAACCTCACTTTAATTATGGTGCAACTTCACAAATTATGCCACCATGGATTGATGATTGGATTGCATCTCTGGAAGGCTTACATTCCTTACAGATTCTTTACAAATGTTTCTTTATTTCTGTAGTTTTGAGCGCTATTCTACGTTGTTGGTCTGGGCCAATAAATTACCATCTTTACCAAGGAAATCTCACCACATTTAACATTTAACACCTTCAACACCCACAGTGATAAATAGATGCATGATGTCAAAGGAGTATGAAAAGATTTTAATTTTGAAGAAGTGGAGACACACAGCCTAGCTGCTTTCTATTTGATGATGTTTTACCATGATACCTAGTCATTAGTACAAAAAGACTGAGACATCAGAACCTTCTCTGCTGCTATTACACCTTATACAAACTGACATATATGTCCATTGCAGTCTACTAATTTTCATATTAAAACAGTGGCCCCAAAGGGAGCAACACTTAAAAACTTAATAATATATTTTTATTATATAACAAAATATCAAACCTAGTGGCATTTATTTTGATGACTAGCACAAACATGCTTTTTAAGCAAAGCATTTAGCAACAATATATGCATAGGTTGTAAATGAACAATCAGTTGTACAAAATTGTTTGGAAACTTTCTTGATATTTCTTTTTATGTATTTCAAATTCAATTTGTGCATTATAACTGTGACTTTAGTGTCCAAATACATTTGGGGGCAACTATTTATCACCAATCAAATTCCTTATAAGTTGCAGATTTACTGAAACATCTCCATAAAACTGTAACCTATTTTCTGGAGATTTCTCACATTTTTCTGCAAATCCAGAGACCATGTCAAAGCTAATGTACTGCACACATGCCACATCACTATACTGCTGCTATTGCACAATGCCCTCATAGAAAGAGGTTATAAACCAAAACCACAGCTGCATTTTCTGCCTTCATCTTACATCTTCTGAGAAACAGGCATGAAGGATGTGAATATGACCTTAAAATCTTTAGTGTAGGCTTGGCTAATCAATTCAAATGTTTCGTCAAGAAAGATCCACTTCTGAGGGAGTTATTTGTTCTTAATTGTGTGTCTATAAAATGTATTTTTATATATATATATATATATATATATATATATATATATATATATATATATATATATATATTGGCGGCCAAACGTTTGGAATAATGTACAGATTTTACTGTTTTGGAAAGAAATTGGTACTTTAATTCAACAAAGTGGCATTCAACTGATCACAATGTATATTCAAGACATTACTGATGTAAAAACAACACTATCACTATTTAAAAAAAAAAAAAAAAAGATTTGTTTTATCAAATCTAGACAGCAGCATCACTCCAACTCCTATCCTTGAGTAATCATGCAAAATCGCTAATTTGGTACAAGAAAATCACTTGCCATTATATCAAACACAACTGAACGATATTTGGTTCATTAAATGAAGCTTAACATTGTCTCTGTGTTTGTTTTTGAGTTGTCACAGTATGCAATAGACTGGAATGTCTTATGGTCAGGGTTGGGAGGATTACTTTTGAAATGTATTCTGCTACAGATTACAGAAAACATGCTGTAAAATGTAATTTGTGACATATTTTGTTAGATTACTCAAGGTCAATAATGTATTCTAAATACTTTGGATTAATTCTTCAGCACTGGTAGATTTTTTCACTTGTTTTGACTATAAAAACTCTGTCAGTACAGTAAGACAAAATACACATGTTAAAAATACATTCTCTGAAAAACCCAAATATCTTATGCTGTGTTGTTTCTAAAACAAGATTAATCAAATTGATCTGGTTTTAGGGATTTTTAGATGTTATTAGAGGAAAACAATACAAAAATTATTATCAAGAATATGATTTTTGCCCTAATGTCAAAGAAAAAACAAATTATGATCCAATGTGAATTTTCTTGATAAATAAATATGATCGTGTCTGGTATCATGTGCATGTAAAATGGCTAGAAATAGCATTTTAGCTTAGCGTAAAGCTAACAATTTACACAAGGTTTATTTCTATTTCTTCTGCTCCAAATTAAATTGAAACGTACTTCTCTGTCTGCTCGTATGAATGTAACACATCATAAGAAAGTGTTTCACCGCTGTTCAAATGCACTATAGATCTCATCATTTATATGTGTAAATGTTTTCCATCTGAAAGGATGAAATATTAAATTAAATAAATGACAACAAAATGCAAAGTAATCAATAATCTAAATACTTTTTGAATGTAACTGTATTCTAATGACCAATTATTTAAATTGTAACTGTAGTGGAATACGGTTACTTATATTTTGTATTTTAAACACATATTCCCGTTACATGTATTTTGTTACTCCCCAACCCTTCTTATGGTCAACATTACGGAAAAAATGGCAAAAAAGAAACAGCTTTCTCTAGAAACTCATCAGAATCTTAACCCCATTGAGCTTTTGTGGGATCAGCTAGACTGTAAGGTGCGTGAGAAGTGCCCGACAAGACCGCCACATCTATGGCAAGTGCTACAGGAAGTGTGGGGTGAAATGTCACCTGAGTATCTGGACAAACTGACAGCTAGAATGTCAAGGATCTGCAAAGCTGTCAATGCTGCATGTAGAGGATTTTTAGATGAGAACTATTTGAAGTATTTTTTTTCAAATTCTTGTTGTTTTAATTATTGGGGAATGTTAGCGGAATCTACGCTCCTCCTGCCAGATATACTGAATAATAAATATAAAAATCTGCTTTTGTCCCAGTTGGCTTGAAAATGAGAGAGGGTTAAGATTTGTAACGCTTTTTAAATATACAACAACATTATAAAATAAAATATGTCCAAGATTAAGATTGATCAAATGTTTGATGCTGTAAACAGGGAGCATACATGAAATTACTTTAAATTTCTATAAATTCCTATAAAGTGCTCAGAAACATTTTTGCATTTACTGTGGATTTCATTTACTTTTTCTTTTATATTACATTTTTTTTACAGATATACCAATTAGAATAAACAAGTTTCGACAGCAAATTAAATCTGCTTTGCACAGAAATAAAATTACATTATAAAAAGTAATGCAGTGGAACCATTGGAGCAGGGCATGGTCCCAACAGAGGACGAATGCTTGTCCCAACAAATAACAGCGGAGAGTGAGGACCGCCCACTTGATTTTCCAAGCACTCCTTCTCTGTGGTGCTGTACTTCGTCTCTCTCATAGAGAGCTTCCGACTAATGTACAGCACCGGGCACTCCTCCCCCTCCACCACTTTTGGTCTTGGGTCTCGGGCAGGTTGCAATCACTGCGATTCTATCAATTTGGGGCTACACCTGACTATGATCCAAGTAGAACCCCAGATCCCATACCTCAACCCACCCATTTGTGCACTTCTTCGGGTTTGCTGTGAGCCCCGCTCATCGCAGCGACCTCAGAATGGCCCTCAGATCCTGCATGTGCCACTGCCAAATAATGACAAATAATGATATCATCCAAATAGGCAGTGGAATACATAGCATGCAGTCTGAGGAACCTGTCCATAAGATGCTGTGGCCAGCGCTCCAAACAAACCTAACATAAGGGTCACAAATTGGTGTAAAATAAACGGTTTGGAGAAGGCTGTTTTTCCATGGGACAATGGCATTAAGGGGATCTGCCAATATCCTTGTTAAATCCTGTGTTGAATAAAAGCGAGGCATGTCCAACCAATTGAGCAGTTCATGAATACAAGGTATTAGATAAGCATCAAATTTCGGGGGGGCTGGGTAGCTCAGTGAGTAAAAACGCTGACCACCACTCCTGGAGTTGCGAGTTCGAATCCAGGCCATGCTGCTTGACTCCAGCCATGTCTCCTAAGCAAACAAATCGCCCCGGTTGCTAGGGAGGGTAAAGTTACATGGGGTAACCTCCTTTTGGTCTCTTTTTTTTTAAGATTAACGGTCTGGCATCTGAGATTTTCTATGCCACCATGAGGACTTGGGCATTCCAAATTGGGAAGAAAAAGGGGAGAAAATTAATTTAAAAAAGCATAAAATTTAGACACAGCATTAACATTTCTATAATCCACACAGAACCGGCCAGAGTTGTTGCTCTTCGGTACCAACACCACCGGGCTGGGCCAGTCACTGTGGAATTATTCTATTACCCCCATATCGAGCATGACCTTTTATTTTTTCCCGCACTACCTGTTTCTTGTGCTCAGGTAAGTGGTACAGATGACTACGTACCACTAGCCCTAGGGTTGTCTTGATGTGGTGTTTTATGGGATTAGTGAGGCAGGGAGAGGCGAGAACACATCAGATGAATTCCTTTGCAGCCTGGCAACCTCCATACGTTGTGATGGCGAGAAATGGTCTCCACAAGGTGAAGTGATTGGCTTTTAGATTCACCTTCGATCCAAGCTCCTCACTCTCCGGAACTACCGTCGCCAAGGATACAGGTACTGCCTCTCTCCATGGTTTTAGTAGGTTAAGATGGTAGATCTGATGTGCTCCGCCCCTATCCGTATGCTCTACCTAATAACTGACTTTCTCAACTCGCCGTGTGACCTCAAAGGGCCCTTGCCACGTTGCGAGTAATTTTGAACTCAATGTGAGCAGTAATAGAAGTACTTTATCTCCCTGTGAAATCTACCATAGACGAGCTCTCCTGTTATACAGCCAGGACTGACGTTCTTGCGCCTATAGCAAATTTTCCTGTGATAGTCACCCCATTGTGTGGAGTTTTGCTCTCAGGTCAAGAATGTATTGAATATAACATATAACAATTTAAAAGGGGAAAACCTTGTGGAGGATTGCGGGACCTCTCACACTACAAATAACAGGGGTGCAAGCCACATATCCCAATTACGAGGGTTTTTGTGCATGAAGTTATGAATCATATTCTTTAAAGGAGACCTATTATGGCCCTTTTTACAAGATGTAATATAAGTCTCAGGTATCTGTGAAGTTGCAGCTCAAAACACCCTATTATGCCATGTTGTAAATGTCACTTTTTGTGTGGCATCAAAAAACAGCTGTTTTTATGTGTGTAATAGCTGTATTTGCCATGGAATCACCTAAAAAACACATTCAGAAAGGTGATTTGCAAACATTCACAAAATATAAAGTGCAATACATCTTCAGGATATAAAGGTGGAACACGAACAGTTGGTACTGATCCAATTTTATTTAATTTTTTTAAATCCTGCTTTATCCTTTTATCCTGCTCGGCAAAGTCAAATGGGCAGCCGGCCTGGCTCAGTGATAAGGAGTGAAATTTCTGGCGATGTTCTTCTGGGCTTAAGCTGGCCCGCTGCGAGATGTACTTCTTCAGCACCGAGTTGTCCAGGAGGTTGGCAACCAGAAGATGTTGTGCCGCTTCATCTGGGCATCCCTAGTCAGCAGCAGCAGAATATGGAATGGCCACTGTTCCGGTGGCCATTTCAGAGCATTGGCAGTGTGCTCAAAGAGCTCAAGGTAAGCCTCTGGATCATCTTGAGGCCAAACATTGGTGAGCAACATGTGGGGGTGCGCTGCTGCCGGGAACAGGGAGGCCGCCCCTCCTGGGGTACTAAGCTCCACAGCACCCGCTGGTCCTCCTCCTGGGCCCAAAAGAGCCCCTCGAAGTGCTATTGCTGCTCTTTCTGAAGCTAGGTGAGGGTCTGGTATTGGCCCTGGTGGATGCTGGCAAGGGACCGGAAGACTTACTCCAGTGGCGACGACTCCATGACAGCGTATTCTTCTTCCTCTAATCTTGGGTTTCGGCACCAGTATAACAGGTTAGAGGAATGAGGTAGCGGAAGATGACAAATCCAATTCAAAGGTAAATTTATTTACACTCAAACAAAACGCTTTTCAGCTGAACAGTTCTGTAACACTCACACAGCTCTGAAGCTCGGCTCTCACTCCCTCACTCTGAGGTCTGGCCCTTTTTATATCCCCCATCTCTCACTGTGAACAAAGAAACAGCAATTACCAGCAATTCATCTCAGGTGAAAACCCATACCACTTCCTCTCTCCGCAGACGAATGCTCGGCCACACTCTCGCCTCCACAGTGCCCTTGACTAAATTTGAAAAAACTTTTTGAAACATATTTTAGCTAAACACACAGGTCTACCAAGTTCATTTTGTGTAATTTCTGCACCTTAAGCATCACTAAACGTGGAACTGCAAAAATAATTATGTTTTTAAACAGGTTTCCAAAACATTCTCCCTATATACCATAGGTCATAAAAACAGGTAGTCCATTCACAAACTCATGGCATTGGCTATGCAAAAGTTGGGTTGGTCGGGATGCTCAAGCAAACAGAGCAATGTTTTGAAAGTGCCATAGAGCTATAGTGTTTACACCAAAACTTTTTGTTAATCAATCCATCAGTGGCTTTTTTTATATAGATTATTTGTCTCTTCATATAGTTTTCTTTGCTGGAATTGAAGAAAGTATTTTAACATTAAAGAATAACTTTTTCTCTATTAAAATATTCAATTTATCAAAAAATCAAAAAATAAAATGCAACCACAAAACAAATATGCTCAAATTAATCAATCAATCAAATCAAATCAAATCAAATCACTTTATTGTCACACTACTGTGTACACGAGTGCAACAGCAGGTGAAATTCTTGTGTGCAGTTCCGAGTAACATTGCAGTCATGACAGTGACGAGACATAAACCACTTTACAATAACAACATTTACACAACACAATTTACATAACAAATGTACACATACCTACACAACAATTTACATATCAAATGTACACAATACACACAATGTAGAATACACATACACTAGATAAGGGTATAAATATATATATATATATATACACTAACTGAATTGTGAGCGAGAATATATTGACAGAATGAGGATTAATAAAGTGCAGTGCTGATTGTAGATCGTGAGAGATCATGTGTTCAAAAGTCTTATTGCTTGTGGGAAGAAGCTGTCATGTAGTCGACTGGTGCGGGTCCTGATGCTGCGATACTGCCTGCCTGATGGAAGCAGTGAGAGCAGCCCATGACTCGGGTGGCTGGAGTCTTTGATAATCCTCCGAGCTTTATTCACACACCGTCTGTTATATATATCCTGGAGGGAGAGAAGCTCACCTCCGATGATGTTTCTGGCCGTTCGCACCACCCTTTGCAGGTCTTTGTGGTTGTGGGCGGTGCTATTGCCGTACCAGGCGGTGATGCAGCCAGTCAGGATGCTCTCAACAGTACTAGTGTAGAACCGTGTGAGGATGTGTTGGTTCATTCCAAACTTCCTCAGCCGTCTCAGGAAGAAGAGGTGCTGGTGAGCCTTCTTCAGAACGGCCTCAGTGTGGACGGACCATGTGAGTTCCTCAGTAATGTGGACACCGAGGAACTTGAAGCTGCTGACTCTCTCCACCGGTGCTCCATTAGTGGTGATGGGGCTGTGTTCTCTGTCTTTCTTCCTGAAGTCCACCACAAACTCCTTGGTTTTACTGACATTGAGGGAGAGGTTGTGCTCCTGACACCAGCGCGTCAGAGTGTGCACCTCCTCTCTGTAGGCTGTTTCATCATTGTCAGTGATCAGACCTACAACCTTCGTATCGTCAGCAAACTTAATGATGGCATTGGAGCTATGTGTCGCCACACAGTCATGTGTGTAAAGGGAATACAGGAGTGGGCTGAGAACACAGCCCTGCGGGGCTCCAGTGTTGAGGGTCAGTGATGAGGAGATGTTGCTGCCCATTCTAACCACCTGACGTCTGCCTGACAGGAAATCCAGGATCCAGCTGCACAGCGAGCTGTTTAAGCCCAGAGCCCGGAGTTTCACATCAAGCTTGGAGGGCATTATGGTGTTAAATGCTGAGCTGTAGTCTACAAACAGCATTCTCACATACGTGTTCCTTTTTTCCAGGTGGGATAGAGCAGTGTGTATTGTAGATGCATTAGCATCATCAGTGGAGCGGTTGTTACGGTAGGCAAACTGCAATGGGTCCAAAGAGGTGGGCAGAACAGAGCAGATGTGATCTCTGATCAACCTCTCAAAGCATTTGCTGATGATGGGGGTCAGAGCAACAGGACGCCAGTCATTTAAACAAGTGATTTTGGCTTGCTTCGGTACAGGCACAATGGTTGATGTTTTGAAGCATGTGGGGACTACAGACAGGGAGAGGGACAGGTTGAAAATGTCCGTAAAAACACCAGCCAGTTGGTTCGCGCATGCTCTGATGACGCGGGCCGGAATGCCGTCTGGACCCGCGGCTTTGCGAATGTTCACCCGTCGAAAGGATCGGGTTACATCCGCAACAGAGACGGAGTGTGAACCATCATCTGTAGTATCGGCCGCGAGTTCTCTCTCCGCGAGGGCGGTGTTGTTGTTATCCTCGAAACGAGCATAAAAAGTATTAAGCTTGTCCGGGAGAGAGGCAGCAGTGTTCATGGCGGAGTTTTTATTCTGTTTATAGTCCGTGATGATGTTAATTCCCTGCCACATACTTCTGGAGTCAGTGGTGTTAAACTGTCCTTCAATTTTGTGCCTGTACTGGCGTTTGGCTGTACTGATGGAGTTACGGAGGGCATAACTGGCTTGTTTACTCTCCTCCGCGTTCCCGGAATTAAAAGCGGTGGTCCGCGCAGTAAGTGCCGCGCGAACATCGCCGTTAACCCATGGTTTCTGGTTGGGGTAGATCCGTATAGTTTTCGTCGGAACAACGTCCTCTACGCACTTCCTGATGAAACACGTTACGCTATCAGCGTAAACCTCGATGTCGTCATCGGAGGCAGACCGGAACATCTCCCAGTCCGCGTGATCAAAACAGTCCTGTAGCGCAGAGTCTGATTGGTCCGACCAGCACTGGATCATTCTGAGGGCGGGTGCTTCCCGTTTCAGTTTCTGCCTGTAAGCGGGCAGAAGCAGAACGGAAGAGTGGTCGGATTTGCCAAATGGTGGGCAGGGGAAGGATTTGTAGCTATCCCGGAAAGGAGAATAGCAATGATCCAAAACCCGGTCCCCTCGTGTGTTGAAGCTGATATGTTGGTGGTATTTTGGTGCTATTGTTTTGAAGTTGGCTTTGTTGAAGTCCCCGGCAACAATGAACGCAGCCTCAGGGTGCGCGGTTTCCTGCTCACTTATTCTGCCATACAGTTCCCTAAGTGCCCGGTCTGTGTCGGCTTGTGGGGGGATGTACACAGCTGTGATAATGACCGCTGTGAATTCCCTCGGTAGCCATAATGGTCGACACAGAAGCATGAGAAATTCCAAATTAGGAGAGCAGAAAGACCTGATAAAATGTACATTCCTCTGATCACACCATGATTTGTTGATCATAAAACATACACCTCCACCTCTGCTTTTACCTGAGAGGTCTTTCGCTCTGTCCGCTCGGTGCATGGAGAAACCCGTGGGTTCGATGGCCGAGTCTGGAATCTCCGCGGACATCCAGGTTTCCGTAAGACAGATAACGCAGCATTCTCTCGTCTCTCGTTGGAAGGAGATCCGCGCTCTCAGCTCGCAGAGCTTGTTATCCAGAGACTGAACATTTGCCAGTAGTATACTGGGTAGCGGGGGGCAATTTGCGCGACGTCTTAATCTGATGAGAACGCCAGCTCTTTTTCCTCTTTTCCTTCTGCGTTTCCGCGGCTGGGCAGCCCAAACAAAGGGCTCCGCTGGAGTGTTTGTAAACCGCGGGTCGGCATTGAGGAATGTGAAGTCCGGTTTTCGGTGTGTGATTGCCGAACCAATGTCCAAAAGCGTTTGTCTGTCGTACACAATAAGGCAGACAACATCCAAGACAAAAAAACACAGAACTGTAAACAAAACAAACAATAAACTGCAGTGTTTTGACGGAGCTCGCGACGCAGCAGCCATACTCGGCGCCATCTTGAGTAGTAGATTAAAGGCGTGATATGAAATATTTTCAGTCTTTCTTCAGTACAGACACAGTGTTCAACAAGGCTCAGTATTAGGCCCTCTTCTGTTTTCAATTTGGCACTCTGGGTTAAACAAACAAACCAAAGTTTTTGACTGAATTGCGCTGAGGAAAATGGCGCGTTCACACGAGAAGTCAGAATCGTGCACTTTGTATAAAACAGAGGAACGATCTTCACATGAGAGTTAGGTCATTTCAAGTTAACATGATTTTAGTGTGAAAAAATTGCTTACCACTAAAACAGAGATTTTATCTCTGATGACATGGCTCAGAATATTCACCCATCGGAAGGATAGGGTAACATCCGCTACAGAGACAGAGAGTGAGATAGCCTTTGTAGCTTCGGCTGCAAGATCTCTCTCCGCGAAGGCGGTGTTATTTCCCTTGAATGAGCATAAAACATGTTTAGCTCAGCCGGGAGAGAGGCAGCGGTGTTCACAGCAGAGTTTTTATTCCCTTTGAAGTCTGTGATGATATTTATTCATTGCCACATACTTCTAGAGTCGGTGGTGCTGAACTGTCCTTCAATCTTGTCACTGTACTGGCGTTTAGGTGCTCTGATAGTTTGCGTAGGGCATAACTGGCTTATTTATGCTCCTCTGCATTCCCGGAATTAATTATTTTATGTGTCAGTTGAACATAACTTTCTTCAATAATGTGTCAATAATGTGTCCAGTCGGGCCTAAACAGGGGATTAAGTATTTGGGTATTTTATTCCCAGCTAATTTGTGTGATTTTAGTTAGAGTTAATATTGACCCTTTAATAAAAAAGTTTTTCAAGTGATGTGGGCAGGTGTGCTTCATTACATTTATCTATGATTGGGAAGGATCCTGCAATATTTGCCAAAAACGCCTAAAAAAGGCCTACCCAAATTAAAATGCATGCTGTTCTTGAACCCTTTGGAGTATATGCATGCTTTTGATCTCTTTTGAAAGGGGAGACTTTGAGGTTTGTTCCTGAATAGTCAGAATCACTGTAAGTCTTACTTGTATTGAGTAATAGAACTTTGAACACACTCAAAAAGGGGAAATAAAATTTCGCCTACATTTTTTTTTGTGAAAAGATGCCTGCAGATAACTACAGCTGGGAGGTCTTAGCTGGAAAACACAATTAGATCACAACATGAAGCCTTACCAAACCCAATATAAAATTTGATAACAATACATTAGAAAATGAGTGTTTTACACATGTTTATCCAAGTGTATGTATAGGCTTCAAGGATATTGATACCTGGCCACACCTCTATCATGCACTGACTGGCTAAAATGACCTGTCCATCTAAAGTTCAGGGGTCAGCGGACATTTTGACATAAAAATATCTGTAATGTTTACATGTTCAAGGTAGATTCATCAAAGAATATAAAGTTGTGTCAGCTCTGTCGGTTAGCTCGAAATGCTACGTGGGTGTTTATTGATATATAAATGTGTTATGGACCAAAAACTTTGTTGAATTGGATTGTATGGACCCTTTACAGTGTAACTAAACCATTTTTGATGGAATGAAGTGGATCAGTAGAGTAAGATGAGCATTATAAGTGAGTTTCTACCATTTTGTATTCGTTTATTTTGCTGTAAGTGGTCTGATAAATACATCGATTGTACCCGCTGTGTTAAGTGTATATTAAAATGGTTTACATCGTTCGAATCACAAGAGTCTCAGCTTTCCAACGATGTAAGATATGTGTATCTTTTAATTTTTGAGTTTTTGCATTTCGTGAAGTTATTGCGCAATAGTCGGCCGGGCCCGCAGACGACCCGTTTGTTATTAAAATTAATTGCATACCAAAATTAAAATACCTGCTACTGTCTCTCCCTGTAGATGTCCCTCATTCTTATTTCAAGCAATTTGATAGCATAGCGAAGTTCTTCATTTGGAATGGTAAATGTCCAGATTACATTTTAATAATTTACATTGACAAAGGTGGGCTAGGCCTACCCAAGATTTTGTTTCATTATTATGCATTTGGTCTCAAGACATTTGGCTCATTTGGCCCTATTTCGCCATTGCAAAGCCTTTCTATCAAACTAACTGGAGATGTTAAATTACACCCCATTATCTCGCATTTGCACTGGACAAAAGTGTCCAGAGTGTTTAATTTGGACATTTTTTTAAAATCATATGACTAAATCACAAATTATATATTAATAAGTCCCCTTAATGCTGGACAGAGTGGATTGGGGGGGGGGGCTACTACACTCGGCGACCTGTATGAAAGTGGAGCGCTGTGATCTTTTGAGAATTTGTTTCAACATTTTGAGATTACAACATTTCAGTTCTTTAGGTATTTACAAATGCGCCACCTGCTCTGTAGTGTTTTTGGGAGGAGCCCCCCCCCCCCCCCCCCCCTTGGTGATTACTGTTTACTGGCGAAGGTCACAAGGCATCAGTGTATTAATCCCTGCTAATTCAGAGTCTGGGGGACGGAGCTTCAACTTCTATCAAGAGATTATGGGAGAAAGATTTATATTTGGCATTTGAGGAGGGAGTGTGGGCTAGGATTAAATAAAATGTCAAGTCTGCATCTAGAGCTGCACCTTACGCAATTCAAGATTTTACATGGATTCTATTGGACCTCTCTAGATTGTATAGGCTTGGTCTTAAAGACACACCCACCTGCTGGTGATGCCAATCAGAAGATGAGGACACAACCCATGTCTTTTGGAGATGTGTTAAGATCCAAGATTTTTGGTTGAAGGTTCAGAGTTTTATTTGTGATGTTTTGGGCACTCAAATTTGACTTTGCCCCAGACTTAGTATTTTGGGCGATAGGGTGGTCATACATTTGGGGGATAAACATAAACAAATGGGGTTCTGACCAGTATTATGATTGGCAAACAAATGATTTTAAGGGGTTGGAAATCAGATGTAGCGCCATCATTTCCGGAGTGGTGTGCGGAGATGGGGAGGGTGGCAGCTTTCTAGAAGGTGGCAAGTAGAAGGCTGGGGTTTGGGGAATTGTTTGTTAGAAATTGGGGTAATTATTTAGAAGTTTTGGGAAACTCTCAGGGAAGGGATGGGGAGATAGAGTTCTAGTTTAATTATGTATGTTAATTATATATCATTTTTTTTTCTTTCTGTGTGTGTATTGTTTTGTGTGTGAACTCAGGGATGTTCGTTGGGGTCACTGTGGGGTTGGTGATTGGAGAGGGATATTAGTGGGGGTTAAATGTTAAATGTTGATTCGTTGTGTATGTGTTGTGTTTTTCTTTGAGTGTGTGTGTGTTTTTTTTAATCAAAAGAGTCAAAAATATGACGCTAATGTTTTGTCATCTGGATCTATTCATTTATAATGAATTATTCTTTCAACAATTCAGTTTAAAAGTAAATAAATATTAAGGTGTGTACATTCACATGCATTATAGATGTAAGGAAAATATGTTCATTTTATTTGTACATGATGGTTACGCCATTTTACATTTTTAGATTCGTTATAATTGCCTGAATCGGGTGGGGGAGGTGTGTGACGAGGAGGAGGGTGCGGCTGGTCTATGATGGAGTACGGCTGGCGCTGAATCAGCTGATTAGCGGCACAGTGAGATAAATTGTGGCCAGAAGTGCCTGTTCGAGAGAGAGACACGTGTCCACGCTGCATGTTTGTTTATGTTGGTTTGAAGTTGAGTTTGATATTAAAACTTTATGTTGACTGTTTAGCCGGTTCCCGCCTCAAAGATGCTGCAACCACCGCTTCCAGGATATTTCAAGAATTTAGCACTCAAAGTAATCAGATTGCTAACTGACATCCATTTAGGAGCTTTGACTATTTTACATAGTAGCCAATTCATTTAATTTAACAGACTGTACAATTTTCCAGTTTTTTTTTAGTGTTCAGTTTCTCAATTATGTTAAAGAAAGAATTTTGAGTGTGTGACCCATGACCTGTTCGACGTTAGAGGCAGGGCAGATTATAGCCATTAAATACATACATATCTATATTTATATACATATTTATTGATGTAGAATTACTAACAACACCATACTTTCAGTATTTGGCTTCTTGATATCCCGGAGCGGCGTAAGATCCTTTTCACTTTGTGTGCGTTTGTTTGTGTAAATAAAAGAGGGAGTAAATGTAAAGGTTTGTGGAATCTTTTTATTGTTTTGTTGCTTAATTGTGTCATTGTGGTTGTAAAGGCTATGCTGTGGTACAGTATTATGATTAAAATGTTGAAATTTGTTTGATTTTTACAAACACTATTTATGTTTGGGCATCAATATCAAACTAATCTGTCAACATTGTTGTGCATCTTCATTTTGAGAGAAACCAATGTCTTCTCAAGATGCAAACAATGATGATTCAGACGTGCTAACCCAAAAACTAAAAGAAGTTCTCATCTGCCAAGTCGATAGCCCAGGCAAACTTCTCTCGCTGTGTTTTCTTACAGATCTTCTCAATGGAAACTCCCCATTTTTTGCACCTGTGGAGGGAAGAAAGTGGTAAACAAGACATCAAGGCAGAGCTCCTTCACAAAAACACACACAGTACGTGTAAAGGTCAAAGGGATATTCTTCCACTCTTTTCCAAAACAAAGGACCCTCCCATTCAGACACCGCTGTGAACAGGCTAGCGGGGAGTTTTTTTTCCAAAAATAAACAGAGAGGTGGGCTGATGATAGCAGAGGCAGAAGTGTGCTTAACAGTCACAGACCTTTCTTTGGCCTAAACTGCTATCCCCACCTACAGACATTACATACAAGAGGAACAATTACCACAGCCCATTGTTCCCGCCTGCACGTTTCCCCCTCATTACCTTAAAACTATTTCCATGCCAGTACTCAAATACTGGACTTGTAAAAAACTATTTTCATCAAGTAACCTGCACCTTAGTTGAAATATTTAAATGAATGTTCTGGGTTCAATACAAGTTAAGTTCAATCAACAGCATTTGTGGCTTAATGTTGATTACCACAAAAAATGATTTGAACACACTTTATTTTAAGAGTTAATAATGTTTTTTTTCATCTGGATCTATTCATTTATAATTATAAATTCCATTTATGGAACAAACTTCAATAACTTCTCCAAGTTAAAATCCTCCAAAGTTTTCCATGACTGTGAGAACCTTAATCAAAGTTTTTCAAAAACATACAAAACCAAGAAGACTACAGAGTACATGACTAAGAACATTTTTAAAGATGTTTTTCTTCCCCTTTCATCACCTCCATTATTGTTCGTCATTCACCCTTACAAGAATTACAAACAGTTTTCCACAAATTAAAGTAGTTCATCCAGCTCAAACTCGTCTAACTTGTATGTTGTGTGGAACCAGCCTTATTATGTTGGCTGATCAAACTGTACCTGTATTGGCAGGGACTCCACCCTGATGTATATCAGGAGCCAGGGGGAATTGGGACAGTTGAATTAAATGTGTAGCATGCAGTATGTTCAATAAATGCATAGTTGTTAAATAACGTTGTTGTTCCCTCTCATGACATATGTCTTTCTTATGCAGAACACGCAAGATATTTTAAGGGGTTTGTGATGTGTTTTTGTCTAAACAAAGCAAGTCAATGGGTTTCAAAACTAAAATTCCAAGGGCATAAAGGCAGCATAAAAGTAAGACTCCAGTGGTTTAATCCATGTTTGAAGGAGGATTACACTTCCTTGCGCTTGACGCATGCACAGATTATGTGTTCAGCACTCTACGTTTCCATCTGTTCTCACCAAAAACTGAACGAATTGCTTTAAGAACACATGGATAAAATCACTTGAGTCATGTAAATTACCTCTATGCTGCCTTTGTCCTTATTGTAGTTCAGATAGACTCTCACCTGCTTTTTTCTTCATCTCTTCATCTTGTTTATCAGAGTGTGCATGACTCAGATAATAGATTTTACACTTATTCCAATCAATAGACCTTTACACACATTTTTACCTTACTAGTATATTGCATCAATTTCCCATTTAAAATGTTAAATAAAATAAACATGGGAAAAAAATCATGCTTGCTCCCTGCTAAAAAGACCAGCATACATTTCCATGCTGGCACAGCCTGCTATTTTGCTGATTGGATCTGGTCTAGTGCTGCGCTCCATTCAACTCGGAAAATCAGATTTTCCAACTTCCTACTAGGAAAAGGGCAATGGAACGCCCCTTGAATTCCAACTTGGAAAGTTGTTTGGAAATGTTAAATTCAGATTTCACCGAGCTGCAGATGTGTGATGTCACACAATCATGTCGGCACCCAGGAAGATGTACAAAATAAGTGATAAACACTAACTTGTACAAAATAATATTGATAAATGAGTCAAAGTTTCTACATTACATGATATTAAAGCTTGTTTAACAAACGTTAGCAGAGTAGCAGGTGTTCAAAACATGGTAAAATATACTCTCTTTTGATAATCGTACACTTGTAACACAAATGCTAGCACATTGTTTATGTATCAGGATGTTGGGAGACATCTCTGGTGACAGTCAAACACCTGCTATGCTAACGCTAGTGTTGCAGTTTTATTTCCTTAAGTGTCATCTTTCAAGCATCTGGCAACGGAACGCATTTAGTCGGAGATATCAAGATATCCCACATCCGATTTGAATGGAATGCAGCAAAACTGGATATGATGTTTATCAAGTTGTAAATGCATGTAAATGAAGCTATCATGTTTGCAGATTCAGGACTCAAATATATGTCTACCATTAAATCACTGCATTAAATACAGCTACATTTTATTTTTTCTCATTGTTAAGTGTCTTAGCATGTGCTTTGGCTTTTTAACCCTTGTGTGACCAAGGGGACATTTTTGTCTTTTTCCTTTTTTTTTTTTTTTTAGATCATTTTGGCTGTTAATACCAATGGCATACATTTAGCCAAAGGTGTGTATTTTGGGGTGAATTTTGATATTTCAACCTCAGTTCCTATAATACATCTATAATACATCTATAATACATCTATAATACACAGTGTACACAAAATAATTACACTCAGGACCTTCAGGACAAAAATGTCCCCATTAAAACAGCAATATTTGATCCCAGTGCCATTAAAGCATAAAATCATGAATTCTATGGTATTGTGATGTCATTCTGGAGCCCTGGCTTAATTTTTTTTTATATTTTCCACCATGGCACAATTTTTCTCATGATTATGGAGAAAATACATGCTTTTTTTTTTTTTTACAGGGGAGAAAAATTCAAAATAAAAATAAAATAAAAGTTTCCATCCAAGGTTTTTTTTTTTTTTTTTTTTGCGATAAATGATGTAGCTCATAAAAAAGTTTACCGATATAGCTGATGGAAACGCAAATTATCAACATAATATTTTTCCATTTAACTCTAACAAACTCTATGTTGATACATCAAATGTCACGAAAAACTGGTTTGGAAACCCTTTTTGTTGAGAAAATTGGCATTAATGCAAAAATATAGTGTCACATAACAGAATTTACCCAAATCGTTAATCATGATGATAAGGTATACATCCTTGAAAGCTAATTTATTGAACGTGAAGCATTACTTGCACTGTTTTGGATCAGTCTTAGATCTGATGCTGCAAACACATCTGCGTCATGACACTTCCAGCAGTGCCAACACAAATATCTCATATCATGAAGAATAAATGAATGACCATTCTTTCTGATTCATTTAATAATGGTAGCCATCCGTTTATTTATTAAAGTTGCTTTTACACAGCATTCAAAATAAAAGACGGCAGTCATGGAATTAGCCCACAATATAAAAAAAAACATTATTTCTAAGCACAAAGATGTTTTAAATTAAAAATAGATACAAAAACATTATTTCTATTCACAAAGATGTTTTAAATTAAAAATAAATACAAAAAACATGATTTCTATGCACAAAGATGTTTTCAATTATAAATACACAATACAAAAAAGCTTCAGTGTGCTTTTTCAGAACACTAACATATAGCCCAATTCTATAAAATGGCTGTTTAGTTTACTTTTGAAAATGCTAACAAATCAATTCCCAGTATTAACTTAAATAAATTACCAAACGAAAAAAGTATTAAATAAAAATTAAACTACCAAACGAAAACTTTTCTATATACAAATTTAAATGAGCTTTACCCTGTTCTGTAGAATAAAACAGTCGTCTGAATGACATTCTCAGAATGTTCTACATTTTTTTCCAAGATTATAAACTATCAGAACTATTTGTCCAATGTTGAGTTCACTTTCAGATAACTAGCTTTTGAACATTAAAATACTTTTAAATCTAACCCACTTTACCTCGGAAATGGTTACAGTCCATGAAAAAGGTCAGTTGACTCATCGTCGTTCATCTGTAAATTCAACATGCACTTCTCAAAGAGGAGGCGCCCTCTGGTGGTTACAGAGAACAGACACAGCTCGAGTTGCTCTGAGAGGATATTGGCAGGGATGTTCTCATCAGCTGTAAAGTCCATGATGGAGAGAAACACTATCAGAACATTTAGAAAACACTTGGGGAATTTTGAAGTTTTAACAAGACATTATATTGATTGTTAAACAAAGATACTACCCACAAATTAGTGATGGGAACGAATTATCAACTAGTCGATTTTGAAAATACGTCGTTTTGCACATGCCTATGTTACAGATCCCAGGGATAGGACCTGAGTGACAGATTCATTTTTGCCTGAAAAAATCAGGAGAAAAGAAGACAAGACACACATCAGTGGCTTTTTTAACCCGAGGCTTGTCAGCGTTTTTTTCTTTTTATTTTAATGTGAAAAATGTATTTTTTTTTATACATTCTTTAGAAAAAAAATGCATATTTCACATTTACTATACACCAGTTTATTTTCAATCTACTCTGATTTTAGTATAACTTTTTCTTTACAACTTCATATTTGAATAATCTTCACATTTGTGATCACAAATACACATATAGGCCTATATACAATAAAGCTATGAAAATAATATAATACATTTTTCTTAATTATATATTCTAGCTCTGGTAACGCATCACCCTATAATTCACTCAAATGCTTTAATATAAAACGATGAGCCACGAAGTTAGTCATTTTTAGGGTTTCTTGTGTGAACAATGCTGACACATGACTGTGCAGTGTGCATGTAAAACTATTTCACCATTAGTATTGCGATCTGAAATTAAACATGACATTTGTACAGAAATATCCACTGATAACCTCAATCAAATATGTGATTTAAACAAACAACATAATGTCGAGCTGAGCCATTTCACTAATTATAAACAAAAACTGAGCTGAAAATAATCTCAAAATACAATGGCTAAGGGACGGGCGCCATTTTGGCCCATTCACTTGCATCGAAGTAAAGTTACAATCACTCTGTTACACTCATTACAAAGTTTGAAACTCAAACTTTAGAAAACTTGACATATCTTTTAAAGTAACCAATTATTTGACATGAAACCCAAAGATGATAAAGATGAAAAAAAATTCGGGGGGCCTTGGTAGCTCAGCAAGACGCATAACGTTATAACGTGGTTCTCGCTCTCGGTGGGGCGCGTGGTGAGTTGTGCGCGGATGACATGGAGAAAACATAGGGAGAAAAACGTGAAACCTCCGCCATTGAGGCGAGTCACTACGCCACCACGAGGACATGGAGCGTATTGGATATTCCAAATTGGGGAGAAAAAAAAGACTAACATGTTTTGACATGAGACATGTTGTATTTTACATCTTTGACACAGAACATACATGAGAAATCAGGAGAAAAGAAGACAAGACACAAATTAGTGGCTTTTCTCAGGTGCGGCTTGTCAGCATCTGAGGGCTGAAAGTTCGTGTGCAACTAACATCTGTAAGCAACGCGCCATAGTGGCTGCAGCAGTATTTACTTTTTAATACAAAATAAACACTAATTTTAAACAAAAATGTGACCATACATTTGCGTGTCACTTGTACGGCAAATATCTTTGAAGCAAAATTCTTTGTTTCACAATGAAAGAATTCGTCCAGTGCACAGGACGACAGATAGATTCACGGCAGGTCAGTTCTTTGAGTTGCTGTTGTGATCACATTGAAAGTACGAGTCACTTTAGCTGGCAATCCATCCATCTACTCCTGAAGATGTCTATTCAGAATTGACGTCTAAAAGAACAAAGAACATTACAGGTACAAGATACACTCAGAAATGATTATGTTTATGGTGAAATGTGGTGTGGAGATCTTATTCACATACAACGCGAAGCGAGCGTTTTGCGCGGCGCGATTACATACAAAGTCAATGCAATTAATGACAAACTTAGACATGTCATGTATTACAATGGGCTAATAATAAGGTTTATTTAAATTCAAGTGTTAAAACATTGGCAATGATCTTTAATCCTTTATTATACCCTTATGAAAACAATCAACCATGGTTTTAAAGCATTACTGTAATATCCATATGGTAACTTGGTTTTAGTAATAGAAACCATATAATAATATCTATGGTTAATTTTGTGGATTTATATGTTACTTATACTTACAGCATTTTAAAAGGAAAACAAAGCAGCCTAATAATTTTCTGCTTAGACCTATAAATATTTAAAAAAAAATATATAAAGTAATAATTTAAGTTAATAATTTTATCCAAAGAATTTGTAAAAATGTAATTTATTAGAGGTATTATTGGTATCAATATCGGCGATATTATTGGTACTTGGTATTGGATTGAAAAGAAAATAAGTAGTATTGCCCATCCCTAGCCCCTGCATCCAATCTTTTATATAGACATACTATAACGTTCAACACTCATCAACACAAAGCTCCTCTGCAGTTCACCCAGAAAATTTACTGAAAATATAAACAAATAAAACCGATATATCAGCATTAATAGTTGCTTTATGGAACTATCAGTTATCAACAGAAACGAATGCTATATCGCAATAGTTGCGCTAGTTTAAAAAAATGTATTGTTCCTCAGCATGGAGTTTATTGTGCCACGTGACTACTATGCACAGAACTGATTTAAAACATAGACATAGCGATGTCACTAACATACAGATTTCAAAACAACATGTTTCCGCAGGGTGGTAACTATACACTGATGTGCCAAACAATATGATCACCTGCCTAATATGCTGTTGGTTCTCTGTGTGCTGCCAAAACAGTGCTGACTCTCCAAGGCATGGACTCTATAAGACCCCTGAAAGTGTCCTGTAGTATCTGGCACCAAGACATTAGCAGCAGATCCTTCAAGTCCTATAAGCTGCGAGGTGGAGCTGCCGTGGATCAGACTTGTTGGTCCAGCACATCCCACAGATGCTCAATCAGATTGAGATATGTGGAATTTTGTGGCCAGGGCAACATCTTTAACTCTTCATTATGTTCCTCAAACCATTGTGTGCAGTGCAGTGCAGTGTGGCAGGGAGCATTATCCAGCTGAGAGAGGCCACTGCAATCACTGAATAACATTTCCATGAAGGGATATACCTGGGCTGCAACAATGTTTAGGTATTTGGCACATATAAATTGACATTCAGATGAATGGCTGGACACAGGATTTCCCAGCAGAACATTGTCCAGAGTATCACACTCCCTCCACTGGATTGTTGTCTTCCCATAGTGGTGCATTCTGGTGTCATCACTTTCCCAGGTAAACAGCACATACGGCGCCATCCACACGATGTAAAAGAAAACAGGACTCATCGGACCAGGCAACCTTCTTCCACTGATCCAAGGTCCAGTTCAGACTCTCGCTTGCCCATTGTAGGCCACAGTAGGCCTTCTGTCAGTTCAGACCAAACTGGATTGCCTTTGTTGCCCTCGCGCATCAATGAGCATCAATGAGCCTTGGGCGCCAAACACCCTGCCACCGGTTTGTGGTTTGTCCCTCCTCGGACCATTGTTGGTAGGTACTCACCACTTCTGAACGGGAGCACCCCACTAGCATTGCTGTTTCAGAGATGCTCTGACCAGTAGCGGCTGCTGGTCTTTCAAAGAGGGGAAGCTCATTTTCGGCCTACATTATAAACTTGTCCATTTATTTAAAAGTAAATTCTGCCCTACGTTCCTTTTCGAGAAAATGCACTGTGACCATGTCGTACCAACTATATGCCCTGTCAAAGTTAGACAGATCTCCAAACCCCACCTTTGACCAAACAACACATCCGTGAGATGGTTTCATCAAGAGGCATGGCCAGCAGTACATTTTATTTGTCACAGCACTTCCAGTCAGCCAGCTAACTTTGTCATACCAGGAGAGCTGAAAAGACCTGTTATTTTCCCCTATCTTTTGCACTAAATCAATCTTAGGTGTTGATCTGCCCTGCTGTTTAATTATAATTTTTTCCTCGTAAGGAAGACTTTCAAATGGCTTCGCCAAAATCAGGTCGACGATATTAGCACTGTCTGCCATCGTGCGCAGTTTCACCCGTACAACGCTAGCCTAGCCTACTGTATAAATGAATGAATGAATGAATGAATGAATGAACAAACAATCTAAAAAAAAAAAATTAAACTTGGTAAAACTGAAACAAGGAATGTGGTGTATAATTGTGTGAAATGTATTATGCAAATTGACTAGCAATTTCGCCAAACAAATATCAAGAAATAGGTTGCAGCAGTTTGTCTTTCGACTACACTTGAGAAATCCGCAATGGGACTGAGCGCGAATAGCTTCAGCGACTTCTTATAGTACAGATTCGCTGTCAGTCAAAAGGAGATGCAGTCTTTCGACAGATCCTCCAATCATTACGCGGAAGCCTGGAGTCCGGGCCAGCCCACTCCTCATTCACACCCAGAGATGCTGAGCGTCCGTGGGCGGGACATAATCGCAGCATTTATCCAATGACCACCTAGTTTCGGAGCACTGAAAAAAACTGTTCAAAGCAGCCCCATTGAAGTCAATGGACGCTCGGCTTCAACAGGGAAATGCACTGTGACGCTACGGGAATGTATGAGAATGAAATCGAGTCAGCCGACCTGCTATATGTAGCTGATTCTGAACGAACTTGTTTTCGAGATGAACATGTTCTAACGCATTTTTAGTCAATAAATTGTTTACACAATACAATAGTATATAGTACATATTTGACCATTATTTTTTTGACATATATATGGGAAGCCGAGCTTCCCTTGCAGTCTTAAAGAAATCCCCACTGGCTCTGACCCAGTTGTCTGGCCATAACAATTTGGCCCTTGGCAGAGTCACTCAGGTTTTTACTCCTGCCCATTTCTCCTGCATTTAACACGCTGACTACGATAACTGATTGTTCGCTTATCATCTAATCTACACAGATCTTGACATGTGACCTTGTTGGAAGATGATCATTGTAATTTGCTTCACCTGTGAGTGGTCATAAAGTTTTGACTCATCAGTGTATACAGTACATGTTATCATTAAATATAGTCATGGTGCAATAAATCAATCTTTTAAGACAACTGAAATTTAAAAGTAGTTGGTTTGATAATTAATTTGTATACAACTAATTGCTGTACTGGAGAACCGCAAGTTTGCAAACAAGGTGGAGAGGATACTAACATTAGCTGTTTGAATGGTCAAGGATGGAAACTGCTTACTTTTCAAATTCACCATTTTGAATAAAAAATGTCATGTATGATTTGTGCAGAGTTTTTATTTTCAGAGGTTGATAGTTGCCCTTACAAAAAATGAGAGTTCACTGCAAATTTGCAGGCTCACAAACTGAAGCACATAGCCACTCGACAGCTACAAATTGAGTTTTGTGGCAAACCTGCAGCAAATTGTCCATTGTTGCCAAAGGTTTGCCGGAGGTTCATCACTACCGGCGAAGAGCTGTAAACTCCTGGCAAACATTTGCGATGAATCAAAAGCTCATTTGCATGAAGAAATTAAATAGAAAATAAATCATAATACACTCACTAAGTACTGTACTAGGAACACTATTGTGTTCTGCAGCTGTTGTAGCCCATCCGCCTCAAGGTTTGATAAGCAAGATTTTGCTATTCTTCTCAATTCACTTTTACAGACTGGTTATCTGAGTTACCGTAGACTTTCTGTCAGTTCAAACCAGTCTGGCTATTTTCCGTTGAACTTTCTCAGCAACAAGGTGTTTCCATCCACAGAAATGCCACTCACTGGATGTTTTTTTGTTTTTGGCACCATTCTGAGTAAATTCTAGAGACTGTTGTGTGTGAAAATCTCAGGAGATCAGCAGTTACAGAAATACTCAAACCAGCCCATCTGGCACCAACAAACCTGCCACGCTCCAAATCAATGAGATCACATTTTTCCCCCCATTCTGATGATTGACGTGAACATTAACTGTCCCTGCATGCAGACTGCATGATTTTATGCCACACAATTGGCTGATTAGATAATCGCATCAATAATTAGGTGTACAGGTGTTTCCAATAAAGATCCCTGTGAGTGAGTATATGTAAAAAGTGAGTTCTATTTTTTACAGGTGCAAAAATGCTTTAGAAATGCAAAATGTACTTTTTTCACATCAATCGTCATGCTATCGTATTTATTTATTTTTGTATTTATTGTGGCTTTCTTAAAAATTTGGCCTGTCGTGTGTTCAACATATCCAATCCGTGCTTAATGGAAATGATTAGAGTAATTACCAGAAAGTTCCCTTTGTAGTTGGTCACTTCAATGCTGTGTCAGTAGCTGACATTATAGTAAAAGTGTGTACCATAATGCTGGGCTACTGATTCACAAGAAACTCTTATTATGAATATGAAATATGATCATATTAGCCTCATTATATCAGTTACATTGGCTACCTGTTAAATTCCGTATTAATTAAAAAATTCTGTTAACTACATACAAAGCTTTGAATGGTCTAGCTCTGCAGTACTTGTGACCTTCTACCATGCTATATTCCATCACGTTCATTACGATAGCAAAATTATGGCCTGTTAATAGTTCCTAGAATATCAAAATCCACAAAAGGAGGTAGATCCTTTTCATATTTTGCTCCTAAACTATGATTCCATAGTTAGTCTCCCAAACACTGTTCGAGATGCAGACACACTACCTCAGTTTAAGTCTATTCTAAAGACTCATCTATTTAGCCAGGCATACACCTAATTTATCCCCAACCCACAATTAGGTTGCTTTAGTTGGGTCTGCTGGAACCAGAAACCAGAAATATTGATCATGATTTATAACTGCAATAAATTGAATAGCATCTATGCTTATATTATTTTGTTTCCCTGTCTCAACCTCGGGACTCCTATGGATCCAGCACCATTCCTGCTTCGTGTTGGACTCCACTGCTACGTGTCGCTGAATGATGATGACTAAATGCTGCCGGTGCCAGCCAAACATCACTTCAGTCTATTATGATGGACTTCAGAGGATGAACTGATGCCAACTCCAACCATAAGACTTGGGATACTTCATATGCCATTGTTTGAACCTTGGATTTAGGATGGACCACACCGAACCTCACCGAAATTACCGTTCAGGTTGAACTGCGTTTCACATCCCTGATCTCTGCCTGCATCACCTCGGTCTATTGATGGACTACGATCTTGAAATGGAATGCATAGACTATCAATTGCCATCAAAAGCCTTCATCAGCCAATTAACAAGGACAATTGCATCTATGTGAACTTCTGCAGTTAATCCAGGATGGACTTCAAAGACATTAATCATTAATCTTACAGTTCAAACAAATCAATGTTTAAACACTGAACCTTAACACTTACGTAGTTTAATCATTTAAACCATGACTTTAACTATACATAAGTAATATTTACATTATATTCAAGATGTTAGCCAGAGGGGAACTGACCCCCACAGTGAGCCTGGTTTCTTTCCATTAATCAACATCTTATGGAGCTTTCAGCTTGCTCACTGGGGTTATTAATACAATTATTATTTAATTACTTATTTTTAAACACGATTAACAATCGTATATTATCTAATTACACAATGATGAGTCATCGACATTATAGACATTATAGTTTTATCATCTGTTAATGCCTGATCTTCTGTAAAGCTGCTTTGAAATGATGTGTGTTGTAAAAGGCGCTACACAAATAAAATTGTCTTGACTTGACTTAGCCATTAGGGCAGTTGAAAGACGTTGACATAGTCTTCCCATCATATTGAACAATAGGAAAAGAGAAAAACTCAATAACCACTCATGGTTAGAAAATACAACGATGACACTAGCTATACTGGGTAGTGAAATACTGTACAGAAATTCCCATCCAAACAGCGTTGGGGCAAGTATTGCCACTAGCCAGCAGGGTAGTAGAACATTAAAACATTGCTCTTCACTCTGAGAAGACGGCATCGTCATAAGACCAACAGCCAGAACACAATGTCTCCTTTCCAGCATGAATCTGAGAAAAGAGAGAGGAAACATCTAAGTTATAAAACCTGGCAACGGTGTTAGGGAAAGCCCAGCCTGCAGCCAGGCAGATGTCTTGGTAGGACATGCACTTCATCCAAGCCCAGGAGGAGGTCATGCTCCTGGTAGAGTGGGCCTTAACACCCATGGGGCACTGCACACCTTGCGAATCATTAGTGAGCACAATGGCGTCAACAACCCAGTGAGAAAGTCTTTGCTTAGAAATGGCAAAACCTTTTGAATGGGCTCCAAAGCAGAAAAGAGCTGGTCCATAAGCTTGAATTGACACATACGCTCAATGTACAGGCATAGCCCCCTCATGGGGCAGAGCATGTGCAGCCTCATCTGACTCAAACGGAGGAGAAGAAAATGAAAGGTAACCACCTGAGCTCTAAAGGGAGTTTCATAACCCTCCCTAAGCTTGAGAATGGCTTTTAACAAACGTCCTTTTCGGCAACCAAAAAATAACAGTTGCAAGAACTTTTCTGTGCATTGCTCGCTGGCACTGTCTCCATAATTTCTTTGGAGAGGAGACTTTGTACCTCTGAGTGTAAAATCAGCATGTCCTGCATTGGATGGAACAGGGCCAAACACAGTTGAAGAGAGGCAAACGGCTCACAAACTGAAGCACATAGCCACTCGACAGCTACAAATTGCCACAGACATACTGAACAGGCAAAGTTGCTTGAGATGAAAAAGAGGAGAAACGCAGGCTCAAGCCAGATAAATATCTCAGTGTCTGTGTGGCAGGGCGGAGGGCGGGGCCGGGTTGTGATGCTACAAACCCGGCCCCTACTCAGGCTAATCAAATCTCCAAGAGGGATAAAGGCCTACCGGAAACGGCAGTGTGACAAAAAGAGAGAGATTTATTGGCAGCTGCCCGACACCTGTGTGTGTGTTTGTCTTTTGGTTCAGTTTATTATTAAATATTATTTATTTTATCAAGCCAGTTCTCACCTCCTCCTTTCCTTTTATCCCATTAAAGTCTGTATCCCGTCCTGGCTAGGAATTTCATTAGTAAATGTTTTAATTAAAAAAAGAATATTCTTTTCATTTTTGTTCTTCTGAATCAGTTACAGTATACCTGTGCTATTAAACTTGCATTTTTAAGCTTTATAGTTTTGAACAAACTGACTAATGTTTATTTGCACAGTTTTAGCTTGGTTATTTTTTGATGTTGTGTGTTTGGTTTAGTGTACCAGGTGTTTGGGGGACCCCATTTTGAAAATCTGCATAGGGCCTCCAAAATTCTAGGGCAGGCCCTGCTTGCATGCCTCTATACACTGTTTGTTGGAGCACAAGCAGGTAGAAATGTTTTCCTTCCTCCGAGGAAAGCCACTTCAGCCGCCCACCTCACAGTGCCTTCTTCCTATGTGATTGAAGCCGGTGTGGCTGGTGATGAACACGATTTGGGGAATACATCGGGTGTGGTTTCGCCAGGTGAATCCCCACGAACCACCCGCCACCTAGCACGCTTGTTTTCCCCCGTCCGTGTCTGATGCGAGACCAGCTCGCCCCACGGCCAGTCTGATGTCTCCTTCAGAGAGGAGCTGGATGAGAATATCGAATATCGAAGGTGGCTGCCCAGTCAAGTCCTCAGCATCAGACGCCGCACCGCTCTCCGGTCTGCTCACCCAGTCTAAGCCCAATGTGCATGACGAGCTGACGAAGTCGTGGAGGGCACCTTATACTGCCCAAAACCGACCTCCTCGCTCGTCCGCTCTCACTATCCTCGACGGCGCGGTGGTCCACGGGTACACAGAGGTCCATCAAGTGAACAAAGTGCTTGCGGTGCGCCTGTGCCCGCAAAACGTGGCCACCTCAGCATATTCGGTGACGCCGCAGAGGACCTCGCCAAACGGTTTTCAGCAGTGAAGAAACAGACAAAGGCCATTCAACACGTCATGTCTTCTCGTCGCTCAAGAGCACGCACCCCGTCTGTTCGCCGAGGGCGTCCCCCTGTGGCTGCAAAAGTTCAGGCAGTTCCACCCCAACCCGGGTCCATCTCTCGGCCCCAGCGCCAACACCCTGAATCAATTGAACTGCTTGTAACTGGAGCTGCAGTTTCTGGATTGTAGGGGGATTATCGCAATGGGTCAAACTGCATATCTCCATTTGCAAGATTTATTTAATGACCAATGCCAGTACATTTTGTTACACGGATTCCAAAGGACTCAAAAACACATGTATATAACTTAAATTGAGAAGTTTATTGATTCAAACGACAATGGTCACTTTAGCAGCATGGCTAACACATTTTTAGGAAGCTCTGCCCACTCCCAATCTCCACCCTTTTGTAGTCATGGGCTGTTGAAGCCCCAATTAGATCCAGCTGGACGGATCTGGATTTGTAGTAGAATACTGACAGAGCCTGGAATGGCAACAGAATTAGACAAATAGTAGCAACACCCATGAACTTGAAAGATGTTCATCAATTAATCTGCAAGGGATACAACAACCGGATAGGCCTTTTCAATTTTGTTTTTGATTGTATTATAACCAGACAAGAACAAACTTTACAGTTTAGTCCCAAAAATTCTTCCTGCTTTCCACATATGCTTTGGTATGTTCTCCTCTTGAATAAGTACCAAATCTCCTGTTTTGTACTCTTATGACTTGGAGACAGGAACAGAATGAGCAGATCTAAATTCTAACAGATATTCTTTTCTCCATCTAGTCCAAAATAAAATCACAAGTCATTGTCTATATTTATAAAATAAGAAAATTGATATTTTTGTCAATTTTGTACTCAACTGTGGTGGTAATGCAGTAAGTTGTTCACAGTTAGAAAATGAGCAGGACTAAGTGGGAAAGTTTCAGCACAATTTGAATGAACGAAAGTTATAAGATAATGATTGATTGAAATGGCAGCTGCAGTGTGTTCCTTCCGAATAGGCCTGTTTCTGAGAGGCACCGTGGTAGCCCCAACCACTTCCGGATTAATAACTGCTTCAGTTTCAGTGATTCATTTTTGAAGTTCTTCAAAGGTCTAAAGGCATTTGCCTAAAAATCTTCCTCAAACAGTTCTTTACTGTCTGCACCAGTCTCTCCCACATTCCACCCCACCAAGCTGCTCTTTCCTCAATGTATTTCCATGTAATTATTTTCTCAGAAAAAAAACTCTATTTTGTTGTTAATGCATTCCACATTGCTTTCAGGTCATGAGCACTTCTTTTAACGGTTTGTGAATAGTCTGAATAAATTATTCTACATAAACCTCTTCTTGCCTCAAACCTCCTAAATGCATGTAGAAAGATTTATGTTGTTAAACCAGTCACCAATTCCAGATGAACTGCTCTTGTAACTGCACATCTTAAAAGTGCCACATATACTTTGCCTTTTGTCTTGATGAACAATAGTCCAGCAAAATCAACTCCAGCAACTTCAAAGGCATTGGCCTTTTCAATCTGTTCACGTGGTAATGATGCTGAAACTTGCTCTCCACTCTTCACTTTAATTTTTCTACATATAAGGCAGGAATGAACAAGACGTTAGGTTAGTTGTCTGCCTTTTAATATCCAAAAACGCTCTTGTAATTGACTTAAAGTACCCTGTAACCCAGAATGAAAAACTTCGTTGTGACTTTGGTTTACCAGTTATTCTGAAAATCGAGCATTAGCTGGCAATATCCAAGGGTACTTATTTGCAAAGCTCATTGAAGAAAACTGAAGTCTTCCTCCAACTCTCAACTATTCATCTTTATCCAGCAAAAGGTTTAAAGCTTTGATTTTAAAATTTCGATCAATTTCTCCATTCAATTTCAGTTGTCAAAATACTCATTCTGTGTTGTCTTAATCCAATTCCTTTCTGCTGAATTAATTTCCTCATTCAGTGAAAAGTACAGGTTGATGGAACACCTGCTAGGCATTGCTGCCGGTCGCACCTCCTCCGGTGCCCACGGGTCAGCTTGCAGGGTCATCAGCCAGGAACCACCATTCACCAATGTTTCACTCCTTTAATCCTGGAACGTCTCCTGGTGGTGGAGCGGTGACAGGGACGTCTCCCTGTTACCCCCCTGCAGCTGATAGGTATTACCCTCTGTGGCTGTTATAGGGGTTAGTTGTTCTTTCCCCAGCTCTTGTCTTTCCTCTTCAGCCAGAGCCAAAAGCTCCCCTTCTCTGCCTCCTCCGCTAGCTCTTTGGTTGCCTTCTTTAGGTTCCCTCCGGTCACTCCTACTTCCCTCAGAAGGCGTGTGGTTGACAGTCCCACGTAGCCTCGGCATCCAACTTCCACTGGATAGATGGAGGTCTTCCAACCAGCCTCCCGGCACTCAGCAGTCAACTCTGAGTACTTGGCCTTCTTACGTTCATAGGCGGCCTCCATCCCCTCCTCCGCTGGTATTGTGAGCTCAATGAGGAGCACTGATTTTACCTTGGTAGACCATACCACTATGTCGGGGCGGAGAGATGTAGCCATAATCTCGACCGGGAAACGGAGCTGCCTGTCGAGATCAACTCTCATATTCCACTCCTGGTCAGGGGAAAACGGCCTAGCTGTTTCTCTTGGCCTGAGCTTTCTTCTTCCCCCATCTTCCGTGACAAAGGTGATGTGGTTTTGGTTGTCTGCTGGTGGTACCCCTTTGCTGCCCTGTCGACACCTCTCTATCACCTCGGCTAGCTTTCTCAGGACCTGGTCGTGACACCATCTATAGCGTCCCTGGGAAAGTGCAATCTTACAGCCTGACAAGATGTGCTGGAGGCTTGCGTTAGGGGTATTGCAGAGTGTGCAGCCTTCCTTACTCCCGAACCACTGGTGAAGGTTCCGAGGACAGGGAAGTGTGTCGTAGGTTGTACGGATGAGGAAGCTGAGCCTTGCCTGCGGGATTTTCCACAGGTCCGCCCAGGTGATGTTTCGGTTGACAATTCCCTCCCAGGTTGTCCACCTTCCCTGTCGGCCCTGCGACACGGCCTTGATCTTGTAGCGCTCTTTCTCCATTTTTGTCACCTCCGCCACCACCATCTCCTTCCTCTCTTTGTGGTTGGCCTTGGACCAGAACCGTGGCGCTTCTCCCCATCCTAGCCCTGCTCTTCCTGCCTGGACTCTGCCGACAATCTCTTGATGTTGCAGACGACTGACGGCTTGGTCGACCTCAGTTTGGCGTTCCACTTTCAGCCTGTCCGAACCTTAGGGTTTGCATTCCTTACAGCCTGGTCAGCAGACTCTCTCAACTTGAGAACCAGCCTGGTCTTTTCCTGCTTGTAGCCCAGACTGATTGATTGAAATGGCAGCTGCAGTGTGTTCCTTCCGAATAGGCCTGTTTCTGAGAGGCACCGTGGTAGCCCCAACCACTTCCGGATGAATGCGTTGGCTTTTCCATCCATCTTGCTTGCGGTGGATGAGGGGATCTCACTCATTTTCAGTGGCCACATCACCCTCCTGTAGAGTGTAAACTGGTAGCACCAGACCTTGTACTTTTCTAGGAGTTGGCTTTGATCGATCTTTGCCAGTCCTTCTGAGAGCTGCTTCATCATGGTTCTCCCCATCTGTTTATCCGTAAGCTCTGCCGTGTACTGCCTCCCCAGGCTTTTAATGGGTTGCTCAGAGAGGAGTGGGATTTTCTCTCCCCCTACGGTGAAAATGGTGCTGTCATTTCTGACTCCTCTTCTGAGAGACAGGCTCCGTGATTTTGATGGCTTGATCTTCATTCGTGCCCATGACATCAACTCGTCCATCCTTTTCAGCAATCTTGATGTGCATGCTGCTGTCTGAAGGAGGCTGGTGACGTCGTCCATGTACGTCCTCAGTGGGGGTAGTCTCTGTCCGGATGGTAGCTTGATCCCCCCAACCATTTGTCTTGCTCCGACGAGGATTACCTCAAAGGCTGACACGAACAAGACGGGAGAGATGGCACAACCCATGGCGATTCCCACTTCTAACTGTTGCCACCCGGTGGTAAAATCTTGGAGGGCAAAGCACATCTGCAGGTCGTTGAAGTAGGATGCAACCATGTTCATTATACAGGAGGGCATATGGAAGAACTCCATGGCGTAGGTTATCAGCTGGTGTGGGACTGATCCATAAGCGTTAGCAAAGTCGAGCCAGACGACGTGCAGGTCTGTCTTTTCCCGTTTGGCCTTCTGGATCTGGTCCCAGATCATTGTAGAGTGCTCTACACTCCCTGGGAAGCCTGGGACTCCAGCCTTCTGGCAGTTGGTGTCAATGTAGCCATTCTCAAGCAGGTAGGTGGTCATCCTTCTGGCCAGTACTGAGAAGAAGATTTTTCCTTCTACGTTCAACAGAGCGATGTTTCTGAACTGGCTAATGTCTTTGGAGTTCACTTCCTTGGGGATGAAGACCGCTACAGCTCTTTGCCACTCGGATGGAATGAATTGCTTTTTCCAGGCAGTTCTCATGAGGTACCATAGCAGCTCTAGTACCTTGGGGCAGTTCTTATAGAGCTTGTAGGGGATTCCATTGGGGCCTGGCGCTGATGAAGACCTTGCCTTCTCCACGACTTGCCTGACTTCACTGAGCTTGGGGGGCATGATGTTGAACGCAGCAGTCGGAGGTGCAGGCTTAGGTATGTACCCTGGTGTTCCTAATGGGACATTCCTTGCTGGATCGCTGTACTGTTCTCTGATGTGCTGTTCCAGTTTCTCCCTGGTGGTTTCGAGTTTCCCACTCTTCTTCTCCACCAGCAGCTGCCTGGCATGCTTAAAGGGGTCTTTGAAGAAGCTGGCTCGTTCTTTCTGTTTCCGTTTGCTGCGCTTGCGGATACGTTCAGCCCTGCGAAGCCTGGACAGTCTTTGCCTCACCTCCTCCCACAAGGCTTTCAGACCCTCTTTTTCTGCCAGCGTTGCCTTCCTCCAGTTCTTCCATAGTTGTCGGCGCCTTCGCACTAGAAGGTCAATCTCCTTTTCCCTCCTCCCCTTCTCTCTTTGGGCGGTCCTCTGGTTGGAGGTCGCTTTGCCAAACCTGTTCTTACAGGCCTGATATAGGACATCCCCAAACTGGTTGAGCTTGGATTCCGCCCCTCCTCGCAGAGATCCTTCCAGTATCTTGGCCAGGTCAGTGTCCAGTGTTCGCCACGCCTCTGTCTCGCATGATTTTGGCCATTTGAGCTTTCCTCTTCTAGTTGGTTTCTTTGTCTCTGCTTTTGGCTCTGTCCTGTGTGAGTTGGTGGCAATTGGGTCTTGGTACTCACATGGGGGCTCTCCCTCCACCAGTGGGCCTTCTTCCTCTGTGACATCTTTGCCTTTTGCAACATTGGGTCCATCTGCTCTGTGGTTTTCGACCTGGCTTTTGGTCCCTCTTGTCTCACCTGCTGAGGCAGTGCAAGGTTGTTGTTGGCCCTTCTGCCCACACTTTCGCTTCCCCTGGTGGATTCTTAACCCACGAAATGTGGTAACCTTTTCCCATCCGCATCCACACTTCCGGAGGATCCTCTTTTCTTTTTCTGAAGTTCTAGTATTCATCTCGTTGTCTGTTTCCATTGCTGTCGTTACCGTGTGGTCCGTCCTGTTAGGCCCATCTTTCATCCCGCCTCTCGGAGGGCCTGCGGGTTGTTTTTTCTTAAGGTTCTTTGTAGTCAAGGTTTTGGGTGTACCTCTTCCGAGGTACTAGTGGCTTGGGTAACTAGCCGTCCACTCCCGGTGCGGTCTTTCCCTGCTGTCATCCAGTCTTTCCTGGCTGTCCTCCAGTCTTCCCTGGACTCCAACTGCCCTGTTCGCAGTAGTCACTGGGTTACCAGATCTTCAGTGAAAAGTACAGGTTGATGGAACACCTGCTAGGCATTGCTGCCGGTCGCACCTCCTCCGGTGCCCACGGGTCAGCTTGCAGGGTCATCAGCCAGGAACCACCATTCACAAACGTTTCACTCCTTTAATCCTGGAACGTCTCCTGGTGGCGGAGCGGTGACAGGGACGTCTCCCTGTTACCCCCTGCAGCTGATAGGTATTACCCTCTGTGGCTGTTATCGGGGTTAGTTGTTCTTTCCCCAGCTCTTGTCTTTCCTCCTCAGCCAGAGCCAAAAGCTCCCCTTCTCTGCCTCCTCCGCTAGCTCTTTGGTTGCCTTCTTTAGGTTCCCTCCGGTCACTCCTACTTCCCTCAGAAGGCGTGTGGTTGACAGTCCCACGTAGCCTCGGCATCCAACCTCCACTGGATAGATGGAGGTCTTCCAGCCAGCCTCCCGGCACTCAGCAGTCAACTCTGAGTACTTGGCCTTCTTACGTTCATAGGCGGCCTCCATCCCCTCCTCCGCTGGTATTGTGAGGTCAATGAGGAGCACGGATAAGATATATGTACTACACATTTCTCTTTGAGTTTAGCATTATCAACAAATCTTCATACCCATGCAGTAACACAAAGAACTTTGCTCAATTTGCTAAATCTTTCTAAAGATAAAATTGGAGTTACTGGCTTTTATTCTACCATTTTTGCTGATTACATTCAATTCAACCTGCTCATCTTTGAACTCCATGTCTTGAACGCAGCATTCATTCAGTTGTAACCACAGAGTTCCTGATCACCACAGCTGATTTTCCTTTAACTGTGTGACACTCAAACATCAAACCACATCTGCTATATTTCTTTTGCCATTGCAATAGTTCCAGATTTTAGGTTCTGTGAAACTTTGAATTTCAGTTTAAGCACTTCTCCAACAACTGGCAGTTTCATTGCTTGTGAGATTTCCTCTTTAATGAAACTGTGCTGACTTCCTCCATCTAACTGACATCTAGTCAACTCTCTCCTAACAGGTGTTTCAGCCCACACTGTGGCAGCCTGGAGCATAACTGCAGTCTTTTTTTATTTGCATGGAGTCATTGTAATGACTGTATCAGCTGACTCAGTTTTTTTAGTAATTTCCATGACACAATGTCTTATAATGTCTTTTGCCACAAATTTCGCAAATGATTCTTCTTGCTTTACAGAACTTGGCAATGTGTCTAGAGCCCAAACACACAAAACACCATCCTTGTTTTCTCAACTTCTCATGTCTATCCTTCAATGTTTATTCTTTGCATTCTTAAAATTTATTATCTGATTAAAAATAGACAATGATAATCTCCATAATGTTTACTATGCAAGGCAGCAGCAGATGTCAAGTTAGATCATTAATCTTTCCATTCTTAAGTATTTTGCTTAAGTTTTGGAATATCTTCCCTTTATTTCTTTGTGTTATCTTCAGTTAGATCTGAAGCTCTTTCGTGGCTTTCAACCTTATTTTGAAAGAATTGTACTAAATCCTTTACTTTACAAACTTCATTCTCTTCTCTTGCATGGCTGAACTCCACAGTTATTTCTTCAGGTATCATTTTCATTGAAATTGGACACAAAAGGCTTCCATAAGTGTCTGACACTACTTTCAATTATTCAAGATTTTAATTGTTTACAGTATGAATAATTTACATGTTTCCATTGATCATGGTATAAATATTGGTAAATATTGGTAAATATTGGGGGGGGGGGGGGGTGTACTTGCTTGTATTGATTATTGGGGGGTTACCTCCCATCCCCACTGGAATCTACACCCCTGGTATCAAATGTATATTTTTTTCTGACTTTTACTGCTGTCAGTGGTGCCTTTTTTCTCTTGTGATGTCAAATCCTTTTAATTTAGATTTCTTAATGGGAATGCTATTTTACTATACACAGAAAATAAAAATGTTGTACTCAAAGGATCAACTTAATATGGCCATGGCTACTATTCCGTTCAGGTCAGATTTGAAATAATTTTATTTATCATCTTTGCTCAGTGATGTATTTCGATAAATTGCTGTATTGCTCATATTGACTCCAGAAATTCTGCCATTTGCTTATATCTCCTGAGAAAGTATCAATTAGGAGTGTGGGCAATTTGACATTATTTCGACTTCCAGATTTCTCTCGTCTTACACTAGATGCATCTGATGATTCCTTCTCTTCTCTCAGTGTTCTTTTAATTCTAGTTTTCCAGACACTTATTTCATCAGCATATTGTTGTGCTACTTCCACTTCCTTCTCCAAATCTGCCATACTTGTTTTTGCTTCTACATCCTGATCAGATTGAACCAGTCTTATTTCCTTTGCACTTAATTGATCTCATAATTATTCTAATTTGTCTGTATCAAATTCTTCTCTTTTAAGTTCCTCATCAATTTTTCACATCAGTCTTGTACTAGAAGCTCTTATTGTACATATTTTCCTTATGAGTCTTTCCAAGGCCTCTCCCATTGTCCTTTGTTTGGCCACGTCAAATCTCTTCATATGTCCTGGGTTTCGGCACCAAACTTTGTTACATGGCCTCAAAAGGACTCAAAACACATGTAGATAACTTCATGTAGAAGTTTATTGATTCAAACAACGATGGTTAATTTAGCAGCATGGCTAACACATTTTGATCAAGCTCCACCCACTCCCAATCTCTACCCTTTTGTAGTCATGGGTTATTAAAGTCCCAATTAGATTCAGCTGGATTGGTCTGGATTTGTAGTAGAATACTGACAGAGCCTGGAATGGCAACAGAATTAGACAAATAGTTGCAACACACTTCAGAGATAAATCGCATTAGATGGTGCGATTGACTGTTGCACCAGTGATGTCTATGCAATGATTCATGTTTAATGTACTGGCATTGGTCATAAATAAATGCTGCAAATGGACACATGTTGTATGGTGTTTATGTGCAACCTGGTATCACGCCAAAGCGTGTAATAGACACGCTGGTCCACTAGCGGATGCGTGTCAGTGTCACGCTTTCCCTCCTCTAGGCGTGTACATGACACGCGTGTGTGTAGTTACAATACCAGCAGGGGGCAATCATTTCCTCAATGCCAACAACTCTCCACGCACCAAAGAGAAAGCGATATATGCATTCTCCAATTCCCGCGTCGTTCAGGACATATTTGTTCATTATGGTGCTGTCATTAAGAAATCCTAACGTTGCTGTAGCCTAACGTTATATTTGTGTGTGGGCTGTGGAGACAGATGTTTAATCTGTGGTGCTGTTAACGTTACTGTGGTCAATAACGTTAATGGAAATTAATCACAGAAAGCAGCGTTCGATCCTGAAATATCGATACTGATGTTGTCGAGTATCCTATGCTGATGTTATATCGACAGGATCGATCCTCACGTAAAAAATAAGCTTATAAATGAAAAAATATATATCCTGCTAATCGGAATTGGAGAATGCAATATATCGCTTTCTCTTTGGTGCGTGGAGAGTTGTTGGCATTGAGGAAATGATTGCCCCCTGCTGGTATTCTACCTACACACGTGCGTGTCATGTACACGCCTAGAGGAGGCAAAGCGTGACACTGACACGCATCCGCTAGTGGACCAGGGTGTCTATTACACGCTTTGGCGTGATATCGGGTTGTTATGTGATAGTCCCCTAAGATTCAGCAGTCCTTTATCCCTAAATATTTTACAGTTCCTGCTGTCACTGATGTCATTAGATAGTGCTGTTATGATGCTAGTACTGAATAATTACAATATCCATATACCACTGTATTATAACAGCACATGTCTAAAACCATGGTATAACTCTGGTTAAAAAAAAAAAAAAAAAGGAGTACCATTTGGCACTTTCTGATACTTTTTTTTTTTACAGCCAAAATACCAGTTGTTGCTACTGTGAAACATGGTATTAGCTGCCTAATCAATAGAAATATAAATTACAGAAGAACGTGAAAGCATTTTTCTCTGTTTGAATGAGATCCCATAATGAATGTATTGTGATATTACAGTAGTAAGAATAACTGTCATGTTCATCATTTTGAATGAGTAAGAGTGAATAATTGAATACTATCAATCTCCACTTTCACTCACATTCTTCTCTTGTTTTTGGCGATTCACATCTTTGTGGATATTGCCATCTATTAGGCAGTGAGGAGAATTTATAATAAAAAAAGGACTTAAATATGGATCTCTTTGTCGTTCACACTTATCATTTCTTTTCTGAAGACATAGATTTACACACTGGAGTCATATGAATTACTATTGTGCTGCCTTTATGTGCTTTTTTGACTTCAGAATTCTGTCCACAATTCACTTGCATTGTATGGACCTACATACCTGAACTTTTCTTCTAGAAATCTTACTTGCATTACAGTAGAAGAGAGAAAGAATTAGAAGGGATGCATGAGGGTGAGTAAAATAAAGTAATTTTTATTTTTGGGTGAACTATTACTACTATATACACAGTTGATGTCAGAAGATTACATACACTAAGGTTGAAGTCATTAAAACAAATTTTTTAACCACTCCACAGATTTAATATTAGCAAACTATAGTTTTGGCAAGTCGTTTTGGACATCTACTTTGTGCATGACATGAGTAATATTTCCAACAATTGTTTACAGACAGATTGTTTCACTTTTAATTGACTATATCACAATTCAAGTTATCTGTGCCTTTAAGCAGCTTGGAAAATTACAGAACATGATGTGAAGCCTTTAAACAATTAGTCAGTTACCTTCTGGTTGGAGGTGTGCTGAATTGGAGGTGTACCTGTGGATGTATTTTAAGGCCTAGCTTCAAACTTAGTACCTCTTTGTTTGACATCATGGGAAAATCAAAAGAAATCAGCCAAGACCTCAGAAAAAAATTGTGGACCTCCACAAGTCTGGTTCATCCTTGGGAGCAATTTTCCCACACCTGAAGGTACCACGTTCATCTGTAGAAACAATAGTACACAAGTATAAACACCATGGGTCCACGCAGCCATCATACAGCTCTAGAAGGAGACACAATCTGTCTCCTAGGGATGTACGTAGTTTGGTGCGAAAAGTGCAAATCAATCCCAGAACAACAGCAAAGGACCTTGTGAAGATGCTGGAGGAAACAGGTAGACAAGTATCTATATCCACAGTAAAACAAGTCCTATATAACCTGAATGGCAGGGAGAAGAAAGGAAGAAGCCACTGCTCCAAAACTACCATAACAAAGTCAGACTACAGTTTGCAAGTGCACGAGGACAAAGATCTTACTTTTTGGCGAAATTTCCTCTGGTCTGATGAAACAAAAATTGAACTTTTTGGCCATAAAGACCATTGTTATTTTTGGAGGAAAAATGGTGAGGCTTGCAAGCCGAAGAACACCATCACAACCGTGAAGCATGGGGGTGGCAGCATCATGTGGAGTTGCTTTGCTGCAGGAGGGACTGGTGCACTTCACAAAATAGATGGCAACATTAGGAAGGAAAATTTGTCTTCCAAATGGACAATGACCCCAAGCGTACCTCCAAAGTTGTGGCAAAATGGCTTATGGACAACAAAGTCAAGGTATTGGAGTGGCCATCACAAAGCCCTGACCTCAATCTAATAGAAAATGTGTGGGCAGAACTGAAAAAGCGTGTATGAGCAAGGACAAACCTGACTCACACCAGTTCTGTCTGGAGGAATGAGCCAAAATTCCAGCAACTTATTGTGAGAAGCTTGTGGAAGGTTACCCTAAACGTTTGACCCAAGTTAAACTATTTAAAGGCAATGCTACAAATATTAACAAATTGTATGTAAACTTCTGATCCACTAGGAATGTGATGAAAGAAATAAAAGCTGAGATAAAGGATTCCTGACATTTCATTTCTACAATTCATTGTCAGGAATTGTGAGAAACAGAGTTTAAATGTATTTGGCTAAGGTGTATGTAAACTGACTTCAACTATATATATATATATATATATATATATATATATATATATATATATATATATATATACACACAGTATATATATATATATATATAGTTTAGTTTAGAGCTTTATTAATCCCCATGGGGCAATTCATTCAGACTGTCCTGGTGCTTCACATATACAAACAACACTGAATACACATACAAACAAAAAATACATAAAATATATATATATATATAAAAAAGAAAAAAAAAAGATAAAAAATAATAATAATAATAATAATGTAATAATAAATAACAAAAAAAAAAAAAAAAGAATTAATAACAAAATAATCAATTATGTTTGTTACATAAACTAATTGCTTCAGGCACAAAGGTAAATTTGTAATGGTTTGTGAGACACCTGATTGTCCTTAAATGCCGCCCAAGGGGTAACCACTCGAATTGAGGGTTCAAAGGGTGTCTGCTGTCTCCCATTATTTTATGTGCCATCCTCAACACTTGCTGTTCATAGTAAAATGTTAAACTACGTAAAGAAACACACATCATTTATGAGCACAAGTTTACAATACCTTGCAGACGATTTTGTTTTTCATGGACAATGAAGAAAACCAACATAAGAAAGAAAACGACAGAATACTTTCAACAAATGAATTATAAAACAACCTTAGAATGGGTCTCTGTACATCAAAAGAATTAAGCTTCCTCAACACAAACAATCTTTGGTGTGATTTTTTAATAATGGCATCAGTATATTTATCAAACTTCAATGTTATCAAAAATTGTCCCTAAATACTTATATTCCTCTACTACATTCACCTGTGTACCATTAATAATCACAGGTTGAAGTGAAAGTGTTTTCTTACTAAAATTGATAACTATCTCTTTAGTCTTTGAACTATTCAAGTCTAATTTCATACTTTTACACCAAGAGATAAATTTGTGTAGAACCGGTAATTGTGTAATCTGGTCTGAATGTGAAAGCAAGGAAAGAAGAACAGTATCATCTGCATATTTTACTAGGTAACTGTTACCTTGTAAACTCTGGCAATCATTAGTGTATAATATAAAAAAGGTTGGAGAAAGTACACAACCTTGTGGTGAACCTATAGAAGTGTTTAACATATCTGATAAAACCCCATTAACCTTAACCCTTTGTTGCCTATCAGTTAAAAAGTTCATAATCCATGACACTAAACCATGATTAAAATTAAACTCACTAACAAGTTTTTTCCCTAAAATAACAGGTTGAAGAGTGTTAAATGCTGACGAGAAGTCCACAAACAAAAGCCGCGCAAATGCTTTACTTTTTTCCAGATGTTGATAAAGAGTATTTAACAGAAACAGTTTTGCATCATCTACGCCTCTTCCAGCGCGATATGCAAACTGTAGCGAATCTAAAGCCGAACTAGTAACTGTCATCATATTCTTTTTAATCTCTTTTTCAAAAGCCTATATATACATATATATTTAATATTTTATCTGAAAACATATGATTTATAAATGTATTTTTTTAAGGTGACCTTGGTTTTGTTGAAAAAAGTAAAAAAAAAAAAAGAAAGAAAAGAAAAAAAAAGCAGTTTGCAAAAATATTTCAACCCCCCTGCTCTAGAATGTTTACACAGAAAAAATTGCCCTAGTGTCAATACAGTTACCTAACAATTGGCCTCCACCTGTGAGACATTATAGTAACAAGCATTTCTCTGGATCAAAGCCCTACTCTGGATAAGGATCACTGAAGATCTGAAGAAAAGCTGTGACAATGAAAAAGAAAGAGCATTGTACAGCAGTAAGAGACACAGTAATCAAACTTCATTACTTAGGAAAAGGGTACAAAATAATATCAAAGTTTGTACATTACAGTTAGCACTGTTGGATCAATTATCTGAAAGTCAAGGCTACATCCAGACACTGCCGAGAAAAGGGTGTCCCTCAAAACTCTGCACCCGAGCAAGGACACTCGTGAGTGAAGCCAAGAGGAGATCATCAGACTCTTTAAAAGAGCTGCAGAGGTCAGTGGCAGAGACTGGAGTAATTGTGCACCAGTCAACAATTTCAAGAGCTCTACATCAAGCTGGCCATTATATTTCTTCTTAAGAAGAGATTACTCAAAACCCACCATATGAAAGCACATCTGGAGTTTGCTAAAATGCAAGACACAGACGAGACCTAGATTAAGCTTTTTGACCAAAAGTCAAAGCGCTATGTGTGACAGAAATCAAACACTGCCCATAGCTCAACAAACACTATAGTGTCAACACAAACACCCTACAGTGAAGTATGGTGGTGGCAGCATCATGCTGTGGTGGTGCATTTCATCAGCAGGGCCTGGGAATCTTGTGAGAATTGAAGGAAGCAGCAAAATACAGAGAAATACTGCAGAACCTTTCTCAGTCTGCTAAAAAGCTGAAGCTTGGGAGAATGTTCACCCTTCAGCAGGACAATGATCCCAAGCACAAGACAAAAACAACATTGGAGTGGCTCAAGAACAAAAAAGTAAATATCCAACAGTGGCCCAGTCAAAGTCCTGATCTCAATCCTATTGAGAATCTGTGGCATTATTTGAAAATTACAGTCCACAAGTGCCACCAAACCTACTTGAACCAACTGTAGCAAATCTGCCAAGGCACTGTATATGCTGTAGACAATGTCTAAATTGTCTTGTTAAAATTCTGAATTCATGGCTCTAATGAGCTAACACACTATACACGGCCATAATATGTGCCGATTACACGCTGTTATTGCAATATATGTTGACACCGATACAATTGCAAAGTTGGGTGTATAAAAGAGAGTTGATGGGCAGAATACAGACAAAAGAATGATAAGAAGCATATCTCACTTGTGTTTCGGCTTCTTTAGAGGATTTTAGAGTATATTAAATTTGCTTTGGTAGAATAATGAAATAGATCACTTGCCATTTTCTTGGAAAACGTTCCTACGAGAGCAATCAGGATCCTTTATACTGTTCGAAAATTATGATGTTTAAATGCATTTACAGTGCATCTGGAAAGTATTCACAGCGCTTCACTTTTTCCACATTTTGTTATTTTACAGCCTTATTCCAAAATTGATTAAATTCATTATTTTCCTCAATTCTACAAACAATACCCCATAATGACAATGTGAAAGAAGTTTGTTTGAAATCTTTGCAAATTTATTAAAAATAAAAAAAATCAAATCACTTTGTCACACGACCATATACACAAGTGCAACAGTAGGTGAAAGTCTTTTGTGCAGTTCCGAGCAACATAGCAGTCATGACAGTGATGAGACATATACCAATTTACAATAACATATTTACACATACCTACACAACAATTTACATATCAAATGTACATATACTTACACAACACAATCCTATTATACAATGTACAGTAAACAATACACACAATATAGAATACACATACAATAAAAAAATAAAGAATATATATGCAGTTGTTATATTGTGGAGAATATATTTGACAGTCCAGTGTGAGATAATAAGATTAATAAAGTGCAGTGCTGATTGTAGATCGTGAGAGATCATGTGTTCAAAAGTCTTATTGCTTGTGGGAAGAAGCTGTCATGTAGTCGGGTGGTGCGGGTCCTGATGCTGCGATAACGCCTGCCTGATAGAAGCAGTGAGAGCAGCCCATGACTCGGGTGGCTGGAGTCTTTGATAATCCTCCGAGCTTTATTCACACACCACCTGTCATATATGTAGGGAGGGAAGCTCACCTCCGATGATGTTTCTGGCAGTTCGCACCACACTTTGCAGGTCTTTGCGGTTGTGGGCAGTGCTATTGCCGTACCAGGCGGTGATGCAGCCAGTCAGGATGCTCTCAACAGTACTAGTGTAGAACCGTGTGAGGATGTGATGGTTCATTCCAAACTTCCTCAGCCATCTCAGGAAGAAGAGGTGCTGGTGAGCCTTCTTCAGAACGGCCTCAGTGTGGACGGACCATGTGAGTTCCTCAGTAATGTGGACACCGAGGAACTTGAAGCTGCTGACTCTCTCCACCGGTGCTCCATTAATGGTGATGGGGCTGTGTTCTCTGTCTTTCTTCCTGAAGTCCACCACAAGCTCCTTGGTTTTACTGACGTTGAGGGAGAGGTTGTGCTCCTGACACCAGCGTGTCAGAGTGTGCACCTCCTCTCTGTAGGCTGTTTCATCATTGTCAGTGATCAGACCTACAACCGTCATATCATCAGCAAGCTTGGTTTGGTTTGTGCTCTGACATGCACTGTTACCTGTGGGATCTTATATAGACAGGTGTGTGCCTTTCCAAATCATGTCCAATCAACTGAATTTACCACAGGTGGACTCCAATCAAGTTGTAGAAATATTTCAAGGATGATCAGTGGAAACAGGATGCACCTGAGCTCAATTTTGAGTGTCGTGGCAAAGGCTGTGAATACTTATGTACATGTGATTTTTTTTAGTTTTTTATTTTAATAAATTTGCAAAGATTTCAAACAAACTTTTTTCACATTGTCATTATGGGGTATTGCTTGTAGAATTTAGAGGAAAATAATGAATTTAATCCATTTTGGAATAAGGCTGTAACATAACAAAATGTGGAAAAAGTGAAGCGCTGTGAATACTTTCCGGATGCACTGTAAATTTAAGTATTTGCAGACAATCCTGGATATTCAGGTTTAAATGGAAAAGTTAAATCATAGAAGAATATCAGGGTTTGACATTCTGAGATTCAGATTTCACAGGTTTAAAAGGTGCACCATGTAATTTTTTGTTTGTTCTGTTGGCTGATATCCCTTACAAAAATGTTTACCTAGCCACAAACTTGCCACAAATTTGCCGCTTGCTAGTTTCACATGCAAATGAGCTTTTGATTTGCCACAAATGCCAAGAGTTTGCAGCTCTTCACCAGTATTGCTGTGCTTTCAGCAAACCTTCAGTTTGCCACAAAGCTCATTTGCATGTGAAAATGATCAGTGGTGAATTTGAAGCAATTTGTAGCAAATTTGCCATGAACTCTCGATTTCTGTAAGGGATGACAATGGTTTTGGATTTAATTCCGGAGTCTTCATGTCATGCAAGTTTAGATAATTTTAAACATTTTAAAAAGATTTCTTTTGGGGTAATTTTTTAGAAGGAATAAACTTGATCATCATGAAAACAATTTTCCACTTTGAAGAGGTCTTTGTTGCTAGCAAACAGTGGCGGAGCTAGGGGGTGGCCGTGACCACAATGGAGCAAAGCCTGACCACCCCACATGCAGTTGCTGTTTTAATCATTTTTTGGCACTATTTAGTTATTTAGAGGTGAAATCATCTCTGTACAAATGTACAAACTTAGCATGTGTGCACACCAAAGTTGCCGCACCTCTCCGTCCTGGGTGTAATTGTATCCACTCAACCCCCCCACCCCCCTTGCACAGTTTGACGATATAAAAATGCTGCCCAAACATTTCTGTCCCAACACAGACTGATTGCTTGCCCCTGCCTGATCTCCCCTTTGATAAACTTTGATAAACTCCTGGCTCCACCCCTGCTAGCAAAAAACCTGGTCTAACGCTTTCCTGTGCAGACTCTGAAGACTAGAGGGATTTAAAAATCAACATAAAAATCTCACAAAAACTTGTCCATTATTAAAAAATATAAAAAATGTAAAATTAACAAAGAAAAAATAAACCAATTTAGGTCCATTAAGACTCTTCACCTGCGATGGACTGGCGACCTGTCCAGGGTGTACCCCGCCTTTCGCCCAATGTTAGCTGGGATAGGCTCCAGCCCCCCGTGACCCTGTACAGGATAAGCGGTTGACGATGGATGGATGGATGGATGGAAGACTCTTCACACTGTGACATTATTTTCATGACAATTAATTAACATTTTCCACACAAATTGTCATTAACCTAATGCACCTGGATGTTTTCTTTTCGAGGCTTATTGTAATTTTCATTAATTTCAAAAGGTGATTCCCAAATGTTTCCAAGTCATATTGAATTTGTGTGCAAAATTGGAACAACGTAAACATTGTTAATCGATGTTTCTATCTCATGTGTTCAAGAGAACGAAATCACTTCTGGGGAAATTGGCGCAAAATAGAAAATAAAATGAAAGTTAAAGCCACTAGTTATTTTTTCATCCTAGTTACGAATTTAATTTACACACAAAATTGGAATATCACAAAATAAAATTGCAAATAAAGCAGAATTTCCATACCATGTTTAAGATAAATAAATCACTTTTGGGAAAATTGGGGGAAAATAGAAATAAAAATGGAAATTTTAAGCCACTAGTCATGTTTCCAACAAAGTTACTAGTGTAATTTGTGCAAAATTGAAATCTCTCTCTCAAAAATGAAAAAAAAAATTAAATAAATAATTTGAATAAAGTGTTTTTTCCATCCAATGTGTTTCAGAACAAAATCGAGGCATCTGGGGAAATTGGTGCAAAATAGAAATGAAAATGGAAGTTGAAGCCACTGTGGCTCTTTTATGAAATGTAATGAATTACTTGCGGTTTAGAGCACATGGAAAAAAACATTCATAAAAAATAATTGCTAGCATTCAGCAGCAGATGTCTTATGTCTGGAAGCGAAAGACACAATTCTGGGAGGGAATAGTAAACAATCATTTTGATGACAGGCTTTGTGTGCACATAATAAATAACCAGAGAATTTCTTATTTGATTTTGGGATGAAATTTGACTTCACAAGTATTGTGAGATTCACCCATAAAAAGTATTTAAAGCAGCAATAAAATTATTTGTTGCATCACTGCTCTTACCTGTAAAGCTGGCATTTTGCAGATGATTTCCTGAACCTACAGCTTCCTGCACAATGAAAAACTAATTCTGAACAAGTGCTGAAACAAATAAACAGAGAGCTCATCCATCAGAAAGCATCATGTGCACAGCTGATTTAATCTGAAAAGAAGCTTCTTCAGATTCTTCATTAATGGTCAAGCTGTCCGCTGTGATTTGGGTATCAGGATTGTTAGTGATTTACAGATTCAAATAACACACAATAATTAACTATTGTAAAATAAATTATAAATTGAGTTCCATACAAAAAGGCTTCAGTACATTCATAGGTTGTTCCTCTGTTGTGTGATGAAAGTCGTTTGCAGCTGTTAATTGATCAAATCTCCTGCATAAGCAGCTCATACAGACAGATTTGATCTTTTGGCTTTAGTCCCACTTTACGCTCAGACACCTGAAGGAACCAGAGGTAGAGAATTAAACTTTGTATACATTTTCTGATTAACATTTTTCATTGATTTAAAAAAAACATATATTCACATAATTACTATTTAACCCCCACTATTACCTCTCCCAATCCCCAACCTGACCTTCAAAAATATATCCCTGTGGTCACACATGAGTTTACAAAAAATAAATAAATGAAATACTCACACATATATAAATCCATACTTCTCTCTCTCCACTGCTCCTCCCCAAGAGCCCTTCAAGAAGGCCAAATAGCTGCCCCATTTTCCTATTAAATCTTAAGTTTCCCAGCCTTCTACATGACATTTCCTCGAATACCGCCACCCTCCCCATCTCTGAGCACCACTCTTGAAATGAGGGCGCTCCAGCTGACTTCCATCCCCTTAGAACAATCTGTCTGACAATCATAACACTGGATTGGACCCAATTATATATGTGTTTATCCCCTATATTAATGACCGCCCCATCGCCTAAAATACATCACACAAAACTCTAAACCCTCAACTAAAATTCTTGGATCTTATCACACCACCAAAAGACATGGGTTGTGTCTCCATCTTCTGATTGGCATCACCTGCAGGTGGTGTGTCTTTAAGACAAAGTCTATACAATCTAGAGAGATCCAACAGAATGCATGTAAAATCTTAAATTGCATAGGATGCACACTTGCCCACACTCCCTCCTCCAATATCAAGTTTAAATCTTTCTCCCATAATCTCTTGAGAGTAGTTAAAGCTCCATCCCCCAGACTCTGAATTAGCAGGGACTAATATACTGATTCCTCATGAATTTTCCCAAAAGCATTAATCACCACTCCCAGAGTATCTGCCGCTTTAGGGGGGTGTATGCTACTCCCAAAAATAATACAGAGCAGATGGCGCATATTAATCTCACTCTCAATCCACTCTGACCAGCAGAAAGGAGACTTATTAATACATCATTTTGGGTTCAGCCATATGCTCGAGGTAATATTTAAATAAATGTCCGAATTAAACATTCTGGACACTTTTGTCCAAACCATGTGCAAATGTAAGATAACGGGTTGTGACCTAACTTCTCCGGTTAGTTTGCTAGAAAGGCTTTGCAATGGCAAAATAGGGGAAAGAACTTCCTGTTCAATGCAGAACTAGGGAGGGGCTCTCTCAGGTGGAAGTGACCAATGAGCCAAATGTCTGAGACAGAATGCATAATAATAAAACAAAATCTTGGGTAGACCTAGCCCACCTTTATCAATAGGCCTATGCAATTTACTAAAATGTAATCTGGGACATTTACCATTCCAAATGAAGGACTTCACTATGCTATCAAATTGCTTGAAATAAGAGAGGGGGACATCTACAGGGAGAGATTGTAGCAGATAATTATAAATAAAATAAAAAATAAAATTAATTTTAATAACATTAACCTTCCCAATCATAGATAAATGTAATGAAGCACACCTGCTCACATCAACTGAAAAACTTTTTATTAAAGGGTCAATATTAACTCTAAATAATTCACACAAATTTGGTGGCAATAAAATACCCAAATACTTAATGGCCTGTTTGGGACACTGCAAGGCACCTGGCTGAAAAGCTGTTACCGGGTAGCACGCTGTCAGAGCTGAAGCGGATTTAGATCAATTGACTCTGTATCTTAGAAAAGGAATTAATAATTCTGTGGAGGCAAGGCATAGATCTAGTAGGGTCGGATACAAATAATAAAATATCATCTGCATATAGAAAAAGCTTATGCAACATGCCACCTGCCATCACCCCTGGAAAATTGTCCTCCTTTCTTATCGCGGCTGCTAATGGTTCCAGGGCAAGACAATAATGAACAATAATGGGGAAAGAGGGCAACCCTGCTGGTGCCCCTATCCAGAGTAAAATAATCTGAAATTAATCCATTCATTTGAACCTCCGCTGCAAGGTGTATACAAAGTAACCCAATCCACCCAACAAAAGTATTCAAAACCTGTACATTTCCAATATCTTAACAAGATAACCTATTCTACCACATCAAACGCCTTCTCAGCGTCAAGTGAGATGGCAGCAACTGGATTCTGATCATTCACCACGGACCACATGATATTGGTGAAAATGCCGAATGTTTTAGAAAAACCCCATCTAATCTATTTGTATAAGAGATGTCATAACTTTACTAAATCGGTTAGCCAACATTTTTGACAATATTTTAACATCTAGCTGGTTCAGGGAAATTGGACGGTAACTGTTACATTTGCTTGAATCTTTGTCCTTTTTAGAATCAGACTGATCCGGGCTTGTGTCATTGTTGGCGGAAACTTTCCATTCTTTAATGATTCCATATAAACTTCTAGCAAAAGTGGAGCCAGCTCTGTAGCATAAGATCTAAAAAAATTCAGCAGCAAAGCCATCTGGCCACAGAGCCTTGCCTGTAGGGCAAAGATATAGAACTATAGAGATCAAGAGAAAAATCTTTAAAAGCATTATTAATATCAGTGACCGAGGCAAATATTTCACCACCAGCAGATTTCACTGAGGGAATGGTAGAAAACGACTCTCTCTGTTTTATATATCTAGCCAGAGGTGTTCCTGCTTTGCTTCCGCAACAAAATAGTATTATATCTTTATTTCAATCGGGCCAATTCTCTGAGACCATTAGATGACATTTGCCGCTTCAGCTTTGCCTCTGCGCTTTTAATATCCCTTCCAGTTTCACGAGTTCTTGTACTACTGATATTTTGATCCGGCCCCTAAGAACCACCTTAAGTGCCTCCCAAGCCACGGCATTCACATTCCATGTGGAGAGAGACAATCCACTCATATTGACATTTAGATATATAAGAAGAAATTGTTTGTGTGTCAAAAACAAGATTATAAAGACCACATTCCAACATTGGTGCGACTTTTAAAACCCGAACATCCCCTAGAAATTTGGTGAGACAGAATTACACAGCAAAAGATAATCTATAAAACAAACTCCATCCAATAGGTGGAACAAACTCAGAGCATGTAGATTCATCCACAAAACTGTCCCGAAGGTGTGCCAATCTGCAAAATAATCTCCAGCTTTAAGCGGAACCAGCACCAAAAAAACGCTCAGTTTCCTCAAACAGTCAATTGAATGATCAGTGAGCTGGTCCACTCGGCTGCAACGTATCACAAAATTATTCTCAATTTGATCTGGGAATATCAGTGCAACTTCCGTTGATGTAAAGGTTTGTTGCATTCCTTGAATCGATCACGTTTCTCTCTTGTTGAATTCGCAAAGTCTGGGAACAAGAAAATGATATGATTTTTCCAAGAAAGCCTTCCTTTGCTCCTCGCCTTGCGTAACACAAGATCTTTACCGGATGATCTCAGAAATTTGACCAGAATTCATCTGGGCCTGTCTCCCTCAGTGGAGCACTGAGCCAGAACCCTGTGAGCTCGCTTGATTTCCAGCTTATAGCCTGCTATGTCGAGCAGATTTGGAAGGAGCCCATCCAGGAACTTCACCATTTCCCAGCCCTTTTCGGCCTCAGGAATTCCAACAATACAGACACTATTCAGCTGGCTCCAATTTCTCCCAGACATGCTCCAAATCCAACTTGGTTGCTAGTGGATTAGCAGATAATTCCCTCTCCGATGACTCCAGATAATTGATCCGTTAATCGATCCTAAAACTTTTTTATTTTATTTATCAATTTATATACCTATAGGACCTTGAGCTTGAAAATTGACTTTTTTTTAAACTTTTCTTATGATTATTCTCTCAAATACTGAACCAATCCTCATAGATTATATACCGGTTGAAAGCTTCAAGTCAAAAATCAAACTGTGCTTTCAATTAAATCCAGATGAAATTACAAGTATAAACACTAGATGACTGCAGAGAGCTACTTATTTATCCCTGGTTGAAGAGAAGATGCTTTTTTCCCTCCCCTTTTTTCTCCCCAATTTGGAATGCTCAAATAAGTCTTTGTGGTGGCATAGTGACTCGCCTCAATCTGGGTGGCAGAGGACGAATCTCAGTTGCCCCCGCATTTGAAACCATCAATCCGTGCATCTTATCACATTGCTTGTTGGCAATGAGCGAGTTACCACGGAGATGTGTGGAGGCTGGTCACAAGTTCTGCATTTAGATATATATATATATATATATATATATACTGTATATATCAACATTATCAAAGACTACTTTTTCAAAGTTTAGCAGTTATTTAGCTGGAGTCACTCAGCACACCCTGGATTCAAACTCGTGACTCCAGGGGTGATAGCCAGCGTCTTTCCTCGCTGTGCTACCCAAGTCCCCCCATGTTCTGCACTCTTGATGTTTGATAGTTTCACCCCTTCATGGCTGTTTTTTGGATTTTAGATAATAAAACATGAAAACCACTTTGAGGAGTGGCTGTGGCTCAGGTGGAAGAGTGGGTCGGCCACTAATTGCAGGGTTGGTGGTTCGATTCCCGGCCCACACGTCGAAGTGTCCTTGTGCAAGGCACTGAACCCCAAGTTGCTCCCGATGGCAGGCTAGTGCTTTGCATGGCAGCTCTGCTGTCATTGGTGTATGTGTGTGAATGGGTGAATGAGTCACAGTGTAAAGCGCTTTGTATACCGTTAAGGTTAAAAAGGCGCTGCAGACCATTTACCATTTAGACTGATTGAATCATCTCCAGATTCTTTGTGTGTTCAGATATCAAATTGACAAAAGTCATCAAGCCTCATACCCATCAGATATAGGAAACAGTTTTATTGAAGAAACAAATTTGATTTCGGTCAAAAATAACTGAACAGTGCATGAGGGTTAAGCGAATCGGTTCGTTTTACTAAACTGATTTAAAAAGTGATTATATGGTTTTAGTCATGGAATGGAATGTTTCCTGAAGTGATGCAGTTTTTTTTTTTTCATTTTTGTAATGAAATAAATGGTTAAATATTAAGTATATATATATATATATATATATATATATATATATATATATATATATATTAGTATTTAATGTTAAAACCTTCAATTTCCTGTGTATTTAGTTAAAAGGAAGCAATATTATTTGTGATTTTTAAAGGAATATTCCAGGTTCAAGGTTAAGCTCAATTGACAGCATCAATTGAGGCATAATATTAATTCCCACAAAAATACATTTTGACTTCCCCCTCCTTTTCTTTAAAAAAATTCAAAAATCTGGGTTACAGTGAAGAACTTACAATGGAAACGAATGGGGCCAATCCTTTACATTAAAATCCTATTTCAGAAGTATTTCCACTAGACATATACACTCACCTAAAGGATTATTAGGAACACCATACTAATACTGTGTTTGACCCCCTTTCGCCTTCAGAACTGCCTTAATTCTACGTGGCATTGATTCAACAAGGTGCTGAAAGCATTCTTTAGAAATGTTGGCCCATATTGATAGGATAGCATCTTGCAGTTGATGGAGATTTGTGGGATGCACATCCAGGGCACGAAGCTCCCGTTCCACCACATCCCAAATATGCTCTATTGGGTTGAGATCTGGTGACTGTGGGGGCCATTTTAGTACAGTGAACTCATTGTCATGTTCAAGAAACCAATTTGAAATGATTCGAGCTTTGTGACATGGTGCATTATCCTGCTGGAAGTAGCCATCAGAGGATGGGTACATGTTGACCATAAAGGGATGGACATGGTCAGAAACAATGCTCAGGTAGGCCGTGGCATTTAAACGATGCCCAATTGGCACTAAGGGGCATAAAGTGTGCCAAGAAAACATCCCCCACACCATTACACCACCACCACCAGCCTGCACAGTGGTAACAAGGCATGATGGATCCATGTTCTCATTCTGTTTACGCCAAATTCTGACTCTACCATCTGAATGTCTCAACAGAAATCGAGACTCATCAGACCAGGCAACATTTTTCCAGTCTTCAACTGTCCAATTTTGGTGAGCTCTTGCAAATTGTAGCCTCTTTTTCCTATTTGTAGTGGAGATGAGTGGTACCCGGTGGGGTCTTCTGCTGTTGTAGCCCATCCGCCTCAAGGTTGTGCGTGTTGTGGCTTCACAAATGCTTTGCTGCATACCTCGGTTGTAACGAGTGGTTATTTCAGTCAAAGTTGCTCTTCTATCAGCTTGAATCAGTTGGCCCATTCTCCTCTGACCTCTAGCATCAACAAGGCATTTTCGCCCACAGGACTGCCGCATACTGGATGTTTTTCCCTTTTCACACCATTCTTTGTAAACCCTAGAAATGATTGTGCGTGAAAATCCCAGTAACTGAGCAGATTGTGAAATACTCAGACCGGCCCGTCTGGCACCAACAACCATGGCACACTCAAAATTGCTTAAATCACCTTTCTTTCCCATTCTGACCTTCAGTTTGGAGTTCAGGAGATTGTCTTGACCAGGACCACACCCCTAAATGCGTTGAAGCAACTGCCATGTGATTGGTTGATTAGATAATTGCATTAATGAGAAATTGAACAGGTGTTCCTAATAATCCTTTAGGTGAGTGTATACATGTTAACATGATTCAGTGTGATGAAATCATTTAACCATTTCTGTGTAAAGCTAATTTTACAACTTCATTGCCATGGTGATGTAGTGTCAACACTCCCTAAAATGACAGAATAACAGAAATAACAGAAGAACTTACATTCTTTTTAACAAAAGAATGTAACTTATTCACAGTAGTGCCATCTTTGATTTTTGATGTGAAGGAAAATGAGGCTGTGAGGGAAAGACTTTCCTTTCTTCAATGACATCCACTGTATAAAGCTCCTCGATCACAACTTTTTCCACCACTCATGTTCCTTTCGGAGTTTGGTCAACATAAATTGTTTGAAAAGATGTTTTTTTTTTTTTTTTTACAATATTTTGTCAGTGGAATGACCCAAAACACTTTAAACAACAGTTCAAACTATTTTAGAGATCGTACATCTATCCCTCACAGCCTCATTGTCATTTCTGTCAAAAATAGAGATGCTTTGGGGGGTCTGGGTAGCTCAGCGAGTATTGATGCTGACTTCCACTCCTGGAGTTCGAATCCAGGGTGTGCTGAGTGACTCCAGCCAGGTCTCCTAAGCTTGGTTGCTAGGGAGGTTAGTCACATGGGGTAACCTCCTCGTGGTCGCTATAATGTGGTTCACTTTCGCTGTTGTGCGTGGCGAGTTGTGCGTGGATGCCGCGGAGAATAGTGTGAAGCCTCCACACATGAAAAGATGACGGCCTCAGATGCGGAGGCAACAGAGATTCGTCCTCTGCCACCCGGATTGAGACACTACACCACCACGAGAACTTTGAGCGCATTGGGAATTGGGCATTCCAAATTGCAGAGAAAAAAAAAATTCAATTAAGATGTTGTGAATAAGTGCTTTTATCAAATTATAAGCTTCACATTTCTGCCTTTACACTCTCCAAAAAGGGGCCTTATATACTTCTATTGTAAATGCCATCACTGTAACCTTGATTATTTTATTTATTTTTTTTAAAGAATTTTTTGGTTGTTGTGATCAACATTATGCCACAAATGCTGTCAACTGAGCCTAACTTGTATTGAACCAGGAATTTTCATTGAACTGCTAAGACATTTTTTCATAAAATGGGATAAAAATGTAAAATGACCATTTTTATTTCAGAGAAAAGTGGACACCACCTGCCGAATTAAGTGCATAATATGAGGTTATGTGGCAAAAGTTGTAACCTACTACTGTTTGAAATGTTCATCCATTCTTTTTTTGCATAGTATAGTATGCTTTATGTGTGCTAGTATACCATTCTGACCCCCCTTTCGGTTAAAATATTAGCTTGCATTATCCAGTATTTGTGGATATACAAAAACAAGTCAAACATACACTTGTGAAAATAGTTTAATGCATGTGATCTGGGGTCTAAAAGAAACGCACAGTTAATTCATGATATACTTCATGTAAAAATTCTGATCCTGTCACAATATTATAAAGTGATACTACAAACATGATTCTATTCTTAGTCTGGATCACAATTAATCCAGAATTGATCAGTATTATTAATAATAAAAAGTCACACCAAAACAAAGACTTAAAAACTAATCATACACAATTCTAAACATGATATCGTCTAGTAGCCAGGGTCAAAATACAGTATTATGATAAAAAAAAAAAACCTGTACATGGTTATCTTGCTCAAAACAAGGAAAAACAGCAGATAAAAAGGTTCAGTGAAATTATGTACAATTCACAGGTTTATTCAGTGTCATGATTACTTTGACTTCCTTCGTTTCGCCTGGGTGGGACTGGCTCCAGTGTTTGATTCTTGAAAGACAAAGGAGAAGGTCAGTTAGCCATCAAAAATGTAATCTTGTTCTCAGCATTTGCTTGATGTATTTCCACATCATTAAACATAAGCCTTTTACTGACATATAGTCCACAGCTATTTATTCAATTTATTTGGTAAATCTATCTAAGGTAGACTCAGGGGCTTTTCACACAGGGCACATACCTTTTAGATTAGACTTGAATTCTAAAGGCTAGGGTATAATTTGTTCTACCACGTGACGTTCCAACTTTAGTGCAAGGTAAATCTCTTAAAAGTATAAAAAAAAAAAAGTATTCTCTTAAACGCAAGTCCATATGGACATGTTTGATGCAGGTCTTTAGTACAGTCAACAGCAGCTGCACACAAACAAGACATAGGGGCACGTAGAAAACCGAAGTAGACTTGGGCCTTAACCCGCACCTTTTCCTGTGTTAGATGAGGCTGACCCTGGCCTTGCAGCTCTCTTTCTCTGGCCATTGTCGGATGCTTCCTCCTCAGGTTCCTTGTCTGTCCGTGAACTCCTTCGACTAGGACCTTTTGCCTTCTCAGCATTTGCCCTTGTATCCCTGGAAAAACAAGAGGGTCGATGGGGATGAGGAATAAAGCAAAAATGATCAGAGAGCAATCGAACAGTCAGTTTGTATACTATGGACACTAATGCCTATATGGCCCTACATGGCCCATTCTACTTTTAATTGGGTTTTGGAAATGAACTGAATGGTCAATGATCTTAACAATGAGATAAATTGCCACATCTGGCCCCTGTACTACTGAGGAATTCCAACTTGCTGTTTTTCCTCATCTACCACAGATAACGTCCGTCTTGTTCATGACCATATTTACCAAGACAGCTACGCTGTCCCGTGCACGTACAGTTGCAGGGAATCTACAGGTTTGGTATATACATACCTTGGGGCTAAGTTGACGGGCGTCTTTCTTTTCTTTGCCCATCTGTTATAGAAGTGGAAAAACAGCGGTAAACTACTTTGATGCTGAACAACAATATTTTTTTCTCCTTCCCCAAATTTGAGTAAAAGAATGACTTTATTAATCATTCCATGATTATTAATGTTTTCATGTGGTGAGCTTATTCAGTAAAGCCAATAAAATGACTCTTTTTTTTTTTTTACTTGCACACTGAATCAACAATGAACAAAGCATATTCAAGATTTGGTTAAAGAACAATTTTCTTTAAAATGCAAAAACACAAATTGCACAACAGAAAAAAGACTGCAAAAAAAAAAAACAATTGGTAAGAGATCAGACAGTCTCCACAACTTAATTTTAGCATATTGATGAAGTAACAAAAGATAGTGCCTTACCCTTGTTCTGTTGCGATGGTAACCCCTTGTCCTGTAAACACAGAAACACATTACTCAAGTGTGAGTACACAGATGCAAGCACATGGCCAACACATGTTGAACATGCTTAACGTGTGGTGAATCAAACCTCAGTACTCGAGAGGCGATTGAAAAGTGGGGGTTACATTGAAAATTCTGTGCCATTAAACTGGATGTGTTACTTTTCAGGTTTATTGGTATATTGAATTCAACATACTTGCTCAGAAATATTCTTTGCAAACTGTTGCCAGAGTTTTAAAATTAAATTTAAGACCTTTTTTAAGACCTGGACTAATACAATTAATACTGTATGTCCATACAGAACAAACCCACACAACTCAAAATAAATAATGTATCACACATTCTTTTACTTAAACAGGAGCTCATCTGGTCTTTACATCTGCAAATTTAAAACAACTTTAAATAATAATTAAGACTTTTGTTATACCATTTAAGATATTTAAGAGTTTTTATGACGTTAAAACTTAGAAAACTAAATTCAAGACATTCTAAGAATTTTTAAGGACCTGCAGGAACCTTGGTTGCTCCACCATGACAGTAGTTGTTTTGAAAGAGAAAACCTTACACTATTGTCCTCTATAGCGCACCTTGTGGCAACGTTGAGAATGCAATGCGTACTTGTGTTGTGCTATGAACTGCTGTCTGACACATTTTGAAACGCAATGCAATCATGCACAAAATCGAGCTTGCGTAGCTATTAGGGATGTGCAAATCTTTATATTTCCATAATCAACAAGTCGTCGGTTGTTTGAACGACAAGTCGGTGTTAAAGATAATAATGTATAATTGGGCTATGTTATGGTCACATGATGCCGATCATATGCGTTTTGGGATATACGGACACTAAAAACATCACTTCAACATGGTAACCAATGGATATTCAACAAATAAAAGGGCTAAATAACTGTAACAGCTTATTGCACAAAACTTCTTGTACTGTGTTGTTGATGCAGCACTTTGATGGTTGTAATAGCAGTTGTTCATAAATGAACTACATTTAAGTATTAAAGAGACAAAACTTCTTGCAGAGGGTTTTACTGTGCTGATTATTATTAAATTTTAAGCACAGTAAGCTTTACTCATGCAAAAATTCTCTCTAAAATGTTGGGTAATTTGTGAATTGCATCTCTCATTAAAACCACCACTACTAAAAATATTAATGTTTGTAGTCGATCCCTCTAATCGACTAGTCAGTTGCTGGAAGACTAGTCGATTAGTCGACCACCGTTTCACATCCCAAGTAGCTAGAAGCATCTGTGTTCACAAACTTGCGTAGAACGTTCAGCCTTTACTGTACCCAAACTTTTGAATGTTCAAATTTATTTTATTTTTCAAACAAGTTGATGGGTTTTAAGGCTTTAGCAGTTTATTGTTTTATGTTGTATTCTTAGGTTAGGGTAAACCAAGGCAGTTGGTGTATGACTTCCATTTGGTTCTCTTCATTTTTCATGGGTAAAATAATATATCTTTTTAATTAAAAGACATTTACCAGCTGGATCACTTGAAGGTTGATCTTCTTGTGCAGTTTCAGGATGAGCTGTATGGGTATGAAAAAAAAAAAAAGATTAAGAAAAAACTACTTATGTTGAAAAAACATTAGCAAAATGTCTACTTAACAACTAGTGAAATTGCATTTTTTTCATCAAGTAGTTACTGCACCTGAGAGGCTAGGAGCATCAACAATGGCTTCTCTTGTTTTGGTGGTGTCAGGCAGACTAGTCTCCACCAGTGAAGGCAGCTGCTGTTCCACAAAGAGTTGTTGGGATGTTGCTGTGGAGGAGCTAGATGTGGTAGTGGGAGTTCCTAGAGCAACAATAGGTGGAGCAACTGAAGTTGCAGGCAAACTAGAGGGTGATGAAGAATTAGTAACAGGACTAGAAAGGAGAAGCATGGCAGAGTTAGTGGTTTGGGTAGGCAGATTAGATGTAGGCAAAGAAGTGGGGACTGCAAAAGGAGTGGGCACAGATACAGGAGAAGAGACTTTCGGAGGAAGTGCAGACTGGTGAGATGCTACTTGAGCAGTTGGAACAGTCACTGGAGCAGAAGACTGGATTGAAGATACCATTACAGATGTGACCACAGAAGAAGCATGAGGCATGGCAACATCCACCGTTTTTCCTATCTGGGTGATGGGGTTTTGCTCTTTTTGACCATCATCACTGCTTGAAGAGATTCTGGGTGCAGTATTTTTGCTTATAACAGTCTGGATTGGACTGCCTTTGGCTAAAGTTGTTGTTGGAGACAGGGGACTTTTGCGGGCAACAGATGTAGCCCCTGGGCTAGAGCAAGCAGGTGGAGAGGCTAAAAGCTGCTGAAAGGGTTGCGATTGCATGCTAGAATGTAAGGATAATTGTCCAGCAGAACTTGGTTTTGAGCCACTAGCATCAGAGGCACTCTCCTGTTTTGTAACTCCTGGGCTTGGCTGTTGAGGTAGTGGTGCTACGCTTACAGAGGAAGCCTGACTTGCAGGTACTTGAACTTGAAACTGCCCAATGACTGTGCGGCCTTGCTGGCTAGAAGCTATGCTGACAGCAGGTGAGTTTCTTACTACAGGTGTTGATGCTGTTGCAAAAGGTGAAGATGTAGTTGACACTGGGGTAGGGGTAAGTTGGATATTTGCAGAGACTATGGGACCAACCATAGTGACCGGTTGAGACATGACATTGGTACTTGATGGTACAGATGTAGTTTGGAATATTGAATACACAGGTCCCGTGATGAATTGTGGACGTGTTTGGGTAGGGTTTTGGTGACGAACATCTGGAGGTCTTATGTTTTTATTGGGAACTGCAAGCACCTTGGAAACAACTGCTGGTGGAACTATAGAAACAGTATTGGTGGCAGAGCTAATGGGATTTGAGGTTACAAACACTGTGATTTGGTTTGGTGGAGTTGGTGCTGATGAGATTGGTCTTTGTAAGACTGTTTGAGATGCATTTGTGATGGGTATAAGATTATGAATTGAACTCACTGAGGGGTTAGGAATTGAAGTGAGGCTTAAGAGTACAGTTTGGTTTGAACTACCACTTGATACAGCACTGACAGACTGTATGTTTTGACTGCTACTGGGTACAATGTTTGGGCTTGATACCAAACTAGATTTAGGTTTCTGATCAGTTTCACTTGTAGACAAAGTGGGGCCCCTATCTATGTTCTGCAAGACGACAGGATTAGATTGGCTTGCTTGATCTAGCAGAGTATAAGGGCTCTCTTTCTGTGTAGGATCTCCACCTGGATGAGTAATATTTTGAGACTTCATTGTCAAGGATGGGGTGCCTGTATTGTCTAATAATTGATTGAGAGATGTTGGAGCATCTCTAAAACCTGGTGATATAGCAGAACCAAGCTCTTGTTGTGGTGTTGTCTGAGGCTGGTGCTTGTCTTCGGCCCGCTGTTCAACCAAATTGTTAGGCTCTTGACTTTTGGGCTCCTGAGATGGCACCCGAGGGCTAGTCATTTTAGGAGCAGGCTGCTCTCTTAACTTAACTGCCTGATGCTGTTCTGGCTGTGAAGCAAGTACCTGCCCATTTCTAACTGTATCGGTTCTACCTGGAAGAGATTGCAGAGCATTTGAATTTTGTTGCGATTCTTCAGGTCCTGCAGATGGCAGAGATGCAGAGGTAGTTGGGAGCACTGAGGTGGGACTAACCATCATGCTCTGTGGACCTGGCATTTGCTGCTGGTTTGGAGGTAATGTCAGTGTGTTTTTGGCACCCTTCTGTCTTCCTGGGCTTGGAGTGGCAGCTTTTCTATTAGAGGCTGGGCTGGATCGTCGACTACTACTGGGACTAGCCCGTTTAGCTTGCCCAACTCCAGGCTGTTTGTCTTGTTTTCCTCCAGAATTTACCATGCCACTACCTGACGGATAGGACTGCAGGCCATTATTGTTGCCACTGGTGTTATTATTTACAGGTATACTTGCTAGGTTTGGTGGAGCCTGGCCAATGGCTTTAAGGGTGGTTGGGTTTAGACCCTGCTGGTCAAAGCCTCGATTAAGGTTAGGCTGCCGTGGTGGCAGAGGAATGTTAATTTTAGGAGGGAAAAGACCAGCAATAGAGGCATTCAGTCTCTCAGGGGACAGATTTATTTCGGAGGGTTCAGTACTAGGTGGACGGTTGGTTGGAGTTAGAGGATGGTGATATGGTCTGGGACTGGCCCGGTTAGGGGTTTTGGGGCGGGAGCTTTGGGAACTTGAAGGAGCACTGGAAAAGTGAATATTATGTGAACCAACTATTGCTGACACTTGCTGTGACTGCTGTTGGGGGCTTGCTCCTGGCTGGTGGGCCACTGATAAAGGCACAGACTTCATTAAATTAGTATTAGGACCTTGGTTAGGAATCATTTGTTGATTTCCATTTCCTGACTGAGGACCAATTTCAAGAGATCCCCTGTCTTGCAAACTGTGATTTCCAGAGGTTTCCTCTGATGGCAACACTGTAGATTGTCCAACCTCTGGAAGGGATGTCTTTCTTGCTGGTCCAGAGAGAGGTGGATTCACTATGAGTGACATCCCTCTGGCTTTATCTGGAGATGGTGGAACACCTCCATGCCCTTGAAGATCGATCATTACAGGCATGTTGCCCTGCTGTAACCCAGGCATTCTCTGAGCGGGATCAGTAGGATTACCAAGACCCTTTGGTATTTGGCCACCTTGTTGTAACGGCATTCGATTCTTAGCTTCCTGCATTTTAATCATCATCATCATTTGTTGCTGCTGCTGTTGTTGCTGCACCTTTTGTTGTTGTGGCTGTGACTGCAGTTGTTGTTGATGGTGTTGCGGTTGCTGCTGTAGTTGCATCTGCAATGATTGTTGTGAATGAATCTGAGGTTGGACATGATGAGGTCCTTGTGATGATCCAGCTTGACCCAGAGGACCCTGCATACTCTGCATTTGCATCTGTTGCTGTTGCATTTGCTGCTGCTGGATCTGTTGATGCTGTTGTTGCATCTGTTGCTGTTGTTGTATCTGCTGCTGTTGTTGTATCTGCTGCTGTTGTTGTATCTGCTGCTGTTGTTGCATCTGCTGCTGTTGTTGCATCTGCTGCTGTTGTTGTTGTAACTGTTGTTGCTGCATCTGTTGTTGCTGTTGTGCAGGCATAAACTGCATTGGCATTTGCTGCAATACCCGTTGATCTCCTGATTGACTAGGTAAACCTAGATTCAAATAAACATTTCATTTAAAAAAAATTATTCACAATGTCAAACCAGTTATGTAAAATAACAGATGATCGACCAGAAACATACTTATTCAATCTCTTACCTGTCCGATTAGCAAATTCAGAAAGCTTTGAGTTAGACTCAATGCCAGCCCCTTGATCACTACCCAAACCTTGCATCTCTGCTTCCTCCAATCTGTGAGGCAGTGAATCCAGACCACTACACAGACAGAGAATTAATCAAAACAAAACTAAAACAAAGTTATTATGTAACAAATTGCGATTCTTGAGAGAAACAATCTTAAAATAGTCTCCCTGTCCCTGAAGAAAAGTAATTTTTTAATTTAATTAAATACTATGACAGACAGTGCTAATACAATGACAGACAGACAGATAGATAGAAGAAGCTATATTTGTGCAGAGTTCCACACAAACAGGTTTTCTGTCTTGAGAAGTTTCATCTCTTCAGTCTTTAATTCCTGTTTACTCTTTTAATGCATTGCTGCTACAGACATCAGTGTTATTGTTGTTGTTCACTGTCAAGCATCAAACCCTCTACTTTGGGTAATGTTCCAGTTTTAATACACAATCAACAGGTTTATTTGTGAGGTGTTGTGGAGAGTATTTTTCAGAAGTCATCCTGCAGACTCTGTCCCTCACTGTCTTAATAAATAGTTGCAGTAAAAAAAAAAAGGCTCATCAAACTGGTGGATGCGTGGAACTACATGTTGTGCACAACAATATTTATAATCTAACAGCTATGTGCTTTTGAAAACGAAACGAGGATTGCTCGGTGACTCCAAGCAGTCCGGGGACACTGAAGCACGTCATTCTGCATCCAGGATGTGCATAAGCATTTTATTTCCGCTCTGAATTGGATCCGTTCTTGTTTCTTTGATAGTTATGCGATAAGAGGTTATAGTTATTTAGCTTATTTATTTGTTGAATGTCTGTGTTACTCTATTAAAGGGCTGTGCTTAGCATCCATACAGTGGTTAGTCAAACAAAAAGATCCTCGTTGATGCAGGCAGTACCACCGCAGTAAAACTGAATTCGCACACGAGACTCGTCGCAAAATCACCTCGCTCAAATGTTAATGCGTTTACATTTATTATTTTGTTTTTATTATTACATGACTTTAAAAAGTTACGGCAGGTAGAAAATTGTTCACAATTCTTTGATTTCACAAGTTTGGGAAACGGTCTCAGGGTTGTGCGATCGGCTCTGGTAAAACAGATCGCAAGTTTGAAACTCTTTTTTTCTGATACATGTGGATAGAAAAAAATAGAGCAGACGAACGATATGCCTTTATTGCATAAATACACATCTTACCACATAAATAGTATCATTTAATATTGATGAAGTTCATTTATGACATTCTAAAGAAACCTCATTGTTTTTATTTGCATATCCTTTCACAAAAAACATTTTGCACTCTGGCTTTTACTGACATTGTATTCTGTAAGATCCTTATTGGTCATTTGACCTTATGTTTGGTATTATACCTGGTATTTGGTATATGTGTTGCCACAATAGTGTTTTAAGGGGAAATCATAGCAGCTGAGTTAATCAAGACAATGAGCCCCGTGACACATGCAACGAACATGATATCTGAAGGAAGACTTAAGAAGATTTTGTTCTCCCTTGCTTCACTATTTCCAAATGTTCCACATAGTGTTAATTTTGTCACCTATTTTTAATTTAGTCTTAGTCTTATGCCAAATGTCCTTGTTAGTTTTAGTCATATTTAGTCATTCACATATCTTTTTTTGTTAGTCAAGTTTTAGTCGACTAAAAGTCTCGTCATTTTAGTCTAGTTTTAGTCAAAAGAAAACTCAATATATCTTAGTCAAGTTTCAAAACATTTTAGTCTTTTTTTAAATAAATTATTTCTGAGATTAATTCTGAGATAACCATTTCAGTCAAATAATGTTCCACACATCTGAAATATTGGTTAAATGTCATAATTACCTGACAAAATACACTTGTTGAATGATATGTTGAATTCACTTTGTTAAACGTGTCTGGTTTTCTGATTTAAGAGACACATTCACAAATGATGAACTTGTTCTGAAGAGTATTTTATTAAGCAAATAAGTTACATAAAATATATAACCTGCATAATGTATGTGCAACACCACCATAGCTAACTGGTTAATTTACAGCGTAGATGCCTAAAATCAGCATTAGCTTATGAGACGTATATTTAAGTTAACTTCCCTGAATGTGTGGGTGGTTAGCCTTTAGATAGGTTAGTGGTGTTTTTCCCGGTATTGTTTATCCGCAGTGCTTCCCGTCAGTTATAATGACACATTCTGACTTTTTGTCAATATCATTGTACCTAAAATGCGACCAAATATCGAGCCTCTTCCTTCCACCTAGCATGTCGTCGGCGCTCGTCGTGTGTTCGCCACTGTCTATGATTGTTGTGTTCTTGCTCCATGTAGTTTCATGTTGCAGCCACAGGAGTATGAGACCTGTTGTAACCGTTACTTGAGCAACAGTGCGAACTCATTCGGAATATTTTGAAGGCGTAACAGCTGAATATTCTATCTCATGATGAAAAAGTAGAGACGATTGTATACGAAAATGAAGAGAGATTTTATCTTAGTTTTTATTTTATGCAAAACATTTTAGTCTCGTCTTTTTTTCGTCAACAATAATGCATGTTAATTTAGTCTTAGTCAGCGTTTTTGGACATCGGTGCAGTCTCGTTATCGTCTCGTCTTAGTCATGGAAAAAAAGGTCGTTGACGAACATATTTAGTCTCGTCTCGTCTGACGAAATTAACACTAGTTCCACAGTTGCTACAGTGTTTTTTTCCTAATCCTTTCATAGTGCCCGTCACCACATTAATCTGAAATAGTGGGTGTTCCCTCTACGTCAGTGGTTCCCAAACTTTTTCAGTCAAGCCCCCCTTTATTAATCAGATATTGTTTGCTTAATGAATTGGGAATCATTTTGATCATAGGAATATCTGACACCAAACCAGTCCAGATTGTTTCCTAATCTCAAACATCACCAGAACAGGAAATGTATTAAAATAATACAAAGGAGTTTGTTAATTTATAAAGGTCCAAACTTTTATTCTACTTTGCACATGCCCTTTTGTTTACCATAGCCAGCACCACGGTATTGAGACGGTATGTGCTATCCTGTCACCGGTGCTCACATAAGCAGTGAAGCCTGGTTGACGCACATCGAGCGTGTACCAACAGGAGCGAATCTACCGCCGTGGCAAATACCACCCTAAGAAAAGGCATTGCCACCCCAGTACAAGTATACAAATGCATAAAACATAAATGTAAGATGTTGACATTGTTTAGGTTTTATCGTCCATCGACAGACTCAACAGTCCAGCTGAAATATATCAATCAATTTCAGAATTGACACTCAATTGGATTGGAAGCATGCTTCAAATGTTTACACTTAATAATAATAATAATAATAATAATAATAATAATAATAAACCAATTTTTTGAACAGACTACTTTTTCAATCCCACCATCTCCCTGCACCTCCCCTGCAGTGCATGGCGTGCCACACACTTTGGGAACCACTGCTGTACGTCATTTGAGGACACCCCAGCACATTTGAGCGCAGATGTGAAGGACAGTAGATGATTTTTAAAGCCGTTCATATAAATAAATAATAAAATAAAAGATTTTGAATAAAAAGATTTAGCCTGATGTAGTGCACTGACAGATATCCACTATATGGGAAATAGTGAATGAGTGAACAAGTGAGCGATTTCGGATACAGCTGAAGTTTTATTAAAGGTTGAACCGGTGCGACTACAGAGTTTGCCAAAATTGTTGATTATGCAATCAATTATAAAATTGATAATGCTCTACTTTGAAGCACTATACATCATAAGACAAGACAGTCCTGACATTCTAAACAGTGCCAAAATACAAAGTTGTCAGGGGGCCTCAAAAATCCTAATGGTGCCCCTGGCTGTACAATCCACACATCAGTACCCCAACAAAAATGTACTTTGAATTTACAATAGTAACACATAATCAATGTTATACTGTCAAATCTGCATTTCAGCAACAAAATAATAAGCAGAGTTTTGGGAATTTACAATTGTTTGAATATGCTGCCTGATGATGCTTGCTTATAACGTCTGTGCACATGTATAAAATACTCACAAATGATAATTCTCTTTAATGAAATATGATTGAATAAATGGAAACAAATATGCCTCCGATGTGTGGGTGTCCTCGAGCTTGTGAAAGCTAAATGTGCAGGAAATTATGTGTCTCCATTGCTACGTCAACATTTTTGGTGGTTTTCTTGTGTATGTTGTTCTTCTATTTTATGGTGGTTGGCACAGAAATCTTAACTTGCATTACTGCCTCCAACTGAATGGTTGTGACATTGTGAGAAAGAGCTTTGAGACGTTCATCTCTCGCCTATTTAAATTCTATGCTTATACCACCCCTTAGCGGTTTACAGCTGCTAATGTTTAATCCATGCAGTGTCTGTGGTGGTGCTTGCCTATTCTGGTTGACTACCATCTGTATATCACTATAAAACACATCTGATTAGGGTCACATGGACAAAATGCAGCATAATTATACATTAGTTGACTAGTAGCTCAGACATCGGACCAACTAGTCGATTATGAAAACTGGTAGTTTTGCACATACCTACTTTTTACCTTCAAACTATAACAGAGTGAAACAACTGTCATGACAGACACAACTATTCTTCAATAAAAAAATAATTCTTAGGAAAAAGGGGTTAACACAGCTAAATAGATCTGTTCAGGTTGTAGTCCAAAACCTGAAGGTCTAATATGCCATGAGTTCCCTCTGGAATGTTCTGGGTTTTTATAATGGGGTTTTCTAAAATAAGGTCTGTGGTAAACATTACTTGAAGATACATGTTCTACAACATAAATTACACACTTTCATACCTTAAATGTGAATTTTGAAGCAATTGCATACTTAAAAAATAAAAAAAAGGCAGAGAATCCAGAGGGAACCCATGGCGAATTAGACTTCTGAGTTTGTCTACAAATTGACGTCAATGCTGAACAGCTCTATATACAATATCATTACATCAAATCGCAATATATATCGAATTGGCAGAAAATAATATCATTATAATACCGAATCGGGAGGTCTGTGGCAATTCCCAGCCCTAATATTTACTGTATTTATTTAACTGTGCATTAAGTGATTTAATCGATTTTAATGCAAAAAGTAAATCTTAAAAAGCACTTACCAAAGACCTTCAGCTGATTGTTGTCCATCGCCTACTTTGGGTTTTTTCTTACGGGGTGGTTTCTTCTTTTTAGGCTTGGCCTGGTTAGCAGCAGCCCCACCTGTTCCCTGCTTCCCACCAGGTCCAAACTGGCCAGCAGAAATATCACTTTGGAGAAGGTTAACTAATAAGGGACTGGTTAATGTCACATCCTTATTTACTGCAAATCCACCTGCCTGTCCACAGGGTCCTCCCATTGGCATCTGACCAGCAAACTGAGGATTGAAAGGCATGCCATGACCAGGAAAATGGCCATTGCCCACCTGCAAGTGTGGAGAACCCCCCAACATACCCTGCTGTTGCTGATTCTGCATGTCTGAAACCATCTGTTGGGTCATGTCAGCAGAGCTTCCACTACCATCTCCTAGCTGATGTGGAAGCTGCTGGCCAGCCTGTTGCTGCTGCAGCAGCATCACCTGCTGTTGCTGCTGCTTTTGTTGTACCAAATGATGACCACCTGGAAGTCGCATTTGAGGCCCATGCATTCCTAATGCTTGGTTGGGGTTGCCATTCATTGGAATTTGTTGCGACTGTTGTTGCACTATCTGCTGATGGGGCTGCTGTAGTTGTTGCTGCTGTTGTGGCTGTTGGTGTTGCAGTTGTTGTAGCTGCTGCTGCTGCTGTTGTTGTAAATGCTGTTGCTGTAACTGCTGCTGTTGTTGCAAATGAGCCATTTGTTGCTGTTGCTGATGTTGTTGCTGAGCCATCTGTTGCTGACCAATCTGAGACTGGAACTGTGGCAGGTTACCTTGCATACTGGGTGAAGGGCCTCTCATCATCTGGCCTTGCATGACCACAGGCTGACCTTTAGTGCCAAAGGCCTGCTTGTTACTCTGCATCTGGCCAGCTACCATGTGTTCCATCATGGCATTTTGTTGTTGCTGCTGCTGCTGCTGCTGCTGCTGCTGCTGTTGTTGTTGTTGCTGTTGTTGAAGTAATAATGCCTGATGTCCCTGTCCTCCACCGAGTTGGTTTTGGCTCTGTATTATTCCTGGACCCTGTGGTGGCATTAATTGCTTGGGAGGCGTCATCCCTCGCTGCCCAGTATTCACTGGCCTAGACAGGACAGTCTGACTCCCTGTTTGGCTTTGTACCATTTGACTTTGGGAGGAGGCTACTGTCTGTGTTTGATGCTGGGACTGCTGAATACCCATCATTTGAGTCTGGAGACCTTGTTGAGGCTGCCCCATACTACCTCCTGAGGTGGTTCCTGGGGTTTGTACAGTGTGATGGCTCATTCCACCACCTTGAATGGGATTGGATTGCATGTGGTTTGGTCCTGAGGTTGAAGACTGGACACCTTTAACCAGATTTTAAGAGGCTAAATTTACGCTTTATACTTAGATAATGGTCAAATTTATACAGAAAAAAAAAAGGCAAAACCATATTGATATATCCTTTCATGCACATCTTACCAGTGTTTGCCATGGTCTGATTGTTTTGTTGCTGGGGTGTACTACCTGCTCCACTGGTAGTAACCTGCCCTTGTGCGAAGTTCTGATTTAAAGGAGCATTTGGGAACCCCATGGGCATTCGTTTGGGCATACCTGCAATTAAAAATGTTTTTTGAAGCATACAAATGCAAACAACAAAAGCAGGCATGTAAATGCCAACCAAATTAGAATGACTTTTTACATAAAATGGCTGAAACCTACCTCCCATACCACCTTGAGGAACTTGTCCGTGTTGTGGAATACCCATAAAGCCTGGCTGGATGTTTCCTTGCTGGCCCATCACAGCTCTTCCTGGTGATCCAACGCCCTGTGGAAATCCCTGTGGGGTTGTGGGACGTGGACCAAGTTGCCCCTGTCCAATCATTGGAGGAGTTCCAGGTGATCCCTGTTGGAAAGGAGAAGATGAAGAACCAGGGGACTTAGCAGCAAGATTCCCCTGCGGGGTAGATGAGGGAGGCAGAGGAAGAGGTGCTCTTGCGTTGACCAATCCTGGTGCTCCATGAGGGCCTTTGGGCTGAGGGGTTGCAAATTGATTTGCCCCTGCCTGCTGCTGCTGTTGTTGTTGTACCTGGTGTTGTGACGCATTGAAAACCTGACCAGCCTGCTGGCTGCCAAATGGATATGGAGGTGGGGGATGATTGGGTGTCTGAACAGAAGTCAAGGAGGGTTGACGCTGCCCCATTTGTTGTTGTGGAGGGGCTTTCCTCCAACCTGGTCCCATAGCACCCTGGACAGGTGGTGGCTGGAGAACACCAGAGGGCAACTGGTTCCAGCCAGGAGGTACAGGCATCTGGTTTGAGGGGTTGAAAGGACCACGTGCACCAGTTAGTTGAGCTAGCTGAACCTGCTGGTGCTGTTGGTGCTGTTGCTGCTGCTGTTGTTGAAGTTGCTGTAGTGTTGCTGGGTTTAACTGCCGATTTTCTTGCATGGCTTGCATGTGATGGCTATGGGGGCCCAAGGTGCCAAGTGGACCATGTCCCACTTGTGGATGTTGGAGTTGCTGTTGCTGTAAGGCCAGCCCTGACAGCATGGGATCAATTGTGTCTAAAAAGAAATTTTAACACAAATGTGACATTTTTGAGGGAAAGTAAAGCTCACTCAAACCATTTAAGACGGCTGACTGTGTACCTGACGACACTTGGAAGGCAGATTTATACTTCTGTGTCAAACCTATGCCGTAGGCTACACATTCTTTTGGCGGTTACAGTGTAGCCTGATGTGCGCCCATTCAAAAATGTAACTGCACATCGCCGCAGATGACAACAGCTGCGATTGGTCCCCTGTGTTATCAGAGACCGCCCCAGCATGACAAGAAATTATCTGTGGCTGCGTTGCATTTTCTACAAGATTATTTTATCTATGTATCAATAACCACAGATCAGTGATCGCTTTAAAATTATGCGTTAAAATGAAACCCATTATGTGTTGGTGAAACAAGCAGTTATTAATTTGATGAATCTTTTTCAGCACGGAGCATCAAAGTAGGTCACATTATTTATTATTAATCGAGTCAAAAGCAATTATACAGTATATGCCTGATTTATTGTCTCTGTATGACCTAAATACTACTTTGATGAACTCATTTTTAACCATTGCATTGCCTTTGTTTATTTATGAAATTTACAGTTATTTCAGAAATTAAGGCATTTTCTCTCAACCATAGCATTATGGTTGTTTACTCAAAAAATGACACAGACACACCAATGCTGTAGACTAGCTACGATATCAGAATTTTAAACAGTACACCAGATTTGGTACACTTGTGTATGGGGGTCTGAGGATAGTCGCATATCTTGAAAAACATGGCCGCCAGTGACCAATCAGCTTTTAGCAGCTATTAGATAAGGTTAAAAAGATATATCGAAACTAAACTTGGTAGGCCTCTTTGTATCTTGACCTGAGAGGTCTGTGCAAAATGTGAAAAAAGACTGGCCACTGGGAGACGCTATCGCATTTTAAAATTATTAAATTATTATATTTATTAAATGCATGTAAATTGATGTATATAAAGCTGTCTTTAACAAAGAAACACATTATTTATGTCCTCTTTCTGAACAACTTTGCCTCAAGAACCATTGGTGTGAATCAAATAGTTTGTTAAATATTTGAGATTATTTAACAAAAATACTTTTTCAAATTGTCCTAGGCCATTCACCCGATCGGAACCAAACTTGTGCAGAAAGATTCTCTGGAGTCCCAATATTAATAATTATAAAATAAAGTTTTCAAACTTTCAATTCATCATCTCAAAGTTATGTAAAAACTTACATGGGGCATGGCCACTTTTACTATAAAGGTTATAACTCTTGAACGGAATGAGATTTTAATCACCAAATTTGGTACACGTCTATAGAGTCATTCTGAGAACAAAAACTGCGCTATAATAATTAAAAATCGAAAAAATGCTCTAACTAGGGAACAGTTGATTGGATCGACTTGAGATTTTCCATGCAAAATCTTCTTCCAAGGTGCCATCAATTTCTGTGAAGACAGTCGCATATCTTGAAAAACGTGGCTGCCATAAACCAATCAACTTTTAGCAGCTATTTGACTAGTCCTAGGCCATTCATCCGATCGGAACCAAATCAGTACAGAAAGGTTTTCTGGAGTCACAATCTCAATAATTATCAAAAAACCTTCGATGCAGCATTATAAAGTGGTGCCCACTTTTTCTTAAATGGTTAAAACACCTGGAACAGAATGAAATATCACTAAATTTAAAACATTTACGTAGCAGGTCAATCTGAGGACACATGAAAAAAATTAGGTACCTCTGCCACTTGATGCACTATAACAGTCAGAAATGTTCAAAATAGCATGTGTCTGGGCTACCTAACGTGATGTTTCTGAAAATGAAGGCACTTTATCATTGTTTTAGTTGCAAACAGACATAGTCTAATTAATACTTAATATCTCTTACTTATAGGACCTTAAAGGCTTGAACCCCGTTAATCGCTGTGTAAGGCTGACATCAAGAAGTCGTAAAAGTCAAAGAACTCTGCGACAACCAAGTCATAAAATGTTCTGTGTGAGACCTTTGGGCTTACAGCTGCTTGCAGCTATATTTCTAATAGTTTTTTGTCTGTTAAATTTTTGATTTTTAACCAATGTGACAGCTAAAAACTATTACTAACTGTTATGTCTTGTGACACAGTTGCTGAAACCAAAGAAGTCAGTCTCTTTGTTTTGCTTACAGTGATTATATTTATATAATTTTATTCTATTTATTTTTTTTCTGTGAAATACGTAATTGATAATTTTGTGACTGACAAAAATGACACTTCTAAAGTTGTTTTTGAGTAACTGAAACATTTAAATTGCTGAAACATAAGAAACACGTTGTCCTTAAATCTCAAAATACTGTATTTGAAAACTGGAAAATAAATCAAGAAATAAATACCTAAAAGAAATGCCTAAAAGAAATACAAAAAACAGGTATTGGTGAGTAATGAAAAGACAGTATCAGTCAATGAAAAATGTAATTGGGACAACCTTAATACGGTAGTAACAATCAAATTAATTTTATTCATATTTAAAAGTAAAATGATTGCCATTTGTATCTGTATTTTTCCTATTTAATTTTTTTAATTGTGAGAAGTGACTTTTTTGTATTAATTAACACAATTAATTAGTAAAACTGTCTTCTGATTTGAGATTTGCACAAGTACACAGCATGGAGCATAATAGGAGCATTTAATTTCTGTGGAATAAAGATTAGTTTGTGTGAAAAAAAAAAAAATAGACCTCCACCTGTCTGTGAAGGTGGTCTTGGTGCTCTTGGGTGCATCTGTCCACCACTATTCGGTACCATAACCTGTGCAGCCATATTAGCCACAGGGGGCATCATAGAAACTGAAGGGTTATTCATTCGCATTCCACCTGGAAAAAAATTGCATACATATTTCAGCATACATGAAATTTATCTTAGTACACTAATGCTTATAGAACATACAGTATACTCAGCATTAAAACATACTTTTTAAATTAATATTTTAAAGGTAGTTAATAGAATCAAACATACAGTTGAAGTCAGAAGTTTACATACACCGTAGCCAAATTCATTTAAACTCGTTTTTTCACAATTCCTGACATTAAATATTTGAAAACATTCCCTGTCTTAGGTCAGTTAGGATATTATTTTAAGAATTTGAAATCATCATGAATGTGAACAAGAGTAGAGAGAATGATTTATTTCAGATTTTATTTCTATCATCACATTCCCATTGAATCAGAAGTTTACATACGCTTTGTTAGTATTTGGTAGCATTAGTTTAAATTGTTTAAGTTGGGTCAAACATATTTGGGATTTGTGATGGCCACTACAACACCTTGACTTAGTTGTCCTTAAGCCAGTTTGCCAAAACTTTGGAGGTATTTGGAAGACCCATTTGTGACCGAGCTATAACTTCCTGGCTGATGTCTTGAGATGTTGCTTCAATATATCTGTAACAGTTTCAGGATGGGCAAGGAGGCGGCGGGAACCGGCAGAGCAGTCAACATAACTTTAATGACATAAAAGAACTGAAACATAAGATAAAACACAGATGCACACACGTACGCAAGCGTACGTACACACACACAGCGGCCACGTGTGTCTCTCTCTCTCTCTCACTGCTGTCTCCGGCTCCCCTTTCTCTCTCTCTCTCTCCCACTGATTAGGTGACTCAGTGCCGTCCATGCACCCTCACGGCCCGGCCACACCCACTTCCTCATCACACTCCTCTCCTGCCCGATTCAAGCCGGGTAGCAATCCGGACTGGCCAACTACCCCCATCTCTGGAGGGGAGACGCTGCCCTTCTGGCTGTTCCACCAGCCGATGGTCCACCCCCGCCTACTGGGAACCCGGGGAGAGACAAGGGAAGGGCGAGTGGGAGGGACACCGAGAGAGGGGAGAAAGAAAAACTTGCGGGGAAAAATGAGGCGGGAACTGGCAGAACAGTCAACATAACTTTAATGACTTAAAATAACTGAAAGATAATATAAAACAAATAGATGCACACAAACACACAGCAGCCGTGTGTCTGTCTCTCTCGCTCTTAAACTCGCATCTCCGGCTCCCATTTATCTCTCTCTCCCACTGATTAAGTGCTTCATGTTTGGGATGGTGTTCTTCGGTTTGCAAGACTAGAGTTACAGCGGTATACCGGTTTGGCAGCGGGGGCGTGGTCGAGCGTCTGTCCGGATAGAGAGAAAGCAGTAAGGGCAGTTACACCTGAGCTAGATTATGTCTAACACCTGTCTCTAATTCTAGTGAGCATGGGGAGAGCGGCATATAAGTGGCCACACCACCAGCAGACAGAGAGAGTGAGTCAGAAACAAGAGACTTGCTTTGACACTGAAAACATTTTATGGTGATGCTGAAAGAGCTATGGTGAAGCTGACAAGCCATTGAGGAGCTGATGACTATTGGTGAAGCTGTTGAGCTGCTGTGGAGCAGCAGTGAAATGAGCCGCTCTGAGACGGAAAAACACCACGTGTGTGAGCACAGAACACGCGCCTGAACAATTCTGGAACTCTTCACTCTGGAACACACAGCGCCTAAAAATATATAAATCACAGCACTTGCATAATCACTAAGCCATATAGCGATTTCAATTTTATTTAGATTTATGGTTCAGTATTACTTCAGCATTTTATAATTTGCATGGCTGAATTTTGTCTTCATCTTATCTGAGTGACCATGAATGACGGAGTATTTTAAATGAATTGATGCGATCACGTCGACTCCAGAGGATTAATTTAACTCAGTTCAATATTTAAACTTTCCACATCAACCACAACCCGTTTACCGTAAGGAGTTAGAAGTACAGTGACTACTATACTGTCCTCCTCACTTAAGAAATCAGTAAGCCGGCAGGAGTGGAAGGGGGAATCGAACAGGATATTTTGTTGCTGTCAATTTGCAATCTCTTATTAATGATAGGCACATTTGTCAATCATACCCGATAGCTATTTGGGGAATGAACCCAGCGCTTTGACTGGTCGAACTCTTCTTTTGCTATTGCTTGATTTGAGTACTGCGCGTACACAGAGGTGTCACCAGGATTTGTGTAGTTTAGAGTGACAAATCATACCAGCGTACTTTGAGGTCAAAATGCGTACCAGCTACGCAAAATATGTACAGGATGGCAGGTCTGCTGTGGTGACCCTTCTGATCAAATTTTAGGGAATGTAGTGTTGCGGAGGCACTCTTCAAAATAATCTCCCGGGTGGAGATTCCGAAAGAAATCCTCATAGATCAGGGCACAACCTTTATGTCATGGACACTACGCTAGCTTGATGAATTATTGGGCATTAAGTCAATTTGCATCAGTGTTTACCATCCGCAAACAGATGGCCTGGCGGAGCGATTTAATAAAACCCTTAAAACAATATTAAATTCATGCATGAGGATGCTAGAAGTTGGCAAATGGCTCGATCCACTGCTATTTGCAGTACGAGAGGTCCCGAAAGCTTCCACAGGGTTTTCCCCATTCTAGCTGCTGTATGAGCTGCACCCACACTGCATGCTTGATGTCATACGCAAAGCTTGGGAGGAGGGACCTTCAGCCAGTAAGAATGAAATTCAATATGTTCTTGATCTTAGAGCAAAACTCCTCACCTTGGGGCAACTAACACAGGATAATTTGCTCTAAACTCAAGAACGACAGAGCTGACTGTATAACAGGGATACTCAGCAGTGGGAATTTGCACGAGGAAATACGGAACTCGAATTACTCCCCACATTGTGCTCCAAATTACTCGCCAATTGGCAAGGACCCTTTGAGGTCACACGACGAGTGGGGGAACTTCATTATGAGGTAAAGTGAACTGACAGAGAGGGTGCACGTCAAATTTATCACCTCAACCTCCTGAAATTGTAAAGGGAGGCATCTGTGACGTTGGCTATGGTAGTTACTGAGATGATTGAGCTCGGGCTGGAGGTAAATACAAACCACAATCGCACTACCTCATTTGCGGAGACCACCTCTCACCGTACCAACTCACAGAGGTTGCCAAATTACAACAAGAATTCGCAGATGTGTTTTCCCCTCTACTGGGTCGCACCGTTTGCCTGAACATTAAAAAAAATGGTCCGGGAAGAATTGGATGCAATGCTCGATATGGGATTAATTGAGGAATCCCACAGCAACTGGTCTAGCAGGTGCTTTTGCATGCAGCTAATCCATTTTCTCTCCATTTTGTATTGCAGACGGAAGCTTCAGAAAGCTGGCTGGGGGCCGTGCTCTCGCAGGTGGTGGAGGAGCATCTGGTGCTGTACATCAGTCGCAAGCTTTCCTTGAGGGAAACAAAGTACAGCACTGTCGAAAATTCACATCTGGCCATCAAGTGGGTGGTCCTCACTCTCTGTTACTACCTGCTGGTGTGGGTCTTCACCCTCTGCTCAGATCACGCCCCACTCCAATGGCTCCACCACATGAAGGATACCAAAGCGCGGATCACCCGGTAGTATCTGGCTCTCCAGCCCTTTAAATTCAATGTGGTCCACAGACCGGAGGCACAGATGGCTGTTGCCAACTTCCTTTCCAGGAAGTAGATAGGCCGGATGGCTCCTTGGCCTGAGTCAAATGGTGGGGATATGTGGCAGCTGGGTGTGTTTGAGCATCCGTCTGGATAGATAGAAAGCAGTAAGGGTGCTTGCACCCGAGTTTGATTATGTCTAACAACTGTCTCTAAATCCAGTGAGCATGGGGAGAGTCAGGGACAAGAGACCTGCTGTGACACTGATAAAAGTTAAGGTGATGCTGACAAGCCATTGAGAAGCTAATGACTGTTCATGAAGCTGTTGTGTTGCTGTAACGCTGCAAGTTGTGTTAATTAAAAGCCTTACTTGTGATATGAAGAAACAGGTTCCCTGTGTCCTTCTTCCCCTCCAACTGTGAAGTCCTTTACAACCAGTTTCACGGTATACCACGGTATGAAAATGTACAGTTTTCATACCATGTACATTTGCTTATCTACGGTATTGAGAAAAAAAATGCAAACAGACAAAGAATCTCACCTGCGCGTGAGCATCTCCTTTCCTCATCGACTGCCTTTCAGACTCGTCAACTTGCGCCACACACACATGCAGTGGAGAAAATATCAGAGAGAAGGGCGAGGGGGTCTGACATAAGTGAGCTTGTGTGTGTGAGTGAGTTAAAGCAGTCTTTCTCAACTGGTGTGTAGCGACCCAAAAGTGGGTCGGAAGTCTATTCGTACTGGGTCGACAGCAGGGAAAGAACAATGCCATGGTTCTCCCATTGAAGATATTTCGGCAGCCGCCCAAGAGGCAGATTTAATGATAAACTTGCAATCAGCTAAAGGCTTCTCATCTGCACTTTCGCACGAGTGTATTGGAACCAGCTTGCGATCATGATCTACTCTTCTCTCTGGCACGTGTGTGCAACCACCGGGCTTCCCTCGATATTGCGGAGCTCAGACCTCAAAACTGTTTCAATTCTAAACAATTTTAAAACAATTTCAATTCTAGTGAGACTTTTCTAGTTTAATCAAAACTAGCTCTCAAACAGTAGGCAGCCCAAAGCACAGTGTCAAACAGCACTGAGGAGGAAAAGAGCAACACTGCTATGCGCTAATTCTTTTTCATTATACATCACCTTTACAAAGTTTCTCGAATTTACATGAGTAAAAGTAACTGTTATATTTTGACAAAATGTTATAGTTTCATATGAAATAATCTAAAGGTAGAATCTATTAGACCTCATTTTATGTCAACAGTGGCAGTTGTAGTTAAAGTTTCAAGATGTTTTTCAGCTAGTATTTACTTTTCCATAAATACTATAATTTGTTGTTATTATTACTATTATTTAAGACTAGCTACACTGAGCACTTGACTACTACTTGAAAACCATGCAATGCAACCCAGGGCCAGTGGTAGCTCAGCGGTTAAGGCTCTGGGTTACTAACCGAAAGGTCGGGGTTCAAGCCCCAGCCCCGTCAAGATACCACTGTTGGGCCCTTGAGCAAGGCCCTTGACCCTTTCTGCTCCAGGGGCGCCATTTCAAGGCTGACCCTGCGCTCTGACCCCAGCTTAGTTGGGATATGCGAAAAAAACTGCATTTCATTGGCTCTGTATCTGTACTCTGCATAATGACAATAAAGTTGAATCTTAATCTTAATTAAATACAGGTTATGTTTTTACTATGGTGGGTTGCCACTTGATTTCCAATGTAAAATCTGTCCTGAAGCAAAACCAGTTGAGAAGCACAGAGTTAAAGGTACAGACAGGGGCAGTCTGGCTCTGCTGTCACACACCTACAGTACATGTTAACTGTTAATAATCATAGGACATTACATTAAGTGTTTGCTCAGTTTTCACTCCTTTAAGGGTCATTGTATCTGATAATAATTATTGTGTAATATCGTACACTGTGAAACCTTGATATTGTTCAAAGAGACCGTTATCATACCGTGAAAATCTCATACCGTTGCAACCCTAGTCCCTGTCAACTATACTGGGGTGTTAGGACCCACACAGAACGCAGGGTGAGCACCCCCTTCTGGCCTCCCTAATACCACTTCCAGCAGCAACCACAGCTTTCCCCAGGAGGTCTCCTATACAGATACTGACCAGGCTGAACCCTGCTTGTCTATAGTGGGCAACCAGCTGAAAACTGCAGGGTAATATGGCTGCTTATTTAATGAAATCGCAGCCTTTTGTGGTTTAATAATCACATAATCACATCGTCATGTATCGACCTGCTTTTCCAAAGGTGAGAAGCTGCCTTCAAAAACACAGAAATGCAAAGGGCTTCTAAATAACCCTATTTTGATAATCACATTTAAATAATCTGTTGATATGAAATTCAGGGGGGGGGAAAACTAGAGGTCGACCGATAGTGGATTTTACCGATAACTCATCCAAAAAAAAAAAAAAACTTCTGTTTTCACTCCTTTAAGGGTCATTGTATCTGATAATAATTATTGTGTAATACCGTAAACTGTGAAACTGATATTTTCTGAGACTGTTATCGTATCGTGAAAATCTCATCCCGTTGCAACCTTATACAAGACTCCCCCTTTTTCCTCCAAACATAACAATGGTCATTATGGCCAAACAGTTACATTTTTGTTTCATTAGTTCAGAGAACATTTCTCCAAAAAGTAAATCTCTGTCCCCAAGTGCACTTTCAAAATGTAGTCTGTCTTTTCTATGGCGTTTTTGGAGCAGCGGCTTCTTCCTTGCTGAGCAGCCTTTCACGTTATGTCGATATAGAACGTGTTTTACTGTGGATATAGATACTTGTCTACCTGTTTCCTCCAGCATCTTCACGAGGTCCTTTGCTGTTGTTCTGGAATTGATTTGCACTTTTCACACCAAACTACGTTCATCCCTAGGAGACAGAATGCATCTCCTTCCTGAGTGGTATGATGGCTCCATGGTGTTTATACTTGCATACTATTCTTTGTACAGATGAACGTAGTACATTCAGCTATATGGAAATTGCTCCCAAGGATGAACCAGACTTGTGGAGGTCCACAATTCTTTTTTCTGAGGTCTTGGCTGATTTCTTTTGATTTTCCCATGATGTCAAACAAAGAGGCACTGAGTTGGAGTACACCTCCAAATGACTCCAATTAGCCTATCAGAAGCCAATTGGCTAATTGCCTAAAGGCTTGACATCATTTTCTGGAATTTTCCAAGCTGCTTAAAGGCACAGTTAAGTGTATGTTAACTTCTGACCCAATAGAATTGTGATATAGTCAATTAAAAGTGAATCAATCTGTCTGTAAACAATTGTTGGAAATATTACTCATGTCATGCACAAAGTAGATGTCCAAAACGACTTGCCAAAACTATAGTTTGCTAATATTAAATCTGTGAAGTAGTTAAAAAATATGTTTTAATGACTTCAACCTATGTGCATATAAACTTCTGACTTCAACTGTATTTATATACTGCCTCTATCGCTCATTCATGAATCACTTTAATATTTAACAATCGTGCTACTGTGATCATTGCTCTACCATAAATGTTTAAGTTGCTATAAGCCTTTTATTAAAGTTAGACACTTGTGCATAGTTACCCTGTCCCTGTTGCATGGGGAAGCCAACATCCATCCTCATCTGCCCAGGTGCAGCGAGCGGTCCATTGACCCTTATTTCTTGACCTCGGTTCTGTCCAACAGCAACATTAATGGCTCCTTCACCTATATTAACCCAACAGACCAATTAACACATTGGCGAATATAAAATTAGAGAGAACAAAGGCTAAAATAAATATTACAAGTAAAAAAAAAAAAAAAATGTAAAAATGTAATTTCAAAATGTAATCTGCCTATTTTGTATGGTTTAGCTATTGCTAAAAGCATGTTACAAGATATGTTAATTATATATAAACTCGGTCACTAACCCGGTGCACATTAATATATTAATAAGATTTAAATAAGATTTTTTATACTTGTTGTAAAATTTAATAGGAACGACATGAAATGCTAACTTGGCTAAAAACACCTTAAACAACAACAATAAAAAAAACAATGGCAGAAGTAAATATACCCGAACACATATTCATTTAAAATTATAATCTGCATTATCCTTGATCGACAGTAATAATAACAACTTTTCATATTTATCTGCAAATAATACACTGGCCACCGATATATCTTGTGCCTGTAATTGTAACAGCAGAAGGGAATGGTTTGTTTGTGCGTAATTTCACACAATCACACCTTCAATCTGCACTGAGAGGATGCCCAGATCTCGCAGCTGCTGTTGGTTGTTTTGAGCAAGCAGACGCAGTCGCTCGGCTGCCTCTCTTGGGATGTTGAAAGTGACTCGGACACTGTTCCATGGCTCCACTCGCTCAGGTTCAAGCCTCTTAGTACCTACATAAAACACAGAGTGGAATTCATGAGCAATATAAACCAACAGAAATTAATTGAAAGTACATCCTCCATACTAAACACAGAGCAAAAACGAGGGACAAGAATAATAAGGAATTGAATCCTTCACTATCCTAAAGGTAGGCTATAACAGTTGCCAAGCAATGTAGCAACTGGTGCATTGATATAATCATTGTACAATGCCTTTTAATTTGGCTCATCCAATCAGAATTTAGAGTCGGAATTATTCAGTTTGGATATTTTTATAATTTTGATTCTTATTATGACTCGATTCCCAACCCTAGCAAAAACACTAGAATTCTTTCATTTCAAAGCATTAAGGCACACCAAACGTGATTGTTTGTGGTGATCAACATTTTGAATCAAAACAATAGATTCCTAAAGAACCATTCTCACCAGAAGCGAGCATTCGTGCCGAATCACAGCAAAAAAGCAAACCTTTTTTTTTTTTTTTACATTGGGGCGCATGTCAGAAGCCACAGCAGTTAACAGAACAAGTGCAACTGATATCAAGCAAAGAAAGCTGTTCACCACCAACATTAAACACTGAAGTAACTCAAGGAAGAAATCCTGAAACAGCAGCCTACATCTTGATCCCAAAACAGCTTTTAAATCCTTAGAAACTTAGAAGAGCTTGCAAACTTCAGAGAAACACTGCAAATATACCATTTTTCATTTCCAATGCATCACTTCCCAAGCATATTAACATTAATCATGGTTTCAAAGCAAAGCCTGACCTAATAGCAGCATATCTGGCATCCCATTTAAGATGGCATCCAGCTTCTCATGAAAGTCCTCATCACTCATGTTCCCTTTGAAAGCCACATAGATGGTGGAGTTTTCCACAGGAAGGGTAGGGCTGCTGGAGTCATCATCTAAATCTTCCACTCCGGAGTCGTGATCCGTGAGCAAGATGGCTTGAGGGGGTTGATCATCCCGGGAGAGCTCACTCGAGCCGTGCTGATGCGCCATAGCCCTTCACTAAAGAGCTGCGTAGCCTCTGGAGCCTGTTCCACTGCTACAGATAAAAACACAAGGTAACAGTTGAGAAACTCATGTTAGCACAGCCTTTTGGTTTATCTGAGAGTAAAATATTATATTTATCAGGCTAAAAATGAATTTCATAATCATATGTGATATGTTCCTGTAGCTTACTTGCAAATAAGTCTTAACTGGAATTAAAGGAATGTCTAACCTAAAATTAAAGATCTTTATCATTAAAGGAATGTTCCGGGTTCAATACAAGTTAAGCTCAATCAACAGCATTTGTGGCATAATATTAATTACCACAAAAAATTTAGACTCCTCCTCTTTTTTTTTTTTTTTTTTTTAAAGAAGAGGCAAAGATCTGTTACAGCGAGACACTTACAATGGAAGTGAATGAGGCCAATTTTTCGAGGCTTTAAACAGAAATATGAAGCTTGAAATTTTATAAAAGCACTTGCATTAATTCTACTATTAAAATTAATATATTATTTGACCAGTAAACTTGTAAAATTGTCACTTTTACAGTCGTTTTAGGGTTTGGTTTGTTGACATTACATCGTCATGGCAACAAAGTTGTAAAATGTGCTTTAACTTTACACAGAAACTGTTTGTAAATGATTTTATTACACTGAAAGCATGTTTACACACATATCCTGTATGTCTTATGTCTATACTTTTGAAACAGTGAGTCTTAACAAACAATTGTCCCCATTCATTTCCATTATAAGTGTCTCACTGTATCACAGATTTTTGCCTTTTTTAAAGAAAAGGAGGCATGAGTAGAAATACATTTTTGAACCAAACTTTTATTGAACCCAAAACAATCCTTTAAGTCCTCGCTCACCCTCATGTTGTTTCAAACCTGTATGACTTACAGTCTTCTGTGGAACACAAAAAGTTACTTTTAAGAATATCCTAGCTGCTCTTTTCCATTTAATTGAAATGGATGGGGACTGGGGTTGGAAAGCTCCAAAATGGCAAAAAAGCACTATGTATCATGAAAAGGGATGGTCAGATACCATTTGTTTTTTGGATAGAGTATGAGCTATGATACTTCCTTTTCGGTACTTTGCCGATTAATCGGCACCGATAGTTGATTGGTGGAACTATCGTTATTGGCAAAAATCCATACCGATTGTTTTTCCTGTTTGCGTCCGTTGCTGGAGCGGCTGAGACGTGCGCGCTGTCATTCATTACACAGTACGAGAGAGCTGAGAAGGGTCTGCTTGCATCATGCTCTCAGTACAAGAGCGGCCTCTAGAGGTGTAATAAAAACTATCACTGATGCCTCGTGTTGTTTATTTCGACGCGCTCTGCACTGAGAGCACACGGTGGAGAGCGCTGACATCAGATGCGCGTTTAAAGCACAGACAGCGAAAAGGTATGTATACAGTACATATAATGATGTCATATCATTATAAATTGATTAATTTGTTGACTGGATGCTGCATTAGTAGAGAAAGAACAGCACAACAGTATGTTTGTTTGCCTTCGAGTCTGAGAGGACGCTAACATTAGTAGTAACGTTACCTCAAGTGGTTAAAACACTGACAAAAATAAACCTAAGTCCGACCCGAATGTTTAATGTCACAGTTGTTACCATATATTTGCATTAGTTTATATCCAGCTGGTCACTTTTATGCATTCATTATGCAGTGAAGTTGCATATTTAAAGCTAGAGACGTAAGATAGCAAACTGATATGTTCATACAGCCGACAGAAACATATAAACAAAATCAGAAAAGCATTCAATTTCAGTACTTTTTTCATCACTTTAATACATATTTTGTTATTTTGATTAGATAATCATCAAGTGTTATAAAATAGAAGCAAAAGCGTGAGACTATACATGTAGGCCTAATATTTATGTCCTTTCAATGCTCTGGCGTTGTAGATATTTAAAGTTGGCCATTTTTAAGCATGACTGTTTGGATTTATGTGAAATGATGACACTTACAATAAAATTCCACATGTAACATTAACTAAGGTTAATAACTGCTGTTCATTGTTTGTTTGTTATTAACATGTACTAATACATTTTTAAATTAAGGTTTTATTTGTTAATAGTAATACACTATGAACTAACATGAATGATCAAGGTGCAATTATATTGCTCAAATATTAATACATGCTGTAAAAATGTATATTGCATAATGCACATAGTTCATGTAAGCTAGCAAATAAATCCTTGTTAACAAATTGGACTTGCAAAGTGTTATAGCTAAATAAACACACATTTGACATATCATATTTTAATGTTTAAATTATTTAACTATCGGTTGATTAATCGGTTATCGGCAAGTACGGCCCAACCTAGTTATCGTTATCGGTAAAATCCACTATCGGTCGACCTCTAGTTTCCCCCCCCCCTGAATTTCATATCAACAGATTATTTAAATGTGATTATCAAAATAGGGTTATTTAGAAGCCCTTTGCATTTCTGTGTTTTTGAAGGCAGCTTCTCACCTTTGGAAAAGCAGGTCGATACATGACGATGTGATTATGTGATTATTAAACCACAAAAGGCTGCGATTTCATTAAATAAGCAGCCATATTACCCTGCAGTTTTCAGCTGGTTGCCCACTATAGACAAGCAGGGTTCAGCCTGGTCAGTATCTGTATAGGAGACCTCCTGGGGAAAGCTGTGGTTGCTGCTGGAAGTGGTATTAGGGAGGCCAGAAGGGGGTGCTCACCCTGCGTTCTGTGTGGGTCCTAACACCCCAGTATAGTTGACAGGGACTAGGGTTGCAACGGTATGAGATTTTCACGGTATGATAACGGTCTCTTTGAACAATATCAAGGTTTCACAGTGTACGATATTACACAATAATTATTATCAGATACAATGACCCTTAAAGGAGTGAAAACTGAGCAAACACTTAATGTAATGTCCTATGATTATTAACAGTTAACATGTACTGTAGGTGTGTGACAGCAGAGCCAGACTGCCCCTGTCTGTACCTTTAACTCTGTGCTTCTCAACTGGTTTCGCTTCAGGACAGATTTTACATTGGAAATCAAGTGGCAACCCACCATAGTAAAAACATAACCTGTATTTAATGTATCCTGGGTTGCATTTCCTTTTATGTTGCATAGTTTTGTTCATGGTTTTCAAGTACAAGAACATGCATCAAGTGACATTATTTTTGTTGTTGATGTCAAGTGCTCAGTGTAGCTAGTCTTAAATAATAGTAATAATAACAACAAATTATAGTATTTATGGAAAAGTAAATACTAGCTGAAAAACATCTTGAAACTTTAACTACAACTGCCACTGTTGACATAAAATGAGGTCTAATAGATTCTACCTTTAGATTATTTCATATGAAACTATAACATTTTGTCAAAATATAACAGTTACTTTTACTCATGTAAATTCGAGAAACTTTGTAAAGGTGATGTATAATGAAAAAGAATTAGCGCATAGCAGTGTTGCTCTTTTCCTCCTCAGTGCTGTTTGAGAGGTTCGACTTGACTTCCTCCGTAACGCGTTAAACTAGAAAAGTCTCACTAGAATTGAAATTAATTTAAAATTGTTTAAAATTGAAACAGTTTTGAGGTCTGAGCTCCGCAATATCGAGGGAAGCCCGGTGGTTGCACACACGTGCCAGAGAGAAGAGTAGATCATGATCGCAAGCTGGTTCCAATACACTCGTGCGAAAGTGCAGATGAGAAGCCTTTAGCTGATTGTGAGATTATTATTAAATCTGTCTTGGCAGTCCTAAAAAGTCGATCACTTGGGCGGCTGCCGAAATATCTTCAATGGGAGAACCACGGCATTGTTCTTTCCCTGCTGTCCACGATCCAGTCTGAATAGACCTGTGACCCACGAGTTGAGAAACACTATAACTCACTCACACACACACTCACTTATGTCAGAATCCCTCGCCTCGCTTCTCTCTGATATTTTCTCCACTGCACGTGTGTGTGGCGCAAGTTGATGAGTCTGACAGGCAGACGAGGAGCAAAGGAGATGCACACACACACACAGGTGAGATCCTCTGTCCGGTTGTGTTTTTTTTCTCCAGTACCGTAGATAAGCAAATGTACATGGTATGATAACCATCAATTTTCAAACCGTGGTATACCGTGGAACTGCTGCATCCCTAACAGGGACACTATACTGTAAAAAAGCACATTCTTTCAAATGAGATGTCAAATGAGAGGTCCTGACTCAATGTGGTCATTAAAAATCCAAGGGCACTTCTCGCAAAGAGTTAGGGTGTACTCTGCTGTCCTTGCCAAATTCCCACCATTGGCCCTTATCTATCATGACCTCCTAATAATCACCATCCCTGAATTAGCTACATCACTCTACTCTCCATCAATAGCTGGTGTGTAGTGAGCATTCTATCATCCAGGTGGATGCTGCACACTGGTGGTGGTTGAAGAGAATCCCCCTGTACTATTTAAAGTGCTTTGAGTGCCTAGAAAAGTGCTATAAGGAATTATTATTATTATTAATAAATCATATAAATACATTTAGAAATAATCGCACTGAATTAATGCGTTAAATCGACAGCCCTAATATATATAATTTTTTTTGATCAGTTCGTTATTTTAATTGCTTTTTTGTTTCGTCTAGAGTGCAAATTGAATTTACAAATGTATCTGATTTAAGTTTTAAATTTTTTAAATATATTAATTTAATTTTCAATGCAAAATCACTAAAGCAAGAATATTCACCGATCCCTCAGCCCGGGCGGGGGTTGCCGATGTAAATGGATACTGAGATATATATATATCTCGTGAAGGAGGGATAAAAACTAATTTATTCACACACATTATGTATTTTCCCAGACAACAAAATACTCGACCGGTAGAGAATGCAAAGTTTAAGTATTTTCTTTGCCTGAGAGATTTTGTCCTTCACAACTGTTAAAAAGTTAAACAACACATATTTTAATTGCACTTAGTTTTTTGAAAGTTTCATTTGAATTTTTAGTTTAAATAAATTAAAAGTTTGATATCAAGGTGTCTTGCTTTATTGTGTAGGCTTAATCCTAACCCCGTTTAATGAAAATTACCACCTAGTTTCCAACCAGCGTGCATCAGTTTCCTTTTTTTCTACGACCAATCAACCAAAGACTCTTCTCATCGACTAACGTTTGGTCGACTTTCAGGGGGCAACCTTATAAATATTTAAAGACTTTTGAGACCAAATTATAGTATTATAGAGGAACAGACCAAAATCAACCATCGTTATTCACTGATAATCTTCCCCTCATCTATGGCTCTCAAATGAAATACGGTGTCATTGACAAAATGAAGCGCTGGATTAATCTTGATCACTTTTATGATGTGTCATTTTGGAGTCTGACAGATCCAGTTACAATTTGCTTTCATAACATAGAAACGAGTGGCCAGAATATTCAACCACCCTCACAAAAAAAAAAAAAAAAAAAAAAAAAAAAAAAAAAAAAAAGAATTGGAGCGGTATTATGATACAGTGATGGTAATACCATGATACTTTGATAAATACCATGGTACTGAATGATTAGCATATTTATATATCATGGTATTTTAAAGTATAATCACGGTACATGTAAAAAAAATAAAAATAAAAACGTTTTGCTAGTGCACTAAAGTCTACGTGAATAAGATGCCAATCCAATAAATAAATAAATAAAAACAAATTAAAAAACAATGCCGATATAACTTAACAAGAGTAATCACATTATATTCTCCTGCTATAACAGCCCACGAGATATCAAATTACAAAATGAAATAAAGAAGTTAGCAGCACACTGAACACGTTTTAACTGTAAATTATGGAACAAAACACATCCCAAATATTATAATCCTCACACTCAAGTGAGTGATTTAATAAGGATTTCAAAAATCTTCAGTTGGGTTTATTTCTCTAGCATTAGCATTAGCCAGATCAAAACAAAGACAAATGAAATCATTTCAGCAAAAGGCAAACAACTTAATATTATAATGTATTTAGTGCTCATATCTACTCCATTCAGTCCTAATAACATTAAAACGAATCATTTAATAATTATATTGAGGAGAATTCACTAAGCCTAGTGTATTAGCTCCACAAACTGTGAGTTAGCCTCAATGGCCACTATCACACAAATAAAAAGCTCCGTAATTTTATGCAATTTGCGGAGTTGTTCAGTAGTTTCATATTAATGTTTGCAAAAGGTAATAACGTGGTAAAATCTCACCGTTTTCAGTCCATCAGGAGGGATTTTACTGCAGTAAACAGATGTAGGCTAACAGACGCTAAAAGCGCGTTCACGTGGCGGTAGTGCACATACGCACAGCGCTGTGCGCGCCCCCGTGCTGAATTAGTGAGCGAACTCCGACCCGCGATTGGGTGTCCGCTCTACTGTACAAAACAAGCGAGCGCGTTCTAATCACAGAAATAAACTGACAGAAAAGACATCAGCACATAAACGTTAGACTGCAGGGGCGGGGTTTTAATGACCGGAAGCGAAGGTCTTTTAAAGGTCAATGATGTCAAAACGGCCCATTCAGGTTCAGTTTCACACGAATGAGGTGTTTTATCTAAATACATTAAAATAAAATAAAAAATATATACCGTTTTTTCGAAAAACTGACCCGTCATGTTTTAGCTCCATTTTGAATTGTAAATATTTTAGACATATGAAAACATTTCTTGATTATTTACCCATAATGGCTTTTTTTTTGTTTAAATGCATCATTCTTCACATTATACTCAATGTATCAATAATGCAAACAAATTAAACATTTCTAAATCTTTATGACCTTGCTTTACTCTATAAAGGTGTTAAGCGAAATGTGAAATAGTTCGTAGAAAATGTTTCTTCTCCCTAAAAGAGATCTCTGAAATGATTGCCCTGAGAGGTCTCTGTGACAGCACTAGACTGTGTAAACAGCAAACAAAACACATACTTTAATCAGCCAATCAGAAGATTTTGATGAGCGTTTTGCCTGTAAAGCGTTCTTATGGTGTAGCAGTGGAAGCGGAACATTCAGATTCATAACAGTTTTCAGCTAAGGGCTATATTTGGTTACTGTTGTGTTTGACTGTCACTACTCGATCAGTGACATGGACAACCATGACAAAACGCACTCGGTTTTAAAGCAATATTTGGAGGGCGGTGTTTTGGAAACAGGGGCGTGTCTAACTCAACAGTTAAAATCGCTTAAAGGAGCAATGTGTAACATTGACATCAAGCGTTTAAAATGGGTATTTCAGTCCAAATTGCTGGATGACATAGGCAGGCTAAATACACACAAATTGTGCCGTTGTGATTTAATGTGCTGAGTAATGTCATTTTTCCCATCGTGTCAGATTTTAAGACCAGTTGTGACACACTTTGCAAAAGGTGTGGGTATTGTCGATATGGCTTCGAGATATGAAATTAAATTCTTTAAATTTACTTGTATATATTGTTTTTTTCGCCTTAGCACAACCTGAGTCTTCACCTCCCATCTACCAGTGAAATGCTTGATTCAACTTCCCGCGTCTACTACCTGCGCAGATATCAACAGCGCAACTGGGTTGTAGGTTGCCAGGTTGAGGTCACAAATGGGTTGAAATGTGTATGATGTCGATTGTGATTAGGATGCGTTTCATACAATATCTGGCAACTGGACAACATTGGAATAATATATTGATGTGATTATTCATATAAGAGGTTTGGGCCATACAAATTACGGGCGTTCCCTGGGAGAAATAACAAAACGGGAGGGGGGTGGTTGTGAAATACGAGACTCCCGGGGAAAACGGGAGTGTTGACAGGTATGCCCCTAACTTGTTTCAAATCAGGCAACCCGGGGTGCCGATATACTATTGGGAAATGGGCAGTGGGCGGGATCACACAGGCCAAAACACAAACAGAAATTTCGGCCCAGAATGGAAACTTCAAAGTAGGGACTTATTTTCTCTTCGATCTGATACCAAGTACTTTTAGGCCGATATCGATACCAATAATACCTCTAATGAATTACATTTTTACGAATTCTTTGGATAAAATTATTAACTTAAATTTTTTATATATTTTTAGGTCTAAGCAGAAAATTATTAGGCTACTCTGTTTTCCTTTTAAAGTTACCATTTGGATATTACAGTAATGCTTTAGTAAAACCATGGTTGATTGTATCAAACCTTGCTTATTGCCCCCCCCCCCCCAAACACATGGTTTCTACAGTCGTGGTTACTAGTCATGGTTAATATAATATTACTACATTACTAATCCATGGGTAGTTTTCATAAGGAATTTATTAACGAGGATTAAAGATCATTGCCAATGTTTCAACACCCGAATTTAAATAAACCTTGTAAAATGGTCACAACCCCATTATAATACATGTCACGTCCAGGTTTGTCATTAATTGGTGTGATTAATTCCAGATGCTCATTTTCTGGCATTACCTCCGGAAAACACTGCTCTCTAATTGAACAAGCACTGAAAGGGTGAGCGCTGTCTGTGTCTGCGGGTGTATTTTAGCATTTCTGTGCGTCACGATGAGCGGAAGAAAAAATAGTTCCGGTGCCATTCAACAATTCGCTTATATAATTATTATTATTTTCCACTTCGAAACTTTTGAGATGCATTAATATTCATGTTATCTAAATAATAAGATCACGTGTTAAAAAAAAAAAACTTCTGAATCGATATTTTAACGAGAATAGATATTCTTGATACCACGTCAGTATCGGAAGTATACTACTTCAAAGTAGAATATACTGGCTGTAGCATTGTTTTCGTAGAAGCCAGTATTTCAACTTAGCATGTTTCCTAAATCTCTGATAACATATTATGATAATTTTATGCTTTATTAGTACAGTAATTATATTATATATTGCACTTTTAAACACTATGCTATTTTTTGTATCTTTTGTTGTGCTTTGGCAGGTAACTTGAGCCAGAGGCATCACTAGATCCCTTTTACTGGGTTACGTGCCCCAATATAAATCTGCTGTGCCCCAGTAAAATCTAAAGTTTAAGTATTAACAATTTACTTTATTTGTCAGTGCATTCATTTAGACTGATTATCCCGGAAAAAAAGAGAAATGGATCTATCTAAATGCAACGCAGCAACCCACCCAATCAACACTTGAAAAAGCAACAGTTAACCGAAAACACAAATCCGCAGAAATCCATGTCCGTGCAGCGCACGCCTGCGCTATAACCAAACCACTGCAGCGCACACAGCCACACGGACGGACACAGTACAGGGGCCGGTTGCACCAGCTACAGTGCTGGTCATATAATTAGAATATCATCAAAAAGTTGATTTATTTCAGTAATTCCATTCAAAAAGTGAAACTTGTATAATGTATACATTCATTCCACACAGACTGATATATTTCAAGTGTTCATTCCTTTTAATTTTGATGATTATAACTGACAACTAATGAAAACCCCAAAATCAGTATCTCAGAAAATTAGAATATTGTGAAAAGGTTCAATATTGAAGACACCTGGTGCCACACTTCAATCAGCTAATTAACTCAAAACCCCTGCAAAGGCCTTTAAATGGTCTCTCAGTCTAGTTCTGTAGGCTACACAATCATGGGGAAGACTGCTGACTTGACAGCTGTCCAAAAGACGACCATTGACATCTTGCACAAGGAGGGCAAGACACAAAATGTCATTGCTAAAGAGGCTGGCTGTTCACAGAGCTCTGTGTCCAAGCACATTAATAGAGAGGCGAAGGGAAGAAAAAGATGTGGCAGAAAAAAGTGTACAAGCAATAGGGATAACCGCACCCTGGAGAGGATTGTGAAACAACACCCATTCAAAAATGTGGGGGAGATTCACAAAGAGTGGACTACAGCTGGAGTCAGTGCTTCAAGAACCACCACGTACAGACATATGCTAAAGGCTAAAGACAAAAAGGACTGGACTGCTGCTGAGTGGTCCAAATCTATGTTCTCTGATGAAAGTAAATTTTGCATTTCCTTTGGAAATCAAGGTCCCAGAGTCTGGAGGAAGAGAGGAGAGGCACAGGATCCACGTTGCTTGAAGTCCAGTGTAAAGTTTCCACAGTCAGTGATGGTTTGGGGTGACATGTCATCTGCTGGTGTTGGTTCGCTGTGTTTTCTGAGGTCCAAGGTCAACGCAGCCGTCTACCAGGATGTTTTAGAGCATTTCATGCTTCCTGCTGCTGACCAATTTTATGGAGATGCAGATTTCATTTTCCAACAGGACATGGCACCTGCACACAGTGCCAAAGCTACCAGTACCTGGTTTAAGGACCATGGTATCCCTGTTCTTAATTGGCCAGCAAACACGCCTGACCTTAACCCTATAGAAAATCTATGGGGTATTGTGAAGAGGAAGATGCGATACGCCAGACCCAACAATGCAGAAGAGCTGAAGGCCACTATCAGAGCAACCTGGGCTCTCATAACACCTGAGCAGTGCCACAGAATGATCGACTCCATGCCACGCCACATTGCTGCAGTAATTCGGGCAAAAGGAGCCCCAACTAAGTATTGAGTGCTGTACATGCTCATACTTTTCATGTTCATACTTTTCAGTTGGCCAACATTTCTAAAAATCCTTTTTTTGTATTGGTCTTAAGTAATATTCTAATTTTCGGAGATATTGAATTTGGGATTTTCATTAGTTGTCAGTTTTAATCATCACAATTAAATGAAATAAACATTTGAAATATATCAGTCTGTGTGTAATGAATGAATATAATATCCAAGTATCACATTTTGAATGGAATTGCTGAAATAAATCAACATTTTGATGATATTCTAATTATATGACCAGCACCTGTATACGTTACAACTTAGCCTAGTTGTGGCATAAACGGGCAATAAGTTACAATTTACACACTACAAAATATTTGAGCATTGCACCATTAAAATTAGGTAGGATTTAACACATTGTGTGAACTAAATATTTAAAGCCTCTGACCATGAGTAATGGTTGGAATAATAAAGCAGACTCATTCAATGACATCAATGTGCTCATGTTTTGCGTGATAGTCATCAATCATTTCGACATATATGATGATGTTGGCATTTACAAGAGAGAGAAAATAACGTACTTTTAAACGGCTCTTCAGCATGAAACCGTTCAAACTGTGCCGTTTTCATGGTGCGTCGTCCGGTGTCAAAATATACTAAATGTATAAGATATTAAAAATAACAAATGTCTATTTTTCCAGATTGTTGTATTAGCATTTATTTATCACCCCTTATTTATTTTAGATACAGTTCCAATCTATTGTTATTTACACAGGGCAAATATACTATTTATTAAATCTACTTTTATTACGTATCTAATTTTAATGGGAATTTAATTTATTACAGCTCACAGTTACACGAGCAGACAAGGTTTGAACATCAACCGTAGCGTGAAATTCACGGCTTTTCAACACTTCTGTGTACAAATTTGAAGTCTGTTTATTGTATCAATAGGCCTACAGGTAAACGTCATATTATGTGACTACGCATTACTTTATGGAGAGTTTACAACCTTTTGAATATTAAATTAATTATTTAATTCACTAGCGCTAGTTTAGGACACTACATAAACAGTTGGCAGTAACTATGGCTGCTGTGTGCTAATTACCTAGCGACTACAAATGACTTTAGTTTGGCTTGTTTTGAGTTGTTGTTCCAAGTAAACTTAATGAGTTTCAAACATCAGTTTAAACTTACACCAATTATGTTAGCTAGTTATTAATTTATAGAAACGACACTTCTGCATTCATAAAGTTAGAGATAGCTCAGCTAGTTTTGCAAGCTAGCAACCAAACTCAGCTAGTTTAGCTACCAACTCTACCTAGCGACCAACTTTCTGCTCATTCTGAGACCTTTTTTTCTAAATCTGTTTCGTCTGAGGCTGTTTTGCCTGATGTTGGAGAATGCAATTCCATTGACTTACTTGACAGGGGTATTTCTGATGTGTAATATAGAAGAACGCAAATGTGCAAGAAAGTTTTCTCCGGTTTTGTTATTAGCATATACAGTGTATGCATTTTATGCCGTAAAACATGTCGAAAAGGTTCATGTAGAGTATGTTGAAGATACTTAAATATTTTCATAAAGATTAATATCTCTACATGTTTATCTTTCCCAGTACTTGTTGCCGTGTATGAATAGTGGGTTAAGCAAGGGAAGTTTGTATAGTGCATTGTGTTGCACACTTCTTGCACGCAGCAGGCTTTCAAGAAGAAAAAAAAAACGATATGAGAAATGGGGGGCCTGTGCCCCATTAGAGCTGACTAGCAACTCCCCTGACTTGAGCTCATATGAAATTAGAAGACATATCCACTTCTCCTTTGTTTATTGTTCATGACATAAACTAGTTAGTTTAAAATACAGGATGTTGATTTGACTGCATGGTACACTAGTTGGAAATAATGACAACTACATTTATTCTTGTTTGCAGAAGCTGAAACATACAACACTGATGCTGATACAGTGCAATATCAAGCAACAGCGTTCAACTAGCATAAAACACAAAATTCCTGTTAACAGGAAGCATTAACATCACTTTAAATATTTAACTGACTGTCAATCAGAAGAAAAGCATGAGCATAGCATACTATCAAATCATTCAGCTCACTGTTGCCACGTGAAAGTATCCAGAAGACATGAAATCTGGAAAGTATGCCATTTTACATTACATTAGCAAAACTACATCAGCAATTCAAAATATGAAACAATATCTGTACTAGAGCAAATAACAATACCATTCATTTAAATGCATGTGAAGATATATGACGTGTAATTATAAGTAAATCGATCATATTTTACACCTGACATTGATGTTTGTACATTTGCTCAGCTACTTTTCATTTAAACCTTTCCTTAATGCTAGAAGTCTTGATTTGCTCATAAGATTATAATGACCATTTTCATAACATAATAGCCAAACCCTCAAAAAAGGTATATTTATAAAGGGGGGGAGGGGATTACCCTTGTTGTCACTGCAGAATCATTAATAATCACACATGGCTTTAATGGTAGCTTCACCTTCATTCAACATTTACCCTTATTTGTAAAAGTCAGTCCTCACATTTAAGATATGAATCCTTAGTACCCTGGAATGAGCAATATGCTACCCTACACAATCCTATCAGTAATTATGGTAGTAAAAAGACACACTAAAACATACACTTCAAATGAAAAGTTTGTACACATTTGACTGAATTTATGTTTTGCATGGTCTTAAAAGATTATTCCAGGTTAAATACAATTGCATAATGTTGGTTACCATCAATAAATAAATAAATAGTCCCAAATGTATTTAAAAAAGAAAGAAGCAAAAATGGTGGTTACAGTAAGGCACTTACAATGGGACCAGTCCATAAACACTAAAATACACACCGTTTCCAAAATATAGCCACACAACATAGGCATTATACCTTTACATGGTGTTAAGTGTGATATACGTGTGGCTATACTTTTGAAACAGTGTATAGTAATGTTTACAGACTGGCCCCATTCACTTCCATTGTGCTTCACAATAACCACAATTTTTTCTTTTTTAAATAAACAAGAGACGAGTCAAAATCATTTTTTGTAGTAATCATTATTATGCCACAAATGCTGTCAATTGTGCTTAACTTGCTTTGAACCCAGAACATTCTTTTGATTACATTTTAATCTTAAAAGCTTACGCTTAAACGCTTGAAATTATATTAGTATTATATTATTCTTTACAAATTATATTCTCATTATATTATTCTTTACAAAACCACTTTTTTTTTTTTTTTTTTAAGTTGCATTTGTTGCTAGATGGTGATGAAAAGTAGCCAATAAGTGTCCAGCATACATGTGAACTTTTTAAAAGCAAGGGAAGCTTTTAAGGAAGCTGCTTGAGAGAATGACCAGTAGACAAAAATGTTGATAATTGGATAATTGGATATTGGATAATTGTCTCAAAAATAATATTTGTTTAACAATTTTTGGTCACTACATACAGTATTTCCCATGTATTTCTATATGTCATCTCTGCATCTATTGGTATATGCAGAACTGTTCACAAGGTGTCCCTCAAGGTTCAGTCTTTGGTCCTCTTCTCTTCTTCATCTATCTGCACTTAATTCATATAATTTGTCATAATGGTCATTGTTATCACAGTTACATAGATTTTTCTAGGCACCCACTCACCAGAAGTATGTATCATTGATATTAATGAGTGGATGAACTCGAATTGTCTAAAAAATAAACCCTACCAAAGCATAAATAATAAATTCCAATTACTCTGATTTCTTCATCGATGTTGATGGGAGTCTTCGTGAAACACGCCAAGACTGTCCATAACATAGGCGTTACAACTGACCCCTCCCCCCTTACATGTCATGAATTATGCCCTTCTCTTTCTGATATTATTTTTTAATTAATACTTCTGCCTGTTTCTTGTCTTATTGTGCACAATTAATTTGCTCTTGTTTTCTTTTTTAATTTCACGGTTTCTTTGAATAGTCTCTCTTTCCCCCCCATGTTTGATTTCTGCTTTGACTCATTGATTTTAAAGTGTTCTTGACCTTTGGAATGCTGCTACATAAATAAAAATGATTATATAATATGCAATATTATCATTATTTGTTGTGTTATTTCATAGTTGTGGAAAATACTAAAGATGTACAGGTATATTTAGACTGGTAGTGTACACAGAAGCAGTTAACAAGTGCTCAAATTATGTAAAAATTGGACTTGCCATTTTCTGTCCTGTGTGTTCACATAACACGCCTGTGTGTGCCATTGTGGTTTTCATATTCTTTAGCTAAATAATGAAAAACATACTTATATCATATAGCCTTTTACAAGCAGTCACCATTGTTTGCATGCATGCCAACTGTGTTTGAAGCAGGGATAGAGGGTGCATCATTTCCAGCTAGCAAACATGGACCCAACATATCCAACATCTTTAGTTGTTTTTCCAACACTTCATTCTTCCCGTACTGCTCTCTGCTTATATTAAAACCTCTTAACTCCCCTGTTTATTGCACAATCAGTATCTAAGACAGACCCACAGCGGTCTACACACAGCACAGAACGGGAAAGTCACGTTGAAATCTAGGGCATGGACATGGACAGTGCAGATGCATCAGCACTTCTTGGGTCCTTCACACCTATGATCAGGTCATTGGTTCTCCTCGTTCCTTCAACCAGTGAGATGATGTCCACTTTCTGCACCTTGTGGCCCTTCAGTAAGAGAAACTCCATATCTGCCTTAAGAAACTTAGCTGGAAAGATAAAAGAGAATTAAAAAGGGTCCCCTATACAAAATTCACACATCCAAACTCTCATGCTCACCATAGAACAAAAAAGCACATTGGCTGTGTTTCTCTAAACGGTTATTAAGAAAGTTGCATATGACACTTTCCACAAAAAGGGTACATAACAGGGCTTGGAAATACTCTTAAAAAAAGTGCATTGATTTATTTTACTGAAAACTATCAAAGAAAGGAGGTGCTTAACCATCAGAAAATGTTGTTTATTCATCTCAGGAGGTCAAACTAAATATTATATGAGCTGCCTTACGGTCTACTTATTTATAATAAATTTACAGTTTTTGCAACCCTGTTACAAACAATTTGGGAAATTAATACATTTTAAACCTCTCTTTTGTGTGATTTTATAATTTCTTTCTAGCAATAAACGCCAATAAATATATAAATATAAAAATATAAAAATAAATATATATATATATATATATATATATATATATATATATATATATATATATATATATATATTTACACACACATACACACACACACACACACACACACACACACACACACACACACACCAATCAGCCTCAACATTAAAACCACCTGCCAAATATTGTGTAGGTCCCCTCATGCCGCCAAAACAGCACCAACCCTCATCTCAGAAAAACATTCAGACATGTTATTCTTCTCATCACAATTGTACAGAGTGGTTATCTGAGTTATCGTAGACTTTATCAGTTCAATGCAGTCTGACCATTCTCTGTTGACCTCTCTCATCGACAAGACATTTCCATCAGCAGAACTGCCGCTCACTGGATGTTTTTTTGTTTTTGGCACCATTCCGAGTAAATTCTAGAGACTGTTGTGTGTGAAAATCCCAGAAATACTCAAACCAGTTCATCTGACACCAACAATCATCCATGTGATTATCTAATCAGCCAATTGAGTGGCTGCAGTGCATAAAATCATGCAGATTTGGGTCAGGAGCTTCAGTTAATATTCACATCAGCAATCAGAATGGGGAAAAAATGTGATCTCAGTGATTTGGAATGTGGCATGATTGTTGGTGCCAGATGGGCTGTGGGAACCACATCCACATGCCTCCCCCCTCAGTTCCTGTGTTGGCAGGTACTCTACAGTACAGTATGTTGGTGACTCATGCTGCTGCTGAGAAGTACATTTAAACTTACATCTTAGCAATTTAAAGAGATGTTTTTGCTGACGAGAGCCACACACAGGTAATCCCATACGCAATCTCTCTCAGTTTCTCTTGCTCTCACACACACACACACACACACACACACACACACACACACACACCCTTGTTACTCCAATGGGGGAAGGAGCTACAGTAAACGGTGGATAACTTACAGTCCACCAGGAGAGTGTTATTTTGGATGAGAGGATGGAGTCTGCCATACGAAACACTGTCACTCATATTTTTGCGTGATGATAGAACATTAATCAAAACCTGAAAAAACAAACCAAAACAAAGTCACTAATAAAATGTCAACATCACTGATAGTTTGATCAAAATTCATACTGAGAATATTTTTTTGTTTAAAATTTTAGGAAATGTCACATTAGGAGGATATTGCTACAATAATGAAACTTCACCTGAGTGATGCCACTAATTGCCCGGTCACCATTAGAGGATCCCAGAGCGATGTAAGTCCCACACAGCCCTATAGACGGCCTCAATGCGATTGGCGACAGGAAGGAGGCGGGCCTCTTCCCGGGTTCAATGCTGTTATGCTGATAAAAACACAAAACGTGTTACTAACACTAAACACCGTAATGTGTTTTTTGCAGTATTTTTCCCATTTTTTTGTCCATAGGGATTGATTAATGGCTTACAACTCTTATTTGTAGGATTTTATTCAAACTAACCAGTTCTGAGGTGAATCACAACATTACAGACACAGGCGCTAATCACAGAACCACAGTGCTCGAGATATTCCCCATTAATTTTATCCGTAGCCATTTAAAAAATAAAAATAATTATATTTCTCAGCCTTGACCCAAACCAGAAAGCTCTATTATTAATTATCAACATTAAAACATTTGATTTGAAGCAAATCATTTAAAAAAAAAAATCAAAAAAAGATTTTTTGGTGATTGGTAACTGGGAACTTCTCTGATTGGTGGATCTCAATTGCGGTTCCAGCAGGAGATCTGGACCCAGTGTGAGATCTGGACCCAGTGGGATTTTACAAGACACAACTGCAGACTGAATTCTTTAGTAATTAATTCATCAAGTGCACCACTGCACGGAGAAAAACAACTTTGTAATTGGGCAGGCTGAGCATGCACAATATGGTCATTAGGGCACCCACCGGCAGAAACGTAAGTTGACGCCCGTGGCTGCAGATCGCTTTTGGCAGATTTTGTTTGGACAGATTCTCAGATTGTGTAGTCATTCACCACAATTTCTGATATTAAACAATGTTTTAAAAATTAAGTTCAAATAACGTAATAAAAAATTTATGGGATTTTTACTTTTTGTGCAGAACTTTAAATTTTTTTAACGTGATGCAATAATTAGTGAAGTGTGTATCTGTAATGTTTGGTGCTGGTATCAGTTATGTACTGGGCATACCGGATTGAATGGTGCTGAGCCGGGAGCTTTATTTGGCCAAGAGAAGTCCAGAATCTGACTGTTCAAGAGAATCCCGGAGGGCGTCACAATACCACTTCCAAAGGGCCGATTCAGTGAGCTAGGTGTATGTAAATAAATTTCAGTAATTCATAAATACAAATTTCACTAATCAGTTACAATTTATTACAGTTGTATAATGTTACCAACCTCATAACAGATACAATCAAGTCATCAGTGCCCATGATCATGATCTGGCTGGCAACGGTGCCCTCCTGCATCTCATATGACGACGTGTAGTGTTCAGCAGCATACGCAAGTGAATCATTGATCATTTGACGGAACACACCAGCCTGTGTTTTACTGATAAAACAAATGCAAAACATATTAGCAACAATTCAATTGCTGACTTAGTGATAAACTCCCCCCCCAAAAAAAATAAAAATAATATAATAATTTTCTCCCTCATGTTGCACTAATCCCAAATGACTTTCTTTCATGTATCACAATAGGTGTATTTCTGCACCGATGGATGGCTACAGTGGCCCACTTCCCCCTTTCCTCTTATGGGCTGAGGTGCCCCTCTGGAGAAAGTTATTTAATTAAAATATATTATTTTGCAGACGCTTTTTGTCCACAGTGTCAAAGCGAATTATATCTAACGAATAGTACAACACTGTCTGCTTGATTTTTGTTTTATTGTTGGTTTACGTAAACATGTGAAGTGCGTATGTGACGCCATGTGAGGTTTGGACATGTGATCGGCGAGCTCTGTGCACTTTGCTAGTTTTTAACACTATTAATGACACATAAACTGGTTACATTCGATACACACTGTGGCAGGATGGAGGGCGGGGCCAGGTCGTGATTATACACACCCGGTCACTTATCAGGCTAATCAAGCCTCCGAGAGGGATAAAGGCCGACTGCAGATGGTGGTGCGAGAGAGAGAGATCGTTTATGGGCAGCTGACCGTCATGTGTGTGTTTGTATCTTTTGTGTAAGTCCATTAATTCAAAATCCTTGGGCTCTGGAGACATTAAAAAGACACTTATGTGCTCATGCTGACACCCCCTAACAGGCCCGAGCCAGGGAGCCGATTTGGTCGAAGAAATTAGGGAAATTTGGCGAGAGCTGTTGAACATGTCTGCAATGCTGAAGAAGGTCGTTGCTGACTTGGAGGATCTTGCTGTAATACGTTGTTTGATCACTCCCATGGAGACGAAAATCTCTAAGGTGGTTACAAGAGTGGGGGATGTCAAGAAACGGATACATTTTCATGAGTCATAGGAGAGGGAATTATCTGCTAATCCGCAAGCGACTTTAGAGTGCATCTGGGAGAAGTTGGAGGACATGGAGAACAGTAGCCAGCGGAATAACGTCCGAATCGTCTGAATTCCTGAGTCCGAAGATGGTCAGGATATGGTGAAATTCCTGGACGGACTCTTTAAGAATCTGCTTGATATAACAGGCCATAAGCTGTAAATCGAGCGAGCTCACAGGGTTCCGGCTTGGCAATCCACGGAAGGATACAGACCCCGATCAATTCTGGACAGATTTCTGAGATCATCCGATAAAGATCTTGTGTTGTGTGAGTACAATTTTTTGGAAGAACCACAGCATTTTCTTGTTCCCAAACTTTGCGAATTCGACAACAGGGAAATGTGATTGATTCAAGGAATGCAAGAAACTCTTACATCAACAGAAGGTCGCTTTTGCTCTGATGTTCCCGGCCAAATTGAGAATAGATGCAAAGAATGGCCCACAGCAAGCGATGTCCTTCATAAAGTCAATGGAGTGGGTACGTTTTTAGTGGTATTCACGTTGCAGCAGAGTGGACTGACTCACTGAACATTCTCTTGACTGTCGAAGAAAAGGAGTGCCTTTGATTCTTTTTGTGCTGGTTCCGCCTAGCTGCTAGAGTTTGTTTTGTGGATGAATCTGCATGCTCTGTGTGCTTATGCCTCTTATTGGCTGGAGTTTCACTTGAGCAATCTGATGGCAAAGTTGTCATGGGGGCTCTTGTAGGTGTACATGGACTGTTTGAGTTAAGAGGGATGGACACCATTTCACACTGTCATGCCCAGGAGTAATGGGCACGTTTTCCTTTTTTCTGTTTGTTTGGTTCTGGGGGAAGTTCGGGGTTTGATTGTTGCACTAATGTTGGAATGTGGTCTTTATAATTTTGTTTTTAAAAACAAAATATTTTTCTATTATATCAAAATAGCAAATGTTAAAATGAGTGGATTGTCACTCTCCACATGGAATGTGGTTGGTTATTTATTTTCTTAAACATAAGAAATATGATAGTGTTTCTTCAAGAAATGCATCTTTCCTAGCAGGAAGCTGAAAAATTTGGGAAGATGGGTTGGACATGTTATTCTTTAGTGCTGGCGCAAGAAAGAGTCATTACACTGATAAGTAAACATCTACAATTCAAATGTCTCAAACAAATTAACAATAAATTAGGAAGTCATTATAGTTTTAGCAGAAATTTAGGGGCAAAGTCTGATTTTGGCTAATATTTATGCACCTCATGTTGATGATCAGGGCTTTTTATAGATCTTGAAGGGATGTTGCAAGCCGCTGGCACACCTCATGATATAATATTGGGAGGCGACTTTGGTATGATCAAGGACTTAGTCCATTGAAAGATTAAAGCAATGAGTCAATGTGGCCCTAGGGGGCATGCACACATCACAGGATGGGTACAAATCTTGGTCTTACAGATATTTGGAGACTTTTAAATCCATCTGTTGTTGATAGCTCACTTGGAAAAAGTTTAGTCTCAGATCACGTCCTGGTGTGTTTAGAGGCGTTGCCCACATGTGTGCAGTGTGGCAGGGTGCATTATCCTGCTGAAAGAGGCCACTGCCATCTGGGAATACCATTAGCGTGAAGGGGTGTACCTGGTCTGCAATGACGTTTAGGTAGGTGGTACAAGGCAAATTGACATCCACATTAATGGCCGGACCCAGGGTTTCTCAGCAGAACATTACCCAGGGCAACACACTCACCCTCCACCGTCTTGTCGTCTTCCCTCAGAACCATTACTTCCCCAGATAACCGGTGCACATGGCATCGTCCACATGATGTAAAAGAAAACAGGACTCATTGGACCAGGCGAACTTCTTCCACTTCACCAAGGTCCAGGTCCAACGCTCATGTGCCCATTGTAGGCGCTTTTGATGGTGGGCAGGGGTCATCATGGGCAATCTGACCGGTCTGCGGCTACACAGCCCCATATGCAGCAGGGTACGATGCACTGTGTGTTGTGACACATTCCTCCTGTAACAATCATTTTAATCTTATGTGCCTCAGCAGAATTTCTGTCGTTTCGGACAAGACGGACAGCCTTCATTGACCTCCACATCATTGAGGCTTGGGCGTCCAACACCCTATTGCTGGATTGTGGTTTGTCCCTGCTCGGACCTCTGTTGGTAGGTACTCACTACCGCTGAACGGGAGCACCCCACAAGCCTTGTCAATTCAGAGATGCTCTGACCCAGTCATCTGGCCATAACAATTTGGCCTTGGTCAAAGTCGCTCAGGTCTTTACTCCTGCCCATTTCTCATGCATTCTACACGTTGACTACGAGAACTGATTGCTTATCTAATCTACCCAGACCTTGACATGTAGCCTTGTTAGGAGGAACATTCACCTCACCTGTGAGTGGTCATAATTTTTGGCTCATTAGTGTATAAATGACAGTGAAGATGGAGATAACAATTAAGCAAACTGGGTATTGAACTGTATAATGTGAAATAATACCAGGTCTGCATATCAGGCATCGCATTATTGCATATTGTACATATTAAAATTGTGTGTTGCACACTGTTGTACCAGCAAGCAAGCAGGTGAATCATGATGAAAATATATAGCAAATATATATAGAAAACAATTATTCTGCTTATACCACGGTTACCACATCTTAAAATGTCTTGAGATAAAACCCTGAACGATGTATTAAGTTTTTTGGCCCTTAAACGCTCGTGAGTGGAACTACTTTCTTCCGCCACGGATTCAGCATCTTGCTCTGATACAGCTCAAACCTTCGTTGCTAGTTTAAAAACGTCAATTAAGAACTAGCAATGGAAGATGCGCTTCTTTTCAGCATTGGAGTAACAAGGTAGTGTGTGTGTGTGTGTGTGTGTGCGTGCAAGCAAAAGAGAGGGGGAGGGGTAGTGCGGTGCTTTCCATTATAGCTATGTGAGGCTGATTAGGGCAAAATACACTTAATATGTGAAACTTTTTATGTTTCAAAGTTATTTTGGATATAGAAACTGTTGTATTGCGGCTCTATTTGTTGGTCATGAAACAAGTCTCAATGTGTGTGTGTGTGTGCATGCGCGTGCGTATGTATGTGTGAGCGGATGTGCGGGGGAGACAAGGGAGCATTTCAACCAAAATTGAAATAAATTTAGGATATTATACACATTGCTTGACATTCTTAACCATTTTACTTTACATAACAATTAGTAAAAAGTCTAATTCTTCCGTTCGAGATGAGACACAACCACAAGCCTCAATGTCCCTAGTGGAGAGGATTTTAGTGACCTACTGTAAAAGGACATAAACTAGTGTTCCAATGAAAGATTCCCACGTCTGTCTTATTTAGTATTCAGTATAACAGCAAGAGAGAACAGGAGTAGCATTAAGCCTAATTATTAACAACATGAAATATTTAAGGGGTGAACAATAAATGTGTTGATTGAAAAATTTGTGAAATCTTAAACAAAAACCTTTGTACCAACAATATTTACAGAGAGTAATTTGTTAGTTTGTGATCACCTGAGCATTTGATCCAGCACTTCAGAGACGGACGAGTTGAACATGGGGTCTCCCAATCCACTTGCCTGAGACAACGCGATTTTCAGAGACTACATGTTGAAATAAAAAAGACAAATGAATCAATATTCTATGACGTGAGAAAGAAATAGGTTTGCTTGTATGTACATGTGTGTGTAATTTTAACAGAAAAACACTGTAAAAATGCTACCATTAAAACTGTTAAACTGGTTAACCACGAATAGGGAAAAATTATATTTCCTTAACGAGATGCTACATTTAATACTACGGTAAAATATATATATATATATATATATATATATATATATATATATATATATATATAAAAAAAGAAGTAAACTATGGTTTACCTTATAGTAATTTAATGATATATACGATAGTGAACTGTACAATATACAGGTGCCAAAACGACATCCCGTAATACCTGAAACACGGTCAGTGTATTTTTACGGTAAATTTCTGGCAACCACAGCTGCCCATGTTTTACCGTAAATGTCAAATATATTTTTTTACAGTGTATTATACTAAAATATAGCAAATAGTATCAATAAACAATGAGTATATAATGTTCGCTACCAAAAGATTGGACCCATCTACTGTACGCTTCAATTTGCACACTGAAGCAGAGCATTGGGCAAGATGTGGAATAACAAGCTTTTTTTTTGATTCATTGATTATCAAAAAATTTGTTAGATGCAGTCCTAAATAAAACCAGTATTTACAAGGAAAGCTGTTAAAAAGTTTAACCATCTTTCTAATAAAAGCAGGGGACACAGTAGTGAGTCCAGAATACATGATACTGGCTAAAGAGCAAGCACAAAATACTTATTACTAAGCAGAAATACACGACTATTGTGATTTTATGAGAGGCTATAAATCAAAAAGCAGCTGCTGCGAGTTGTACTGGTTAAAGCTCAGCAGTACCTCAGCTATCCAGTGGTAAAGTATGTTCCGTGGCAGCTGGTTTGTGATGTTAAACCCTTCCAGGATGTTCAGAGTGGAGAGGAGGGCGGCTCCCGCGTGAGGTGGAGGAGCGGCAAACACCTGGTGACCTGTAAATGAAACATGGACACAAAGCACTGGTGAACCTTTCAATTAAAATACTGCTGATCTTTCCAGAAGAAAAGGCAAAGTCAGATGTTTTTCAAGACAGGTAACAGTGTTGTGTTAACCCCTGCAAATGTAGCTCAGTCTAAATGTAGCTGTAGGTGTACAATGGCGCACCAAGTCTTAAATAACTAGACCTGTGCGAAATAACTAGACCTGTGAGAACTACCTACTAAGACAGTGGTGGTGTTTAGGGGCAGATTTATCTGAAACTGATTATTCCACAATAATAAACCAGAGTGAAAAAATAATTTAAATAATGGCATAGCATCTGGTTCTGAACAGACCGTTCACTCAATTAATTCTTTGACAGTAGAACGAAATCGGTCTCTGCTGTTGATGTTAAATGCCCATAAAGTGGTGGCAAAAGCGAGCTGTATTTTTTGTTGTAAAGACGTAATACAGTCAACAGAAATGAACATTTTATTAACTGTACACCCTAACCCCAACCCCAACCCTAAACCTACCCATCAGTGCCACTCATATGAACTCCCCCTTCATCTAGTCAAATAACAAGCCATTTTTTTCTTTTCTCGTCAATAAAATTACTAAAGAGTTTTTTATTTTGTCAATGATAATGAAGACGAGATGAAAAAGACACATGATGATAGTCAAAGGGCTCTATATTTGTGACCGCGCTAGGCAAAGCGCTACATGCAACGACCATGCGCTAGTCGTCTAATAATATTTTTAGTAAGAGCGCTAATTCTAAGCACAATTGTCGTGGCAGTTTAAAGCGTGGGAGAAAGTGTTTGCGCTACTCTGGATGTATGCATGCAAACAGTGGGTGTATTTTATGTTAATGAAGTGTTGCAAAGTGTAGTTTGCTATTGTCCTGAGAAATAGATCACTGTGCTAAGATGTTTGAGAACCACGTCTAAACCCAGTTTCTACATTTGAAGTTTGAGGATTCCACCAGCAGGTGGTAATAAAGTTAAAACTCTGAAAATACAGTAGAACATCCCATTATCTTCCTGACAGGCACTGTTAATACTAGCTTTTGAGTGTCAGTAGATCAATAATAATAATAATTATAATAATGTTTATTTCGTATAGCCGCTTTCAGCTCAAGGTTGCTGTACAGAAATTAAACATAGAACATTGATAAAAGGAGCATGCCACTGTCAAAGAAATATACATCACATTGAAGAAGGATGTAGTTATTGGGCAACAGAACGTAAGACACAAATGGTTCATATTTCTATTCTTCTAATGCATTGCATACAGCCCATTTACACTACCAAATTCTAATGAATAGGCCTGAAAATCTTTGTCTATTTCAAAGATTTATAGGCTCTGTTAGAGTAAAAATGGATATTTACCCTGGTAAATACTCTGAAGTGGCTTTTGTAGAACAGTAGTATAGTTTTTGAAATCCTCTTCTGTGAGCACGCCACCTTTCGCTTGAACCTGTTACAAGATAATAATGCAATTTCTAATGTTAGTTATGAGTTGCTGGAAACACAAAGGAAATATCTTCATGTAGCTGATCAGGATTGAGATTGTCCAGATGTAGTAGCAGAGGAAATCAGGAAAATTGGATGAGAAAATGGTTGTAGCGGTGTGTAGGCACCCGGAATTGTATGACACAACGTCAACGTGTCTGGGACTTCCACAACAGATACAGAGCAGCAATCGTTGTGATATCCGCCATGGTTGATGGCGGAAAGATAAGTTGTCGTAGACAACTGTCCTTTTCCGGAAGAGAAGGGGGAATAGTCACGGGTTCGGTTACACGCATGAAGTTTACACACAAATTTAATCCAGCAGTCAAACTTGCACGAGCAATGCAAGGCGACATTTTTTTCTGCATTGGATGCGATTAGACATTACCATTAGATGCACCATTAGACATCTGCCGCTGAATGCTAGCAAACAAGTTCCTCAGAGCGTTTTGTCTGCATGCCTAAAACACAAGTAAATCGTTACATTTAATAAAAGTGCCACAGTGGCTTCAACATCCATTTTTATTTTGCGCCATTTCCCCAGAAGTGACGATTTTATTCTCTTAGGCCACGTCTACATAAATCCGGAACATACGTTTGCAAAGCATTGCTCGTCCACACTGAAACGTATGAAAATGCTTAAATACCCTTAATGTGCATGTGAAAATAAATTTCCATTCCTTGTACTGTCTGAAAAGCAATTGTCCTCGTGTTCCGTCGCTGGACAGCAATTCAGAGTAAACTTCCCTTCACCTTTAGAAGAATGTGAATGCAATTTGCACAAAGTGACATTTATCTTTAACAACGCTATCAAAGTGAATAGCAGGCACAACAATGCCACTACAACCATAGATATACATACTCAGATCTCATTTGACTGGTTTGGATACGTCAACCGTGGCGCCATCTTGGAACACTCAACAAGGAGAGTTGTTTGAATGCATTAACAGCTACAACATAAGCCAACATCTTGATTGTTTTGGGTTGAATGGATCACATGACTGCATCACGACAACCAATACATCATTTTCAAATATCCATTTTATCCACACTACAATGTGACGACTGCATTTTCAAATGAATCCACTTGCGATAACGTTTTCGAAAAGCTGTTTTTGCTATCAAAACCCCAGACTCGGATTGGATGGAAGGCCAAATCCTATAGAATTTTTTTTTTTTCAAACAAAAAAATTTTTTGTGGACGTGGCCCAAACTACATGCGATGGTAACGCTGCTTTATTTGCTAATTGTTCTTGAAATATTCCGATTTTGCACTTAAATAAAATTTGTAACTTGGATGGAGTTTGTATGAACTTATTCTGTTAGGTCGGACATACCACTGATATAATTTCCTGAGTCAGATTCCCATTGTAGAACTCTGAGATCCCATTGGCTGCAATCCTGTCCAAAACAGCAGCTAAATCCAGGCGTCTACTGAAATGCCCTGCTAGAGGAGCCTGACCGTTAGGCAGAAACCGTTTTCTGAATGCATCAGACACATTGTGGTCCTTCACTTTAGACAACGCATCCGCTGTGGAGAGACCAGGACATTTGAACATTTAAGCAGTGCTGGGTGAAATCATTTAATTAGTCAGATTTTAATCGGATGAGTGTAGCATGCTCACCCAGCTCATGTGTAATATTAAATTCATTTCTAGCAACATCTGCAGCCATGGTGATGACATCTTTCCAATGCATTCTGCAGAGGAGAAAAGTGCTAAAGTCAGATGTTTTATCATGAGCATCCATTTATAATCTTACTATCAGGTTAAACGGTAATGTTGGTGAATAATGAGTGGACAAGGATGTTTCGATATTTTGACCGGAAAATAAGACAAAAAGATTTTTTGCATTGTTGTGCCTGGTTCCGTAAAGGTGTTTAACCACCATTTTTGTAAATGTGGTGTTTGTCACTTTACATGTCAGTCTCTTCCTGTCCAAGTGGGCATTATTCAACAAATAAGCCGCAACGTGAACCAGACTTTATGCCAATAGTCAAACGTCTGTCTATGCTTGAAAAGTGGTCATTTTAACTCTACTGTACCTTCCATATAGCTGATGAGCTTGATGTAACCCACTGAGCATGCCTGGAACAGCCACTAACAGACCTGACTAACAAACACAGGACAAAGACACAAACAAATCACTATTAACATCAGTAACAACACTCTCTGTATCATTAAAACAATGCAGATATCATATCTGTGGAAACACTTGCACTTATTTATTCATTTGGATTTTATAAACAGTCATGGGACACATTCTGACATAAAAACAAGAGGAAAGCTGGTCAGAATAAACCGTTACCTTTTGATTAACATTTAACATCATGTCCGGGTGAATGGCAGAGGGTGCGGTCTCACGAAAATCAATGACACGGCTCTCATTCTTACGGATGTCATGGACGAGCATCACGCCACCCCTGAGAAGCAATCAACAGTAACTTATTGTTTGTGATTAAAGATCCATAAAATCAATTTTTTTCTGTCCTTTAACACATGCCTTATCACAAAACTGTAAGACGTAGCAACTTTCAAAATAACAAAGAATCTTTTGTAAGTTAATTAGTACAGAATAGGCATTTGTACCCGCCGATGCCTGATGTGTGGGGGTGGATGATGCCTAGACAGAGGGAGGCGGCTATGGCAGCATCAACGCTGGACCCTTGTTTGCCCAGAACATCAAAGCCAAGAGACGTGCAGCGCGCCACATCCGTCACCACTGCAGCCTGATTATACACCTGATGATGTAAGAACAGAATGCTGAAAAAGAGACATTACAATGACAGGGTTGTGTTCCTGACACTGGCCTAAAAATATATTCAGACAAAACATGTATGTAAGGCTGTCGATTTATTGCACTAATACAGGGAGATTAATTACAAACACATCAAAATATGTTTTAATCTGCCCCCTGATTCTGTAATAAGAGTTTTCTTTTTTTTTTTTTTACAATACATTGACAGTTTGCAGTTGCGTTTTTAAATGCATTGTGATACACGTGACATGAGAACCAATTACAATTTGCTGCCAATGACGTAAAACGTGGTGCAAAACAGGCACCATTTTTAAATTGAACACAAGCACAAATGAGATTTTAGAGTTACATCAGAGGGCAATATTTTCAGTGAATAACGTCCATGGTGATTAATGAAATTTGGATCTGTTTCTCACACACACTATCATATGGCTTCAAAAGTCTTGGAATGGCAAGAAAATGTATATGAACCTCTTGGAATTAGCTGGATTTCTACAAACACAATGTGCTTCAGCAAACAACACACAAACAATTAAAAATTTTCATGTCTTTGTGAATGTTCAATGGGATGTGTTCAATAGTGTTGCAGAAAATGTAAGTGAATCCCTAGGCTAAAGATGACAAAAAAATCTAATTAGAGTAAGGAGTTGATAAACCTGGCATCCAATTAATGAAACGAGATTGGAGGTGTGGGTTAGTACTACTTCGACTTGTGAATAGCAAACTCAAAATGTCTGAGTGCTTTTTATAAGAAGCATCTGCTGACGTGGACCATGCCTTGCAAAAAAGAGATTTCAGAAGACCTAAGATCAAGAGTTCTTGCTTTGCATAAAGCTGGAAAGGGATACTAAGTTATCTCGAACAGCTTCAATATCCATCTGTCCACAGTTAGATAAATTGTCTATAAATGGAGATGATTTAGTACTGTGGCTACTCTCCCTAGAAGTGGCCATCCAGCCAAGAATGCACACCGCAGAATGCCCAATGAGGTAAAAAAAAAAAACCCTAGAGTGACGGCTAAAGACTTGAAGGAATCATTGAAACTGGTTAACATCTCTGTTCATGAGCTAATATACAGAAAACATTAAGCAGGCATGGAGTCCATAGTAGGACGCCACAAAGAAAGCTATTGATTTCCAACAAAAACATAGCTGCATGCCTGAGGTTTGCCAAAGGCCACTTTGACACTCCACAACGCTACTGGGAAAATGCTTTTGAGGATCGATGAAATGTAAGGTTGAATTGTTTGGGAAGAACATGCAGCACTATGTATGGCATACCAACATGAAAACATCATCCCAATGGTGAAGTACAGTGGAGGAAGCATCATGATTTGGGGCTGTTTTACTGCTTCAAAGCCTGGGCCACTTACATCATCAAGGGAAAAATTAATTCCCAAGTTTATCAAGATGTCCTACAGGATGTACGCCAGCTGAAGCTCAGTAGAAGTCGAGTGATGCAGCAGTACAATGACACTAAATATAGAAGTACATCTACTACAGAATAGTTTTAAAAAGAGTTACCCAGTCAGAGCCCAGACCTTAACTCAATAGAGATGCTGTGGAATGACCTCAAGAAAGCATTCACACCAGATATCCTAAGAATATGGCTGAACTGAAGCAGTTCTGTAAGGATGAATGGTGCAAAATTCCTTCTGAACGTTGTGCAGGTCTAATCCGCAGCTACTGGACACACTTGGTTGAGGTTATTGCTGCCAAAGGAGGATCGACCAGTTATTAAATCCTAGGGTTCACTTACTTTTCCACAGCACTGTGAATGTTCAGTGGGATGTGTTCAATAAAGACATGAAAGATTGGAATTGTTTGGGTGTTGTTAGTTTAAGCTCATTGTGTTTGTTTATACTTGTGACTTTAATGAAAATTAGATCACATTTTATGACCAATTAATGCAGAAAAACAGCTAATTCCAAAGGGTTCACATACTTTTTCTTGCCACTGTATTGCACAAGTCATATGGACCACTTTTATTTGTCCATTTTGGAGCTTGGAAGTATAAACAACAATCTTAAACATTCTTCTAAACATCTCATTTTGTGTTCCAAAGAATAAAGAAAACAATATGGGTCCAGAGCAACATGAGTAAGTAAAAAGATGACAGAATAAAATTTTGGGGTGAACTGTCCCTTACATTTTTAGAGTTTCTGTATTTTCAGTTCATTTGCACCTCAAAATCACTGGAATAATTCCCTTTCTTCCCACTACTCTTCTTACCACTTCCACTGAAAATAAAGTTAAGCCCCTAGAGGTCATGCGTTAGTGGTTTCATAACAGGTAAGTTGACATAAGGATATTCTTTGGCACAAAGTGAAGAGTTATATTTCAATAGGAATGTGCAGTTTAAAATCATTGTTCAGCACATTTTAACATGGATCATCCAGTCAGAATTGTATTTATAAAAAAGCTTTTTCAACTGCATTCAGTATTTCACATCACCTGTGGGTCACCAAAGTAGATCTGCATAATGAGGGCCACAGTAACCCCTGTGGCAAAGGTTAGACAGGCCGTGATAATAACGGTAAGGCCATCTCGCGTACATGCGCAGTCTTGAGCCAGAGGGTCTTTGGTGGTCTCTCTCAGCGGTGAGATATTATGACTCGCCAAATCGGAGGCTGAAGAGGGCAACCGCTGTAGTCGGGCAGACTTCAGGAACAGATCAGGGTCTATAAAGAGAGATAGGATAGTGTTTAGGGTACAACACATATTGGACAATTACGGGGCTTAATATTTGCATTCATGTTATCAGTAGTATGTGTTTTCATTGGGAATCAAAGCCATGAACTTGGCGGCATTCTCTACCAGTTGAGCTAAACGAATGTTCATGCACATTTACCATTTTCCATTGGATCCATCTTTAGTATCAATACTATTGATGTACCATAACATACTGGGAGTGCTTAAATATTCCTGTTTTTAAAGGTTGAGCATGCTACGAGCATATACATCACTCTTTTCTGCTGTTCTCACAGCTAATGCAATCTCAAATGACACTCATGATTTAAACAGGTGTTGTTTCAACAGTATACATCACATTTATTTACCTGTGTCCTGCTCACTGAGGAAGTTATCATCATCTTTGCGTGATTTGAGGGTGTTGTCTGATGAGAGCGCATCATCTTCTGGTAATCTAGGGAAGCTGGTGATGCTCATATAGTCCACAGGCGAGTAAGCGCTGCTTAAAGTTGCATCCTTCTCCACCACTGTCACACCCGCATCAGCCGCTGGAGTATACATGATTTACCTGAAATCATGATTCGACACACAAAATCAAATACATAACTAATCTGGAATCACAATTAAACACATTAGGCCCTTTTTCACTCCAGGAACTTAAGCCTGTTTTAAGTACTTTTACACAGAACTACTACTTTTCATAGTTTTCACACATAAATGTTCCTAGGTCTTTGATTAGGTCTATTTCATTTCATTTGATATGTCAAAGAAAATATATGAATCTCTGTGTCAGGAATTATCAAAGCATACAATGAATAGCTAGGCTAAACCATGAAAACAGTTTTGATAGCTTTCTTGCAATCTATATTCTAGCTTCTTGGGTCATTACCATGGTTCAGTTAATTGAACACATGTCGACTTAGCGGGGTAAGTTGTCAAAAAATCATCCAACAGTAAAACAACTATGAAGCACAAAATAATTGATAAAATAGCAAAAATATCAAACCATAGTTTGGCCAACAGATATCACAAGAAATAAATCTTATAAAATCTAAAACACACAATCTGCGCAGACCTGACATTTATGAAGAATGCATTTATGAGGAAGGATAATTACCGTTGATTTAATGAATGTCAGTATGGTTTATAATATGAATAAGACTTTGTTTCTAGACTAGATTAGACAACATAATTCATAACAATTTAAGAGAGTTTTGGTTAAATATTTGAGACCAACATACAGTACAAAAACTAGTGCCAGAGAAAACACATTTGAAATCGGACAGTTTAGTTACTGAGATATAGCCCCTGTGGCAACTTCCCCATGTGACAACTAGCCCCGGTCTCCCCCATTTGTTAAGATAAAAATACAAAATCTCATATTGCTTAGACTTAATTGAATGATAATTCGGGGGCATATGTCTGAAATCGCAATCCAACACACCAATCCTAATGCATGGCTAATCTGAAATAAGGCCTACTTTCAACACAAGACTGATCTGAAATCACACAATAACAACAATTCATCGCACACTAGTGCTTAAAAACACAACTAGCAATGGAGGCCCGATGGATGTTTGTTTATAGTCGACAGCGCCGCTGCCTTTTAGTGGACATCAGAAATATATTTCAAGTTAAGAGAGGGATGATGCGCGTGTGTAAAGAATAACAAATTCATCCTGGATGCGTCAATCATGCTGAAAAACTGACTGTAGCATTACCTCTCACACCGATAGAAAACCTCCTAAAACAAAATCACAGTCCAGTATGTTTATGTATCGCATTACTCTTCAGACACATATTAGCAAAACGCTGCACGCTACGAGACGCGCGTTAAACAGCACACTAAACGCGACGCGTCGATAAATCTCCATCCATCCGCATGCATCAGTAAATATTACCAGAGATTAGACCCGTGAAGAGTTTAAATCTATAGGTCACCTGATGTAGACATTCATTCATTTGACATTTACGGATATGGAGCGCAAAACCTGAAAGATCAGATGACGTCACCGGCGCAAGGTGCGTTGATCCGTCAAAAACATCAAAACAGTGCAACATACTAGAACATAACACGGCTCTGTTAAACAATATTTTAATATATCGTTTTGAAAACAATAGTTATGGCGAATACGGCAGCGTGACGCAACGCAATTCAGCAAGAACGCCCGTCGGACGCATGTTTATAGACAGACGCGTGAACACCCCCTTATGTTTTTTTCCCAGCATTTCCATCCTACTTACAGATGCAATGTGCTGTTCAGTTTGTCACATGTCAGTCCCGGTAAATTAATTACTTTAATAAATAAGTCAAAGACTATGTGTTGACGCCTGCGTCACAGCGGTAAAGTGAACCGGATCTGATCACACCGAGCTGCAGAACAGGTTCTTCAACCCCACAGGATAAAGAGGCGTGCGAGTGTGTGTGTGAGAGAGAGAAAGAGAGAGAGAGATAGGTTTCATGGGGACATGGACGATGCCGGTGTATTTATATTTACAACACTGAAACCCTTATTTTTATGGTGCAGCACTTTTGGACATGGCATCACGGCAATACCAATGCTTTTCTGATATGTACCATGTCAATTTAGTATCCATCCATCCATCTCTATCTATCTATCTATCTACATCCACATCTATATATCTATCTATCTATCATCCATCTCTATACATCCACCTCTATCTATCCATATGTATACATCTATCTATCTATCTATCCATCCATCCATCCATCCATCCGTCCATCTCAAACTATCTATCTAGCATCACAGAAACAAACACACACAATGAGTCCAGAGTGCAGTTGCATCCTGAGTGTTTATTGTTATTGTCTGGTACCTGCATTTCTGATTGGATGCTGGAAACCCATCATAATATTTTGCATAGGTCTCTGATGTCATATGGATGAAACAGTCGACACATCATTATAACCATGCAGAATAGTGAAAGGCACAATCACCATATATATTATATACACCAATCAGTTTTTTAATAATTTGTGGTTACTAAGGTGAATTAATAACAATATGAGGAAAAATACAAGCATTTTTCTTTTTGTTGTCTTTTATCTTTTCATGTTTTAAAATCAAACCCCTCCCCACCCTCAAATCACAATAACTATACTCGCTGCAGCAGCCTCTCCTGAGACCTAACAGACATCATTCTAATCCCACATATTAAATTAATCATACTCCAACACACACACACACACACACAGAAAAAACTCAGAGTATACAGTGCCTAGCTGTCACGCTGAACAACAGCAGTGGATCTCTTCAAAGAGATCATTGGTTTTATGCTCTTTCTGCAATATTGCCTTGTCCACTAGTAGATGTTAATACAGAAAAAACATTAATAGAAGAAGACCTTTAAGTGGACGATGTTAAGGGCCCTTTTAAGGCTACAGGGCATTGGATTTCCCCAAATACACCACTGACATTCGTACGGCAATCTCTGTAAAATAAAGATGATGCACAAACAGTCCATTTAAAAATGAAACAATGAAATAAAAGCATATTTAGATTTACACTATAATAGTTATTTTTTTTGTTAATAGATAGCTTTAGATAACCTACAACAATAATAGTTTTATAGATTTTGGCAGGTGATAGGAAAAACTACAATAAGAACTATTGAAATGATTAAACAATAACAGAAAAAAAATCAAAGAAAAGTGCATGTAATATCAAATCCTTATCCTCATAATGCAAGCATGGTCTAACAGACAGTGGTTCTGACAACATGGCAAATGTTGGTTCATATTGTAAAAAACCCAGTCGAAGGACGTGTACTCAAGTATTTGGAGCACCAAACTTAAACATATGTTAAAACGATACCATGACAACAGGAAGGTAATTTTTCAAAGTGAACATAACGCAAACACTGAACTGCAAAGAGTTTTGCAATTATATACATCTGAATGCAACTCATTGTTTACCTAATAAGGTAGCTTTTTTCCCCAACTCATGCATGTTGGCATCTCATTCACCATCGCAAACAACAACAGCATACTGCTAAATACCACAACTCTCCATCAAACATAAGACAGTGCAAACTTCTCAAAAATGTACAAACAGTCATATTTATATACTTTCAGCACCATTGTATGTCTATTCATGACTGAATACACATATAAGATAGATCACAATGTGGTGGACAAGTTTCCTGTAAATGTGCAGAGTATTTGCTGACTATTAAGGAAGAGCACATTTTAGGATGCAACATATGCGTTATTGTGAGTGTATGTGTGCTAGGTTCATCTTAAGCGAGGCATTTAACATTAAAATATAATATGTTAAGAAAAATAGTAGAGCACAATCTTAGAATCAATGTTACATGGTATGATGAAATGCAGATAACTGACTCTGAATAACTTTGAAATACATAGAAAAGGGCATTTGAAACGCTTGCCTTTCTCTCTGCAGTCACAGTGATTTTAACACAAGGACAACTTTATCTGCTGAACACAGAAGCTTAGAAACATAGAAACATCTTAGTCAATGGACAGGAACGGCAAATGCTTTGTGGAGCTTCAGGGTGAATCACACAAAAACATGTCCAGGTTTTATGTCTTCTGATTTTAGGTTAAAATATGACCATGATTTGTTCTTGAAAGGTTTCATAAGATTCAAACATCAAGAATCCTCCATAAAGCAAATATAGAGTCACAATCTATACTGTCCTGTACTTTCTATAAACTCTATAATCTCTAACCTATGACAATCTCTCCTCAGTTCTAAACGTTGAAAATGTGACCCGTAAAGACATTGCACACTTCCCTATGATCTTTTACCTTGAAATGAGATTTTCCCAGGCAACAATATGACAGCTTTCCATAACAATTTTGAGGAAATGCTAAACAGCTTATCCCTAGAAGATCTCTAAAAAAATCAATCGATTTAGAAACATATTATTGGCAAGGACCCTCCCTGTCAAATTAAAAGATCATAGCTCAGTTCCAAAACCTAGTGAGCTGCCTTGTTTTATGCTATCTACATAGGCTGCTGCCTTCTAATGGTGCTTTCACATGCTTTTCATGCGCTTTATGGGAGTACCAGAGTCCGTATTTTACCAGAGTTTGTTTCGTTTGGTTGATGTGAAATCTGGTAGGGTTGCCAACATTTGGCAAATCAAATACGTAATGCTTAAAGATTTTGAGCACCTCAATACAGAACCTAAAGGGGCATTTAGCATAATTTTTTGCTGCTTCAATACGGTACTCAATGCCAATTTGGGAGACATGGGAGGGAGGAGGTGTCGAGGACAATAGGCATCGAGTATGGGATGCCTTCATTTGCAGCTTCAATACAGGACTATATGTCTAAAGTATGTGAAGTTTTTGCCATGTTTCGGTGTTCCAAACCTCAAAACTGATCCCTCTCATTTGGTCATCAGTCTGGGAGGGTGGTCCACCTCGAGCATTTAGTTGCTAGAATATGGGACACTAGGTGTCTGGTATGGGGCCTCTAAATTATGGCCCACCCTCCCAGACTGATGGCCAAACAAGGGGCATCAGTTTCGAGGTTTGGAACACCGAAACATGGCAAAAACTTCACATACTGAAGACATATAGTCCTGTATTGAAGCTGCAAAATCTGAAACATTTAAGGAGAGCCCCCCATTGACAGTGAGACATCCTATACTGAAGCACTCAAAATGCTCAAGTGTTTTCTGGGACGGATTGCATTTGGTATGAATGTAATCAGACCAAAATCGCAAAAGTGAACCGCAATTGATTATATCTTAATTCCAAGTCTTTCTTATAGCGCTGCTGTTAGCCTGTTGCTAAGCTAACGACGCAATGCTACCTTAGAATCTGGCCAGAATGAGATGTCTTAAAAGGGAGCATAGGTTTGCTGCCCACCTTCATGTCGAGAGTGCAATTCTTTCAAATGTTGTCTAGGTTGGCAGTTCACTTGATTTTGGAAGACAGCTCATATAATTGCAAACAATGACTTGGTTAGTACCACAATGTTGAAAATGTATATGCAACATATACTTTAAAATTACCTCTTTACAAATGAGCTCCTAAACTGAGTTAGTTTAATTCTTGCTTGCACCTTCCCCTACATACTTTTCATTCTTCTTTTCAAAAGTGACGACTCTTCCGTTCCTGGGTAGGGTTGCACCAGCTGTGTGTAAGGTGTCACTTAAGTTGAGACGTAAAGTTCACACTAAGGGCTTAGTAACTACTAGATAGTTTGTAACTAAGTCTGTGCTTAATTTGGTTGCACCACCTGTTAAGGCAAGGCTTAACTAGTAGGTCGTAAGCTCTCCGTAAAGTGATACGTATGACGTTTCCAATAAGCAGCCTTCAAATTTGTACACAGAAGTGTTAAGCAGCTGTGAATTTCAGTTTGATCAAGTTCAAACCTTGTTTGCTCGTAACTCTCATTTGTAATAAATGATATCGATAATACGATACTTAATAAAACAAGATTTCATTAATGATATATTTAGCATATGTAAATAACAATATTCAGTTACTCTAAAATAAATAAGGGACTGTGGCATGGGGGGCATGGTCATGTGTCAGTCTGTCATGCTTTCCGTTCACTCTCTCCCTCAATGACGCTCTGGTGTGCCTATTTGGTCTCCCTCCGCATCACTATAATGAGAGACAGATCTCTCATGAAGAGTGACACATGACAATGTCCCCCATGCCACATGGACAATAAATAAATAAATACTAATCAAACTAATTCATTTTAATTTCAATTTAATATCTATTTCATATATGTTGAAACTTGACACCGGGCGGAGTACATAGGAAAGTGCACCGTTAGATCGGTTTCATGCTGAAGTAAGTTTTTTACATAATGTTTTCTCCTGTAAATGTAAACAAGTGTAAATGCAACATCATACTGTATGTCGAAAGGACTGAAGCCTGTCATGCAAAACATGAGTTTTCATTGATGTCATTAAGTGAGTCTGCTTTTTTCTCCTAGTCGGAGGCTTCTATTAAATATTTAGTTTATACGTAGGGTTACTGTACGTCCTACCTAAGTTTAATGATGCAACGGTATTTAGTAGTGCGTAAATTGTAACTTAGTGCCCATTTATGCCACAACTAGTCTAAGTTGTAACTTACGTATAGCTGGTGCAACCGGCCCCTGTAGAGGTTCCTTTTCTAAAAGTGATTTTAGTTGGTGAGATACACATCTCCTCTGGATATCTGCATATCTCACCGGCCAGAGAAAAAGAAAGTGGTCATGTTTCTACAAAGCTTTCAATGGTTTGCTCTTTCATCTTACAGACAAAATAATTGACCTGATTATGTTCTGACACTAGATCTAGATCTCAGACCCAACGTCCTGTGTTGTACATTCAGAGGGATGTTATATGTAGAGCTACATACTGGGTTTCTTTGCATCTCCTTTTCAGCAACATTCACTGCTACTTTTGCTTTGAGCCAAATGCACACTACAGAACCGGAGCTCGTTGCATTTTATGTCATGCCAAAAAGCCCAAGATCATAGCCATCCCTGCTTAGCCAATGCTCTACTAATTTGCACACTTGTGACACTCGTTACGGTACGATAAATTTCAAGCTTGTTTGAAATCTGGCTGACCAGTCGTCAGGTGTTCACACTGTCCAAGTGAGTGCGCAGAAATGCGCAACAGCTGATGAAATTGAATTTAAAAGCTGATTCTGATTCTGAAGTTGTGTGGGAGTCATAGAGCGCAAGAGGAAGTCAAGGCAGTATGAAGCAAAGCCAACACTCTCATCCATATTTTTAGTTATTTTTGTTCGCAATCTTATTCTCTATGTTGTTTATTGACATGCTGTCAAGAATCAAATGTGTTTCTGTGTGTGCAAGTTTTTGTGAGAATGAATTTTGGGATCATAACAACTGTTGGGCAGAAGAAGAGCGCACCAACATGACAGAAAACAAGAAACTGTGAGTCTTTAAAGTTGTGCAAGACAATGAGCTTCAGTCTTGTGGTGTGCATTTGACATTCAGGATCTCATTTAGGCAGTATAAAAGGCCTTAAGCAAAAATATGGATCCTCTTAGAGAGAAAAAATGTGCTTGGCGATGGGCTGCCTGATAAGAGCGCAAAGAGGAGATACATTAACTCACTTGTGCTCAACCCATGGGCTAGACAAACCTGGTTAACATGGAACTGAACAACACTGTGGACATAAAACCAGTACAAGCAAAATAAGCATAAGGACTTTAGCAAGGGCAACTGGGAAAGGGTATATGTTGGGCGATGTTGGTTTCTAGGGGTGTTTAGGTGTAATAATGCCCTCCATGTAAACTTTTGATGCCTCAGTGGCAGAAGTTGCGCTGGCACGGTTGGTGCAAGAAGGAGTTGCGTGTGTGGGTCGAGCGCCGTTGGACCTGTTCGCGCACCCGGTTTTGGCGTTGCATGCGATTGCGTGTCACGTGGCGACGCTCAGTGCGGGCTTTCGCCTTCTGGACCCTGGACACCTGGGTGACTTTAGCCAGACCACTGGCCTGTGCAGCTGCTCCTCGGGTCACCCGTGTTGCCACACTGCTCCTGGTAACAGCAGGCACTGCTGATTCAGACATCCTACTGGAATAGTGTGAAGAGGAGGAAGAATAGGATACACAGAGGAAAAGTGACAGGTAGAGGGACAGAATGGAGTGAGAATGAAATAAAAAAGACAGAAAACAATTTTTTTTTTTAGGAAAAAGCATCCAGGATCTTCTTAACTCTGAAATAAGTGTCCACATATCCTAACATATTAATCGGATAAATGAACATACATAGCTAAGAGCAGCCAATAATTTAAATTATGATGGCTGATAATTATGAACTATATAATAATAGTACAGGACCTCTCTGAGAGCCACAAATTTTGTCCAAATCGTCCACATGGTGGCTCTATAATTAGCTAATTTCTTATTCCATGTCCTAACCAGGCACAACACGATAAAGTGACTAGTGATAATTGACATCTCTTGAGTTTTTGTCCAAACCAGCCATGACTGCGACATTTTGTACATTGCTTGGTTTTGCCAGGGTAGCTCCACCCACTGTGAAATCTCATTGGTCCAAAATCACACATTGTATATTAAAAATATGTTCCCATTGGCTTTGATTTTGTCTCTTTGTACAGCATTTCACTTTAAGGGGGAAGAGAAAGACCACTTGTAGAAAAAAGAAAGGGAAAAACTGTAATGCTCTAATGGTGGCTGAAGGAATGGAAGTCCCGCCTTTCAGTTAAAAGAACCAATCACTATTTTTGATAGAGACATTGCCGGTTGGTTTACTCTACAATTTTTGGAAACCCGCTTTTGAGAATTTTATTGTGTTTGCATAAAGTTTCTCTGGATTTCAACTTCTCTAACCAGTTTAGTTTGAAACCTTAGTCTTTGATGAGCTGTTGTTGGTTGTCTGTACAGCTGCACGTTGCCTGTATAGGTGGAGCTGTGATGTCTGCCCCTTGCTGACTTAGACAAAACATTAAGGTTGCAATTTCAGCTTAAGTTGCTCCATTGGTAAGAAAATTCCTTATTACACAATATACGTATGATCAGGGGGCATGATTAATCGCTTTTTTTAATTTTTTGAAGTTTTGAAGATTTTGAAATTTCCCAAAGTAGAGTTGTACCCAGGGGTGATACTAAAGATGGCTGTCAAGTGAAAATACTTGCCTTAAAGAAACTCTGAACTCACAACGAAAGTGAAATTTACCTGACACTGCCAGCCAAGCTGGAGGTGCTCTCCTCCATGGCAGGGAGATGGCCGGGTGAGACATACACGGACATGCTGGGGTGCTCGATGAGCAGGTCCTCCAAGGGGCTGGCCTCTGCCGTCGCTCCTTCTGCAGTAAAACAGGGGGGAGGGGTGACAAACCAGCTCTCATCCATGCTGCAGTCACTACACGAGCACGAGCCCCGCTCGCTTAACAACACATTCACTTCTACTGAGTCAAGGTGAGAGAAGGAGGTGGTTTCAAGAGGGGAACAGATGGAGGCGGGGCTGGGATGTGCTAACTGTATCCTGCCTGATCTAGTCCTGCAGATATTGTAGGTAGGAGAGGATGGGCCACATTTCTGAGGTGCATGACATTCACTGAAGGGACAAGCATGCACAACTGGGCGTACGGCTGCCTCAGACCCATCCTCGTCTACAGTGAAGCAAGGAGTGTAATAGATTGAGCAGACAGAGTATGAAGTATTTCCAGAATGGGAAAGGTTTGTTTGAAGCCATGCGAGTGGGAAATGGAAGGACCATGAGCACACATACCAGTAATAGGAATTAATTCAAATATGGAGAAATGAGAAAGGGGACAGAAACAACGGAAAAACATAGAAAATAGGAATACTGTCATTAGTTTCTTATAACCCCTTTGAAATGTCATCTTATCACCATTGACTATCTTATGAAGTTTTAGTAACTTGGTTTGAAAGCCTAATAAGTTGCCTCTGTTTCAGTTAAAGGAACGTTCCAGGTTCAGTACAAGTTAAGCGCAATCAACAGCATTTGTAGAATAATTTTGATTACCACAGAAAATACGTTCAACTCATCCCTCGATTATTAAAAAGAAGAAGCCAAAATCATGTCTATCGTAAGGCATTAAGTGAATGGGAGTAAAACGCTCTTGTTTTAAAAGTAAAGCCACAATATATAAACATTAAACTTTTTAACATCATTTTAGAGTGATAAAATTGCTGACAGGTTTTACGGCCATGGAAACGAAGTTGTAATTTTGGAAATAACTTTACACAGATAAGGTTAGTAAGCAATTGTATCACACTAAAATCATGTTAACGTATACAATGTTTATGTCTTGTGGCTATACTTTTGAAACGGTGTGTATTTTAGTGTTTATGGACTGGCCGCATTCACTTCCATTGCAAGTGTCTAACTGAAACTGCTGTTTTTTGCTTTTTCATAAATAAATGAGGGACGGGTTGAAATATGTTTTTTTTTTTTGTGGTCATCAACATTATGACACAAATGTTGCCGAATGGGCTATCTTATAGTGAACCGGAAATATTCCTTTAAGATGCTGCTTTAGAAGTTACTGCCTATGTAAACAGAAACACATCACTAGGTTTTCCAAATTCCTCTATGTCCACCAGATATGATTGTAAGTTGTCCCCTTGTCACCATGGCATACTTGAATTACCTCTTTACATTTTTAACTACCTTTGCTAAAACTTAAACCTTGCGCCTGATTTGTAATCGGCACTTGCCACAAATAGGGTGTAAAATAGTTGCTGAAACCCTCAAAAAATGTTTGTCAATGATTTTGCAACCCTGTTACCAACATTTGGGGTCTAGTTTAAAAACACGATTTGGGGGATTTTGCTAATATCTAGTATACATTAAATTAACATAAATCAAAATAATACATCAGAATAGGTGACAGGGTTGAAGATTTAGTCAAAATGAAATTATCATTTAGCTAGCTAGTTTGGGACCAAATGTTGGTTTATAGTAATTGATAAACTTATAAGTCCCATGAATGAAAGAAAAATATGTATTTGATCACTTTTCTTCCAATGTCTTTGGTAACCCTGAATGGTTGAGCTTGATGAATGCCATCAGCGCTACAATTTAAGTGAAAATTGAGAAAATTAGATTATTTACTTTTATTTTGTTTTCCTACCAAAGGGACCAAATGATGGTACTTCTTGGGTGTCACAATTTATAACATAGAAAAATAATTGCATGCAAAATGTGGAACAGAGGTAAACTTTACGTTTTTGGAAATTAATATTAGCTAATAATTAAAAATGGTTTTATTTACTGACAGTAATTTCATTTAAATTCAACTGATTATGTCAAAACAATGACATTGTTTAATAGTTCTAAAAAAACATGTAATTTGCACCTCTAATGCTTTAAGAACAGTAATGTGACACTAAATTGCACCCTATTCATGCAAAATGCCAACCCATACGAATTTAGCTCCCATTAAAGGAAAGTTTTTTCAATGTTTGTTGAGGAGACTCACCAGGCAGGTTGACAAGGAGCCATCCCTCTTCATCAGCCTCGGTCACACAGGGCTTTGGTCCCTTCAGCTCAGGAGTACCTTCCTCCATGCTGCCAAAAAACAGACTGCTGATTCGCTGGAACATGGTTGCCTTGGAGGTCAAAGGTCACAGTTGTTTTCCTGAGGGATAGCTGCCTTAGAGCGTTTCTTTACAAATAGCTACTTTATGAACTATAGTCACTAATGTGGCAGGTTGATCAAAGGTGTCTTGGTCTTTTTTGTTGTAACAGAGCTGTCTCAGAGAAGGTGCCGTATAATTTAAGGTCTCAATTGGTTGTGGTGCAAAGATCTATATTTAACAGAACAGACAGAAAAAAGAAGAACAGCATTATTCATGAGAATCATATTATAAAATATCAGTGACATCTCATAGAAGTAACATTCAGCAAACTGTATCGCAAGTCCTTCCAACATTTAATCACATGCAAGATATGAATTATTCATATCTACAATTCAATATTCAATAGTTAAATGCTAAATCTTGATATTCATAACTGCAGTTTCACTAGTACAATTTCACAATAATCTGCTTTACATTCCTTTTCAATAAACAATTACAGATATCAAAAATGTATTTCTTACAAGTTGAAATTTACATCTTAAATATCAGCTATGTAATTCTGCCTAGTAAAAATCATATTTTTTTTCAATAAATTTGATATCAATAATTAAAAGTTTTTTTAAATTTATTTATTTTTACTAGTATAAATATTCATTCCTGATATCAACAATTAAATTACATGTAGTTAAAATGCAAATTTTCAATTATGAACTGTACTGAAGAAGCAGTGCTCTCACACATGTGTATTTTTTATTTAAGATTAGTTTGGATTATATAGGTCTTAAATAGCCCCTCTGGATCAACTGCAGTTTGCAGACTTGGCACACATAGTTGTGGACAAGCAGTGAAACATCAACAAGACATTAACTTGTATCATCGCATACTTCTGCACAATTCAATGTCATGACAATGTCATTTTTTAAGTAGTGTTAGTAGTGAAAGTACTATGTTCACACTAAAAATGTAACAAAAAGTAGTGTACTATGAGTACCCAGTTAATGTACTTCTTCAATTGAAAAAGCGCAGTGTGTAATGTTGGATACTTCATGCACTCAACGCATGCGACGCTGCTCTGACAAAACAATTGAAATGAATGGTGAATGTGGAAACCAGCGAAGCTTCCATAAAGACAGCAAATTACAAATGTGTATTGAATGCTTTACCATCACCCAACACTGTGTGAATATGTTCATTATTTCAGCTATATGTGTTACACTGAGTTTGGCTAACATGCTAAAGCTAGCAGCAACACATCACCATGTGTATGAAAAATGGCAAATGCTTTGGTGTAATAAAAAAACCTCTTGTGTTCCATTTGAGACGATGCTACACTTTGAAATGTCATACACTTCATACTTAGACGGCTTAATACAGTGTTTCCCAATCACTCTTTTGCACCTTACAAAACTGGAATGGACTGAAACAGACTGTACAAGAAAGGTGTCTATATATATTCAGCTGAGTAAAAACACCCACATGAAATTCTAAATGTATGAACAATCTGATCAGTAAATCCAGGTCTCTTACTCAATGGGTCAAGATTTGGCTGGTTTGTAACCCAGTGATTCAACCATCCTGATTTACAGTATATTTCTCCCTCACTGCAAATAATGCCTTGCAAATTAATTGTCATTTACAGACATTTTTGTAATATCTTCATAATAACTTTAATATTATTTCAATAATGTCCTTGTAAAGAATTCGACTTGTAACATATATACAGCTCTGGAAAATATTAAGAGACCACTGCAAAATTATCAGTTTTCTGGATTTACTATTTATAGGTATGTAAAATTAACATTTATATTTTATTCTATAAAGTACTGACAACATTTCTCTCAAATTCCAAAGAAAAATACTGTCATTCAGAGCATTTATTTGCAGAAAATGACAACTGGTCATTTTAAAAAGATGCAGTGTGGGGTCTGGGTAGCTCAGTAAGTAAAGTCACTGACGACCACACCTGGAGTCACAAGTTCGAATCCAGGGCGTGCTGAGTGAATCCAGTCAGGCTTCCTAAGCAACCAATTGGCCCAGTTGGTAGTGTCACGTTGGGGTAACCTGCTCGTGGTCGTTATAATGTGGTTCTTGCTCTCAGTGGGACGCGTGGTGAGTTGTGCATGGGTGCTGTGGAGAATAGCGTGAGCCTCCACACATGCGACCTCTCTGCAGTAACGTGCTCAACAAGCCACGTGATAAAATGCGCAGTTTGACTGTCTCAAACTCAGTGGCAACTGAGATTCATACTCTGCCACCCAGATTATGGTGAGTCACTATGCCACCATGAGGACTTAGAGCTCATTGGGAATTGGGCATTCCAAAAAAAAAAAAGATGCAGTGTTTTCAGACCTCGACTAATGCAAAGAAAACAAGTTCATATTTACACAACACAGTTTTAAATGATTATCAATATTTGGTGGAATAACCCTGATTTTCAATCACAGCTTTCTTGCGTCTTGGCATCCTCTCTACCAGTCTTTCACATTGATGTTGGGGGACTTTATGCCACTCCTGGTGCAAAAATTCAAGCAGCTCGACTTTGTTTGATGGCTTGTGACCATCCATCTTCCTCATGATCACATTCCAGAGGTTTTCAATGGGGTCTGGAGATTGGGCTGGCCATGACAGGATCTTGATCCGGTGGTCCTCCATCCACACCTTGATTGACTGGATTGTTTTTCCCAGCAGGACAATGCTCCATGCCACACAGCCAGGTCAATCAAGGTGTGAATGGAGGAGCACCAGATTAAGACCCTGTCATGGCCAGCCCAATCTTCAGACCTCAACCTGAATCTCCAGAGCATTTATTTATGCTCTAAATGACATTTTATTTATAGAATAAAACAAACATTTTTATTTTACTCAAACTCATACCTGTAAATAGTAAATCCAGAGAAACTGATCATTTTGCAGTGGTATCTTTTTACAGAGCTGTACGTACTATTTGCACATTTACGAGCTTGCCTGTTGTTCGGTTAGTTATGCACTATTTGCCATTTATCTTTTGGGTAAACAATTTTTTTTGCTATCCTTTCCTAGTGCTAGTAACAAATAAACCATTTAATTTGTATGCAGTAACGTCATGGACCTTCATAGCTTTACATTAGTTATTATAAGATAACCTGTGTAATTATATTATATGTCATATAATATGCACCCACAATTGCCTTAATCCAAAAACCCATTTAACAACAAACAGAAACAGCTGACAGACAAATATAGTTCCAATGGCTTCCCTGCAGGCAGGATGTAGAATTATATCATTATTATTTATGAATGGGCGGGGCCTCGGCGACCCTGCGTAAGGATGACGCTATGAACGCAACTAACCCCGCCCTCTTCAGACAAGCAAACAGAGTACGAATCGACAGAAAGGAATTGGACGTTTTAACAGAAACCACCAAAAACAACTGTTAATAATCACGGTTTTGTGCCACAATATTTTAAAATATTTGCTGTCGTAACAAATATAAAAAAAAAAAAAAAAACGCCAATTCGTCAAATATCATCCTGCTTTGATAATTAAACATGATTTTAGCTTACGTCTGACAGATGCTGCTGGAAAACAACATCAACTCTTGTGTGTACCATTTCGACGGTCAAATAGCCTTCTATTTGAAAAATGGCAAAGCAAAAGCGGGTACATGAATGCCAAAATATGAGCATATTAGCAAATAGCAAGGATTGCAAAGGCAGAGAGGAGAGAGAGAGAGAGAGAGAGAGAGAGAGAGAATGCAAAGGGTCAAAGCAATGACAGCTCGGATCAAGGGTATTACCAGCTCTCTTAAATCACTCATAACATCACACTGTATACATCAACCCTAAAACGATATTATTATCACCAGTGTAGCTGTTCTGTATCCAAACGACCTTTGATAAACAATTAAAAAGGTCGTATGGCAGATACAGACTGTGTTCCTTACGTAAAACGACAAATTCATAGTCATAAACGTCGACTTGGCACGTCAGATATTTTAAGTAAAAATATGTGAAGTAAAGCAACACAAAATCTGAAAAGCACCAATAGACAATTACAGGCGTTAGTCTACTGCTACTATCTGTAATGACGAGAGCAAACTAACGATGACCTATAAGAATGAGATCGCGTAATAATTGAGCACATAATGAAATACTATTCATACACATACACGAATAGACAGTCGGCAGTTTATTGGCAGTTGTTATTAGCGATTGCGATGTAAAATGCGAGTCTGAAGTAGTGCAGGTTCATTTTACAGCTGCAAAACAAATATGGCTTTAAAAGGCGAAAACAGAAGATTCAGCATCCTTTCTTACCTGCAAAATGATTCAAGTTGTAACGCGACGACCACACAATAAAAACGACAGACAAATCTTAAAGCATAGCTTTAGGTATTCTTTTTATGAGGTAGCAAATTCACAAAAAATATGAAAAGGTATTTCTTCTTAGAAGAAATCTGCGTGTAAAGTCTGATTCACACGACGTTTAGGTCGTAATATCTGCCTCTTGATGTGTTTTTCGGCAGATATTGTTTGGGATGTTATTGCTTCGCCCAGCTGATCGGCAGATCAGAATATAGAACGTACAAAACGGCTGATTGTGACGTCACGGCGCTCGTAGCAACGGCCTGGCCCAGCCCACTCTGGCCACTGGGCCAATCAGAGCTTTACACAAGATCGCGAGCCGTAAGAGACACGGTGGGGGTTGGGTAGAGATAGTGTTATCAACGATTCCCGGCGTCATTTGATCGTCTTTGGGGCCTCACTTTTGTCACTCTATGAAGCATTTATGGGAAAGTATGCCTTTATTCTAGAATAGAATTCTGTAGAATAGTCCAGAACAAGAATCAAATAGGTTTGTATAGATTTTTACTTTGTTCAAGACTTGTTTTTAATTTATTCAAACTGTATGGATAGCTGTCAGAAATGCAGATTATTCACTTTAAAAGTCTACAGGTTTAAAATGGGTATAAATGAAAAGTCATGGTGTTGATGTTGGAATAAGGGCATGATGTGGTTGAATATACTGTATATATATATAGCGATGGCAGTACTTTGTCTGCTTGCATAAGTTTTGGCTTGGTACTGCTGGTAATATGATCAGAGCAGAGGTCGTGTTATGTGAGCTCTGTCTCTTTAAACAGTGTTTGTAAATATTGCTTGTCCCCTCCCTCACCACATTCCTCTCGCTGTGGAGGAGGGGCATAGGAGGCAACGTGTCAGAAGTGACCAATCATAACGCATGACCTGAATATGGACATGTCAGCAGCCAATAGAGAACTGGAGATATTTGAAAAGACCTTGATGTTTGACTTCAAGCTTGAGCGTCAATTCAAAAGCAGTTTCCTGCCATTTTGATTCACTGTAAATATTTGTATCTGTATCTTTTCTGGGTCCCACTTTATATTAGGTGTCTCTAACTAACATGCACTAACATTAAAATACATAAGTAACTACATGTTCTGCAAAATTCTCACAACATTAGAAGATGTTTAGGGTTAGAGTTTAGAGTTAGGGATAAGGTTAATAGTGTAACTACAAATGTAATTAAATGCAGGTAATTTAAATGTAAATACAATGCAACAGCATATATACACATAATAAATACACTAAATCAAATGCTTAAGTACATAGTAGTTAAAGACACCTAATTAAAGTGAAGAGTACATTTTCTGTAATGCTAACAAAAGGATAATAACTTGTTAAATAGTAAGGTGTTTAAGTGTCAAGGTACATGTTTCAAATCCAAGCCAGTGACAGCAATGTTGTATAAAACCAGTAATAGTCATTTTGAAATAAACATATTGTTTTCCCTTAAGATTATTTGTAGATGACATTGTATGCGTCTCTCTGACATAATCACAACCCTGTAGGAAGACATTATTAAAGCTTTAAACCTCATAAAATAGTCATGCATTTTCAGAAATGTGTTTGATATCCAGTATAGTCGCATTGTTTTGGTATGAATACATATACATTTTAGGCAGCAACAAAAACACTGTAAAAAATACAACAAAACAAATGAGGTTTTATAACTAAGTTTTTAGACAGTAAACAATCACAGACAGTTCAGTCACAGCTCGTGTGGCTGTCATCAGTGTATATATAAAGTTTCTAATTCCATTATTACAGCAACAAGAATTATTAAGCCAAAACATTATGACCACACACGGGTGAAGCAATCATCTCATAACAAGGCCACGTGTCAAGGTCTGGGAATATTATATGGTCAGCGAAGAATCAGTTCTCATGGTCAACATGTTGAATGCAGGAGTAAAGACCTGAGCAATTTTGACAAGGGCCACATTTTTATGGCCAGACGACTGTCAGAGCTGAAATGACAAGGCTTGTGGGGTGCAGTGGTGAGTACCTACCAACAGCAGTGGTGAGCAGTCAGCAGTGGTGAGTACCTACCAACAGTGGTCAGAGGAGGGACAAACCAACTGGCGACACTGTGTTAGGCACCCAAGGCTCATCGATACGCAAGGGCAATGATGGCTAGCCCATCTGGTCCAAACTGACAAAAGGTCTACTGTGGTACAAGTCACAGAAAAGTTTAATGATGGTCACTGGAGAAATGTTTCACAACATCCTGTTGCGTATGGGGCTGCGTAGCCACAGACGGGTCATGGTGACCCATGATGACCCCTGTCCATCATCGAAAACACCTACAATGGGCACGCGAGCGTCAGAACTAGACCTTGGAGCAGTGGATGAAGGTCGTTTGGTCCGATGTTTTTGTGTGGACGGCGCCATATGTGCCATTTACCTGGGGAAGTGATGGCACCAGGATGCACTGTGGGAAGATGACAAGCCGGTGGAGGGAGTGTGATGCTCTGGGAAATGTTCTGCTGGGAAAAACTGGGTCCGGCCATTTATGTGGATGTCAATTTGACACGTGCTATCTATCTAAACATCGTTGCAGACCAGGTACTCCCCTTCATGGCAATGGTATTCCCTGATGGCAGTGGCCTCTTTCAGCAGGATAATACTCCACACATTGTTCGGGAATGGTTTGAGGAGCATAACGAAGATCTCAATCCGATTGAGCATCTGTGGGATGTGCTGGGCCAACAAGTCCAATCCAGGGAGGCCCTACCTCATAACTGACAGGACTTAAAGGATCTGCTATTTAATATTTTGGTGCCAGATACCACAGGACACCTTCATGGGTCTTATAGAGTCCATGCCTCGGTTGGTCAGTACTGTTTTGGCAACAAATGGAGGACCAACCGCGTATTAGGCAGGTGGTCATAATGTTTTGGCTCATCTGTGTATACAGTGGGGGTCCAAAATCTGAGACCTAAATCTTATTCAAACCTGGAAATGAACAGAAAGTGTTAGGATTTTGACAAATGTAAAACAAAAAAGCATTATGGCATGACAAGAAGATAAAATATTCAAGTTTTTACATTATTTGTAGGTCACGAAACGCAAAAGAAGCGAGTTTACTAGTGATCTTGTACTTTTGAACTACACTGTATGTTACGATTGAGCTATTACTTAAAATTAGGCATTAAGAACATCAACAATCTAGAAATATGATATTGTTTAGAACATAAACAGATCCTGAAAATATGTGACCAAACAGGCTGCTGCCAAACATTCCACACCTTCCAGTGATCACTATTAAGTCATTTAGTAAAAGCATGTAACAACACAGACAACTCAAAATAATAATGAATCTTTTCATCGGTGGAATGTGATATTAGCCAATCAAATCCATCACTATTAATTCAATCACTGGGTGCCACACAATGAAACCTTCCTAGCATACCTCCCTTTGTCTGAGTCAACTTATGACACTGGACTCACACACCTGGGATGCTTATGTGTGATTAAATATTGTAATAATAATAAACACATCCTACTGTAAAGGCTAGTAACTATAGACACAAGTACTGGGAACATTTTTGATTTACCCAAACATGTGTGTAAACACTGGTTTTAATTTGATTTAACACCTGCTCTACAGAGCACCAGTCAAACAGGCATGGCACAACATGTCCAAAGTGTTTGTTGCACGATATTACTCAGTAACAGGGCCGGCTCTAGCCCTTTGGTTGCCCTAGGCGAGATTGAGTTTTGCGCCCCCCCCCCCCCGTTTGTAACGTAACGGCGACCCTAGAGGGCGCCCGCGCCCTCAACACATTTGTCGCCCTAGGCAACCGCCTAGTTCGCCTATAGCAATCGCCGGCCCTGCTCAGTAATTTACCCCATTAAACAAGTTTAACTCCTAAATACATGAATTGCAATTTGGCAATATATGTAGGAAATCATGACTTTTCACATTAAAATGAAGACTCCAGTCTCCTTATAAAAGCTGTTTTATTCTACATGGAGTGGGTCCGCACATGTTGGCTGCCATGTTAGAATCACATGACCTGCCGAATACTACTCACTTAATCTCAGTAACCGTCCTCTTATTTTTCACTTTCACTCATTGATTAAAGTAATCATGGCTGACTGAATACTACATTTCTTCAATGGCATCTGAACCTGAAAACAATTTGTAACAGTATAAGGACGGGAAAGGAGGAGGCGGGAACCGGCAGAACAGTCAACGTAAAGTTTAATCAGAAACTCAACATAAAACAAAGCTTTCACTTGTTCTCCCGCTGATCAGCTGATTCAGTGCCGTGCACCATCACAGCCCAGCCATGCCCTCCTCCTCCTCGTCACACTCCTCAGGGCGGGCCCCACTGGTCTGACTAACTTCCCCTTCTCTGGAAGGGAGACGCTGCCCTTCCAGCCATTCTGTCAGCCGGGGGTCCGCCCCACTTTCTGTGAACCTGTGGGAGAGACGAGGGGAGGTGTTGGGAGAGGTAAGCGAGTGGAGACACAGAGAGAGAGAGAGAGAGAGAGAGAAGAGAAGAACTTGGTCGCTAGCTCCTGGACGCGCTGTTGCCTGATCCTCAACTGCTCCTCCGCCCTCTGGTGGTCGCCAACTTGCTCCTCCCCTGGTGGATGGCAGTGAGTCCTCCAGCCCCTGGCGGACAGAACCGCTCCTCCCATTCTTCAGTGGATGGCAGCTGTTCCTCCGGCTCTCAGAGGCCAGCAGCGACCCCTCTCTCCCAAGGCAGATAACCGCGGCTGCTCCCCTGCCAGATGGCAGTGGCGAGGACTCCACGATAGCACATCCCTCCTCCTTCACGGGATTCGGCACCACTGTAACAGTGGTCAGACAAGGAGGAGGAGGCAGGAACCGACTATAAAGTCAATGTAAATTTTAATCAGAAACTCAACATAAAACAAACATTAACAAAAGGACAAACATGCAATGCGGCTGTGTGCGTCTCTATCTCTCAAACTGGCACCTCCGGCTCCCCTTTATCTCACTTTCCTGCTGATCAGCTGATTCAGCGCCGACCATGCACCAACACGGCCCAACCACGTCCTCCTCCTCGTCACATTACTGATTTTAAATTATGCTACATCCAATCCACTAGGTGTCAGTGACAGTCCAAGATGATACAAAGACAAAAGTTACTGATTGTGGATTTAAGCAAACACAGTGTAAAATTTAACTGGGATGTATCACAACCCTTTAGGCCCTGGTGAAGAATAGGGCAATCATTATACTTAAAGGTGCTGTTTGTACTTTTTTTTTTTCAATGTTGAAATAATTTCTAATATCTCACATGAGGTATTTGTAGGTTGACTTCCAAAAGAATGCAAACAGTTGCTGGGTTTCTATCCATGAATTTTTTTAACAACAATACCATGTGAATGCACAATCCAGCCAGAGAATATTATCAATATCATCACATGACATCTGAAATGTTGCTCTGGTTATTCTGAAATGTCAAAGCCTGTCATAATATAACCTCCCAGAATTGTGTGACAGGCTTTCACTCCAAGATATAAGGCATCTGCTGCTGAACGCTAGCAAACATGAAGTTTGTCAGAGAGTTTTGTCTACATGCTCTAAACCCATCAACTTCAACGACTGGAAGAGTTGTCAGTATTGCTCAGGGCTGTGACCGACCCACTGCAGGATCTTCCTCAGATCGTCATACACCAGGAGACTTGCCACTGGTAGTTGTTGCACGGCCAGCTCCAGATCTCGGCCGCCCTCTCAAACAGATCCAGGAAGGTCTCGGGATCATCTTCTTCCCTTATCTTTAAGAGGGCAACCGGGGGCATGGGGGCTGCTGGGTCCGGGGTCATAGCTGGGGCTTTCTCCTGGTGTAGTAGGCTCCAGATTACATGCTGAGCTTGGAGCTCCTCCTGGAATCGCCAATCCTGGTCCTGGAATTGCTCAAGCAGGGCCTGATGTTGTGCATGGTGCATACTGGAACTTGATGACTTCCGCTAACTGCGAGGACTCCATGCCGGTGTATGTCCTCCAATTCTCCTGGGTTTTGGCTCCATTGTAACATTTCAATGATGGGAGGGAAAGGAGGACACAAAAACTAGGGACTTCAACTCAAAAGAATGACTTTAATAAACAAATTAAAAATAGCTTTTTAGCATAACACTTTTTAGATCAAATTCAACACAAAGTCTCTTTCTGAAGGGTACTTCTCTCTCCCTCATCTCTGGCGTGGTCCCTTTTTATCGCTGTCCCTATTGCTTACTGCAATCAGAAACCGGTGTAAGATATTATAGCACTCAGGTGTGGCACCCTTACCACTTTCTCTTCGGGACGAACGCTCGACCATGTCCCTGCCGCCACAGACACACTTATTCTTTAAAAACACAGTTATCTACATTCCTCAAAGATTCAGAGTCTTTACATCATTGTTTTCCAGTCATTTCCTAACCTGAAGCTCAAGGACTCGTAGGTGTAGTTCTGCTGTCCTCCAACTAAGCTTCATGGTGAAAAGTGGGTGAAAGGTTAGTGTGTAGCAGTGTTAAAATTGTTATCTTTAGCAGCCAGTGCACAACCAGTACTGAAGAAACACTTTTTTACTCTTTTTGACCATCACAAGAAGCTAAGCACTTTAAAACATGGTGGATTACTGGATCTACAATATATATCAGAAATCAGACAAATTCAGATATGGTCTCCCCTCTGGAATTATATAAAAGATCTTCCTTTGAGCAATGTTGGCCGATCTATCAGATCGCTTTTAGATTTCGATACACTAGTACTTTCAATATCTTGCAATGTGCCGTTTTGTGTGTTTGTTGTTGTTTATTTTTATTGGTACTACCACGTACCAAGGTGGTTAATGTATTCTATCGTAAATCTGATATAAATAGCCCAAAAGATATGTTCAATCTAGTTCAAGAACATTTGGTTTCATTCCCTGTAGTAAGTATTGTGAAATTAGCTTAAAAAGTAATATGGATTTGCAAATAGGATCTATTGAGGTCTTGTTGTTCCCTAAGTGGCTGTATTTACTGTGCGTAAAGCAGATGGGAGATAACAGAGATACAGAATGCTGTTGTAAGAACAAACACCACAACAACTGGTTTAACCTGAGCTCTCCACCCTTGGTTTGATGCTACCTTAACTTCTTGACATTTCCAGCTTCCTCACTAAAAACAGACTGTTGGGATTTGCAGTGGACATAGTGAGCATTATGAAGTGTTTTCTGTCTTGGATTTTACAGTGGGCTGGAGGAGGGGCCTGAGGAATGCCTCATTACATAGCAGACTATCAGCTGAAAAAGGTTGAGAAAGGTCTCTATGGAAACAGATAAACACAAACACAAATAGTATTATCTGTGTAGAGAGGCAGTGTTGCCAGATCTCAATAGAAAAACAAGCCCAAAATAAGTGGTTTGCCTTAAGTGGGGGAATTATAGAAACAAAATAACACGTGAAAAAAAAAAAATTAATATAAAAATTTAACTAACAGCTAAAATAAATGCATCTTCCTACAAAAAACACACAAAAAAGATGTTTTTTTTATAATTATACTATTACAAAAATAATAAAAATGCTTAACATATACAACTGGACCTCTAAATGAATGAATGCATTTTTTGTGTGAAAGGGAAAAAGCATTAAGTATGTGTTCACACTTGTAGTTCGGTTCTCTTGGTCCTCTTTGTCCGGACCAAAAAAGAAAATTCACACTGGCAATTTTAATCCGAACCTAAAGATACAAAACAAAAGGCATAAGGATAAGGTCACAACCTGATTGGACAGCTGTATATTTTACGATGGATCTTGCCGAACATCCAAAAAAATACTTGCTGCTGGGCTTAATGCGCTCGTTGGAATTATGTATATATACTGTACATGGTGGTATTTTTACCAGCCGAGAACAAATGAAGAGTTAATAAAATGTGTAAAGGAGTCAAAACAGCGGCAGGAATTCCTCCATTGCACACACAAATTAAGATAGGCTGCAAGGACGGCTGACAGCTGTTTCAACACCTGTACCAAACTATAATGGGCAACATAGCTCCTATGATGAGAAGAACCAGGTATGCTTGAGGTCAGCATTAAAGTCAAATAACTTCCTGTTATTGGTCCGTTAAGACGTCTTTGGTCCATGCGGCATTCATACAAATATCAGTCGAACCGCACCAGATTTTGTTTGGAAGCAGACTGAGACCCACTATTCAGCTGGTCTCTGTCCGCTTGTTTGGTGCACACCAAGGTTTGGGTGGCATCATTCACACTTGTTCAAATGTACCACACTAACAGAAAAACACCAGAGTTCGTTTTAATCTATCTAAACCTGCCAAGTGTGAACACACCCAAAGGATGGTTGAGACTACTTATTTTTATCAGAATCTAAGTACTATCAAGGTCAATATCATTGATACTGAGTAGATAATTGGTATCTTCAATCCATTCATCTTGAATCGCTTATCCGAAGTCGGGTCGTGGGGGCAGCAGCTCCAGCAGGGGGCCCCAAACTTCCCTATCCCGAGCCACATTAACCAGCTCTGACTGGGGGACCCCGAGGTGTTCCCAGGCCAGTGTGGAGATGTAATCTCTCCACCTAGTCCTGTGTCTTCCCCGAGGCCTCCTCCCAGCTGGACGTGCCTGAAACACCTCCCTAGGTAGGCGTCCAGGGGGCATCCTTACCAGATGCCCAAACCACCTAAACTGGCTCCTTTCGACGCAAAGGAGCAGTGGCTCTACTCCGAGCTCCTCACGGATGACTGAGCTCCTCACCCTATCTCTAAGGGTGAAGCCCGCCACCCTTATGAGGAAACCCATTTCGGCCGCTTGTACTCACGACCTAGTTCTTTCGGTCATGACCCAGCCTTCATGGCCATAGGTGAGGTTAGGAACAAAAATTAACTGGTAGATCGAGAGCTTTGCCTTCCAGTTTAGCTCACTTTTCTTGACAACGATGCGACAGAGCGAGTGCAATACTGCCCCCGCTGCCCCGATTATCCAGTCAACCTCCCGCTCCATTGTCCCCTCACTTGTGAGCAAGACCCCGAGGTACTTGAACTCCTTCACTTGGGACAATACCTCCTTCTCTACTTCCCCGGAGTACGCACTCCATCGGTTTCCTGCTTATATCTTATATATTGTATTTAAAATTCATGTAGTTTTTATATTTATAGGTCTAAACAGAAAATGATTTCACTTTTAGATCTGGGAGACTGTTTTTGTTTATCGTTTCTTAACATTTTATTATTTGTATTATTATATATTTATTAACGAGTACAGAACATTATAAATCTATTCATATTTATTAGTTTAAATATACTTCATACAAATGTCCCACAAGCCTTTTATAATAAATGTTACATTTATATCTGTCATATTTAGTGTCAACTAACCCTATACTTGTCTATCTCCGTATTTCTGTCATTTCCGCAACCAAGCACTGCTCCCTCTTGTATGAACCAGTGCTGCTTGTGTTTTTTTAAGCATATCCGGAAAGAGAAATAGTTTGTATTCTATGCAACTATTTGCTAATCTAATTATTTTTTTCTCCTCACAGTTTATGATATGCATTCATTTTCATGATAAATTAGTTTGGTAAAGTTTGTCAAGTCAAACTTTGATACTGGCTTTACAAAGCCTTGTCTGAAAGTTTAAACTAGTTTTAAAATGTTGAAGTTGGTGGTTATACAGACATTAAAGTAAGATCACTAGCTAGTCAGACAGACTGACACATATAATATAATGAACCTGATATAGTTCCAGGAAAGGGGAAAAGTTCCTGCAGTGGAAAAATGTCTATAGGTAGTCAAATAAACTGTCAGATACAAGGGAGAGAGAGAAAGAGCAATTATAGTAGACTAAAAGCCTTTTGAATGGCTGACACAGTTGGAGTTTGAATTAAAGAGCACTAAAGTGTGATTAGACAGAAGAAAGCTTATTTCAAAATGTACTTCATGCTTGTGCTCTCTATTGATTAGGTGATTCACGATAAGACGGGTACATGAGGCCTGCGAACTGTCTGACTGCCTGTACTCTCTTTATCTGTGTACTACATATGGAGAGTTTCTGTGTCGGAGAGGGCATGTTAATGTGCAATAAACTAACAGCTTTCTGTTTAAACCTTTTGTGTGCCGTGTTCATTTAATTACCTTTTCAGAAAATAGCATAACAACTCTTGATCTGACTGGACTTTTCTGTTCCCTTTGAATTAAGTGTATTTATTTAACACATGCAATGGCAAATAGTGTTTCATGTTTTAAGCATAAATCTCAATAAATCTTTTGCATTTTTTCTGAAAATCGAACAGATATTGTTCTTATAATGTTGCTTCTCAAGTAAATGACTTGTTTTAAGGAGTTGCTGTGTAACTTTAAATATTAAAGCAGCCTTAAAATGGAAACATAACGTTGTAATTGTAATTGAGTGCATGAATGACCATGAGAAGTTGTATTTACAAGTGGTAAACTTTAAATGATACCTGAGTTACATGAGTTGCTGAGTGACCTTGGAAGGAGTATGTTCGTATCAAAGATGATGGAAAGCAATGATTTTGCAAAATCATTCCAATTTCAGTGCTTTATTACAATAATATAAATGTGTTATAAATATGTTATAGTCAACTAATGTGGAGCTAATGACTCACCGTTCGTGGTTTGCTTTAAGCAAATTGTTTAGTAATTTGCTAGATGCCACACATTAATGAATCATTTAGGTTGTGTAAGAGTCATGCAGGTGTATTCACTTATTCACCTGTACAACAGAAGACAAAAAAGGAACTTGGCTTCTCCTGTATATTATTTTCAATTGCATAAGAGTTTGTAAAATGGGCGGGTCATTTTCTGCTAGCACACCATGTTAAAACCACTCTGAACACCTTAGCGAACACAGCAACGGCAGCCACTCATATCACCCTAGTCTTGTGGTGGCAAATTTTGTATGGACAAGCACCCTTTCTTTAGAAAATTGAAACATCTAGTTGTATTTACATGAGCTCAAGAGTAAATTCAACTGTGGATACTTTTTTGGTGCTGGGTTGTAAAAAAGTGATTCTGATGTTACAAAATACATATGCCAGTTTAAAGTATATAGGAAGAGTGACGCAAAACTCTATGAACTACTAAAACATTTGCATAGAGTTCTACTTCCATTTGCAACTGAGTGCTGTTACTTTAATAAACACAGATGAAAGGGCACATTTGTGTCAGAAAATGGAGACCTGCTTACTGTTCTCTCATCTCACTCGTTCTAGACCCCCCTCCTCGTGGTCTGCTGCAGTTGTGTGATGTGTCTCAACACGGCTAGAACAAATGGTCCCAGTGGAACGATCTTGGCAGGAACACCGAGTCAAATGGACTGAACTCACTGGGGATCAGACTGCAGGTCTCTGGACACACTTTTTATCTTCTTCTTTTGAGTCACTTGACTCTCAGTTATGGTCTATATGCAGGGCAAGTTTTTCTTATACACAGGACTGTAGCAAAGTAATCTGGGCCCCATGACTGTATATTGCTCTGAAATATTGAAAAATAAAAAAATATCCTATGGCTTCAGAAGACTTAGAATATAGCACAATTGTACATTAATTGTGCTTTTATGGTGTTTTTGTCCTTTTTGAAGCTTGACAGATCATGTGATCACTATGAAATCTTAGAGCTGTGGAATTATTTTTCAAACATTTCTACTTTTGTGTTTTACTTTTCTCGTTTTTGAATAAATTGATTATGTATAAACACACTGGGCACACCAGGCAGGTTGAAGGATTGCCTGTAGAGCAACACATCAGATAACGTAACCTTTCCCTGCCCCATCTTAAAATATCCTTTCCGGTCCTGTGTCACCTCTTACCCTAAGCCTCTGCCTAATAAAATAAACCTTTGCATGAAGAAGGGTTTGCATGAAGAGACTTGACAGACCAGCTAAGTGGCTTAATAAACCACAGTTACAACACAATGTACAAGGTTTACATATGAAGAGGTTGTCAAAAATGCAGTAACATGAGATGTAAAGTGTATAGATACACATATTATATGTACAAGCAAACAATATGCATATGAATAGTTTAGACTGCTTCAGGCTCATTGGAACCAAAATGTAGGCCACCATCAATTAAGTGCCTCTGGACTGTGATGCAAAGTCAATAAAGCATTCTTTTCCATGCAAAAATTATCTTTATTGTTTTCAATGAAAATAGTATTTTGGTTATATTAAAAAAGAAAAGTGTGTGTGTGTGTGTGTGTGTGTGTATATATATATATATATATGTGTATGTGTATGTGTGTGTGTGTGTGTGTGTGTGTGTGTGTGTGTGTGTGTGACCCCAAAAGACAGCCATACTCAAACTATGCTTAATGCTACTGTGATGTGTGGCAAGTTTTTAATGCATGGAGCCTCGGTAGTCTGCTCTAGCCTGGTCAAGATTTGAAAACCAATTTTTTAAATATATATATATATTTTATTGATGAGGTCTTTCAAGAACTAGTATTTCTTACTCACTACATCAAACCTCTTTTGAGTTTAACAGAACATGTTCAGCTCCTTTTTTCTAGAAACCAAATTTCAAGCACTAGAAAGGCAGTCCACAAACAAGGCTGAAGCTGTATACCAGGATCCCACAGAATAGACACAATCATATGAGCAATATAGCAGCACCAAGTGGTGATTGAGGCATGTTTCATACAAACGTCCAGTTGTTACTGGCCTAAGAGAAACATGGGGAGGTACAACAGTCATGTTTAATGATAAAAAAAGATTTCAGATTCATTTGGACATATTTCATTCAATCAAACAACAAAATGTTCCCTATGTTGTGAATCAATAGCCTATATTGTGAATACAATTTTGGGCACTATCAAGAGCCTTGATCCTCTATTGGGACATGATTACAAGACAAGGTTTTGCATTAAAATGCAGCTGGCATTTATTAATAACATCACTGAAGGTCTATAACATGCCCATTGTGCTGATAAAAAGTATGCGCCTTATGTCATATGCACTTGTCCTGAATTTTTTTATTACGCAATGCAAATAATGTGAATGTATAATGTCATTCCGGCATTGATTTAACAAATTTAATAAAATGACAAAAAATACATAAATGAGCAAATAAATAATAATAAAATTAGAGAAAGTTAATTATAAAGAACAGTTAACCATGCATTCAGAACACACACACCCAATAAACTTTGTTTGAAAAAGTTTGGCTTGACCATTGGGGGTTGCAGTGTGAAGCATTTCCATGTTTTCATTGATCATGGTCTGGGCTTTATCCCAGACTCAAAATATGACTGTCTTGCCCTGAATAACCAAAACTCCACTTTACGTGAAAAAATTGTATTATATCTAGTTTTAAATTCTCTGAGGCTATCAGACGACATACTGTGCTTCAGCTCTGCCTCTGCACTTTTAATCTTTCCTTCCAACTCCACGAGTTCATGTGCTTTGGATTTTTTGATGAATAAAACATACTGTATGAGCCAACCCTTAAGAATTGCCTTAAGTGCCTCCCAAGCCACGCCCACAGAGGATAATGAGGACCAGTAGGTCTCCATATAAACATTGATTTCAGCCTTTAACATTTGTTGGAATTCAGGATTTTGCAAAAGGGATACATTAAAGCACCAACTATATGATTTCCTTTTCTCCATATGTGGCAACACCTCTAAACTCACCAGGGTGTGATCTGTGACTAAGATATTTCCAACTGAGCAATCAACAACAGATGAAATGAGGGAAATCTATTCTTGAAAAAATCTTATGGACTGATGAAAAAAAATGTATAGTACCTGGGTTCAAAAGTCTCCAAATATCTGCAAGACACACTTTTAATTCACTATGATCAAGGACTGAGTCCATCAACAGATTAAAGTCTCCTCCCAATATTATATCATGAGGGGTGCCAGCAGTTTGCAACATCCCTTCAAGATCTATAAAAAAGCCCTGATCATCAGTGTTTGGTGCGTAAATATTAGCCAAAATAAAACTTTGCCCCTGAATTTCTGCTAAAACAATAATGACTCTAGAATTGTAGATGTTTATTTACCAATATAATAACTCCATTGCTTTTACTTGAGCCAGCTCTAAAGAAAACATCCATATCTTCCCAAATTTTCTAGCTTCCTGCGGGGAAAGATGCGTTTCTTGAAGAAACACTATATCTATCTATCTATCTATCTATCTATCTATCTATCTATCTATCTATCTATCTATCTATCTATCTATCTATCTATCTATATATATATATATATATATATATATATATATGTTTCTTACATTTAAGAAAGGAAATAACCTTCTTTCTTTTTATGGGGTGCCCAACCCATTCACATTCCACATGGAGAGAGAAATTCCATTCATATTAACATTTGATATTTTGATATAATAGAAAAAATTAATTGTGTGTCGAAAACAATATTATAAAGACCACATTTCTGCATCAGTGCAACATTCAAACCCTGAACATCCCCCCCCAAACAAAACAAATAGAAAAAATACAAATATGCGCATTAACCCCACGCACAACAGCGCCAACCGGCGTCAATCCTTCTAAACTCAAAAGGTCCACGAACACCCACAAGAGCCCCTGCAACAAATTTGCCATTAGTTGCGACAGTCAAACGAATGTTCAGTGAGCCGTCATCATTCCAATGTCCTACAAAAATACTCCATAAATCAAACTCCAGCAGACAGGAGGCATAAGCACAAGGAATGAACAGATCCATCCAGAACCGTACAGAAACAGGGTTATTCAACAAAACAAGCTCCAGCAACCAGGCAGAACCCAAACAAAAAGAAACAAAACATGCATCCCGGTTCCTCGGATGTTCAAGAGTGTATTGAGAGAGTCAAATTCACTCGGAGGCCACATGAAAAAGTACACAATGACTTACTGAGTCTGTCAACTTTATAAAAGACAACCTTTGTGTAGACATGTAAAACTTTTGCGGTCATCTATAGTGTCCATTCTCAATCTAGCTGAAAACTTAAGTGTAAAAGTGATCTTCCATCAATGCAAATGTTCCTTGATTTGTCATTCCACAAAACAAACTCCAGCCGCTAGCTAGAACCAACACAAACAGAAACAAAAATTATGCCCAGTTTCCTCTGACAATCAAGTCAATGAACAGCGAGTCGATCCACTCACGAGGGAAACATCCAATGGTTACTCACCCATTGTTTTTATGAATTTTGGGCAAAAAAATCAGTTTGGCCAGTAACATCAGTGCAAAAGCGATCTTCCATTAATGTAAGATTTTCTTACATTCCCTGAACCAATCGCGTTTATCTCTTGTCGAATTTGCAAAGTCTCGGAATAAGAAAATATTCTGATTCTTCCAAGAAAGCTTTCCTTTGCTCCTCACCTGGCACCAACAACAGATCTTTATCGGATGATCTCAGAAATTTGGCCAGGATTGATCGAGGCCTATCTCCCTCAGCAGATCTCCGAGCCAGGACTCTGTGAGCTCGCTCGATTTCCATCTTATGGCCTATTATGACGAGCAGTCTCGGGAAGAGCTCATCTTGGAATTTCACCATATCACTGCCCACCTCATGCTCAGGAATTCCAACAATTTGGACGTTATTCCTGCTGCTTCTATTCTCAAAATCTTCAAGCTTTTCAACATTGGTCGTGGGCGGATTAGCAGATAAATCCCTCAATGATGACTCCAGATAATCTATTAGTTTCTCAACATCTGCCACTCTTGTAACTAACTCAGATCATTTTATTTCCATCACCGTAATCGATTGACGTATTACAGCGAGATCCTCCAAGTCAGCAAGAACCTTCGTCAGCATCACGGACATGTTGGACAGTTGACGCTGGATGTTCTCTCCCGCCGTGCCAACCAAATCGAGTCTCCGGTCTGTAGGCCTGTCGGGGCTTTCATCCTGAACACGTAAGTGTCTTTTAATGTCTCCAGAGCCTGAGGATTTTGACTTCATTGCCATGTTTTACCTCATACAGTAAATGTGTAACTCAGTGTATCGAATTTCACCAGATTATAACACGAGAAAAATAAAAAATTTTGCTAAGTACACAAAGGTCGTTGCTCACACGTCCACTTCTTGCATGGTGTCTGAAAGAGTAATTGTTGATTTTTTATTTTGCTGTTGGAACAAACGGGTAAGCAAAAATTCAATTTGCTGTGGTCCCCCTTTCACCTCCATTCAAGTTTATGCAACTGTGATCACTAAAATGGCATCACGGCTCTGGTGAGTTTGTTGGTTTGTTTTGCCATTTTCTCTCCCTCATGTTACGCAGGCGTGGCCAGCATACATGATCACCTTTTCCATGGGAACACTGATTGTTCTGATCATGCCACTGATTAGCGTGCCGAGCAACACCCGTTCTCATCTAATTCACTCCATTCTTAAGCCTGTCGTGTTCTCTTATCTAGATTGTTTTTTGATGTTGAGTACTAACCACAATCTCTCTGACTAGTTGGTCCTGTCTTGTGTATCTCAAAAAGTCTATTGACTTTTCCAGACAACTTTTAGATCTGATTTCCCAGAGACATTGGCCAGTAATTTAGATGATATAAAAAAATCCTGACACTTCTTAAATTGTTTTTTTTTCCCATAGTAAACTGCAAATAAAGTCCTCTAAAAATGTATATATCATGGCAAAACATTAGCACCCATTCAGTCAGTTCATTACATGATGAACTGTTTCCACACAAAAGCAGTTAATGCTTCTTCTCCATTCACTTATATTCAATCAGCTCTCCTTGTTGACCATTCCAAGATAGCACCACGGTTGATGTATCCCATTGGTTCTCAACCGTTCTCAACTCATTTTCAGCCCTGTAGTTTCATGTCTTAGACTGGCCCACTTTAGTTCACGACTGACTATTAAAATAATGTAATTAAAACCTCAGTATATAACTCTGCAATAGTGTATGGTTCTCCACAGCCTTGTAATTCATTGTATTTTTCTAAATGATCATTATTTCCAATTCAGTGCAAATACAGTAGCCTAAGTGTTGCTTCACAGTGAAGATTTATTAGAACAGTTAACAACAGTATTCTTTACAACAACACAATGTAACAGTATAAGAATCTATTTTCTATATAAATTAGTGTTATTAGGGTCACTAGTAACACTTGGGCATAGAAAGTTGTTATAGGCCTAGTGTAACTAATGTGATCATGTTTGCATATCACACAGCTTACCTGTGTCTTCCACGGTGAGAGCATCAATCTCTTGCATAGGCCTACAACTGGGTCCTGGCTCTGCTTCTGACAATAAATCAAATTGTCATATTTTTCACCACATTTTTTATTTTTATTTTCTTACATTTTTTTATGCTTTTATCCAAAGTGACTTAAAGTGCACTTATTACAGGGACAATCCCCCTGGAGCAACCTGGAGTTAAGTGCCTTGCTCAAGGACACAGTGGTGGTGACCGTGGGGAACTTCTGCAGTGACCTGCAGGCTACACTCTGTGAGTGGGCTGCGAAAAAATAATAAATAAAAAGAGTGGGCTGCTGTGAGTGCAGGCAGCCTAGGGACAGTATCCATATTTCAACACAGTGCCATGACAACACCGGCCCTCGTGGCCAAAAAAACAGTCAGGTCCACCTGGAATTCTCCTGGTGCTCCCGATTAGCCAGTCCAGGCCTGCTACTTTTGAATTGTATTCCACTGCAGATTGCAGAATACATGCTGTAAAATGTTATTTGTAACGTATTCTGTTAGATTACTCAAGGTCAGTAATGTATTCTAAATACTTTGGATTAATTCTTCAGCACTGGTAGATTTTTTCACTTGTTTTGATTATAAAAACTCTGTCAGTACAGTAAGACAAAATACACATGTTAAAAATACATTCTCTGAAAAACCCAAATATCTTATGCAGTGTTGTTTCTAAAACCAGATTAATCAAATTGATCTTACTAGAAAAAAAAGAAATTATGATCCAATGTGAATTTTCTTGATAAATAAATATGATCGTGTCTGGTATCATGCGCATGTAAAATAGCTAGAAATAGCATTTTAGCTTAGCATAAAGCTAACAATTTACACAAGGTTATTTCTATTTCTTCTGCTCCAAACTTACTTCAACCGTACTTCTCTGTCTGCACGTATGAATGTAACACATCATAAGAAAGTGTTTCACCGCTGTTCAAATGCACTATAGATCTCATCATTTATATGTGTAAATGTTTTCCATCTGAAAGCACTAAATGTTAAATGAAACAAATGACAATAAAATGTAAAGTAATCTCTTCAGTAATCATAATACTTTTGAATGTAACTGCATTCTAATGACAAATTATTTAAATGATAACTGTAGTAGAATACAGTTACTAATATTTTGTATTTTAAATACGTAATCCCGTTTACTCCCCAAACCCGAATGTAGGCTATGACAAATTTAATAGAGCTGTATTAGTGATATGATAATATTTATTATCAATCTATTTGTGCTTAAAGTACAGTTAGTGTTACTATAGGAAATTCAAGGGTGATGATGTACAATTCTGTGCAGAATTCAAATGGTTTACACTTCTCACTGATTCTTGCAGAGCTGCAATGATCAGAGGTGCACGTTAAGAGCTTGAGAATGGTCTGTTAGTAAAAAAGCACCTGCTTTGCACTCGAGCTGCTCTATCCATTGAGCCTTATCCAGCAACAGAGTTATACAGGTGCTTTAGCGGATGTTGTGACTTCGAACTTGATGATAGGTTTGATTAACATGACTGAGATTAACATGACCCCCATTTATAACCTAATGCCCCCCTCTCTACTAATTTTTTTCAGCGCCCCCTGGCATCCTCTGATCATCCACTAGGGGAGGGTAACGCCCCAATTGAGAACCCCTGACTCCGAATCAGCCATAATTCAATGTTTTGTCAAGTGTGACCTCTAGTGGTGAGAAGGTACACTTACAGGGACAGATGTTTCAGCTTTTCAACCAACTAACTAACTAACTAACTAACTAACTAACTAACTAACTAAATACTCTGTTACGTTATGGAAGAGGAAGAATGTGTTGACTCTGATTTGAGAGAAGAATACCTTTTCACACATTGAATACTATCTAAAGAAAAAGCCATTTATATCAATATCTGTATTTAAAATGTATTATATGATATCAAATACGTTTTCTGTTCAATTTAAACAGAAAAACAATAATAATACACAAAACAATTTATGAAACAGCAAAAGTTGAAATTAATTAATTGCATACACTTACAACATATAAAACGCATATGCAAACCTCCCCAACCTGACATGAAAATGACTCCTATATAGGGTACTATATAGGGTACTATGTAGGGTACTATGTAGGGTACAATGTAGGGTACTATGTAGGGTCGCAGGTAGTGCTGGAGCCTATCCCAGCTGTCTTGGGCCAAAGGCGGAGAACACAGTTCAATCATTTAGTTCAAATCTACCTACAGTACATAGTTAATGCATATTGTGATTTTATTGTGATCAAAATGTTGTTGTTTTTTTTTTTACCCAAAATGTTGTCATTTATTGATCAAACACTGCAGTCAGTCAGTCAGTCTTGAAGGCACTGCAGTGTTTGTGTTATCCTGTAGATGACAGCACTGAGTTCTTGGTGCTTCATCATCTCTCAACACTCTCATCCTCTGTAAGGTGTCCTGGTGGCCTTCTAGCTTCAACCAATACAGCCTCTAGTATTGCTATCTGAGGTGTTTATGTACAACAGAAAATATCATAAACTTCATATACAGTAATTGTAAACAAGATATGATATAATACTTGTATATTGTACAAGTAAATGTTAATTCTGATAGCCTAAGTAAAGATACACTGTGCTCTCAATGCAAGTCTTTAGCTCGTTTAACTAGTTTAATGTATATAAATTGCAGTCAAATTTATGTTCTGTTTAAACTGCTTTCCTTTTTAAGTTGAAAGAACAAGATTTGTTTTCACGCTGCATAATGATATTTTTCCTAATTATATTCAGCCTTATCCAACATCTGTTATCTTCACTTACTATGTGCCAAAAACACATGGTGTGAGTCACCCAGCGGCCTCCAGCCTGGTCATCTGAGGATATGGGTTTGTTTGACTAGAGTTGGGTGGTGTTTTGATTGAGGTTAAGTCGAGTTTTAAGTGACAGATCATCAAGGCAGACAAAGGTTGTTAAGTTAAATTCCTGAGCTGCTCTAACAAAAGGAGTGTTTCACCATATGTTTCAGATTCAATTCCAGGGGGGGTCTGCCATGCACAGCCTCTACAGTACCTTAACTTGCCCATGCTGTGACAGGCAGGGGTGCTGAAGACGAGCACCCCACTGCACCCTTCCCCCTGGCCCTTACATGAACTGCTATGTAACATTTGGATGACTTTCATTGATATGATGTAACAGCAACATACAATCAGTTTCTACTAAATCAAAACATCTGCATACATGTGACAGACAGAGATCATAGCAACTTGGAATACAAATGATCTTTCATAACTCAGAACTCAAAGGAATGTAAAGAATATTATATTATATTATATTATATTATATTATTAAGTGTTGGTACAAATTATGTTTTTTATATGTATGAATATTAATGTGGTTTCCCATATGGTGTTTTGGCTGTGTATGTGTGCACTGTCTACACATGTTTATTATCCATTTGTTAATGGTTTGTCCAATTTTGTTGAACTTCTATTATTTAAATATACTGTATATGTATCACATCAAAACGCCCTCAGCCTGAAACATTGGCACTGTACTTGTACAGTTCATTTATGTACTGTATATTTAACAGTGTATCTGTGTTTTTCCTAGTGTATGGCCAGCACTGTTCTTTACAGAACATTAATGTATAACACAACTACTTTTTTGAACAGACAATAATATCTTTCAACCTTGGATTATAAATCTGTGATTTTTCTCACATGTAAATTCTACAGAAACGTTCACATTTCTTTCCCCTGACTTTACAGAATATATGCACTTTAAATACACTGTTAGACATCATTTATTTGCATACTTAGTGTCATGAAACCCCCCAGATCAGCATCAGTCGTTCAGACTCTTGAAATGGGCTGGAGAATTTGTTCAAATGAGAGTAGGATTGTGGGTGGGAAGAGGTCAAAAGGTACTTCCAAAAACACACCATGAAAGTACCCCGGTCATGTATCGAGCTTCAGGGCCCAATTTTGAGTTTAAAATACATTTCTCTGCCATTTTAAATGTAATAATGTATACCTCAATATCACCTCTGAATGAAATACCAAATAAATATGATATATAATATGATGGAAATAGTTCACTGGTGTTACCACTGCCAAAAATATCCAGATTTTGACATCACTCACTACACCCTGCATCCTGCTGGACAAAGTTCAATCAAGGAAGCCACATTATATTATATATATATTTTTTGTCCATGTTGAATTATCAGAAATGTACTCATTTGTTCCACAATTTTTATGAAAGCTTCTAGATGAAGTCACTGGTCTGACCTATTTTATTATAAGGGAATTGGATCAAATGGATTAAATGGCATGCTTTGGAGTGTAGCTACTGCATGATAAGCAACATTTGGTTTGAGGTACTGTATACCATTTTTTAAAATGCGCATTTCATGAAAATCATCACTGGTGTTACCATTCCTCAGTGATGACCAGTAACACCAGTGACAACTTTGTGTGAATAAGCTTTAATAAAAGCTGTTCATTAAGTTATTATGCATAAAATAGACAACCTGATTGATCACTGCTACACATTTTTGCAAACTGACTTTTTCATGCCGAATTCTACGTTTCGACACTGTTTTCTGGTGTAATTACAGTAGTGGTGCTACAACAACTGTAGGGTTGCCAACCGTCCCGTATAATACAGAATCATCCCGTATTTGAGCGAACAAAATTTCATATCTTATGAAAGCCATACTGGACACGGTTTTTCCCATATTTTAGCATCTCACACGCAAACTGTTGAGAAAGTTTCTCAACCCGAGAGAAATGGATCTTCAACACAGCAGACAATAGTTTCCATCCACCTTTCGCGCTATTTTGTTATCGACAAAGTGAAAATGCGAGAAAAAAAATTGCGACATTTGCCGCCTTCTGCCAGTTTCCATCCAAATGGGCTTTTATCGATAAAAATTGTGTGATGACGTCATGCCTAAAAAAAACACTTTGTCGCATAAGTTTTGGTTTATCAGAACAGAAATCTGCCCTGAAGCTGTTTCCATACAGAAATGTGTGTTTATATCTAATTCGCCTCTCAGATGTCCCTCATTTATTCCCCCAAAGTCTTTGTAAAATGGGGTGAGAGACAATTCATTGAAATTAGTCAGCTTACTGTCATTTTAATTAAACAATAAATGCAATCAGAAGACGGAATTACAATCAAAAGGAAGCTGTTCCCCTTTTGATAGGACTGTAATATTGGTCCTGCACCAAGTAGTGGGGGAAACTTTGTCTCAGTATAAGGGCCATCCATCAATGTGTATATGTGGTGTGCACAGCTATTAAAGAACAATTGATGTGGTGTAATATCAGGGTTTATATATGACACATTCGTGATATTCAGTATGAACAATCATCTGATCAAAAGCATTGCATCACAACAGCATTATGTCCTGCATATTTCTCCAGCAACTTTTAACAACTAACTGAACTTGACTGACATTTAAAATGTATTTTAGCTTCAAAATTAATATTTTCTGAAGAAGCAGTAAATGCGATCCGAAGTAAAGAGGGTTTAAACGTTTTTAAGTGTTCAAAAGCTAGTTATCTGAAAGTGAACTCAACATTGGACAAATAGTTCTGATAGTTTATAATCTTGGAAAAAAATGTAGAACATTCTGAGAATGTCATTCAGACGACTGTTTTATTCTACAGAACAGGGTAAAGCTCATTTAAATTTATTATTATTATTATTATTATTATTATTATTTAATGCTTTTTTCGTCATTTAATTAATTTAATTTAATACAGGGGATCAAAAGTAGACTAAACAATAATTTAATAGAACAGGGCTGTAAGTGTTCCAAAAAAAAAAAAAAAAAAAAGGCACTGATGCTTTTCTGCTAGTATTGTTTGCATATGTTTTATGTTTTGTGGGCTAATTCCATGTCTGCCGTCTATTATTTTGAATGGTGTGGAAAAGTAACTTTAATAAATAAACGGATGAAAACTGTGATGTTTTAGCAATAAATAATGAGATAAGGTCTGTACAGTATGTTGAAGTCAGAAAATGTGTTCATTTACTGTATGTGTGCATAAAGCACGTGCAGGGAGCATCATTTTTAAAATGCAAACATGTTCATATAAGCCTATATTTATACTTGTTTTTATTGTGTGTGTGTTAATGGTTGATTTAACATTAAATATAGCACTCCTACTCGTTTTCATTAGAAAAAAAAATCCCATATTGGATCCTGTCGTGATTAAAAGGGGAATAGTCTGGGTGTGAGACGTTGGAACTGGTTTTCCCCTGTCGTTTGTAGGCCTAATGGATTTGAAGGGCTGTGGCGCTCGTTTGACCCGCGCCTACTTGGCGTCGGCGCGAGCGGCGCGTGAAGAGCCGCAAACATGCGTCACATTCCACAACAACCATGCACAGGTGCAGCCAGTGGCGGTTCCGGCTTACTTGGTGCCCTAGTCGGGATCCGACCCTTAATATCAACAACAACAATATGAGAAACAGATCAATATTTAAGTCCTTTATATACTTTAAATCTCTGAAAGTCCCTTTTGATGCCTGTTTAATTTCACTCTCACATATGAAAGTGTAAATGGAGATTTAGAGTATAAAGGGACTTAAATATTTATCTGTTTCTCAAGCACATCATGTCGCTTCTGAAGACAGATTTTACAACTGGAGTTTTATGGATTACGTTTGTGCAGCCTTTATGTGCTTTTTTGAGCTTTAAAGTTCTGGCCGCTATTGGCACTATCACATGAATACTAAATGACGGCAATTACCACCCTCACAGTCTAAACCGATGACCACATAGTCACAATGACAAACTGCATTCGCAAAGCACAGACTGAGGACCTCCTTTTCCATTCGATCCGAGATGAGCAGTGAATGTGCCTGAGGCTGGAGCAGAACAGAGGACGATTCACGGACACTTTTGTTCAGAAGAGCCGATTCATTTTCCGCTGCACCCGCTGAGCGCTTCTCTCGTGTCCCGCGGTGTCCCGTGCAGGGAACTGAATGTGTTCTCTTATCCCAGAGAAGAGGGATAATAGGAGCTTGAGCTCTAAACCACCGTAAAACCTCATAAGACCGTCCATCGTGCTTTGTATCACATTTAAAGCACGTTTCCACCCAATTAAAGCGAAGCAAGACATGTTAAGTGAGTTATAGTCTAGCGGTTTCATTAAACATAACCAAATTTTGAATTTGAGAATGTGGAACAGAAAAAACCTGATTTGAAAACATGAAACAATAGCTGTGATAACAACAGTAAACAACATTAAACACGGACGTACAGCATTATTATGAGATGGTCGCAGGTTCGATCCCCACAGTCACCACCATTGTGTCCTTGAGCAAGACACTTAACTCCAGGTTGCTCCAGGGGGAATTGTCCCTGTAATAAATGACTGTTAGTCGCTTTGGATAAAAGCATCTGCCAAATGCATAAATGTTATGACTGTTACTCTTTGTTTGATGTGGAATTATACCACAAAACAGCATAATTAATTCAAATGTCAGTTATAGCTATATTAAGCTATTTATTCTGTCCATGAGCCATTTTGAGTTGAAACTATGAAAAATCTATTAACAGTAGAGCTTAACTATGAATCGTTTTAAATATATCACATCACATCATTATCAGCATTAAACAACATTGAGTTGTGTGTTACGGGCACCTGCAGGAGGCTGGGTGTCAGTAAGTTCTGGTGGGCGTGGGTGGAGCTCGAACCCCTGTCGCCCCCTATCCCAGCTCAGCCTCATATGAAGGGACTCGTCCGCACTGAACAGAAGATCATCTGCAGCTGAACTGTTGGAGATCACTGGACATCTGGAGCGGACTCGGATTCTTACATGGATTCTGAAGAGATCTTTATGCGCTACAACTTTTTAAGAAATCCAGTTCCTACAAACTTGCTCTGAGATTTGTCGCAGTGGAGAAGATCTTTTACAAAATGCCACGTTCATTTTTGGTCAAGAAGTATTTCTCTAACAAGAAACCCAACTACAGTGAACTGGAGAGTCAAACTGGTGAGTCTATCTGAGTGTTATTTTAGCTACAGTATCCATAAATGTAATGAAAACGCACAACGCATTGCGCTAATAATATTATATACTTAGATTTGCCCCATCATTTATTTATTTATTCAGAATAGATAATTACTATAAGATTACGATTTTATTATTTTAAACTAAAACTTATTACTTGAAATTTATTTCATAAAAATGGCAGCATTAATGTAGGCTAGTTTACATATTGTAGATGCCTCGCTTGTAAAGTCTTTCTGTGTAACACAACCGTTCATAGTCACATCGCAAGTGCTGTTCGATTCGGAAAAAAGAAATATATATATATATATTATACTGGCGACCTGTCCAGGGTGTACCCCGCCTTTCGCCCAATGTTAGCTGGGATAGGCTCCAGCCCCCCGCGACCCTGTACAGGATAAGCGGTTGACGATGGATGGATGGATGGATGGATGGATATATATTTTATAATTCTGTTGAATGACTCGATAGAACCGATTCGTAAAGCTTTGGTAGATCTCCCAACACGTTTTCAGGATTTCAAAGCATCATGGTCTGAGGGTATATGTCATTAAAATTATTTTACAATGTGAAAAATCGCTCCAAACAATTCAATCCGTGCGGAAGTCGTCCAACTGATTCGCGTATCGATTTAGACCGTTTTGCCAACCCATTTGAGCAATTCATTGGATGAACCGACTCATACAAGTGATTCAATTGTGAATTGGGCATCGCTAGTCCTGATTCTTAACAGGTGATAGAAACTATTTTAAAAGACAATCAAAATTCATCTGAAACGACCATTTACTGACCATTAAATAACAAACATTGACTTAACAAATTCTGCTTCAGTTGCAGTCAAAAGAGCCCACCCCCCCCAAACTTAACTACTTTACAACTGCTTCATTTCCATGAGCTTTTGTTTTGATTGTATTCTACTGATGGTAACTTGTGGCTGAATGTGTAATTGCAAAGGTGAATACTGAATACTGTGGTGATGTACTCTGAAGTTTTGACTGTTGAACAATAAAAAGTTGAATTCTAAAAAACGTCTCGGTTACGTATGTAACCTCCGTTCCCTGATGGAGGGAACGAGACGTCGTGTCGAAGAAGCGACACTAGGGGTCTCTCTTGAGCGCCGAAAGATACCTCTGATCTATGAAAAAAGGCCAATGAGAGTTGGCGAACAGTATTTGCATACTCCGCCTCCGGACACGGATATAAAGGCGAGAGAAATACGCTCGTTCATTCAGGATTTTTCTGAGGAGCCGGGAGTGTTCCGGGCATCTCAGCGGCTCGGCTCAGCGACGTGGCCGGGAAGACACGACGTCTCGTTCCCTCCATCAGGGAACGGAGGTTACATACGTAACCGAGACGTTCCCCGTCTGTCGCTCACTTCGACGTCGTGTCGAAGAAGCGACACTAGGGGTCCACTTCAAAACTCGCCATGCGCTGAGCCGTGTACGTGTACTGCTGACACAGAAGCGGGCAGGTATTTTGCACGTGCGCAAGCGACCAACTGTGTTCAGGCTGCACGTACTCTTCCCCAATGCCCCGAAAAAGCGTCAGCATCCTTTTGGTTACCCTAGGGGGGAACAAGGTGACGCTCCCAACTAGGGAACGGGCCAAGCCTGGCTGGGCCTCTTTTCTCTCTATGTTTTCTCGGCATAGAGCAAGAGCAGCCGGGGCCCTTACCGCATCGAGGGAAGGGGGTCTTATTCCGAATTCCTATTCTTAGGGGGAAAAGACCCTGCGGAGGCCACACCCGCCCAACAGGGGAGGTAAAGGTGGCAAAAATACATCACATGGCCACTTGGGGCATGTGGGAGGAAATGGCGCGGTGGTAGATCCAACCTCAAGGAGGGGGGAGTTGCTACAACACGGCGACCGGAGGGCAGCAAAGGGCTGCCTAAGGGAGACGCGGGTCAGCTCGTAAGGTGACCGTACCGCGGAAATACACACAGGAGGAGTCCCATAGGAGGCCTGATCTGTGGAGCACTTATTCCGGTAGGGGTAGCCGGAGGTACCCGTAGTGGACTGGACCAGCACGTTCCTCCGATGAACTGCTGCGGGTCCGAAGTGCTAGGGAGGAATCAACCAGGGACCTGGGTCCTCTGGGACAAAAGCGCACTGTTTTGCCTCGGCAGAGGGAAACGGCGCTGGTACAAGCGGATCACCCGGTCAGATCGTCGACGTGTACCGAGTTCTACGGGCTCGGACCTGAGAGAACACGGGACGAGACTGACTCAACCCTGAGATCATAAGGGTGTTAGGTGCTGCCCAGCCCGCAGCTCTGCGAATGTCTTCTAGGGAGGTGCCCCTCGCCAGTGCCCATGAGGATGTCACGCTCCTAGTGGAGTGGGTTCGAACCCGTAAGTGGGGGGCATGGCCTGGGTGTGATAGGCCAACTGAATGGTATCCATCACCCAGTGAGACACCTCTGTTTGGAGACAGCGTTCCCTTTCTGCTGGTCCTCCAAAGCAGACAAAGAGCTGCTGAGAGCGCCTGAAGCTCTGGGGGCGGTCCAGGTAGGCACACAAGGCACGTACCGGACACGACAGTGAGAGGGGCTGGGTCTGCCTCCTCCCGGGGCAGCGCTTGTAGGTTCACTACCTGATCTCCAGAGGGCATGGTAGGAACCATGGGCACATAGCCCAGTCGAGGTCTTAGGATCACATGAGTATCTGCCGGACCGAGCTCCAGGCAAGTGTCGTTAGTAGGGGACGCTTGCAGGTCCCCGACCCTCTTGATGGAAGTGAGCGCAATCAGCAGGGCCGTCTTTTCAGGAGAGGGCCCTGAGCCAACTGATTCTAGCGACTCGGGGGGGATCTCTGAAGACCGGCAAGGACCACCGAGAGATCCCCAGGAGGGGAACAGGTTTGGCCAGGAGGGGTTTTTAACCTCCGGGCACTTCTTGGGAACCTGACGATTAAGTCGTGCTTACCCAGAGAGTTGCTGTCTACTGGGTTGTGGTAAGCTGCAATAGTGGCAACATACACCTACGAGGTGGATGGGGACAGCCTCCCCCCCAACCTCTCCTGTAGGGACAGGAGCACAGACCTAACTGCGCACCTCTGTGGGTCTTCTGCCCGGGAAGAACACCAATTCACGAACAGACGCCATTTCAGGGCGTAGAGTTGCCTGGTAGAAGGGGCTCTGGCTTGGTTGAACGTGGCTACGACCGTGGGTGGTAGACCAGCTAGATCTTCCGCATCAGGGACCAGATGTGGAGGTTCCAGAGGTCTGGGTGCGGATGCCAGAGCGTGCCCCGTCCCTGAGAAAGAAGGTCCTTCCTCAGGGGAATTCGCCAGGGAGGGGCTGTCGCAAGGAGTATGAGGTCCGAGAACCAGGCCCGGGTGGGCCAGTAAGGAGCCACGAGAGTGACTTGCTCCTCGTCCTCCCTGACCTTGCACAGCACCTGTGCAAGAAGGCTCACTGGGGGGAATGCGTACTTGCGCAGCCCCACCGGCCAGCTGTGTGCCAGTGCATCTGCCCCGAGGGGAGCCTCTTAACGGGCATACCAGAGCGGGCAGTGGGAGGTCTCTCGGGAGGCAGAGGGGTCTACCTGGGCCTTGCCGAACCGTTCCCAAATCAGCTGCACCGAGTGGGGGTGAAGCCTCCACTCTCCGCCAGACAAGCATTGTCATGACAGCGCGTCCGCTATCACATTGGGGTTGCCGGGGATGTGAGTGGCACGCAGCGACTTGAGTCGGTGCTGGCTCCAAAGGAGGAGACGACGGGCGAGTTGTGACATGTGACGGGAGCATACGCCGCCTTGGCGATTTATGTACGCGACCGCAGTGGTGCTGTCCGACCTGACTAGGATATGTTCGTCCCGAATTAACGGGAGAAACTTCCGCAGGGCAAAAAGGACGGTCAACAACTCGAGGCAGTCGATGTGCCAACGCAGCTGGGCCCCTTTCCAACGGCCTGAGGCTGCGTGCCCGTTGCATACGGCGCCGTGGCGCCATGCTCGTCTCGGGACTCGGGTCTGGAGCCAGTGTTGGAGCGGTCTCATATGCATCAACCCCAGCGGCGCGACTGCCGCGGAGGACGCCATATGCCCCAGGAGCATCTGGAAAAGTTTTAAGGGGACCGCTGTGCCTGGCCTGAAGGCGGCGAGGCAGTTCAACACTGACTGGGCACGCTCGTTGGTGAGACATGCCGACATTGAGACCGAGTCTAACTCCATCCTGAGAAAAGAGATGCTCTGAACTGGAGTGAGCTGGCTCTTTTCCCAGTTGACCTGAAGCCCCAGACGGCTGAGGTGCCTGAGCGCCTGATCTCTGTGGATTTTGCATAGTAACTCTCGTGAGAGGACAGAGACAGGCCAAAGGGGAGGACTTGTACTGATACACCTGGCCCCCGAACGCAAACCGCAGGTAGGGGCGGTGTCGGGGCAGGGTGGAGACATGAAGTACGTGTCCTTCAGGTCTACCGCTGCGAACCAATCTAGATGCCGGACGCAGGTTAAGCGTGAGCATTTTGAACGGGAGTTTGTGCAACGCTCGGTTGAGAACTCGCAGGTCCAAGATTGGTCATAAGCCGCCGCTTTTCTTGGGTACGATGAAGTAAGGGCTGTAGAAACCCATCTTCATCTCGGTTGGAGGGACAGGCTCTATCGCGTCTTTGGCCAGAAGAGTCGCGATTTCCGCGCGCAGGGAGTGGGCGTGTTCGCCGTGTACTGCGGAAAAGCGGACGCCCATGAAGGGGGACGGGGGCCTGGCAAACTGAATTGCGTAACCGAGTCGGATGGTCCGGGCCAGCCAGCGAGACGGGTTGGGAAGTGAAAGCCACGCATCCAACCTCTGCGCTAGGGGCACCAAAGGGACGATTAATTTGACGTACCCGGCGGGGCTTCGCAGCGGGGCGGAGCAGGTAGGGCAGCGTTGGGCGGCGACGGGGCGACCCGCAGCTGAGGTGCTGAGAAAAGACTCAAGCACTTACCTTGCTCCGCACACCCGGCAGGGGGCGGGTCAGCGACTGAGGAGGAGGTCCTGGGTAGGCGTCCTCTAGACTCGTCGGAACCGGCCGGCCGGGGGACAGTCGTGGGGCTGAAGACGGGTGGTCCGTGTCCAGGAAGCCAGGACTGTTGATATCTGGGGGCAAAGTGCCGTGAGAACGGTATTTGCGGGCCAGGTGACCCAGAGACAAAAGGAAATAGCTCATTACAGAGAATATGAGAATGTGAAAATTAATTCAACAAGAAAAGATTCTCCTCCCGGCCCTCCACCGGGGACGGAGCGGTCTTACCAGCCTCCGGAGCTAACATCTTGGTCCCTGGGTTGAACGTCTACGGACAGCCTGGGAGCCTTCCGGGTCCTCGAGGGGGTCCGTGAGACGGGGGCGTCCGTTCCCTGCAGCGTGCTCGACGCTGGGGCTGAGAGCTGGGCCCGGGTTGAGGCGGAGCAGGGCGTTTCATAGCCGCAGGAGGACGCCCTCGGCGAGCAGACGGGGCATGGCCCATGGCGGCAAGCTTGCGGCGGGGCAGGATGTGCAGTGGCCTCCGTCTGCCTCACCGCTGAGGACTGCTGGGCAGAGTCGTCAACGGTGGCGCCGAATGGACGGAGCTGGGAGACGGGGGTGTGAGAGAAGGTGTGCCTTGTCTGCCTCCCGCATTTCGACCAGGTCCAGTCCACAGGTGTGTTTCTGGACCACAAGGGGTGGCCATCGCCTGTTCGAGTGCCAGCGCTTCTGACCTCCGTGGCCCGGGGGCGCGGTTGGTCATCCAGCGCAGTTCCTGCAGCACATCAAGAACAGGACTACCCAAGGTGCAGGTTTTGAAGTGCCTTGGCCTGGCATTGGTTGCAGGAAGGGCCGTGGCGTGCAGAGTGGAAGCGGTCTGGGACCGTTCCACCACGAGGGTAGTGAGAGCGGAGGAGCGAAAAAGCCTTGGCTTAGCTCAACTCGTCGTGCACGTCCGGGAAGAAGGGAACGGGGGGGGGGGCGTGGCTGTGAGCGGCGCACCTGCCCGCGGAACCGATCAAGTAGCCCGGGAAAGCATAGCGGATCTCCGTGCGTCAGGCTCAGGCTGGGCGGCAGACCCGAAGGTGGCGGCCCAGGCGAACGATCAGCATCCGATGCCGCTGTAACGCTCTCCGATGCAGCGGTGATGTCATCCAATTCTGAGGCAAGCAAGCGTGCCGGGGAGGCGGGCGGTTCGAGGGGGTTTACCCGGCGAACAGAGCCCGTCATATTCCCCAAATCGCCTTCATCGCCCGCAGCGCCTGCGCCGATCCCGTAGGAAGAAGGCGGAGCGCGGGGGGCGGTTGAAGTGGCTTTCTCTCTTTACAAAAGAAAGCTGTGCGACCGCAATGCTATAACGGCCATGTTCTCACACTGAGAAGATGAACCATTGGAGAGAATACTCATCCCGAGCTCAGACGGAAGCAAGCAAGCAAGCGTGCCGGGGAGGCGGGCGGTTCGAGGGGATTTACCCGGCGAACAGAGCCCGTCATTGTCCCCAAATCGTGTTCATCGCCCGCGGCGCCTGCGTCAATCCCGTAGGAAGGAGGCGAGGCGCGGGGGGCGGCTGAAACGGCTTTCTCTCATTACAAAAGAAAGCCTCACGACCGCAATGCTAGCAAACAAGCGTGCCGGGGAGGCGGGAAGTTCGAGGGGATTTACCCGGCGAACAGAGCCCGTCATTGTCCCCAAATCGTGTTCATCGCCCGCGGCGCCTGCGTCAATCCCGTAGGAAGGAGGCGAGGCGCGGGGGGCGGCTGAAACGGCTTTCTCTCACTACAAAAGAAAGCCACACGACCGCAATGTTGCCATGGCTATGTTCTCGCACTGAGAACATAAACCATTCATAAAACACTGCTTGCATGTGATCGCAGCCCAGGCATGCAAGATAGTGTTTTATGACCGAGAGAGGTGGGGAGAAAACACCGCATCCAGAAACTACACAGGGGCGGAAATTACATCTTTATAAAGACGCGTCCTGAAAAGGACGTTCAACGCCGCTGTGTAATGCTCTTTCAGAGAAATAAACTCTTTTATGGAGAGAATCACTCTTTCAACTCTTTTAACTCTGCGCTGTCGAAGCGCCCAGGGGCAAACTGCACGCCGGCAGTGAAGAGAAAAGCCGCTGTAGTGCGCCGTAAATCCAACAGCAAAGCAGAGCGTCAGAGGATCAGAAGCAGGATCAGTTGTGTTACTCGCAGCTGACTGCATACACACGACCATCGGCTCCGAAGAAAATTACTGAATGAACGAGCGTATTTCTCTCGCCTTTATATCCGTGTCCGGAGGCGGAGTATGCAAATACTGTTCGCCAACTCTCATTGGCCTTTTTTCATAGATCAGAGGTATCTTTCGGCGCTCAAGAGAGACCCCTAGTGTCGCTTCTTCGACACGACGTCGAAGTGAGCGACAGACGGGGAAACAATGTTAACGATGACGTTGAAACAATATCTGCTGCAAACTTAAATAATACAGTGCACACTGATAACTTTTTCAACAAAAAATGAACGTGAAATGACTTGCGAGAGATTTTTATTATTGAATAGTCGGTTGTGAATCGTTTTTTGAATTGGTTTAATGAAACGAACCGTCCGAACGAACCGATTATATAAAATGAATCAACGCTAATTAAAATGAATGAAAGTTTGAGCAACTTGTTGAACATTTGAAAACGCTTGTAAGCCAAGGATGTAGATTTGGATTGAACTTTGAGGGGGTTCCATTGATCATGGTATAAATATTGTGGGGGTTGTACTTGCTTGTTTTGATTATTGGGGGATATCCCATCCCCCCTAAAATCTACACCCCTGCTGATAGCATAAGCACATCACCCAGACATCTATTTGATGTGTGTGTTTGTTTACATATGGAAGACATATTTTTTTTTGGCTGTTTGCTCATCTGCAGTACATCTAAAATTTTCCTCTATGCTGTCAATTCAGCAGATGTCTTTGAGATGTTTATGATTTAGAATTGTATATCTGATCCTTTTAAGATGCAATACTTTCTAGATATAACACACTTAAACAGACATCTCGGAGATGTACATGTGCTATCTGGGTATATTCTCCATACAAACCCATTACCACTTGAACAGACACCTGACCCTCTGTTTCTCACTCTCTCTTGTCCAGACAGACAATATGCCATCATCCCACAATGCTTCCCTCTGGACGACTCACCCACCAAGGGAGTCGACTCTCTGGTTCCCGCATACACATCCATGCTCGTGTGGACCGCCAGTGCCCTACCCCTCACCTTTACTCCAGACTCGCCCAGCATCCCTTCTCCTCCTGGGCCTCTAGACCTGAGTTCCCAGTCCAGTTCCAGCAGCGGAGAGGAGGATGATTGCTGTACATCCGATCCCGCCAGTCCAAACCCCACTGACCGCTTCCAGTGCGCCCACTGTGGCAAGACCTGCTGCAGCCCGAGCGCCCTCTCTCGCCATCAGCTCACGCACTGTACCGCCAGCCCGGAAACAGTCGTCGCCAAGACAGAAACGACCAACACCATGACCAGAGTGCCGTTTCACTGCAAGCACTGTTCTAAAGAGTACAGCAGCCTCAGCGCACTCAAAATGCACATCCGTTCACATACTCTGCCCTGTGTGTGCACCACATGTGGAAAGGCTTTCTCCAGACCCTGGCTACTGCGAGGACATGTTCGGACACATACTGGTGAGTTCCCAGCGCATGCACTTTTTGAGTAGTGTTTGCTAAGGAAAGCATCCCATACCACCTTTGCTCTAACCACACGAGTGATACCTCAATTCATGCAGCTTGTTTGAGAGAGGTGTGTTGTTACTTTACTAAGCAATCAAATTCATGATTTTCACTTGGTGAAAAAAATCCCATAGACTTGATTGAAAGAGGAACCCGCAGCCTATCTAGAGACTAGAATATCACTGAGACTTAAGGGTGGGCTCTCTTGATCTGGACTATTAAGCAAAACCCTAGAATCCACCCAGAGCACCCTAAAAACCAGGTAGCAATATCCTGATAACCACCCACAATACCCTACCATCGTGGTGATAAGTTTTAAATTGGTGATAAATTGGTAAATTGGAGCATTTCGATTGCATTGGTCAATAAAATACTCTTGTTAACTTATCCCTTACAAAAATGACCATGGTTTTACTAGAGGAATCATGATTACTATATGGATTCTACAGTTTTACTGCAGGGAAACCATGGTTAACTGTATCAAAATCATGCTTTCCGACAAAAAAAAACATAGTTACAACATAGTTATTACCCCCCCACCAAAGGTGTTAACCATGTACATATACCCTTTTCTTCACATACAAGGTTGTGTGCATTTAAAATCAAACTTCTTTATCTCTGTTTTAAGGTGAACGTCCCTTCTCATGCCAACACTGTAACCGGGCGTTTGCGGACCGCTCAAACCTGCGAGCTCACCTGCAGACCCACTCTGAGGTAAAGAAGTACCAGTGTGGAAGCTGCTCTCGAACCTTCAGCCGTATGTCTCTCCTGCACAAACACACCCTCTCTGGATGCTGTCCATCTGCGTAGAGTAGAAGACGGCTGTCTTGCTTCTTTCGGAGTTACTCTTTGATCGGTTAATGCAACAAATGAATGTTCAGACTCGTTTAAAATATGAACTAAAGACTTTTTTTAAGCATGATTTTCTTAAAGTGCCTTTCATCCAGAAAACCCCCAAAGAGAGGTGCTGTTTTTTTTAACCAGTTTTAGTGTCACACACAAACAATGTCTACAATGAGGGTTTGTTATACATAGTTTGGAGATTTTTATTGTCTGGCTCGCTGTGGATTCCCAACATGTACCTCGGTGCCGGCTGGTCCGACACTGTGAGGGGCAGCTGCTATAAAGTGTGTGTGGGGAGAGAGGTCATCTCTCACCAAGATCTCCACAGACTTCCAGGGATGTATTGAGACAGCTGTCGCAGTGCAGGCCTGTCGACAAATGCATCGGCCCCGAATCTGCTCTCCGTTTGTGCTGTGCCTGATACCAAAGACCTGTTTTGATAAGAAGTTTGATTAGATTGTGGAGTTTTTCTCTGTAATTTTTTGCTCAATCAACGGACCCTGAATTTGCAGACTAACTTTTCAATCAGAATGATTTTTATTTTGTCATATAAAATGCTTTCATAAAGACTGACAAGGCGTTTGCTCAAAAGCACAAGACTGTTACAAGGGTCATTTGATTTAAGCTGCCAAGTTAACTCCAAGCTGCCTAAATTGCCAGGAAATACGCCGACTCTCAGTTGAGAAAGACTTTCCATGAAGCCTGTATCATCTTGACCAATAGTTTTTTTGAACCCACAATGATATATGTTGGAAGTATAACAAAAAACAAATGCTATGCAATCTTTTTTGAGCAATGCTATTTTTACTGTATCTCCACTTACTACGTTTTCCAATAAAATTATTTATGTTTGCATAACAGAGGTGTCTATTTTGTGTTTTTATTAAATGTGGGGATGTTAAAAGGTAAAGTGGTAACACTTTACATTAAAGATTCCTTAGTTAAGGGTTTATAAAGGTTTTTTTTAATGACTAATACATCTTTTACAAATGCATTATAAATGATAGATATACAGTTATAACAGCATATAAAAAGGTGACTTTCATGCAATACTTGCCAATTAGTGAACACTTTAACTTACATTTTATAATAATTACATGTTATAAAAATATCATCTTAATAAATACACTTTTTTAAACTCAAAAATATAAAATGGCATTATTCATGATTATTGTTACAATACAGCAAAAATGGACATTTATACTGAGATGAAAAGGAGGCATTATGTCATTTTGAGTTATTTTCATTACTGTAATGTCTTGACTCACTTGAATGGTGCTACTACGAGTGATGTCCCCTTTGATCTAATCCTAGTAACCTAAAGTCCTCTGCAATAACACTTTATAGCTATTCACGCTCATTCACAGTATAAATCATTTAATAAATCCCGATTACCATTAAACCATACTAAACTTTATTTACAGGTTTCTAATGTTGGAAACTCCTTAATAAATGCTTTATATGTGTCCGCTTTACATTAAAGCTGAAGTATATACATTTTTCAGTGTTCAAATATTTTCTTCTATCCCATCTCAATATGCAGAGACAACTATAAGTAAGCCATTCATAGGTTCATTTTCATGAAAACTCTCAACTCTGTCTCTGTGGCACTAAAAAACCCCTGTGTTTGTTTTGAGTGACCCCGCTTAAACCCACCCCAACAACGTTACTCAACTAATGCCGTGAGTTTGGGGCGAAACTATCTGACTGTTTGAACAACTGCAGACGAAGGGCGTATTCAGAACGCTGTTTTGAAAGCATAGTTTATTTTTGGAATTGTGTTCGGTGGCGCTAATGCCCCAGAAATTACATCCATCAGCATAAAAGTACATTATCATACGTTACTAATGTTTAATAAGTGTTATTAAGCATTTATAACATACATAGGTAAAACAGGTCACTATTAAGCAGGTATTGCATGAAACTTTTTATGTATTATGTTATAACTGCAAATACATGATTTATAATACATTTATAAATTAATTATTAGTTACTTAACAAATGCCCAAGCTGTTTTACATTAAAGGTGAAAGGGGGACGAATGCTGTAACTACAAAATATAAGTACCATAAAATGAATCCCCACGACTTTTGCAGTATATTTTAAGTCTTCTGAAGTCATGCGATGGCTCTGTGTGAGGAACAGACTGAAATTAAAGTCATTCATTTAAAATCTTCTCCTCCACTTATGGTGTTCATTAAAATGTGCCATCTTCAAAACTCATTGTGGAAAGTTCTGTGTCAAAGCATCAGTGGTTTTCGCTTGCATTGTGGCCGTTCACGATGCACTTGAAAGTTTTCAATTGAATACAGTCCAACAGTTACTAAACTGTTTGGTGTGGTGGAAATGACGTCACATCTGTGGGACAGTTGTAATTTTTTAAAAAATTATATAAATAATTTTCACACAATAAATATTGAAATAGCTTTAAACATTTAATAATTGATATTTTTATAGTGGATTTTAATAGTTTAATATTGAAAGTCTGGGCCTGGGACAAGGCTAAAATCTATACATGAAAGACAATTTGAAAAGTACCAAAAACAATTGGTGAAGGTCTGGCATAAAGTTTCCAAGTCCTTCATATATATATATATATATATAACTGAAATATCTTTGTTTTGATGAAAATCATTCCCTGGGACATAAAATGACCTTAAATTGAAGAAACACACTTAAATGTTGCTATAAATATGTAGTGTCTATGTGTAGACACCTTGAGTGATTGTCTGAACACCTGCACACACTTTCTGCTCACATAAACTCTAATGCAGCGCTAACACAGTTTAGCTGACACATGGCCAACAAATGTTCATGTCTGACACACTACAAGTGGAAACACACCAAACGAGAAGCAGAATACTTCGTAGAGAAGTAATGGGTTAGTCTGCACCTTTAAGACCAGTAGATCCAGCTCTGGGCTCCAGCGCCTCAATCTGTCAAATAGATAGATATGCCTCCCCGAGGGGAAATGTAATAAATGTGGGAAATGCCAACAAGTTATGCGCCAAACCTGGCCAGAGATTTGAGGCTCTGTAAAACTCTGAGTTTTGTAGACCTCCTCCGCAATTCTTCGACAGCAATCCGAATCCACAAAGCCCTTGTGACTTGAGCACTGACGCCAAGCAGTCGTGCTGGAGTAATGATGCACTTCCTCTGCTGATCTGGAGGCTCTGGGACTTTGGAGGGGGAAGTTAGTTGGATTTGTTGGGGGTAGGGCACACATCAAGGAATATTCTGTGTTAAATACAATTTAAACTCTGTCAACAATCTGTGAAATGATATTGCTTCACCACAGAAAATAATTTTGACTTGTTCCACAGTTCAAAAATAAACAAACAACAAATGTGTGTACAGTAATGCACATACAAACCAAATATATGGGGCCATTGCAGAGCAAAAAAAAAAGTACAAATATACAGTTAAATGATGGGTATAACATTTATTGTAAGTGTTAGCATAAAGGCTAATTTTTACTACTGTAACAAACCTACGGTGTAGTTGTGTATCGTGGCAGTTTCCTAAATTACCACAAGTGGCGCTATGATACAAAAACAACAACTTCTATTCACTTTCACAAATCTCAAGAAAAGCAGCAGATTATCAGTTAATAAACACGTACTTTTCACCCTGTTCCTCTCACATTGCTATGTTATGATATCTAAACACTTGTTCTGTAAAATATGCCTTGTAAGGCAACATATTTAAAAATTTGCATTACATAACAAACTAGAGGAGTGACTTGGAGTGGTGGTGGTGTAGTGGGCTAAAGCACATAACTGTTAATCAGAAGGTCACTGGTTCGATCCCCATCACATTTGCAAGACACTTAACTCCAGATTGCTCCGGGGGGATTGTCCCTGTAATAAGTGCACTGTAAGTCACTTTGGATAAAAGCGTCTGCCAAATGCATAAAGGAGTAAATGAGTCTCATGACTTGGACTCGAGTCACAAATATGATGACTTGCGACTCGACTCGGCATAATCAAAGAAGACTTGTGACTCGACTTGGACTTTGACAACAATAACTTGTGACTTGACTTGGACTCAAGCCTTCTGACTTGGAAAGAATTTATACCTTCTAAAACCAAAGATCAGCAATGTAAATTTTTATTAATTTTGTTAATTTATTAATTTCCCCAATAAACAATTTGTTTGATTTTCAAATATCCATGTCCATGCTCCACATTCAACCAATCAGAGAACCAACAAATCAACTTTCATGAGAGTAGGACCAAATTTGAGGATGACAGAGCCAAAATGATGTTAAAGGTAATTTCTTTTGAATATAAAGAATACAATATTGAACGCAATAAAAGGATTGCAACATGTAGAACCTATGGTTCAAAAATAACAGACGCTTCTTCAACAACATCCAATTTCATGACAATCCACTGACAGATGTTAAGATAGCTAAATGTTGCGCGTCAGCTATGATTCCAGCCTGATTGCACAATGAAATCGGAAAGAATACACCAACTTTTCTTTCCACAAAAATGGTATGTGTTGACATTTCGAAACACTGCCCCCAGTGGCCAAAGCGGTAAGTGTTTTAGGGCATATGGGCAAGTGTGAGCTCTATCTTTGTCCAGGAGAGATCGCCAAAAGCAAGTAGTGAAGTTGTTTTCAGCTTTATAGGATGTTATACAATGAAGAGAAAAGCATATATTTATAGAATCTATCCCCCTACCCAAACCCAAACCTTACCTTAACCATTAGTGGAGTAAAAAGTAATGTTAGTAAAGTGAAACCTCCGAATCATGCTCATCATTGATTATTCAAACGTGGTTACTGCCTGGCTTTGAACCCAAGTCTCCCACATAGTTGAGATAACGCACTACCAATTGCTCCATGTGAACAGGTAAACACATTGAAATCACTGCAAACATGTCTGATATGAATGCTGCACGTCAACGCGTTGGAATATATTTGCCGATGCAAGGGTACAGAAACTATCCGAAACATCATGCCAACTTCACGTGTGATCATGTTGATGGTTCAGTAGCATTTAACTTATCGTGTTAGCTGTGCTAGCTAGCTAGCTACTTAGTTCCACAGAGCTCAGTGCACTGCAACTACAGTTTGGCGTGAATTTTGCATGCCTCATTCCTTAAACCAGAAGATGCACTGTGGAGCAATGGTTGAAATGATGTGTCCCGTATCTAATCAATACAGGATGTGATTTGTCCCATATTTAAGCTGGTCAGATGGTGTCACGGCAAAATCGTTCCAGATTGTTAATTTAACATTAAGTAGGAAATTTTGCCTACGGTGGGTAAGGGGTCATCTGAAAAGTCCACAAATTGTGCTAAAACATTCTCATGCTGTGGAGGGTGTGGTAAGGGACCGTCTGAAAAGTCCACACATTGTGCTAAAATGTACTAATACTATGGAGGTTGAAATTACTATAGTAATTAATACTCGGACACTAATTTGGGCAAAGAACACAATTGATTTGTTTAAGACTTGATGCTTAAAGTTGAGGACTTGGGACTTGACTAGGACTTGAATACAAAGACTTGAGACTTACTTGTTACTTGCAAAACAATGACTATTTCCCACCTCTGCCAACTAGATTGTGATCAAATTGCGCGGTAGCTCAACTGATAGAACGTTGCATTTGCAGTTCAAAGGACCGGGGTATGAGTCTCGAAGAGCACGCGAGTCGACACATGAACTGAAAGTGTCATAGAAGCACCACAAAATGATGTGGTTGCTTCAGCAATTGTGTTTTTCATCTCATATTTGCTTTTTTGACACTATCGGTTAGGTTTAGATTTAAGGCCTACAGTAAGGAGGTCATGTTTTATTTAAACTCAATAGAGCATTAACCTTAAAAATCTCATCTGTTTGGGAGAGCATTTAACTTGCTTTTAGTGCCACACAATGGTCGCCTCCTCTCAGAACTGCCATGAAATGCGTAAGGAGCCACGTAATATAATTTAGCAAAAATGTTGCCACAGTCACGTCATTTTATTGAGATAAGGCTTGACCGAGCAATGTTTTGATATGTTTGAGCCACAGTGTTTACACTTTTCAGGGTGATCAACCTAAGAATGTTTTACTTGTAATTTTCTCTGCATTTGAAGCTGGGATAGGTTCAAGTATTTTAAAATTATACACATCGCATTCAAGTTTTATTTAAACCAAAACATTTAAGGTTGGAGAAACACTGACTGTTTTATATTCTGTGGGTCAAACTAAGAAGGTGTGATCTCTGAGTATTTGTATGCTGGTGTATGTGGGTGGGTGGTGAGATATGATTGGTGTTCAGTAGACTGAAGTCATCTGGGCTTTTAGGTTTGATGTGGTCGGTCTGCACTGGAGACATGAAGTCAGACAGAGTAGACATGGAGGATTGTGCCCCCCCAAACACACAGAGTCATGCTCACAGAAAACTGCGTGTGGGTGGCAGGATGGATGACAGAGGATGATGTTATGTCTTTGAAACCTCGGAGGGGAACACATCTGCAAAAATACACCGTAGAACCAAAAAATGTCCCCTCGTACCTGTGAGGCAGGGAGATAATGTGTTGGTGGTGATGTAGTGGACTAAGAGTTCTTGCCTGTCAGTGCGCTCCTCTTGTTTGCCCTGCAGGGACCAACATATCTGAGGGTCTTTCAGTTGCATGTATTATATGTCTGTCAGTAATGAGGCATGAATACCACATTTGTCAAAGTCTGTGTGGGTTACGCTTACAAAAATCACACACACGCGCACACACACACACACACACACACACACACACACACACACACACACACACACACACACGTCGCACACACACACACACGCGCATGCACGTCGCACACACACACGCACACACACACACACACACACACACACACATATACTTAAATGCATATGTAGAACACATACAAACTTATTTCAATCCAGTCTCATAACGAGTCTAAGTATAAATACGAGAACGAGATGGAAAAAACGTAATAAAAACTTATAAAATTGTATAACTATTTGTTCCATAGAGAAAATTAAGCAAAACAACAAACCTTGTTTTCAACAAGTTTAACCTCTAACCCAAACCAAAACCTACCCATAAAGTCTAACCACTTACCCAGATCCTAAACTTAAGTATTAAACTATCCGCAATGTTTGTGGAAATGAATAATAAACAGCTATTTAACAGTCAGACTTACGATTTCCACATGGTAAACTGGAGAAAAAATACTAAAGGTTTAGGTCACATTCACAGTAATACATGTTTTTTTTAGAAAATGAATTGATTTTGCTTCATTTATAGCTTTTATCCACATAGGAACGACATTTTCTTTCACCAAAAATGGAGACTTTCGAAAATGCTTTCTAGTACTGCATAGTTGGAAATCAACGACGTTGAAAATTCAAAAAGGTGTTTTCAAACAAAAATGGACAATCTAGTCTCATAGAATAAATGGTACTATTACTACATGTTTGCAGCTTTTTGTGCTGCATTCTATATTTCACTGCATTATTTGGTGAAATGAACAAAGGCGCTACAACAACTATGTGTTTAATTAACTTTCACACAAATCAAGATTACACTTGCTGATTATGACTTTATAAAATCTTATTTTTCACACTATTACTCACACTGCTATGTTAGAATATCAAACACTTTTACTCTAACGCATCATCTGAAAAAAGATTACAGACCCACCTACATTTACAAACGTATTCCAAACTGGACTTTTGACACAGAAGACCGAGGCTAGAGCCCAGCCAAGCCCGCAAGCTAACACGGGAGACGAAACTGTCATCGAAGCAGCACAAAATGAAGTGGTTGCTTTAGAAAAAGTACTTTACATCACAATTGCTTTTACAACACTATCGGTTAGGTTTAGGTGTGGGTTAAGGGTAAGGATGGTAAGGATGTTTTGTTCATCTCTCATTTGCATTTATGACACTATCGGTTAGGTTTAGGTTAGAGTTTTAGGTTAGGGAGGTATATTTTCTTCATTAAAACCTCCATCTAATATTCACCATAAAAACCTCATCTGATTACGACACTATTTCACTTGCTTTTGGCGCCCCTCGCTGGACATTTCACTGGGAAACTGCAGCAAAACGTGTAATGAAGCATGTCATTTTGTTTTTCAAACAATAATTTACATAATTTTCATGAAATCAGGCTGAAAATGGATTAGTGTGAATGTGGCATTGGAGGGGAGTCATGAGCCATCTACAGACCAGAATATCGTAAAGACTTGGGGGGTGGACTGTGGTGACTTGAGTCATTATTCGACCATTTACCAAACACCAGAATTACATGAATGGATTTTTTTTTATGTTAAAATACTTTCTCCTATATCAGCCTTTTATGCAGAAACAGCTATAAGTCACATAGCTAGATTTTCACAAAAATAGTAACTCTGTAACTCTGTGCGCTATCAAAACATTGCTCTCTGCATGGTTTGTTTGAGCACCCCAACTAACCCAACACAGCAACATTTACCTGATCAGTGACGTGAGTGTGAGTTTAGGTTTACAGTAAAACAGGAGTTATATGTTCTCATCCAAAACCGATTAGATCACTGCAGAAGACATGGTTTAAACCACTGGAGTCATGTTGATTACTTTTATGCTGCCTTTATGAGCTTTTTTGAGCTTGAAAGTTTTGGCCACCATTCACTTGCATTGTATGAACCTACAGAGCTGAGATATTCTTCTAAAAATCTTCGTTTGTGTTCAGCAAGAGAAAGAAAGTCATATGGAGTTTCATAACAAAGTACGGAAGGAGCATGTTTGACCAATCTCATCCAAGAGCAAGCATATATAAACAGCAGCTTTCCTTCACGTTGCGACGATTCTTTCAGCATTCCTCAAGCCCTCTACCAGGCACAGCAAGCCAAATACATCCACACTATCTTCACTGCAGGATTACATTAACTTGCAAACTACTGAAAGACATCTGGGATGGCATGAGGGTCAGTAAACGATGAGAGTTTTGTCATATTTGGGTGAACTGTTTCTGATCTGTCTGTCGTCTAGATTGTTAAGATCAGAGAACAAATCACTTCTTACTATTCCACGGTCACGCTTGAAACTCAACGGTGACCGGGCCGTTTCTGTCACAGGTCCGAGGCTGTGGAATAGTTTGCCACATGAAAGTAGAGCCACTTCCCCTATCGCTAATTTTAAAGCTCATTTAAAGATTAATTTCCTTTCGTTGGCCTTTCATGAAGATGGTTGTGTGTGATGTGTTTTAAGTGTTTCATGTTGTTGTATTTTGTTGTATGTATCTTTACTCTTACTGTTCAGCACTTACAGGTCTACATGTGTAGGAGAACAGTGCGCTAAAACCAGTTTCTTACTGGTGACAAACCTGTCATTCTTGTGTATGTCATTCCTGTTGTTGACATACACTTTTTCTTTCAACTCATTATCTGTTTTTTATTTTCCTCTCCTCTCTGCAGGGCTGAGAGCTCCAAGTATAGGACACAGGAAACAGCTTGTCAGTCACATATAAACACTGGCCCTTCTGTAGTACTGATAAAAAACATCTGAAACATTTGTGTAGAGCAGTGTGCTCTGTTAGCTAGAGAGCGAGAGCGAGAGAGAGAGAGAGAGAGAGAGAGAGCACTGGAGGGAATAATTCACTTCAAAAATTATTTATTTAATCTTTTACTCACCCTCATGTTGTTCTAAATCTGTAGGACTTTCTTTCCAAAGTGAATGGAGACTGGCTAAAATGACAAAAAAATAAAGGACTTCAAATCTTTTGTTGTATTCTTCTAAAGCCATACAACAGCTTTGCGTGGAGAACAGACTGAAATAGTTGTTATTTACAATTCTTCCTTTCCACTTTAGCTTTCGAGTCTTGTTTGGTTACATTCAAATACCCCACGTCAAGATGCGTCACAACAGACCTGACAGCAATTAAGATCAGTTAAGAGACGTGACAACCAAAGATGCATCTTGAGGAGCCATATTTGAATGGATGTAAACACAAATAAGATTTAAATGTACAAAAAAAGAGCAGCCAGGACATTCTGAAAGACGCACCTTATGAGCTTCACAGACGAAAAACCAGTTTTCGATTTTGACACTTTATGATTTGGATTTGAAGTGGGAATGCTAGTCTTCGATGTGCATTGTAGGGGCCTTTGGCCTGGTTGTAGTCATGCATTGCCTTTAAAAGGGCATATTTAAGTGGTGATGTTCTCGTCTTGTAATGCTTGAGTGTGGTGGTTTAAAGAGCTGAGTCTCAGAGGATTGTGTTACAGCCAGGAGTGTTATGATGGTTTGGATTACTAACAGAGTTCTTGGTGAATATGCTCTGGTGTGGGTGGATTACCCACATACTTGGGCTCATATGCTTTTTCCTACAAATTTCTCTGTCTTTTACAGATGCAGTCCACCTTTTAGAAACTGGTAATATATGGTAATAATTCAGTATATCCCTTTAATCTTCTGAGATGCTAATCTGCTCACTGCAATTTGACAGTGGTTATTTGAGTTAACGTGGCCTTTCTGTCAGCTCGAAGCAGTCTGGCCATTCTCTGTTGATCTCTCTCATCAACAAGGCATTTCCGTCCGCAGAACTGCCGCACACTGGATGTTTTTTGTTTTATGCAACATTCTTAGTAAATTCTAGAGACTTTTGTGAGTGAAAATCCCTGGAGATCAGCAGTTACAGAAATACTCAAACCAGCTCATCTGGCACCAAAAATTATGCCATGGTCGAAATCACTGAGATCACTTTTTTTTCCCATTCTGTTGCTAGATGTAAATATTAACTGAAGCTCCTGACCTGTATATGCTTGTTTTTATGCATTGCACTGTTGCCACATGATTGGCTATTTAGGTTATCACATGAATATATAAGTGTACAGGTGTACCTAATTACAGGTGCAAGTGGTTGTTTCATGTGAACAGGTGTTGCTAATATGATGCATTTTCGCTTATCTATTCATGAAAAATAAATAGAACATAAAATATCACATACCATTACTTATAAGATGTGGATCAGATGTAGAGTCATGGAACACTAAATCAATCTGATTGGTTCAAATTGCACTAACCAGTAGTGACAGTCCTCCAAATTTGGGCAGAGAATAATGTGATCAATAAGTCTAATTACATATAACCATCAGGAGATGGCACCAAGTACAAGACTCAATGATGACTCAAATGACACAGAATGAAACTCAATCTGTGAAATCTCATTACTAAAATCATGCCTGCATGCAATGTAAATCTTTAGTCATTGTTGTGTTTGCATGTGTAATTAGTCCTTATGTACAATTATTATCTTTTATTTGTTTGGAGAGTCTTTTGGACACTTGGATAAATTAACTTTTGATTGCTTTGTTGCATCAACACAAAATTGTACATGATTGGGAACAAAGCTAAAGAGGTTTTTCAGAGCCACTGTATGTACACCCAGATATATATAATGTCAAATCAGAAAAATAAGAATAAAGTACATATTTGGCTCTATTTGTGTATGTGTGTGTGTGTGTGTGTGTGTGTGAGTGTGAGATTTTCCAGCAGTTTCTTAGGCAGAAAGTCTCAGAATTTATCTTTAGTTTTATCATTATTTTTTTTTAAAGATGTCTCTATAATTTGACCAAACACTCGATCCTCCATGTTAAGTTATAAACCTTTAATGTTGGGTATGACACTGAAACAAAAAAAATTAAAAAGAGCTTAAAGATTTATACAATATCAAAGTATCATGAAACAAAAGAAAATCTTAGTATTTTTAATGTCAGAATTCTAAAAACAAAAAACATTTAATTGAGAAGCAAAATGACATAAGATATTACATCTTGTTTTCAATTAAATCTAACAAAATTTACGGGGGTTTATGCTTAAAATCTGAATTATTTTCCAATGGGGTAAGAATAATAAACAGATTCAAAGGAAAATAAGGTTGTTTTCTTGTTTTAAGCATAAGGATTCTGTCATTTTAAGAATGTTTAGATATTTAGAACTGGACAACAAGAAAAAATACCCAGAAGTATTTTATTTATTCATTTAATATCTGAATTCTGATTCTCTTTTTGTGTGTGTAAGTGTCCTGCTATCCTGCTGAAGTCAAACCTACTTCAGGCAATCCAAAAGTTTTTCAGTGTCCTAAATAAACTGTGCAACCATCATATTGAGACGATTTCAGCAATGTATGGTGTATTTGTGTATAGGAGTATGCAGTAACCTAGAGCTGAGACAAACAACTGTTATACAACATGACAGAACCAGCATGTTGAACTCTTTTATTCATCACTTCAGGCCTTATTGCACAATCACTGCAAGAGGCAAACGAATTGAGTGTAATAACACATTTCACTATTACAGAGTTAGAAGAGGGCAAGAAATTAGAGAGGAATAATGACGTAAAAGAAGGAAAATTGGCATTTACAGAAGAAAACATCAGTGCCTGTTGAAGTTTTAGGTATGTAGGTTTTAGGCATTGGTTCCTTGTTGTTGTTGTTAAAATTATACTTACAATGTCCAGCAGTGTACGTGTCTCCCTCTCTCACGCCTCACTCCGCTCTCTCTCCCTCACTGCTGACACAGCTCTCTCTCTCACCGGAGTTTTGATCACTCACTCCTGCACATCATCAGTGACTAATCAAGGACTTCATTTATACTCAGCTCTCACACACATTCATTGTCTGTTCTTGTCAGTGTTTTCCTGGAGACTATGGACTCCCTAGTTTTGTCTAGACCTTCCTGTGTATATACATACTTTGTTATTGTTCCCCTCGTCAGAGTTTTGTGTTGGTTCATCCTCCATTATTCCTCAGTGCTTGGACTCTCCTGTGTTGTTCACGTTTTCTGTAAAGATCATATGACTATTGTGAGTTAACCGTTCATCTGTTCATCACACTATTTCCCACCTGTATTTGGATTGACTCACCTGTTGTTTTCTTCTCTGCTTCATTCACCTGTTCAACAAACCCACGATTGAGTCCATATCCCTGCCTCTGTGAGATTCTCCGTGACAGTATGCTTAAATGGAAATAACGGACAACACTAGTGATTTTGAATTTTCTTTGTTTTATTCAAATATCATTTGTCTTCCATTTTTATCTCACTTTTGTTGACTTGGTTAAAAAAACACTTTTTTAGAGGAAGTAGTGTTTGGTGTGGTGGAAATGATGGGACAGTCTGTGGGAGAGTCATTATTTTTGAAAAATAAATTCAAGAAATCATTTTCATACAATAAATATTGAAATGGTTTGTTTATTTTAGATTATCATAGTTTAAACATAACTCGTATTTTTATAATTGATTTGTCTGGGATGAAACAATAAACTCTGTACATAAAAGGAATTTAAATAGTACAGAAAATAAATTATGAAGGCCTGGTAACAAGTTTACAAGTCAAGTTTTATTGTGACCTTCATATATATACATATACAGTGTGCGAGTTATTTTTGTTCAGTTATAGGTCCATGGTTTATTGTTAATGGACATTTAACCGCGAGATGGGCACTCCGAGAACATTCTAGAATGTGCCGTTCATCATGCCGTTGAAGTATTCATCTGCAGGTTTCCATTGCGAAAAGAAATCGAAAGACACAGATTCTGCAGTGAAGGAGACATTGGAAAGGTGGCCAGGACTCTTCACAGATTCAGATAAGTAAATATTCATGTCTTCTGTGTATCCAGTTCACATGTAATTAATTATGAACATTTGCTCTGCATCATTTCTAAATGTTATTTTCGAAGTTTCACTTCATAATCCACTTTTTATGATTGATGTTTAATTCATACTTGTACATTTCAGTACCAACGTGATTGATCTGGGGAAAAAACTGCAAAACAAATGATTTAAAGAACTGGACTGATTCACTCAACGCTCACTTGTTATTTTCAAGGTCAAATGCAAAGACATTGCCTCTGAATTTAAAAAGATCCTGCAACAGACTGAAACCGATGTAAGCTTCTCAGACACACACATTTTTTTTCGGGTAAAGCAATGTTGTGTTTGTGCTATGATTGCTATTATTATTATTATTATTATTATTATTATTTAATTGAACAGAAATCAGATGGGAGACAAACAGCAGTTCTCCATTGCCTTCCACTCCTCCTTGGAGAAGACCCCACAGATTTATATAAGATTATAGCACTACGTTTTGTTAGTAGTTCTGTCTGTGATGTTCATTAAATGTAACGCAAACATTTCTTGAACCGATGTTGATATCTGGCAAGAAGAAAAGAAAGAAAGGAAGGAAGGAATGACAGGACACAGAAATAAGAGGAAGAAAGTAGAAGAGAAAAAAAATGATTAAGAGAAAAGACAAATAAAGGAAAGGCAGACAACACACAGAAAGTGTAAGATAAAAGACAGAACAGAGTTAGAAAGAAAGAGAGAAATTAGATAAGAGAGAACAAATAAAGAAGTGTAAGAAAAAAATATGGGAAGAAAGAAAAAACAGAAAAGAGATCATTAAGATTTTAAGTTAGAAAATTAGACACAAAGGAAGGAAGAATAGAAGGAAAGACAGACAACACAAAAAGGAGGAAAGAATAAGAGTCAGGAAGGAAAAACAGAACACAGAGTGGAGGTAAGAAAGATAAAAGAAAGACAGACAGGCATAAGGAGGTTAAAAAGAAATATAGAAATTAGATAAGAGAGAGAAAGAATTATATGTACAATTGTAGTGAGCAGAAAAGCATCTCAGAATGTACAACACGTCAAACCTTGAGGCGGATGTGCTACAACAGCAGAAGACCATTTACAGAGTGGTTATCTGAGTTACTGTAGTCTTTCTGTCAGCTCAAACCAGTCTGGCCATTCTCTGCTGACCTCTCACATCAACAAGGTGTTTCCATCCGCAGAACTGTCGCTCACTGGATGTTTTTGGCACCATTCTGAGAAAACTGTTTCCATTGGCATATTGATAGTGACTCCTGAGGACTCTTGCACCTTTCCTTACTCACAGCACCTTGGCTGCTTATGTACGGCAATCATTTTGGAAGGTACATAACAGTGGAAAACCTGGAAAATCTTCCCCAAGCCATGTGCCTGCTCTTTGGCCTGATCTCTGCACTAAATTAGGAGTATCCTCGATTATTGAAGATACTGAAGACACTGTCACAAACACTGTTTGGTTTTATTCAAAGGCTGATTTTGTGTTGCCAGACAAATCTTGAATTACAAAATAATAATTCAAAATTATTAAAAGATAATAATTCCTAATATTAACACTCTTTTATAAACCTATCTTTGCAGTAGTATTAGTGTCATCATAAATTACAATAACTTAGTATGCTTATTATTATTAATAGCTTATTAAATCAGTTCTCATAGACAATGTGTTGAATGCAGGAGAAATGGGCAGGAGTAAAGACCTGAGCAACTTTCACAAGGGTTAAATTATTATGGCCAGACAACTTGTGGTGAGTACCTACCGACAGTGGTCCGAGGAGGGATAAACAACAAACCAGCGACAGGGTGTTGGGCGCCCAAGGATCATCAATGCATAAAATTTGAATGATGATTACAGGAGGAATGTATCACAACACACAGTGCATCACACCCTGCTGCGTATGGGGCTGCATAGCCGCAGACCAGTCATGGTGACCCATGATGACCTACAAGCGTTGGAACTGGACCTTGGAGCAGTGGAAGAAGGTTGTCTATTCCAATGAGTTCCAATGTATTTCTTTTACATCACATGGATGGCCGTGTACGTGTGCGCTGAATGCACTGTATGAAGACGACAAGTCGGTGGAGGGAGTGTGATGCTATTACAGAGAAGAAGAAAAAGACAGGGAATTTCAAATCACTGCTTACTGTGCTGGCACTGGATCTTATTTCTTAGTTTTGGACTGAAAGTTTGGGTGTGTCTCACCATGTGCTGCACCTGCAAGTAACAGAGGAAACACCTGCGCTCTCTCTCTCTCTCTCTCTCTCTCTCTCTGTGTGTGAGGGTGCCACAGGTATTTGAGGCCGCAGGAGGTGCTTTGGATGATCTGAAAGGTGCAAGATGCACTTTTGTTCTGCTTGAGACCTGAAGCACTTTACAAATTTACACTTGAGTGAGGCAGAGGTGAAGGAGACTACACACACACACACACACACACACACACACACACACACACACACACACTTACCTTTTTTACTCTGTCCTGCAGATACTCTGCAGGTGTAAAATTGCACCTACCTGAAATGCTCTTCCTTAGGCTGGGTTCTTATCTCTTTATCATCAGCAGGGGTCTCACAACCATTTGGACTGCGTATAAGTCAGTACATTCATCTATCTGTGAGTGTGTGCATTTTTGACAAAGATTTGGTTTCCCCTTTCCATGACTTATGTCAGCATATTATATTCCTCTTCCAAACAGTATATCCGGAACTGATCCAGTCAAAGTACTGACGGGATTATAAATTTCACGGAGCATATGGGAAAACTGCTATAACATTCTTACCCTAAACCAACACCTTAACCTAACTGATGTTCTTAGCGCAAATGCAACATGAAAAACACATTTTCTGAAGCAACCATGTCATTTTGTGAAACACAACACATTCACGTGTCAACTTGCGTGCTTGACTAGGCCCCGGTCTTCTGAGCATAAAGTCCAACACTCTCAGGTGAGCTACCATGGAAGCCATGGCCCAGATGTACTTAATAGGAAATTGAAGAATGAACGGGTGTGACGTCATTTATAGCAAAATATGGCCACAAAGTTTTTGTGTTCGTTTCGTTACAGTTAGCCTGGGCGAACATTTAGGTAGAAATTTTACTGGCTGCAAAACACATTTTTATTACCATTGGTCCATGTCATCGATAGGTGTGACCTGAAGCTCATCCTACTTATAGGCTGACAGCTAATTCTGTTTATCTTGTTCAGTCAGTCAAAATCAGTCAACAAGTTTTGTGTTTTGTTTCAGGATGAATCAGCGGATTTATCCGTAGTACCGTTGGCATACATGACTTGAGGATGGTGTTCAGCTAGTCCCGTGCCTTGACCTATCCTCCTCATCACCCGTATGACTGTGCTATTGATTTGCTCTCTGGCACTTCTCCTCCATGAGGACGGCTGTTTTTTTATCACTGCTCCTGAGAGGGAGGCCATGAACAGATACATCAATGATTCCCTGGCAGTCAGTCTTATCTGTCCTTCCTCTTCTCCAGCAGGGGTGGGGTTCTTCTTCGTGGAGAAGAAGGACGGCTCACTTAGACCTTGCAAACATTATCATGGGATGAATGACATCACGGTGAAGAATCGTTATCCTTTGCCATTGATATCTTCAGCTTTAGAACTTTTGCAGGGAGCGTCCGTCTTTATGATGTTGGACTTACGCAATGCTTGTCACCTTGTCTGGATCAGGGAGTGGGATGAATGGAAGACGGCTTTTAAGACCCATAGGGGGCACTTTGAATATTTGGTTATGCCTTTCGGATAATTGTTTTGTCCGAGGGAGTGCACAAGGACCCTGCCAAGGTCAGAGCCATCTCCCGATTGGTCAACCCTAGATGCCCACTTGGCCTTGCAGAGGTGTCTGGGATTTGCTAATTTTTATCAGAGGTTTATATGGAACTACAGCCAACTCTCCACACTTCTTATGGATCTCATCTCCATCTGCACAGACCTTTCTTGGTCTCCGCAGGCCAAAGTTGTGTTTTGTAAATTAAAGAAGTGGTTTACCACTGACTCTATTCTTAGTACTCCCGACACTGCATGTCAGTTTGTGGTGGAGATGGATACGTCAGAGGTTGGGGTTGGAGTGGTTCTGTCGCAGCGCTCTTCCTTGGACAGAAAGGAAGGGTTATGGACCTTTTTTCTTGCACCACTTAACTCCACGTGAACGGAAATACAACTGTAAGGTGACAGCGAGTCTGGGCTCCCCCTCGGGAGAACAAAAGGCTCTCATGAGAATCAACATTTGAACTGTCTCTTGCATATGTAACAGCAACATCCGAGACACAGCCAGCAGGGGCTCGCGCCTCACTTCTACCGTCTGATTATCTTCCCCTATCCTCCTCACTTAGAACTCACTAAAAACCTATACAATGTCAAGTGTGTACAAAAAAGTAACTATAACATGTTTGATATCATTTAAAGTGTCTCAGTGCGCCTGGTAAACTGGTCTCATCCTCCCAGCTATAATGAAAAGCTAAAAGAAGTTATAGAATATGAGAGATGTAGTGTGCCTCTTAAAGGTGTGCCCTTCCCCAGATCCTGTATATGTAAATGTACAGGAACCTACTCAATGGGGAGCCAAATCTAATTATAATGACAGACACACCATTTGGTTAGCTTATTGAATTATCTGGGTATTTAAGGAGATGTGGCACATCGTTCGTGGCTCTCTGTAGTCAGACGATCCCGCACAGTTTACTGTGTGTAGTTTATATCAGGCTGGAAGTCGGTAGGTAGACTTCCCACATGATCGCTGTGTGTAGTTTTTCGTTGCCAGGTAATATTTCTACAAATTCCTCAATTTCCGAATTGTTGTGATTATATTGATTGTTTGATGATTTTGCCTTATGAATTGGATTTTGAATTCTTGTTCTATTACCTGGTCAATAAATTGTAAACGTTTGATTTTATTCTGACTGACTCTGAAATTGTTTTCCCAAACAGATTGAGCGATTCGTATGTTACCGCAAGTCTGCGTCAGATTAGTGACGACTAATATTTGGCATCAGTTCAAGTGTACTTGGTTTGCAAAGACAGAAAGTGTGTTTCCGTTTAGAACAGCTAAATGCTGCTTGACTAATCTAAATTCGGGTGTGTCTTACCTCTGTTTTGACTTGAGGTTTCTTCAGATAAGTGTACGTGGGAAACCACGCATGGCCAATCCAAAGCTATTATAAGAGAAGTTATGTTGGTCAACTTACATCTGTAATAGTGGTCGTGACCTCTACTGAAGAAAACGTTAAGTTAAATTCAAGTGTATGCAATTCCATGGGGGCTATACTGAAGTATCTTTGATTGTGTATACATGAACGTGACCGATCTCAGGTATATAGCAATTACCTCTGTTTGATGATCCAATACTGGCCGCTTGTGATCGTGAGACCCGCAGTGTAGAGAAAACACGCGAGGACCTCAAAGCGACATAGTTTCCTAATCTGAACGGGTAAAATATAATTAAAGGAGTTAAAAGAATAATCAAACATTCGCTCACTTTTAATGATGCTCAGCTATCATTAAAACCTTTTTCATTTATGGAGTCAGATGAAATAACGAGGTAATACATAAGAGAAATTGTATTTTATTGAATCTTGTTGTGTTGCGTAAAAGAAAGACAGTAACGCGCAGAGACCTTCACCCGTATTATTGGAGACCGCCATTGGACCGATAAACGGGCTTACAAAGTGGTGACCCCGACGTGATCTCGCAACCAGACGAGTGACGTCTTTCGAAGCGCCACATTCAGTTCCAACTATACACAGGACATGAGGTTTGATCATCTTCTCTATCTTCATCTGCTGTGGTAAGTCCATTCTTTTGCCTATTAGAAGTGTTGAGGAAAAGCACAGACGCACCCCATATAGACACATTTTGTAGAACGGGTCGGAATACCCAGTGTTAGACCGGAGACCGAAAATATCCGGTTGGGCAAAAGATATTAGACAAAACTATATGTAGCGGCAGGATACGAGAAAATAAATCTCTTGATCTGCAAATTAATGATCTCTTTGTTCGCACAGATGATGAGAGATCAGACTTATTGTCAGTCGCTATTGTTTATGTAGCCTACTTTGCTGCAACGAATTTGCAACATTTCAAAAGAATGAGCGGGTAGCAACTGTAAACAACTAAAAAGTAGCGACTGAGATATAAACACTTCAAGTCGATGTGTTTGCATATGAAAAGCAGGATTGGGCGGGACAGAGTGATGTGATAAAAAAAAAAAATCATTTATTTTTAAAACGTAGTAACAACAGAAATGTTACTAGTTTATAAATCAATAAAGATTACTTAAGAACACTCTTTGCACATTGCATCACCTCTGACTCTGCCCGGCCCCCTTTTCATATTGAAATAGATTTGCATGAGAATACACCTAGTGGCATCTTAACTCAAGAAAATGAGAAAATTGCATTCAATTTCAAATTGCAATCGCAAAATCTCTACACCTTGAGCAGAAGTTTGAACCATGTGAATATGTATGTACAGTCATTGGATGTTTACAGCAGCATGTCCATCAAAGGCTTTCAGCCTGACATGTTGCTGTACACACAATGCACATGCTCATGCGTCTGATACAGGGCCAAATCAAAGGCATGTATTCTCAAAACAGCAGCGAGATGACAAATATCTCATTCCAGAAAACCTCCAGAGACCTGTAATAAAATTATTTTAATTTATACTGTTTTAATATAATATAGTTGTATTATAATCACATTATAATATGCATTATATTATAATGGCCAATTTGGCCATAGACGGGGAAAGGTAATGCATGGCATTGCAGATGTATACTAGACATGTATATTTGTAATGACAGTGCCAACCGAACAACCTTACCGGCACTGAAAAATTCTTGATTAAATTTCATTGGTTCTTTTATCAGTGCCAAGAGGGAGGGTATACGGTAGTTGTTTGCTGTGCATCAATGCTGTAAAAACAGTGGCACATGATAACGAACCAAATCAATTCTCGCTGAGCAGCACCAATTTAATTTAAATCTGATCAAGGGATCCATTCCACTGGGTGGACAATGAAAAATGTGTGTGTAAAATGCTAAACATCAGGCAAAAGATGTCATAACCTTGACAGACCACGCTGACAGAGATCATAGATGATAAAACGTGTGAATAGCACCCTTAAAAAATGCTAAGCAGAAAACACATCACCAGAAATGTGAACTGATTCTTTGACCACAGAGTTGTGTTGGGAGCAATAAAACAAAGCTCAGAAAGTTCCCCAGCAGAACTGGGGCCTATATTGCTCACAACAGCAGACTGTGCAGACTCAACTGCGAGAGCAGCTTAAGGTGCTTCACACTTCAAACTGCACTAAAATATCAGCAGTAATTTGGATCTCACCAAAGATGCCCAGTCTAATTTGATCTCTGAAATAAAATTTGCATTAGACATTGTATTGGTACATGTTTTTTAAACAAAACGCTTCTTCCCCCTGATGACACAAACCATACAGTAAGAGACTAAAAGCTGTCTGTAACAGTTTGGCTTTGACCATCAGAGGAAAATAAAGTACCACATGTCTATATGCAAATTAATTAAAGGTTCAACATTAACTGTTTTCTCTCTCTGTGGTTGTTCCCATTTCAGGTTGTAATCTCGCGAGGGACAGATGCCAAAAGGTTTCTGATCCCCCTGCTTCAAGCCAGGACATCAATTTGGCCATGCTGGAGATGGGTGGGAAAGCAAATCTAACGGGTCATTCACACCTCACAGCTCTACAAAAACAAAAAAATAGCTGTATGGCCTCCCGGTTTAGCACCGGAACCAAAATTGTGCAACACCAATTGCTCTAGATCAGGTTCCACCCATCTCCTAAACATACAGAGCACACACTTTTATTACTACTTATCATGGAACAAAATAATGGCCAAGATTCTGAAAATACTAATCCACTGAAGATCTGGCCTGCCTCTCACATACACATAGCCTCTCACACATAGGACATTAAAATCCTGTTTCCATAAAACAGTCACTATTTACAACTTCCCCTTTAAATACTGTAATATACATGGGACATATGCATGGCTACAGTCACACATCGATGATTTAATTACTAATTGCAAGCAAACTTGCCACCCAAATTTAAATATTTCCACCTGCATATAAATCAAACCAACTGATTGTTGTTGGAATGGTTGCAGACCAGAGGGCCCCTGGTTGTCAACACATCGCTAATAACAATATAAAAATAGAAGTTGACGATGTGAAATGCAGACACTTCTATCAATCCACTACACATTTTGAAAATAGGCATATATCATCGATTGTGACTTAGCCACCAAATCACACACATTAGATAATTTTGAATTATCTCTTCTATTATTATACATGTCTGTAACTGTGATTCTACAATCATAAAATTATTATTATAACTATATGTTTAATGATGCATGCCACTGGTGAAGATACTAGTTATACTGAATTTGTGGTATGTTTCCTCTAATCTATTATCCACTGTAATAATGAATATTGATGATATGTTCAAATTGCCTTGAACTCTGTGCCACCTTTGCTTTAATTAATTCAGATTAAATATATCTAAATTCCACTACCACAAATCACAATGGTAGTAAATAAAAATCAGATTAATTAGACCCCTTTGCATTTTCAAAGACACACTTGAGACCTGGATTACCACTCGCACTTGTGACATTGATTCATTGTTTGTCTTTTCATCATGTATTTATGTATTACTCAACCCTTTTCTCATGTCAGTACAACATTAAGTTCTTCAGAGTTTCATCTCTACATGGTCATCTAAGAAGCTGTTCAGGTGTATATGCATTCCCAGTGAGAACTCCTTCACCTAATTGAGGTCTGCCCAGAAGACCACCACTGGAGGTGGCAGAGAATTCTTCAAAGAGTCAGATCATCATTAAAGGGAAGGTGCAACCAGAAGCAGATGTTTCTCCATGATGGAATGACATGTCCAATGAACAAGCCACAAAAGCCTTGATGAACTCTATGAACGGAACACATGTGCTAACCTCAACCAGACACAGTGTTGCGACTTCTTCAGATGCCTCCTCAGGTCTTTCCGGACATCAACTGACATTGCACTAACTCTCAGCCTCTTACAGCTGCCCACCTTACAAAGACTGATGTGACACCGCAGGAAACCCTTTGAGTGGCCCACGGTGCCAAAGCGGGGAAAACTGTAAGGTGACAGCGAGTCTGGGCTCCCCCTCGGGAGAACAAAAGGCTCTCATGAGAATCAACATTTGAACTGTCTCTTGCATATGTAACAGCAACATCCGAGACACAGCCAGCAGGGGCTCGCGCCTCACTTCTACCGTCTGATTATCTTCCCCTATCCTCCTCACTTAGAACTCACTAAAAACCTATACAATGTCAAGTGTGTACAAAAAAGTATAACATGTTTGATATCATTTAAAGTGTCTCAGTGCGCCTGGTAAACTGGTCTCATCCTCCCAGCTATAATGAAAAGCTAAAAGAAGTTATAGAATATGAGAGATGTAGTGTGCCTCTTAAAGGTGTGCCCTCCCCCAGATCCTGTATATGTAAATGTACAGGAACCTACTCAATGGGGAGCCAAATCTAATTATAATGACAGACACACCATTTGGTTAGCTTATTGAATTATCTGGGTATTTAAGGAGATGTGGCACATCGTTCGTGGCTCTCTGTAGTCAGACGATCCCGCACAGTTTACTGTGTGTAGTTTATATCAGGCTGGAAGTCGGTAGGTAGACTTCCCACATGATCGCTGTGTGTAGTTTTTCGTTGCCAGGTAATATTTCTACAAATTCCTCAATTTCCGAATTGTTGTGATTATATTGATTGTTTGATGATTTTGCCTTATGAATTGGATTTTGAATTCTTGTTCTATTACCTGGTCAATAAATTGTAAACGTTTGATTTTATTCTGACTGACTCTGAAATTGTTTTCCCAAACAGATTGAGCGATTCGTATGTTACCGCAAGTCTGCGTCAGATTAGTGACGACTAATATTTGGCATCAGTTCAAGTGTACTTGGTTTGCAAAGACAGAAAGTGTGTTTCCGTTTAGAACAGCTAAATGCTGCTTGACTAATCTAAATTCGGGTGTGTCTTACCTCTGTTTTGATTTGAGGTTTCTTCAGATAAGTGTACGTGGGAAACCACGCATGGCCAATCCATAGCTATTATAAGAGAAGTTATGTTGGTCAACTTACATCTGTAATAGTGGTCGTGACCTCTACTGAAGAAAACGTTAAGTTAAATTCAAGTGTATGCAATTCCATGGGGGCTATACTGAAGTATCTTTGATTGTGTATACATGAACGTGACCGATCTCAGGTATATAGCAATTACCTCTGTTTGATGATCCAATACTGGCAGCTTGTGATCGTGAGACCCGCAGTGTAGAGAAAACACGCGAGGACCTCAAAGCGACATAGTTTCCTAATCTGAACGGGTAAAATATAATTAAAGGAGTTAAAAGAATAATCAAACATTCGCTCACTTTTAATGATGCTCAGATATCATTAAAACCTTTTTCATTTATGGAGTCAGATGAAATAACGAGGTAATACATAAGAGAAATTGTATTTTATTGAATCTTGTTGTGTTGCGTAAAAGAAAGACAGTAACGCGCAGAGACCTTCACCCGTATTATTGGAGACCGCCATTGGACCGATAAACGGGCTTACACAATGTCAGTAAAAGAGAATTGCTGGTGGTCCGACTGGCTTTGGGTGAGTGGCCACTGTTTAGAGGGTTCGGGGGTACCTTTCGTTGTCTGGACTGATCATAAGAACTTAAAGTACATCCATAGCATTAAGTGCCTTAATTCTAGACAGGCTCGCTGGGCATTGTTTTTCACCAGGTTCGACTTCATTCTCTTGTAACGTCCGGGCTCTAAGAATGTTAAACCTGATTCTTTATCTCGATGTTTCAAAGACAAGACCTCTACCATCCCCATTCTACCATTCTACCTACCACTCAGTTGGTGGAAAGGATATCCTGGGATGTGGAGGCCAAAGTCCATGCTGCACTACACACTGCTCCTCCTGCTACATGCCATCGAGTCTGTTATTTGTTCCACAATCAGTTTGAATGCTCGTCCTACAATGAGGCCACTCATTCAATGTCGCTTGACATCCAGGGCCGACTCGCACCCAGGTGCTCATTAGACAGAGATTCTGGTGGTCATCACTACCACAGGATGTATGCCGGTTCGTAGCCACTTGCTCCATTTGTGCTTCAAATAAATCCACCAGTCAACCCTCGGCTGGGCTCCTCCAATCGTTGGCAGTCCTTCGAGACCCTGGTCTCACATAGCCATGGATTTTGTTACTGGTCTCCCCCCTCCCATGACAACACAGTCATTTTGACTGTTGTGGAATGCTTCTTGAAGTTGGCTCACATCATTACGCTCCCCAAATTACCAGCGGTGGCAGTCATTAATCACGTCTTCCACATTCATGGCCTCCCGGTCGATGTAGTTTCTGACAGAGGCCCCCAATTTGTGTCACATTTTTGGACAAAATTCTGCCATCAGCTGGGGGCTACTGTGAGTTTTTCCTCTGGGTTACATACCCAGACAAATGGGCAGGCTGAGCAGGCTAATCAGGAACTTAAGACCATGCACTGTTTTGCTTCCTGTAATCCATCTTCTTGGAGCTCTCATTTATTCTGGGTTGAGTATGCCCACTACTCTTTGCAATCTTTCATCATCTATAGGGTTATCACCCTTCCTGTGTAGCCTCGGTTACCAGCCCCCTTTGTTCCCCACCCAAGATTCCATCGTTCAGGTCCTGTCCACTCACGCCTTTATTCAAAGGTGCTTTCACACATGGAAAGCCACCAGAGAAGCCCTCATATGGACTGGTGCTCGTATTAAAGCCCCCATCTTACGTGTGTGGTCAGAAGGTCTGGTTGTCCTCCAAGGACATTCCTCTCTGACTCCCCTCATGTAAGTTTATTGGGCCATTTCCCATCATTAAGGTCATTAATCCAGTGGCAGTCCATATCTAGTTACCTCCTAACCTCAAACACATCCATCCCATTGTCCATGTTTCTAAAATTAAACCGGTTTTTCATTCCAATTAGCATGCCATCACACCCATCCCATTTCCACCGTGTTTAGTTGAGGGATCTCCAACATATACAGCCAAAAGGCTGATCGATGTCAGGCGGAGGGGCAGAGGGCTCCAGTTGATGGTTGACTGGAAGGGTTATGGACCTAAGGAGAGATATTGGGTCCTGGCTCTGGACATCCTGGACCGCACCCTCATTGATCAATTCCACCTCTGGCAAGGTAACTCTGTTTGGGTCCCTGTGAATTCACCAGTTTGTTTTGTTTGTTTAGTTATTCATAATTCGCCTGTCAGAGTTCACCAAACTTGAACTCCACTTGAAATCCACGAGGGGAAATTATTTGCCACAAGTCCATCGTGCGAAATCCAGGATCGCATGGATTCCCATTGAGATGACTGTATTTCACCCATGGAATTTTGCCACGCAAAGGTATGTGTGACGTTGCCTTTACCATGACTGAATGTCATTGCATAAGATATCAAAATGTTAATGCAAGATAATTTTTTTAAAGAAAGACAGCACAAGCACACTATTGAAGCAGAAAAACCATAAAAAGATGTTTAAGTTTGAAATGATAAAACAATGATATAACGTTAAAAAGTTAGACAAAAAGCATTAACACTATGTAGTTGTCAAACATCAGTGGAAAATGTTCATAGTTAATGGTAACACTTTACATTAATGTTCCCTAAATTTAGGGTTTAAAAAGGTGGTCATTAATGACTTATTAGTCATTATAAAACATTCATATGCAGTTATAACAACATGAATAAAATGCCAACTGTCAAATATTATGTTATAAATGCTAATAAAACATCAAATGCCTTAATTCATGATTTATGTCACAATTTAATAAAAACAAACTAATTTAGTGAGATTAAAAAGAGGGATTATTTCATTTTGTGTTTGTATGCATTACTGTAATGTCTTGACTCACTTGTTTCATCACTTTCCAAGTCACGTTGCTGTCAAAAGAATGTTCTACTTTGAGTGCTGTCCCAACTTAACTAGACCTAGTTACCTAAAATCTCGTGCAAAAACACTTTTCAGGTCTTCATCCTCCTTCACAGCTGCTTGTCACAAGTCACTTTGGATTAAATGTGTCTGCTAAATGAATAAATGTAAATATATCATAATAAAACCTGATAACTATTAAACCATACAGACATTTATGTATATAGGCTTCTAATGTTGGCAACTCCTTAATAAATGCTTCATATGTGGGAGTTCCTCGGCATGAGGCAAAGGGGGGAGGAGTGTTACGAGGAGGAGGGCCAATCAGGGCCCAATCTGGCTAATCAGCCGAGGTGGGGATAAAGGCAGCCATATGCTGTAATTCGAGAGAGAGAGAGAGAGAGAGAGAGAGAGAGAGAGAGAGCCACATGAAGATGCTGTGTGTGTGATTGTGTTTTGTGTCTTTTTGTTTAAGTTTACATTAAATATTACTTTGACTGTTCAGTGGGTTCCCACCTCCTCCTTGCCCATTTTTATCCCTGTTACAATATTTATAACATGTGAGGTAAAATGATTTATTATTTGAATGAATAATTTTACATGAAAGTCATCCTTTTATTCATTTTGTTATAACCGCATATCAATGATTTATAATGCTGTAAAAAGGGTTCGCTTCTCCGAAGGAAGGAGGACACGAAAACGGGGATGAACTCAAGGTAAGGCTTTTAATTCCAAATAATAATGTGGGGTGAACTTCTAGCGTGTAAATGTTTCTCTCTAAGCTGCCAACACTGGACTGGCGTTGCTCTCTCTCTCGAACTGGAGGCATTGAGGCTCTTTTATGCCTGTCTCCCCGTACTCACTGAAATTAGAGACAGGTGTTAGACATAATTTAGCTCAGGTGCAAGCGCCCTTACCGCTTTTCCCTCTCCGGACAGGCGCTTGACCACGCCCTGCTGCCACAAATGCCTTTGTAAATGACTACATTTACATGGACATCAGACAGCGGCTTATTGTGAGAAAGCAGCGTTACGGTTTACATGAGACTTTCAACCCCTGGACAGACCTCTGTTTTCTGCGGACAGGAGTCTCCATACAGTAGGTGTCCCGACACGTTCTGGTCACCAATGACGCCTCCAAACAGGTTTGAGAGAGTTTGAGAGTTGCTGGCTGTAATACTTAACATGCGGAGGTTTCTACTGCTAATACGGGGAAAGCACAACTTTTATTCACACAGACAGCACCGCTATGATAGCATACATAAATCACCAAGGCGGCATGCGCTCTCGTCATGTCACATCTCGCCAACCATCTCCTCCTTTGGAGCCAGCAACGACTCAAGTCGACCCGGCAGCAGATGCACTTTTACGACAAGGTACGCTCACCCCCAGGTGGTCCAGCTGATTTGGGAATGGTTCGGCAAAGCACAGATAGACATGTTTGCTTCCCAAGAGACCTCCCATTGCCTGCTCTGGTACTCACAGACGCGCTGACACACAGCTGGCCCCAGGGGCTGCGCAAATACACACTTCCCCCAGTGAGCCTACTTGCACAGGTGCTGTGCAAGGTCAGGGAAGACGAGGAAAAAGTCACTCTGGTGGCCCCCTACTGGCCCACACGGACTTGGGTTCGAGCACACTCAACAAAAAGTGTGGCATCCTCATGGGCATTGGTCAATGGCACCTCCTTAGCAGACATATGCAGAGCAGCGGGCTGGGCAACACCCAATACCTTTACGAGATTTTACAATCTCTGGGTTGAGTTGGTCTCGTCCCGTGTTCTCTCATGTACGAACCCGAAGAACTCGGGAATGCGGAATGTCTGACTGGGTGTTCCGCTTGCACAAATAACCTTTCCCCTCCACTGAGGTGATTACGTGCGCTCTTTTCCCCCAGGAGAGTCCACTAGATTCTTGCTCCCTGGATGTTCTTCCTTCCTACCACACTGGTCCACGAATTCAGCAGAGGAATTCTCCGACCAGACCCACTACGGGAACTAAAATGACTCTGTACTGGAATAGGTGCTCCTCAGGATGGGCTCTTGTTGAGATTAATCCCCCTGTGTGTATTTTCCATGGTAGGGTCCCCCTACGGGCGAACCCGCGTCTCCCTTGGGCAGTCCCCGCTGCCCCCGGCCGCCGTTTTTGTAGCAACTCCTCCCTCGCAGCAGGTAGGATCTACCACTGCGCCAAGCCCACATGGGGCCTAAAAACCCACGTGACGTATTTCGACACTCTTTACCTCCCCCCAGCCTGGGCATTTGGTGGTCTCCGCGGGGTCTTTTCCCACTGAAAGAATAGGAGTTGGAAAAGAATGCCTTCCCTGATGCGTGTGATAGCGTTAAGATGGCCCCAGCCACTTTAACTCTATGCGAGAAACATAGAGAAGAGAAACGGCATGGCTGGCTCGGCCTGCTCCCATGCTTGGCACGTTTTTAGGGAACCTAAAAAGTTTATGACGATTTTTATGGGGTGTTGGGGAAGGGTACGTGCAGTCTGCAGCAGCCTGTTGCTTTGGCACACAACTGCCTGCCCGCACCTGCATCAGCAGCGCACTTACTCGTTTCAGCACATGGCGTGATTGAATAGGGACCCCTAGTGTCGCTTCATTTGACACAACGTCGAAGTGAGCGACAGACAGGGAACGTCTAGGATACTGTTGTAACCTCTGTTCCCTGATGAAGGGAACGAGACGTTGTGTCCCCTTGGCCACAACGCTGAACCGAGCCACTGCTATGGAATTACTCTCGGACCTACGTATGCTATGGACCTTACTCTCAGCTCCTCATTGCAAAACCTGAACAGACAGACTCAAGATTCCCTCCTTTTATATCTGTATGTCTGGGGGAGGGACATGCAAATTCTGTCTGCCAATTTCTCATTGGCTTTTTCACAAGTTCAGAGGTAACCGAGGCCTTCAAAGAAGTCCCCTAGTGTCGCTTCATTCGACACAACGTCCCGTTCCCTCCATTAGAGAATGGAGGTTACAACAGTAGACATTTACATGACTGCATTTAGCTGCATTCTCTGGGAGAACCCCAGATGCGTTAAACCACTTTCTCTTAATCCTTTAAATGGCATAAGGAAATCTGAGTTCTTTTTACATGACATTTAATTCATGAACACCTTAATAAACCCTTAACAAAGTGAACATTAAAGTGTTACTAGCATCGTTTGTCTGCAGATGCCACTTAGATTGATATTCTGTTATCAAATGCAATACGTTTATTTTTAAATGTGACTTTGGTGTCCTTATATTTTTTGGGGTCACTGTAAATAAAGTGTGATGGAGGTAAAGATAAAGCTCATCAGGGTGTTGATTCAGCAGGAATGAGTGATTTGATTCCTGCAGGGCAGAGCACATCCACACATACCTGTGTGACTGACCCCCTGCAGTAGGACGGTTGGGGCAAAAGGGGAGGTGGGAGCATTGAGCCGGGGGCAGGAGAGGGACTATATCTAGAGTTACACCATGACAGCTGTAGAGACACTTCAGGAGACCTCAAACCAAGCTGGCAGGTCATTGTCTGTCACAGCTCACTGGTCTGTGTGTGTTTGTATGTATAAAGACCCTGTGATTACTTTAAAAGAATAGTCCTCCCATAAATGAAAATTATGCCACTTTCCCACCCTATTGTTGTTCCAAACCTGTATCCTGTTATTTTTCTGTGGATAATGGCAATTCATAGCTAACAATCTGTCTCAAGCACAATGAAAGTAGTCCATAAATTATCTTTATTCCAAGTCTTTTGAAGATAGCTTTGTGTGATCACATATTTTTGTGTGAAATAGTCTTTATTCACAACTAAACTGAAATTGACAACAAGTCTTGGACAAACAGTAATCTGCCCACCTTTGACACCAAACACAATTGGTTTCTGGGTGTCTCCTGAACAAATGTAATTAATGTCAATGGCGCTATATATGATTTGAGAGCATCACTGAATAACAACCTAAATTTTGGTTCATTCATCACATAAAGCTATTGTTTGACTTGAAAAGACTTGGAATGTAGAGAATAAGTTATATGGACTAATGTTATGGTGTTTTACTAATTTTTTTGTTCATCCAGGATCTTAAGAAAATGTGGTCCCAATAAACTGTTGTATGGAAAAGAGCTACTGAAAGATTCATCAAAATTATCTTTCTGTGTTCCTCAAATGTTTAAAAATGTTTTATTGAGACTTTGCTTTCTAGAAATCCACAGTGCTACAAGTACCTGAAGTTGAAGAAACACCAGCCTGATTTTAATAAAATGGCATGCATTTGGATACAAAGTCTTTATTTATGCCAGACTTAGTGACTATTTCATGTAACCGGAATCTTAAGTCCCAGTAATGGGACAGGTGTGTATCCACCTGACCACATCCTTAGGTCACAGGCACCTTCTGTCTTCCTTCCATCCACCTGTCCTTGCCTTCTGTGCTGGGACCTCTTGCTCTCCAAACACAGTGGAGTAGCTGCAAAAAATATATGGATACTTTATTACTCTAGTTCAGGTGTTGACAACCGCAAAGTTTCAAATTCTTTTTGTCTTCATTTTATACACTATATCTTTTTGATATTTGTATCTTTTTGCTCCTCACAAACTTATTTTTGTGAAATGTTGTGTTTGAAATGTGTGTGTGGGCACGAGCTATCATTCTTATAATTTCAATCAAAGTGCCATTTATTTATTTATGTTTTTAATGCAATGACTCACACACTTTCTTCATTTGGCTTCAGTGTCATTTTGGGCTCTTTTGGGACAACTGTAGATTTAAAAACAATCAAAACACAAACACTGACTTGGGCACAAATACTTCAAATAAAGTGCATACTGTATACACACATTCAGAAAACCACTTTCATGGCAATAAACATTGTAAGTATGGTAATGTAAATTTTCCATGAGTGGGTCTTTATTTTCATTTAAGCATTTCAAGAGGAGTTTAATTATCAGTGCTGATCCTAAAATAACCTGAGAGCAGACCACGAAGGCCACATCAGTGAGCCAAACTCAACACACATACAGTATATTAGAGGCTTCCCCAGGGCTGTTCACCGTAAACTAACATGTGTGTGTGCCATTATATAAACAAGTGTGTTACTGCAGATATACTATAATAATATGGTAGATTGTTTTGCTGGGAGATATTATGTGTTTTTGAATTAGGGTTGTCAGCTGTATTAGCCAAGACGTCCCGTACTTTGGCGAGAAGGCAACATCCCATACGGCACTAATATTGTCCTATACTGAAGTGGCAAATTCTAGTGGCTCATGGGGGCCTTTCCTTCAAATCAAATATTGGAATTTTTTATATACCATGAACTATATTTTGACTGTTTGCTTTCTTTTGAAAAACTCAGGCTTGACTTTTGAATTTCCAAGATTTTATGTCTCAGCAGCCAACAATTCAGAACACAAAATAAATTGTAATCAGCATAAACATTGTTTATATTCGCTACATGTGAACCCATATTTGACCCTCAGAGACCAAAGCATTGATACTGGTGGAGAAAAAGCAAAGTGTTTTTAGAAAGCCACTAGTTTATGATTTATGACTAAATTATGATTTTTATATCTACAAGCAGTAATTCATGGGATTCAAGCTATTAAGGTCTTTTAAGTACATATGCGACCAATATTATGTATTAATTAGACAGTCCATTAGCACCTAAAACAATGTTAAATGCCTTAATTTTTTAGCACCATCACATTAGATAGCGCAGCCATATGGCATTTTTTACATTCATGACTGTTATAGCACCACCAAGAGGCAGAGGTGCTTAATTTTCTTCATGTGTCCTCAGATTGACGTCCTTCATAAATGTCTAAAATTTGGTGATAATATCTCATTCTGTTCGAGAGTTATAACCATTTAAGTAAATGTGACCATGCCCACTTTGAACATTTTGCCATACCATTGTGACGATGAATCGAAAGTAAAAATCAGAGCAAAATTTGCATGAAGCTTAAAAGATTCAGCGTGACGCAAGGAATCGCAGGGAAAAGCGTTATGGCCCAAAATATGATTCATTTTCTATTTTCTATAGCGTCACCTTTTGGCTTTTTAACATATACCAAATTTGGTGTCAATACACCTAAGCGTTTTATTTGTATAGCGCCTTTCACAACACACATCGTTTCAAAGCAGCTTCACAGGGCAAAATCATTTCGATTCTAGGCCTAACGGTTAAAAAGTTACGAGCATAAATGTTTAATGTGCAGTTTTGAAGAAACTAAATCGTTGGTGTTAGAGACATAAATATTAAGAAGGTGTAACGAGGCAGGCAAAGAGAGAGAAGATGCAGCTTTTTAATAACAAAAAAACAAGGAAGAACAAAATCCATGGAGAAACTTAACACAAAACATGCAATAACAGACAAATTAACTGTGGGAAACAAGGGCTTAAATATACAAGGGAAAACTAGGAACACCTGGGGAAACAATCAGGGAATGAGCAACAATCAGGCGAAAACCAATCAAAAAATGGAACTACAAAGGACTACAAAAACCAAACAGGAAACAGGAACTAAACAGGAATTTCAAAATAAAAACACAGAACAAACGTCAACAGAATGTGACAGAAGGTTTGAACACTGATCCCTAGCATTGCGTTTTTGCTACATTTAGAAACAATTTTGTTTCTGGCCAAAACAGTTGTTGTAATCCAGTTTAGAGTGTCAGCTATTGTTGTGTAGTTTTTACCCACATTTAATAAACAGTTTACATTATTTAATTGCTTTAAACCAACGTTCAATTCCGTTATGCTGGGTCTCTGAGGGCTAATATAGTCTGGGTCATAATTGGTAACTTGCGTTGTTTTTTGTGGTTAATTTGACTAGCTTCTACAGACTGATAGATGGATTTGCACTAAAATAACAGAGTTTGATTGGATGCATGACTTGACATGAACAACAAGAAAAGATATGTAAAGTGTTTGCTAACTATGCACGATTATATGGTTAGTTGCATTTTATTATTTGCTTTTAGCTTTGTTTTTCCCTGCTGTCCCATCAGAACAGACATGCAATCCTTGAGTGAAGAATCACTAATCTACACCAACAATCAAATCAATATATTCAATCTGTTGCATCTGGACAAACACATACACAGTGAAGTCATTATTTTAAAGTACACACACACACTGAAGCATCTGCACAGTACCAGAGAGCCCCACTTCCAGCACATAAGCCCTTCCAGATATGCCTGCCCCACTGCTGAGAGATGCCACCAAGAAACACATACACAACTGTTAAATACTATCAATAGTGACCAAATAATTTTCTCAATGTAAAGGTCCTTCATAAACATATGACTTTGTAGGACTGATGTTTGAAACAGCACTGGCAGGTTTTATTTTATGTACAAAGGGATGTTTGTGAGTATAAAAATAAAATTGACTTGTCCTTAATCTAATACACGTGTCTATAAGAAACATGTGTTCACAGAGAAAGAATAGCTCTGTTCCAAAACTTTGTGAGCTGCCTACCTAGACATAATTTTAAAGCAACATAAGTGTACTCCTGACATGATGGCTGTTCAAAAAAATTTGGCTAAATTCTACAGCAGCATCTTATGCATCTTTTGCAGAGAACACAATACCAGAGCGTGTTGCGACAAGCCAGAGACTGTTAAGCAGAGACGGGCCACTTCTATTAAAAGGAATGGGATAAATTGGAACACCCAACAGTCAACGGATGCAGAAAAGTCCCGCCTCACAGGTAAGAGCCAGTCATCTTTTAGAGACAGACATCGCCTGTCAATCAGCTCGAGAACCTGCATGTGCATTGGCTATACAAGCTAGGAAAATGTTGTTTTTTGGTGTTATCTGAGGTAAAGAAACACAATTTATGATTCCAGTTTTGTCAGATTTTACTGCTGATTTGAAATATGGTCTTTGATCGTAATCTTGACCAACCGTTTTTTAGATTTCTGTGTTTCCTTTCAAGTAGATAGGAGCTGCACTGTCATGACTGGAACGCTGGCCGCCAGTGGACCGACTTGCTAGAAAGACTTTGGAACAAGCTCAGTGAAAAATGTATCTAAAATGGCAGACAAGTTGAAAGAAATGCCAATTACGGTATATACTTATATTTAATTAATTACTGAAAAATATAGTTAAATATCAATTAAACTAATTAAATACTTGGGACATATGGGAGTTGTGTAGTGTGTGCTTGGCTTTAAAATTGATGTCATGACTGAACAAGTCTATTGTTGTGAAGAGAGTATTACCCTGTAATGCTAACATGCTAAACGCTGCCTTTCACTGGGATGCTAAGTGAGCAGCAAATGACTAATTAGCTTATGCATGCCACATGGCCAGTTTAAAGACCCTCATGCTTAAACGGGTGTTGGGTCAAGAGAGACACATTTAAAAGGGAAGGAGTGAGAAGAAACATCTGTCATGTAATGTTTACAAGGATTACAAGTGCACTACAGAAACATACTTTCATAAGATGCTTTAGAGAATGATGAATAAAGCAGAAGATTTCTTTTTAAATAAAATAAATAAATAAAATAAGTCTGACTTTACAATTCACAAATGCAAAATATAAACTCATAATTACATGATATAAACTCTTGTTTGTGTGATATCAGAATCAGAATCAGCTTTATTGCCAAGTATGCTTACACATTTGTCTTGGTGACAGAAGCTTCCAGTGCACAACAATACTACAAGAAGATAGAGATAATACAAAAAAATTTATACAAATAAAAAGCGAATAGAAAATATTATACATAGAAATACATAATGAGAAAAAAAATTAAATAAATATAGATATATACAGTATATACGTATAGTATGTACAAATACAAATCTATTTTATACAGATAGTGCAAGGGAATGCAATGCAGAAGAGGTGGGATATGTTAGAGAAATATAAATAGACTAAGCTGTGTGTTGCATATAATTATTGCTCAATGGGGCAGTTCAACTATTCATGAGACGGATAGTCTGAGGGAAAAAACTGTTCCTGTGTCTGACGGTTCTGGTGCTCAATGCTCTGTAGTGCCATCCAGAAGGCAACAGTACAAAAAGGAAGTGGGCTGGGTGAGTGGGGTCTAGAGTGATTTTTCAAGCCCTTTTCCTCAGTTCTTGAAGGGAGGGCAGGGGGAAACCAATAATCCGCTCAGCTGTCCGAACTGTCCTTTGTAGTCTTCTGATGTCCGATTTTGTAGCTGAACCAAACCAGAGTTATTGAAGTGCAGAGGACAGACTCAAGGACTGTTGAGTAAAACTGTATCAGCAGTGCTTGTGGCAGGTTGAACTTCCTCAGCTTGCTGAGGCAAAATTGAGTCTATGTGGGTCTCCCACTTCAGAGCCCAGGAACCTGCATGACTCCACTGCTGCCAAAGTGCTATTCAGAGTGGTGAGCGCCATATTGACTCACGATTTCATGATATAGTCACAACTACAAGATAGAAAGTCACAATTGTGAGAAATAGTGATTACTGTGTGACCAAATTGAAATTAAGTGATTAAGCAACAATTGCAAGATATAAAGTCATGATCGCATGATATAAACTCGCAATTGCATGATATAGTCACATTTGCAAGGTATTACGTTGCTGTTGCACGAACTAAAGTAATATAATGTCAGAATTATTGTATTATTCTGTGGCCAGATCCGTCTTCAATCCATATCTCATTCACACAAGCATTCAAGAATTGGGAGAATAATTTAACTCCCTTTTAGCGCTGCACACATTTGATCACAATTAAACTCTTCTGTTGTTATGTGCTTGAGTTTGTGAATTAATTCTGGGATTGTAGTTTCATTCAGGTTTAATGGTTGTGTGGTTAATGCATCCAGTCTGATCACTGCTGTACTGTCCTCTTCAAGGGATAGTTCACCCAAAAAATTGTAATTCTTTTACTCACCCTCATGCCATTCCAGATGAGTATAACTTCCTTTCTTTAGCAGAACTCAAAAAAAGAGACAGACTCATTTCACCTCTGAACTGCCATGATATGTGTAAGGAGCGACATCATTTTGCAAAGAGGTAATTTAGCAAAAATGTCATCACAGTTATTTTCATTAAAGTCAGACAGGTTTGGAACAAAATTAGGGTGAATAAATGTTGACAGAAGTTTCATTTTTGGGAGAACTATCCCTTTTATACTATGTTAAACTATTAATGGAATAGCCAACAATGAAATGCAATGATTATCTGCTCACCCTTTTATCCCCCATAATTTGGAATGCCCAATTCCCAATGCGCTCTAATTCCTCATGGTGGCGCAGTGACTCGCCTTGATCCGGGTGGCAGAGGACAAATCTCAGTTCCCTCCGCTTCCGAGACTGTCAGCCCGCGCATTTCATCATGTGGTATGCTGAGCACGTTACCGCAGAGACCTAGCACATGTGGAGGCTCACGCTATTCACTGTGGCATCCACCCACAACTCACCCCTCGCCCCACTGAGAGCGAGAACCACATTATATTGACCACAAGGAAGGTATCCCATGTGACTCTACCCATCCCTATCAGCATGCCTTGGATTGAACTCGTGAATCCTGAGGTGCTAGTCAGCATCTTTGCTTGTTGAGCTACCCAGGCCCAACAAATGTAATTTTTGGGTGAACTATCCCTTTTAAAAATTGTTTGAAATTGTCTGTCTGTATGTGTACAGTACCGCCACTCCATATACGCATATTACACAGTCTGCATAAACTCCACGGCTGCTTTTCCTCGCACTTTATATTTTACTCAAGGACCCGATATAAGTCGCGGAACACAGGCGATGGCCTCTCAGCATGTACACCCCTCCCCCTCTGACGATCATGGAGCTTTGCGTAGGGCATCAATTTGACCAGTGCCGGCCGTGAATGTGGATATATGTGCGTTTGGTGAGCCACATGTACCACCATCAACTCTTCACTCAATCTCTCACTCTCTCAAATTCCTCTCTGAGTTTGTCAACCCGCACAGCTCAAAGTCATCAGGGACACATTTGTGCTGCCCAACTTGAGAGAAAACACACCTGTATCCTATTGTAGCTATAGCACTCAACGCAACTTCCCCGTGCATCTACTTAACTGGGTTTCTATCCAAGTGTTTTGGATTTTTTATGGGCATTTATCAAATAGGTCTTAAGAAACGGTGAAAAATTTCAAATTTTCATCACATCTTCATCTTTTCATCATTATACAGCCCACCTTGTGTCATGGAACAGCTGAAAAAACTCACTTGCTTTGAGTAGATGTTGTATTTGCTGAAATATACAATTGTTCATTATGTTATTAAATGCTGCCAGGAGACATTGCAGAATGAGGGCATTTGCTCCCATAATGAGGGTTCAAATGGCAAATGCCGCCAACCTCCATAAACCTGATAGTGCTCGATTTCAAAACATTTGTGGTGTATTGTATTGACTCACTTTAATGATGAGCAGTGAGTTAAGCACTTACAATAAGACTATAGGGGCGAACACACTAGGCTTTGAACACATGAATTTATTTTGTACAATGCAACGGACCAGGATATGATGTCACATGGGAGGACTTCTGGTGTGAGTAAATAATACATCACAAAAAAACAAATAATATTGTATTAAACATTTTTAAATATATTGTCTATTCACTTTCCTGCAACAATAAATCTTGCAGCTCTGAAATATGTATCCTTTGTATTGAACTGAGGTCAGTTGTGACATTTCGATCTTCTATTGGTCACAGGTCCTCAAGTCGTATGAATTCATGGTTCAGAGTTCACCAAGCTTGAACTTTGGTATGCAGTGTAGTACGAAATGTCTTTGTTTCAGTTTGCGTTTCCAGTCTGTTGCATTCGGATGCATTTGAATGGGTGTAAATGGAGCACGAAGTGTAGTGTGGCCCACCCTTTAAGCAGGGCTATGTTTGAAGAATTGTGTGTCATGGTTGGGCCTTTTGTTGGGCCAGTCATATCAAACTATCGCACACCTATACCAATCAACGAGCACTTTGCCATTGCGCTTTACAAATGGTCATAAACGTCATCATTTATAGAAATAAACTGTTTCCATCACCTTAATGCACATTTTGAATTATGCGAAACTTCACGAAACTTGCGAAATCCACCTCATACTAACGCATAAATTTTAAGCTAATTTGTGGTGTTTCTTTTCCTAACAAGCGTTTTCATTCAGGATATTTCAAAGATTGCACAACATGATTTGGGTGGAAACCCAAATACCCAATCTTAACATCTGGAAAGCATTGCATTCTAATTAACATCTGCTAAACACCTTAAAAAGATCAGATTTACATTCAAAATCATGATCGTATTTATGTTCTCCACTCTTTCCATATAATGAATGAATGTGCATCCTTTATTTAGAGCATTTACTTCAACCGCTCAGGCAATATCAATGATATGACCCTTTTTAAACATGGTTGAAACTACAACTTAAACATGAACTTAAAACAGAGTTAAGGTAATGTATCGTCATATTTAGAATTAAAGCTTCCTAGCACAAGTAATTTTTATGACCCCCTCAACATATTTGGGTGAGGGGGGGGGGGGTGTAAAGCCTTAATTAGGGGTGTCAGTCCTCCCAAACTGCCCTGTAATTCACACCCTGTCACGAATTAAGAAATTTAATTTCATGCTGATTTTAAATGCTGTCTTTGTAGGCAGTTCACTGGGTTTTGGAACAAAGCTATTGAAGCAGACCCGTCTGGATGATGGCCAAGACTTGGCTGATTATTTTTTAAGAGCGTTTACTGACAAACCTCCTTAAATTCCCCACTGTGTCATGCTGCCTTCACTTACTGTAACTATTGGAAGCTATCTGAATTATCGTAAATACGAGTTTACTTGGACGTTGCACATGAATGCCCCCTCAGGTCATAATCATAACTGGGAAACTCAAGAGATAATTTTGATATTTGAGTTTCCAAGTTGAGAGGAAACATAAACTTTCAACATGGTGGAGGAGAGTACATTTTCTGTAGTGAATGATTAATTTTTCAAAAAGCAGTTAGCTTGTTATTGCTAGTCATATTGGTCGTATACATTTAAGTATATCAGTAACCATTGGATGGATTTTGTAAAGAAAATAGCTTGTATTTGACCAAACTTCCATTATCTACAGCAAGCTGACTTATATATTATGCTGTCAAAATAAGAGTTCCTCCAAAAATATGCAGGATTGAACATGGCGTCTGACAACAAAGCACTAGAAAGTGACACTTGTAATTACGACTTTTTAAGAGGGTAGAAGGATTATTCCGATAGCACTTGAAGGGAGCATCAGTAAACATATATGACACATAGGCATGTTCAGTCCTGCATATTTCTTAGGCAACTCTTATTCTGACCCAGAAACCATTGTACCCTTGAGCAAAGCTCTTCTCCTCGAATTGCCCCAGGGGGACTTTTTCTGCAATGAATGTACTGTAAGTCTCTCTGGATAAATAACCAACAGGAGGAGAGAGAGTCAGAGAGGTAGAGAGGCTAAGATTAGGGTAATCTATCCAACAGAGAGATTGATGTGGGAGATATGCAGAGTTTAAGGAGGAACTCAAGTGACAGGAGAGCAAGTGCAGTCGAACAGGGGGTTGGGTGGGCATGGCACCTTGCAACAGCTGCTCTCAATTATCCACCCAGGAGTCGATGGATGCATGGGGCTATGGGGGCATGGACACAAGGGAAGGGGGGGTCGGAGAGCACTGGCGCCAGAAGAAGAGCAACAGGTCAGGGAGAATGGAGATTATAAAAATACAAGCAGGCAGTTGGCCCCCGCAGTCAGCCACAGAGAGAGAAAGAGAAAACAGATATGGTGTGTGTGTGTGTTTCAGTGCCTGTGTGGGGTTTGTTGGATCAGCGCCACACCATATGAGAGGAGGAGCTGAAGGGTGGATGTTTTATCTTCACTTCCTGTATAAACTAAACTAAATTTAGAACAAACAGAAAAGAGAAACAAAGAGCCCCAAAAAGCATTTGGACACTTAAGCCACAAACCTCTGATTTGTATTAGAGAGCAAAACTATATTTTAGAGAAAGATAGATCATTTTAAGAGTGCATGTAACTTCATTCATTTAAAAAGTTTTCAAACATATTCTTCAAGTAATTTTTTATAGTGAGTATATCAAGAAGTTTTCTCAGGATTACACCAAATAACCTGACCAAAATGTGCCTTTTCAAGAAAATGTCAAGACATACACTTATGAGTCAAAACATTGTGACCACTCATAGGTGAAGCAAATATCATCGATCATCTCCTAACAAGGCCACTTGTCAAGGTCTGGGTAGATTAGATGGCAAGCGAACAATCAGTTCTCATAGTCAACATGTTGAATGCAGGAGTAAAGACCTGAGCAACTTTGACAACTGGCCAGACAACTGTGTCAGAGCATCACTGAAACAGCAAGGCTTGTGGGGTGCTCCTGGTCAGCAGTGATGAGTACCTAATGACAGTTGTCCGAGGACAGACAAACCACAAACCGGCAACAGGGTGTTGGATGCCCAAGGTGCATTGATGCATGAGGACAACGGAGGCTATCCTGTCTGGTCTGAACTGACAGAAGGTCTACTGTGGCACAAGTCACAGAAATGTTAATGATGATTATGGGAGAAATGTTTCACAACACACAGAGCATCGCACCCTGCTGCGTATGGGGCTGGATAGCCGCAGTCCGGTCAGAGTGCCCATGATGACCCCTGTCCAACGTCAAACGTACCTCCAATGGACAAACTAGCTTCGGAACTGGACCTTGGAGCAGTGGAAGAAGGTCGTCTGGTCCAATGAGTTTTCTTTTACATCTCACGGATGGCTGTGTACATGTGCGCTTGTTTACCTGGGAAAGTGATGGCACCAGGATGCACTGTGGGAAGATGACAAGCCGGTGGAGGGAGTGTGATGCTCTGGGAAATGTTCTGCTGGGAAAAACTGGGTCCGGCCATTCATGTGGACTTATATTTGACACGTGCTATTTACCTAAACATCGTTGGAGACCAGGTACTCCCCTTCATTGCAATGTTATTCCCTGATGGCAGTGGCCTCTTTCAGCAGAATAATGCACCCTGTCACACTGCACACATTGTTCAAGAATGGTTTGAGGAACATGGTGAAACGTTCAAGGTGTTGCCCTGTCTCCATCTCACATCTTACAGGACTTGAAGGATCTGCTGCTAATGTCTTGGTGCCAGATACCACAGGACACCTTCAGGGGCCTTCTAGAGTCCATGCCTCAGTGGGTCGGAGCTATTTTGGTGGCACGTGGAGGGCTAACAAAATATTAGGCAGGTGTCATAATGTTTTGGCTCATTGGTTTATATACTTCCATACATATATACTTACATATATGTATTAATACAAATACTTTACAGTCTGAAGGAAACTCTTTGTTTTTTTCTGTCACTTGACAGCAGAATGGCTACCTACAGGATGTTTATCACTTGATTCAAATAAATTAGTTTCACTGCTTATTTTTAAGAATGAATAAAATATTATTCAGCACCTCTCAGGATTCAAAAAATATTAGTGTCACTTCATTGACCCTTACATCTGTTTCACATATGATCTGTATGCAGTACGTATTTATTTTCAGTGCCCATGTTAACAGGTTAGAGCATTTAGATGGCACGCGGGTACAGCACGGCAATGCGTCACAGAAGCAGTGCAGAAGCAGCAGTGCAGCGATCGTTTCCGCACCGAATCTATATTTATTGTGCTGTACACACTGAATTAAAGTGATAGTGCATTGTTCATGGTCAAAGTGAACATGGATTGACATGAAAATGTTGCAATTTCACCATAAATTCATATAATTCAAGTCTATTGTGTATCATAGTCACCATATGACTTTCAGCCCTTGGTAAAGCAAAGAAAAGCAAAACACACTATTACCAGGAGTTGTAAAAGTAACAAATGCGATCAGAAGTATATCTAAAGATTTTTCTTCATGTAAAATACACTACACAGCATGTGATATTGTGTGTGAGAGAGGGGGAACAGAACGAGGCAATCACGTGACAGGCTGGTGGTTGGAGAAAAACATGAATTTCTATATGACCTGCAGGATTTCTTGTAATAAGATTTCAATGCAAAAGATAAGGCATGGGAGGCAGTTTCCTCGGCAGTTTTTGTGGATGGTAAGTTTTAATAAAAAATGTTTGATACTACCCTTTCACGTAAGAGATGTACCATGTTTAAATATTTAAAATCTAAATAATGGTGAACTACTTACCCATTGTTGTATTTGTGGTAAACAGTAGCTGTGCACTGCAAACACGTCTTATGTGAAAGCATAATAAAATGCGTTCTGCTTCCGCACCAGGTACGCACCGCTTATGTTCTTCAAATGGATCACATGTGAAATGGGCGTAATAGACTTTATTCACAGCAGCGTCAGCTTTGATTTTTTATGGGAATGACAAGCAGGTTGTGAGGGAAAGATTTACAGTCTCTTCAATTGGTTGTTACGTTGTTTAAAGAGTTTTTGGATCGTTTGGGTGATGGAACATTGAAAAATATATTTCCAAGAAACAAAAATACAGAATACTCCAGACAACATGAATTGTGGAAAATGAGATGAGATATTGGAGCTTTTTAATAGTTTTATACAGTGCGTGACACTGAAGAGACGGTAAGTCTATTCAACACAGCCTTGCTTTCATTCTTGTCAAAAATCAAAGATAGCCCTGCTGTGAAAAAGGCCTGCAGTGCTAATATCACTGTTAAGTAAACTAGAGGATAATATTAAGTAAATGACATTTTACACACAATATGGAGTTTGGTGACAGTAGTTTGATGGTTCTTGAGCTGAAATTGATCTGTGCTTACCGAAATGCTAACCTGCCCCCAGTGGCCGAAGCGGAAAGTGTTTTTTGTACATATGGGCATGTGTGAGCTTCAGTTTCTGGGTGAAATGTCCACAGAGTGGCAACAAGAGTGAGTTGTAAAACTAGTTGTAAAAGGGGTTAGTTCGCCCAAAAATGACAATTCCCAGCTCTGAAAGTCCTTTCAATGCAAGTAAATGGTGGCCAGAAATATGAAGGTCCAAAAAGAAGATAAAAGCAGAATAAAAGTAATCCATATGAATCCAGAGGTTAAATAACCAAAACCCAAAAGCGATATGGTAAGTGTTGGCTAGAAACAGATCAATATATAGTCCTTTTTGACTATAAATCTCCAAATTGTATTTTTTACATCTGTAAGTCAAAGGTAGCACCTTCATCTGAAAGTGAAAATGTTTATTTATAGTAAAAAAAAAAATATATATTTTTTTTGAAATATTTAAATATTGATCTTTTTCTTACCCACACCTATCATCTTCTAAGATGGCTTTTCCCACTGGAGTTTTATGGATTACTTTCATGCAGCCTTTATGAGCTTTTTGGACCTTCAGATTTCTGGCCATTCACTTGCACTGAAAGGTCCAACGGAGGTGAGATATTCTTCTAAAAATCTTAATTTGTGCACGCTCATCACTGATTATGTGTTAGTGATTTAAACTATTAAACGCAGAACTTCCAAGAATCATTCATAAAACAACATTGTTGAACAGTAACATGCAAGCTAAAATACACAAACTGTGATGGACGTTACTGCTATGTTTCAACACTGCATGAGAAATCTATTACTGTATTTATTCTCTGAATTTATTGATCAAAATGCATCTTCATAAGAGGAAGTTTCCCGCACTATAAAGTTATAAAGTTATAAGCTCTACAAGTCATTTTAACCTGAAATCACCTTGTCCAAAACCATTTCTAAAATGGTGATACAGTACAACAGAAATACATTTATTATTTATTAATTAGCCTAATACATATTTATTAATTATTAATGCTAGTTAGCTTTAATAGATGGTAGTTTGTAAAGTGTATTTTGGGGTTGTGGTATTGTTTATCTATTGGGGCCAGTTGTTCAAAAAATTTAATCTGGATCAAAATGATCCGGATTTGGAAATCCCATTTTTTCCTATCCAGGATCAGGTAATCCGTCTTACTTTTATGCCGGTTTTTCAAAGCAACATTGGACTGGATCACCCTGATCCAGATACACAGTTTTCAAGATTACCAAATCCGGATTACCAGTGCTCTAAATGGGACAACATATCACAATGTGGGCTACCAGCTATGTAAAGAACAGGTAGAAGAGCCAACATGGGGTCACTGTAAGTGTTTCTTATTTTGAGACAAAACACAAAAATAACATAAACATCCACTTCTAATCATAATTTATTTTATGACCCACATCTGAACCACAACAAAATAAACAACAAACATACATTAACAAATACATTGAGGACATTTTGAAAATGTCTTAAAAAAAATGAAATGGCTAAATATCCAATAGTTAACGAAATAAAGAATGTTCAGGGTTCTTCTTCATCTGAGGAGGAGAGACCAGCATTTCCAAGCCCCGCTTTTAGGAGGTGGATCTGAAGTTTCGCTTTGGTTTGCTGTAGTTTGGTCAGCTTGATTTGTTCCTCTGCCAGGAGTATCTGTGCTTCTGCTCTTTCAGTTTCTCGTTTAAGAAGTGATTCATAGAAATCATCATTTTTATTCGGCAAAGGACGCTTCAAGCCTCTTTTCTGAGCTCCTGTGACTGCTGGCTCTACCAGTGAGGATCCAGGTTGTTCTTCAATAATAGGGCTAAGATCCAGAATGAATGTTTCCTCTGCATTAGGAGGAACTGGCTCACTTTCCTCTACAATTGTAGGCTCACCATCCCCTACAACACCTTGAATCCCATGCAGAGCTTTAGAGTTCTCACCTCCAATAATGTCCAGAATCACATCTGTGTATTCACCTTTCTTAAAGGATTTGTTGCCTGTTTGGGTGTTTTTTGCTTCAGCAAGGTCCTTCGTTGTTCTGGCCCTCAGATTCTTCCATCTAAATTTCACTTGCTCCAAGGTCCTCTTCTGGCCAGACCCCATTGCATTTACATTCTGGGTGATTTCAACCCAAATGTCTTTCTTCCTTTTGTTAGTCACCATTCCACCTGCAACAGAGCTTCCTACTATTGAGGCATAATGGCACTTAACACCCTCCAGCAGTGCATGGGTTTCTGCAACAGTGAAATTAGGTCCTTTTGAGTCCATGGTTTCACCGCTTCTGTTGTAGTGAACATAGTATTTATAGGCCTTGGGCATGATTGATTTAATTGAACACAAGCCACAGCACGTCAGCCAATTGGTGTGTGGGTATTTGACAGCCATCTTGTATTCAGCCTTTCTCAGAGGACTTAGAGAGAGGCACTGACATGGCAGGTATTGTCCATCGCTACCACCGTGTTGGTGGAAGAGGATACCGTCAAAGGGTGTATGTTGAGCGTGCACAACCACTGGAGCAATACACCACTGAAGAACTGTATGCTCGCTTTCGCTTTGGGAATGCTGATATTAAGTACATTGCAGACCTTGTCAGGCCAAAACTTCAACGGAGAACCCGAAGGAGTCACAGTCTGTCTGTGGAAGAACAGGTCCTCATTGGTCTGCGCTTCTATGCATCTGGGACTTTCTACAAAGTTGTTGGTGATAATATGGGAGTGGACAAATCAACTGTGAGTGATGTAGTGAAAGCTGTGTCCGTTGCATTGGCCAGCCTGGTCAATCAGTTTGTTTCACTTCCAAAGGATGTCCAGATTGCCCAGACCAAGCACAAGTTTTTTCTTTTGGGGAACATGCCCAATACTATTGGGGTTATTGACTGCACTCATGTGCATATCCAAGCACCTCATGAGAGGGATTGGGAGTACATCAACCGAAAGGGGAGGCGCAGCATCAACATCCAACTTGTGGGCGATGCTGACCTCATCATCACAAACTGTGTCGTGAAGTGGCCTGGGTCTGTTCATGATGCACGCATCCTGAGAGAGAGTGCTTTATACAGAGAGCTCCAAACCCACCGACCGGATGGCATAATATTAGGAGACAGTGCCTATCCACTCCTACCATGGCTGATGACTCCTTTTCTTGCAGCAACCACACCTGCGCAGGCACGCTTCAACACTGCTCATTGCAAAACAAGATGTGCAACTGAGCGTTTAAATGGAGTTCTGAAGAGACGCTTTGCATGCCTTAACTACTTGCGAGTGGAACCACAGGGAGCATGCAACATAATACTTGCGTGTATCGTCCTGCACAACATCACTACCAGGCGCAATGTCCCTCTCTGTGATGATGTTTATGATGCACCTGAGCCTGTTGAAGAACCAGACCAACCTCTGGTGGTCTGTCAGAATCAGGGACTGAATGGACGTATAGTAAGGGATGCAATTGTTAGACATTATTTTTGACAGGCTCATCTCTGATGATTGTTTCTTTGAAATGAATATACGGTGATGAATGACCGAAAAATGAATATATTATTTTTGTTTGTTACTGAAATCTGTTTGGGGGATTATTTCATGGGGACAAGATAATTTTTATTTTATTTTTACTTTACTATACTGAATAGCTTAATTGTTAGCCTATGTCTACTTTATCACTGTTACAACGGTTACACAAGTCAAGTGCAAAATATAAATAAAAGTATATACACTAAATTATACAAATGTATTATTTGACCAATTTTAAAGTTTTACTACATTTTCTTCCTGAAATCCACCTTGAAATCCTACCCCCTGTTGGGATCAGGATAATCCTGTTTTTTTTGGATCAAAGTTATCCAAATCCCACTGACAAGTTTTGAACAACACAAACTGAAGGTTTGATCCAGATTAAAACTAGGATTGGATTCCCTGATCTAATCTGATTTCAGATTCCTTCTTTCCCTTTTGAACAACCCATTTTCAAGATTTGATCCAATCCGATAACCAAAATCCGATCAGCTTACCTTTGAACAACTGGCCCTAGATATTTACTGTCAAAAACAAGAAAACATAGGCTGTACTGTCCTCTACTGGTTCTGTCTTGCTATGACGGGATAACTACATGCACTATACTGTATAAACATGGCAAACTACGACACATTAAATGTTATAATATCATGTTTGTCAAATAGATTTTGTCAAATCTTTTTATATTGTGGTCAATCAATTTACAAATTTTACTGAATTATTAGATTCCACTACAAAATAAAACAAATAAAACAGAGTAAGGGAAAGTTAGTCAACACAAACTTTAATTTTGGTTTGGCAAAACCTTTTAAACATTTCAAAAGTTTAATAAGAGACATATATAGACATGAAGACAGACAGACTTTAGTCTTTTATTAAGATGTCTCTTTTGATTTCATGACCTTTTTACAGTCAATAAACTTTTTCAAAAATGTATAAACCAACATGAATACAAAGATTACATTTCTAACAACACAAACTTTTTGACTAGGGTAGTCAAATAATTTTATGAATTGCATTTTTTATGTACCTAATAATAAATTAATATGTCCAGACAATAAAAAAAGTCACGCCATCGACCCAAATATTGACCCTCACATGGTACAGGATATTATTATTTATGGGCCTGAATAATATGAAAATAATAACGACACTGATAGCCCCTCTACCGCTCTTGTGTCTTGTCTATACCAAATTTGGTGAAAATCGTCCACAAGGTGGCGCTATTATGAGCTAATTTGAATTTGTTGTAATAACTTCTTATTTCTAAGGGTTAGAGTTAAAATTATTATTTCCTCTAATTCCTTGAGTCAAAACGAAGAAAACATGTAGCCCCTAAAAATGTTCTGCCATTTTGTATTTTACTGATTTTTGAAAAACCTACTTTTGCAAACTCTTCCTAGGCCATTTTTTCCGATCTGCTTTAAATTTTGCACGTATAATCTAGGGACCGTCTTTTTATATTTTTTATCTGTCAAATTGTTTCGAAGACATAAGCCAGTGAAATATTTTGGTTTGAACTATCACTACTGCTATGCTTTTATTTGTGTGCACAAGGTCCAAACATGACAAAACGTAAAAAATATAGACACCAGGATAGTCTGAGGACATGTGGTGAATTTCATAAATTTATAATATAATATTTATTTCAACTGTATTGACCGATAAAGGATGTACTTCTGATTTTGTCCACTAGATGGAGCAGCAAGTTAAGAAATTCAATTAAATCCTCTGACTTTAAGATATTGATCTTGTAATGTAATATCTGTGCACGTTTTCATCAAGTTCAGTTTTTCCTGATTTAATTGACCAGCTATCCAAAATCTCATTTATACATGGTAATTCAAGGATGTATTATCAAATTTGCCAAGACTAAAAATCCTTGAAAAGTCTCTTTGACTTAGTATTTTGCTCTGTAATGCGCTAATTCTAATAAAGAAATCTTGTAATATAATATCTGTGCAGCAAAAAATAGCAACAGCTATCCAACCAATGAAAAGCCATATAAAATCTGTTTGAGTTTTCTCATGTTCAGTTTTTCCTTATTTAACTGTCCAGCAATCCATATATTTATGCATGGTAAATCAAGGATGTATTACTGATTTTGTCCACTAGATAGAGCGCCAAGTCTGAAAATCCTCTTGGAATTTGCGTTTTGCTCCTTGTAATGTGCTGTTGTTCATCGATTAAAAATCAAATCTTCTTCTTCATAATCTTCTATTGTCATTCTGTTGTCATTCTAATAAAATTCAAATTTTGCAGCTGTGATATGAAAATCTTTTGGAATAAATTTTTATACAAAAAAAGCTTTTTCCGAAGTATTCACAGGATCTACTGTGTCCAATTTAATTATATTGGCCATGTCCTGGCCATTCGTGCTTGGACCCTGATGATTGCCGCTTGCGGCTATATTTCTTATTCTTCTTACTTTTTTCTGCCCTAAAAGCGTATGGGCAGCAAAATCTTAGGACCTTAGAGACACCAGACTTGGATGTGTCCATGTCATAGACAGGATCTATTCTGCCAAATTTGGTCATTTTTGTCATGCTCACCAGGAAAGTCTGAAGACATGTCTACAATATCTGTTTTAGGGAACACTTTAAAATGATCAGGAAATTCAACACTGTAGGACAGTTCAGTATGTAGTACCAATTTTGTCCACTAGAGAGAGACACGAGATCCTTGAGCATTTTAAAACCAGTCAAAGCGTTCCCTTTATTCTGCTGTGCCAATGTGTGCATAAATTATAACAGAAATAACATCTAGCCACAGCCAGTCCCTGTGAATAGGAAAAATCAGACAAAATAATGTACTTTCTGCTATATATATTCAACTAATTCAATAGTCAAAAGCACAACATTCTAATTACCTAAAAGTCTGTATTTGCCATAGACCTTATTCACAGTAGCGGTATATTGGATTTTTGATTGGAATGAAAACAAGTATGAGATATACGTAGACTACATGCACTGTATGAAGCCATTTAAAGTTTTTAGGTCACATTTAATATTCACAACTTATGCTTTGTGCAGTTTCTTGTCTACAGATTTTTTTAAAATATGTTCTTTTATTTGGAAAGATAATTTTTCTACGTTTTGTCTGGATACATTTTTTTAAACAGCAGTTCAACCAATTGAAAAAACTGTAAGTCACACTCTCATTTTCATCTTGTCAAAAAAACAAAAATGGTACAACTGGAATAAGGTCCATGTTTGCTTGTTGGCCCTTGAAGATATTTATATGGTGGCCAAGCAGCAAACTTTATTCTTTTTCATATTCTTTTTTTTCTGACCTAAAAGTCTCTTGGTGTCAGAGACCATAAAATGTGGAGTCACAAAACTTCCAAATCCCCTCACTACTCAGGCACACAAATGCACACCCATCTGACCCTAGGTGGCACTATAATAAAGACTTTTACGTTTTGGCTCATATCTCTGCAACCATAAGGGCTAGATTCTGTGAGTCAAGCCCTACAAAATATGTCTGTCTATAATTATAGTATATGTCTATAATTTCTTTCTGCCATTTTGAATTATTGAAAAACCTACTTTTTTTAAGTCCTCCTAGACCGTTAGTCCGATTGGCATGAAATTTTGAATACATCATCAACAGACGCACCTGAGAAAAGGAATTTTGATACTTCAAATCATTTAGAAGAGATTAATGATAAAATTCCTTTGGTTTAACATGATTTTAGTAATTGATCAATATCTATTCAATGCAAACTCTAAACGTAACCAAACTCGGTGCACATAGTCAACAGCATGTTTAGAAGATGCCAGCAATGTAAGGGCACTACAACAAAAAAACACTTTGCAGCTGTTTGAGTGACAAAGTTCAAATTTGACATGCATCTTCTTTGGTTTAAATGCTAACATATTCTTAATTTTTTTTTTTTTTTTGACAAAATAACAAAAATAGCCACCAATGGTTAATCAAATTTCAGCACCTTATAACTTGTATTGGTAATGGCCAAAGGTTATGGAAATTACTATACCCAAGCAGGGTATCTACACAAAGCCGCATTAGCTAATTCGTGTTTTTGCTAATAACTCTGTTATTAGCAAAAACTCGGAACTGAATTAAAAATAACTCGGAACTGTGTAGGCTACAATACAAATTTGTAGCTTCTCTGAATCCAGCAGTGCCACCAAATCATATGGTCACTTGAATTTCCACAAGAAACATTTTCTACAATTTCTATTTATTCGAAAAACCAACTTTTTTTGGGCCGTTTGCCCGATTCTCACGAAACTTGATATACATAATTCACAGACCCTCCTGTCAAAAATATATCAAAAATATTTTGATTCGTCATATTGTTCTGAAGATATAAGCAAATATGTTTTGGGGAGTGGCCTTTAATGACTAATTAGCCTATATCTTGTGAGCATGTGACTATACTGGATGAGATGGATTCAAATGCAGAAAAGGTTTAATGACAAATTTCCAAAACACAGAGGGCAAATCCAGAGAAGTGTAGATAAACAGAATACAGGTCAAAGCCAGGAGATCAGATCAATAAATAAACAGGCGGAGAAGTGCAAGTGGAAAACAAACAAACACGAGAAAGAACGGACAGATAACCTACTAGGGTTTTACAGGAGTTAGCAAAGCAAGATTACTTTCTAGCAATAACCAACAAAAAACCAAGGGAACAGGCAGGGTTTAAATAGAGAACAAAACAGTGCAGGTGAAACTAATATTCGGGTGATTGGGAACGAGTGTGGGAACTGGAAGAAGCGGGGTGGATTATGAAACTGGAGTCCATGACAGAGCACAATATTCAAACTTAGCAAAACTTAAAAATCATGGGAAAAGGAACATTCTGAGGTCACATGCAAAATGTAATCAATTTGTCATCGCTGTAACAGAAGAAATAGCTATTTTTAAGCAGTTAGAAATATGGGGATAATATGTTAGGAAATATAGTTAGAAATATATATAGATAATATGTAAATAAATAAATAAATAAAATATGTCAGTATTTTTTGTCCACCAGAGACAGTTTGATTTTGATTCTTTCTGTGATTCAACAGAAATACTAACATATTTTACCACAGTCCCTTTAAATCAGATAATCTTTTGAAGTCCATTATGCACCACTGTCTAACTGTCAGTAAATTGTTGAAGGGATTACGTAATGTTTAAAAATTCTGTGCATCTCAATTCAGCAATTTTTTAAACATGCTTTGTGATTTAACACCACTCATCAATGTCGTTTGAGATGTCGTTAAGGCAGGACTCACGTTTCGAGAGGAGCAGCGTGCGGCTTGAAGCAAAGCAAGTTAGTTCAGCAGTCAGTACTATGCAAGATGTAAGTAGTGAAACTATATTTGTCCTAGCAGTGGGTGAAAAAAAATTGTCATGCATCACGATTCTTCCTCCAACAATTATGGATAGATTCTCAAAAATTCAGATTCGATTCTGAGATCAGTTTCAAACACTCCAGGTCAGTAGCATTTATCTGTTTGCCAGAGACAGATGTTAGAAACACATGCATATACTAAAGTTAAGCGCACACTACTTGACTGATTGTAGACTGTGTGTATCAACCACACACCATTCGGCTCCTAATGAAACTACCATATCGAAATTAATTCACAAACTTGCGCACATAGGCATAGAAACCGGAGAGTTTATTCATAATTTGTCAACAAACAGCATGAAAGATGAGTTTGCACCAGTAATTACACTAATTTGCACAACAGGGAAAAACAGCTGAAAATATTAATGAGGCAGCGGTTCGGTAGATGTGGGTGATGTTTTTATTTACTCATCATTTTTTGTCTGCTTCTTCCCAATGTCTTTCACTCCTCTTGCGCTAGCTCTATTTCATTAGCTGTTGTTTATTGCTGATCTGTCGCTTGTCAGCATGAGGGTGCTAACCTGACATCTGGTCAAACACATTTCAAGCATGTGAAACTTATACTAGCAGAGTAAACAGATGGACCAGCACACACGAGATGCTTGATAGATCTTTTTCAATTTAAAATCCCACTATTTGTGCCGCTTTACCATCACCCGTGGTGAAGATAAGCAAAACTGTCATCTGCACTCTCACAGAAGAAATCTCATGGACCAGCAACCTCTAGTTATAGTTAAAATACTTTTTACATTCTGAGGAAACATATGGAAGCCCAGGAGTGCCATTTAGAGAAGAATGAAGGAATAATTTATCAATCTATTAATTAGATTTTTTTAAAAATATACCAATTTATAAATTAACAAATAAATAGATACATTTAAATATGTTTACTTAATATTTTAAAATGTACTTTTATTTTGCAAAAAACATCACATTAATAATTCAATTTTAAATGCACTTTTAAAAAGCATTTGGCAATTGCTTTTCTTCATCCATTTGCCAAGTGTCATTATTAACAATAAAAACGTACATTAATAATTCATATATTTTTTTCATGTTTAAAATGTCAAGAAATGTAGCAATAAATTAGTACATTAATGAGTCTTTTAAATGCACTTTTGAATGCACGTTAAAAGCACCTTTTAAATGGCATCTTAAAAAGGCAATTGATTTTCCTCATTCGTTTGCCAATGGCAACCAATTAACTTTTGATTCAGTAATAAGACACACCCCCTCTCCCACATACCACCCAAAGAAGATGTAAGATGGCCTGTCATTGGACGATGTGATATTAGATGTGTTCGAATTCATGCAGCACTCCTCAGACCAATCGGCACTGGACTTGAAGCAGTGCATCTCGGTTAGAAATTCTGTCCAACTTGAACCACCGCCACCACTGTGTCACTGTGACATATGTCACCAAAGTACCGCAAGAGCAATTCGAGAGCACCCAGCAAAAAAATAAAAATAAAAATCATAATGATTAAAAATACTGACTCTTTTAATGGTATTAAAATAATACAGGCTTTTATTGGACTTTCTTCTTGTACAAACAACAGGCACTATATTAAGCAGCACATAAACCTTTCAAATGAACAGTGTTTCTGGTTATTTTATGTAAAATTCATACATCTGTCTATCATGAATCACATTTCGTCTGCAAACTTCACATGATCTTCCGTGACTGGTGTAGCAAACGACGGGAAGAGGAAAGTGTCCGGCTTGGCTGCTCTTTTTTCAACTCCTCCCCCGACTGAAAATGGCAAATCTCGCTGATCGGCAAATTGAGATACAGATCAATTTGAACAAACCTCTTATTGGATTTGAGAAACCCACGCATAAGAAATTGATGCGACGCATATCAGAAGTTAATGGTGACTCGTTCACTGTTGCTGTGAAATGCTGAAAACGGTCCTACCTGAGCATGCACAGTGATATGTGTCCAGGACGGAAGCTGTTAATCGTGATGCTGTCAACAGGACCAGCCTACCAACCCGTAGCCCGAACTGAAACATATACAGAAACTGCAATTTGCCTCACCCTACTTCACCGCTTGAGGTAAAGAGCCGATGAAGAATACTGCCAAATCATGTACTAAAGCATCTCTGTGAAGTTGATTGAGAAAATGAACTGTGTGCAGAGCTGGAATAGACGTCTTACACTGAAGCAGTTCTAATAGAAGATGTTTCTGATTTAATTTGTTTTGGTCATTTCATAATTTCCATACTTTTGTGTTACATCTTAGTTTTGATTAAAATCTAAAATCTAAGATAACAGTAACAGAACTTTTCTAAATAGTTCACGTCTTACACTGTATCATTTGGTTGTGTTAAATGAATCAAAGTAATTCTAATTATTTTGCTCTCTTAATTATTCCATGTCACACTCAGCACATGTAAATTACATGGTTCCTTCCATTGTGAATGAACCTAGCTTTATACAAACTCTTACTGACCTCTACTGGACTAGATGGCATCAATACTCATTACATCCCCTTTACATGTTAAGAAATAAGGAAAATAGCCAAGAACTTTTAACACACATCACCACACATACTTCTATTCTATAACATACCAATAAGTAGGCAAGAATTCAATATCATCACAACAAGTAGAAAACACATTCCAATATTTTGCACCAAGTAGAAAACACAATTCATATATTAATAGACCGCCCAGTTTCATCACAACCAACAACAGACAAGAATTCAATATCATCACAACAAGTAGAAAACACAATTCATATACTAACAATCCACCGATTTCATCACATCCAACCAAGACAGATTATACATTTTTGTTTTTTATTTTATTTATTGTCCGTTTATCTACAAGTCAATTATAACAGGGGATTTTCGAGCCCTCTAGTAATTTGGCTCATAGTCTTAATAATAATAGTATTTGACTAACTGGGGCCCAGTTCAGGAAGCAGACAAACTGGTTTATCCAAACGTCTGCTAGCTGCCTTGAGACATCACACAGGTCACATAAACTACAACACATAGTGACTGTATCACAAAAGATACCACATAAAGACTGTGTCTATTACCCAAATTACGAAAACACAAAACCCTCACTAAATCATTTAAAACATTTTTTTATTAAGATCAAACAAAAAAATAAACATCATATAAAGGTAGGGATACTAAACATTAGATCTCTTAAACAAACCAAAACACTAATTGTAAATTAAATTATTACAGATCGTAGATTGGATGCGCACTGTTTGACTGAAAACTGGCTTATACCAGATTAATATATTAGTTTACATGAATCTACTCCCCCAGGTTATTGTTATAAACATGAGCCTCGTCTGAAGGGTCGAGGAGGAGGTATTGCTACAATTTACAGTGTAGTTTTTGGTGTTACTCAGAGAACAGGATATAAGTTTAAGTCTTTTGAACTAATAATGCTTAATGTGACTGTCAGATATAAATAAAAAAACTCTGTTGTCTTTTGTCTTTGCTACAGTATATAGATCACCTGTGCCTTATACTGATTTCCTTGGTGATTGCAAATGTTTTATCAGAACTTATAGTTACTGTAGATAGAGTAATTGTGTGATGTCAACATTCACATAGATAATGAAAATGACATATTGGGATTAGCGTTTATCCATATTCTCAACTCTCTTGGAGTCAGACAAAAAATGACAGGACCAACTCATCACCATAATCATACACTAGATTTAATTCTGTCATATGGAGTTACTGTTAATAATATAAAAATTGTGCCGCAGAGCAATGACATCTCAGATCATTACCTCGTCTCTTGTATGCTGAAATCAGCTAATGTTTCTCAATCTACACCACGCTATCGTTCAGGTAACTATTCTTTCGACCACTAAAGATAGCTTCACTAATAATCTTCCAGATCTATCTCATACACTCAGTAATCCCCAAAGCCCAGAAGAACTTGATGAAATACAAAAAATATAAATGCAGTCTTCTCTAGCACTCTTGATAGTGTCACCCCTCTTCGATTAAAGAAAATTAAAAGAAAAAAGCCCTGTACCATGGTACAATGATCACACTCATGCTCTCACTTGCAACTTCAATCCTTCGCTGTCATAGGTCACGAAGAGCTAACAAAACATATTGAAATATCAAAAGCCGCAACATGTTAGATCCAATACCAAATAAGCTCTTAAAAGAGGTATTCCCTGTAATCTCAGAACCTCTTCTTAATATTATTAACTCCTCACTTTCCTTAGGACACGTCCCAAGAAACTTTAAAATGGCAGTTATCAAACCACTTATTAAGAAACCACAGCTTGATCCTGGAGAACTGGCTAATTATAGACTGATTTCAAAACTCCCGTTTATGTAAAAAATACTAGAAAATGTAGTATCCTCTCAACTATGTTAATTACTACAGATAAATAGTATATATATATATGAACAATTTCATTAGTGCTTTTAGATCTTAGTGCTTCATTCGACACGATAGATCACAACATTCTCTTAGAGAATAGGCTAGAGAATTATGTTGGCATTTGTGGACTTGCAAGCTTCATTTACCTTTGAGGTGGACACTTTAAGGCGTACAGTCGCCTGGTAGAAGGTGCTCTGGCCCGAGTAATAGTGTCTACCACCATGGATGGTAGGCTGCTCAGATCCTCCTCGTTCCGTCCAGGGGCCAGACGTGGAGGTTCCAGAGGTCTGGTCGTGGGTGCCAGATTGTGACTCGTCCCTGAGAAAGAAAGTCTTTCCTAAGGAGAATATTCCAGCTAGGGGTGCTGCATGCATCAACCCAAGGGGCGTGACCGCCGCCATATGCCCCAGGAGCCTCTGAAATTGTTTCAGTTGGACTACTGTTCTCCCCCTGAATACCTTCAGGCAATTCAGCACCAACTTAGCGCGCTCTTTAGTGAGACGAGCGGTCATAGCGACCGAGTCCAAATTGGCTGCTATATATTTATATATATATTTGCACCCCTAGGCTTCATGGATTGACAAATGTTAAAAGAAAAGTCAAAGTCAAACAATAAAGAAAAGAAATTGGCAAATGGATGAAGAAAAAAATTGCCAAATGCTTTTAAAATGTAATGTAAAAGGTGCATTTAAAAATGACTTATTAATGTGCTGTTTTAAGTACATTTTAAAACATGAACTAAATAATAACATTTAAATGTGTCTATTTATTTGTCCATTTATAAACTGATTTATCTATTCACATTTTTATTTTTTCGAATTAATAGATAATTTTTTTCCTTCATTCTTTTGTAAATGACACTTCCTGGGCTTCCATAGAAACATGCAAAATTTTATGAAGGATAAGAAGTCCTTTTAGATGGCTGAATAACTTGTATTTATGTATTACATAAATGCATAGATCTTTTGGTACACTGAAAATGTGTTTTAAAAGTTTGTCTTATATAAGTTTGTATCTGTTTTATATAATTCGTTTGCAAAGAAATCTGTCATCTCCAAAATGCTTGTAGATAATCAAATGTCACCTTAATTTGTATACATTTTGAAGTCAGAAGTTTACATGCACATAGGTTGAAGTCATTTTTTAACCACTACACAGATTTAATATTAGCAAACTATAGCTCCCTGTCTGTCGCTCACTTCGATGTCGTGTCAAAGAAGTGACACTAGGGGTCTCTCTTAAGCGCCGAATATGCCTCTGATCTATGAAAAAAGGCCAATGAGAAGTTGGCGAACAGTATTTGCATACCCCGCCCCCGGACATACGGGTATAAAGGTGAGGAAATACTATACGTTCATTCAGAAATTTTCTTCGGAGCTGATGGTCGTATATGCAGCCAGCTGCGAGTGACACACCAGAATCCTGCTTCTATCCTCTGACAGCTCTGTTTGCTGTTGGATCTATGGCGCACTTCAGCGGCTTTCTCCTTCTCTGCACGGCGTGCAGTTTGCCCCTGGGCGCTTCGACAGCACAGAGTATTTAAAAGAGTTTATTTAAAAGAGTAATTTTCTCTATAAAAGAGTTTATTCTCTGAAAGAGCAATACACAGCGGCGTTGAACGTCCTTTTCAGGACGCGTCTTTTTAAAGATGCCATTCCGCCCCTGTGTAGTTCCTTGATGCGGTAGAGTGCTCTCCGCTTCAGATGGCTGCAGGCGTTGTCTCGTGTGTCTGGGCAGCGATCACACCGAGGCAGCGTTTGTGGATGGTTCATGCTCTCACTGCGAGGGCATGACCATGGCAACGTTGCGGTCGCGGCTTGCTTTCAACAGAAAGCATGCCACTCCAGCCGCCCCCCGTGTTGCTCCTCCTTCCCACGGGATTGAGGATGATGCGGCTGGCGATGGAGGCGATTTGGGGAGGGCAGCGGGTGCCGCTCTGCCGGGCACGCCCCCTCGGACCACCTGCCCCCTGGCACGTTCATTGACTCCCGTCCGTGCTCGAGGTAACAGCGGCTCGCCTCACGGCCAGTCTGCCTATCCTCTGGAGCTCGAGGTGGATGAGCTCGCCGCTGCATCGGAGAGCACGGTGTCTGACGCTGATACCTCCCCTGAGCTGCCGCCTTCGGCCCAGCACGCCCAGGTTGAGGCTGACGCGCAGATGTCCGAAATGCTTGCTCGGGCTGCCGTCAGTGGGGGGCTGGATTGGAACCCTCCGTCCTCCCCACACCATGGATGACTGGTTCCTGGGGTCTGGGCGCCGCTCACAGCCTCGCCCCCCCAGTCCTGTTTTTCCCGGAGGTGCATGACGAGCTGACGTCTTCGTGGAGAGCCCCACTCTCCACTCGTCAAAAGCCCTGCTCGTCCGCTCTCGCTACCCTCAACAGCGGAGTGGCCCACAGGTATACGACGATTCCACAGGTGGATAGGGCTATTGCGCTCGATCTATGCCCCGGAAACCCTACCACCTGGCGGGGTCATCCTATACTCCTTTCCAAGGGCTGTAGGATGACATCCTCGTTTAACTCCAAAGCCTACAGTGCTGCGGGACAGGCCGCTTCCGCCTTGCACGCCATAGCCATCCTTCAAGTCCACCAGGCCAAGGCGCTCAGGGATCTGCAAGAGGATAGTCCTGACCCTGATGTGTTGCAGGAACTGCGCTCAGCGACTGACCTCGCCCTCAGGGCCACGAAGGTCATGGCGTAGGCACTCGGGCAAGCGATGGCCACGCTTGTGGTCCAGGAGCGTCATCTGTGGCTGAACTTGGTCGAGATGCCGACAAAGTTCGCTTCCTCAATGCCCCCCTCTCCAAGTTCGGCCTCTTCGGCGACACCGTCGAGGACTTCGCCCAGCAGTTCTCTGCGGTGAAGAAGCAGACGGAGGCCATCTCTCACATCCTGCCCCACCGCAAACCTGCCGCCACGGGCCCTGCCCCTGGGCGTCCCCCTGCGGCCAAGAAACACCCTGCTCCGCCTCAACCAGGGCCCAGCTCTCAGCCCCAGCGTCGAGCACACTGCAGGAAGCAGACGCCCCCTGTCTCCCGGACCCCCTCGAGGACCCGTAAGGCTCCCAGGCGCCCCTGTGACGGTTGACCCAGGGACCGAGACGTTAGCTCCAGAGTTGGTAAGACCACTCTGTCCCCCGGTGGAGGGCCGGGAGGAGAATATTTTGTTACATTTTCATTTGCCGTCCCCCCTAGATGGGGCTACGGTACCCACATTCTCAATAAAAGAGCTATTTCCTTTATCTCTGGGTCACCTGGCCCGCAAATGCCGTTCTCACAGCACTCTGCCGCCAGATTTCAACAGTCCCGGCCTCCTGGACACAGAGCACCCGTCTCCAGCCACACGACTGTTCCCTGGCTGGCCGGTTCTGACGAGTCTAGAGGACGCCTACCCTGGACCTCCTCCTCAGTCGCTAACCCGCCCCCTGCCGGGTGTGCGGAGCAAGGTAAGTGCTTTGAGTCTTTTCTCAGCACTGAAGACTCGGGACGCGTCATCGCCTCCCGACGCTGCCCTACCTGCTCCGCCCCGCTGCTCCGCCCCGCTGGGTACATCAAAAACAATTGTCCCTATGGTGCCCCGAGCGCAAAGGTTGGATGCGTGGCTCTCACTTCCCAACCCGTCTCGCTGGCTGGCCCAGACCATTCGACTCGGTTACACAATTCAGTTTGCCAGGCCCCTGCCCCCCTTCATGGGGGTCCGCTTTTCCACAGTACACGGCGAACATGCCAGTCCCTGCACGCGGAAATCGCCACTCTTTTACTCAAAGACGTGATAGAGCCTGTCCCTCCAACCGAGATGAAGAGGGGTTTCTACAGCACTTACTTCATCGTACCCAAGAAAGGCGGTGGCTTACGACCAATGTTGGACTTGCGAGTTCTCAACCAAGCGTTGCACAAACTCCCGTTCAAAATGCTCACGCAGAAACACATCTTAACCTGCGTTCGACATCTAGATTGGTTCGCAATGGTAGACCTGAAGGACGCGTACTTCCACGTCTCAATTCTGCCTCTACACCGCCCCTTTCTATGGTTCGCGTTCGATGGACAGGCGTATCAGTACAAGGTCCTCCCTTTCGGCATGTCTCTGTCCCCTTGCCGTCTTCACGAAAGACGCATAGGCAGCTCTTGCCCCGCTCCGAGAAGCCGGCATCCGCATACTCAATTACCTTGACGACTGGCTCATCCTGGCCCACTCGCGAGAGTTACTATGCACTCACAGAGACCAGGTGCTCAGGCACCTCAGCCATTTGGGGCTTCAGGTCAACTGGGAAAAGAGCAAGCTTACTCCAGTCCAGAGCATCTCTTTTCTCGGCATGGAGTTAAACTCGGTCTCAAAGTCAGCACGTCTCACCAACGAGCGTGCGCAGTCAGTGTTGAGCCACTTTCAGGCCAGGCACGACGGTCCCCTTAAAAGTTTTTCAGTGGCTCCTGGGGCATATGGCATCCGTCTCCTCCTTTGACTCAAGTCGCTGCGTGCCACTCACATCCCCGGCAACCTCAATGTGATAGCAGATGCGCTGTCATGACAACGCTTGCCTGACAGAGAGTGGAGGCTTCACCCCCACTCGGTTCAGCTGATCTGGGAACCGTTCGGCAAGGCCCAGGTAGACCTGTTTGCCTCCCGAGAGACCTCCCACTTCCCGCTCTGGTACGCCTGCTCAGAGGCTCCCCTCGGGGCAGATGCACTGGCACACAGCTGGCCGGCGGGGCTGCGCAAGTACGCATTTCCCCCAGTGAGCCTTCTTGCACAGGTGCTGTGCAAGGTCAGGGAGGACGAGGAACAAGTCACCCTTGTGGCTCCTTACTGGCCCACCCGGGCCTGGTTCTCGGACCTCGTACTCCTCGCGACAGCCCCTCCCTGGTGAATTCCCCTGAGGAAGGACCTTCTTTCTCAGGGACGGGGCACGCTCTGGCATCCGCACCCAGACCTTTGGAACCTCCACGTCTGGCCCCTGGACAGGACACGGAAGATCTAGCTGGTCTACCACGCACAGTCGTAGCCACGATCAACCAAGCCAGAGCCCCCTCTACCAGGCAACTCTACGCCCTGAAATGGCGTCTGTTTGTGAATTGGTGTTCTTCCCGGACAGAAGACCCACAGAGGTGCGCAGTTAAGTCAGTGCTCCTGTTCCTACAGGAGAAGTTGGAGGGGAGGCTGTCCCCTTCCACCTTGAAGGTGTATGTTGCCGCTATCGTAGCTCACCACAACCCAGTAGACGGCAAGTCTCTGGGTAGGCATGACTTAATTAGCAGGTTCCTAAGAGGCGCCTGGAGGTTAAATACCTCCCGGCCAGGCCTGTTCCCCTCCTGGGATCTCTCGGTGGTCCTCGCTGGTCTTCAGAGATCCCCTTCAAGCCACTAGAATCTGCTGGACTCAGGGCCTTCTCCCTAAAGACGGCCCTGTTGATCGCGCTCGCCTCCATCAACAGGGTCGGGGACCTGCAAGCGTTCTCTGTTAACGACACTTGCCTGGAGTTCGGACCGGCAGACACATATGTGATCCTAAGACCCCGACCGAGCTACGTGCCCAAGGTTCCTACCACGCCCTTCAGAGAACAGGTAGTGAACCTGCAAGCGCTGCAGAACCAGCCCTCTCACTGTTGTGTCCGGTACGTGCCTTGCGTGCCTACCTGGACCGCACTCAGAGCTGTAGGTGTTCTGAGCAGCTCTTTGTCTGCTTTGGGGGACAGCGGAAAGGGAATGCTGTCTCCAAACAGAGGCTTTCCCACTGGGTGGTGGATGCCATCCTTCTGGCCTATCACACCCAGGCCGTGCCACCCCCCCTACGGGTTTGAGCACACTCTACAAGGAGTATGGCATCCTCGTGGGCACTGGCTAGGGGTGCCTCACTAGCAGACATTTGTAGGGCAGCAGGTTGGGCAACACCTAACACCTTTGCGAGATTTTACAATCTCAGGGTTGAGTCAGTCTCGTCCCGTTTTTTCTCAGCTCCGAGCCGGTAGAACTTGATACACACCGACGTTCTGACCGGGTGAATCGTTTGCATCCAGCGCCCTTTCCCTCGGCCGAGGTAAAACAGTGCACCTTCTTTCTCAGGAGATCCCTCAAGGTCCCTGGTCGATTCCTCCCTAGCCCTTTTGGGTCTGCAATTCAGCGGAGGAAATTGCCGACCCAGTCCACTACGGGTACCCCAGGCTACCCTGTACTGGAATAGGTGCTCCACAGGTCAGGCCTCCTACACGGACTCCTCCTGTGTGTACTTCCATGGTACGGTCACCTTACGAGCTGACCCGCGTCTCCCTTAGGTAGTTCTTCGCTGCCCTCTGGTTGCCGTGTCGTAGCAACCACCGCGCCATTTTTCCCACATGTGACCGAAGAGGCCATGTGATGTATTTTGCCACCTTATCTCCCCTTTTCGGACATGTGTGGCCTCCGCAGTGTCTTTTCCCCCTGAAAGAATAAGAAACCGGTAAGACCCTCCTTCCCACAATGCAGTAAGGGCCCCGGCTGCTCTTGCTCTATGCCGAGAAACATAGAGAGAAAAGAGGCCCAGCCAGGCTTGGCCCGTTCCCAGGTTGGCAAACGTCGCCTTCTTCCATTCTATGGTAACTAGAAGGATTCCGAAGACTTTTTGGTGGGCATTTGGGAAGGGTACGTGCAGTCTGAAACACAGTTGGTCACTTGTGCACGTGAAATACCTGCCCGCTCCTGTGTCAGCAGTACACATACATATCAGCGCATGGCGTGATTTAAAGTGGACCCCTAGTTTCGCTTCTTCGACACGACATCAAAGTGAGCGACAGACGGGGAACTGTCGGTTATGTATGTAACCTCCGTTCCCTGATAGAGGGAACGAGACGTCGTGTCCTCCTGGCCACGTCGCTGAGCTGCTCGGTGGCCGGACACTCCCAGCTCCTCAGAAAAATCCTGAATGAACGTGTAGTATTTCCTCGCTTTTATACTCATGTGTCCGTGGGCGGGGTATGCAAATACTGTTCGCCAACTTCTTATTGGCCTTTTTTCATAGATCAGAGGCATATTCGGCGCTCAAGAGAGACCCCTAGAGTCGCTTCTTCAACATGACGTCTCGTTCCCTCCATCAGGGAACGGAGGTTACATACGTAACCAAGAAGTTTTGGCAAGTCGTTTAGGACATCTACTTTGTGCATGCCATGAGTAATTTTTCTAACAATTGTTTACAGACAGATTGTTTCAATTCACAATCCCAGTGGGTCAGAAGTTTACTTACACTAAGTTAAATGTGCAGCTTGGAAAATTCCAAAAAAGGATGTCAAGCCTTTCGGCAATTATGCAATTAGCTTCTGATTGGCTAATTGTAGTCAGTTGGAGGTGTACCTCTGGATGTCTTTTAAGACCTACCTTCAAACGCAGTGCCTCTTTGCTTGACATCATGGAAAAATCTAAAGAAATCAGCAAAGACCACAGAAAAATAATTGTGGACCTCCACAAGTCTGGTTCATCCTTGGGAGCAATTTCCAAACACCTGAAGGTACCACGTTCATCAGTACAAACAATAGTACACAAGTATATACACCATGGAACCACGCAGCCATCATACCGCTCAGAATGGAAACGCATTCTGTCTCCTAGAGATGAATGTAGTTTGGTGCGAAAAGTGCAAATAAATCCCAGAACAGCAGCAAAGGACCTTGTGAAGGAAATACCTAGACTAGTATCCATATCGCACGTCCTGATTTCTAATTTTGCCAAGTGGTTGTTGTCCTGAGACCAACATTTTGTATGATACCCCTGGGACAACAACTGCCTCAGCCAATCAACATGTGTGATGAAAATAAAATAAAAGCTAAAACTTAGCTAGCTAGCAAACATGAGCAAGCTAGCAAGCCATTAATCCAATACTAACCAAAAGTTCAGTTATGCACTGGCAAATATATAGCCTTAGCTAACAAAGCATAATCTTTCCTCCGTTATTTATGTTGGTGGTGATTAGGGTAGTGCTACATTCTGCAAGTTTATGGACAATGCTGCAGGCAACAAGCAACAATGTGTGAGAGCTATGGTCAAAAATCTAACCAATATGCTGAGACCTCAAGTCGTCATTGATTTATTCTGTTACATGATGTTATCCTCAGACCATCATATCAATGTTGACCAAGTCATCACTGCTTTATTCTCTGTAACATGATGTCCTCAAACCATCATATCAATGTTGACCTCAAGTCATCACTGCTTTATTCTCTGTAACGTCATGTTGTCCTCAAACCATCATATCAATGTTGACCACAAGTCATCACTGCTTTATTCTCTGTAACGTGATGTTGTCCTCAGACCATCATATCAATGTTTACCTCAAGTCATCACTGCTTTATTTTCTGTAACGTGATGTCCTCAAACCATCATATCAATGTTGACCACCATCACTGATTTATTCTCTGTAAAGTGATGTTGTCCTCAAACCATCATATCAATATTGACCTCAGGTCATCATTGCCTTATTCTCTGTTACACGATTTTGTCCTTAGACCATCATATCATTGTTGACCTCAAGTCATTACTGCTTTATTCTCTGTACCGTGATGTTGTCCTCAAACCATCATATCAATGTTGACCTCAAGTCATCACTGCTTTATTCTCTGTAACGTGATGTTGTCCTCAAACCATCATATCAATGTTGACCACCATCACTGCTTTATTCTCTGTAACATGATGTTGTCCTCAAACCATCATATCAACGTTGACCTCAAGTCATCACTGCTTTATTCTCTGTAACATGATGTTGTCCTCAGACCATCATATCAATGTTGACCTCAAGTCAACATTATATTATTACCTGATGGGGTGCCTCTACAGTGTTACAAAGATGACCTCAGGCCATTATGATGCATTACTACAAACTGCTATGATGACTTCCCCTCTGCTGTGATGATGACCTCAAACTATTTTTGAATATGTTGTTCCCAATCTGGAAAGTTGTCTGCAGCAGTTGTCCTGTAATGAGATGGAAAGATGCGGCATGTAACCTACAGGTAACCTACCTATGGCCATTTTTATTTTCATTGTTAATGAGAACCTAATGTGTTTGAAAAAATGTATCTATGAATTATTCTTCATCTTTGTATATGTTAAGGCATTAATGTGTCTCAAAAAGACACTTTGAACACTTTAATGGAGGACGACAAGGTTTCTGACGAGGTAAATTCATATTCTTTTAGTATGTGGCAATGTAAATTAATTGAACACTTATTATATTCCACCCCCATCCTGTCCACATGCCCTGCCAGCAAAGCAAACTACCATGGCCTCTGTCTAGTATTTAGCCTTCGCATTTATAAGCTCTGCATATGATTTACAAAGGGGTAGAGATCAAATCTATGTTGAGGCTATTTTCTTGGCTTGCCAGATGCCGAATTACACTGTAATAAGAAATACATATAAACAAACTGAGAAATTAATTTGCAGCAAACCCAGAATACATAAAAATAGATAACATGCTTTGTGTGTTTGCTATAGCACCAAAATATGCCTCCTACATCTGGCCATTCTGTACCCGCTTCCAGTCTGTTTCAGTGGTTAAATCACTTCCCCTCTTGCTATCCAAGCATGATCATATTTAATTATTTATTTATATTATGTTTTCATTGGCAGAACCACAAAGGTCCAGCCTTGCACAGGACTGGTGATAAATGGTTTACAATATTTCTCTGTGACACATTATTTAGTAGTCAAAATCTTTTACCTCCATAATTTTCCTTTAAATTTTCAGGTCATGGATTCCATATGTAATGTACTTAGCAAGGTAAGTGTAATTTAATGGGCAATATTTTGAATAGGATACATAATGTATACATACTGTAAATGTTAACAATATGCAAAGGAATGTCATTTTTAAACTGTAGAATTAATCTTGATTTGAAACAAATTTTTATTGTTTTACCTCTTTGTTATTTTCTGACAGTTCACCACTGCCATATGCTTCTATTGAATTTAAAAATGTGTCTTAAACACCACATAAACCCATGAAAGTTAACAAATGTGACTAAAATGCCAGGCTAACATCTTATGTATGTTAGCCTGGCATTTTAGTCAAAAGTGTTGAATTTCTTCAGTTTATGTGTTGTTGAAGTCTAATTTTTCCGATACACTGGAGGGCAATGGCCGCGGTTAATTAGCGGTTAAAATAGCCACCAATTTTTTCTGTATAGGTAAATGTTTGTGAGAAACGAAGGGTACCTTGATTTTTGTATCAAGCCAAGAATAAATTGGAAACCACATTTAAAAAAGGCTGGTGTGGTCCTTTAACACTTGCTTTCTGACACCAGAACAAGATTATTAGAGATATAGCACAAGTGTACCATTTCAGCCCACTAAAATATATATTTAGACATTTTTTGCTACATGAAACGCCCACTGAACACCATTTTATCTTCAGAAATCTCTCAAAACAAGTTTATGCTACTTTGATTCAATGGAGCCTTAGTTATAACATACTGGAGTAAAAGAGGACAACAGTGATTTCCCTAGAGGCCATGATAGCTTCATAGATGCTGTTTGTGGGTTTGAGGGTTGGTTGATATCCCAGAAGTCATTGTGAGAACACAAGCAGGAGAGGGCTGCCTAGAGGCTGCCTACTTGCAAGGCTTTACTTTTCTTATTGCAAATAAACAATACATCTGAATATGTATCTGAAATAGTATATAATATAGTTACAGATCCTTCATTTTATATAAGCAACGGCATGCCCATCATTGGTGTAGCTACAACATAATGGCCCAAAACCTTACTCACTCTAAACTTTCAACTGTTGAAGGAAACAAACAACAAAAAAAAAAACACCAAAAAAACAATGTTTATTACATACTGAAATTATGAATAAAAAAGATTGACACAGAGATACGCCGATTCTCAAAGGATTCTACAGGGTCACAGATTTCTGATAGTTTAAAACACTTCTATGTTGAGTCTACTGAAGAAACTTGCTGAGATGAGGAGGGTCGAAGGAGAAAAGATTTCCATAAACATGTTCCGAATGTTGATAAGGGTTTGTATTTCTTTTATATGCATACATTTAAGTATAAAAGCAAAAGATTTAATTGCAAATTAAAATAGTTCCAAGACTTCCAATCTGTAAGATGTGCTGCAGCAGCCTAGAAAGTCAAAGACAAAGGTGACAATATTCAGCACCTTAACAGAAGGAGAGGCGGAAGACATTGACAAGGGGTTTGGGATGGCACTGGCCAAACATGTGCCAAAAGAGAAACTTCTTGCTGGGATACCCGAGGAGGACATCCCAGCAACAGTATAAGTGTGTCTGTGTAAACTCCCTCTCTCTCTCTCTCTCTCACACACACACACACACACACACACACACACACACAGACACACACAGACACAAAATAAACTTTTTGTATCATGTCTTAGAAGATCTTGATGGATTCACAGTTTTTCCCTTTTATTTATTTTCATAAGAAAAACGACCATACTGTAGGCCAGTTTTGCCCAACCTTTTTGGACACAAGGCACACCAAAAGTCAAACCAGAATCTCAAGGCACACCAACTTATTGTCACTGTAATCAATCAAACCATCACATATTGGTGGGAGTTAAAGGTCAACGGTTGGTGCCACATACAATTGTCATACACGATTAGAAAAGGCCTAAGGAATCATATGAGATGCAACACTATCAATATTTTCTTCCTATTAATAGACATCAAACATCCTGTTCAACTCTCTATTTTATTTCCTCTATGTCAGAGGAAGGCTTTATCAAAGGAAAAATGACATGAATGTATCTTGAATGAAATATATCCTACCTATAGCCTATTATAGAATTGAGTTTTTAAGTAATAAGTTCATTATAAATGTCAGTAATGTAAACATATTTACTAAATATATGTACCCTTTCTCAAGACAATGTAGACATCCTTATCTTTTTGAAAAATAATTTGAGATAAATGCTCTGGCCTGCATTGCTTTAAGATTGTATTAAACATTGGACATCATGAATGTTGTTTTCATTTACTGTAAGACCAGGTCCTTGCTTTATGTGTTTTCCAGAAAAAATGGAAGTTATATTTGTCTCCCTTTTTTTGAGGATCCAAAAAAATTTCTGATCTGTGACTCAAAACTGTGATAGGACCCAAAATGTGAGTTAGGATGTTGTCACAGGATTGAGTTGGGTGATTCATTGCACCCTTAATCGCTACTTGTTGGTTCCTGACTGTATATGTAATGCTACGCAACACTAACTCCATATCACATACTGTAGTGACTAGCGTTGCTGACCTCCACAAAATTTGAATTCTTGGAATAAGTAAATGCAGTAGCACCGTGGGTCTGGACGGTTTTGTGCATTTTTCTTTTTTATCATACAGTATAAATGTGAGGTACATTCCCATATGTTCTTGAAGAGTTTGTTCTGTTGATTTATTTTTGGAGATATCTTCACCCTTTGTAAAACTTAATAGGCCTATTGTGTTTTGTTCCAATATTACCAGTGCACAAACCTTTGACAGCCTTTTGTCTAGACCTGTATCAAAAGGTCAGTAAATCAAATAGAGAATGAAAATGTTATGTGAGTTTCGGATATCTAACATGCATCTGATTTGATAGAAGCTCTGGTATTGACAGAATAATAAGAGGACACATGCATGACCCATCATTATGGTAACTGTATAGTTACTCTGGTAACATGAACATTTTAATTTATTTGCAGGCGGAGCATTGAAAGAATGAAGATTAATGTGCAAAACATTGGTCCTGAATCGGAGCTGGATTTTGTCACTCACCGCTTTGGGTCCACAGCGGCTGATGTTTTCTTTTCCTTTTGAAATTAACTCAGTGCCCAGGAGGAACTCACATGCATGCACACGTAAACACAGAAAAAAAAAGCTCAGATTACAAAACACAGAGGGAGTGTCAATTGATTTGATTTAGATTTAGATTTATTTAGCACAGTTAGAAGCAGGAGACAAAAAAAAAAGCTTTTGTGTTTCTAGTAAATGCAGGACTCGTATAGATGTAGGGGAGTACAAATATACATTTTGATAAAATTGAAAAAAAAATTAGAATAAATAAATCAACCCTTGATTTTTGTATTTTTGAAACTACTATTTGCTCTGTTTTCTTGCCTTGATAGGAAAACTTGATGTGATTTTTTTTTTACTTATCTTGGAGGCAATGTTTCTTGAGTCTTCCTTTTTATTTTTAAGTAGTGGACGTATTTTACTTGAGTTTTCCTCATCACAAAGTCTCTCAAATCTTTTAATGTTCAAATTTTCCTCCTTTATTTGCACTTCTAGTTCATTGACTTTATGGGCAATATCCTCAGGTATTCTCTTCCATGTCTGTAGAGTCTTCAATATGCTTTCCAGTTTCCTGATAGTTGAACTAGGCCTATCTTTGTCTTCAATTTCATTTTGTATAGGCTCCACTGAATTGTTAATAGCATTTTCAGATTTTGTCTCACTTATCTAATTTAAAAGTACCTTTGCAAGTAGTAGACAAGCACATTTATGATATGAGAAAGTACACCAGTCACATACATTTCTCCCAGTACATGGTTTTGATACTACTCTGCCAAATAACCTTTCAACCTCTAATTCTTTTGAGGCTTTGCAGAAAATGGTATACTTATTCCTGTGTATCAAGTTGTTGGCATGGGCTTGCAGTCGTGTGTTCATGTCTGGAAAAGTCTCACCATCAACATAAGTGAAAAGTCTTATTAAAATGAGATCCTTACATGTACATCCTCTTGCCCAGCTACACACCTGCAGAACTGTTCTGAAGGGCATACACAGTAGACTATGTGTGGATTATTCACAGATGGAACATTGTATATGTATGTTTCTGTTGAAGCTACAAAAATTTTCCTGGCCCAAACATTGTCTAGCATCCTCTGTGCAGATTTCTTTATTTCTTCCAGTTTGCATTCCAGAAGGTTATAGACCATTCCAACAGATTGCCAATCTTGTATTATGTTGTAGTACTTGTCAGTCTTGTTCAGTAGCACATCAATCAGGTGATCCAATCTACGATTTCGGATACCACAGAGGAATTGGTATTTAAACGGTTGAAGAAACTATAGGGAGAGAAAAGCAAAGCAGAGATCGAAAGGTTGGGCTAGGAGCAGCAACAGATTGGAAGAAATAGAATTTACTTTTGATTTAGTCAGAAAGAGAAAAAAAGCAAATCAAAAGTCATAAATAATTACAAAAATTCAACTATGTTTTCTGTTGAACATTTGTGGTTTAGTTGAAAGCAGCTGATAATTGGGAGAGGTCAGAAGATTAGGAGGAACAATGAATAAATACTCAAGACACTATGCAAGCTTTCAGCTACCCACTAATAAACAGTGAAGAGAACGTGCAGAAAAATGTAATTTACCATTCTCTTAGATTGTTTGTGTCAGAGTCTTGTGTAGCTTTTTCCGATGTCAGACCACAGATGTCCAATTGGCTCCCAGTGGTTCCTAAAGTACTTGCAGACATCTTTTAAGTCCTTAAACTGGAAGTGGAACATTTCAGCTTTTTTTGGAAATCCTGTTCCTGTGAAAATGGACAAGGAACATCATGTAGTTTTGTTTAATTAGTATGAACCAATTGATTTATAGGTCATGAAGTTAACGCTCGACATAGACCTGAAACTCTTCACCCTCCTGCTGTCTGGAGGTACCGAAGCATTACTGTGGAACAGCTTCTTCCCCCAAGCCATCAGACTCCTCAATACTCAGAGATTGGTTTGACACACACACACACACACACGTGTCATGAGTTGCACTTTAATTATTGTCACTTTATAACTGGCTGCTACCTCAATAACTGCTATGTGCATTGAACACTATATCATAGCATGTTATGTTTACATTTGGCATTTTTAGTAACTGTCATCTTTTTGCACTACTGTGTACTGGTCGGCGCTGCACTGTCTCTTACTGTGTCTATTGTAATGTTCATTGTTAGAAATTTATTGTACTGTCCCGTACTTTTTGCACACGTTTTTGCATGTGCACTTTATATAGGTATTTTATATAGGTATTTTATTTAGTCTGTGTAGTCTCATGTGGTTCTGTGTTTGTCCTATGTTGTTTTATGTAGCACCATGGTCCTGGAGGAACGTTGTCTCGTTTCGATGTGTACTGTACTAACTGTATATGGTTGAAACGACAATAAAAACCACTTGACTTGACTGGACTTGAACTATAGTGTTTGCAGTTACTGTACTGAGAATCTATCATGTTCCTGATTGAGCATATTGAAACCATTTAGGCTTATATGAAACAGATGATAAAATAAATAAATATGCTGATTTTATTTGCAGTAATACAATGTAAGTAATACAATGACCCACTTCAGAGTATAGACTGAAATAAAATGTTTGGTATTTTTATAAAGTTTTAATCTGTGTGTGGAGGGTTATTCCACTATAGAATACAGATTACATGCTATAAAATTTAATTTGTAACGCATTCCATTAGATTACTCAAGGTCAGTAATGTATTCTAAATACTTTGGATTACTTCTTCAGCACTGGTAGATTTTTTCACTTGTTTTGACTATAAAAATTCTGTCAGTCCAGTAAGACAAAATACACGTTAAAAATACATTCTATGAAAAACCTAAATATCTTATGCAGTGTTGTTTCTAAAACAAGATTAATCAAATTGATCTGGTTTTAGGGATTTTTAGATATTTTTACAGGAAAATAATACAAAAAAATATTATTTTTTTGCCCTAATATCAAAAGGTATTATTAGAAAAACGAATTTGTTCTAACGTGAATTTTCTTGTAAAAAAATATGATCGTGCCTGATAACATGGCTATAAATGGCTAGAAATAGCATTTTAGCTTAACATAAAAACACATTTTTTGTAAGTTTGTTTTACAATAGAAAGTTGGGCTGTGAAGTTTTGAGTCATTTGGCCTCATGGTGGGGTTATTCTCACTAAACTAAAAACATTACTCCTCAATGGCTTGCCCTATCATGATGATATTTGAATTGTGCTGTTATTTTACGATAACCTTGAGTTGTGAGATAAAAACTAAATGACCACCATTTACATTTTAGGCCATTCACATCAATCTAACTAAACCTCATGTGTGTCATCCAGTAACCACCATTTTTAACGGTTGTATAATGACAGTTGGTAGGCCAAACGGTTTGACAAGATCAGCAGCATGGTCAAAAGGTGTCTTGAGGATTACAGGGATGTACCCGCTGACAGTAAAATCTGTTGTGTCCTGGTTTTCCATTGAAATTTTAGGATATGTAAATATGACAACAATAGATTTGTATTCCATTTCTATCAAAAGGAGCAGAAATCATAGCAGTCTTCATTTAATCTCAGCAGCTGTGCTTAGTACTTACATTGTGTTACATGGTACCAACAAAGGAGAACATATGACTCGTTGAATACATTATGAATGGCATTGATTTCATCCTGGTCTCTATCAACAATAAAGCACCTGAAAAAATACACAAAATTTAAGCTACAAGGCAGAGAAAATAGTATCATATTATAGATGTTTGCTGCCAAAAAAATGCCTTTCATTGTTTAGAATCTTTCAAAGATGCTAAAAAAATAAATTCAAAACTAAGAAATAAGAAATACCCAAGAAAACAATGTGAATTCTTTCTGAATTTGCCATCTAGGTTGAGGTAAATATGATTAAGTGAAAAACTAAGATGCCCTATGCAAACATAAGAAATCTCAAGCACAAATTCCCAATTTCAAGCACAAACAAAGACAATGACAATGAATTAACACCTCTTTTTTCCCATGATGCAGCTCGGTATCAGGTATTGTTCCCTATGCAAGTAACCACCCTGTCAACATGACATACTGGAAACTCTAAAAAGTGTAATAAGTAAAAGGTATATAATTATACATTCAGTGTAATGCATAATGCCAACTGTTCACAGACTTCTAGGGCACAGGGCACATTTTGACATCCACTGTGTTAAATATGGTTGATTTAAAATCCAGTTCTGATGTACTCACTTAGATGGTCAACACTCAGATGAAATAAGTAGTTTGTCTTCACACTCAGTGAGTGTGTAGACGAACTACTTTTTTCATAGAAAAAATAAATAAACCGCAACAAGCTGACTTATTTGCATTATTATAATATGACACTCTCCCACATACACAGGCTGTAATGTCATGTAGACAAAATGGACAACTTTAATCGATATTAACCAATATCTAGTAGTTATAAATCATGCAGCTCTTCACAATTATATTTTACTGATTCATAAGAGTAATGGACAAAACATGTCCAATGGGAAAAAGTTTTTTATGTTAAAAATAAAGACTATTGAAATAAAAGACAAGAAATGTGTATACTCTGTTTTGTCCAACTCAGGCTGGTGTTTCCAAATTCTCCCACCTGTTTTGCCAGTTCCTTTATGTGCCAGCTCATTTCCACCCCCAAATGGTATTAGCTCCGTCACCTGGATCTGATCCAGCCATCTTTCTTTCCCTCCACATTCAAATAATCGTTGGCTCCGTCCTTTATGATCTAATACTCCATTTTGAAACTGGTTTCCATTTTTAATTCAGTTTGCGATTTTGAACCTTGTTCTCAATGTTGAAACCGATCCTACATTTTGAAACTAGTTCCCCATGTGGAGTTTAATCCGCCATTTTGTTTCCTTTGTTACCGAATCTAGACATACACCCACATATATACATCCATACACTAGCATATAGCTCCACTATTTAGTTAGGACTTCCATGTTATGGTTTTGTGTTATATTCATATAGTATTGGCGGTGTTCATTGCTGTGTGATTATAATAAATCTTGTTATATTATAATAAGAAGTACTACTAGTTGTTTGTTTGAATATTGTGTTGAAGCCAGCCTCAGCCATGTTATAGGGTTATTACATATATCATTTAGAGATGTGGATGCAGAATGGGTATTTTGCACGCATTTTACCACCACTATATGTAGGGTAATTTGCCAAATTTAGGAGGGAATTTAGGGTCTCGAAATATGTGAGCTATGAACTAAATTAAACTGTCCTTATTAGGTAAGGAAATGTACAACGGAATTAGTTGCGTTCGACAACCATTATAAATTAGATAAATGACAAATAACTAGATTATTTGTCTTAATAGATTCTCCACCATTGAAAAAGTAATACAACGTCTAATTCTATCAGCTCAAAATTTCCACTGTAAGGAATTAGCTTTAATAAGTGAATGATTAATTAAATTATTGGAGTGATATTATTCTCATGGCTTATTGAAAATAATATCACATGTATTTAGGTACAGCTTTGAAGCAAAATATTTTAGAAACAGTGACGAGATTATTCATCATAATATACCACAGTCAAATCGTCTTTGAATACAGACAAACTTTATTGCTATTCTATAATAATAATAATAATGCATTTTATTTAATGGCGCCTTTCATAACACCCAAGGTCACCTCACAAGCAATATACAGGTCACTGCATAAAACAAAGCACACAACAAACAAGTAGCATACAAATTAAGTACAGTAAAGTCATGTTATAAGAAAGCCTGTATAAAAAGATGTGTCTTAAGATGCGTTTTAAAAGTCAACAAGCACTCGCTATTGCGAACATCAGTGGGAAGAGAGTTCCATAGGCGGGGGGCAGCATAACTAAAAGACCTGGCACCCATGGTAGTGAGTCGAATCCGAGGTACCACAAGAGAAATTGAAGATGAAGATCTGAGAGAATGTGAAGGAGTGTAAACATGGAGAGATTGTGTAAGGTATTGTGGTGCAAGATTATTAAGTGCCTTATAAGTAAGTAGCACGATTTTGAATTCAACTCTATACTTTACTGGAAGCCAGTGCAATTGCTGAAGAACTGGAGAAATGTGCTCAGTATAAGGTGTTCTAGAGAGAACACGAGCTGCAGAATTCTGAACCAACTGGAGCTTATGTAGCAGTTTGGCGGGAATACCTGTGAGAAGAGCATTACAGTAGTCTATACGTGAAGTGACTAGTGCGTGAATAAGAACTGCAGTATTATTATTTGAAAGAAAAGGACGGAGACGGTTAATATTACGCAAGTGGAAGTATGCAATCCGCGTGATATTATTGATTTGAGCTTCAAATGATAGTGTGCTATCCATGATGACACCCAAACTTTTAACCTGTGATGAAGGACAGATTGCAGTATTGTCAATATTCAAAGAAAAACAGTTTGATTTAGACATAACAGATCTAGTGCCAACAAGCAGAGCCTCAGTTTTGTTGCCATTTAGCTTCAGGAAGTTAGCTGAAAGCCAATCTTTAATTTCAGCTAAACAGCTGGTCAAAGACGGTGGAGGAAAAGAACCGGTGGGTTTGGCAGACAGGTAAACTTGGGTGTCATCCGCATAGCAGTGAAAATTAATACCATATTTCCTCAAAATATAACCAAGGGGGAGCATATAAATAATGAAAAGAAGCGGACCCAAAACAGAACTCTGGGGAACACCAGTGGTGACTGTAGATATTCTTGATCTAAAACCTTTTAATTGAATACGCTGACTGCGTCCAGATAGATATGACCTAAACCAAGACAAAGCAGTGCCAGTAATACCAATAGAAACTAACCTGTCAAGAAGTATCCTATGTGAGACAGTATCAAAGGCAGCGCTCAAGTCAAGAAGGACTAGTATGGTTAAAAGCCCAGAGTCAGCTGCCAACAGTAGATCATTGGTTATTCTGACAAGAGCAGTCTCAGTACTATGGTGGGGACGAAAACCAGATTGGAATTGTTCATACAAGTTGTTATTGGAGAGATGTTCATGAATTTGAATTGCAATACACTTTTCCACTACCTTAGAAATAAATGGTAAATTTGAAATTGGACGAAAGTTCTCAAAATTAAATGGATCGCTCCCTGGTTTCTTAAGTATGGGAGTAATAATAGCAGATTTAAGAGCTGGAGATACTAAACCAGAAACAAGTGAAGCGTGAACAATTTTAGTGATCAATGGCGACAGGGCTGGTAAGCAAGCTTTCACTAAAGGAGTTGGTAGAGGGTCTAACTGGCAAGTCGAAGATTTAAATTTACCTATCAGATCCACTATCTCTGAAGTAGTTGGTAGTGAAAAGGTAGAGAAAGCAGAGTGGGGAGGTGCAAGAGTGACAGACTGACAGGAGTCATTGTCAATAGTACCAGTGAGTAATTGCTGATGTACATTTTCAACCTTAGATGCAAAAAAAGTCAAAAAACGATCACATAATTCAGTGGAATACATATCATATGACAAAGAATCAGGTGGTTTCAGAATATTGTTTACCACCGAAAAAAGAGACCTGGAGTTCCCATTGCTAACTCCAATTACGTTGGAGTAGTAATCAGATTTAGCTTTGGACAGTGCATTTTTATAATTTTGAGTATGTTCAGCATACATTTCTTTATGAACAGTAAGGCCAGACCTGATGTACAACCGCTCTAACCTACGGCCTTCAGTTTTAAGTTCACGCAGTTCAGGTTTAAACCAAGGAGCTGAATGTACAAATGAAACAGATCGAGTCTTCACAGGTGCAAATTCATCTAAAATCATGTTCAGTCCATCATTGTAATATGTAACCAGTTCATCAACAGTAGAGAAATCAGATTTACTGGAGAAGATGGCAAGTTCATCAGCAAGAGTAGGCACATTAATGTTCTTAATATTCCGAAATGTAATCGGACGACACAGGTTTACCTTAAAAACTGCCAGTTTGGCACAAAAGGACACCAGAAAGTGATCCGATATAGATGGATCAGAAACAGTACAATTAAAAGGTGATATACCGGAGCAGCAAACAAGATCAAGAGTATGCCCCTTAGTATGAGTGGGCAGTGTGTTAAATTGTTGTATACCAAAGCAATCCAAACATGATAAAAATTCACTTGTAAATGCATTACTGACATTATGTTTTAACACGAATGTTAAAATCACCCAAAATGATAACATTTGGAGATATGGAACATAGATAAGTCAAGAGTTCAGAGAGTTCAGTTAAAAATGCATTATTGCTCTTGGGAGGGCGGTAAATAGTTGTGAGGATGGTAGGAATCGCACCATTAATTTTTAAGGCAATTGATTCAAAAGAAGAATATGTAGACAAAGTTAGATGAGATACCTTCAACTTCTCTTTATGAAGTATTGCTAGCCCCCCTCCCCGTCCCGTATCACGTGATTTACAAACATAACTATATCCTGGGGGAACAGACTGGTTTAGATGAAAAAAGTCATCTGGTTTCTGCCATGTCTCAGTTAGACAGAAAAAGTCAAACTCACGGTCAGACAGTAGATCGTACACCAGGGGTCCTTTAGTGGAAAGTGATCACATATTGAGTAATCCAAAGGAAAAATAGTTTCTACCAGAATCGTTGTCAACCGATCTGGCCAGGTTGGTTAATACACTGTGATCGACAGACCGTGTGAGCCTCCTAGGCAAGTGTGGTTTAGTTGACCAAAAGGACCGTATTTGACACGAGTCATCGATGTTATAACTCCGCCGAGACCCGCGATGTATGTATTTCCTAAACATCGTAAGCATTCTAAACATAAATCTAATCTAACACATATATACATGATGAGACAGGTTGGTGAGTAGTGACAAATCAATACAGTGAAGATGAACTCTACGGAGTCTATCGACAATGCCTTAAGAACCATTTCATCCTTCTTTGAGTCTACATTGATTTGTTATCGGATTGCCCAAATCATTTGATTGATACACCAGCACTTTGAGCACAATATTGGAGTACTTGCTTGTCTTTGTGGTGTTTCCTTGCGTTCGTTGAAAGGTTCGGAAAGGTTTTTGGCGCTTGGTCGAAAGTTCGTTCCGTTGATGTTTTGATCTCTTTGTGACTGAATTTATTGTCTGTATGAATGGTGAGGTTAGCTGTGAAGCGAGGCCTTCTCACTCCTTGTTATATCAGCTTTAACTGGGTGGGGGTTCTTGTGAAGAATATTTTTGCAAATAACTAATAACTATTTTTTTAGAGTAGCCAGAGGTTTTCCTTCTTGGCTTCACTTTCTTCAGGAAGTCCAAACTGCTAAGGCATAAGGCCGGTTGTGAATTATTGCAAGTGTTGTGTTAGTGGTTGCTTGTTTGGTACTAATTCATTACTCCTTTTAATTTGTATTTGTGTGAGAGATTCAGTAACTAGATACTAGCAAAGTAGTCTGATGTACTGATACAGTGATTGTTAACACCTAATTAGCAGCTCAAGAAACAGTTAATACTACAAAGAAGTTTCTCTTGAGTGACAGGTAAGTGGTCCTCCCCTGTGCATTCTCTTCTAGGGATTTGAACATTGTCTTGCCGACTTGCCTCGTGCCTTGGCGTGTGAGAAGTTGAAGCTCATCTGGAAAACAACTTCCAGAAGCGTCCACGCTTTCATTGAGACTCAACCGCCACGCATTCGGGACATTTACCTGAGGCTTTGTAGGGTTCTGAGCGAGGAGTACTCACTATATGCTGATGAAACATCAGCCACCCTCAGTGCCATCTGCATCCAACAGAAGCGTTTGGAGCCTCCCAGGGAGTATTATAGGTGTTTAAGGAACGCATACTTCCTTAAACGCCTATAAGGTATATAATATAACAGGTTTCAGATCTCTCTTCCTCCATAATCTCCACACCTGCGTGCGAACCCACGTTACACTGATGTGTAAACAGGGTAAACCGACCATGCAGGAGATTAGGAAGATGGCCCAGATGACATGGGGAACAGTCGTGCGTCTGACTGATAAACAAGACGATGATGTCAGAGTCCTAGACATCCAGTTTTCCGAGAGAGCAGACTTAGGGCTTGAGGGCTACGAATTGCCTCAACCTAGAGTAAGAAGCAAAGCAGCAGCCCCAAAATGCGCGCACAGCCACCCACAGGGGGGTGACCACAAGGGGGCCGATTGTGACAATCCGCCAACATGACTAGGCCAGACCCTTCCCCCCTCAACAGCCAGAGTCTACTTCGTAGGCTGGGGGAAGAACACAGGGGAGACCTCAACACTTCCAGTGGCAGTCATGCTCAATACCTATGCTCTGCTCCTTCAATTTTTGGGAGACCTTGTCCAAAAGGTTAATGCCAGATGCATATACACCTCAGTGTTAGTAGGCAGATGTATAAACATCCAGGCTTTACAGGACACTGGATCTGAAATCAGCCTAAGGTGCAAGGAGACTTTAGCAAAAGTTGCCAGGGCAATGCTCTGTATTGGTAAACAACTGCAGACAGAGCACTGTGATGTGAGCCTTGTCAGCTATACACAAAACAGGCCCCTTACCGAGCTCCTCCAGAAGGACATGGTATTTGAAAGGTAAGACCCTCAAGAGCGGGCTTTCAGAGAACTGAAGGCAAAGATCTCTTCAGCCCCTTTCCTCATCTACCCAGACTAGGATATGGAGTTTTACATAAAGGCAAGGTTCTCCCACTGCCTCAGCGCCACACTGGCACAGAGGTATGCCAAAGAGAACTGGGAAAATTCCCAAAGCTGCCAACAGCCTGTGAATCTGGGTCAACAACCGGGAATCCAGACTTGAGAGTCATGCAGGAACGGTACCCGATGATCAAGACAATCCGGCAGCAGTTAATGGAACCTCAGACACAAAAGTTCCTACCAACCTCTTTACAGAACTCAAAAGAGCTTAAAGCTCTCTGACAGGTACAACAACACCTGAAACTTGAGAGAGTCCTTTTGATCTATGTTCCCCATGGTCCAGGTCCACCCCAGTGGGTCGTTCCGACTGACCATAGGGGGGGTGATGCTGCTACATGCCCACGATGCTGTCATTGGAGGTCACAGGAGCTACAAAGCTACCTAACACACCCTCCAACAGGTTGCATACTGGCCATTTATGCTGTACCGTCCGGAAGACATCAGTGTTACATCCACATATACTGCATATCAGTACGTGACCGATTTACACAGACACTTCCAAAACTACATTTGCTTGGGCCCAAACAAACCTGGAAACCAGTGTCAAAGGACAAAAGGCCTATTACGATAGGAAAACTTCCAACCACAAATTTAAAGTAGGTGAAAATGCCCACTACTTCAAGTTTGCTAAACCAGTGGGAATCTCCAAAAAGTTCCTACCAAGGGTGGATCCACAACAATAGTGTCCACCGTAGTTAAGTATAGCATGCTTAACTCACAACATTATCATGCACTATCACTTAATACCACTCACACAAACACAAGGTAACGAAACTCCTGTTCCATCATGAACAATTAAAGGGTCTGGTTAAAACGCTGCAGGATACCATACTCACAATATTACATGCATTCTGTAATTCTGAATAATCCTTTGCGTGGTCTGGATGCCTTGTCAGCAGTTGTGAAATAAGACAGAACATATGTGCGAGTGGTTAGAGATCTAATGCATGACCTTGTGAGGGAAATCAGCACTTCAGTTAACAGCCTGAGTGGTGGAAGGATCCCATCCTACTTAGTTCCCCTAAACATGGCAGAACAAATACTTAGATCAGCCATTACCACCATTGTGCAATCTTCTCAGATAGATCTGGCATACAGCCTTGGCAGTGCAATCCCTGTTCAGATAAATCTACAGAACCTAGAGTTAGGATTTATCCGTAACTTACCCATTACTGAAGGAAGGAACAGAAACTAGTGTAGAAGGAGCTGGTAGTCGATGGCTTGTCAACACACCAGCCACCGAAGTCCTATATTCATATGACCGCCATGATACAGCCACTAAACTAAGGCTACCAAACTGTGTTCTTAACGGTTCCCCAAGGAGCCACCGTGTACATTGACGATATTGTCCTCCATTATCTCAACGTCGACAAACATGACGCTCATGGACGCATTTAGAGGTCACAACCTCACCATGACACCCTTCAACAGCAGCTCCATGCTGAAGGAAAGAAATTAGCAAAGTTCAGTCTCAAACTGACTGGCTTGACCACTATATTTCCTAGTCATAAGCAAATTGTTATCGTACCAAGAACATCATATCAGTTTAATTGCCCCCGGGCTCCTCCTTAGTGGTTGGATCACCACGGCAGGTATTGCATACGCCATGCACAGACACTTCCAAACACTACACGCTAGACTGGATGCCATGACACTCATTCCACAGAGTTTCAAGCACCTGTCTCCCCTCTATCACTAACTGCTCCCAACTCATTCCCGGAACAGTCTTACTAAAATGTAAAAATCTCTACCATTTTTCTATTCACAATCACTGAAAACTCAGGGATAACAAATGTAAATGTATGATGTGTTACCGTTGCGAAATGCTATGTTGTGATAAAGTTATGTTAGTTAGCCTAGTTAGAATTCATCTGCCCAGGTGTTGTCTACTATGACTGCCCAGGTGTCAAAAGCCCTTATGAACTGTTAATACTTCCAGGAATTAAGCTCTTGCAAACTCAGGACACATGGACTGAACAACTATCGGGTTATTCTCAGGGACTGAACTGTTCAACCTTCGAGTTGTTTCCAGGGACCTGGGAACTGTTCAACTGTTGGACTGTGGTAGGAACCCCAACCTTAAGACCAAAGGGGGGATGTAGGGCCTTGCCCAATCAAAATGGCAGTGGAGACCATATGACCCTGTGTTCTATGATCAAAGGTGAGACATTGAACTTGGTTTCCCAGAGTCCTTCACAGCTTTACAGCTGGATGGGAAGTCCCACCCATGGACCCAATCTCAAACGCCATTGGTCAAAAAGCGGCCTATGACCGATGACGTCATCTTTGTCAAAATTAGCGTAAAAAGAGACGTACAAAGGAGTTTATCCTTCTGGACAAAGGACAAAGAGACCTCGTTTTTCCAAGCTCACCATTTGACCACAGTAGAGTAAGATTAACTACAGTCTAGTAGTATACTTATTACAACCGGTTCATTAATTTTCACTGCAAAACAACAGTGAATTTATTTAGAAAATGGAAAGGCGACCAGCTTCCCTTCTCATTGTTTTCTATCAATGTTGACCATCGCCTGCATTTCTCTCCATCACCGGACCCGAGGAACAAAGCAGAGACGTGTCTTTTTTATAATAAGAAGTACTACTAGTTGTTTGTTTGAATATTGTGTTGAAGCCAGCCTCTGCCACATCAAGAACTCCCATATTACTTCAGTGTACTGTTTTTTTTTGTTGTTGTTGTTAGAAGCCAACTGTAACCAGATTACTGTTGGATTTGTACGGCAATAATTTGACTAGTTTGTTCCCTTTTTGATTATTAATCAAAATACTCAACCTTCAGGGTAGACATTTATGAGACTCGATTTTTCTCTTGTCAAAGAGTGGTGCCCCAAGGATAGAATTTATTAAATTAAATTAAATTAGATTATTTAATTTAATTAGTAATTAATAATTGATAATTATTAATTATTAATAATTTCTGATAGTAACATTTATCTAAACAACCAGTAGCACCCTACATGCCCATCTGTGCTATTTTTAATTGTTGGTGTAATCAAAAACTTAAGTTAATAGTTCTATTTAGGAATATTTGAAATGTCATGACTTGTTTGAGTTTATGGTGCTGAGTGTTAACAGTTGTGCTTGAGATGAACAGTTTAATATATTCAGATGCAATGTGTTGGATGTGCATTATGTGCAAACTCTGAAATGTTGTTTTATAATGTTGATGGACTTGTTCATTCTCTTCCAATTGATTTTATGTATGAATTTGAGGGGCTGTATGATGTTAGCCAATCTTAATTTACGACATTTACGGACATAGGAGGCGCTTAGTCCATAACTGAGCGTTTCAGATTGAGGGCCGAAAACAGGTTGGAAAATGATCATATATGACTAAATTATGACTGGTTTGGTGCAAAAAAACAACAACACTTTTTTTAACATTATCATTGGACCTCGGGGAAGATAATAATAATAAAAAAAAAAATAGCACTTAATTTAACCCAACTCTCTGTTCCCATGTCTATATGTCAGAGGATCACCAGCTTTCTGACAGACAGGCAGCAGAAGAAGCAGTGGCGATTTCTCAGGGCCAGCAAAGCCTTCTCTGCTGGCTTAACATGTCTAATAAATAAATATTTTTTCATCATTTCATTCTCAATCACCTTTTTGCCCATATATTTTCAACCACTTTCCACTCTTAATTCATCTACTAACGAATAGCAAAAAATTTTTTTTAAAAAAATGATCCAATCAGAATTTATTCCTCAATGTTTACAAGCAAGTGTGACAACTGTTTCACAAATCGCATGCCCGAAGCTGAAGCAGCACATGAGTTTGAGCTCCACCCCGTCAGACTTTCAGAATTTCAACAGAATCCCTCAACAGTGCAGTGAATAAGCAACTAAAGTCAGACTGTCAGATTCATCAGCCAAATGTATTGATTTATTTGTTTTTGGTGGGTGTAGTCTTTAGGAAATGTCCTGGTCGAGGCCTTCTAGCTGGCCTTGAGTGACGCAATCATGCTTTAAGTGATGTATGTAATTTGAAAACGAAGAGCGCGAGATCTTTTTACAAGTCTTTTTAATTGAAACAATGTGGTGCCCCTGTGAGAGACGCTGAAAAAACAGGAAGACGCGGTGCAATGGTCAAAGACATCAATTCCATATTTACATAGAGAAACAACTTTGTATATGGATGCAAAAACGTATTTGGAGTGAACAGCCCCTAAGAGCGTAGAGTGTCAGTTGAAGACTTAAATGGGGAGCATTCTCAACTAACTACTCACTACTCAAAAGTATTTTTAAATGAGCTACTTTTCTACTCCTACTTAAGTAGATTTTTAGGTAAGATACTTTTACTCTACTGACACTTTTTGGGAAGTATCAGTACTTTTATTTGAGTATGATTTTTTTCATAATCTTTCCACACCTAATGTCATTATATGGTTGAGTGGGCTAGTTATGTTTACCTCTGTATATTTAAATAGATACAGTATTATTACTGCATTTATAAATTCATGTTATGACTCTTTACACCTAGAATCCAATATACATGACATATTATTTAGTAGTTGTCATTTTGAAAATAAAATAAACATCATAAAACAGATGTGAAACCTATTCCTAAACCGGACCTTTCCATTGTTCACACATACCAACATATATGTATAAACCAACAGTTCAGCTTCAACATACAGTATTCACACATTTGACACCTGCTGTCTGTTTAATTTATAATTGATCTGTTTGATGTTGTTACTGGTTTATTCTTTGAGATTATCTGTTTGTGAAATATAACGTGGTTACACTGCATCAGAACAGGAAATAGCTCTGAATGAGATCTGCACTGTTCATCAGCTATCATCAGCATCATCAGATCTTTCACTTAAGTAACACACAGGACAAAACTCTAAAATTGAGTTAGGCTTTTATTTGGGATTAGCTGTAGTGTTTTCATTAGTTTGGCTTCCATCCAGATGTGTGGTTCTGCTTGTTCTGTTACTAGGAAAGTGTCATGACAGTTTGAGAAGCAAAGTAAAACTGTTGTAAACTCTACACAAAACAAAAACCTTCCCAAAGAAGGTCTTTCTCAATGTTCTGTGCAAATGAAGATTCATGGGCTAAACCAAAAAGGGATCTCAGCACTTTCAAAGCCACTGACACTGCGAACGCAAAGAGAACTGGGTCCTTTTTCACCTGGTTCATTTTTTGTTCCATTTCAAGGGGTCCGAGTTTGGTTCTTTTAAAGAGGACTCAAGTGTAAAAAAAAACCAGAGCAACAGGACGCCAGTCATTTAAGCAAGTGATTTTGGCTTGTTTCGGTACAGGCACAATGGTTGATGTTTTGAAGCATGTGGGGACTACAGACAGGGAGAGGGACAGGTTGAAAATGTCCATAAAAACACCAGCCGCAATGGTGTGCACAATACTTCATAATGAGGACTGAAATTGCTGCTATGCCCATACCACCAGCTTCAGTATTTCTGGGAACGCCCATGCTCAAAACAGTTGCAATCTGTTGTAAGGACCCACTTTAATGAGCTGTTAAGTTAAACACTTTTGATCAGTGTTAAGTTTGAAGAATTGTGTGCTGTTTTTGGCCTTTGCAAAAAATACACTCCAGGAAACCTTTATACCTCCCCCCTTCCACACTGCAAAAAATTATAAGAATTTGTTTGATTTTGACAAAAAAATTGTCTAAACATCCCAAAAACAAGAAAAAATTACTTGAGAAGAATAAAGACATAATAGTAGGTGTTTTAATGAAAGGTGTTTCCACTGGTGTTATGAACAGGGCAGTATGTGCAGTGTGAGCACCCCCTGGCTGTGGAGATGTAGCAAGCGGATGAACTCCTCTGGCATGGAATGCATAAACTTGTATGGTGCTTTGTTGTCATAATAATGATGTGGAAGTGGCTGTTGCTGCAGGTCTATGTCAAATGGCCAGAATCCATATATATGCACATCATCACACAGTTCTAGTGCCACATTAATTAACATAAAACCCGTGGAGAGGCGGATCTCTTTCAGGCCACACCTCTTCCAGAAACGGTCCAATGTCTTGAGGTAGGCAGGGCTAAAGAACACCACATGCTGCTGAGTTCTGATTGGCTGGAGCACTTTGAGGGTGTTGATTGACACTGCAGTGCAAAATGGGTACGCAAATGCAGGAATGATGAGTGAGGCGTTGCCATACACACTTACACACTGCACTAACGGACCTGGATTCACCTTCATATTTTTGTAGCTGCAGAAACACACACATAAACACTCAAAGGTTCTCTTAAACAATCTTATATCTTATACATAAGTTCTAACATTATAACATACAATATGTGAAAATCGGAAGTGATATTCATTCATCATGTAAAATATGTATTCTGTGTTATTGTTTTATGTATTCTCACCCTATGAAGAGCTGACTGGGGTTAATGGTGATTAGATCGCTCTTTAACCCAACATCACTATCATTAATGGAGAGTCAAGTTAAACCTGAAATATATACAAAGGTTTAAAAATGACAGGTTTAAATGTTCAACTGAACAAGGCAAAAGTTACAGAATTAGTTTACCCAAAAATGACTTTACTTACCTTATGACTTCCTTTCTTCCATGGAAAACAAAATGTTGTCTCATGTGAATTGTGACTGAAAGGCTGTCATTCTTTCTAACATCCCCTTTTGTGTTAAGTGAATTAAAGAAAGTCGTGGGTTTGGAACAACACTAGGGTTAGGCTTAACATTTTAGTTTTATGCTGATGGAAGAGTTTGAGATTTATCCAATAATCTTTTACTCTCATATTTCTCATAGAAGCTAGAAAATCAAATATGTAAACAATGACTTTGCTAGACTGTGTCATGTCATCTTGACTACTAGCACCAGTAGTGTAGTGGTGACTGAAGAGGTGGTCATACTGTGAATTTATCAAGGACTCACAATTCACTCAAGGGTGTGGTGGCATCGCCATGGTAGATTGAAACATTATGGATCAAAAGCTTACTGGTTGTTCTAGCTGCCATAATTATCTTTAGAAACCAAGTTAGGTGGTCATAATGCGCATGCTTACACATAACCCAGACTACACTACTGACTAGCACCTTGTATCAAAACAAATCCATATACATTTACATCAATGGCACCAGTTCAATATTAAACATTAAAAATAAAAATGTAATTAATTGTTTATTAATTAGTGTCATTAACGTGGTTGGGGTGGATCATAGGCTCTCTTTTAGCGTGCATATTGAACATCTAGTAAAGAAGCTGAAGGTTAGGCTGTTTTTTTATCGAAGTAGGGCCTGCCTTAATTTAACAGCTAGGAAAAATCTTGTACAGGCTACATTCATAAGTGTTCTGGATTATGGAGATATTATTTTCATGCATGCTGCTTCCTCTATACTTCGCTGTCTAGACTCTGTGTATCACTGTTCTCTTCGTTTTATAAGTAATTCATTGTCTAGTACACATCATTGTGTACTTTATAATTTGGTCTCGTGGCCTTCTTTTAAGCTTAAGGAGACAGCATCACTGGTATTGTTTTATTTATAAAGCCATACAGGGAAAACTACCTCCTTATTTGTGCAATCTTCTGTCACTTATCAAAAGCTGTTATGATTCTCACTCCTCTAGATGGCTACTCTACAGGGTACCCAGGATTTGCTCTAATTTGGGTAAAACAGCATTTTCTCTTATTCTGCACCTTGGTCATGGAGTTCCCTCTAGAACACATTACATATAAATCACTTTGTTACCATGGGTGAATTCAAATCTTTGATTAAAAAGTATATGACTGAAGAGTGCAATTGCTATGTATAAGCTGGATTCTGTAATTGTAGTCCATTGTTTCCATTATTATGTCCTATTTTTGTCTTATGTCTGTTTTTGTTGTGTTAATTTTTAAACTTTTTACCTGTTCGGTGTGCTTTCTTGGTCAGGTCTCCCTCGAAAAAGAGATTTAATCTCAAGGGACTTCTTGGTTAAATAAAGGTTAATAATAATAATAATAATAATAAATATAGCTGCAAGCAGCAATGCGATTCCTCCTCAAAATGGCAAATCATTTAAAATTGTTCAGTAGAGGGTTGGGGTTAAACTCTCCCAATGAAGAAATTCAAAAAACGTGTCTTTCTGTCTGAATCCTAAACTAAACATTTTCAGTGTACAGGAAAATCCATGATGCCGGGATCTTATGGATCCTGGAGGCTTTTTTTTTACAATGAGAAATGAGTTATGTACATTAAGTTTCAGAAGAACTGAAAAAATGGGGTGGAAATGCCATCACTTTCAATGTGGGACATTGGGGCATAGCCTGTAGCGCCCCCTAATGGTGAATACGGGCAATTCTTGGTTTGTGAGTTCCTGTTGGCCTGTAGTATCAATGTACCAAATTAGAACATTATTGACCAGAAAATGGGAATTTTGGACATGGCCTATATCGCTCCCTAAGGGTGAATGTCGGCCATTCTTGGTTTGTGGGTTCCCGTTGGCCTGTAGTATCAATGTACCAAATTTGAAAATGTTTGACCAAAAAATAGGACTTTAAGGCATAGCCTGTAGCACCCCCTAATGACGAATATGGGCAATTCTTGGTTTGTGGGTTCCTGTTGGCGTGCAGTATCAATGTACCACATTAGAACATTTTTGACCAGAAAATGGGAATTTTTGACATGTCCTATAGCACCCCCTAAGGGTGAATGTGGGCCAATCTTGGTTTGCGAGTTCCTGTTGGCCTGTAGTATCAATGTACCAAATTTGAAAGTTTTTGACAAAAAAAAATTGCAATTTGGGAATGGCCTTTAGCGCCCCCTAAGGGCGAATGTGAGACATTCTTGGTTTGTGGATTTCTGTTGGCCTGTAGTGTCAATATACCAAATTAGAACATTTTTGACCATAAAATGGGAATTTTGGGCGTGGCCTGTAGCGCCCCCTAAGGGCGAATGTGGGCCATTCTTGGTTTGTGGATTCCTGTTGGTCTGTAGTATCAATATACAAAATTAGAACATTTTTGACCAGAAAATGGGAATTTTGGGCTTGGCCTGTAGCGCCCCCTAAGGGAGAATGTGGGATATTCTTTACGCAGTACTTCAGAGTGATGTCATCTTGAAGTATATATATTATACTGTTTCTAACCCACACCTATAATATCACTTCTGAAGGCACGGATTAAACCACTGGAGTGGTATGGATTACTTTTATGCTGCATTTATGTGATTTTTGTAGCTTCTGAGTTCTGATCACCATTCAAGTCATTGAAAGGTCCAACAGGGTTGAGATAATCTTCTAAAAAGCTTAATTTGTGTTCACCAGAAGAAAGGAAATAATACATATCTGGGATGGAATGAGGGTGAGTATACGATGAGAGAAATTTATTTTTGGGGTAAAAACCATTTGTAGGCCTACTTTTTATTTACTTGGAAAATTGTTACTGTCTCTTTAAGAGGATTTTAAACGCATTTCATTCAAGGCACAGTCTGTGCGGCTTGTTTCATTGAGTTTAATCTTTTGAGAACTGTGAAGTCTCATTATTTTCATGCTGTTACATCTGTATTCATTTCAGAGATTAATTGATTGAGATTGTGAAACTACATACAACCGACAAACCTCCATGAAGATGCGAGTAAAAATGAGATCGCCTCGCGCTGTCAGACACAACGCTGATAATCATTCTCGGAAGTGTTGATACTAGATTTAGATTCGCGATTTCTTCATCAACTGTTTATGTTCACTTGAGACAAAACAGACAATATATCATGTATGGTTGTATGAAAGTGTCCGTTCAAACGCAAGAAGAAGCGAATGCGATCTCTCATCGGGGCTCGTGAGTTAGACGTGACGCTGCTCCCTGTTTCACACAAATATTTATTTGAGTTGTTTTGCCATTTGTTGAGTTGAATGGTGTAAAATCGCTTGAAAGTTCAAACAGGAAAGTGTTAAAAACACATACAACAGACAAACATTGCTCGCATTGAAGACGCGAGTAAAAATGAGATCGCGTCACTATCGCGTGCTGTCAGAGAACACGCAGATGAAACATCATTCTCGGAAGTATTGATACTTTAGGATCGATCCGTCCATCCCTTCTTTCTTTAGACATATGTTTCATGTTTGTGTGATAAGTGTTCGCGGAGTTTCACTTGATTTTTCTGACGTGTATCAGACAGATTATCGCAAAGACAGATTCGGTTTACCCTGTTTATTTTCGTTATTTTACAAAAGCTCAAGGTTTTGTTGTTATTGTAAGTGTACACAAATAAAAGTAGACCTTTTACAGTTTGTAATGATCTCTTCCATGTATCTGAATGGGCAAAAATGACGCAGTATTTTGTTTAAGTTTTTTCCGCTGTTTAGAACAATGCATCTGAAAGGACATTACAGCGCCATTGTTGACCCCCGTAATAATGCCAGAATTCAATAATGATTCCCGATTTCAAACTCCTCGCAAAGATTTATTTGAGTTGTATGCCATTTGTTGAGTTGAATAGTGTAAAATCGCTTGAATATTCAAACTGGGAAGTAGTAAAACACATCTCACTGACCTTATTTGTGCAGTAACTCTCATCGGGGCTCGTGCGTTAGACGCGACGCATCTCGCGGTTTCACACAAAACTGCTCACAAACATTTATTTGAGTTGTTTTGCCATTTGTTGAGTTGAATAGTGTAAAATCGCTTGAATATTCAAACTGGGAAGCAGTAAAATACATCTCACTGACCTTGTGCAGTAACTCTCATCGGGGCTCGTGCGTTAGACGCGACGATTATCGCTGTTTCACACAAACTGCTCGAAAACTTTATATGAGTTGTTTTACCATTTGTTGAGATGAATAGTATAAAATCGCGTGAATGTTCCAAATGTCAAGCAATAAACACACACAATTGACATACCTTTGTGCAAACGCAGGCAAAATTCTTCTGGCTGAGAAAGTCGGGAGCTCCACCCACTAGTAGACAGAATTGCTCCATTAGAGAGATTTCTCCAGTAAAAGTGCATTTGGTAGACAGAGTTACACCAGCAGAGGGAGCCTCTTTGCTCAGCCAATGTAAGTGAATGGGATTTTACTTGTAGACCGTATTGATCCAGTAGAGGGGGCATTTTTGCTCAGCCATTGTAAATCAATGGGATTTTTTACATTTTTGATCGTCATTTATATAAAAAGCTTAAGTCGCATCAGGTAAAAAAAGACATAGCAGCAAACTTCAGAACAGTCCCCAGGTCTGTGGCAAGTTGGGTACTTATAGCATTAAAGCTCTTAGAGGTGAGGTTGTTGAAATTTTAGTAAGTAAAATAGTATTATTAATAATAATAATAATAAATGTATGTAACATAACAATATGTTGGCTTTCTCAAGCCAACATAGTTATGTCATCTTGAAGTATGTTAGGTTTGAAAAACCATCAATCAAATTTACATTTGGTTTATTGACACTAATATATTGAGGCAATGTGGTCATTTACATAAACACGCACCTTTCAGCCATTTTGTATTGTATTCATTTTTGCTAAGTAACAAATTGAAAGACATCAATTCTACACATGGGTACCAAATGTCAAGTCAATTGGATCTACGGTTCAAGAGAAGAAGACTTTTGTAGGTTTTGGCAAATTTTCACTGTACAGGACAATCCATTAGGGCAGAAGTTATGGGTCCTTGAGGCTTTTTTGTTCCCAATGAGAAATGAGGCAAGTATACCAAGTTTTAGAATATTTCGAAAATTGTGGTGAAAATGCCATCATTTTGAAAATGTGACATTTGGGCGTGGCCTGTAGCGAACCGCTAAGGGCGAATGTGGGCAATTCTTTGCACAGTACTTCAAAGGGATGTTATCTTGAAGAATGTTAGGTTTGAAAAACCCTGGGTCAAAATTACATTTGATATATATATTGATTAAATGTGGACATTTACATAAACACGCCCCTTTCAGCCATTTTATATCGTATTCATTTTTGCTAAGTAACGTTTTCAAAGACATCAATTCTACACATGCGTACCAAATTTCAAGTATATTGGAGCTACGGTTCAGGAGAAGAAGAGTTTTGTAGGTTTTGGCAAATTTTCACTGTACAGGAAAATCCATTAGGGCAGAAGTTATGGGTCCTTGAGGCTTTTTTGTTCCCCATGAGAAATGAGGCATGTACACCAGGTTTGAGAATAATTGGACAAATGGCTTGGAAATGCCATGACTTTGAAAATATTTTTTTGGGGCGTGGCCTGTAGCGCCACCTATGGGCGAATGTGGGCCATTCTTGGTTTGGGGGTACCTGTTGGCATGGAGTATCAATGTGCCAATTTAGAAAATTTTTGACCAGTGACTTTTTGAGATATTGGGGCTCAAGGAGAAGAAGAATAATAATAATAAATATAGCTGCAAGCAGCAATGTGATTCCTCCTCAAAATGGCAAATCATTTAAAATTGTTCAGTAGAGGGTTGGGGTTAAACTCTCCCAATGAAGAAATTCAAAAAACATGTCTTTCTGTCTGAATCCTAAACTAAACATTTTCAGTGTACAGGAAAATCCATGATGCCGGGATCTTATGGATCCTGGAGGCTTTTTTGTTTACAATGAGAAATGAGTTATGTACATTAAGTTTCAGAAGAACTGAAAAAATGGGGTGGAAATGCCATCACTTTCAATGTGGGACATTGGGGCATAGCCTGTAGCGCCCCCTAATGGTGAATACGGGCAATTCTTGGTTTGTGAGTTCCTGTTGGCCTGTAGTATCAATGTACCAAATTAGAACATTATTGACCAGAAAATGGGAATTTTGGACATGGCCTATAGCGCCCCCTAAGGGTGAATGTGGGCCAATCTTGGTTTGTGAGTTCCTGTTGGCCTGTAGTATCAATGTACCAAATTTGAAAGTTTTTGACAAAAAAAAATTGCAATTTGGGAATGGCCTTTAGCGCCCCCTAAGGGCGAATGTGAGACATTCTTGGTTTGTGGATTTCTGTTGGCCTGTAGTGTCAATATACCAAATTAGAACATTTTTGACCATAAAATGGGAATTTTGGGCATAGCCTGTAGCGCCCCCTAATGGCGAATATGGGCAATTCTTTGTTTGTGGGTTCCTGTTGGCCTGTAGTATCAATGTACCAAATTAGAACATTTTTGACCAGCAAATGGGAATTTAGGGCGTGGCCTGTAGCGCCCCCTAAGGGCGAATGTGGGCCATTCTTGGTTTGTGGATTCCTGTTGGTCTGTAGTATCAATATACAAAATTAGAACATTTTTGACCAGAAAATGGGAATTTTGGGCTTGGCCTGTAGCGCCCCCTAAGGGAGAATGTGGGATATTCTTTACGCAGTACTTCAGAGTGATGTCATCTTGAAGTATATATATATATATAGGTCTGTTTCTAACCCACACCTATAATATCACTTCTGAAGGCATGGATTAAACCACTGGAGTGGTATGGATTACTTTTATGCTGCATTTATGTGATTTTTGTAGCTTCTGAGTTCTGATCACCATTCAAGTCATTGAAAGGTCCAACAGGGTTGAGATAATCTTCTAAAAAGCTTAATTTGTGTTCACCAGAAGAAAGGAAATAATACACATCTGGGATGGAATGAGGGTGAGTATACGATGAGAGAAATTTATTTTTGGGGTAAAAACCATTTGTAGGCTACTTTTTATTTACTTGGAAAATTGTTACTGTCTCTTTAAGAGGATTTTAAACGCATTTCATTCAAGGCACAGTCTGTGCGGCTTGTTTCATTGAGTTTAATCTTTTGAGAACTGTGAAGTCTCATTATTTTCGTGCTGTTACATCTGTATTCATTTCAGAGATTAATTGATTGAGATTGTGAAACTACATACAACCGACAAACCTCCGTGAAGATGCGAGTAAAAATGAGATCGCCTCGCGCTGTCAGACACAACGCTGATAATCATTCTCGGAAGTGTTGATACTAGATTTAGATTCGCGATTTCTTCATCAACTGTTTATGTTCACTTGAGACAAAACAGACAATATATCATGTATGCTTGTATGAAATTGTCCGTTCAAACGCAAGAAGAAGCGAATGCGATCTCTCATCGGGGCTCGTGAGTTAGACGTGACGCTGCTCCCTGTTTCACACAAATATTTATTTGAGTTGTTTTGCCATTTGTTGAGTTGAATGGTGTAAAATCGCTTGAAAGTTCAAACAGGAAAGTGTTAAAAACACATACAACAGACAAACATTGCTCGCATTGAAGACGCGAGTAAAAATGAGATCGCGTCACTATCGCGTGCTGTCAGAGAACACGCAGATGAAACATCATTCTCGGAAGTATTGATACTTTAGGATCGATCCGTCCATCCCTTCTTTCTTTAGACATATGTTTCATGTTTGTGTGATAAGTGTTCGCGGAGTTTCACTTGATTTTTCTGACGTGTATCAGACAGATTATCGCAAAGACAGATTCGGTTTACCCTGTTTATTTTCGTTATTTTACAAAAGCTCAAGGTTTTGTTGTATTGTAAGTGTACACAAATAAAAGTAGACCTTTTATAGTTTGTAATGATCTCTTCCATGTATCTGAATGGGCAAAAATGACGCAGTATTTTGTTTAAGTTTTTTCCGCTGTTTAGAACAATGCATCTGAAAGGACATTACAGCGCCATTGTTGACCCCCGTAATAATGCCAGAATTCAATAATGATTCCTGGTTTATTTGAGTTGTATGCCATTTGTTGAGTTGAATAGTGTAAAATCGCTTGAATATTCAAACTGGGAAGTAGTAAAACACATCTCACTGACCTTATTTGTGCAGTAACTCTCATCGGGGCTCGTGCGTTAGACGCGACGCATCTCGCGGTTTCACACAAAACTGCTCACAAACATTTATTTGAGTTGTTTTGCCATTTGTTGAGTTGAATAGTATAAAATCGCGTGAATGTTCCAAATGTCAAGCATTAAACACACACAATTGACATACCTTTGTGCAAACGCAGGCAAAATTCTTCTGGCTGAGAAAGTCGGGAGCTCCACCCACTAGTAGACAGAATTGCTCCATTAGAGAGATTTCTCCAGTAAAAGTGCATTTGGTAGACAGAGTTACACCAGCAGAGGGAGCCTCTTTGCTCAGCCAATGTAAGTGAATGGGATTTTACTTGTAGACCGTATTGATCCAGTAGAGGGGGCATTTTTGCTCAGCCATTGTAAATCAATGGGATTTTTTACATTTTTGATCGTCATTTATATAAAAAGCTTAAGTCGCATCAGGTAAAAAAAGACATAGCAGCAAACTTCAGAACAGTCCCCAGGTCTGTGGCAAGTTGGGTACTTATAGCATTAAAGCTCTTAGAGGTGAGGTTGTTGAAATTTTAGTAAGTAAAATAGTATTATTAATAATAATAATAATAAATGTATGTAACATAACAATATGTTGGCTTTCTCAAGCCAACATAGTTATGTCATCTTGAAGCATGTTAGGTTTGAAAAACCATCAATCAAATTTACATTTGGTTTATTGACACTAATATATTGAGGCAATGTGGTCATTTACATAAACACGCACCTTTCAGCCATTTTGTATTGTATTCATTTTTGCTAAGTAACAAATTGAAAGACATCAATTCTACACATGGGTACCAAATGTCAAGTCAATTGGATCTACGGTTCAAGAGAAGAAGACTTTTGTAGGTTTTGGCAAATTTTCACTGTACAGGACAATCCATTAGGGCCGAAGTTATGGGTCCTTGAGGCTTTTTTGTTCCCAATGAGAAATGAGGCAAGTATACCAAGTTTTAGAATATTTGGAAAATTGGGGTGAAAGTGCCATCATTTTGAAAATGTGACATTTGGGCGTGGCCTGTAGCGAACCGCTAAGGGCGAATGTCGGCAATTCTTTGCACAGTACTTCAAAGGGATGTTATCTTGAAGCATGTCAGGTTTAAAATCCCTCAGTCAAAATTACATTTGATTTATTGACTTATATATTGATTAAATGTGGACATTTACATAAACACGCCCCTTTCAGCCATTTTTAATCGTACCTTATGGGTCCTTGAGGTTTTTTTGTTCCCAATGAAAAATGAGGCAAGTATACCAAGTTTTAGAATATTTCGAAAATTGTGGTGAAAATGCCATCATTTTGAAAATGTGACATTTGGGCGTGGCCTGTAGCGAACCGCTAAGGGCGAATGTGGGCAATTCTTTGCACAGTACTTCAAAGGGATGTTATCTTGAAGAATGTTAGGTTTGAAAAACCCTGGGTCAAAATTACATTTGATATATTGACATATATATTGATTAAATGTGGACATTTACATAAACACGCCCCTTTCAGCCATTTTATATCGTATTCATTTTTGCTAAGTAACGTTTTCAAAGGCATCAATTCTACACATGCGTACCAAATTTCAAGTATATTGGAGCTACGGTTCAGGAGAAGAAGAGTTTTGTAGGTTTTGGCAAATTTTCACTGTACAGGAAAATCCATTAGGGCAGAAGTTATGGGTCCTTGAGGCTTTTTTGTTCCCCATGAGAAATGAGGCATGTACACCAGGTTTGAGAATAATTGGACAAATGGCTTGGAAATGCCATGACTTTGAAAATATTTTTTTGGGGCGTGGCCTGTAGCGCCACCTATGGGAAAATGTGGGCCATTCTTGGTTTGGGGGTACCCGTTGGCATGGAGTATCAATGTGCCAATTTAGAAAATTTTTGACCAGTGACTTTTTGAGATATTGGGGCTCAAGGAGAATAATAATAATAATAATAATAATAATAATAATAATAATAAAACTGTCAATAACAATAGATTCCCTCCTATCGGAGGAATCTAATAATAATAATAATAATAATAATAATAATAATAATAATAATAAAACTGTCAATAACAATAGATTCCCTCCTATCGGAGGAATCTAATAAAACTGTCAATAACAATAGATTCCCTCCTATCGGAGGAATCTAATAATAATAATAATAATAATAATAATAATAATAAAACTGTCAATAACAATAGATTCCCTCCTATCGGAGGAATCTAATTAACGCTGCAGGGTTTCCACGGCCATTCAAAACCTGGAAATATCAAACCTGGAAAAGTCACCTTTTTTATTTTTATTATTATTTATTTATTTTGCACTTACGATTTTTATTGATTCCAATAATAATTCCAATAAACATAACAGGAAACACGGAATCACTTTATATAAACCTAAACCACTCCCACCGAACATTCCCAAACCCCACCCAACACAAACACACACCCCAGTGACCTGACATCAAACTAATAATGGCACACAATATAAACAATAAATCAACAGATAGTATTCAGAAAAAAAATTAATAAAATAAAGAAATACGGAAAAATTAAAAAACAATAAGAACGTACACACACATTCAATATTACTCATCTCCCTTCACCATCTCCCCCCGAGAGCCCTCTACAAAATCCAAATATCTACCCCCATTTTTTATTAAATAATCCTGTGTTGGCCAGCCTTCTACAAACCATCCCCTCAAAAGCTGCCACTCTGCCCAACTCTGCGCACAACTCCAAAAATTAGGGTACTCCAGCTGATTTCCATCCACTATGGATAACTTGCCTTCTGATCATGACACCAGCCAGGACCCAACTCTTTATGAACCCGTCTCCTACATCAGTGTTTCCCAAACTGGTGTCCGCGTACCCCTGGTGGTACGTGAGGTGACAACGGGGGAACGCGAATAACATTCTGAGATTTACCGTTCTTTCAATTTCATCACTGTCTAAAACAACATTAAAACCCAGTTCATGTATTTCTCACTGGCAAAAATGATTTTGTGTGTCCTGTAGTGTAGAAACACCAAAATTGTTGTGTCATAAAGGTCAGAAAAATATGCAATGAAATAACCCAATAGTTTGCGGTTAAAATAACGCATCTACACATGCGTCGTGCGTCACACAAGTATCTTATTTCACCAGAACAGTCCAGTGCAAGGTGACGTAGTTTAGTGATAGCAAGTAAAATACTTCACTGTTTTACCAGACTCGCACATGTCAGTCGTCCACGATTTGAGTTGAGTTTTTTTCCGCAGTTTAAAACGTAATTTGTATTTAAGGTTAGATGCATAGAGAGTTTTAATACTGATGGTATGAGTTCAAAAGCTTTGATGACAGGTGTCAGACATTCAGCAGCACCAAATCATTTTCAATCACATTTGCTCGCACTTTAGAGACCTGTTTTTACATTGTAAAAAAGCGCTTTGAGCTGACCGCGCAATTGCACAGATACTTACCCACAATGCTCAAAGCCGGCCGGCAATGCCGTATCTGCAATGATGCGCAATTCCAGTCACTGAACCGAAAGCTATTCCTGCATACTGCAATGCGATGAGGGGGGAGTTTTCAAGTTATGCAGTTATATCATATCTAGCGTTCCCATCTCAATCGATAAGCCATTTAATCAGTATGTGTATGATTAATATAACATGTACAAAACATGTACAAATATAACATGTTTAATATAAGGGAGTTGTTTTACAAAGATATTTGTGTTAAAAAGACATTTTCAAATGACATTGTGTGAATTTTATCTATGCGTTACTTTTGGGTATGCGAAAGGATGTTGAATGTTTGAAGGGGCACGCCACTGTAAAAGTTTGGGAACATGAGCAGCCAACACCTCACAAATAAATTCTGAATCCTCAACCAAAAATCTTGAATTTTTACAATACCCCAAAAACATTGATTGTGTCTCCATCTTCTGATTGGCATTGCCAGCAGGTGGGTGTGTCTTTGAGACCAAGTCTATACAATCTAGAGAGGTCCAATAGAATCCATGTAAAATCATAAATTGCATCAGACGCACCCTTGCATCTCTAGATGTAGAGTCCCTCCTCCATTATCAAGTTTAAATCTTTCTCCAATAATCTCTTGAGAGAAGTTCAAGCTCCGTCCCCCAGACTCTGAATTAGCAGGGAGTAATACACTGATGCCTCATGACCTTTTCCAAAAGCAATAATCACCACTCCCAGAGTATCTGGTGCTTTAGTGGGGTGTGGGCTCCTCCTAAAAACAGCGTAGAGCAGGTGGCACAGCTGTAAATAGCTAAGTAACTTAGATCTGGGAATCCCAAAATGTTGAATCAAATTCTCAAAAGATCTCAACCCTCCACTCTCATATAGGTCAAAGTCATGGAAATTAATGAAATCTTAAAAGTCATGTGGAAGTAATGCATATTTCTATAGTGAATATTCATTTCAATACTGAATGTACATTTGTTCTAGATATATTGTGCTCTAAAAATTTTCATCAGCTAGAAATAGGTAGATGTTCATTGGCTGTTTTTTTGTTTAATTGGACACATTTGTACACCAAAAAGTATTATAATTTATATGTATTAATACCAAGCACTGACACAAATTGAAAACAAAAATCACTATAAAATAATCTTTTATACTGTAATCAAAATAAAATGAATGACTGGAACAAAATAAAGGAAATTCATGGAAATTTATTGGTCAGAATGTGTGGGAACCCTGTTGCTGACATTTAGTCATTTATATTGATAATTTTTTTAGGCTGCAAATAAAGTGATAAAAATATAAAAATATTGTAGCAGCTTCCTCAGCGAGTAAAGACACTTCCACCCCTGGAGTCGTAAGTTTGAATCCAGTGTGTGCTGAGTGACTCCAAAAGGTCTCTTAAGCAATCAAATTGGCCCAGTTGCTAGGGAGGGTAGAGTCACATGGGCTAACCTACTTGTGGTTGCTATAATGTGGTTCTCGCTCTCAGTGGGGTGCGTGGTGAGTTGTGTGTGGATGCACACATGCGCTACATCTCCACGGTAATGTGCTCAACAATCCACGTGATAAGATGCGTGGATTGACGGTCTCAGACATGGAGGCAACTGAGATTCGTCTTCCACAACCCGGATTGAGGCAAGTCACTACACCAGCAGGAGGACTTAGAGCGCGTTGGGAATTGGGCATTCCAAATTGGGGAGAAAAAAAAAAATGTAACAGCTTAGTGACACTTTAATGTAACTTAATTTAACTAATCTGCTGCAGTCATCTGGTTAATGGTATATGGTAAAATATTATATCAGCACATTTTTTTACAGGGAAATGTGAAATTGATACTTGCCGCAATCTGTGCCAAAGGAGATGATTTGAAAAAGCTGATAGAGGACAAGATGACAGCTTTAAGTGCTCGCTTCGATGCGTTGGATGCCACACTGATTAACTTGCAGTCAGAACAAGCCAGCGTTAAACAAAAAATTGTAGAGACAGAAGGTGCCATGAACGGTACAGATTTATGCCTCAGAGAGTTTTAAAAGTTGTGTGAAGATTTGCGTGTGAAAAATAAATCTCTCTGGGCTAAACTGAATGTCTTGGAAGGACGCTCCTCAGTGTTCATTTCGGAATTGATTACTGAGCACTTTGGCCGAGACACCTTCCCCAATCCTGTGAAAATTGATGAGCTCATCAGGCATTTGAAGGCCAGAGACCTCGCACCATTATCGCACGGATCCACAATGATCGGGATAAATATTTAATCCATCGTCTGAGCGGGAAAAGTTTCCTCTGGAATATAAAGGAAAGCGGATTCACATCTTCCCTGACTATACATTGGAGGTGGTCATGCGGCGATGTGCCTTTATCTCAATCACGAAAGCTCTACGAGAGGCTTAGTTGAAATGGTCCCTGTGTTTTCCAGCGAAACTGACGCTACATTATAATGGTTGGGAGCTCTCTTTTGAACCGCCGGTAGAGGCTAAGAAGTTTGTGGATAACTTGTCGAATGACTCAGCATACCTTCTATGTATGACTTTACTCAGCTTGGCCTGAGAATGGACCTCGACTAACAGAAGTGGACAATTTTTGGAACATTCTGTTAATTTTCATTGTGGTTCGTGATTCAGATGACTGGTTATTTGCGCTTCGGAGAGCAGAAGTTTTTTTCTTTGTGTGTTTTTGTTATTTCTGCTCTTCTTTTGGGGCTAAGGTAAGCTAAGTTAGCCTCAATTTGTACACTTGTTGTCTCCGAGATGATGGGGAATATTTGCTGCTTCGGTTGCTGGGGCAGCTGTGGGGAGTTTGTGAGTTCTTTTTCATGTTTTTATGTTTCTTGATGCACCAGATAATGTTTATTCTTGCTTCGATTATTATTGATTTTGTGTTTGCTATGTTTTTGAAGATGTTGCATGAGTGGCACTATTACTAATAGTAATAACAATGCCGGAGTGAATATTACATTTGTTCGTTGGAATGTAAGAGGAATGGGGCACCCGATTAAGAGGGGAAAAGTGTTTGCACATTTAAAGTAATTTTCTGCTTACATTATTTTACTTCAGGAAACCCATATTAAACCAAGTTAACAGATGTGGCTTAGGGAAAATTGGATCTCACAAGTTTAAAGCTAGAGGTGTGGCTATACTTTTTAGGAAATAAATTCCTTTTTGAATGCACTTTGTGGTGTCTGACACTTTGGGAAGATATATTATTGTATCCGGATTCATCAATAATTTCCTGATTACATGTGTTAACCTGTATGGGCTGTATAGATGATCCTGTTTTTTTTAGGAAATGATTTGGGCTTATTCCAGATACTAATTTAATAATTGCTGGAAACTTTCATTGCTATTTGGATCCTCATCTTGATCATCATTCTTCACAAGTTGTTCCTTCTATAGTCAGTCTGTAGGTGTTTTAAATAATTTTATAAAATCTATGAATCTTGTGGATATATGGAGATAACCCGACTGCTTGTGATTATTGTTTAACCGTGTTCCCATGTCAATAAATCGTATACACGTATTGATTGCTTTATTATTGACTCCAAACTCATTCAGGGGGTGACTCAGTCCAAATATCATAATATTCTAATTTCTGATCTAGCCCTATTTCTATGGGTTTGAAAATGTAGCTACCAAGTGTGCAGTATTGTTGCCGTTTCAATCCTCAATTATTATATGGGAAACCTTTAAAGTAGTGTTAAGAGGTCATATTATTGCATATGAATCTTAGCTGAGGAAGGAGAAGTGTAAGCATCTGTCTGAGATAGAATCCATACTTTTGTCTTTAGAACCAACATTTAATTCATCTAAAGCTCAGAGTGACCTTAATGCTAATCTTAAATTGAAATATGAATATAACTCTATTTTAAGCGATCAGGTTTCTAATTTTTTTATTAAACTGAAACAAAAACAGTTTGAGTTTGGAGATAAGGCAGATAAGCTTCTTGCCAGGCAACTAAGAGGCCATTCTTCAATAAAATCTCACAGGCCCTGGTGGGTTCGGTGTGGAATTCTATATGGCTAATTAAAATGCAATCAATCCTTTGTTGCTTAGAATGGTAAATCATTTGATTGAGAAGAAAATATTTCCAGACTCTTTGTATGAGGCCTTGGTATATGCCTTTTGAAGAAAAAAGATAGAGCTACAGAGCCCTCTAGTTACAGGCCAATAAGTCTCCTCACTTGTGATCAAAAAGTGATTGCCAAGATCTTGGCCACCTGTTTGAATAAACAAGAGACCTCATGAATTCACCCAGATCAAACTGGCTTTGTCCCAGGAAGATTTTCATTTTTTAATTCACGTCGCCTGCTAAATATTTTGTATAGTAATCAGAGTAAGATTTCTGAGGCAGCTGTTCTTTCTTTAGACACTGAAAAGGCCTTCGACTGAATTTAATGGAGTTATATGTTTTCTGTGCTTGATTGGTTTGGCTTTGGTGAGAATTTTAAACTATTCATAAAATGCTTTACTCTTCCCCTAAATCTGCAATACTTACTAATTCGGATAGGTCTGTTTTCTTTCCTCTTCAGCGTGGAACACGACAGGGCTGTTCTCTAAGCCCACTGTTATTTGATCTAGCTTTAGAACCCCTGGCCATCCATCTTCATAATCATTTGGAGATTAGAGGTATATCATGTGGTCACTCTGAGGTTAAGCTGTATATACCTTATATGCGGATGATCTGCTATTATATTTGAGTGATCCTTCTTCTGCTTTGCCATTTTTAATGGAATCACTTGAGTTTTTTACCTCTTTTTCTGGTTATTCTGTGTATTGGGAAAAGAGCTGGATGCTCAGTTTCTGAGGTCATTACCTTTTAGAATTACAGAGGATTACTTTACTTATTTAGGGTTAGTCATTCCTAAAAATGTTAAACATATATTTAGTCTAAATTTCACAGAAGCCATAAATAAGTGAAAAATATCGTCTAGGTTATGGATGTAACCTCCGTTCCCTGATGGAGGGAACGAGACGTTGTGTTGAAGAAGTGACACTAGGGGTCTCTCTTGAGCGCCTAATATATCTCTGATCTATGAAAAAAGGCCAATGAGAAGTTTGCAGACAGAATTTGCATATTCCGCCCCGGACATACGGGTATAAAGGCGGGGAAATATGTCTGTTTCATTCAGGATTTTTCTGAGGAGCCGTAAATGGTCCGGCCACAACAGTGGCTCGGCTCAGTGACGTGGCCAAGAGGACACAACGTCTCGTTCCCTCCATTAGGGAACGGAGGTCACATCCGTAACCTAGACGTTCCCCGTCTGTCGCTCAGCGACACTAGGGGTCCAATTTAAATCATGCCATGCACTGAGCCGTGTACGTGTACTGCTGACACAGGAGCGGGCAGGTACTTGACGTGCCAAAACAACCAGCTGTATCAGACTGCACGTACCCTTCCCCAATGCCCCACAAAGTTGTCGGAATCCTTATAGTTACCCTAGATGGGGGATCAAGGTGACGCTTGCCAACCTGGGAACGGGCCGAGCCTAGCCGGGCCTCTTTAACGGCTGGGGCCCTTTACACGCACCGGGGAAGGGGGTCTTACCCAGTTTCCTATTCTTTCAGGGGGAAAAGACCCTGCGGAGACCACACCTGCCCAGAGAGGGGGAGGTAAGAGTGGTGAATTCACCACATGGTCTTTTAGGTCACATGTGGGAAGTGGCGCGATGATAGATCCCCGGAGGAGTTGCTACAGACACGGCGACCGGGAGGCAGTGGGAACTGCCCAAGGGAGACGCGGGTCCGCTGGTAAGGGGACCGTAGCGCGGAAAATACACACAGAGGGGAAGTCCACATAGGAGCCCTGACCTGTGGAGCACCTATTCCAGTACAGGGTTGATTTGAGTACACGCAGTGGATTAGTCATCTGCCGAATTGTGGACCCAGAGGGCTAGGGAGGAGTCATCCAGGGAGCTGAGTGAGTGGGATCTCCTGGGAGAAAAAGTGCAGAGTATTACCTCAACTGAGGGAAAAGGCGCTAGGTGCAAGCGTTCCACCCGGCCAGTCTGTCAGCGTGTTACTGAGTTTTACTGGCTCGGACCTGAGAAAACACGGGACGAAACTGACTCTACCCTGAGATTGTCCAATCTCACAAAGGTATTAGGTGTTGCACCCGATGCTCTGCATATGTCTGCCAGAGAGGTGCATCTGGCCAGTGCCCATGAGGACGCAACACTCCTTGTTGAGTGTGCTCAGACCCACAAAGGGGGGGGGGGGGGGGGGCACGGCCTGGGTGCGATAGGCCAATGAAATGGCATCCACCACCCAGTGGGAGAGCCTTTGTTTGGAGACAGTGTTCCCATTTCGCTGTCCACCGAAGCAGACAAAAAGCTGATCAGAACGTCTAAAGTTCTGCATGCGGTCCAAGTAGGTACGCAAAGCACGTGCCTGACACAGCAACGAAGGGGTCACTACCTGGTCTCTGAAGGGCGTGGTAGGAACCTTGGGCACGTAGCCCGGCCGCGGTCTTAGGATCACATATGTGTCTGCCGGACCAATCTCCAGGCAAGTGTCACTGACAGAGAATGCTTGCAGGTCCCGACCCTCTTGATGGAGGCGAGCACGATCAGCAGGGCCGTCTTTAGAGAGAGGGTCCTGAGTCCAACTGATTCTAGCGGCTCAAAAGGGGGTCTCTGAAGGCCCGAGAGGACCACTGAGAGATCCCAGGAGGGGAACAGGCTTGGACAGGAAGGATTCAACTTCCGGACGCCTCTTAGGAACCTGATAATCAAATCATTGACAAAGACTTGCCGTCTCCTGCGTCGTGGTGGGCTGCAATAGCAGCTACATACACCTTCAAGGTGGACGGGGACAGCCTCCCTTCCAACCTCTCCTGCAGAAATGAGAGCACTGACCTGACTGCGCACCTTTGTGGGTCTTCGCCCCAAGAATAACATCAATTCGCAAACAAGCGGCACTTTAGGGCGTAAAGTTGCCTGGTAGAAGGGGCTCTGGCTTGGTTGATCATGTCTACGACAGCAGGTAGTAGATCAGCTAGATTTTCCGCATCCCGTCCAGGAGCCAGACATGGAGGTTTCAGAGGTCTGGGTGCAGATGCCAGAGTGTGCCCCGTCCCTGAGAAAGAAGGTCTTTCCTCAGGGGAATTTGCCAGGGAGGGGCTGTCGCGAGGAGTACGAGGTCCAAGAACCAAGCCCGGGTTGGCCAATAGAGAGCCACTAGAGTGACTTGTTCCTCGTCCTCCCTGACCTTGCACAGCACCTGTGCAAGAAGGCTCACTGGGGGAAATGCCGATGACCTGTTATGCCGATGACCTGTTTGCCCCCGTGGGCCTGCTGTGTGCCAGTGCGTCTGCCCCGATGGGAGCCTCTGTTTGGTCATACCAGAGTGGGCAGTGGGAGTTCTCCTGGGAGGTGAACAGGTCTACCCGAGCCTTGCCGAACCGTTCCCAAATCAGCTGGACCGACTGGGGGTGAAGACTTCACTCTCCACTGGGCAAACATTGTCGTGATAGCGCGTCTGCCATCACATTGAGGTTGTCGAGGATGTGAGTGGTGTGCAGCGACTTGAGTCCTCCAAGGGAGGAGACGACGGGCATGTTGTGACATGTGGCAGGAGCGTATGCCGCCTTGGCGATTTATGTACACCACCGTGGTGGTGCTGTCTGATCTGATCAAGATGTGTTTGCCCTGAAATAGCGGGAGACACCTCCGCAGGGCAAAGAATACAGCCAACAACTCTAGGCAGTTGATGTGCCAGCGCAGTGGGGCCCCCTTCCAACAGCCCGCGGCAGTGTTCCCATTGCACATGCCCAACCCAATTTGGAGGCGTCTGTGGTGACCAGGACGCATTGGGACATCTGTTGCAAGGGGATCCTGTCCATAGAATGCAGAGGTCTGTTCATGGTTTGAAAGTTTGGCAGCAGGTGGGGGTGATAAACACGGTGTGTGCCGCGGCTCCGAACCTCATTGTCAGCTCCTCAGAAAAATCCTGAATGAAACAGACGCATTTCCCTCCCTTTATACCCGTATGTCCAGTATACCAGTATTGAGAAATGTTTGAACTTGTAGGAACATTTTGTCGGTCCTATGAGGATAACAGCTTATAAATCATACTAAATTATGTTTTTTGAAAATGTAAAAATGCAGAATGTTTTCTGTGAGGGTTAGGTATAGGGGTAGGGTTAGGGGACAGAATATATAGTTTGTACAGTATAAAAACCATTATGTCTATGGAAAGTCCCCATAAAACATGGAAACACAACATCCCTAAACTGCATCTCTAAACAACTAATGATAAAACACAGTAAATAAAGTGATAGTATTAAATAAATTGAATACAATAGTATCAAAAGCCTCCTGGAAAAAATGTGTTTTAAGATATGACTTAAATTCACTAAAAGACTGAACTGAAGTTCTGAGGGTAGAGATTTCCATAGTTTCGGAGCATAAGATGAGAAAGCCCTGTAACCCATAGAGCATAAATGAGTCTGAGGAACAGTTAAAAACCCAGATTTAGAGGAGCGGAGTTCACACTTTGGGGTGTACAGGGTTATAAGCTCAGACAAACATTAGGCGACCAAACCATGTCAAAAACCTTTAATTTTTAAAATCAACACGAAACCTGACAGGGAGCCAGTGCAAGGACTCCAAGATATGAGTAATGTGGTCACTTGCCCTGGCCCTAGTCAGGATTCTGGCAGCTGACTTTTGCACATATTGCAAATTATTTAATGTAGATTTTGAGACTCCAGCAATGAGAACATTGCAATAATCATTGCAAGAGAAAACAAAAGTATTGATCAGCTTTTCAGAGAATGATAAAATAGGGCGCAGCTTTGCAATGATTCTGAGATGATAAAAGGATGTTTTAACAGTATTTTTTACATGTGGATCAAAGGACAAATTTGCATTAAATATAACAAAAACATTTTGTTTGAAGGTCCATGTAACGTAGTTCAAGGGCAAGGAGGAGGTGAGAACCGGCTTGACAATGTAAATATTTTAATGATAAACTTAAAACAAAGGACAAAACACACACACATGACGGACATGTCCGTAAATGATCTCTCTCTCGTCGCACCACCATCTGCCATCGGCCTTTATCCCTCTTGGAAGCTTGATTAGCCTGATACGGGACCGGGTGTGTATCGTCATGACCCGGCCCTACCCTCCGCCCTGCCACAGTCCAAAACTGGACCTTCAATGGACAGAGTTAGGGAGCCATACTTCCAATGCTAGTGAGGAGATCCAATAAGCATAACTTCTTATTACTGTTAAGACATAGAAAATTTGGAGCCATCCAAGTTTTTATCTCAGAAATGCAGTTTGAAAAAAAGGCATCTGCCAGATTTTCACCAGGTTTAGAATTAATATATATCTGTATGTCGTCTGCGTAGAAATGAGAATTAAGACCCAGTGATCTTAAAAACTGCCCAAGAGGAAAAATATAAATGCTAAAAAGTAAAGGGCCCAAAATTGAACCCTGTGGGACACCAGAATGGACTGAACCAATCTCAGACCTGTATCAGTTTAATGCAGTACCAGAGATGCCAAAGACAGATTCAAGACGGGTGAGTTAAACAGTGTCGAAAGCAGCACTGAGATCAAGAAGGATGAGAATAGAAAAAGAGTCTGAGTCTGAAGCAATAAACAAGTCATTAGTGACCTTGAATAGAGCCGTTTCTTTACTATGAAATTTATGAAAACCAGACTGAAATGGCTCAAAGACATCACTGACAATGAGGTGACTGTGTAATTGAGAGGCAACAGTTGACTTTAAGATTTTTGCAAGGAAGGGAAGATTTGAAATGAGACTGAAGTTGCTCAAATTTTCCAAATCCATTTGATCCTTTTTTGGAATTGGAGTTACAGCAGTAATTTTAAATGCTGCAGGCACAACACCAGTATGCAAGGAGTCATTTATTATGTCCAAGACAATGGGACACAGAGTGGCAAAACAGAATTTTAATAGACTAGTCAGTTGAAGATCAACTATGCTAGTGGTAGCTTTCATACATGATACCTCATTACTTAGAGTAACATGGTCAAGTTCAGAGAAATTTGAGAGAGGTGTGCTGAGGAAACAAGACAGGCTGAGAAATTGTACTGAAAAGACAGATGTGGCAGCAAGAATATTTTTACGATCTCAGTGATAAAAAAGTCTAAAAATTTGTTACACAGTGGAGGTGATGCAGGCAAGTTGGTGAAACAATTGCATTTGAGCAATCTATTAAAAGTAGATTATTTTGATTATTTAAAATTATTTCATAAAAATAACAGGATCTGGCAGATCTGATTTCTTCTTTGTAATCATTCAAGTTGTCTTTCCCAGCCTGGTAATATACATTTAGCCAGAAAGATGCCACTTTCGCTATATTTTACGAAAAGCAGCCTTCATTGAACGCAGATTGTCATTATATCAGGGAGCAGAACGCAAAGAAAAGATAGTCCATGATTTCAGTGGAGCAAAATCATCTAAGACAACTTTTGTAAGGGAACAGTGTTTAACAGAGAAATCTTGTCTTCAAGAAGATCAGAAGAAGAAAAACTACTTAAAAGTACAAACAATAGAGTTCATAAAAGCTGACAAATCAACAGATTTCCATTAACGATATTGTACAGTGTGAAAACAAGAGTTAATGATTGGTAATTCCATATGAAAAAATATGGCTAAATGGTCAGAAAGACCTAAATCGGAATAAGAAAACTTAAACACAAAATAACTTTTTGCAATAACAAGGTCTACGGTGTGACCGTATCTGTAGAATAGTTAACAAACTGGATCAAATCAAAACACTCCAATAAAGACAGATAGTCCTTTGTCAATACTGTGTCTTTTGAGTCAATGTGGATGTTAAAGTTCCCCAAAATAAGAATTCTCTTGAACTTGAGGCACAGCAGACAACAAATCAGCAAATTCAGACAAAAAGGCTTCATTAGCCTTTGGAGGTCTGTAGACTGTAGTGATGAAGGTAGTGTGAGGGGCAGAGACACAGAATGAGGCATTCAAATGAAGTGAACTGTGATCAACTCCTCTCCTCTTCAGCTCTCTTGCTTCTTCCACTTCTTCTGCAGCTCTGCATCCTCCATGCTCTTGCCCTTGTGGCTTTCAACCTCCATGCCATCTAGAGTCCAAGGAAACTCAGAACATAAAGTCCTGAGGAAGCCTATCACTCTCTGCTCTTCAGTTCACACACTTGATGGAAGTCGCAAGTTACACATGTGTCGGAAGGCCTCGCTTCAAATCCCGCCTGATCATCCATCGAGACAACAATTATCCATGATCATAACAGTCCAAAAGCAAATTGATATAGACTCAAAGAAGGATAAATGGTTCTTAAGGCATTGTCTACAGACTCCAGAAAGTTAATTTCCCCTTCTGTCACTCACTCGATGTTGTGTCGATGTAGTGACAATAGGGGTCACTCTTGATAGCCTCGGTTGCCTCTGAACTTGAGAAAAGGCCAATGAAAAATTGCCGAACAGAATTTGCATGTCCCTCCCCCAGACATACGGGTATAAAGGGCGCAATACGGCTGTTCATTCAGATTTTTTCTTCGGAGCTGAGTTGTTGTGTGTTCCACAAGCTGACGTCACCACTGTTCCACTCACCTCTGTAGAGCTTTGCTGTTGGATCTTACAGTGCGTTACCAGCGGCTTTTCTCTTCTCTGCACGCCAGTGCAGTCTATGCCTCTGGGCGCTTCAACAGCGCTTCCTAAAAGAGTATTTTTTCTAAAAGAGTACACATTGCCGTCTTTTTAAAAACATGTCTTTCTAAAGATGCCTGTCCGCCTTTGTGCAGTTCCTGGATATGGCAGATATCTCTCTGCTTCTGACGGTCATAGACACTGCCTCGTGTGTCTGGGCCACGATCACACCGAGGCAGCATTTGTGGATGGCAACGTTGCAGTCGCGGCTTTCCTTTCTGAAAGGAAATGCCACTCCAGCACCCCTGTAACCCACATTCTTCCCACAGAGACTGGGCTGCCCGCGGTTGATGCGCAGATGTCCGATATAATTGCCCGGGCCACCGTGAGTGTGGGGATGGAACCCTCCGTCCTCCCCTCAGCCCTTACGGCTAGACGATTGGTTCCTCTGGTCAGGGTGTTGCTCACAGCCACAGTCCCCCCCAGAAGCCCTTTCTGCATGACGAGCTGACGAAGTTGTGGAGGGCACCATTTACTGCCTGAAAGCGACCTCCTCACTCGTCCACTCTCACTACCCTCGATGGCAGGGCGGTCCATGGGTACTCGGAGTTCCCTCAAGTGGACTAAGCGGTTGCGGTGCACCTGTGCCCACAAAGCGTGGGCACCTGGCGGGATCGCCCAACATGGACTCCTGCAAGTCCACCAGGCCAATGCACTAAAAGATCTGAACTTGGGTAGTCCTGATCCTGATGTGCAGCAGGAAATGTGCTCAGCAACTGACCTTGACCTGCTGGCCACGAAGGTCACAGCACAGGCACTCGGAGAGGCGATGGCAATCCTCGTGGTCCAGGAACGACATCTGTGTCTGAACCTGGTCGAGATGCGGGACACCGACAAAGCCTGCTTTCTCAACGCCCCCGTCTCACAGATCGACTTTTTCGTCAACACCGTCGAGGACTTTGCCCAGCAGTTTTCGTCAGTGAAGAAGCAGACAGAAGCGATTCAGCACATCATGCCTCGGCGCTGCTCCATTTGAAGCCGAACCCCATCTGCTTGCCGAGGGCGTCCCCCTGCGGCTGCAAGACAACAGGCAGCTATGCATCAACCTGAGCCCAGCTCTTAGCCCAGTGTAGAGGACCCCACAGGAAGTGGAAGCCCTCCGTCTCTCAAACTTCTTCGAGGACCCGGAAGGTACCAAGCGTTCCTGAGACGGATGACCTTAGGAACGAGATGAACTGGTAGACAGACCAATCCATCCCCCGGTGGAGGGCCGGGCGTAAAATCCTTGGTTTCCTTTTTTCCTTTGCTGCACCCCCTACGGGCTGCGGTACCCACATTGTCAATAAAAGAGTGATTTTCTCATTCCTTGGGTCACCTAGCCGCCATACACACATGCCGTTCTCACAGCAGCCCAGCACCAAACACATAGTCACGGCGCCAGTCCTGAGGAGTTCAGAGGACTTCTACACAGGAACTCCTCCTCAGTCACCAACCTGCCCCCTGCCGGGTACACGGAGCAAGGTAATCCTTGGACAGACCAATACGGTGAAGCACAAGTAGACCTGTTTGGTTTCCCAGGAAAACTCCCACTGCCCACTCTGGTATTCCCTGTCGGAGGCCCCCCTCAGGACACAGTTGCTGTGCAAGGTCAGGGAGGACAAGGAACAAGTCATTTTAGTGGCTCCTTATTGGCCCACTCAGACTTGGCTCTCGGATCTCATGCTTATCTACGCCCAGACCTCTGGATCCTCCATGTCTGGCCCTTGGACAGGACATGGATGATCTAACTGGCCTGGTATCCTTCAGTGGATGGTAAGTCCTTAGGGAAGCATGACCTGATCATCAGGTTCCTTAGAGGCGCCCTGAGGTTGAATCCTCCCAGGCCATGCCTGCTTCCCTCATGGGATCTCTCCGTGGATCTTGCGGGCCTTCAGAGAGCCCCTTTGCTAGAGTCAGTTGAGCTAAAAGCCCTCTCCCTGAAGATGGCCCTCCTGACTGCGCTTGCTTCCATCAAGAGGGTTGGGGACCTGCAAGTGTTCTCTGTCAGCGACACTTACCTGAAGTTTGGTCTGGCAGATGTTCATGTCATTCAAGACCCTGACCAGGTTATGTGCCCAAGGTTCCTACAACCCCCTTCAGGGACCAGGTAGTGAACCTGCAAGTGCTGCCCCAGGAGGAGGCAGACCCAGCCTTATTGTTGCTGTGTCCGGTGCGTGCTTTTTGCACCTATTTGGACCGCACATAGAGCTTTAGATGTTCAGAGCAGCTCTTTGTTTGCTTTGATGGACAGCGGAAAGGGGACGCTGTCTCCAAACAGAGGCTTGCCCACTGGGTCATCGATGCCATTGCATTGGCCTATCAGACCAAGGCCGTGCCCGCCCCCTTGCAGGTTCGAGCACACTCTACAAGGAGTGTGGCGTCCTTGTGGGCACTTGCCAACGGCAACTTTCTTGCAGACATCTGTAGAGCGGCATGCTGGGCAACAACCAATACCTTTGCGAGATTCTATAATCTCCGGGTTGAGTCGGTCTCGTCCCATGTTTTGTCAGGTCATACGTTGAACTCGGTAATACAGATCAGCTGACAAAGATAGCGACTACCAATTTAGCTTAGCATGAAACCTTGAATAATATATGGGTAAGTGTGACCCTTAAGTAAGTTTAGACCTAATTGGTAAAGCATACACACCCTTGCAGGAAATAGCCAACAGCTAAAACTGGAGTTGAATATAAATATTAGCATACGGTAGAAGAGCATTTAGATTGGAGTCATCTAATCTGCTCCTGAAGGGTCATCACGCTGCAGTATCTATAGTGTTTCTCAGAGTCCAGAATTTTTTAGTCCAGAGTTTCTGTGTCCAATAAAAGTCATCTTCAAATTCAATTAAAATGTGTTGGTTAGAGCCAATGTCCACAGAGTTCCAGACAGAACTAAAACAGATCCAAATTCAAACTAAAATACATCCAAAAACTCATCCTAAGGGAGGACAGCCAAGCCTAAGCCAGATCCTCTGCTTAAATAAATGTCCTTAATTCCAGGATGATATAACATTGAAGGTATGCAACAGAAGAATATTGGCCAAGAGCTTGAAGGCATTTTAACTGCAGTTGTAGCCGCTCTGATGTGAATGAGTAAGCATGCATGAGGTCGTAAGCTCAGATATCAGGACTGGCAGATATCAGCAGAGGCAGCCAGCAGCCTGGATCCAGACCTCTAGCTTCTCTCAACCATGATGGGATTCATGAGGGCATGCATTTAGCTCGAAAAATCATCAGGACATGGAACCAAAAACAAGAGCAATGCATTTGGTCCATATTACATTTCATCTACCCACATGCATTTGATTTACCATAAATGTCCAAAGGAGATTTCTGACAAAGTGTGGTCATATAAAGTATAATTTCAAGATCTATAAACCTTAGGTGCACTAAGACAGCTTCTTTTTTTTAGTCCATAAAGTATTAAAACACCCAATTGTATGAGAGTGCATTAGGAAGCCTATTGCTATGTTTGTGAATACATTCTAGGCACATACAGTAGATAACAGACATGCTGCCTACAGGGAATCCAAGCATCTGACAGACTGAATGCCTGACCTGACTTAATGGAATGCTGCATTATATGAGAGATGTGTGACAATGCGTGATAATGCACATATATGTCTACTATGAAATTACAGCAAACACAAAATACAAATAGAGCAAATCTGGTCAAACACGTAAGGACATTTAGCTATGGTTGCTACATTGAACCATTTCACACATGATTGTATTTAGGGAGCAGCATCAGTAATGAAAATTAAGTGCAAATCTCGACTTGATCATTATAAAGGAAATTATATGGGTCTGCAATTCTCTTAGCTAGCACTTTCATGCAAGTAACACGTTGACATGATAAACACCATTAAATATGTTTGTTTTTTTTAAGTGGGAGGAGGGAATTGTTTTTTTTTATTATTATTTTATTTAAACCAACATTGTAAAATATGGCTGAACTACAAACATAACTAATAACCTTAACAAACATGTTGATCAGCTTGAAATAAAAACATATTGACCCTTTAATCATATCAGGGCTATGGTTAAACAATGAAAATAAGAGGAACATTTTAATCTGCTAAAGCCCATATCTTTGACAAGTGTTGACCCAGATAAGAAAAATAATTGCCATCAGAGAATAAACTAATTGCTGACTTTCACGATTGAGAACGCAGACACTTCTATATATAGAACCAAACACAGTGAGGAGATATTCATGTGTGCTGGTTCCATGGCACTTCACATTGGCACTTTGAATGAGCACAACAGACTCAGAATAGATGAGACATGCCAGTTTAACACATGAAACACAGAAATAAAGGCAAATGTTTCGCAGTGCATTTTTGTTTCACTTCATTAATTTCTCTTTGTTTAATGAAATGGTGCATATGAGCAGACACCATTTCTGAAATAACTGCTCTGAAGTAAATTTACTGTTATGTGTTATATGCCTTACCACAGGAGGAAGCTCCCATCATACAGTACATATATATGGTGGAAAGCTTCATTAAAGTATCTTAAATGGCCTCTTGTTCTCTTTATTACATGGTGTCAGAACTATCAAATTTATGCCCACCATGGAAGGATTACAGCCACCACAACCCTTAAAATTTGACAGAAACATAGCAGACTACTGGACAAAATGGAAACAAAAGTTTGGATTATACTTGACTGCATCTTGCATCGAAACAAAATCAAAGAAATTTTGGAGTTGGACAATGTTACAAGTCATTGGAGACGAGGCCCTTGAAATCTACAATACATTCAACTTCAGAGAGGAGGGCAAAAATTAGGTCAAGGTGATCATTACAATTTTTTATGAATACTTTGAACCACAAAGAAATGTGATGTTTGAGCGACATGTTTTTAACACAAGAGTACAAATGCCTGGGGAATGTATTGACCAGTTTTTTAAAGGATCTCAAAATCAAAGCAAGGTCTTTTGAATATGGGCAATTAGGTGACAGTCTAATAAATGTCAGAATATCCATGGATCCAAATACTTGAATGCTGCAACTAAAAGAGAGCATTACCTCATGAAAACAATTGAGGAGGTCTTGACAAGGATGACTGGTGCTGCAGTATTCACTAGATGCACAATCTGGCTACTGGCAAGTGAAATTAGACAAAGAAATTTCCTAATTATGCACATTCAACAGTCCATTTGGAAGGCGTGCCTACACTATATTACCATTTGGTTACAGCTGTGCAGGAGAAATGTTCCAGAGGATAATGACCCAAGCACTTGAAGATATAGAAGGTGTGGAAGTGATCGTGGATGACATTTTGATATGGAGGGGAAATGAATGAGCATTAGAGAAATGTGTTTTTTATCAAGTTAAACCCACAGAAATGCACATTGAAAGCAAAAGAAGTAAGCTACATGTGGCACTTGCTAATGGCAGAAGGACTTAAACCAGACCCAGAAAAAGTAGCTGCTGTCAAGAACATGCACAAACCACAGAACAAAACTGAACTTCAACAATACTTGGCAATGTTTACTTATCTAGGATAATGCATTCCCCATCTGTGAAATATCACATCACCTCTCAGGTGCCTTCTTGAAAAGACTCCAGAATGGAGTCGGGAAAAGACTCACGATGAGAGCTTTGAAGAGCTACAAAGTATGGTCACAGATACACACTATGTGATCTATGATCCTGCAAAGCCAGTCACACTCAGTGTGGCTGCATCCAGCTGTGGGGTAGGTGCAGTATTATTCCAAGAGGATTGCCCTGTAGCGTTTGCATCCAAAGCCTTCACAGATACACAAAATCGCTGGGCACAAATAGATAAGGAGCTAGCAGCCATCGTGTTTAGATGTGAGAAATTTTATCAGTACATATTTGGCAGTCATTTCATTGTCGAAAGTGATCATAAACCATTAGAAATGACCATGAAAAAGCTCCTCGCTGACACTCCCCTCAGACTCCAGAAAATGCTCCTGAATCTTCTGAAATTTGACATGACAGTAACATACCAAAAAGGAAAGGAGCTCCACGTGGTTGACACCCTAAGTAGAAATAATCAGACACGGATGCAACTAGTGATGATGTACATGTGTGCAGCGTAATGTTGCTACCCATTTGTGATGAGGAGGACGACGTGGCTGGGCCGTGAGAATGCACAGTTTGCACTGTATCAGATGATCAGCGAGAGAGCGAGATAAAGGGGAGCCAGAGACGCCAGTTCGAGAGAGAGAGAGAGAGAGAGAGAGAGAGAGAGAGAGAGATTTAACTGTTATACCATTGCATAAGCCCGGCCTCAAGAAATACAAGAAGAAATGACTTGCCATTGTTAAAAACCTGATCTTACTTGGCAGGCCAGAGAAACAAAGAGACTTGCATGACAAAGCAAAACCTTACTGGGATTACCGTGATAAACTGACTGTGGAAGGTAACATGATTCTGAAGGGTAACTGCATTGTCATCCCATACAACAAAAACAAATTAATGTTGAACAAATTTCACGCACACCACCGTGGCATTGAGAAGATTTTGCTAGATTAAGGGGGTGACACAATTTATTCAGTAACTAGGGCTGGGTATCAATACAAATTTATTTAATTCTGATTCATAAGCTCTTTATTTAACTCTGAGTTCAATACAGTTTGATTCAATTATGATTTATTTGCATATATACAGTATATATATATTAGTGAGTGAAGTGTTCTTCCATTGAGAGAGTGCTGAGCGTGTCTGGCAGCCGCTTCTAGCTGGTACTTGTGTTTGTTTGTTTTGTGTGTTTGGATTTGTCTTGGACTCTCATCTGTTTCCCTGTGTCACATCTTGTAATTCTACACCGGACCACTCTGGATGATTTGCCAACCACATTATTTTCTGCAGGATTCTCTATTTGGATTTGCTTTGGGTTTGCCGCTGGGCCACCAGCCACTGCGATACCTCTCCGCATGGTTGGTGAGTGAGTCTCCACTCTCTCGTAAACTACAAGGTCCGTAGGGTGGTGGGCTGCTTCTCAGATATCTGGAAAGGTTTCCGTGCCTCACTTGTGTGGTATTAATTGTGGCAGATTGTTCCAACTCTGGCTCATAGTAGCTATTACGTTGTGCTGCCCTCGGTGATGTTCCGCATCTAATCATGTTTACCTTTAGACTTGAATCACTTGTCCCTGGCCTGCTTAGACTGACAGCTCTAGGCTTTTTGATCGGTTGCATTCTCACAATGGCACTTAGCTATTTATCGCTGCAACTGTGTGGTTTCGTCTGGATACAGCCACATACAGCATCTGCAAAGAGCTTGGGATTACATGCCGCCCACATTATATCCATCTTTATGGACACCTGCTGCTTTTCGCTGCTATCTGCTCAACGAGGGAGAAATTATAAATCTGTATTAGCTATACCATGTGATCTGCCTCATTTACAATGGTCCATAACAGATAAGGCCACACAGCTCTGCACCACAATAACTTAAAAAATCTTGGACATATTGCTGCTCAATGAAACATGGCAAATTTCTGATGACTATTTACAAATGAACCTGCTTACTCCTCCTGGTTACAATTACCTGGCTAAGCCTCGCCAGAAAACCAGAGAAGGTTTGGCTGCTGTACTGTATATCGCAGCAACTTGCATATCAAAAACATTGAACATTGAGATTTCCACCTATGAATACTGTTTTTAAAATCACTGGTCCATCGTTGCTGATGGTGGTCCTTGTGTATCGGCCACCAAACCCTCTGTTAATTTACTTTAGTGATCTAACTGAGCTGCTAACTCTTAAATGTGCCATGTGTCCATCTGTTATATTACTTGGTGATTTCAGTATTCATGTTGACACTGATTGAACTGCAGCCCATGAACTCATGTCTGTGTTAAAATCGTTCAACTTTGTACAACATGATGACTTCCCTACTCATTTACATGGCAGTACTTTAGATCTGGATTGCACTAATGGCCTAAATAATATCACTGTTTCTGGGTCTCATATTGGAATGTCCGATCATCTATTTATAGAACTGTGAAACTCCATTTCCCAGATCTGCTCCAAAATTCTTGATTACCTTTCGCAACTTGACTTCCATTAACTCTGTATCCTTCTCTGCATCACTTCAAATATCTTTCCATACAGGCATCATGCAACTTTCCAGTCCAACTGACATCCTCACTAGCTACAACACAACCAACTCATCTCAATAATCTCAATGCCCTGGATTTTCATGCCCCTCTTAAAAGTAGATGTGTCCCATCCACTCACTCGTCTCCCTGGTACACACATGAATTATGTGCCCTTAAAGCTACAGGATGCCGCCTTGAGCGTCTTTACAAGAAAACTGGTCTATCTGTTCACCTAACCACCTATAATGACCATTTACAGGCATACAAATCAGCATTAAACTATGCACACTCATCTTACTTTTCATCCATTATTAATAGCGCATCTTCTAGTCCCAAAAACACTTTTTTCTACTGTCAATTTACTCATTTACCCACCTGCGCCCCTCATTTTAGCCTCTACTGAACTCTGTCAGTCATTTCTTCGCTCCTTTCAGAATAAAATCAACTCTATTTAAAAACTTTTCTCCTGATCCACTTCAGGATTTTCTCACAAACCACCAGATTGGCACTTTTACTGATTTCACCACCACCACCCCATCTACATTTAATTATGTGTTAATTAGCTAATCAAATTCTACTTCCTGCAAGCTTGATCCTACACCCACTGCCTTGCTTAAACAATGTCTGTCTGTTATCTCAGTGCCTATTTCCCACCTTATCAACAGAATATTTAGTACTGGCTTTGTCCCTCCAGAACTGAAAACTGTGGCTCTCTTTCCAGATTCAAAAAAGTCTGACCTAGACCCCACAGATCTTAAAAATTAAGGCGCTAATTCGAATCTTCCTTTTTCGTATAAAGTAATGGAGAAAGTGGTTTCTTCTCAGCTTCTCTCCTATTTGGCTACACAAAATCTCTTTTAGTGTTTTCAATCTGGTTTTCGTTCTCTACACAGCACTAAGACTGCACACATCAGAGTTGTTAACTATCTACTGATGGCAGCGGCCTCTGGATCCATCACTTTCCTGGTCCTTTTAGACATCAGCTCTGCTTTTGACACTATCTCTCATAGCATTCTCATCACTAGGCTCTCTGCAACTGGCATCTCAGGCCTGGTTAATTTCTTACCTCTCCAGCCGCCGAGACTACATTTCTATACATCAGTTTAAATTTACTTCTGTTCCTGTTTCTCAAGGTGTCCTCCAGGGTTCTCTACTTGGTCCTTTGCTCTTCATCATGTATATGCTTCCCCTTGGTCACATCATTTGCAATCATGGCCTCAACTTTCACTCATATGCTGACGACACTCAACTTTAAATCAGCTCAAAGCACACTGCCCCCTGCCCCACAAGTTCCCTATCTGAACGTATTAAGGACATCAAATCATGGATGACCAGAGGGAGGGTTACTTTTTAAATGTATTCCATCCCAGATTGCAGAATACATGCATTATAAATTGTAACGTATTCCATTAAATTATTTAAGGTCAGTAACGTATTCTAAATACTTTGGATTACTTCTTCAGCATTGGTAGATTTTTTCACTTGTTTTGACCTTACAAATTCTGTCAGTACAGTAAGACAAAATACACATGTTAACAATACATTCTCTGAAAAACCCAAATATCTTATGCAGTGTTGTTTCAAAACCAAAATAAATCAAATCAAAAGGATTTGTATATATTTTTTAAAGGAAAACAATACAAAAATTATTATCAAGAATATGATTTCTGCCCTAAAATCAAAGGTCTTACTAGAAAAAATTAATTATGATTCAATGTGAATTTTCTTGTTAAAAAAATATGATCGTGTCTGACAGTTTCCACAAGGTTTATTTCTATTTCTTCTGCTCCAAATTTAATTCAAACGTACTTCTCTGTCTGCTCGTAAGAATGTAACACATCATAAGAAAGTGTTTCACCGCTGTTCAAATGCACTTTGGATCGTATAATTTATATGGATAAATGTATACACGTATATATAAATGTATATATAATGTAAACTGAATAGACTAAATATTAAATGAAACAAACGACAATGCAAAGTAATCAAAATATATTTGAATGTAGCTGTAGTGGAATATAGTTACTTATATTTTGTATTTTAAATACGTTATCCCGTTACATGTATTCCGTTACTCCCCAACACTGTGGAGGATTAGTAAATTTCTAAAACTCAATACTGATAAAACTGATGTACTGATAGTTGGGTCTCCAAATATTTTATCTTGAATCCCTGATCAGTTGGTCGATATAAATGGTGCCCTGGTCAGACCCTCCACCATTGTTCGTAACCTTGGCATTATCATTGACCCCACACTCTCTTTCCATACTCACATCTCCTCTCTCACAAAAACTGCATTCTATAATTATACCCCATTCTTAGCACTACAGATGCAGAAACTCTTGATCACGCCTTATTAATTCTCAACTTGAATGCCCTCTTTTCTGGCCTTCTGACTAAAACAAACTACAAAACATCCCGAATTCAACAGCTACGGTTCTCACATACTCAAAGAAATCCTCTCACATCACTTCCGTACTTTGTAGGCTACACTGGTTCCTGTCTCCAATCGTGTCCAATACAAAATTCTCCTTACAACATTCAAAGCTATACATGGTCTTGCCCCCTCATACATCGCTGATCTTGTCTGCCGCTACACCCCATCCCGTTCACTCAGGTTAACTGATTTGGGCCTACAATTCATTCCATATTGCAAGCTGACCTCACTAGGTGGTAGAACTTTTTGCACACTTGCCACTTCGCCTTGGCGACCTTACAGTCCCTCCATGATCTAACCTCATACATGATTTCAAAATCAATCGTAAAACACATCTCTTTGCCCTATGCATCTCTGACTCTTAAACTGGTTTCAACGTATTATTTCTTTACTTTTCTTTTTAATTTGAGTATTTGTGATATTCTGGCTGTGTCTCATTTGGAAGGCTGCGTCCTGCGGAAGACGTATTTCGCAGCCGCATATGTCATCGACGATGTATCGTAAAAAGTGAGTAGAACAATTCGAATGCAGCCTTCAAATGTGACCTTCTTTCACGGGAATTCGGAGGATGCATGAGGTGTATCCTTCGTGGGCACTCACAACCCACAATTCTTTGCTTCAACGGAAATGTAAAAAAAAAACAATTTGCCCGTAAATGTGATGTTCAAATGCAAGGAATGTTAATTACCAAAATGAAGTACCTTAATAGATGGGTGCAGAGTATATAAGATGTATAATTATGTTAATATATATAAATAAAATAAAGTATTAGACCAAAAGTACACCTGTAAAATGTAATTTATTTTTATTTACATCTTTATAACTCTCCTAAAATTTACCTCATATATTCCCTTCTAAAGGGAATTTGTTCCCTTCTCACTTGAAGCGCTCGTGCCTGTTAAAGAGTGACATGCTGTCATAGCAACCATGTTCCGTTCCGTTTCCGTTTGTCCTACGAGGGCCGACTCATTTAAATTAGATTTGTTTAAAGGAGGATGCTCGGTATACTGCAGCCTTCAAAGGACGCATTCTACCTAGAACACAGCCTTTGAAACGAGACACAGCCTTTGTGTTTACTCTCATCCTGTAAAGCGAGCTTGAGTTTGAAGAAAGGCATTATTTAAAATAAACATTATTATTATTATTAATGCAGCTCAAACTTAGCCAGGAGGATGTCTAACTCAGTAAAGTGAGCATCTGCATGGGTTTGTTTGAAGAACAGGCACCTGGAGCTACATTGCAGCTGAATCACTGACATCTTGCCCAAATTGTGGTGCCATCTTGGTCTTAACACTGGAGTGGCTATCCTTCCAATTTCTTCATTTCAGCATTCTTCATTTCAACCACTTCCACCTTCCTGGAATTTGAGCTTGACACAACACTCACAAAATTCTCAAAGTCATACACCACTCCTCCAGGACGATATCTCATCTCCTGCTCGACACCATGGTGAAAACTGTCAGCACTCAAGTGTGTCCCTTTAGAAAGTATTTTAGAGTGATATCCTCCATAGTGGTGGTATCACCATTAACAAGGCAGACCAGGGAGGATAGCAGTTACCAATTCTTGTTTTGGGCAGAACAGTTGTCCACGCAGAAGATGCTGTGGCATATGTGCCTTTCTTTCTCATGTGCAGTCATATAGGCCAAGGTTATCTCTTCTGCACTTCACCCTACCGTGCCCACATTCCAGACCACAGAGATGGTGTTTTTAAATTTTTCTTCTTGCCTACAGAGGCAAAGGTCTCATGGAATGCCACGATACACTTTGTGAAGATTGATGTTTTCAGACCAGGCATACGAGGCAACATGATTACTTTTTGAAACTCCACACTCCTCACTGATGTGTCCTTTGGCCAGTCATTCTCCGCATCAGCCTGGTATGTCATCCTGCTCTTCACGGCAGACTCCTTATGCCCATGCCACCTCTGGCACTGAAAGCAGTCCATGACATGGCCATGCCCATTATGGTCATTTTTCATCTGCTGATCCAGCAGTAGGCACTCCTCACATTCCTCCTCTCCAAGCTTTGCAGTAACTTTAATAGGAGCAGCTGTTGCCTTTTTCCAAATAATCTGCATACATGAGCTTGTTGTTAATGTTGCTAGTGAGGTAGCGATGATGAACCATAAATGACATCCAGGCAAAAAGATATACATGTGGTTGGAGACCATTTTGAAACCAATTTATTTATTGCAGTGTTCACTAACGTAAAAGGATACAATACATAAAATAGCCTATATGCTTTTACATCTGCCTTGGTTTCTCCTGGGCTTTTGGAAGTTACAGTTAAGACAACCCATTATTTTCTTTGAAAAACAAGAAATTGACCAAAGAAAAAGATACTTATCCACATGATAAAGGAGGTCTTGAATGTCTCAAAAATATCAATAACTCATTTTCGACCAAAAACTAAGTTACAGCCTTTTGCCTTTGCACAGCAGTACTCTACCTGTGATCCTGAAGAGAAACGATCGCCCAATCAGAGAATCACGGCCAACATAGCGCGCAAAAAGAGCTCTGCAGTGCTGCCAACTCCACTTGTGTAAATGACACAATCGAGTTGCTTTCTCTACACTCCCAAATTACTTATATATTTGTATATATCAGTATATATTGCTATAAGTTAAATATAGTTCAGAAATCTGCTTTTGTATTGACACACAGATGGTAGGGTCAGAATTTGGCGCCAACAGCATAAATCCATAGACCCAACCTGCCTTGTGTCAACAGTCCAGGCTGATGGTGGTGGTGTAATGGTGTGTGTGTGTGTGTGTGTTTATTCTTTGCACACTTTGGGCCCTTTATCACCAATCAATCATTACTTGAATGCCACCGCCTATTTGACTATTGTTTTCTGAGCATGTGCATCCCTTCATGGCCACAATTTATCCCGATCCAAAATCAGAATGAGCTTTATTGCCAAGTATGCTTACACATACAAGAATTTGTCTTGGACACAGAAGCTTTCAGTAGATATACAATAAAATGACAAGACAAAGATAATAATAAAAAAAGAATAAAAATAAAAAGTGAATAGAAAATATAAGTATCACATCACTTTATTGTCACACGACCATATACACAAGTGCAGCAGTGGGTGAAAGTCTTGCGTGGAGTTCCGAGCAACATGGCAGTCATGACAGTGATGAGACATATACAAATTTACAAAAAAAAAATCAGATTTACACAACACAATTTACATATCTAATGAACACATAATTACACAACACAATAATAATATACAATGTACAGTAAACAATACACACAATATAGAATACACATACACATAATATAGAATACACATACAAATAAAAAAAAGGATATAAAGTGTATAAAAAAAACATATACAGTAGGTTGTATTGTAAAGAGAATATAATTTATGACAGTCCAGTGTAAGATTAATAAAGAGCAGTGCTGATGTATATTGATCGTGAGAGATCTTGTGTTCAGAAGTCTTATTGCTTGGGGGAAGAAGCTGTCATGAAGTCAGCTGGTGCGGGTCCTGATGCTGTGATACCGCCTGCCTGATGGAAGCAGTGAGAGCAGCCCATGACTCAGGTGGCTGGAGTCTCTGATGATCCTCCGAGCTTTTTTCACCTTCCGTCTGGTATATATGTCCTGGAGGGAGAGAAGCTCACCTCCAATGATGTGTCTGGCTTTTCGCACCACACTTTGCAAGGCTTTGCAGTTGTGGGCGGTGCTATTGCTGTACCAGGCAGTGATGCAGCCAGTCAGGATGCTCTCTACAGTGCTGGTGTATAACCGTGTGAGGATGTGGTGGTTCATTCCAAACTACCTCAGCCGTCTCAGGAGGAAGAGGTGCTGGTGAGCCTTCTTCACAATGGCCTCAGTGTGGACGGACCATGTGAGTTCCTCAGTGATGTGGACACTGAGGAACTTGAAGCAGAAAATATAAGTATATATAGAAGTACACAATAATATGTAATATATATACACTGTATATACAGTACTGTGCAAAAGTCTTAAAAAGCACATACAATGTTTCACAAAAGCATTTGTCTTAAGACGGTTATTTATATCTTCAGCTTTAGTGTGTCAATAGGAAATATAAATGTTAGACTCCCAAACATTACTTTTGCAAATAGAAAAGATTAGAATAGAAGAACAGGGAGCCGTGCAGCAGATGTTATGGCCCCCTCAAAGCCCCGCACTGAACATCATTTATTTGGCATCTGGGAGGCAGCCTCAGGGCTGGGATATAGTCGGGAGGTGGCCACGGGGCCAGGACTGGGTCAGGAGGCCTGGGAGGCAGCCACAGTGCTAGGACTGGTTCAGGAGGCCTGAGTGGCAGTCATAGAGCTGGGACTTCTGTCATGAATGGTTGCTGAGAGGAGACAGGAGACGTAGGATCTAAGTGCAGGCTTTAATGAAAATGATGATAGTCAAAACAACAAACAGGATCTCAACACAACAACAATCAAGAATGACAAGAGAATGCAAATACTAGAAGGTATATATACAAAACAAGAGCTAATGAGTCAATGGAAAACACGTGAGAACAATCAGTAACAGATAGCAGTGATGATGGCAGTGCATGATGGGAAATGTAATCCGGGAGAAACACTTAAAAATAAGAGTCCTAGGAAACACGAAGGAGACAGACTGTGACAGAAAAACCACAGTCCAGGTGTACCTAGGAGCTGCGCATTGCCATACAGCTGAAGTTTCACTTACTGCCCTCTGGAGTAAACAGGAAGTACTACAAGCTTGCATTTCTCAGGAATCTTCCATAGTATGGTCTGGGGGCAGTGCGATTAATTGCGTAAATTTTTTTATCATGTTATTTTTAGTCAAATGAATCGCACCGAATTAACGGATTAAATCGACAGCCCTAATATATATATATATATATATATATATATATATATATATATATATATATATATATATATATATACTGAATGCCCAATTATTAGGCAAATTGTATTCCTCGGGATTAATTTTATTGTTGAACAAACAAAATGCTCTCAGTCAATCCAAAATATTATTGAACCTTAAACCTTTATGTTTAACAATGAGAAGGTGAGTTTTGTTTTACTCAGGGGAATATATAAGTATATATAATATGTATGTATATAAGTGTGCACAATTATTAGGCAACTATTAGTGTGCACAATTATTAGGCAACTAAATTACAAAAATAATTTCTCCCAACTCAATTGTTTATTCTCAATTTTTAGAGAAGGTGCACAAAAAAGTAACACAAAATTACAATTAAATAACATTTACCTTTCACAAATATTCAGTTTCAAATATAGCCACCCTTCTTTTCAATAACTGCCATGAGCCTTACATCAATGGAGTCTGTCAGTTTCTTGATTTGTTCACAATTAACTTTCGCTGAAGCAGCAACCGCAGCTTCCCAAATGCTGTTCAAAGAAGTGTATTGTCTTCCCTCACTGTAAATCTCACGTTTGAGAAGGACCCACAAGTTTTCAGTAAGATTTAAGTCAGGTGAGGAAGGGGGCCAAGTCATTATTTGGGCATCTTTGAGGCCCTTGCTGGCTAGCCAAGCAGTGGAGTACTTGGATGCATGTGATGGAGCATTGTCCTGCATAAAGATCATGGCCTTCTTGAATGCTGATGACTTCTTCCTGTACCAATGCTTGAAGAAAGTACTTTCCAGAAACTGGCAGTAGGTTTGAGAGTTGAGTTTCAGTCCATCTTCAACTCAAATAGGTCCAACTACCTCATCCTTGATGATAGCAGCCCATACCAATACCCCTCCTCCACCTTGCTGGCACATGACTTGAAGTGGTGTGTCCATAAGTAATCCGGCCACGGGCCCATCCATCTGGTCCATCAAGAGTCACTAATTTCATTTGTCCATAAAACCATTGAAAAATCTGTCTTCATGTATTTCTTTGCCCAATCTTGATGCTTCAACTTGGCGGTAGTATTTCAGCCTTTTTGACCTTGACCATGTCTCTGATACCAATGTCTTTCAAATGGTGCTGCATTGATGTTCCCATAAATCCTCGACACTGGACCTCCAAAGCGTAAGTGGCAGTAAGTGGCCATTGTTTTCCATGCATTTTGCAACCAGATCAGCATGTTTCAGCTTCTTCCACTTATAGGCTGCCTCCAGTCCATCTTCTCATAGGACAGTAAGCTTAATTATGACTTTTCTAACTGATGCTGACCATAACTATGTCTGGCCTTAAGGAGGTAATGGTGACCTCAGAAGGAAATTTCAGCTGCTGGCCAAGGTCGACCTCCATTGTCCAATCACTTTCATGCTTCAGGATTTATTTAGCCCTCCATGCAGTGCTTTGTGCGGCACCTCCCTTTTTATAAAAATTTATGAACTGCCTAAAAGCAGCATGGTGGCCTTTGTTTGCCTTTTACACATCTATAAGGTCTCCTCCAGCTTGCGCAGGACCCGATCATGCCGCCACCTCTACCGTCCTTGCACCCAGCCAACATACAGTATGTTGCAGACTTGCTCTTGGGGCCTCACAGAGGAGACAACTTTCCTTTTTTTCATACCACAGAGACAAATTTCTAGGACTTCAAGGGTGTCATCGGTGGATCTTAATTGAAAACGTATTATGGCCTGGGGTACCTTCCATAGGTCCGCCCACACAAATAGCTCTGTCAAATGTAACTAGCCCGGTCGGTGTCTCAGGGTCACATGAGAGTAACCCAGACCGAACTCCAGGCACGTTTCGCTGATAGAGAATGCTTGCATGTCCCCAACCCTCTTGATGCAGGTGAGGATCAACGGCCGAAACCTCCGCAGGGCAAGCAGTATTGGCAGCAACTCTAGGCAGTTGATATGTCAACATAGCCGCGGGCCCATCCAGGGTCCATGCCCGTTCTATATGGCGCCCCAGCCTGTCTTGGAGTCATCGGTTGTAACCACAACACACCTGGAGACCTGCTCTAGGGAAACCCCTGCCTGTAGAAATTAGAGGTGGTTCCAGTGGCTGAAGAGACAGTGACAGATCGGCATGATGGCCACATGATGTGTGCCACGTAGCCATGCCCATCTCGGGACTTGAGTCCGGAGCCAGTACTGAAGCGGTCTCATATGTATCAACCTGAGCTATGTGGCCACCGCCGAGGATGCCAAATGCCCCAGGAGCCTCTAAAATAATTTCAGAGGAACCACGGTCTTCTGCCTGAATGCCTTCAGACAAGCCAGCACCGACTGGGCAGGCTCATTCTTCAGGTGGACACAACGTTGAGTGAGTGACAGTTAGGGAACATCATGTTTACTTTCGTAACCTCCTTTCCCTGGAGGGAATGAGACATTGTGTCCCCTAGTGTCACTATATTACAGTGAGTGAGTGACAGATAGGAAACTACTCACTTCTAAATCTTTTGTAGTAATTTTTTGTATTACTTTAGTATAAATACCTGTTAATTTGGATTCATATGTTGTTTTTCTGACTTTATGTGAACGAAAAGACACAAATTTACATGGACACATAAGGTGCATTCTCTAGCATAAACCTATGTTTGTTAAACCACTTTCTCCCTTTTATTCCATTAAACATTACATGGAAAACAGTGTTCATGTTTTCATGACATTTAAAAATAAATAACTGAGTAATCTGTTTTCTAAAGTGCATATAAACAGGGTCAAAAGTATTGATAGAATGAAATATATTTGAAATGAAAGATATAGAAGCCATTGCAAAGTCAAAAGACATTGGCACCATAAACTAACAAGAAACTATGCTCCTAACCACAGATAGAGAGCTGTAGTTCCAACCTCACAACTTTGTGACAGTGTTTGAATTATGTTGTTACCATGGAATTTGCGACCATAGTTGGCTTATGATGCTTTTGGGAAACATATCCAAGAACATTGAGTTTATATTGTGTATGTACAAACTTTGGGAGTTTTAAGTAAGACCCTTTAAAAAAGGGGTGTGGCACGGTGGAGGGCGGGACCGGGGCGTGATTACGCATGCCCGGTCCCGTATTAGGCTAATTAAGCCGTCAAGAGGGATAAAGGCCACTCGCGGACGGCGATGGGAGAGAGAGAGAGATCGTTCACGGACATGTCCGTTATCTTATGTGTTTGTCTTTTGAGTTTTCCATTAAACCTTTAAGTTATATGTCAAGCCGGTTTCTCGCCTCTTCCTTGCCCGTGAAAATGAACTGCTTTACATTGGTGCCGAAACCCAGGAAGGAAGAGGGATGCGCTGTAGCGGAGTTCTCGCCACTGCCCAGTGGAGCAGCCGCGGCCATCTGCCGGGGGACGGAGAAGCCCAGCCGCCTGGACGCAGAGGAATGGCCGCCAACCGCGAGGGGAGGAGGGGCTCCTGGTGGTTAGGGCCACTGCCAGGGGCGGGGGAGTCCCCTACTAGCCGCTGGAACGCGGCGGGGTAGGAGACCGCCGACCGCGTGCGGGGGGAGGGCTCGCCGCCGACCGCCTGGAGCGGGAGAACCGCTGCCAGGGGCGGGGGGAGGCCCCTTCGACTCCCCGAGAACGCGGCGGGGCCTTCCGTCTGCCAGGGGCTGAGGACTGCCTCTGATCTGCCCGGAGAGGCGCGGCTGTCGTCCTGTAGAGGGTGGAGAAGTGGCTGAGGAACGAGCTACGGCGTATCAGAGAACTGGCGAGTATGTTTTTTTTTTTAATCTCTCTCTCCTCTCTCTCCCATTGCCGTCCGCAAGTGGCCTTTATCCCTCTTGACGGCTTAATTAGCCTAATACGGGACCGGGCGTGCGTAATCACGCCCCGGTCCCGCCCTCCACCGTGCCACAAGGGGAGAAAATGTTAAACATTTTACCCTGTACTTCAAAGGAATGTGGATATGTTGCACATATTTTGCAGTTCTTTCCACATATTTTCAGGTTCTTTGTATCTTTAGTATTAACGTCATGGTTACTGTTGTAACCTCCGTTCCCCAATGGAAGGAATGGGATGTTGTGTTGATAGTAGTGACACAAGTGTTCTCTTCTGAGTGGCTCGGGTGCCTCTGAACTTGAACTTGAGAAAAGGCCAATGTCAAGTTGGCAGAAAGAATTTGCATGCCCTGCCCCAGACATACGGGTATAAAGGGAGCAGGCAAGCGAATGCCAGACAGGTTTTCACTGGGAAGCCGAGAACACGGTTACAGCGCATTACAGTGGTAGGGATAATGATGTGGCATGGGGAATCAGGGAATGGAGGTTACAACAGTAACCATGATGTTCCCGTTCTGTCACTCACTCGATGTTGTGTCGATTGTAGTGACACAAGGTGTCCCACTAAAAACCGCCACGTATTACATGGCTGCCGAGCCAGGAGCAAGCAGGCCGTTGCGTTCTAGAAGCAGCTGGGTCGGCTGCACGTAACCCTCCCCAACGCCCACAATAAAAGGTGTCATATACCGCTCTTAGGTTCCCCATACCCGTACAGAAACAGATGACATGACTTGCATGGGAGCCAGCTGGCCAGTCACGCCTTTTCTCGCTCTATGTTTCTTGTCAGAGTTTAAAAGTGGCTGGGGCTATCTTAATGCTATAGATGCATCGGGGAAGGCATCCTTTCCCGTTCCTATTCTTTCAGAGGGAAAAGGCCCTGCGGAGACTGCGACCTGCCCAAACTGGGGGGAGGTAACTTGTGCTTAATACACACGGGGGTTGTCAAGCCACCCATGGACACGGTGCGGTGGTAGATCCTGCCTGACAAGGGAGGAGTTGCTACAGACATGGTAACCGGGGGGCAGTGAGGACTGCCCCAGGGAGATGCGGGTCCTGCCAGTGGGGGGATCGTAGAGTGGAAAATACGTCACAGGGAGTTGCCTGAAGCGGGAACTATGCCTGTGGAGCCCAAGCCCTACACGGAGCACTTGACTCGTGGTGGGTCTGGCGGCTAATTCCTCCGCTGAATCTGCGGACAGAGGGCTAGGAAGGAAGAGCATACAGGAAGCGAGAGCTTGCTGGCTCACCTGGGAAAGAAGGTGCATTGGATCAGCTTGGTGAAGGGCGCAAGGTGCAAGCGGAACACCCGATCGGTTGTTCCGTATTACCGAGTTCTACCTGTCAAAAGTTGTCTACTAAGGAGGTGCCAGGGCCAGTGCCCACGAGGATGTCACACTTCTCGTATAGTGTGTTCGAACCCGCAAGGGGGGGTCGTAGGAACCTTGGGCACATAGCCCAGTCGTGGTCTTAGGATGAGTTGAGCATCTGCCGGACTGAACTCCAGGCAAGTGTCACTGACAGAGAATGCTTGCAGATCCCGAACCCTCTTGATGGAAGCGAACGCGATAGGAGGGCCGTCTTCAAGGAGATGGCTTTGAGCTCGACTGAATCAAGCGGCTCGAAGGGGGGGGTCTCTGAAGGCCCGAGAGGACCACTGAGAGATCCCAGGAGGGGAACAGGCTTGGCCGGGAAGGGTTCAACCTAAGGGAGCATCTTAAGGAACCTGATAATCAAGTCGTGCTTACCAAGGGACTTGCCGTCTACTGCATCATGATGGGCTGCGATAGCAGTTTCACACACCTTCAAGATGGAAGGGGACAGCCTCCCCTCCAGCCACTCAGTGCAGGAATGAAGCACTGAACGAACTGCGCATCTCTGTGGGTCTTCAGATCTGGAAGAACACCAATTTTCTTGGTTGATTGTGTCAATGACTGCAGGTGGTAACCTCTTAAGTCTTCTGTGTCCCATCCAGGGGCCAGACATGGAGATTCCAGAGGTCTGGGCGCGGGTTCCAGAGGGTGCCCCGTCCCTGAGAAAGGAGGTCCTTCCTCAGGATTATTTGCCAGGGAGGTGCTGTGTTGTGATGTGACGAGAGTGTATGCCACTGTGGCGATTTATGTATGCTACCATGGCGGTGCTGTCTGAACGGATCAAGACGTGCTTGCCCTGAATCAGTAGAAGAAACCTCTGCAGGGCAAGGAGTACAGCCAACAACTCAAGGCAGTTGATGTGCCAACGCAGGCGGGGGCCCCGTCCAGAAGCCAGCGGCTGCGTGCCCGTAGCACACGGCACCCCAACCCAGTTGAGAGGCGTCTGAGGTGACCACGACAAGTCTGGACACCTGCTGCTGGGGGACTCTGTCCAAGGGTTGAAAGTCTGATGGCAGGAAGGGGTGATAAACACACGGTATGAGCCACGCAGCCATGCCCATCTTGGGACTCGAGTCTGAAGCCAGTGCTGGAGCGGTCTCATATGCATCAACCCAAGCGGCGTGACCACGGCCAAGGATGCCATATGCCCCTGGAGCCTCTAGAACTGTTTGAGAGGAAGCGCTGTGCCTGGCTTGAAGCGAGCCAAGACTGAGTCTAACTCCAAAATGAAAAAAGAGATGCTCGAACCGGAGAGAGAGCTTGCTTCTTTCTCAGTTGACCTTAAGCCCTAAGCGGCTGAGGTGTGCGAGCACGTTGTCCCTGTGGCCGTATAGTAACTCTCAAGAGAGTGCTAGGATGAGCCAGTTGTCAAGGTAGTGGAGTATGCGGATGCTCACTTCCCATAGCGGGGCAAGGGCTGCCTCTGCGAACTTGGTGGAGTGGTGGTGGCGTAGTGGGCAGGGTGCTCGACGCTGGGGCTGAGAGCTGGGCCCAGGTTGAGGATGAGCTGCTGCCGAACTGGGAGATGGGGGCATTGAGGAAGCGGTCTTTGTCAACGTTGTGCATCTCGACCAAGTTTAGCCATAGATGGCATTCCTGAACCACGAGGGTGGCCATCGCCTGCCTGAGTTCTTGCGCTGTGATCTTCGTAGCTCTGAGAGTGAGGTCGGTGGCAGAGCGCAGTTCCTGCAGCACATCAGGATCGGGACTACCCAGGAGAATGTCGGTTGGCCGCAAAGCAAGCTGCACTCATCCCGAGCTCGTACAGAAGCAAGCAAGCAAGCATGCTAGGGGGCGGGTGGTTCGTGAGGTTTTACCCGGCAAAACCGAGCCCGTCGTCATCCCCAAATCGCCTTCAATGCCAGCCGGGTCGTCCTCAATCCCATGGGAAGAAGGAACGACGCGGGGGGCGGCTGAGAGAAAAGAAAGCCGCGACCGCAATGTTGCCATGGCTATGTTCTCGCACTGAGAACATAAACCATTCTTAAAACGCTGTCTGCATGTGTTCCCAGCCCAGGCACACCAGACAGCTTTTATGACCATCAGAAGTGGAGAGAAATCAACCTCATCCAGGAACTACACAGTGGCGGAAGGGCATCTTTAAAAAGACGCATCCTGAAAAGGACGTTCAACGCTCACTTGTGTATGTTGCTTTGTTACCAGAATCAAACACTTTTAGAGGAAAATAAACTCTTTCAGAGGCGCTGTCTAAGCGCCCAGGGGCAGAGTCTGCACGGCGTGCAGAGAGGAGAAAGCTTCTGGAATGCACTGTCAGATCCAACAGCAAGCTCTCTTGCAGAGGTGGGTGAAGCAGTCGTGTGTCACACAGCTCGCTGATCACACAACCGTTCGGCTCCGAAGAAAAAATGTGTCTGGCATTCACTCGCCTGCTCTCTTTATACCCGTATGTCGGGGCATGCAGATTCTGCCAACTTGACATTGGCCTTTTCTCAAGTTCAAGTTCAGAGGCATGCGTGGCTCTCAGAAAAGACCCCTTGTGTCACTACAATCGACACAACGTCGATTAATTTGAGTGAGTGACAGAAGGGAAACAGCAGGTTTTGTGGAAGTGTAAAATGTGAACCTTTCCAGATTACATAGATTTAAGAAAATTCTCAGAGTCCTCTATTGGTTGGACAAACAAATAATCCTGTTGTAAACTTGAGATTTTGAGTCAGTGTTGCTGTGTTGGTATGTACGGGCCACTCAACAATAAAAGAATAGCACTGAATTGTTACACTTTTAGGTTAAATCAATCTACAAATAACTTATAGATGACTCTGCATGTTAATCTTATACATTAAAAACTATACATATAAGCTTTAAGCTAAAATCATAGAGCAGGTAAGAAATAATGGTGAAATCAGAAACATAAAGTTGAAAAAATAATTGAGCACACATTTTGCACGTTTTCTCAATGAACATGTTTTTTTCCTAATATTGCAACACTAACATCAGCACAAAAACTTAAAATCAGGTTTTCAACATTATCTTGTTCATTGTCATGTTCATTATCATTAACTTAATGCATATATAAATGAACATCATGTCATAGATGAGGAGGCATTACACCAGCAAGGAGGTCAATTTACATCAACTAACTATGAACATACACACGTCCTCGACACCGCAAGAGAAACGTTCACAACAGAGACCTTCATCCCTTCGTTTGCATAAAGAACAAATCAATATTAAAAATAGCATTTACATTACAAGTTTCTTTACTGTCTCAATGTAGGTGTTTGTCTCTACTCAACACAGTTGTACAGTTACAGTAGAATATAATCTTAATAAATTACACCATCATATACAAATATGATGGCGTGGACCCACACGCATTTATACAGGTATGGTACATAAGTGGTTTCATTGCAGTCAAAGTCAAATTAATACAATATGGTACCTATAGAGCATTACATTATGTAATTTTTTCAAAGCATTTTTCTTTTGATACCCAACATTTACAATTATAACACTATAGTTTTATTTTCCATACATAAAGACAACTTGTACACACTAAATATATAAAGAGGATAATCCCCAATACGATTAACCCAACATATTATGTGTTTACCCTTCTGCACTTCTTTTTGTGTACATTTTACACAATATTTTAACAATGCGAGTCATTTTTCCAAGGCTGGACAATTTTTACTTAGACAAATCACAAACCTGGGTGGTCTTTCCTCTGAAAATATTACCTCATCCTGTTTACAACATTTTCACTGCCATACTGAAACTACATGAATGATGCACATTTCCATGTGTACACAGTGCCATGTTTTCAGTACAGCTAGCATTGTCAAATAATGGATGTACCATCATCAGGAGGACAGTAGTGGGAGGAATAACAATATATTGCCTACAAATGATATGTTGGCACCAACGTCTGTATAAACTTTTATCTTGGATATTATTTAAAAATGAATCAGTGATTTTTATAAGATATTATGCATTTAAAACCACAGTCTTGCAACAGATGCAGAGTGTGTCTGTAAACAGGCCATGTAACAACAAGAATTTGTCCAACTGCACTGCAAAAAATCTTTTTCTTTCATCATCAGTATTTTTGTTGTTTTTTGTTAAAATATATAAACATTGTTAATTCACAATACATTTAAATAAGACTTATAAGCAGACTTGTTTTCAGAGAAATATCTCAAATTCAGTTTATCTCAAAATAATTTCTCACCCCAACAGCAATTTTCCCCCCTTGAATTTCTTTCTTTTTTTATTTCTGATTAAAACAAGTAGAAGAAAAACCTATTTGCCAAAAGGGTAAGATAATAAATATAAAATAAACTTAAATCATGCACCATTCTCTGGAAACAAGTCTTAATTTATTGTTATAAAGTTGTCTAGATAATAAAGGACAAGACAAAATTACTGATTAAGAAAGTAATTTTTGCCATGTAATAACAAAGCTTCATCCAAGTGGATCAGTTGTTATTAATCAACTGTTATCAGTAACTTCAGGAGTGATATATACAGCTTTGACTTGCTGTGCATTATTAAAGGGACAGTTCACCCAAAAATGTAAATGCAGTCACTGTTTACTCACCCCTGTGTTGTAATAACCCTATATGACTTGCTTTTTCTTAACACAAATGGAGAAATTGTGAAAAATGTTGTGCTCAGTGATGTCATACAATGGCAGTTTATGGTGATCAACTCTTCACACTTCAAAAGGACACAAAAGTATCATTCAGAAGTCTAATAAATTATTCCATTAGACTCATGAATGTTCTAAAAGCATACGATAAGGTTTGGTAAGAAACAAACTGAAATCTAATGTATTATTTAGTAAAAATGTTCACTGACCATTGATCTCCTGTGTGCATTCACAATAGGGCATGAGAGCAACAGTTTTGAAGCACCCTCGCAACATTGGTGCATTCAAGTGAAAACTATGACAACAAATGACACATGCTGAAAGTTATATTTTCTATCCGTCCACTGTGAACTGGCACCTTTTTCACCAGTCCAAAAAATATGGCTGGGCTGGTTAGGCCAAAAACTCTGCTAACTTTATCACATGCCATCTGGCGTCAGGATAGGACATGCTGTGACTGTGGCTGCCTGTAGCCTCCTCTATGTTTCTGTTTGATTTCCAAGTACTCAAAAAATAAGGCTGGGCATAGAAATTCATCAATTATTCGACTACAAACATGTTTAGTAAGTTCTGTTCTCTATTTTGTTTGCAGCTGTGTTGCATTCTGTTGTCGCTATCGCTGAGAAGGACCTGTTTTTAGATAAACAAAATTTGTTTTTGCATGAATGCCCCAATGCCGCGAGGGTGCTTCCTGAACTGTTGCTCGAGTGCCCTATCATGAACGAGCACAGGAGATCATTGAAAATGTTCACAAAAAAAATACATTACATTTTGGTTTGTTTTCTTACCAAACCTCATCATATGCTTTCATAACAATCATGAGTCTCACTGAATAATTTATTAGACTTCTGAATGATACTTTTGTGTCCTTTTGAAGTGTGAAGAGTTGATCACCATAAACTGCCATTGTATGACATCACTGAGCACAACATTTTTCACAATTTCTCCATTTGTGTCAAGAAAAAGAAAGAAAGTCATATGGGGTTAAAACAACACAGGGGTGAGTAAACAGTGACTGAATTTAGATTTTTTTTGAGTGAACTAATCCTTTAACTGAACTAGTGTTGTGAACTATTCACTTTATGATTTATTATGCTCATGTACTTTGTCTTTTGAAATGTGCTATGCGTAAGTAGCCCAAACTGTGCTCAGAAAACATTCACGTCCATGAAAAGATGCCGGATAAAGATATGATGTTTATTCAAGACCTTCTCTACCTGAAAGACTCCATGAGACAGCACAATAGTATAGTACAATTTACTCATGGAGTAACTGAAAACAGCACAAGGCTTCAACAAACATGAGATGACACTACAGTTGTAGTGGAGAGACTGAGAGACTGGGAACAACTGGGGTCATGTTCGGAATAGCATACTAACATACTACTCTTTCTTTCTTACTATTATAGCATATAATATGTATACTGAGCACAGTATGTTAATATTCTGTATGCATGGAATACTACTACTTAACCAAAATGTGAACACAATATGTTGATACTGTATGACATTCCATTTCCAGTGTGATGAATGAACTGGAAGTAACTGTAGCCAAGATATCTTCTTATTGACTCTTAATTGAGTTAGGCAATTTTACACAAAATGTAATCCGTTTTAAACATGGCACCTTTACACCACTCACATGCAACATGATGAGGTCATGAAACAACAATGTAGCATGCTACTGTTTGATTTTTATCATGGAATAATGTCTACAGATTCGCTTGTTATTAGAACTAGACAGTAGGTAGTAAACAGTGTATACTCTGCAATATTCAGTAAGTAGTATTCCATTCTGAACATAGCCTGAGAGTTTCTAGTTTCTCCACTTCCTGGTTTGAGGTTAATGTAATTCTGCTGCCCTCTGAGGTTACTATGGGGATTGCATACATTACAGATGGCCTGAGGAATCGAGGGCTACATGCTCCATAGCACATGCATGCTATGCATAGACACAGACATCTAGAGGACAATACCTAATATAATAAACAGCGCAACAGGGCCTGAACAGATGTTGAGAGAAATAGCCAGAATAGCCCCGTTGAGTGTTATTTTCTGTTTAAACACGACGACTGAGTTGCAAGACATTGGACAAATACCCGGTAATGCACACACTGACTCTTCTAAAATACACATAGTGGCCACTTGAAGGTCTGTTTAGTTGGATATTGTGTTAATTACAGTATTCTAAACTCATGTCTGCAAATAACATGTAAGCCGCACAAATAATCCTTTGTATGCATAAATGACAGGTAATTTATTGGTTTATGTGTTTGTTTGTTTGTTTGTTTGTGTGTATGTGCGTATATCATTTGTAAATATTTGCAAATATATATTAGTCGCGAGCAAGCTTGTACCCACCTCCCAGACAAGATCAATTTATACAGTGTGGTTATCGGTTACTAAGATTTAAGATTTTTTTCGGTTTTAAACAAGACTGCGTTGCACATCTTTAGGGAAAGTCATTCATTTGAAGTCTATGGCATTTTTGCCATGTTAGGTCAGACAATCAGAACTGCTTCCAATGGTGCGGTGTCCTCTGGTCAGCTTATTAGATTTCCTCAACGTAATTGGCCGGGTATAATCCCGTCTGACCGGTGTCCAGTCGACCTCTGCACCAGCCCTGGTCATCTTCCTCCTCAGTCTTAGTTAATTCGTCACCTGTGTGTCATACATAATATAACTGACATACTGGTCATGTAATTAACCAGAAATCAAGTGGTATAGAGAAAACATCTGTTCAAAAAACACCAATCACAGGCTGCAGCACCTCCACATTCCTTATTCTCCCTACCCCAGAGACGGAGCTAAAAAAGTCTTTAAACAGCTAAGAGGAACTATAGTTCCTCCTGTGCAAAAAGGTGAAAAGTAGTAGTGCAGCATAAAAGTACCTAAAATGGCCTATAGTTCCAGCAATGGGAAAGGGCCTATTGTTACAGATCCCAGGACCACTTTCAATTGAATAAGCAGCAACATTCTGCATTTTTGGATAACATTTGTTAAATTCTCTTTAAAATCTACAAACACATAGGATGTCCAAAGGCTCACATTAGAAAAGAGCAAATGCTTGTCTGATACTATGGCAGATGGCAACAGTTTCTAAGATTGGTTAGTAACATTTTTAAAGCAGGGTTTAGCCAGATGTCATTAAAATGTTGTGACTTTTAAAGTTTTAAGGTTTATGGTCCATCAAGTTTTATATCAACAAAATTGACCGCTCCACCCTAAACTTAATCTTAAACCTAACCGATAATGTCAGAAAAGCAAATGTAAGATTAAAATCACTTCAGGTCTTGTACCCTGGTCCTTTGCGTCACGTGTGCACGCTCTATCAGTTAAGCTGCCACGATACGTACAAAGAGCACGTAAGAATCATTTTAGTATAGAAACGTGTTTCAATGAGACCAGGTTGCAATGTCAGTTGATGATTTAGATAAAGTTTTAAGGGTTTAAGCTAAGTTGACACCTCTTTGACAGTCACTGTGGTAATTTATTGTAAAACATTAATGCTAATAAAAATTTATTTTTGTTCCAGTTTTTCTTAATAATATCAATGATGACATTGTGATATTTACCTGCTTTGAAGGTGAGCTCATCCTGCTCTTGCCCTTCATAGTCATACAGCGCTCGCACACGCACGCCTCCTTTGCAGCTTGAGTCATCCTCGAAAGAGTTCCCACCCCCGTTGGTCTCGTTCCCCGAACATCCGGTGGGCTGCTCATCATCAGACCATTCTGTGGAGTACACCTGGTTCTTGTCATAGCTGCTCACACTACACAAACACACAGGACACACAGTGTTAGCATGAACATGAAGCAACAACCACCAGTTCCTCCGTCTATTGTAGATTCTTAAAAATAAAGGCTCAAGTTAGATTCAATTAAATGGGAGAACCTTTTCTTTAGAAAACCATCTTTTCGTCTGTCCAGGAAGTTTCGTAATAAGTTTACAGGCATTTTATCGACTCATAATCAAGTTTCTAACAACTGCCTGTCATCACTTCGCTTTTTAAAAACGCATCCAGAAACCGTTTTTCAAGCTGTAATGTTTCACTTTTACAAGAGTTGTCAGTTCACAATGATCTTCATGCTAGGTGTGGATATAGATTGCGTGTTCCACCAGATTGCAGCATCCGTGCCACGTGGGTAAGCAAAGTTCAGGTTTGCATGCTGCTTATATTCCTGCATTGAGCACTTAGGATTCAGTATTCATGCATGTTGATTTAACCAATAATGTTTATTATCTCTTTAGGAGAGAGAGAGAGAGAGAGAGAGAGAGAGAGAGAGAGAGAGACATCTTGTGACACTCTTGACTCAAGAGAAGCTGCATTGAAAACCAGAAATATTTACCTCCGGGTCAGATTTGACCCAAACATAATAGGTGTATGCAAAAACTTTGACATTCCATAAATATAAACAATTATTATAAAAGCCGCAAAACTTTTTTTTAAACATATGCATTTTGTCAGTGTTGAGGATAACCCAAACACATTTTGACCAAACTTAAGATTAAGTCTAGTTTTTCACTGTTTTTAACTATTAAACTGGTCAGAAATGACCAAACATAACAGGAGGGTTAAGTGATAATTCTATCCGTGAAGACTCATAGTAAGCTTATGACATTCATTCAACTCAGGCATCTCATCAAATCACAATTTAGCTTCAGCATTGTAAAGTCTTTCACCACTTTGTTAAACCACTGTCTTCTCCCTCCTCCACCCCATCATCACCAGTTTAGGTCCAAGATTGGTCGCAACTCGCCGCTTTTCTTGGGTACGATGAAGTAAGGGCTGTAGAAACCCTTCTTCATCTCGGCTGGAGGTACGGGCTCTATCGCATCTTAGAGGAGCAGGGTGGAGATCTCTGCTCGTAAGGCACTGGCTTGTTGGCCGTGCACAAGAGTGGAGCGAATACCACTGAAACGAGGTGGGAGCTGGGCAAACTGAATCGCGTAGCCGAGTCGGATGGTCCTGGCCATCCAGCGCGATGGATTGGGAAGTGAGAGCCACGCATCCAAACTCTGTGCGAGGGGCACTTTTTTAAACCGCTGTTTTCTCCCTCCTCCATCCCATCACCACCAGTTTAGGTCCTGATCTGCTGTAGGGGGTAAGCTTCTCTTCCCTGCAGTCATCTTCTTCAGGTAGGATCGGACAGTTCGAGCTAGACTGAACTTTAGGATGGTTCTTAAGCCTAAGGAAAATATTCTTCGCTGTATTTATGCTATTTCCATTTATTTTGAGTCTTTCTGGTGGAAAACACAGGATATATTTACAATGATTTTGCTGGTGTTATAAATTTAAACAACATCATGGATATTGTGATTATTTTAATGCACTTTTAATTTTGTCTTTAGAGTTTCCTAAAGCAGGGTTTTGTTGTTGTTGTTTACTTTTCGCTGCCAAGGACCCCAAATATGATGATATCCTTGTGAGGGACCCCTTCCTAAAATATAAAGGCAGCGTTATATTTCATGTTTAAAAACCCATTTTTCTGTGTGAGAAAAATAATAAGTGTACTTTTATAAAGATAACATGTTAGCAAAATGAATTGACTTTTATATTTTGCTATTGTTCCAAGAAAAAAAAGGCAAAAGAAAAATATTCTCCAAAAACATTTGCTATATTTATAAATTGTAAAATATTGATATTTATGTTCTTATAATCTTATTTTCGCTAATGTTTGTATAAAAACCTGAAGAGAAACATTTTCAATTCAATTCAACTGTATTTGTATTTGTATTGCCCTTTCACAATAAATATTGTTCAAAAGCAGCATTACTGAGAATATGGCCTTACAAACCAGGACTGGACTGGGAAGAGAAATCGACCCGGGATTTTACATAGCAACTCGCCATTGGGGGGTGGGATGCTGTCCTTTTCTGCATATTGCGGCGCCATTTTGTGGTCCGTTCTGCATAATGTGGCAGCTCATTTTAGCTTATCGCGGCCCATTCGGCCCATTTCACGCTCAGTTCTCCCGATGGCCAGTCCAGCCCTGTTATAAACCACAGTAAGCAAGCTAAAGGTTCAAGAAATATTTTTAGCACAAACCTACATGCAGATTTCTTTTTATTTCTTATGATTAAAAATGGACTATGGCTGTCAATACACTAAAATATAACATAAATTAAGTAATAAGGTCAAACATTTTATATTTCCAAATTTTCCGCCAAACCCCTAGCACCAAATGTTGTGCCCCCATAGAGGTCCCCAGACCCCAGTTTAAAAATCCCTGTCCTAAGGTGAGTGACATTAGATTAGTTCTCAATCCTTCCTTTTTTTATGACTTGAGTATGAGATTGTCAAGACAGAGATGTTACAATAGTGTCTCTGATTAAGAGTTGTTAGAGAGGCTTTAGAGTTGGTAAGTTCAAATCCTTTCATCGATTCAGTTCAAACTATAAGTTTCAGTTACCACTGATTCTGTGATTCATTTGCACTAAACAAATTCACTACAAATTTTCATGGAAGATTGTGTTTTGTATTTTTTGTGTATTGAAATGCTTAGGTAGAAAATATATGTACTGGTAGGTAAATATTTCTTTTTATTACTATTATAATGGTGCATATAAATGAAAATGATAAAATATAATTGTTCCTTGTATCCATATAGTAAATTACACTGTAGAACTGTACATGCCTTGATTGTTCTTTAACTTTAATTTTTGTTATTACATTAAACATTTAGATTCTACTTGCTATATTTGGTTAAAATGATGGTCTGATAACTCCCTTTTAAGCTATTTCAGAGTAAATAAATAAATATCAAGAGCTATATGTCCCAGTCCTAATGATACCTACCGTGGAACCAATATACTGTACACTGTCACATAGATAACTGGTTTAATCTCCAAAGAACCTTGTAATAAATCAAGCACCCTATTCATCCGGGAATGATGCTGTTTGCCTGAACTTAAGGTGCTTCAAAGAGCCATTGGAAACTTTTTAAAGAGTTTATGGAAGGCAGCTAAGGACAGAAATCATTCTTCTGCATCTAATAAAGAAAAACAATATAGTAGAAAGTACAACAGAGGACATCAGAAACCAGTGTGAAAGCAGAAATGATGTCTGACCTGCCGCGGTCACCCGGTTGACCTCCATGTTCTGTGCTGGGAGTCGCAGGAGCAACTCCATCTGGCTTCTTCTTCTCTCTCTTGGCTACAGCATTGGTGGCATCTGGATTATATTCCTGACAGAGACACATTCACAAGAAAGAAAAATGTGTTTTCTGCACCATAACATAAGTTTGACTTATAGCAGGTACATTTTAAGTTGTCACAATAGGAACTTGATCACACAGGAAATCGACTTGCAGCTTCCAAATATATATGTACCCTGAACTCAACCCCCATTAGAAATTCTTGCATAGGGAGGATGTTATAAGGCTTCCACCCTCTAGGGGGAGCTGTAATTTCTTTTCTTCCAAATTGTGTTACTGAGCTTTTCAATAGAGTGTTGAAGCTGTTGCTATGCAACAGATTTATGTTCCCTCTGGGAAGGTAAGAAGTGTGCTCTTTATCTGAGTGTTAATCTAATTCATTTCTTTATCAATATTGCCCATCCATGTTCTACAGTACAATTATTCACAGGTTAAAATGTTTGTAGAAAGGTAGATGGTGTTATTTGTGGCAGATGGGTGTTTTTTTGTACTTTTGAGTAATTCCATGTGGCTGATTGCATTTCAGTAAATCTAATCCTGTTTCTGAGACTCATTTAACAATTACATCTGTCTTTATTTTTGTTATATCAGACTATTTATCTTTGTTTGCTTTACTTTTATGTGTTTTAATAGTTTTGTGAACCATATTTAATTGTAACATACTACCACTTTTATTTAAATTGTTTTATGGGGACATTTGTTTTTTATTTGTGCTGTTACAGTGTATATGTGAACTAAACAGATTTGTGTTCCCTCTGGGAAGTCTGCTGTTCCCCTTATGCCTGATGTAGACAGAGGGAACATAATAAAAGAGAGCTGCCCTGCTTCAAACACAGCAATGCCTGGTGTCCCCTCTCCTTTCTCACTCACACCTAACACAACGCAGAGACTAAACTAGTGAAGAAGAGGGGGCCTATGGTGCAGACATCGCCGAACAAGGGTTACACTTGCATTAGTATAAATGTATTCACCTTTGCCTGTGGTGTTACTGATAGCATGTTGCACAAGCAGCCTCAGAGACACTCAGAGGTTAAGGTCCCATGGAAACCAGAATGTAATCGTGTTCACATATACAAAGATGGGCATGGTTTGGAGGTTGCATTTTCACTCTAAAATAGCATTTTATTCCACTGATGGTTAGGTTTAGGGTTGGCATTTGGGATAGGGTGTATGTTTAATAAAATATGCGTTCCTTTTGACGGTACTACATAATTTAAACTAAATATACAATTTGCTTTTGGCTCCCCCATGTGGACATTTCACACAGATACTGTCAACAACACTTCCAGCTCCAGCCACTGGGTGCAGTGGTTAAAATTTCTGTAAGCACAGACTGATTTCAGCACCAGAACTTTCGACCTACTGTAGTCGAATTCACAGTGTGAACAGTCTGGTTTTTTTTTTTTTAATTAAAAGGCATTTTCCACTACATATTTGTATTAAAAATGAATATTTTCAGCAATAATCTAAACAGTAAAACAATCATGCAACACAGTATGTGAAACAACAAAATTTACCAAATTATCAAACCATTATTTTTATCAACAGAAACTGTTATTCATAAACTATTTACCAAGCAACTATTACAAATGTCTGCTAATATTTTGAAGGAGATTTTTCACAGATTTTATTTTAAAGATACAAAATACAAAACCACTTAAAGAGAACCACCACTTTGTAATTGTAATTGAATGATTGATTGAGTAATTTGATTTGTGTCATTTCTATGCTAGCAAGACTGTAATATGTAATATGAGGAATGAATTAGCCTTGACCCTCTGAACTAAAACTCGAAAATATCGAATGGTAACTGTTAATGAAATGGTGTGTACCTCAAACTGTGGCCAGTTCATGTGCATGTCCGGGCCGTGATTATTGCTAAACCACTTCAGATCCTCTTGTGTGTTTGCAGCCAGAATGGTGCGTTCAAACTCACGGTACACTGCAGCATAGCTAGAGCAGAAAAAACACAAATACAGAAACACTATCAGTTACATACTGTATAAATCTGTACATCATCACCCAGAGAAATGCACTGCTCAGAGGTTGCTGGTTCACAGCCCTGCAGACTTTATTGAGATCTCAGTTATGTTTCATTTAAGGATCAACTTTGTCTCAGATGTTTTTCCAAAAAGAAGAAATAAAATACAATCAAATGAGACAACTGTCATGATTTACAGTAAGAATACAGAGATGTAATGTGTCCAATGAAGTTGAGTTCATATTGAAATCTCTGACTTTCAATTGAGATTTTCTTTGTAAATCGGAGCACAGTTTGAGACATTGTTCTCAAAGATCTCATCTGTCTTTCCTATTGGTATGGGTTGGTTCTCAAGGTTAGTTCTAGACCCCCCAAGAATGACCATTTTATGACTGTTTTAATCAATTTGGGTTTTTAATGACCGTTTTAATGAAGAATGACCATCTGAAGAACCAAAAACTGAAGTCGTCTTGATTTTATGTAAATGAGTAAGCGCTGAGCAGTAAAGGCAGACTGGCTGTTGTGTTTACACTGACTTTTGGTTCTCTGTAAGGTTGAGGTGTCTTTTGATGTCCAGAAGAACCTCTTTGAGGAACGTCAGACGCTTGACCTCGTGTTGCTGGCACTGATCAAACACCTGCTCCATACTCTCCATGTACTGCGGTGTGCACTTCGACAGCTCATCCAGAGATTTATCATACTTCTCTTTAGCCTATCGTGCACACACATCATGAGATAAAGTAGTATTGTGAACAAACACACCTGCAATATAGATTTAGCAATGTTAATTAACAAAAAAAACACCTCTGTCCGAATGTAATTGCTGCATTCAAAATGTCACATTCAATTTGCAACATGTTTGTACAGTATATTCAGTATAACCATATTACTAAATCTAGAGCATTAGATGTCTGAGTTCAATCATCCAGGGTCATAATGTAGTAATATATCCCTAGAGAGAGATTTTACATTGATCTCTAGAAGTAAGAACACTTTACATAAAACATTGATTTCCCATTAGAATGACTCACAGTTGTAAGAGTGCTATAAGAAGGTCTCTACAAAGATATCGTCCAGACCAAGTTCTTTTTCCAATTAGAATATCATGTCTTTAATCCATGTAATGGGTATGATTGTTACATGGCTTCTTCAGCTTTGTCTAATTTGTGGTGTAATGTGGTAACTGAAAACTCTTTACTAAATGCTTTGTGTCCACTTTACATAAAGGTACATTTTCCTTGGTTCCTAATGTTAAATAAGTGTTATTAAGGAATTATAACACGAGAGGTACAGGACACTATTTGGCATGACAGTCTATTTTTCATTATGTTATAACAGTATATCAATGATTTATAATGCGTTTGTAAATGAATTATTAGTCATTAATGAATCCCTTAATAAACCCTTAAAAAGGGAACATTACTGTATGTGTTACCTATAAACCAGGTTGGGAGGGTTACTTTAAAAATATATCTCACTACAGATTACAGAATCATCTATCAAACTATCATTTGGGTGACACTTTAAAGTGCACGGTTATAAAGTATTTGTAAAGCATTAGTTAATAATCAATTGATCATTTATAAATACATTTTCCTACATTATCAATACAGTAATAAGCTATGTACAAATAGTTTGTTATTCATTTATATTCACTAGAGCAAATAATTAATTATTGTTTAATAAGTTAATTTATTGAGCGTTTGATGTTTTTCATTATTATTATCCTTAGTAAACAACAAAAAATGCTAATCATACCTAACTGATGTATTTAGTTGATGCAAACCAGTAGTAAAGAAGTGTGTTGAGAACATGAAAAGGCACAAATTCATAGTTAATAAAGAAATTATATATGTAATTAATTGGATATACATTTAAACGTAATGTATTTGTTACTGTTTTAGTAACACTTACTATTAAAGCCATTATTACTTAAGAAATGTCATAATAAACAATGAGTAATTGCTAGCTAAGCATTTTCATGACCTAATCTAAAGTAAGAACTATTTATGCCTAATTAAACATTTATTAATTATCCATTACTCTGAAAACTTGGCCATGAAATAACCATTTCCACAGCATCTCAATCACAAAGGCTCAAAACAGACGCAATACAAAGGTACAGGAATAATAGTGATGAGGAAACATCCAGAGATCCTCAGATTGCTCAAACAAAACTTTAGCATGCTCCATCCTATTAAGCTTTATAAGCAGACTTGTTCTAATTATTACTCGGTTTTGAAATAAAAATTACTGTTTAATTCAGCTTCATAAGTGGACCTACTATAAATATTTCATAAAATTTAATCAGATTTCAGAACGAAGTCAAAATTTTGTTGTTACAGTCTGCATGTGTGCTCAGCCAGCATGTCACCAAAATCACATGATGGTCACATGACATTGATGAAATGACAAATAATAATAATAAAAGAACAGAAATAGGAAATAACACGTAACATTATATTATTGAATTTAAACAATATTTAGCTAATTATGTGCCTATTAAACTACATTAGTGTAAATGTATCCAATATTATCAGGGATCGTGGAAAAAGTTTAAACTCGTATGATGATGATACACAACTTTATATTTCTTCAAAACCTGATGAGATTTCAAAATTCTCCAAATTAGCAGAGTGTTACAGTGAAATCAAAGATTGGATGGCCATAAATTTCCTTCTACTCAATTCTGACAAAACAGAGGTACTAATTATTGGACCAAAAAACTCAAAAATAAGCCACTACAATATAATTTGACTCTCGATGGATGTACTGTTACAACATCTTCAACAGCGAAGAATTTAGCTGTTATATTTGATACCAATCTGTCCTTTGAAAATCAAATTACCAATGTTTGTAGAACAGCATTCTTCCACCTAAGAAATATTGCTAAATTAAGGCACATGCTCTCTAATGTTGATGCCGAAAAACTAATTCATGCATTCATGACCTCAAGACTAGATTATTGTAATGCATTACTGGGAGGATCTCTTAAAACGATCTCTTGATCATTTTAGCCCAATTTTATCATCATTACCTGTTACAGTTCTTATTCATTTTTAAATTCTATTACATTTGTACAAAGCTTTGAATGGTCTAGCTCTGCAGTACTTGTGACCTTCTACCATGCTATATTCCATCATGTTCATTACGATCACAAAATTCTGGTCTGTTAGTACTTCCTAGAATATCAAAATCCACAAAAGGAGGAAGATCCTTTTCATATTTGGTTTATAAACTATGGAATAGTCTCCCTAACAGTGTTTGGCTATTTCAGACACGCTCACTCAGTTTAAGTTTAGACTAAAGGCATACATCTAATTTATCCATCTACTCACAATTAGGCTGCTTTAGTTAGGTATGCAGGAACCAGAAACATTTACCATAATCTATAACTCTGCAATAAATTGAATGGCATCTATGCTGAAATTATTCTGTTTGTTTCCCTGTCTCAACCTCGGGATTCATAAACTGAGGTTACCAGAGCCGGCCAGAGCCGGCCAGATCCAGCTCTGTTCCTGCTTGGGTGAGACTCCACTGCTACGTGTCGCTGAGTGATGGCGGCTAAATGCAGCCAGTGCCAGCCAGACATCACTTCAGTCTATTATGATGGACTTCAGAGGATGGACTGATGCCAACTCCAACCATAAAACAAGGGATACTTCATATGCCATTGTCTGAACCTTGAATTTAGGATAGACCTCACTGAAATGACCTGCCAGTTGAACTGCGATGCACAAAACTGATCTCTGCCTGCATCACCTCGGTCTATTGATGGACTACACTCTTAAAATGGAATACATAGGCTATCAATTAATTTCCAACAAAAGCCTTCATTGGCCAACAAACAAAGGACAATTGCATCTATGTGAACTTCTGCAGATAATCCAGAACTGACTTCAAAGACGTTAGTCATTAATCTTACAGTTTATACAAAATCTTTGTTTAAACACACAAGTAACTAATATTGGAATTAGATTCAGGATGTTAGTCAGAGGGGAACCTGCTGCCATCGCTTTCCCGATAAATGATGCACACGCACCCGACCGGCAACATGATCTAAAAGAAAACACGATCCACCAGACCAGGCCACCTTCTTCCATTGCTCCATGGTCCAGTTCTGATGCTCACATGCCCATTGTAGGCGCTTTCAGCGGTGGATAAGGGTCAGCATTGGCACTCTCACCAGTCTGCGGCTACGCTGCCCCATATGCAGCAAGCTGCGATGCACTGTGTATCCTGACACCTTTATATCATGGCCAGCATTACGTTTTTCATCAATTTGTGCTACAATAGCTCTTCTGTGGGATCGGACCAGATGGCTAGCCTTCGCTTCCCAAGCACATCAGTGAGCCTTGGGTGTCATGACCCTGTCGCCTTTGGAAGGTACTAACCACTGCATACTGGGAAAACCCCACAAGACCTGCCGTTTTGGAGATGCTCTGACCCAGTCATCTAGTCATCATAATTTGGCCCTTGTCAAAGTCGCTCAGAGCCTTACGCTTGCCCATTTTTCCTGCTTCCAACACATGAAATTCAAGAACTGACTGTTCACTAGCTGCCTAATATATCCCACTCCTTGATAGAAGCCAATGTAACAAGATAATAAATGTTATTCACTTCACCTGTCAGTGGTTTTAATGTTGTGACTGATCAGCATATATATGAAAATATTAAACAATAATAAATAATTAGCTAAAATGAATATAAACAAATAACACTATTTGTACGTATCTTATTAATGTATTAATAATGTAGGAACACTAATTTACAAATGATCAATTAACTATAAACGAATGCTTTACTAATACTATTTAACCATGTATTTATTATAAAGTGTTACTGTATTTTTTTATGTATTTTGTTACTCAAAGTCAGTAACATATTCTAATTACTTTGGATTACTTCTTCAGCACTGGCAGATTTTTTTTTTAACTTCTTTTGACTATAAGTAAATAACAAGTTTAAAAAATCTGTAAGACAAAATACATTTATACATATGTATTAGTTACACTAACAACAAATGTCTTACTAGGGAAAATATGATCTAATGTGGATTTTCTTGGTATAAAAAAATATAATTGTGTCTGGTTACAGGTGCATGTAAAAGGGCTAGAAATAATATTTTAGCTTAGCATGAAGCTAAATGTTCACATGACAATTTACACAAGGTTAAAATGTTCTGCTGATCCATACTTCAAAACCTCACAGAGTTTACACAACGACATATCTTTATGATCGCATCATTTATACTAATACATATTTTCTTACCAAATAGACTACATGAAACTAATAACAATGAATTGGAAAGTAATCTTCAGTAATCAAAATCCTTTTTGAATGTAACTGTATTCTGATCACCAATGATTTAAATTGTAACTGTAGTGGAATACAGTTACTAACATATTTATTTTAAATATGTAATCCCATTACATGTATTCTGTTACTCCCCAACCCTGCCCATAAATCACACTTTCACTCCTCGCCTCTCAGTTTTACCAACCACAATTAGAACTAGGTAACTGATAATGGCATTGAATAATTTGTAAGATAGTCATTTTTTTATTTACTCATATGTGTGTGACAAATGAAACTTGATGAAAGGCAGCTGTCTCGATAATCAGTAATGAATACAATTATTACAATGTTTTTCTTTCTAATCATCATTTTTTATTGCTTTTATAGATTTTCCTCACCTTCTGTACATCTTGTTTGCATTTCTCTGTCTTCTCATGCAGTTTCTTCTGCTGGTCAGGGGTGACAGATGCATCTGCTTCTCGACCTGCGGCCAGTTTCTCCTCCTTACAGGCCATGTGGTAGGTCTTTTTTGCCGAATCCATCTGTGGCAGGCAGACATGTGACATTTAACTAACAGCAATACAACAAACTGTTTCAGCTGGATAGTTGAACTTGACTAAATGAGCTATTATACAGAGTAATCCATATGTAATATGTCTACCCCACAAGTACATCTATTTAAAAGTAAAACAGGACATGTTCATGAACGACGATATATATATACGTGTACGTTGTGGGCGGCAAACCATTTAAAAGGTTTGAATCAAGAATTGCCTGTGATCAGTCTGACTCCGTCACTGCTACACCGCAAAACATACTTCAACGTCTTCAAGCAAGAGCAAGACCTGTGCTGTCTGTGTTTATTTTTTTTAAAGTAAATCTTTAAGATAAGTATGTGAAATGGGCCCGATGGGCACAATTGTACCTCTTTGAGTTTCTTAGCCCAGGGTTTCTGTGCTTTCTTGAAACCCTCCTCAGCCTCTTTGGTTTCCTTGAATCCACCAATTATCTGTCTGTGGTACGAGTCCTTCTGCCAGTTCTTCACCTTTTCAATGTCCTCATTCATGAGTCCGTTCTTCACCTCCTGATGAAGTTCACTCACCTTATCAGCCTCTGTCATCATGGCTAACCAGGCTCGCTCCACAGAACCGTACTGCGGCCCTGTCATTCACAAAACACGCATATATCAATATAACATATACCGTACAGGACCCCGGAAGCTTTTGGACGCTTAAGCCACTTCAATATTGTTTTCAAATGATTTTGTTTAGGAACATTTATCATATTTTAAGGATGGTTCGATGTTATTACTGGAAAAAAAAGACTCTTTTTTTTTTGTCTCTTTAATCATTCTTGAGGGGATGCAGCTTGCACAGAATCTACAGGACTTTCTCTGGACAGAACCTTTCTCAATAAGTTGTCTCCATCTCTTGGACCACTCGGTGAGCTGCTGACTGTAGCACTTCTCAATCTTGGCACGTTCCTGAAGGCAGTTCATGAGATCATTGCAAAGTCGATGCCCGTCGTCAATTCTCTTGACAGCACGCTTATAATTTCCCACCTAGGTGAAGAGGAAGAGATCAGCCTACATAATACTCAATCCTTCTCAATCAGAATTATTATCTATTTGCTCAAAAGTGAGACATCACTTACTTTATGCAGTTTTGTTGAATTATTCTGGAAACACTTTACATTGGTTATAAACCTGTTTGTTGAGGGCTTATAAAGGGGATCATAAATGACTAATAGCTCATTTACATATGCATTATAACAGTTATAACAACACAAATACAGTGCCTCATGCAATACTTGCCGAATAGTGATAATTTTAGCGAACATGTTATAAATGCTTAATAAATGCACTTATTCATACTTGTATCAATAAAAAAAACGTAAATTCTCACTTGTGTTGTCACTTTTCTTGTCACGTTGATGTCAAATGAATGGTGCTACTCCGAGTGCTATCCAAACTAACCTAGTCCTATTTACCCAAAGTTACCTAAAAGACTTTTCAGCTCTTCATGTGCATTCACAGTATATATCATGTAATAAAGCCTGATGACCATTAAACCACACTGAACTTGATGTGCATAGATCTCTAATGTTGGAAAATTTTTAAGTACATGTGTCTACTTTACATTAAGGTACATTATCATTGGTTACTAATGTTGAATATGTGTTATTAAGCATTTATAACGTGAGGTATACTGGCTCACTATTTGGCAGGCATTGCATGAAAGTCACCCTGTTGTTGCATGCTGTTATAAATGCATATTAATGATTTATAATGCAATTGTTAATCATTTTTGTCATTAATGAATCCCTTTTCAATTCAAAGGAAACATTAATATAAAGTGATATTGTTATTCTTTAATAAATTAAATAAATTAAGACATTTTTATTAATAATGAGTGCCTTATTGCATTTAAAAATGGTTACTGCCTAATCAAATATTAAGGACACAAATGTAATTAAATGTCATTTTACTAAAGCTGCACTACGGAAGTTTTGTTTTTTTGAACATTTTACGTGAGTGGTGTTTCTCTTCTGCGTGGATGAATCTCATGGTTTGAGGTTAAGCCCAAAGAACACTTCAGGACGTGTGATGCAAATCTGGTCATCAGCAGAGTGCTCGAGCACTGAACACGAACAGCCCAATTTGTCTAACCGCGCGTCTTGAATGTGCCACCTGCACATGCGCCTGGAATTATTTGCACGAATTAGTGGATCCACAAGGTGGCAACACTCACATATGAGCCATTGCTGTCATGATGAAACACTAGAAGACATTATCGCCAGTAAAAAACAGGAGACGAAGGTAAAACAGTAGATATGCACACCAAGAGTGTGTGTGCGAGGAGGTCTTGAGATACCTGCATTTGTATAGCTCGAGTCTGACGGAATATATGTTTATGGGTCTAAACTCCTGAAGAGAAATTGTCTGGCATCTCATAGCGGTCGTAGCGCATTTGCAACACGCCTGCATATGCACGCACATACACATTATACATTATATATGGAGTATACTTTGACAGGCTCGCGTTTGACTGTACGCAGATGCTGAGCGTTCATGTTAAAATCGAAGTATACTTTGGGCTTTATCTGGACATCTCCTGTGATCATCACCCTTAGAGCGGAAGTCACGTGCTATTTTCTTGTTGAAATTATGATATTCAATTAATCACTTATAACTGATGTATTAATTACTTTGAAGAAGATACTGTAAACAACACTCATATTTACATTTTTATATGATTATTCAAAATTTGTATCCACTACACAATGTATATATTGTACTAAACATATCAATTTAAGATACTTATTTTAATATTACAATCTACAGCCTAAGTGGACAATGCAAGTAAACCTTAATACTACAATAATAGGTGTATGCACTGCAAACAATAAGACAAAATACAAAATAGGATTCAAGAATGATGGGGATGAAATACACTTGCAATATATATTAATGTATATATATATATATATATATATATATATATATATATATATATATATATATATATATATATATATATATATTAATTGCAATATATTTTAATATTATAATATACAATATAACATTTACAATAATAAACAGTTTATTATAGTTATAGATGGTTAGATGCTAAACAAATGAATATATACATTATTGTGCTTGAGATGAGTATACATTCATGGGAAATTGCCTTGTACATATAGTGGCTTATAGATGCAAATTTAAATGGTCCACTCGGTTTAAAAACACTATCTGCTAAAAGTGCATTTCTGTGACCGGGGTAAAAGAAGTAAGAAAACAGCGGCACACACACTTAGGGAATCTCGAATCTGCAGCAATGTTATAAAATACATAGAAATCATAAGTATTAGTATACATGTTACAGTAACTTCAACAGAAGATCGAACCTATTAAACACACCTTGATCGGTAAACACATGCGTAATGTTCGATTCATTAAAGCATGACAACCCAACCAGAAAACATATCTAAGCATTATAGCAGGTTAACAACTTTAAAACATTTAACAGTTAAACATCCATTAGGAGACTGATTTCCTGCCGCTGCTGTACTGTACTGCGACCAACTTAACCACCATAGCTTTCCAAGCCAACACTCATGCCAACCCGATATCACGCCGAGGCGTGAAATAGACACGCCGGTCCACTCGCGGATGCGTGTCGGTGTCACGCTTTGCCTCCTCCAGGCGTGTACATGACACGCGCGCGTCTACGTAGAATACCGTCAGGGGGCGATCGTTTCCTCGACGCCAACAACTCTCCGCGCACCAGAGAGGAAGCGATACCGTTGTCGTCGCGTTGCACGTTCGTGCGGGCGGGATGCCGGCCAATTTCGCCGGTTACTTTCACTTGTGACCATATGTGACAAATAAAGGTTCATTACATAGTGCTGCTTTCATGAAGAAATCCTAACGTTGCTGTAGCCTAACGTTGTTATACGTGTGTGTGTGTGTGTGTGTGTGTGTGTGTGTGTGTGTGGGCTGTCGAGTATCTTGTGCTGATGTAAATAAACAAATAAATATATATATATATATAAATATATATATATAAATATATATATATATATATATATATATATATATATATTTATTTAAAAAGTGTATTTATATACAAAAATAAACCCGGAAGTGGAGAACGCGATGTATCGCTTCCTCTTTGGTGCGCGGACAGTTGTTGGCGTCGAGGAAACGATCGCCCCCTGCCGGTATTCTACGTAGACGCGCGCGTGTCATGTACACGCCTGGAGGAGGCAAAGCGTGAAATAGACATGCATCCGCGAGTGGACCGGCGTGTCTATTTCACGCCTCGGCGTGATACCGGGTTGCTCATGCGGACATGTCTTAAACACGCCAGGACGAATGATGTATGCCTGTGATTTCGGTGTCAAATCCGACCCAAAATCTCCAAATAAAAATAACTACTGTAGGCTTACCAGAGTGAATCGGGGTAAGACAAGGACGTGGTTTTGAACACTGATTTTTGAATGTACTTAATAATGAATGTTGCTAATTGTAACCCCAAAAACTGCAGCTTTTAAGCAAAAGATTCCAAAGATTGACCAAGAGAAAAAAAAAACACCACCAACATGTTTTTGTGTTGTTATTCAAAGTTTGAGTGCTTATAAGTGCAGAAGTATTAAACATATCTAAATATCCTTTTAGATTCAATTTCCTTCTTTTTCCAATAAAAGAAAGGTCTGAAGAACAAATAATGTTGAAACTAGAAATGTACCTTTATTTATACATATATATAAAAAAAAAAAACATTTTCGTGAGACCAACAATACAATATGTATACACAAATTTTCATTGCGTACAAGTTTTGAACAGGAACAATGGATTCCTATGGCACTATTCACACCTGGTCTGACAAATCGTCCACCGACAATCCAAAAGTGTTTTTTAAGGAAAGCAGACAGCAGTGATTTTTTTTCTCTTTGGACTACGAAATAAATGACTGACCAATTAATAAGTAAAATGAAATGAGTTTTTTTTTGTCAATTTTGCTGCATCTGCACAATCCATCACATTGACAGCACTAATCAACTGGAAAACATCGACAGTGGACGTGCAGCTGATACTCGTCTCAGGAACAAAAACACTGAATTCAATGCAAACATGCAATAAGTTGTAAACACATTCTTCCTTTTTAGTATACTTACATAATGTTCTGATACCTAATATTTTAATCACTGCCTGGCCAAAAAAATACATAGAAAAATTATTTCGTTGGACCACCTTTAGCTTTGATTACGGCACGCATTCATTGTAGCATTGTTTCAACAACATTATGCAACATCACAACATTTATTTGCATCCAGAGTTGTATACATTTTTGGCCGAGATCATGTATTGATAACAGGAGAGACTAATCACTCCATAAAGTCTTCTCCAGCACATACTAAAGACTTTCAATGGGGTTAAGGTCAACACATAACATTGCTGAGTCTAGACCTGACCAATTGAATCAACCCCAGAACAGAACACTGCCTCCAGAGGCTTGTACAGCGGGCACTATACATGACGCTATACATCGCTTCATGAGCTTCCCTTCTTACCCTGACAAGCCAATCACTTTGGAACATGGTAAATCTGGACTCATCAGACCATGTGACCTTTTGCTCCACAGTCCAATCTTTATGCTCAATTTTTTACGATGTAACTTCAACAAGAGTTTTAGTGATCTCCAATCATGATCATTTAAGATTTTCTTTCCAACCACATTTCTTCTGCGAATCTGACGGTTCACCACTATCCTTCAATGTTTTAATAATGCGTTGGACAGGCAGTGTAATATATCTAGTGTTTTGTCTTAATGTACATTATTTTATATGCATATCACTGTGCCTGTTATATTCTCGTTTGCATCACCGTGACAACCGCCCCACCACAGTGGTAGAGTGGCACCAGAGGTTATGCACGTAAATATATATACTTAAATAAAAGACCTTGCGAAAACTTGAAATAAATTCCTGCTTGCGCCCCTTTATTCACTGTATCTAAAAGTCAAGCTCCATTATGCATTCTCTCCATTAAATCCTTGCAGACAATAGGTTTTGATATTATATATATATATATATATATATATATATATATATATATATATATATATATATATATATATATATATATACTGTTGACAGCAGATTAATCTCTTATATATGTATGATGCGTTTGAAAATAGGTGATTAAAAAGCACTTTCCTTTTACCGGGGATCAGCACTTTCATCCCATGACACACTGCTTAGATGGGAAAAATCCTCACAATACTATGACTGAATAACCTTGAAAACAAGTTTTTCTTTTAAAAAATGTTTTTAGTAGAACAAAGGGTTTAATTTGTATTTTGTGTCTAATGATGAACTTTTTATAGTTTGATCCACAATAAACATGTAATTTGCAAGCCCAACTTCCCCCACCCTCCAACCACCATTGATTGATCCAACTGCCACCACAGCAGCCCTTATTCTCATGGCATTAAAAATAGCAGTTAGGATAGTCAAATCGTTTAGATTAACCTCTTAGTAAAATATCACATAAAAAGAATCTTTAGCCAAACAGACTGCCAAACCTTACTGCTATTGTAACATTTACATTTGGATTAAATGTGTGCATTAGCAGACACTTTTAAACAAAGCGACTTGCAGTGCATTCAGGGTGTATATTTTATCAGGTTGTGCATTCCCTGGGAATCAAACCCATTATCTTGGCATTGCTAATGCCATGCTCTACCAGTTGACCTACAGGAACCCTTTTTAATGCTAATGAACAGCAAAATAATTTTTCATTTTATACATTTCTGTCTCGAATAGAATTCGTCTGCACTTTGTCTCACAAATTAATCTTGGATTTGGTCTGAACAGGCATTTACTCTGTAATATTGAGACATGAATATTTAATATCATGCAATTCATCATCATTTATGTGTATTTTATTTTATTTTATTTATTAATTAATAATAAATAAAAATTTCATTAGACATGAAATACCAAATAGTCAAATTTCCCATTGGAATTTTTTTTTACTGATTTCCTTCTATGCCACAAATGTTCTCTCCCTGGGGCTTGCAGGTGGCGTGAGAGAGCACTGAGAAATGAGTGCTGGTGGGAGAGAGATGAGATGAGAGGGGGATGGGACTCATTGTTGTGCATGTGGAGTTACGCAATGACCGCCGCAGCTTTGTGTCCATTTTCTCCTAGCGCGCTAATCCTGTGCTTCAATGCACTAACACTGACATCACAAAAACAACACACACACACATGCACGGGATAGATTGACCCAGACAGGTTTAAAAGGATCAAAGACACAATATATCCACAAAGCTTTACTGCAGTTATACACACTTCAGTTCTTGAACAAAACGGTCTTTGTATTAAATATTAGTGTTTACATGACAACATATCCATGAATACTTTTTTTACACTCATACTCATTCTGTTTTGACTAGTGGATCGCACACACACTGGTCCTTACCATCATAGTGGGACATGGAAGGGCTCGCCCTTTTTATAAATAACCAAAAGGCTTTAGTTTATGTCACAGCAATGACCCATGATTTGCTACTTGCTATCATTATCATTATCATATAATTCTAGAGAGCATTTTATTCGACAAAAATTGGAATACGCCTCTGAGTGCATGAGTCATCATATTTTTTGGTTTGTTTACTTGGAAGAGAAAGATTGTAAATTTGACATATCTATACCTGCTTATATCTGTCAACATTTAGGAGTACACTAGCATAGAGATGGCTTCAAAGCTGAGACATGGACTAAAAACCAAAAAACTCCAAATATTTTCCAAATAAATATTGATTTTAATAGGGTCTTTAATATGTATATTATGTTTGTTATATTGTTTGTTTCGCAGTTTTTGTTTAGATATAGTATTTTCTGTATGGTAAAGTGCCATGAATACCAAATTGCAAATCAAATTGACTTTTAATCATGGATATGAATGATCGATATCCATAATTCCATTTTCCCTAGTTAAAAGTCTAATTCTTGATATCAGCAATTAAATTAATACATGTGAAAATGCTCATTTTTGATATCGTAATTATGTTTGCACTAGTAAAAATGTTAACTCTTGAAATAAAAAATGACGTCATTGCTTGCTGAATTACCCATTCTAGATATTAACAAAAATGCCATTTCAACTAGTAAAAAACATAATTATTAATATCTAGTAGAATTTCAATCATTCCCTCCTTTTCAAAACACAATTGCAGATATCATTAATAAATATCTAACAAGTTACATTTTTTGATATCAATAATTACATTGGTACTAGTACAAATATCAGTCCCTGATATCAACAACTGAATTACAACGAGTAAAAATGCCAATAAATTTGAACTGTGTATGGCTGGGTTTCCCAATAACGCTGCAACTTTTAAGATCATCTTAACTAATGTAACGTCACCCATTATTTTTCGATTGAGTAACAACTTTTTCCCTCATTATAAAGTCAAACTTAAGTGCTTCCTTATGGGAGCTGTCCGGTTTAAAGTTGTTTAAAGAAGTTTGTCTTCTCAACAATATGAATAATGCAGAAATACTGACAAGCATGGACATTGTATGTAACCTTATCAAGGCCCAAAACCGATGTACAACCAATTGTAAGATGGGGTTTCAGATATATTGATACTCAACTTCATAGAGACTAATGAAAGTGATGCAAGAAAAGCATGTAATGTGAATCACAATAAGGGACCCTCACGTAGCCTAAGGGCCGAAACATCATCTACGCAAGTACGTGAATGCAAACGCATCTTGCAATGCAAGCTCGATTTCACTGTTGATTTCATTGTCACATTGGAATGTCTCAGGCCGCAATTCATGATACAATGTAGCTACACATTCTCAACATTACAGCAAGGACACTATAGTGAGTCTATGGTGAGTTTTCTCTTTCAACTCAACTACTGTCATGGCAGAGCAACAGTTTGAAGCGAATATTGTTGAGCAAGTCAGTATATTTATAGGACATTACCAGAATAATAATAATCACAGACATTTCAAAGTAACTCTATCGCCTCATTGAGAGGGTTTGTTCCTGCTACGGTAACGCAAGAATGCATGTTAAGCATGTTCAACTGGACCGGTTGCCCAAGCGCTTTCATCTGCATATTTTATATAATGCTATTTCTGCGTGCCAGCAGCACCTGAAATACATTAGGGAAAACGTCAACACAATTATACCAAAACAAACACAACATGGAGCCTGAGTGTCCAGATCCCGACACAGACCGAAACCAAACCAGACAGGATGTCAGGATCCAGATGCCATGCTCCCAACACGAAAAAGACTGACCTAAGAGTTCACGGCAGTAACTCCAGGCCTGTGCACCCACACAAAGAATGTATACGAAACACAAGATAGAATATATATATATATATATATATATATAAATACAATTTATTAAATGTCCCTTTGTCTCTGATGAACTGAAAGATGCGAGAAAAAAAATTTAAGCTGCACTTGATGGACTTACGAGCTGTTCAAAGCTCTTGTTCAATTGCGAACGTTTTTACGTACTTCTTAGACTATGATGCTGTAACCGTATAAAGGATGGGCAAGGAGGAAACCCGGTGGGACCCGGACAAAGCATCAAAGCAATATTTTAATGAAAACTTAAACAAAAAGACACAAAACACGAACACACACATGGCAGAAACATGTGGCTCTCTCTCTCGAACTGCCGCATCTGCCTCGGCTTTATCCCTCTCCTTGGCTGATTAGCCCGATTGGGGGGCGGCCGTGCTCACTTACGGCCCGGCCTCTTCTTCCTCGTCATAGATGCTTTTGGGAAACACACCATAGATTATGTTCTACATAAGTGCTAATAACGTTCTACTTAGTGCTTTGGGAAACCCAGCCTATATCTATATCTATGCCCAGCATAATTGTTCCGACTTTATATTAGATATCTTGAAATACTATGTACTAACATTCAAATGCATACAATACAATTTACTTACTGTGTTACTACTATCTTGTTTTGCAAAATTCTCACAAGATTCACATTTGCTGCTACCAAGGTTGAGGTACAGGTAGATTTATGGTAGGGTTAGGGTTAGGTTTAGGCAGAGGTCGAATTGGGGATGGTGGAGTTGAAGGGACTTAACGATTGCAGGCGGCATTTCACAGTTCTGAAAATTAAATCGTAATGACACACACATACCCATTCAATAGTGTAAACTCATAATTATTTCTCTTGCAGACTTCAGTGAATGACATCCAGAAAGCTATTTTGCATTTATTGCTATTTTGTCATTATATGCACTTCACTAGTGGGCAGACCATGGACTAGGTTTCATTTCAGTGAGCTCTGCTGAAATTAGAGAAATAAAGTGCATAATTCGGTGCTCTGTGCTCATATTATAGAACAATATATTTGTCAAATGTACCATCTCTGTTTTTTTACAAAATGTCTTGACTTTTTGACGTAAATGGCCAGAAGACTTCATTAATATGCCTATAAAGCAAAAAGTGCATATATGTCTAGCCATAGCGACTCGAAGGCGAACAAGAAAGCAGAGGTGGTTGATCAACAGGCTGAACTCATCACCTCGCTGAAAGTGGATATTTTTTCACTCTTGTGGTCTGAGATTAAGTCTACACTTGCTGGAGAATTTGAAGATATAAAATCCAAATTACAAGCTGTCAAAAAAGTTGTGGGTGGCATTGATATTCTTCGGTCCGAATTGGAATCCACAAAAAAGACGATGAGAGAGGTGGAGAAGAGCCTCAGCATGCTCAGATGAGGTCTCGGGCCAACAGAAAACGATATGCAAGATGGAATCTGAGGTTGCTAGCCTACAGGGAAAATTCACGGATATGGAGGGTGATTGAGACGATCTAACATTCATATACTGAACATCGTGGAAGAGCCGAGTTCGAGCACTACAGACATTTTAGAGAAACTCACTAGAGATATTTTATATCTGGATGCAACACTGGCCTAGACTCCTGAGTTTTTAGGCAAAGACTCACACTTCAACCAGAATTGAATCTTCTATCTACCAAACTTATTGTGAATCTTATTAATAAAACAACACAAAACATATGAACATGGTAACAAAACTGGGAAAATCCTTGCATTTTAGCTTCGGCAGAAAACTTCATGCCATTCCATCCCCAAAATAAATGATGGGTCAGGTGTCAAACAGGTGAGCCATTTGCAAATTAATAAGCATTTTTAAGAGTTTTTTTTTCTGTTTTAATGAATCTCAGATTAATTTAGGATGGAATCCTTGTTTGAATCCATTTTTAGTCATTTACACATGCCCCAGTTGAAATTTGAAATCAAAATTGCTCAAGCTAGTTTATGGTAAAATCTCCGGATTTAATTTAAATCTACAAAAGAGCAAGATTATGCCTGTGAATTTTATGTCCCAACTAAGTTTGCTTACCCATGTTCCCTTTTAAAGTACTAATTTTTTTTGATATTTGCTAATGTTTCCCCAATTTTGACTGATTTGAAGAAATGCTGGAACTCCATTGTCACTGGGTGGCAGAGATAATGTTATTAAAATGAATGTAAGGCCCAAGTTTATCTACTTATTTCACTGTCTCCTTATCTTTTTAACATCATCTTTTTTTTCTAAATTTAGACAAATGAATACCTGTCTTTATTTGTAATGATAAAATCTGACATATGTGGAGTATTTTACAGTGACATCAATCTCATGGTGGTCTATCCCTGCCTAATTTCAGTATTATTATTGGGCTTCTCACATAAGAGCCATGCTGTACTGGATGGCTCTTTAAGGTGACCACTCTAGCACTAAGTATCTACTCGCTGAGGTTGCGTCTTGTAACACAGTTGAATTAAAGTCACTGATCTGCACCAAAATGCCCATTTTAGAACCAGTGGCCAAATACTCTGTTAATCCGATTTGGGCACAATTTAGGTGAGCGTTTTCATTAGTAGATTTTTTGATGTATGCCCCTATAATGAAAAATAACATGTTTATTCTATCATGTATTGATGATGCATTCAAAGTATGGGCTGCCAATGGGCTCAATACTCTACAAGACCTGTGTGCAGATGATGGCTTTATGTCCTTTGAACAGCTAAGAGATTACCACACTTCTTTAGGTGTCTGCAGCTTTGCAGTTTCCTATCATCATGTTTAAAAAGATTTCAGTCAGCATCACTTAAATCCCTTTTAGATATTATCTTGGAACTCAATCCATAGACAAAAAATATAACTTGAAGGGTGTTTTCTCTACTTAATTCTGAAGATTTAAAGCCTCTGAAAAAAACAATGGGCAGATTAACTTAAATTACTAATGTCAGAGGACATATGGCAAAGTGTTTTGGATAGGATACACTCTTCTTTGAGTTGAAATGTGACAGGTGCAAAACAGAACCAGCCAATCTTGCACACATGTTTTGATTTTGCCCAAAGCTTGCAAAATTTTGGCAGATAATTTTTACCTTCTTTTCCAAGGTAGTGGGAATACCCATTAAAACATCGCCTTTTCTAGACATTTCTGGAGTGTTGGAGCCTGATCTTGTCATTGATAACAGTGCTAAGACTATAATGGCATTTTCTACTCTCTTAGCCAGATGCCTCATACTGTTTAAATGGAAAGCTACAGTAGACTCCCACCCTGGGATTGATTTGCACTTTTTTCACCAAACTACGTTCATCCCTAGAATTCGACAGAATGCATCTCCTTCCTGAGCGGTATGATGGCTGCGTGGTCCCATGGTGTTTATACTTGTGTACTATTGTATGCACAGATGAACGTGGTACCTTCAGGCATTGGGAAATTGCTCCTAAGGATGAACCAGACTTGTGGAGGTCCACAATTTTTTCTGAGGTCTTGGCTGATTTTCCCATGATATCAAGCAAAGAGGCACTGAGTTTGAAGGTAGGCCTTTTCATATGTGGGAAAAATGGATCCTAAAGTGTTTTGTCTTTCTAAATTTGTTTCAACAAGGGAGATAGCATCCCCCCTCAACTCCAGCCCTGGGTTTAGGGTTAGGGGGTAAGGGTAGCACTGTATCAATAGATACATGTACAAAGCAACAACAAATAAGTACATTGTATCAAATGCTTAGTAGTAAATAGTAGTTAAAGACAACTAATATAAAGTGGTCCACTATAGTTCATATCCTGCTTGATTAAATGTCAAAAGGGCTTGCGAATCACTGATACAATTGAAGTCTTGATCTCATGTGAGTGTTCATCATTTTAACCATATTTCTCAAATGTACTGTTCATTTTCTTGAGTAAAACTGACATACTGGACCAAGAAAATCTCACCTTTAAGTTCACCTTTAAACCTTAAAATATTCTGCTTGCCTACTGTATACCATTTCAAATACTATAAGAATAGAAGAAGGTCATATTCAGTAAAGAGTATGCTAGTATTCCACTCTGGAAAACCTTTTGTGACGGAACGTCACGCCTGTCCCTAGAATCACCTTTGCCCGCCTCTTCCAAGGCTTCAGCCAGGTCCACATTAAAAGCAGAGCGCGCTTCTCCTAGAGGGACAGGTCTCTTCCCTGTGCATGCATACTCTCGTTCTCGCAGATCCAAGAATGGTAGGGAATCTCAACGGCGAATTAGATGTGCTACCTAGACTTAAGCACGCATTGTGGCCTTCATGCCAGGATGCCGGGACGTCAAGCCCCTAACTTGTGACTCGCCATGGCCTGGGAAGCGAGCCACTCCAGAGAAGCCACCTCCTCTGCACCCTGAACAAGAAGGTGAGCACATGCACCCCTTTTACTGGACTTAATCTCTTTCTTTACTCCTTGACCTGCACAGAGCCCCAACTCACCACGAGGAAGCCAGACTTCCCTGTTTATTCTATCACCACTTCAACCATGGACGCTTTATTCCCTTTTCAACGTTTATGTTCAATTTTATTTCAAATAAACACCTCTCAGAAGCCTGACGCCACACCCACTGTGTCTGCCTCGTGTTCAGCCTGCCACCCTTTATACTACAGTTCTCCTTCTACGGCTCTTTATAAACTTGTATTGAGCTATATTGACCTTCAGACAAGCTCAGATGACTCATGTCAGCCTGTAAATAAGACCCACAGTAGCACACACACACACTGGCAGGGCACTTAATTCACAAACACTAATGCAGACACACAAAACTGGTATATCCACAGCTGTAAGGTTGCAGGTGCTGGTGAATGCTGGTGCAAGGCTCCCTCGCATTTGAATATGTAACTTTCTAAATCTTAATTAGATTTAGCCTGACTCAAAGACACTGTGCTGAAATACATACTTACTAAGCACTAGTTGGATTTATGGTTATTTGATGGAATGCAGATGTTGTGTTATGAATAGATCACCTAAAAATGGAAATTCTGTCATCATTTACAATCATGTTGGTCCAAACTCTACTTTCTTTTTCCATGGAACACAAAAGGTACATTTTTGAAGAACATCCTGGACACTCTTTTCTATATAATGAAAGTGAATGGTGACTGGGGTTGTCAAAAATGACAAAAAGCATCAAAGTACTGTAAAAATAGTCCATATCACTCTTTATTCCAGGTCTTCTGAAGATATACAATAGCTTTGTGTGACAGACTCAGATTTATGTCTTTTCCCTTCACTGTAGCTATCAAATCAAATATGCTGCCTTTAGACGTGCTGTCATCAAATGGCATCAACACAACATTTTTGATGTCCATATGACTTTTCTAGTCTATTTCAGAGCTTTGTGTGGATGGAAAGTTTATCAGTGAACAATGACTTTTGCTCTGTTCCTCACATTAGGCTATCATATAGCTTTAGAAGGCTTTTATTATAGTGCAAATGTCATACAGACCAATTTTATGGTGCTTTTTTTGACACTGCCAAACTCGATAGCCCCAATCATTTTCATTATATGCAAAAGATTGACCAATAGATTCTTCAAGATTTCTACTTTTTTGTTACATGGAATAAAGAAAGTCAAAAAGGTGTGGATCAACATGAGTGTAATTAAATAATTCTTAGGTGAACTATCCCTTTAAGATTATATTGGCTGCCAGATCCTCACGCAGAGTGATTTAAATAGCTCTGGCAACATCACAAGAGCCGTCAGTGTAATGTAAATAGAGCTCATTGTGACTGTTCTGGCAGATTCTGATACTATCAACACAACATCTCTCTGTATTCAAACCATAGCTGGCAACAACACAACGCAACTGTTGATGACAAGCTGAATAAGTTGGCAGTGTAGCGTTTAAAGGAAGGAAATAGTTGTGTTTGCACCTCCCAAAAGCTGTCCATGGCCTCATCAGCTGCAGCAGATTCATCGTAAGAGCCAGACATCGTGCTGGGTGATGCGAAGAAAAACTGAACACGTTTGCGGAAAAGCGGACTTCCTCAAGCACTGAAAGAGAGAGAAAAGGAGAGTTATTAATAACCTAATACGGCCAATAAATTAACCTGAACATAAGCAATTCTTCATACAAAATCCAATGATATCTGCAGTATTGCTAATTACATTTTTTCTTCTTCTGTGGAACACAATAGGTGTGATTCACACAAAGTGCTGCATGTTCAGCCATTTGCGCAAATACAAACATTTAAAGCCAATTAAAGCTAGTTTACAAATGTAAAAATGTGACACAGTATCACAGAAATTGAGGAGGTGACAGTGTTTCACCAGATTTGTAATGAGGAACATTGTAAACTGTGAAATACACACTGAGACTGCAGTGACTGCACTAACATTGTTCCAGCAAATACAGAACAGAAATACATTATTATTGTATAAAACAAGCATTTAAAATAATAGCAATTTAACTCAGCATCATATACTCACCCTGACTGGACAACAATAAATTAGATTCAACGAGGTTCCAAAATATAAGAAGTTGTAGTTTGTGCACAGCTTGTGCATTCACAGAAATGTTTTGTAAAAATGTAGGTAAGCATTGTATTTATATTACTGTAGAGTTGTATTGGTGCATACAAATGATATTTATTTTATTACAAATTAAATACCATTCTTCCATGTGTTCATTTCATATACTTGGCTACAATGGCTGTTAGGACTAAAACAATTCTGGTTTAAAATCACCTTTATGTCATTTCTTAGAAAATAAATTATCAAGATATGTTTTGAATATCTTAAACAGGCTGAAAAATATTGAGATATCATTTCTTTAGCCATATCACTGACAGGAAATCGTGGACGATGTGCATCAATGACATTTTACGTCAATGACGGCAAACGGATTTAGTTCTTTAAATCTATAGTGGAAAGAAGGACTTTTTCTGGTCTGTTCCGCACATAAAGCTATTGTGTGGCTTTGAATATAGCACATCCGTACACACATGATATAAGTCACATGATACTTTTAAGGTGCTTTTTTTGGAGCTTGACCAGCCCAGTCTCATGGCAAGTAATAATAATAGTAGGCGAAATTGCATGAGTGAGCTTGTATAAAAACTTACAACTTTAAACAAACCAATGAAGAATTTTATAGCGATATTTCCTAAGTCTAACCCCAAACCCTGAACCTAGCTAGAATCATAAAATAACTTTTATGTACCACGGAAGAAAGAAAATAAAGGGGTTTGGAACAAGATGTGAGAAGCGTATTACAGGTTATTGACATACATCAGACATTTGTATTATATGGTACGAGTAACCAAAATTTGTACACCAACGTTTCCTTTCTTAAAATGAAGTGTCAGATAGGAGGCTCATTAAAACTAGATTAAATTATTGAATTGATTTGAAATTCTGTTTGTTGAATGGTTCTCTATGTGAAAAAAATTCATACCCTTTTTTACGATTTCGTCATGTCATATGAATTATTACGAGTTGTCAAGAGACTAAGCTGACGTGTCAGACCTTATTCATTTTCATTATATAAAGAGTTGCAAGGACAATTCTTCAAAAATTCAACTTTTGTGTTCCATGGAAGAAGAATAAAAATCATACAGATGTGAAACAACATAAGTGAGTAATTGATGACAGAAGTTTCATTTTTGGGTGAACTGTCACTTTAAGGCTTTGCAAGGAAATAGATTAATCAACAATGCACGAAAACAATGATTTTAAAATCATTGCGTTTTTCTCCTATCTTTAAGTAAAAAATGTTACAGAATCAGATGTGCACGTTGAATACGCTTAAAGAATGCTGATTAAGACATGCAAAGTAAAGTCAAGGTAAAGTGCAAATATCGAGGTGCTTGTCACCTTTCCCCAATAAAAGAAAACAGTTTATGATGTTTACATGATTGTAACTGTACTGTCAATGGGGGCGGCTTTTCTGAATTTTTTTTATCCAGATTCAGCTAAATGAAACAACAGCAAGAGATGTTATCTTCCCTTCATCTTTCAACATTTTTAAAAGTTTGAGGTTTTAAGAATTATAACGAATTATGATTAAGTATCAATATAGTTAATATATCCAAAAATCACAGTTCTTCACCTTGACTTCCAAGTACAAATATGATGTTTTGCCAGTACAATGTGACAACTATTAATCTTGTTTATGGCAGAATAAACAATGCAGTTGTAGATGCAATCCAATATTATCATCTTCATTGACAAAACTAAAGCATGGGCCTGGGAAAATAAAAAATTCTAGAAGAAGAAAAAAAAACTGCTTAAAAAAGCGTAGGGGGTCTAGCTGGCTTTTACTGGTTTTAACTGGTTTAGCAGGTCCACTATCTGCTTTCCCACCTGACAAGTACCCCAAACCTAAATCTAAATCCACAAAAACAGACCAGCCTTACCAGATTGGCCAGTCTGCCAGAACAGCTAACCATCTTAGGTAGAAACTACATTTGAGGTCGATATGCAGCACAAAGTGCCCCTGAGCAATGGAAAAATTAATATGCTTTAACGAATCATCCTTAACCCACTTTCTAAAACCCAGATTCCTTAAGCCCCAGAAGTCTGTTGACACACATATTAAACACAGAGCTGAACCAATAATTCCACAGACAGCCATCTTGAAGGATCCTCAGATCTAATAACTGCTCTGCATAACAGTTTAATGACCAAGAAATATGAAGCCATTTCACATTTTTGTCTATCAGCCTCAAGTCCTAGCAAAAGATCGCAATTCATAAGCAAGTCCTTCACATTAACTGCTACTATTTAGTCCCCATATAAACCCTAAAATATTTTTCTGTTCCCAGAAAAGCTTCATACGAAAGTGAAGAACTAATGGGTGTGACATAATTTAGATTAAAATCTGGCCAAAACAAAGGTGTTTCTGAGAAATTTCAGAAAATATTTGCAAACAAATTCTTACTACAAATTCTTACTACCATTGGTCCACTTCATCGGTAGGTGTTACCTGGAGTTCTGTCAACATGAAGATACCAGCGTGCAGAGTTATTAACGAACTGCAGCAAACGATTGTTCGCATAGAGATGTTTTCCAAGAACATGTTATGAGATTTGTTTGTTTTTTTTGTTTAATTAGTCTATTAAAGGGATTCAATCTACTTATCCTGTTTCACTCATGTGCCTTCTGCAGTGAAAGGCATTCGCACATCTGCCTAAAGTGTGATATTCCTCTCTAATCCTTATTTTTGGTCTGTATTCTCCCCATTAACACTCTTCTATACATCATCTTTGCAGTAGTATCAGTGTCATCATGAAATACAATAACAGAGTGTAACTGGTGCATATTATGGCCGCTTTTAGCATGTTAGCGGTTAGCGCCATCAATGAATGCAGAATGTAAACAAGACAAATTACACACTATCTACTGCATATTTATTACTATAAATCATCATAGAGTGGTTAAAAAAGCCTCTTTTACTGATCTCGTGTGAATTCTACTCATAGAATGAGGCATAATGTTATTGATAACACATTTTAATGATATATATGTGTTGTTTTACATATAGTATTGTGCGTCCTCATATTTAAATACTCCTTTTAACGCCTTTCCCAGTGGCATTGCTCAGCTGTTTTGAACTTCTTTTTGGCTCTAAGGGAAGCACTAATTAGCACTTTGCTGTGAGTATGCCGGGGCCATAATGCTAGTAGCAGGCTGCTGGTTCTTCAAGACTATCATGGAAAGAGAAATAAACTGCATGCAAAATGAAAACAGTAATATTTGATATTAAAACCTGCATTTCCATGTCAATTTTACAGTATACGTTGCCACAATCAAACTCAACATACACACAGCACAGAGAATCCTTAAAGGGGTCATGAAATGGAGAATCAAATATTTAGACCTTGATATTTAGACATATATGAGGTAACTGTCCTATAAAAGCATACTGTAAAGCTCAAAACTTCCTCCCCAGTCTAAAAATTGCAGTTATAGTTGCCACCCAACTGAAATACCCAGTTCTTGTTCTTGACATCACAACACATTGCTCATTAATATTTACACATTTCACAACATGTGTCATTAAACCCTTGGCCCCGCCCACTGTCGCGCATGTCAAGAAGGCCTTTCATGGCTTACTATTCCTAACATAACACCAAAGGGGACCCATCTGGACTATTTTGAATTATTTTTAAATATATTCATGCACTAGACAGACATCTTTGACACATGCAGTCTTTTAAAAGCCGCGGTGTCAAGTTACAACTCTGAAAGGGAGGAGCAATTCTCATTCATTCAGCTGCTGCCTGTGTTGCTTTAAGCACAAACACCCCATGGATGCATTCTTTTGCCCATTTGCGCTATTTTTAATTGTTTGTGTATGTATGCATAGGAAATCTTTGATAATGGACGTCTTTGACCATTTCTGTGTTTCCGGCAATGTGCATCTTAGTGGTGATATATAATATGTGGTGATTTTTGATCACACTTCACTTAAGGTGTATGTGATTATTAATATCGTGATTATGTGATTATGATCCTTTGAACATTAACAGGATATATATATATATATATATATATATTAGTAAAACTTCATTTAAATGCTGTTTTAATCAACCTTAACATGTACTGAATGCAAAATATTCCTGAACTAGAACTGAACTAGTTGTTAATACAGTGATGTCATTTTCTTTTGGACACAGACAGCTCGTCTGAGGGGCTAAAAAATCATAGAAACAAAGGTACACTGACTCTTTCTCAAATTTTCATTCCGGTCTGTCTCTCTCCACCACAGTTCCCCGCCAGCCCTGTCGACCAGGGGTCCAGAGAGAGTACGCTTTTTAAAAGTTCACATGTGACGAGGAGTCCAGTCATATTAGTAGCCTATAAAAGCAGTTTTTACTCACAGAATAAATTAATCATGCTAATGTCTCCAGTTGCTAATATTTCTTCCATCAAATAAAACGATGTTTCTTGTTTACAGCAATGAGATACCAAAACAGTAATAGTTAACTGTTGTAAATGCAATATATTTAGCTGTTATGAGCAATGTTGCTCTATTGTAATGTTGGAAAATCAATATTCATGCTTAAAACAAGGTCTTGCTAATTCGAGGGAAAATTTATACAATATATATTAATACATTTGGATGAAGCCACATGCTAGATGACACTTATAATGATGGCAGAGGATTGATTCATATTTCAATTACATATCTCATTTGTGGTTGCCCAGTTGCCATTTAAATCCTAACATTCAAAGATAGGTAAAGGAATGCATACATCATAGAGACGACCATGATCTCAGTAACATTATGTTTAGTAATGGGTTGTAGCAGCTGGGTTTCAACACACGTAATGTATAATTTCAGGGTATGCGAACTCACAACCATTAAAGACAACATCTAATGGACAAGTGGATTACCAACTCAGGCTTTGTGATAGAAATGCCAAAGTTGAATTAAACTTAATAAAAATGTGTCAAATAATAATAATAATAATCATAATATATAAATTAATCTAGTTTAATCAAAACAAAATTATTTAGGCTTGCTTTTAAACCCTCAGGGAATACTTCAAGTAATTTGTCAATGCAGGTTCAGCTGACAAAAACATTTGAAACCCCTGATAATGATGATGAGCACCAAAGAGAGACAAAATGGTGTTTGTGTTTTAGAACAAAAAAAAATAATAGCTGCCTCAGTTACTCATTTTAACAGACATTTTTCATCCACACTCATAAAGTTGTCATTACCCCTTACTTACCTGCAACCTGATCTCATGAACATTACATGACCGTGGCATCATCTTTGTGAAAGCGAAATGACATGCTTAATTACACGTTTTGCTGCAGTTTCCCAGAGAAATGTTCAGTGGAAGGGCCAAAAGCGAGTGAAATTGTCTCATAATCATATAAGGTTTTCAAGGTGAAGTTTAGATGAAGGTTTTAATGACTAAAACGTACCTTAATAACCTAAAACTTGAACCTAAACCTAACCAATAGTGCCCTAAAAGCAAATGTGAGGTGAACAAAACAGGTATCCTTATCCTAAACCAACACCTAAACCTAACTGATAGTGTCATAAATGCAAATAAGAGGTAAACAAAACAGACATCCTTATCCTAAATCTAACCGATAGTCTGAAAAGTCAAATGTGGCATGAAAATAAAATTTTAGGAAGAACCACGTCATTAAGTTTTGCTTCTATTACACTTTTGGCTCACGTGTTAGCTTGCGTGCTTGGCTGGGCTTGAGCCTCGGTCTCCCAAGTCCAACACTTTATCAGGTGAGCTACTGCAGAAGCTAATCGCATTAGAATAAGTGTGTAAATGTAGGCGGGTAAGTAATACAAGCGTTAAAATGTATAGTTTTTCAAATGATGCTTTAGAGTAAAAGTGATTCGATGTCCTAACATATCAGTGTGTGTGTAATAGAGTGAAAAGTAAGTGTTTACTGAGTCTAAATAAGCAGGTGTACTGGTGATTTGTGTGAAAGTGAATAAACGCACAGTTGTTGTAGCGCCTCTAGTGTTCATTTTCACCAAGAACCTGCATTGAAACTTGGAACGCGGCACGTAAATATCAGGTTGCTAAATTGTAGTTAAAGTGACGTATATATGAGACTAGGTTGCTTAATTGTAGACATTTTTTCCAAGTAATTCAATATCTTTCATCCAGATTTAGTCTTAATTACATTGAATTAGTTCAAATTAATGTAATAAAGTAGTTTTGCCTCAACTTCATTAGGTTTGTCAAACTCAATTTACTAAGGTTTATTCAATACATTTTCTAATGTTGGTCCAATTTAAATGATTTTTTAATCTTTAATTTATGCCAGGTGAACAAGTGTAAGGACAGAGAAACTGCAGTGAGCACTCGAATCAAACATCACTTGAAAGTGAAAATCCATCCACAACATAAGCACAAGCGCCATTTTTCAGCACAAAATTGTAACCCCCAAAACTCCAGCCTAATAGACACTCTTTTTAAATACCAGTATAACACAACATTTAACACTATTCCAACACGCTCTCAAAGTGAAATCGTCAGGATTCGTATGACTTTTCTCAATTTGACTGCACTTGTATGATATCGTATGCCAATGCTTCACGTATGCTTCACTACAGCCAATGACGTCACTGAACATCGTTTCATATCTAATATGTGACAAATCCTTGCTTCTGTCGCACACAACAGCTTCCTATCATGTTTACCCACCTTTAGATAACATTTACATTTGGCAGATGCTTTTATCCAAAGCGACTTACAGTCATTTATTACAGGGACAATCCCCCCGGAGTAGTCTGGAGATAAGTGTCTTGCTCAAGGACACAATGGTGGTGGCTGTGAGGATCAAACCGACAACCTTCTGCTTACCAGTTATGTGCCATAGCCCACTACGCCACCACCACCACCCTACCTAAGCATGTCCTTAACACCTTGTGTGCTGAACTTGCGCTTACTTCCGCATTAGGCTACATATCCGGCCATTTGCACATGATGAAATCGTATGAATTCATACAAACAAAATAATATGAAATCATACAACATAGCCAACTCGTAAAATATGTACGAATTTTCATGAGATCAGGTTGCCTATTCTTATCTTGTAAAATAATACTTAATTTCAAAACAGCAAGCTGGGAAATGAAAATCCCTTTGCCAGGTTCATCACTGCTACATTAACACCACTAAAAGTATTGAGTATTCACTAAACTTCCATTTTACATATTTAAATGGATGGAACACAATAAAATCAAGTTGTTGATTAGAAAACTTGCTTTAGTTTATTTTAATGAAGTAAATCAAACAATCAGCAAAAATTCTTTTTAAAGCTGACTAACAAAATACTAATTACAGTGACAAACAGCTGGTGCAACCAGTCAGCGAATCAGGAAAACAGTGACACAACATGTCAGCATGCGAAAAAACAATTATCGTAATTATATATGCTGCATAATTATTAGACACTGTCTATAACCACAATCACCCACTGCAAATCATGCTGAATCCACTTCTGTATCGGGTATTGTTTTTGTGAATCAATACAAATTTGCTAATGGATTAAGCTCTATATATGAGTTTTTGAATTGTATTAAACATACCATAAGAAGTTATTGATTTATACTTAGACACTGATATATACTTAGATTACCATAGTATAGATAAGGGAGAATAATGTAATAAAAAAACATTATTGCTGTTTAATACCTCACGAGACTAGAAGTTTTATTTCATCAACATTGTCTCAAATGTCGCTCCTAAAATGCCTTAACCATTCGTTGAACTTGTGGGTCAATTTGATCCTTTTGAATTTTAAACACTGATATACATTAACTTTAAGTTGGACATCCTCCACATTGGTGATCTGAACCTGACAATGTCATTTTTTCTCAAATTTCATGTATTTTTACACAAAGCTACAAAAAAAAGTCCCTACGTTGTCCTTAAGGGTTAATTGTCCCTGTTTTAAGTTCAATTTCAAAAGCTTATAATACAGGCTCTGTTTGCTCTATTTCTCTACTTTTGGTCTTAAATCATTTGTCTAGGTGCCAGCTGAAACTAGAATGTTTTTTTGTTGATTTTTTTTTTTTTTTATTACCATCTATTCCAATTACATCTCTGAAAGGCAGGAGATGCCTCAAATCAGCTTCAAAAATCTTGCAAAAAAGCTTCAAAAGCTTGTAATAAATGATCTGTTATACTTTTGGTCTTAGATCATTCCATTAGATGGCAGCAAGTCCAGGCTTTTTTGGAAGCCCCTCCCTTTCCCCATACTTTGTGGAATATCTCGGCCTCTGAATGGACTACATCTTGGTGTCATTTGAAAGCTAAGAACCTCAGGTTTGCAATAATGTAAAACATTTTATCATCAATATTCAGAAACATATTCAAACAACGATTTGCTTATAAAACTGTATAGATCGGTATTTTTGTGTTTGCATTTGTGTCTGTTGTCAATGGGTGTTTGTGGGTGTCTGTGTGTATGTACTTATGTGTTCAATAGATAAGACCATTGAAGGGTTAAGAGAAATAAAACTATTAACAAACCAGACAATTGTTAACAGAAAGTAAGAGATCAGAGCTATAAAATGAATGTGGATAGCATAGCTGTGGTCATTTGTTCTTGGAAGTATTTGAAGAGAAATATTTGAGTTGATTTTGAGGTCTCTGAATTTTGATTACAGACTTTGGTAGGCCTTTTTACTCAGGAGAAACATCTGAGAAGGAGCAGACCTCAGATAAAGTCTCTATTTGTTCCTTTTGGTCTCAATCAAAAAAGATCTAATTTGGGATTTTTCTTTTCTATGGGATTTTCCACACAATTGCTGGTACATGTGTTATTTGTGGAATAACACTTGCAGAACTTCCATAAAGAACTTCATGAAGCTGCTTAGGGTTTAATTGCTGTATTACGGATTTATCAATAAACTGAATAAAATTGTCAGAGAGTCCAGAAACAACATTAATATTAAACAATGTTTGCCATTCATTCACACATTAATCACACTGATGGTCCAAGTTTATACCAAACACATTAGCAGAGGAGGCAGAAATTCAAAAAAGTTTAAGGATTTTGAAATATATTTCACAATAATGGGTAATAATGTAAAATCTATATGGGATTACAAGATCATCTGGTTTTAAACAAGTCTATTGGAGTACATGTCAGTAAATGGAGCCAAATTCTGAGATTCATATACATTTTTCAATTCAACTTTTCACTCAAATTGTTATGCTGATAACATAATATATCATAAAAATCTGTATTCAAATAAAAGGATGTATCAATATATAAGAATTGTCTCTTTTGGACTCCAATGTCCATTGCTAGTAACATATTCTGCAGTCTTTCAGTGGTTTTGCACAACACATAAATCAAAAATCTATTACAAATGGCAAAAGACCCCAAGCAGTAACGATCACAAGGACACATTCGTCCGCTCATAAAGACAAGAAACAGACCTTGCACTTGACTTTGAGAGAACACACTATACACTTACCGACGGCAGACCCATTCACAAACAATCGATCTGACTTTTTATGAATAAAATGATCTAAATATCCCAGCACAGCTCCAGATGGTGATTTCTTGCTATTATTTTCTTTATTTGATCATATACTCTGTACTGGATTCTTGTGCAGTCTTGGTGTTGGAGAGTGTCTGAAGCTCATGTAGGATTATCCTGCAGTGTTCTACATGAGTGGCTTACACAGCATGAGGTAAAGGGTTACGGGGAGGAGCGAGAGACAAAGAGATCAACAGAGGCAGAGAAATACTCTGTGTTCAGAATGGAATACTAGCTTATTGCTCACTAGTAAGTGAAACTAACAAGTGTTTTTATTCCATTAATAAACATTTTAAACAGATGATCTCGTCTTGTTAAGCAAGTGGTGTCCAGTTATCATGTACACTGCAAAACATTGTTCTTGCTCAGTATTTTACTTATATTACAGAGAAAAAATGTCAGAAAACAAGATATAACAATCGTTAAATTACATAAAATGTCAAGTCTTGATTTCAGAGAAATCTAACAAAATTTAGAGAAGTTCATGCTTAAAAAGCCCCCACCATTTTTCACTGAAACAAGGTGTAATAAATATATATGGTGCTCTGGAAAGAATTAAGAGACCACTGCAAAATGATAATTTTTCTGGATTTACTATTTATAATTATGTGTTTGAGTAAAATGAACATTTTTATTTTATTTTATAAAGTACTGACAACATTTCTCCCAAATTCCAAATAAAAATATTGTCATTTAGAGCATTTAACATGTTTTCTTTGCATTATTTGAGGTCTGGAAACATTGCATCTATTTTATTTTGATCAGTTGTCATTTTCTGCAAATAAATGCTCTAAATGACAATATTTTTATTTGGAATTTGGGAGAAATGTTGTCAGAACTTTATAGGGGTGGCTGTGGCTCAGGTGGAAGAGCGGGTCGGCCACTAATCACAGGGTTGGTGGATCGATTCCTGGCCCACATGACTCCACATGGCGAAGTGTCCTTGGGCAAGACACTGAACCCCAAGTTGCTCCCAATGGCAGGCTAATGCCTTGCATGGCAGCTCTGCTGTCATTGGTGTGTGAGAATGGGTGAATTGGATACAGTGTAAAGTGCTTTGGTAACCTCTAAGGTAAAAAATGCACTATATAAGTGCAGACCATTTACCATTTATAGAATAAAACTAAAATTTAAATTTTACTCAAACACATACTACAAACAAATAGCAAATCCAGAGAAACTGATTTTGCAATGGTCTCTTAATTTTTTCCAGAGCTGTATATACTGTATATATACACTCACCTAAAGGATTATTAGGAACATCATACTACTACTGTGTTTGACCCCCTTTCGCCTTCAGAACTGCCTTAATTCTACGTGGCATTGATTCAACAAGGTGCTGAAAGCATTCTTTAGAAATGTTGGCCCATATTGATAGGATAGCATCTTGCAGTTGTTGGAGATTTGTGGGATGCACATCCAGGGCACGAAGCTCCCGTTCCACCACATCCCAAAGATGCTCTATTGGGTTGAGATCTGGTGACTGTGGGGGCCATTTTAGTACAGTGAACTCATTGTCATGTTCAAGAAACCAATTTGAAATGATTCGAGCTTTGTGACATGGTGCATTATCCTGCTGGAAGTACCCATCAGAGGATGGGTACATGGTGGCCATAAAGGGATGGACATGGTCAGAAACAATGCTCAGGAAGGCCGTGGCATTTAAACGATGCCCAATTGGCACTAAGGGGCCTAAAGTGTGCCAAGAAAACATCCCCCACACCATTACACCACCACCACCAGCCTGCACAGTGGTAACAAGGCATGATGGATCCATGTTCTCATTCTGTTTATGCCAAATTCTGACTCTACCATCTGAATGTCTCAACAGAAATCGTGACTCATCAGACCAGGCAACATGTTTCCAGTCTTCAACTGTCCAATTTTGGTGAGCTCTTGCAAATTGTAGCCTCTTTTTCCTATTTGTAGTGGAGATGAGTGGTACCCAGTGGGGTCTTCTGCTGTTGTAGCCCATCCGCCTCAAGGTTGTGGGTGTTGTGGCTTCACAAATGCTTTGCTGCATACCTCGGTTGTAACGAGTGGTTATTTCAGTCAAAGTTGCTCTTCTATCAGCTTGAATCAGTCTGCCCATTCTCCTCTGACCTCTAGCATCAACAAGGCATTTTCGCCCACAGGACTGCCGCATACTGGATGTTTTTCCCTTTTCACACCATTCTTTATAAACCCTAGAAATGGTTGTGCGTGAAAATCCCAGTAACTGAGCAGATTGTGAAATACTCAGACCGGCCCGTCTGGCACCAACAACCATGCCACACTCAAAATTGCTTAAATCACCTTTCTTTCCCATTCTGACAATCAGTTTGGAGTTCAGGAGATTGTCTTGACCAGGACCACACCCCTAAATGCATTGAAGCAACTGCTATGTGATTGGTTGAATAGATAATTGCATTAATGAAAAATTGAACAGGTGTTCCTAATAATCCTTTAGGTGAGTGTATATATATATATATATATATATATATATATATATATATATATATATATATATATATGGCTTTTAAAAAAGTTTGTGTAAGGGGTGGTGTGTTAAATTTAGTCGTATGCTTGATTTGTATGGCAATTCCACGAAAATGTCAACCATACTATGGAAAAATTGTGATTTCAATCTTATTTCAATTCATCATGCAGCCTTGATGGGTATTGTTGTCTAATATAATATAGGCCCTTTCCAACTAACTAAAGCCAGTTTCAGGTAGCACTTGTTGTTGCTTTCACACCTGAAGATATATAGCTCTTTGGAACCGTTTTAGGGGTATTTTGTAGCTCCTAATCCGGAGTAGGTACTTTGGGGGCGTATAGGGAGTGTGGAAGACTGTGGGAGGTGCTGCAGCCTGTTATTGGTCAAAAACCTATGACACACAAATAGCTTTGAGAAACTCAAGGAGTCTGTAAGCCGCCATTAGTAAACTAAGCTTTAGCTGCTGGCCTGCTACTCAGAGGATTGTGCTAATTGTACTATTCCCTTAACAGAAATAACATAACAAAGAGGATCACCCATTTTACATGTGTGTGTTTGTGTAACTTCATCGGGAGACAGAGACATGTGAAAATTACGTGATTTCTGGATTACTACATCAAATTTTTGTGTTTATCGAGAGTGGGTAATTGAAATCTATTGTACACTAAACCATCATGAAATCTAGTTTACATAAGGGATGTATTGAGTGCCTTTTACTGTGTGATTAACTTGCATCAAAATGTCTTTAAGTCAATGAGTGAGTATTTCTGTACAGTAATATATGTTGAATCATATAAGCATATATTGAAAAATGTGTTGATAAATAGATTTATAGTGCGTGTGCTTTGTGGGTAAAGAGTGCTTTCACTGCTTCGTCTCATGTCTCACTCCGGCTGCTGAGACACCACACATGCCACAATGCAGAGATGTCACATCCGTAACCGTTTTTTTCCCCTTTTTTTGTGAAAACGAACAAATAAATAATAAATATTACATGTTTTTAGGAGTGCCAACCCTAAGTTGCCAAGAGTTTTTTCAAAGTGTGTGGTCTCCCAAAAACTTGAATCCATTTTTGTCTCGTCTGTAACGCAATCGATACTGGAAAAAACTTGTCTAGACTGAAACTTTTCTGATGTCTGGACTCTATCTGCAGGGGTCTATTATAATACAAATAAATTGTTTGATATATGGGTAATGAGTACTTTATTTATGAAGTTACATTTCACTTTTTCACAGCAAATGTCAGATCCATAATGCTGGAATTGCCCTTTATTAGTCTCTAACTTGTGTAAAGAAAATAACAAGCCTTTCACTCTTGTAGGAGTTACCAAAATATCAATATTAATTGTACTTATCAACACCCCCCAAAAAGTGAGCGGTTTATTGCAGGACCTGCTCGAAAATAGAAGATCCGGAAAACATGTTTCAGGAAAAACATTGAAAGATTAATATTTGGGCTTTCTTATTTTATTTTGTTTTACAATTGTGATATATGGCACAATGTAGTCCTGTTTATGTTTTTTGTTTTGTTTTCATAAATTCCTTATTGAGGAAATAAACAGTTTTTCTCTTAATGATTTCGTTATTATGTGTTGTTGTTGACACATCATAATGAGAACAAACTATGTAATAGTCACCTTAATAATCATTTGTAAACCTTAATGCAATGGATGAATATTTTCAACATTAGATTGGGCACATGATTTCACATGATTAATAAATGATTTGTAAAGACGTGTAAATTGGTAAAGCATGCATACATAATGTACACCAACAAACAAACAGCAAATGTGTGGCCTTTAAAGACCTTATTTTTGGTATAATTATCTGGACATTAATTAATATTTGTAAACATGAAAAGTGGTGAAGAATATTAATAATTTCTGAAAACATTTGTAAATGTAAAAACATGCATGAGCTCATATATAAATGCATAAATTACATTTATTAAATAATTTATTAAAGTAATAAGTAATAAAGTTTGTAAAATTGTCATATTTGAATTAAAGTTTAATAACATTTGTTAGTATTTGAATTTAATTTTCATAATGTTTAACAGATCACGTTAAATTCATTAGTAAACATAACCAATCACACTATCACATATTTCAAACTATTTTAATATACATTAACTAATGATCTTTTAATGATTAAATAATGCTTTTAGTTGATTTATTAATGAAAAGTTATTATATGCGACATCTTTTGGCATTTTGCAACTGTTGGCAGTCAAAACTTTAATTTGTCAAACTGGCAATGGAATGTTTAGTTGAGCACCTTGTAGGATACAGTTTCCTGTGCAGTGTACTCTGATGTATAGCTACTGCAGATTTCTGCAAATGTTGTAGGTCGTCAGGGTATAAGCACAGCATAAACACTATACCTGTATACTCCAGAAATCTTAATAGTAGAATGCGTGTATGCTATTCCAATACTATAGAAAAGAAGATTGGGGAAGTGTACTGGGAGAGGGTGGGATAAAACACATATGTACACTGGGGAACATTGTGATGGAAAACTGCTGGGTTGCTCTGGTGAATTTAGCAAATTTGACTTGGGTTAAAGCAGGCAAACCCATTATTTTTAAATTAAATTCGACCAGCAGAACCAATCACACCACACCAGTGAAGGTGATAACTAAAAACACCATTAAAACACAAAACCATGTAGCACTGCATAAAAGACTGGATTTATTAAGAGATATGAATCCTGATATTGACCAACAGCACACATTATGCTGTCAACACACCCAAACGAAACTCAGAGCTCAAATTCTGATATCCCTACATAAAAGCGGTACTGTTATCATCATATATGAATTAGGGAAATGGAAGGCTGTCTGATGAAAACCAATTTGACAACAGCCTTCAAATATCAGAAAACAAACCTTTTACACATGTCAAATGATATAAAATGTGAGAGATTTGTAATGGGTTATGTGATTTCGGCAATGTTTTTTTCTAAGAACACAAAACTCATTATCATCAGCATTGATTGATTCTCAACAGCAAAGATGTTCACAATTTCATGTTTGTGTGAGCAGGGTGTGGCTGAGGGAAGACGGATGGACACCTGGGGTGGATTATCTTTCACAGCTGTAGGTGATTACGATGTTAGCGGGCGAGCCGCAGCCAAGTTGACCTGTGCATTCCGCGTTGGGCTGAAAAGCTAACAGTGAGAGAGACACAGAGAGCTTTGTGTGTGTGGGTTGAGGATTATGGGTCGAAAAGCAATTTTATTTGGTGTCACACTGAAAAGTATTTTTAATAAAAGTCTTACATTTTTTATTTTCTATGTTTTATTTTCTATGTTTTATTTTATGTTTTATGATCAACAAATCATGGTGTGATCAGAGGAATGTACATTTTATCAGGTCGTTCTGCTCTCCTGATCTGGAATTTCTCATGCTTCTGTGTCGACCATTCTGGCTACCGAGGGAATTCACAGCGGTCATTATCACTGCTGTGTACATCCCCCCACAAGCCGACACAGACCGGGCACTTAGGGAACTGTATGGCAGTATAAGTGAGCAGGAAACCGCGCACCCTGAGGCCGCGTTCATTGTTGCCGGGGACTTCAACAAAGCCAACTTTAAAACAATAACACCAAAATACCACCAACACATCAGCTTTAACACACGAGGGGACCGGGTTTTGGATCATTGCTATTCTCCTTTCCAGGATGGCTACAAATCCCTCCCCCGCCCACCATTTGGCAAATCTGACCACTCTTCCGTTCTGCTTCTGCCCGCTTACAGGCAGAAACTGAAACGGGAATCACCCACCATTAGAATGATCCAGTGCTGGTCGGACCAATCAGACTCTGCGCTACAGGACTGTTTTGATCACGCGGACTGGGAGATGTTCCGGTCTGCCTCCGATGACGACATCGAGGTTTACGCTGATAGCGTAACGTGTTTCATCAGGAAGTGCGTAGAGGACGTTGTTCCGACGAAAACTATACGGATCTACCCCAACCAGAAACCCTGGGTTAACGGCGATGTTCGCGCGGCACTTACTGCGCGGACCACCGCTTTTAATTCCGGGAACGCGGAGGAGCGTAAACAAGCCAGTTATGCCCTCCGTAACTCCATCCGTGCAGCCAAACGCCAGTACAGGCACAAAATTGAAGAACAGTTCAACACCACTGACTCCAGAAGTATGTGGCAGGGAATTAACATCATCACGGACTATAAACAGAATAAAAACTCCGCCATGAACACCGTTGCCTCTCTCCCGGACGAGCTTAATACATTTTATGCTCGTTTCGAGGACAACAACAACACCGCCCTCGCGGAGAGAGCACTCGCGGCCGATACTACAGATGATGGTTCACTCTCCGTCTCTGTTGCGGATGTAACCCGATCCTTCCGACGGGTGAACGTTCGTAAAGCCGCGGGTCCAGACGGCATTCCGGGCCGCGTCATCAGAGCATGCGCGAACCTGGCTGGTGTTTTTACGGACATTTTCAACTTGTCCCTATCCCTGTCTGTAGTCCCCACATGCTTCAAAACATCAACCATTGTGCCTGTACCGAAGCAAGCCAAAATCACTTGTTTAAATGACTGGCGTCCTGTTGCTCTGACCCCCATCATCAGCAAATGCTTTGAGAGGTTGATCAGAGATTACATCTGCTCTGTTCTGCCCACCTCTTTGGACCCATTGCAGTTTGCCTACCGTAACAACCGCTCCACTGATGATGCCATTGCATCTACAATACACACTGCTCTCTCCCACCTGGAAAAGAGGAACACATATGTGAGAATGCTGTTTGTAGACTACAGTTCAGCATTTAACACCATAATGCCCTCCAAGCTTGATGAGAAACTCCGGGCTCTGGGCTTAAACAGCTCGCTGTGCAGCTGGATCCTGGATTTCCTGTCAGGCAGACGTCAGGTGGTTAGAATGGGCAGCAACATCTCCTCATCACTGACCCTCAACACTGGAGCCCCGCAGGGCTGTGTTCTCAGCCCACTCCTGTATTCCCTTTACACACATGACTGTGTGGCAACACATAGCTCCAATGCCATCATTAAGTTTGCTGACGATACGACGGTGGTAGGTCTGATCACTGACAATGATGAAACAGCCTACAGAGAGGAGGTGCACACTCTGACACGCTGGTGTCAGGAGCACAACCTCTTCCTCAACGTCAGTAAAACCAAGGAGCTTGTGGTGGACTTCAGGAAGAAAGACAGAGAACACAGCCCCATCACCATTAATGGAGCACCGGTGGAGAGAGTCAGCAGCTTCAAATACCTCGGTGTCCACATTACTGATTACTTGTCCGTCCACACTGAGGCCGTTGTGAAGAAGGCTCACCAGCGCCTCTTCTTCCTGAGACGGCTGAGGAAGTTTGGAATGAACCACCACATCCTCACACGGTTCTACACCAGCACTGTAGAGAGCATCCTGACTGGCTGCATCACCGCCTGGTACGGCAATAGCACCGCCCACAACTGCAAAGACCTGCAAAGGGTGGTGCGAACGGCCAGAAACATCATCGGAGGTGAGCTTCCCTCCCTCCAGGATATATATAACAGACGGTGTGTGAAGAAAGCTCGGAGGATTATCAAAGACTCCAGCCACCCGAGTCATGGGCTGCTCTCACTGCTTCCATCAGGCAGGCGTTATCGCAGCATCAGGACCCGCACCACCCGACTACATGACAGCTTCTTCCCACAAGCAATAAGACTTTTGAACACATGATCTCTCACGATCTACAATCAGCACTGCACTTTATTAATCATCACTCTGTCAATATATTCTCCCAATTCAGTTAGTGTATATATATATATATATTTATACCCTTATCTAGTGTATGTGTATTCTACATTGTGTGTATTGTGTACATTTGATATGTAAATTGTTGTGTAGGTATGTGTACATTTGTTATGTAAATTGTGTTGTGTAAATATGTTGTTATTGTAAGTGGTTTATGTCTCGTCACTGTCATTACTGCAATGTTGCTCGGAACTGCACACAAGAATTTCACCTGCTGTTGCACTCGTGTACACAGTAGTGTGACAATAAAGTGATTTGATTTGATTTGATTTTGACATTTTGGATTGGTTACCCGGCTCCTGCTTCCTCCTTCATAAGACAGACAGAGGTCTGCCACAATGTTGTACATCAGTGTTTCCCAAACTGGTGTCCGCGTACCCCTGGTGGTACGTGAGGTGACAATGGGGGTACACGAATAACATTCTGAGATTTACCGTTTGTAAAGGGATTTAAGGGAAAGGAGGCGAGAACCGGCTTGTCAACATAAATAATATGTTTTAATAATAAACTTAAAACAAAGGACAAACATACAGATGATGGACATGTCTGTAAATGATCTCTCTCTCGTTGCACCACCGTCTGCCATTGGCCTTTATCCCTCTCAGAGGCTTAATTAGCCCGATAAGGGACCGGGTGTGTATCGTCATGACCCGGCCCCGCCCTCCACCCTGCCACACCGTTCTTTCAATTTCATCACTGTCTAAAACAACATTAAAACCCAGTTCATGTATTTCTCACTGGCAAAAATGATTTTGTGTGCCCTGTAGTGTAGAAACACCAAAATAGTTGTGTCATAAAGGTCAGAAAAATATGCAATGAAATAACCCAATAGTTTGCGGTTAAAAAAACGCATCTACACATGCGTCGTGCGTCACACAAGTATCTTATTTCACCAGAACAGTCCAGTGCAAGGTGACGTAGTTTAGTGATAGCAAGTAAAATACTTCACTGTTTTACCAGACTCGCACATGTCAGTCGTCCACGATTTGAGTTGAGTTTTTTTCCGCAGTTTAAAACGTAATTTGTATTTAAGGTTAGATGCATAGAGAGTTTTAATACTGATGGTATGAGTTCAAAAGCTTTGATGACAGGTGTCAGACATTCAGCAGCACCAAATCATTTTCAATCACATTTGCTCGCACTTTAGAGACCTGTTTTTACATTGTAAAAAAGCGCTTTGAGCTGACCGCGCAATTGCACAGATACTTACCCACAATGCTCAAAGCCGGCCGGCAATGCCGTATCTGCAATGATGCGCAATTCCAGTCACTGAACCGAAAGCTATTCCTGCATACTGCAATGCGATGAGGGGGGAGTTTTCAAGTTATGCAGTTATATCATATCTAGCGTTCCCATCTCAATCGATAAGCCATTTAATCAGTATGTGTATGATTAATATAACATGTACAAAACATGTACAAATATAACATGTTTAATATAAGGGAGTTGTTTTACAAAGATATTTGTGTTAAAAAGACATTTTCAAATGACATTGTGTGAATTTTATCTATGCGTTAGAGAGGGGGTACGCAATAGGATGTTGAATGTTTGAAGGGGTACGAAGTTTGGGAACCACTGTTGTACACAAAACCTGACAGATTTTAGGGCTTCATTCAGAATACACAACATTGCTTTTACTGACACTAGAGTGACAGCAGCTGTGTTCAATTGAACTTTTTGTTAAGTGTTATTTCCTATACCACAAAATATTTGGTACCATTAATGGTCCCTTTGTTAAGGCTTTATAAAGGGGTTCATTGATGACTGAGCCATTTACAAATGCAATAAAAATCATTGATATGCCATTATACTGTAACAACCTGAATGAAAAAGGAGATTTTCATGCAATGCTTCCCAAATAGTGAGCCATTTTAGCTTACATGCTAGAAATGCTAAATGAATGCATTTATCATACTTGTGATAATAAAGCAAAAATCGACTAATGTAGTGATCTTAAATGGAGGGAATATGTCATTTTGTGTTTATATTCATTGCTGTCTTGACTCACATTCCTTGTCATGTTGATGTCAAAGAATGGTTTTACTTAGTTCTAGTTACCTAAAAACCTCTGCAAAAACACATTTTCAGCTCTTCATGCTCATTCACAGTATATATCATAAAATAAATCCTCATGACTATTAAACCACACTGAACTTGATGTACACAGGATTTTAATGTCCTTTACAAATACTTCATATGTGTTCACTTCACATTAAGGAACATTTTCAAAGTCTATTAAGGTTGAATAAGTGTTATATAATATGTATATATGTATATATAATGTGAGGTAAAATGGCTCACTATTTGGCAGGTATTGCACCCTTTTTATGCATGTTGTTTTAACCACATATTAATTATTTATAATGCAGTTGTGAATGACTTAGAACCCTTTTATGAGCCCTTAACAAAGAGAGCATTGATGCAAAGTGTTACCAAATACTGAAATGTCTGACCTTTTTTATCTAGGTTAAATGAACAGTTCACCCATAAAGGGCAATTCTCTCATTTTCATTTTTGGGTGCAATTCCTAAAGGAAACATCAGTGTTTGCAAGGCAGCAAAAAAAGTGTTATAATTTTAGATAAGTTGAAGGGAGATTTTTTAACAAATTTAAATAAAAAAAAAAAATGTTGGGTACAATGGAGCTAAAGGCCCTGTGGGGTAAAAGGCACGTGGTGATTAGTGGTTCTCGCTCTCAATGGGGCGTGTGGTGAGTTGTGTGTGGATCGCGGTGAGCAGCATGAGCCTCCACATGCTGTGAGTCACTGCGGTGTCATGCACAACGAGTCACGTGATAAGATGCGCGGACTGACGGTTTCAGAAGCAGAAACATCTGAGACTTGTCCTCTGCCACTGCTAGGTGAGTAACCGTGCCACCACGAGGATCTACTAAGAAGTGGGAATTGGGCATGCCAAATTGGGAGAAAAGGGGAGAAATTTAAAAATATGTAATATTTATTTTTTTTACAAATGATGTAGCTTCAGAGAGAGCCATAATTCAATATATACATTTACTGCTGCGCCACTTTGTAACAAGAAATAGTGAATAAAGAAAGGATTTGTTGTAGTGAGATTACTAGGATAGATTTCCTTTGAACACACTTGGTGAAGGGTAAACAAATGCCTGGTAAATGAGAAGTGCCACACATACATTGTAAACCTATTATAGTAAGTAGATTTAACAGACTGCTTCTAAAATTATCACAATCATCTACCTGCAGAAACTGAGTTTGAAGACTTTGCTTTGTCTTATAAAGATGTATACACTACAGAGATGGACTGTCTTCATAAGAAATGTTGCTACTGTTATGTCTTTTTGTTAAGAAATCATTGGCTCAGAATACTAATGTAAATGCAAAGTGTAAATGTCCAGAGGGTATTTGAAGATGGACAGGTGTAATCATAATGCATGTGTACACTTACTGCACGCAAAATGCATTTTATTATGAACTGTATGCAGCACACAGTCATTTCAATGAATACTGTAATGCACAAAGTATTGCAAACAGTTTAACCCTGAAATGCACAGGGTCGGGTTTACAAGCAGTCGACCAAGCTGGGGCTCCATTTCTAAACTTTTTGGGTAAAAAATTACAGAAAATGTATTTGAAATCATAGTTTTAAATTCATCCTATCAACCATTGAAATAAAAATCTAGTTATAGTTAATTAATACATGTTTTCCAGTTTTCCCACAATACAGTGATAAAAAAAAAAAAATATTTACCTACATATATGTTTTTCAAAACAATTTTTAGATTTTTTGTGGACAGGGTGTGAAAAATTTAACATTTTAACATTTAACAGTAACATTTTGGAATTCAGTTGATATTTATTATTATTATAACCCAACAGTAATTTATTGTTGTCCAGTTTGTCATTATAATATGATACAGAATTACATTCGGTGCGAACGGCCCCTTACTCATCCGTTCGCACGTATCTGTGAGTGAGAGCGTGTGCGTGAAACAAGTTCGGACAGCCTCAAAAATTTGAAATTGCAAAAATTGCACATTTTTATAATTACTTAATTACCAAAAGTGTATACAGTCATTTTAGACCCAAAATATGTTTTTGCGTTTCCATAAATCATATTTTTATGATTATTTCTTATTTAAATAATTTTACTAACAAAGGATATCTATTTCCTATTCAGACCCTTTTTGAGGCTGGACCACTAGGAAAAGTCCCGATTCTCCCTATGGCCAGTCCGCCCCTGCATATGTATCTTATGTGCAGCTCAGTATGAAGCCTGTTGTGTCTCGTGAAATTTCAGTGTGGAAGTAATGAATCCTGTTCTAGATTTGACCTGATTTGTTGCATTGTCTCATTGATGTATGAATACTGTTTCTCAGAATATATTCTCTTCTATTATTTTGTAATTGTCTTGAAAATCCTTTGTAAATTTGACACCATCTCAACCAAAGGCTTGAATTTGGGGTGGAACTATCTGTTTGTTCAACTAACAGTATTTGAGAAATCTATTTGTCATTCCACGTTTGTCGCTCACTTCGACGTTGTGTTGAAGAAGCGACACTAGGGGTCTCTCTTGAGCACCGAATATGCCTCTGATCTATGAAAAAAGGCCAATGAGAAGTTGGCAGACAGTATTTGCATACCCTGCCCCTGGACATATGGGTATAAAAGCAGGGAAATACGTTGAGTGCTCTCCGCTTCAGACGGCCACAGGCGTTGTCTCATGTGTCTGGGCATCGATCAAACCGAGGCAGCGTTTGTGGATGGTTCATGTACTCACTGCAAGAGCATGACCATGGCAACGTTGCGTTCACGGCTCGCTTTCAATAGAAAGCACGCCCTGGCTGAGGCGCAGATGTCCGACATGCTTGCCCTGGACTGGAACCCTTCATCCTCCCCACAGCCATAGCGGTTGGATGACTGGTTCCTGGGGCCTGCGCGCCGCTCACAGCCGTGGTTGAACTTGGTTGAGATGCGTGAGACCGTTGAGGAAGCCCAAGTGGGCTTCCTCAACGCCCCTGTCTCCCAGTTCGGCTTCTTCGTCGACACCGTCGAGGACTTTGCCCAGCAGTTCTCCGCAGTGAGGAACGGTGAGACGGAGGCCATCTCGCACATCCTGCCCTGCCGCAACCTGCCACCATGGTGCCCCGACCTAGCGCCCTTTCCCTCGGCTGAGGTAAAACTATGCGTTTCTCTCCCAGGAGATCCCACTCATTCGGATCCCTGGAGGACTCCTCCCTAGCCCTTTGGGTCCGCAGTTCAGTGGAGGAACTCACCGACCTGATCCACTGTGGGTACTTAATCTACCCTGTACTGGAATAGGTGCTCCACAGGTCAGGACTCCTGCGTGGACTCCCCCTGTGTGTATTTTCCACGGAATGGTCCCCTTACGAGTGGACCCATGTCTCCCTTAGGCAGTCTCAGCTGCCCTCTGGTCGCCATGTTGTAGCAACTCCCCCCTCCTTGAGGCTGGATCTACCACTGCACCATGTTCCACATGTCACCTAAAAACCCATGTGATGTATTCGCCACTCTTACCTTCCCCTTCTGGGCAGGTGTGGTCCCCGCATGGTCTTTTCCCCCTGAAATAATAGGAAATTGGGTAAGACCCCCTTCCCTCAATGCATGTAATGGCCCCACCCATTTCTTGCTCTATGCGGGGAAACATAGAGAGAAAAGAGACTAGGCTCGGCCCATTTCCGGGTTGGCAAGCCTCGCTTTGTTCCCCTGTTTAGGGTAACCAGAAGGATTCTGACTTCTTTGTGGGGCATTGGGGAAGGGTACGTGCAGTCTGACACAGCTGGTTGCCTGTACACGTAGAATACTTGCCCTCTCCTGTATCAGCAGTACACGTACACGGCTCAGCGCATGGTGTGATTTAAATTGGACCCATAGTGTCGCTTCTTTGACACAATGTCAAAGTGAGCGACAGACGGGGAACGTCTAGATTACGTATGTAACCTCCGTTCCCTGATGGAGGGAACGAGACTTTGTGTCCTCCCGGCCACGTCGAGCTGAGCCACTGTTGTGGCTGGACAATTTCCAGCTCCTCAGAAAAATCCTAAATGGACTTGACGTATTTCCCCACCTTTATACCCATATGTCCGGGGGCGGGGTATGCAAATACTGTCTGCCAACTTCTCATTGGCCTTTTTTCATAGATCAGAGGCATATTCGGTGCTCAAGAGAGACCCCTAGTGTCGCTTCTTCGACACAACGTCTCGTTCCCTCCATCAGGGAACGGAGGTTACATACGTAACCTAGACGTTATTTTTGAATGATTTTTGGGTAGTTATAGAGTTTAGTTGATTTACTGTCTGTGTCAAAAAAGAGCTTTAAAGAGCAAAGTGCATGTCATTATATGCATTAAGATTTTCAATGCACACTGTCATTTCTATGAAGAACTGTCATTATCCATTTTTGAATCTCACTAAATCATGTCAAGGTCACATTTCACCATCAAATCAAACGAAAACAAATAAGAAATAATTTCTTGCTTCAAGCACAAAGATGGAAAAAGAAGGGACTTAAAACAAATGAAATGGAAAATGACAGAGAGAAAGAAATAAAATATGATACATTAGTGAGGTGTAGCAAGTGTTTGCGCAGTAGAAAGTGCTGTGGAGAGAGAGAGAAACAGATCGCACAGGTGAGTTCTGGCTTCAGTCCATTATCTAAGCAGATCAGAGACGCCACAACTCATATATGAGCTTACAGCATGCAAGGAGTTGCCAGGAAACAGCACTGCTGCACATGCAGCCTCATAGGCTGTGACATAAGTCATGTGATTGGAAGTGCAAGGGATCAGACATGTGGTAGGGGAAGAGCGGCCATTAAGAGATGACTCACTCTAACAACAACAGAGAGAGAGAGAGAGAGAGAGAATGTGTGTGGTGTCCTCTGGCAACACTGCGGTCAGAAACAGTCATCAACATCACACCTATTTGCCAGAACACAAGTTGATTAAAACAGCATTAAGTAATGCTGCTTTGTTAAGCTCTGGCAGGAACATTTGGGTGGCAAATGCTGTCGGCTTATAACCACTAAGTTTCCTATAAGAAACGAATGCGTCTTCCTTAAGGAGGAGCACATGATTTAAAGGCTTAAAGGGACAGTTCACCCAAAAATGAAAATTCTCTCATCATTTACTCACCCTCATGCCATCCCAGATGAGTATGACTTTCTTTCTTCAGCAGAACACAAATTAATATTTTTAGAAGAATATCTTAGCTCTGTAGATCTATACATGCAAAAGAATGGTGACCAAATTGTTTAAGCTCCAGAAAGCACATAAAGGCAGCAAAAAAGTAATCCATACAACTCCAGTGGTTTAATCAAATTTTAGAAAATCTATTCCCTTAAATGTGTTCTCCCCCATCTGTCATGGTTAAAAAATATGAAGACCCACCCAAAACTCACACTATTGGTTGAACTTAACATGTTGAGCTCGAGGGGTCATTGTTCGACTGCTCAGCATGGGCTAGTTAGCTCTCATACTTACTAGAACAATGTTTTAAAATCCGCAAGGATTCACGGTGTTTAAATGGCTTATGTGTAGCAGTCTTAGATAGAAGAATCGAAAAAATGACACGCATTACCTTAATTAAAAAATGTATTAGTTAATATTTGGCACCTGTCACCTAAAAATAAGTTTACCTCACAGCAATGCAACTAAAGAACAAGCAGAAATGAGTTGAACAGATTTATTAAATCTTTATTAAATGAGCAAACGCATCATTTCTGTTTGGGCATGATTCCAAAAACCTGTCAAGTGGCAGTATTTAGAAACCTCATAAATATGACTGTGACAAATATCAAGCTACTGTCCTATGTCACAACTTCTGTTTATATCTTAATTCTTGGAGAAAGTTGTTTAAAACAAACAAGCTAACTCGCTGTCTAATGCATATATAGGCAGGTCTTCATCAATGTTTCTCAACTGGAGGGTCGGGACCCAAAAATGGGTTGCAGTTGAACAGAAATGAGATGAGCTGCTAATCTGTTAAGAATTTCGCCTTCCTACAGTATGTGTTTGTTAATGGCAAATGGAAGTTTAAATTACCATTAATATATTATTAGTTTATTAATGGCCGATGTATTTTGGTGCTGCCTGTAAGGTTAATTTAAGAAATAATCATTTGAAATAGGTTTATCAGAGGAGACGTCCTTTGCTATGTATGAAGTATATTTTGTTTGTGCATTCTGTAGTAATTTTTAATGCATGCACACTCTGTTGTGATACATTACCAGTTGTATCCACCTCAACACTGACTGTGTCATTTTGTGGCCCGTTCTACATACCGCTGTGACCTATTTTAGCTTATCGTGGCCCATTCGGCCCCATTTCGCAGCCGACCCTTCAGGAAAAGTCTCGGTTCTCCCAATGGCCAGTCCGCACCTGATCCGGTCCGATCCCAAACTCTCCAAGACAGATAGACAGATAGAAGTAGGATGTAAAAAAATGGGCAAAGAACATTTGGATGAAGTCTTGGGTAGGAAGAGTTGGCTAGTGAGGCATCTATAGATTGCAATTTGAGGTGAGTGGTGTTAGAACATAAGTTCCACTTGAGTATTTGTTTGCCATCTTCATTTCTGTAGCTTCTTGGTGCCACACGCTCAATTTCCATAGGAAGCTCATCGTATCACTTCAGATTTGAGTATTGGAGCCTCATCCACAGCGATATTCCCTCTGTAGTTGTGTGTATATATATATATATTTATTTTTTTAACTTTATCCCCTTTTCTACCCAATTTGGCATGCCCAATTCTCAATGCTCACTAGGTCCTCGTGGTGGTGCAGTTGCTCACCTCAATCCGGGTGGCAGAGGACAAATCTCACTTGCCTCCGCTTCTGAGATCTTCTTATCTCTTGGCATTCTGGGCGCATTACCACGGAGATTAAGCGTGTGTGGAGGCTCATGCTATTCCCCGCGATCTCCGCACATAACTTAACAAGAGCAAGAACCAATTTATTGCGATCACGAGGAGGGAAACCCATGTAACTCTACCCACCCTAGCAACCAGGCCGATTTGGTACTCAGCACACCCTGGATTTGAATAGAGACTCCAGGGGTGGTAGTCAGATTCATTGATTGCTGAGCTACCCAGGCCCCTCTATCAGACATGTTTGATATTCCTCCAAATAGATGGAGTCGTTACCCATCATAAACTCACTTTGACTTTCCCAAAATCTGCAGACTAGCTCAGACTAGCAAAAAGTCCCCAACTCTGCTAAAATGAAAGTTGCTGTTTAAGTCGTACAGTGTAATCCAGCTTGTAGTGGTCCTCTATGGCTGCTTCTTGAATTCCTTCAGTGTCCTCACCATTTCATTCACAGAATGTGTCCCAGTCTCCTTTAGGCCATACTTAACCCCCCCCACCCCAACAACAAAGTTTGATATGAATTGAATTTGCCCATTTGATACTATTATTTATTTATTTCCTCCAATTTTGCTTAGTAGGCCAGACTGAAGTTTACATTTACATAAATAGTCTAATTCACTTAGAAAGGGGGCATGCTTGTGTGGAATAATTATGAATTAAATGTAATACTAAAGACGCAGCAACATTTCAGAGCTGATTGCGCCAACATAAATTATATTGCGGATAGCAAGAGAATATGATTCAGGTTTTTGCACTGAAATACCACTCTAAAAAGTGTCGTTACTGTTTTGTGAATATGCCCTGTGCGTTTCACACAATACTGTGTACAATTTTTTTAACAATATTTAAAAAAAATGATAATAATTAATTAAATTATGTATAAAGCAATTCACTTGCATAAATGAAAACAACTGAAGACTAACTCAACACAGGAGCTCCTGTAGTGAACAGCTGCTTACAGTACCAGCGGTTCATTACAACTCAAACATAGCCTGAAAACTTCAGAGGCCAGTTTTCTTCATAAAGATCTGAAAATGTGTCTTCATACACATTTGTAAATTCTGCACCAAGGGCTTTGCTACAACCAACACTGCATTTGCACCTACAAAATACAAGATAAAGTCTTGGATGATTAATTGGCTTAGTTAACTAGTGTCTGTATCCAATTAAGTCAAGTCATTATATAGGCATTTACAAGTCATTAATATATTGTTGAATTAAAGCCATTCCTACTTAAGTAAATGATCTTAGCCCAATGTTGTCTCTGTGTTAGAAAATTGGTCAGACATTTATTCAGGCTTTACCTTGAAAGCTGTGAATTATTCTTGTGCAAGCTATGTCTTTATTAAAAAAGTTTTGACTACAATAACGCACTGATATGGCAAGCCAATTTTGCTTTTAATGCATCCAGCATTACTCGTTGCAATTGTATTTGTACTAGTAATATTTAAAGAGCTCTACAATATATTTTCTACTTGTAAGAATTCTTATTAAAGGGCTCTATAAGAGATCTGTCACTAGTAAGAATGCAATTGCAGAGCTCTACTATTGAATAACAGAGTTCTTCAATTGCCTTTTTACTAATAACAATTCCAAGTAAAGAGCTCTGCGATTCAATTCTTACTAGTAAAAACGTGTATTCATTAGATGCACAACAGAAGCGATTACACACATTTCCCTTTCCAAATCCTACCTGAGTAAGGCTACATTTCAAAATAAAGTCCATGGGTGACATGACAAGCTATTAGCATGAAATATTTTTTCAAGCTCATTTAGCAAACACATTGATTCCATTCACACAGTGTCAGAATTATCAAGAATATTGAAATAAAAAACAGAAACAGTAGAAAGACAAATAGTTCTAATGTTTTTTTTATACGTTTTTTTCTGCATATATTTTTTTCATTTACCCTGGCATTGTTTCACAAAACATTCACAATTTAAGAAATACCTGACAAAAATATATTTTTTTTAAAATAGAATTTGTAATGATTTTAATCTTTTTAATAAATGTATAGTAATATATGATATAATATCTAATAATATATAATCATATACTGTATATTCATAATACGTTTAATAAATATTTATATAAATTTTCCAACCTGCCAATTTACAAGATGAATATGAATATGCATGTGACTCCATTACCATAATGAGATGGAACTAAATAGAGAGCTTACATTTATACTAAACGTCTAGGTTACGGATGGAGGGAACGAGACATTGTGTCGAAGCGACACTAGGGGTCTCTCTTGAGCGCCGAATATGCCTCTGATCTATGAAAAAAGACCAATGAGAAGTTGGCAGACAGTATTTGCATACCCCGCCCCCGGACATATGGGTATAAAGGTGGGGAAATACGTCTGTTTCATTCAGGATTTTTCTGAGGAGCCGGAAATGGTCCGGCCACAACAGTGGCTCGGCTCAGCGACGTGGCCAGGAGGACACATCAGGGAACGGAGGTTACATACGTAACCTTCGACAATGTGTCGCAGAAGCGACACTAGGGGTCAAATTTAAATCACGCCATGCGCTGAGCCGTGTACGTGTACTGCTGACACAGGAGCTGGCAGGTACTTGACGTGCAAAAGCGACCAGCTGTATCAGACTGCACGTACCTTCTGGTGCTTGCCAACCTGCATGCACACTCTGTTGTGATACAATACCAGTTGTATCCACCTCAACACTGACTGTGCCATTTTGTGGCCCGTTCTACATACCGCTGTGACCTATTTTAGCTTATCGTGGCCCATTTGGCCCCATTTCGCAGCCGACCCTTCAGGAAAAGTCTCGGTTCTCCCGATGGCCAGTCCGCCCCTGATCCGGTCCGATCCCAAACTCTCCAAGACAGATAGACAGATGCTTGCCAACCTGGGAACGGGCCGAGCCTAGCCGGGCTCTTTTCTCTCTATGTTTCTCACATAGAGCCAATGGCTGGGGCCTTTACACGCATCATGGGAAGGTGTTCTTACCTGGTTTACTGTTTTTCAGGGGGAAAAGACCCTGCGGAGACCACACCTGCCCGGAGGGGGGGGGGTTGGCAAGAGTGGCGAATACATCACATGGGTTTTTAGGCGACATGTGGAATGTGGCGCGGAGGTAGATCCCACCTCTCCGGAGGGGGGAGTTACTACAAACACGCCGACCAGGAGGCAGTGGAAACTGCCCAAGGGAGATGCGGGTCTACTCGTAAGGGGACTGTACCGCGGAAAATACACACAAGGGGAGTCCTGTCCTGTGGAGCACCTACTCCAGTACAGGGTAGATTAAGTACCCTCAAAAGATTTGGTCAGTGAGTTCCTCCGCTGAACTGCAGACCCAAAGTTCTAGGGAGGAGTCATCCAGAGATCCGAATGAGTGGGATCTCCTGGGAGAGAAAGCGCACAGTTTTACCTCAGCCGAGGGAAAGGGCACTAGGTGCAAGCGATCCACCCGATCAGTCCGTCAGTGTATACCGAGTTCTACCGGCTCGAACCTGAGAAAACACGGGACGTTGCTAACTCAACCCTGAGATTCTCGCAAAGGTATTAGGTGTTGCCCAACCCACTGCTCTACATATGTCTGCCAGGGAGGTACCTCTGGCCAGTGCCCACAAGGACGCAACACTCCTTGTTGAGCGTGCTTGGACCTGCAAGGGGGGGACACGGCCTGGGTGTGATAGGCCAATGAAATGGCATCCTCCACCCAGTGGTAAAGCCTCTGTTTGGAGACAGCGTTCCCTTTCCGCTGTCCGCCAAATCAGACAAAGAGCTGCTCAGAACATCTAAAGCTCTGCATGCGGTCCAAGTAGGTACGCAAAGCACGTACCGGACACAGCAACGAAGGGGCTGGGTCTGCCTCCTCCCGGGGCAGCGCTTGCAGATTCACTACTTGGTCTCTGAAGGGAGTCATAGGAACCTTGGGCACGTAGCCCGGCCACATCTTAGGATCACATGAGTGTCTGCCGGACCGAACTCCAGGCAAGTGTCGCTAACAGAGCAGTTGTGCAAACCACACCCGCTGACGTCCCCGGATCCCCTCCATCGCCAGCCACATCGTCCTCAATCCCGTGGGAAGAAGGAGCGACGCTGGGGGCGGCTGGAGTTGCGTTCCTTCGGTTGAAGGAAAGGTGCGACCGCAACGTTGACATGGTCATGCTCTTGCAGTGAGAACACGAACCATCCACAAATGCTGCCTCGGTGTGATCGCTGCCCAGACACAAGAGACAACGCCTGTGGCCGTCTGAAGCTGAGAGCACTCTACAGCATCCAGGAACTACACAGGGGCAGAAGGGCATCTTTATAAAGACGCGTCCTGAAAAGGATGTTCAACGCTGCTGTGTATTGCTCTTATAGAGGAAAAAAACTCTTTTAGAGAAAATCACTCTTTGAATAACAACTATTTTGGTTGCGCTGTCAAAGTGCCCAGGGGCAAACTGCACTGCCGTGCAGAGAAGGAGAAAGCCGCTGAAGTGCGCCGTAGATCCAACAGCAGATCGCTCAGAGGAAGAGGAACAGGTGTGTGACTCGCAGCTTGCTGCATACACGACCATCGGCTCTGAAGAAAATTTCTGAATGAACAAGATGTATTTCCCCGCCTTTATACCCGTATGTCCGGGAGCGGGGTAATATTACATTTTTACATGTAATTATGAATCTGTAATTGAGCTCTATAATTAAACATATCTTTAATGCAAATTTTTACTAGTAACAATTAAATTGTAGAGCTCTGTAATTAAAAATGCGAGTCAATGGAAACATATGACAAGCACATATTAATTTAAAGAGCTCTTTAATTAGAATTTGAACTAGTCACATTTCAATTGTAGAGCTCTGTAATTGGAATTCTTGCTAGTAAAAATGAAATTATGATAAGTAACGCTGGGAAAATTAAAATATAATTTGGCCTTCCATACACTCATGCATTGTAAATTGTCTTTGAGTTTGTTTTTTGCTTGGCTAACAAGTAATTTTATGCAAAGAATAATGATTTAGGACAATTTATTGAAGCATCCTACTTGAGATCAGATTTGGGAGGCTAAACGGCTTATCTGTATTTGTGTCAGTGTTGGTTAACAGCGGTTACATGCTACAACCGCATTTTATGCAACAGTTAGTTCCGGTTCTTCCAGTTAGCAGTGTTCTGAGACTGCCATTCTGATCTCATGAAAATATGTGACTGTGGCGACATTTTTGCTAAATGAAATTAGGTGGTTCATTACATGTTTCGTGGCAGTTTTGAGGTGAAATGTCCACTCTGTGGCACTAAAAGCAAGTTAAATGTTCTCCCAAAAAGAGAATGTTTTTAAGGTTAATGCTCAATCAAGTTTTAAATCAACAAAACTGACCTCCCTGCCCTAAACCTTAAACCTAAACCTAACTGATAGTGTCATAAAGCAAATGTGGGATGAAAAACACATTACTGAAGCAACCACATCATTTTGTGGTGCTTCTATGACACTTTCAGCTAACATGTTGACTCGTCTGCTCTTCAGGAGATTTATCCCGTTCTTTGCATCACAAATGCAACTCTCTATCAGTTAAGCTACCACACAATTTGATCACACTTGTAAATTATGTAATGAAACTGTTAAAATGTACCTCCTTACAAGTCATGTGCTATAGTAAAAGTGTTTAGATGTTCAACAGGTTGAAGAGTAAGTGTTTATGAACTGGCAATCTGTTGTTTTACTCATGAATTTTGTGAAAGTGAATAAAAGTCGTTGTTGTTGTAGTGCCTGTAACACTTTTTATTCAAGATCACTCAAGGGTTACTGGTTGGCATTGTTTGCTCTAATGAAGATCTCGAGGAGTGATAAACAAACCAAAAGGCATCGCCAAGAGGAAAACAAAACATTAGCAAACGCCAAAAATAACGATAGAAATATTATTGTGCGTTCGTGAGGATTTTACCGAAGGGTTGATTAAAAACTTTCCTGTTGTATTTTCTCTGTTGTTATTGTTGATTTTGTTGTCACATTTGTTAACTGGTTGTTTTGTGCAAGGTGATGTCGAAACTCCATTATGTGAAACGTTCATATATAAAGTTACAATATATTAAGTAAAAGTTACTGTATAAATGTAACATTTTAAGTTACTTAATTCAATATGTCATGAAGTAGATTTTGCTCAATTTTATACTATTAAAAATGTACTATGTGCGAAAAGACTTTCTGTTGAGATTCTTTACATTCTTTACATTAGGGTCCCAGAGATCCCAGTGCTGTATATTAAAAATAATCATAGTCATTTCAAATTGAATCTATAATTTCCCATTCAAAATCATGTATGTTCCTCTGATATAAGCAAATAAGCAGATATTATTGGAAATTTAACCCTCTGTTTCACCACAATGTAGGCATAGACTTTTCATAAAGGTGATTGTTTGTCAGTATAATAACGTTGTTTATGTTAGGAGTCAGTTTTACCTCAGTAAGAACTAGGGATGTCACAATGTTAATTTTTTTATGGTACGATTGTTGTCTGATAAAAAAAATCACGATTTCACGATTTTTACGATTATTCTCAATTTGACCTATTATGCAACAATGAACCCCTCCACAACATATCTGAAAAGTGTCTTCAACAACTCCTGTGTCATTTTTTAGATAGCCAAAATGCTCCCAAATAGCTGATTTAATTTGCTTCTTCGGCGGAACAACTTCAGGAGATCGCGTTGTTCAGCCATGTTTTCATTTTGAGAGATTCACCTGCGCTGAAAGTTCACGTTCTGCACACGTCCCGCCTTACCTAAACAATCACCTCGTGAACTCCATTACCATAGTAACAGCGTCACAGAGCAGCTAGGCAGAGGGCAGGGCACGCGCGGCGCAAGTAGTTACACCCACACTGAAAGACTCAATTTCAGTACATTTTCTTAAAATAGACAACATGGTTGTTTTTTCCAATTTTCAACCGTAGCTTCCAAATTCTTACGGTTTAAAACTGTGACCATTTTAATCGTGGTTAATTGTGAAATTAACAAAAATACAGTACAATAACACCAAATTACACTCACTAAGCACTTCATGAGCAACACTTTGGTCCTAATAAAGTGCCTAACGTGGTCTTCTTCTGTTGTAGCCCATCTTCTGAGATGATATTCTGCTCACTACAATTGTACAGAGTGGTTATCTGAGTTACTGTAACCTTTCTGTCAGCTCAAACTAGTCTGGCCATTCTTAGTTGACCTCTCTCTTCAACAAGTTGCTTCCATCCACAAAACTTCCGCTCACTGGATGTTTTTTGTTTTTGGCAAAATTAAGTAAAAGTAAACTCTAGAGACTGTTGTGTGTGAAAATCTCAGGAAATCATCAGTTACAGAAATACTCAAACCAGCCTGTCTGACACCAACAATCATGCCACAGTTGAAATCACTGAGATCACCTTTTCCCCATTCGAATGGTTGATGTGAACATTAACTGAAGCTCCTGACCCGTATCTGCATTCTTTTATGAACTGCACTGCTGTCACACAAATGGCTGATTAGATAATCACATGATTAAGTAGGTGTACAGATGTTCCTAATAAAGTGCTCAGTGAGTGTAAATAACTGGTAGAGTACACCAATCAGAGAATCTTAGCATGTCAACAAGTATTAGTGCTGCACGATAAATCATATCACAATCGTAATGTCAGCCTGTGCGACTATATGACGGCAAATGCTGCGATTTTATTAAATAAATAAGTGCATGTGTGGACGTGACAGCTCATTCTCTACACTGCTAATAAAAAGATGACCAGTCAGTCTCAGTTTAGGCATTGGTACGTGTGGTCATGCGAGTTTCCGGTGTTCAGCGTGGAAATCAGGTGAAGATAGATGCCGAGCAGACCGACACTGAACTGGTGGCCAGAAAAAATAACAGAAACACCGATCACAGCTTGCCGATATATCTTTATTTCATCAATAATTAAAGTTCAGATAATACGAGAGCGTGCCATGTAAATGAACACAAACTCCAAAACTGTCATTCTCGGTGCGGTCAGAGTTGTCAGAGTTCAACCAGTCGCGGAAGAGACCCAATCTGAGCGGGAGAGATTTAAAGTTCGCCAGCTGATGCGCACTCTAACACGGAGATGCTCGTCTCTCACCCCCGCTGCAACGTGTTGCATCATTGATGAGATCATCATAAGATCAATCTTATGTGAAAAATAACATTAAAATTACAACAAAATGTGTGTATATATATATATATATATATATATATATATATACACACACACAACAACAACAGTTTTAGTGGTTTGAGTGAGTGAACCACACTTTTACATCCAGTTTCCTTTTCAAGAGTTTATACAAAGTATATGTTACATCCTGCTTAAATGTCCCTGTTTGTTTGGACAATCTTATTTTCATGAAAATTTGTATGTTCTTATTTATTGTTCTATTTTATTTAGGTGTAATATTGAGAAAATAACAAGTTTGCTGTAATGCAAAGATATTATTTAATTTTGTAAAAATATTTTAATTTGAAAACACTGTGCATTTATAGTTATTGTTGTTGCTAGTTTGTATGTTTGAGTTGAAAAATACACATTTCAGCATTATCAGTAATCTATTTATGCATTTTCCTTGATAACCAAGCAAGTTGACTCCTGATACCGTTTGTTTATTATATCGCAATCGCATATCGCAATATTAACCTCAATATCGCAATATGACATTTTCCCCAAATCGTGCAGCTCTAACAAGTATTTCCTTTCACTGTATTGTAGTTGGGGGTGGTGTGGTGAAGCGGTTAAAGCTCAGGGCTGGCAAACAGCAGTTACTGACTCAATCCCCATTAGAGGTGAGACATTGTGCCCTTAGCAAGACACTTAACCTTGGGTTACTCCAAAGGGACTGAAGCTCAAATAAGTTCATGTAGCCACTCTATGGCTTTACAGAAGTAACCAAAACAAATTACACAGGCCCTGCAGATATTTCTCCCACCTCATTTCGTTGTCCTTTTTAAAAAATGTGTCTTTTGCTATGATTGGACATATGAACAATTTCTTATATTCTGAAAGCTTTGCACCCTTCATTAGCTTCTTGCTTCTCTCTTCATTCATTCAATAGTCCATCTTTCAAAGAATGATTAAAGAAACTGAGTGAGGAAACATCAAATATCAGACCTATTCAGTTGTTGTTTGCTTTTATGACCTCTTTATCTCTGCCCACATGGCTGCCAGTTCACTCAACTCTATTCACAAAACATAATTAAATGCTAAATTAAAAATGCTTATTTCCCTTGTGTTGTGTTGTGTTGTTTTGTGTTATTGCCATTTTAATACAAAGTAATGCAAGAGTGCTAACTTGTTTCACAAATAATTTCAGACAGACAGACAGACAGACAGATAGACAGATAGATAGATAGATAGATAGATAGATAGATAGATAGATAGATAGATAGATAGATAGATAGATAGATAGATTACTATTAAAGAGCATACAAACAGCATACATCTGGTTTCAGCACCCTGGACAGTTCCCAGCACTACACCAAACTGAATAACACAAATATACTAGAACAGCCATCCAACAGATCCAGCAAAGCAAATGGACATTTATCTAGGCAACCAAAAAAAGACCTCACGCTGCCAGATAACTCCAAATATGTAGTAAATAAGACTGCAGTAAATAATAAAATGCTCCTTCTGTCCACATAAATGCAAATATAATATAGAATGGGGCCAATCCGTAATTGTTAAAATACTCACACTCAAATACTCAAAAATAACAGTAAATACGACTCTATTAACACATTTACAGATAAGTAATCGCTCATGATTTCTTAAATGTTTCAGATGTATAAAAAGAAGCAATGTTTGTATGGCATGGGCCAGTTTGCAGATCTACATTCTTGCTTGCATCACACTATGAATATGATGTTTCCACCCTTTCTTTCTTTCTTTCTTTCTTTCTTTCTAGTTTGCCAAACAGCATAAGGAGCACAGTCTTTAACATGAACAAAGAGACCACTGCCTGAAAGACCTCGTGTGACCATCTGAAAGAATGAAATAAAATGATTGGCTACAAAAAGATGATCTGTATAAACATGCACTGGATGACGCAAGGGGGCGCGTCAAACCCTCAAGTCAATCAAAGTCTTATGCAGATATCTGCTCTCTCTAGCGACTAAACGATATACACATAAGCGTTGTCACGGTCTTGGATGAATGAGCTAGATGATATTTTATTGATAAGGGTCACGTGTAAAAACAAGGCTTTTCATTTATTATGAATCAAGTCAAGGATGCCGAAGAAAACTACATACTAGAAAAATAAATACAAAATGAAAACATAAAGTATTTTATATCATATAGCTATGTAGTGAATATCTCAACTGGAGAAACGTTTCTGACACGAAATGTTAATATTTTCGCAGAAGGAGAATGCTTTTCTTCATCGATGACTGTCAAGTGTTTTTGTTGCTCTCTGTTACATAACGACCAGTCGGGATGCCTCCGTTGGATCTCACTAGTATTTATTTTCCATCAACGTGCTCGATGATTTTTAATCAACCCTTCGGTAAAATCCTCACGAACGCACAATAATATTTCTATCGCTATTTTTGACGTTTGCTAATGTTTTGTTTTCCTCTTGGCGATGCCTTTTGGTTTGTTTATCACTCCTCGAGATCTTCATTAGAGCAAACAATGCCAACCAGTGATCTTGAATAAAAAGTGTTACCCATATCGAACAAAACCCACATAGCATTGCGGATTTCATGTTTCTAGTGTTTAAACTGATAGATATTCGCCAATCAGGATCCCACTGCATGGCCTTGCTCTGGTCTTTCGATTAAAATGATTCATTTACGCTGTTTAATCTGATATTTCTATTACGGCGTGACGTTTTCATTTCAAACATATCTGCTGTACACTCGGTGGATAAATAACCTCACGATAAAAAGAGAAAGAGATGGTCGAACAGCAGCACTTTTACCTACAGCTATGAAACGAGTTTAAAATCTGTACGACAATTTTTTTAAAAATATATATATCTATATACATGTATTCACCATAAACCTCATCATGAAATTATTATTGTTTTCTTACCGAAAATGACGTATCACCGCTGTGAGGTTTCCTCTTTTGCAGTGATAGAAGGTGACCCCGCGCCCGTGTCCCTCTGCATCCACCGGATCACGATGTACGCAGCGATGTGCTCAAACATTCTCCGCCGGTGGGGGATGGTTCAGCCCGGAGCTGTCATTCACATGCTGATACCCAACGACAAGAAACCACCGCGAACGATGACGCCTTTTTCAAGGATGTGAGGAAAATACGCAACCGATCGCTAACGCGTTGTAATTTCTGCAATCGTATCATTACTTGAGAGCTGACGTGTTTTTCGTTCTGTTCCAAACAGCTTGCTGCATAGGAAGACATACTTTTAGATTTGAAAGTTTTCAACCAAATTAGTATATTAGTATATATTTAGTTATTATACTATGGAGTGTATAGATTTAGCATTTCAAGTGCACGTCCAGAAAAGAGCATCTTGCATCTTCCACTTCTGTCTTTGGGTTTCAGTCTTATTATACGGACAGATTCAAGTGCATAGAGGCCTGTGTGGCTTTATTTAAAGGAATAGTTGACCTATAAATGAAAATTCTCTCATCATTTACTCCCCCTCATGCCATCCCAGATGTGTATGACTTTCTTTCTTCTGCTGAACGCAAACGAAGATTTTTAGAAGAATATTTCAGCTCTGTAGGTCCACAATACATACAATGCAAGTGAATGGTGGATAGAACTTTGAAGTTTAAAAACGCACATAAAGGCAGCATAAAAGCAATCCATACGATTCCAGTTGTAAAATCCATGTCTTCAGCAGCAATATGATAAGTGTGGGTGAGAAACAGATCAATATTTAAAGGTGCACTCCGTAATTTTTTCCTCATTCAAAAAGTTTTACTTCAACAGAAATGAATTGTTATTATGAAACATTCATATAAAAACATGACAACTTCCATGATGTGAAGACTGCAGTCATTTCATTTATCTTATAAATCAGTTTTATTCTACATATAAATGCTCATGTGGGCTGCCATGTTAGGATCACATGACCGGCTGAACACTACTCGCTTAATCTCGGTAACTGCCCTGTTATTGGACGCTTTCATTTAGGGATTTAATTAATCATAAAGTGGGAGACACACATTGACTCCATTGTGAAAAAGGCCAAGCAGAGGTTGTACTTCCTTCGCCAGCTGAGGAAGTTCAACCTGCCACAAGGGCTTCAATGTCTACAATGACATCCGTCACTGAAATCTATTGCATTTGAATGATGCTGCATCCACGCCACTAGGATTCAGTGTAAGTCAGTGCACCTTTAATTCCTTTTTTGCTATAAGTTCTCCTTTCTGACAATAGATGGTGATATGCACAAAGAATGTGAATTGCCAAAAACAACATAAGAAGAATGTGGAAGTGAAAGTGGAGATTTATAGTAAAGAAGGACACCCACATGAGAAGAAAGTCATACATATCTGGAATGGCATGAGGATGAGCAAAAAAAAAAAAATTTTTTTTTGGGTGAATGATTACTTTAATAAATAGAGGGGTGATTCTCATCAAAATCGTCAAGAAAATGTCCTGGCCGGGAGTCACGTGACGCTATGCAAGGTTTGGACGTGAGAACGGCAAGCTCTGCACACTTTGCTAGTTTTAATACTTTTTGTGTCATAAATTGGTGAGATTCGATGCACACTGATCCATAACTGTTCTAGGAAGACAATATGTCAAAGAATTCAAAATGCTCGAGCTCTGGAGGCATTAAAAGACAATTACTTGCTCAAGCTGAAGCCTCCCAGATGCTTCGTGCCAGGGAGTCGATTTGCTCGGAGAGGTGAAAGAGATTCTGCGAGAATTGCTGAACATGTCAGCAATGCTGACGAAGGTCATTGCTGACTTGGAGAATCTTGCTGCAATACATCAATCGATCACGGCTATGGAGACAAAATTCACTGTGTTGGTTACAAGAGTGGGGGATGTCGAGAAACAGATGGATTATCTGGAGTCATCAGATAGGTAATTAGCTGCTAATCTGCTAGCAACCAAGGTGGATTTGGAGCATGTCTGGGAGAAGCTGGAGGATATGTAGAATCGTAACCAGCGGTATAACGTCAGAATTGTTGGAATTCCTGAGGGAGCAGAGGGTTAGAATATGGTAATTCCTGGATGGGCTCTTTCCAAATCTGCTTGGCATAAATTTCTGAGATCATCCTATAAAGATCTCGTGTTACGTGAGGCGAGGAGTAAAGGAAAGCTTTCTTGGAAGAACTACGGCATTTTCTTTTTCCCAGAATTGGCAAACTCGTCAAGAGACGAACGTGATATTTTCAAGGAATGCGAGAAACTCTTACATTAACGGTAGATCGCTTATGCACTGGTGTTCCCAGCAAAATTGAGAATAGATACTAAGGATGTCCGTAAGTATTTACATGTCCCCAGCAATATCCTTCATAAAGTCAATGGAGTTTGTTTTATAGATTATCTTCTGTTGCATAATTCTGTTTAACAAAATGTGTATAGAAACACCAGACTTGAGCAATTAGACGGCAAAGTTATCGCGGGGGCTCTTGTAGGCATACATGTTTGAGTTTAGAGGGATGGGCGATGGTTGGTGCTGTCATGTGTGGGGTTAATGCATACTTTTTTCTGTTTGTTTATTTCGGGGGGAAGTTTGGGGTTTGATTGTTGCACTAATGTTGGAATGTGGCCTTTATCGTTTTATTTTTGACACACAATCTATTTTTCTGATATGTCAAAATGTCAAACGTTAATATGAGTGGATTATCTCTCTCCACATGGAATGTGAATGAGTTGGGGCACCCCATAAAAAGAATAAAAGTTATTTTTCTTCTTAAATGTAAGAAATATGATATAGTGTTTCTTCAAGAAATGCATCTTTCCCCACAGGAAGCTGAAAAATTTGGGAAGATATGGGGTGGACATGTTTTCTTTAGTGCTAGCTCAAGTAAGAGCAGGGGAGTTTAGAACAGACTTAAACAGATTTAAGATAAATTAGGAACAGTTGTTATTGTTTTAGCAGAAATTCAGGGGCAAAGTCTGATTTTGGCTAATATTTATGCACCTAACGCTGATGGTCAGGGCTTTTTTTATAGATCTTGAAGGGATGTTGCAATCTGTTGGCACCCCTCATGATATAATATTGGGAGGAGATTTTAATCTTTTGATGTACTCAGTCCTTGATCATAGTGAAGCAAAAGTGTGTAAGCCCCATAGAGCAATATTGATGCTTCACAGGATGTGTAAAAATCTTGGGCTTACAGATATTTGGAGACTTTTGAACCCATCTGGAAGGGACAATGCATTTTTTTTCATCAGTCCATATGATTAATTCTAGAATAGATTTTTTTATATATCTAAGTCCCTCATTTCATCTGTTGTTGATTGCTCAATTGGAAACATTTTAGTCTCAGATCATACACTGCTGAGTCTAGAGATGTTGCCACATATGGAGAAAAATAAATCATATAGTTGCAAAATCCTGAGTTTCAACAAATGTTAATCAGAATCAGCTTTATTTGCCTCAGTGACAGGAGCTTCTAGTGCACAACAATGCAAAAAACAAATAATACAAAAACAGCAGCAAGACAATGATAATAATAAAAATAAATAAATAAATACATATATACATACGTACATACACACACAGACACACATACATAGATACACACATACACACACACATACATAGTGCAATTCTAATACAAATCTGTTATGTACAGTGCGATTCTTATTTTTTTTTTAATGAAAAGGCAGAAGAGGTATATGTGTTGGATAAATATAAAAAAGACTCAACTGTGTGTTGCACATAATTAATAATAACTGTTCATGAGATGGATAGTCACTGTGCCTGATGGTTCTGGTGCTCAGCACTCTGAAGCATCTGCCAGAAGGCAACAGTTCAAAATGTAATTGGCAGGGTGAGTGGGGTCCAGAGTGATTTTTACAGCCTTTTTCCTCACTCTGGAAGTGTATAGTTCTTGAAAGGGGGGGGGGGGGGGGGGGGGGGGGGCGCTTTTCACAATGGAGTCAATGTGTGTCTCCCACTTCATGTTCTGTGAGATGGTAGTGCCCAGGAACCTGAATGACTCCACTGCTGCCACAGTGCTGTTTAGAATGATGAGGGGGTAAGTGTTGGGGTATTCCTCCTAAAGTCCAAAATCATCTCCACCATTTTGAGCGTGTTCAGCTCAAGGTTGTTACCACTACACAACCAGCCGTTTAGCCTATAATTTCCTGTAATTTGTGAGTTGTGTCATGTCACTCCGCACTAATGCAGTGTTCTTAGCTGAAAACTTGTTTTCCAGCTTGTTAGAGTAACTTCTTTTAGCCACTCAGATTTCCATATTCAGTGTGATTCTGGCCTGATTGTACAATACTTTATCCCCACCTCTGCAAGCATCCTATTTGGCATGATGAAGCTGTGTGAGTTTTCCTGTAAACCATGGTTTATCGTTATTGAATGATACATTAGTCCTAATAGGAATGCACATTTCCCCTTCTGTCACTCACTCGACGTTGTGTCGAATGAAGAGACACAAGGGGTCTTCCTTGGGAGCATTGTAGGGTGCACTGGTTGTTTAGATCAGTTTTACTATCAGATATAACTAATAAGTAGGGATGCACCGAATGTTCGGCAACCGAAATTATTCGGCCGAAAATAACAAAATAAGCACTTTCGGTGTTCGGCCGAATAAGTAAAAAGACCGAATATTTTTTTCCGAACAATGACGTTTTTGATGACGCGATCAAATAGTAACGTGAGTGAGAGGCGCGCGCTTTATAAATGCAGCAAAAATGTCGGCGGTGTGGAAGCACTTTAAAGTGTCCGAGAAAGAGGCAAAAACGGCCATTTGCAGACACTGTTCTGCTGAATTGTCCAGAGGGGGTGCATCTGCAAAAACTTACAGCACTACAAGTTTAATTTATCACTTAAAATCAAGACACCCCGAGCAGCATGCAGAGTACGAGAAAGACACTGCGGCAGCAACAGCAGCGAAAAGGAAAGTAGCTCCTCCCAGTCCCAGGACACCCACTCCATCTTTGGCTGACTTCTTAGAAAAGGCCAAAAAGTTTGCCAGTGACAGTGCCAAAGCTAAAGGCATTACGAAAAGGATAATGGAATTCATCGCATTGGATGATCAACCATTCTCGGTTGCTTATAGACCATATTGAGCCCCGTTACACCATACCTAGTAGACGGCATTTCTCAGACGTGTGCTTACCTGAGATGTATAACGTCGTTTCAACTCACGTCCATGAGCTCTTGGCTACAGATATTGCAGCCCTCAGCTTCACGACTGATATGTGGAGCTCGGATGTAAGCCCCACCAGTATGCTGAGTTTAACTGCGCAGTGGATCGACACAGATTTCAAGCTACAAAAGATTGTGCTGCACTCACAAGAGTTTAGAGGGTCCCATACAGCTGCAGCCATTTCAGAGGCTTTCGCCAACATGTTTGACACTTGGCGTATCGACCGATCTAAAGTGCATGCGGTAGTCAGTGACAACGCAAGAAATATGGCTAAAGCCATGGAAGATAGCAATCTGAAAGGCATACGGTGTATGGCACACACAATTCAACTGGCAGTCAACGAGGGATTGTTGAGTCAGCGCAGTATAGCGGATGTGATATCGTTAGGCAGGAAAATTGTTGGCCACTTCAAACATTCCCCGCTTGCCTATGCGCGTCTACGATCTATCCAAGAACAGCTCAGAACGCCACAAAAACGTTTCCAACAAGATGTGAGCACAAGGTGGAACAGTACATACTATATGCTGGAAAGCCTTTTTGCGCAAAAGCGAGTCCTGGCTACATACATAGCAGATCATGATCTGCCCGCGACATTCACCGCATACCAGTGGGTGTTAATCGAGAACGTTCTCTCTCTTCTCGCCCCCTTTGAGCAGATAACAAAAGAAATAAGCTCATCTGATGCATCTGTGGCAGACGTTATACCATTACTTGCAGCACTAAAGCGACTTTTAAACAAAGAGGCTGAAACAGACCACGGAGTGAAAACAACTAAAAGTGCGCTCTTAGAGGCTGTCAGCACACGATTTAGTCAGGCGGACTCAGAACCCCTGTACTGTATCGCGACTGTACTTGATCCACGATATAAAGATCATTACTTGGATGTGGGGAAAAAGTTGCGCACACGAGAAATGATCCAGGCCGAGTTGGATTTGGGAAAGCCGCTAGGTGAAGGAGACGGTCAGGTGATGCACAGCGCAGGAGATGAAAACAGCGCAGAGAGAAAACGGGCTCGTACTACAGATGAGCCGTGCACCTTCTCGCTGTCTGACATGTTCGATGAGATCCTCCAAGAGAATAACCCATTTGCAAGACAGAGGACAAGCTCAACCGCTCAACAGTTAGATGCTTATCTCTCAGAAGTCCCCACTCCCAGGAGCAATAACCCTCTCGAGTTTTGGAGGACCAATCAAGGTCGCTTTCCCGACCTGGCACAGATGGCACGCAGGTAGGCTACTTGTATGGGAAATTAATTTAAGATTTTATTTATATTTTGGTAAAACTTAAGTAGTTTCTATTGTTAACATTAATAGGCTATTAGTTAACATGAACTAACAATAAAAAACACTTATTAAAAGCATTTATTAATCTTAAATGTTAACATTTACTAAATACAATGTTAAAATCAAAAGTGGTATTTGTTAGCATTAGTTAATGCACTTATACTAACATGAACTAACAATGAACAATTGAATTTTTATTAACTTACATTAACAAAGGTTAATAAATACTGTAACAAATGTATTGCTCATTGTTAGTTAATGCTTGTTAATGCAATAATGTTAACAAATGGAACCTTATTGTAAAGTGTTACTGTATTTTATATTATGTATTTGGTACTATTTTCAGTGTAGTAAAATAGTAGGCCTACACCGGTTTTCAACCATTTCATTATCTCTGAGACATTGTTTGTTTTGAAATGAGCAACTTATTTAAAATTAACTATTCTGATCCCAGGTACTTGTCTGCTCCATGCACAAGCACAGACAGCGAGAGACTGTTTAGTGCTGCATCTCATGTCATCGATGAGAAGAGGAACCGACTTTCATGTGAGAAAGCAGAGAAGCTACTTTTCATAAAGAAGAACCTGCCACTTTTTCTGAAGAAGTAGGCTAAGTAGGCTTATGTCTAGGACAGTTATTCATTTGTTGTGGGTTCATCCACATTTTTTGCACATTTCAATGCACTTTTTGTTGAGTTACAACTACTTTCAGCAGTTAGTTATAGGCCTAACATAGGCTATTCAAGAAGGGGGGCTTCAAAGATGGCCAAATACATTTTTTTTATTTTTTTTTTTTACTAATTTATTTAGTAAATTTATAGAAGTTATATTGTGCTTTGTTTGTATAATATCTGCTGGAATCTTTAAAAATTGTTCAGTGTTAAATAAATATTTTTAAATTTGATTTTTGTAATTTGTTTATTTTTTCTCTGAAAAGCAAGACAAAATAGTAAAAAACAAATTTTTACTATTTAATTAATGCAATGGTGAAAAAATTGTCAAAAATGGAAAAAATGTGAAACACCATGTTCGGTATTCGGCCTTCGGCCCTCGGCCAAGCGTTTCATTATTATTCGGCTTCGGCTTCGGCCAAGAATTTTCATTTCGGTGCATCCCTACTAATAAGTAATGTTTATTAATTATTCGTTAATAATTAAATTAAATAATAGTTAAATTTTATCCTCGGGGCACCACTTTTTGACAAGAGGAAAATGATAGTAAGTGACTGATCAAGTCTCCTAAAAATCTACCCTGAAGGTTGAGTATTCTGATTCATAATCAAAACACTCAAAAAGGAAAGAAGCTAGTCAAATTATTGCTGTACAAATCCTACAGTAATCTGGTTACAGTTGGTTTCTAACATCAACAATTTAACAATACTGAAGTAATACGGGAGTTCTTGACGTGGCAGAGGCTGGCTTCAACACAATATTCAAACAAACAACTAGGAGTACTTCTTATTATAATATAACAAGATTTATTATAATCAAACAGCAATGAACACCACCAATACTATATGAATATAACACAAAAACATAACATGGAAGTCCTAACTAAATAGTGGAGCTATATGCTAGTGTATGGGGATGTGTGTCTAGATTTGGTAACAAAGGAAACAAAATGGCTGATTAAACTCTACGTGTGGAACTAGTTTCAAAATGGTGAACTGAATTCAAAATGGAAACTAGTTTCAAAATGGAGGATTAGATCATAAAGGGCGGAGCCAAAGATTATTTGAATGTGGAGGGAAAGAAAGATGGCTGGATCCGATCCAGAGCAATGGAGATAATACCGTGCGGGTGGTCCACACAAAGGAACTGAACGAAACAGGCGGAGAATTTGAAAACACCAGCCTGAGTCGGACATAAACCGTGGTGCTGATCGCTCTGTGAATTTCAGTGTGTGTGAGAGAGAGCGAACAAACAGGGGTTCTTGCAATTTAACGGAGGATACACACTGGTAACAGCGCGATTGAATCGTTAATTCAGATCGCTCAATAAAAAACATTTCCCCAAAAATGATCTCACAAATCAAAACAGCAATCAGCAATCGTAGTTAAACATACAATTGTAATCAAAACATCACACATTCAGCATCAAATATACTATTTAGTTGTACAAGAAAAGTCACAGTTTCTAAATTAAATCTGCCCAGATATCAAGCCTTACTTGGGAAATCCTGTGTGATTTCAGCAGGGTTGTCCATTTGAATTCCTGTTGCGTTGAGCGGTCAGGAGAAAACGATCTGGAGTTGGTCCTTTGTCTTACGTTCGTCAGCAAAAAGACGTGTCTCTGCGTTATTTCTCGGGTCCGGTGACTGAGAGAAATGCAGAAGGTTGTCAACATTGATAGAAAACGACTGAGAAGGGAAGCTGGTCGCCTTTTCCGTTTTCTAAATAAATTCACTGTTGTCTAGTAGTGAAAATGAATTAACCGCTTGTAATAAGTATACTACACTTACTCTACCGTGGCCAAATGCTGAGGTTAGAAAATCATGGTATCTTTGTCCAGAATGAGGGAAACTCCTTTGTATGTGTAGATAAACCACAGGCTTGTGCAAGCTGTATGCCGAGAGACCGAACTCACCACTGTTTGCCGGTTTTGTTGACAAAATAGGCCGCTTTTGACCAATGACGTTTGAGGCTGGGTCCATGGGTGGGACTTCACATCCAGCTGTGGAACTGTGAAGGACTCTGGGAAACTGAGTTCTATGTCTCACCTTTGATCATAGAACAAAGGGCCATGCTGTCTCCACTGCCATTTTGAGTGGGGCAGGGCCCTACAGCATCGTGTACCTCTGAACTTGAGAAAAGGCCAATGTGAAATTGGCAGACAGAATTTGCATGCCCCGCCCCTGGACATACGGGTATAAAGGGAAGCGGGCATGTGGCTGTTAGTCAGATTTTTTCTTCGGAGCCGAGCGGTTGTGCAACAACAAGCTGAGTTCACCACTGTTCCACTCACCTCTACTGGCGAGAAGCACTGCTGTTGGATCTACGGCGCATTTCCAGCTGGCGTTCTCTCTCTCAGCACGCTGTAAAGTCCATGCCCCTGGGCGCTTCAACAGCACTTTTCATTGCCTAAAAGTGTTCTCCTCCTAAAAGAGTTTGAGTTTTCCACTCATAAAAGAGCAATACACAGCAGGCATTGAACATCCTTTTCAGGACGCGCCTTTTTCAAGATGCCCTTCCGCCTCTGTGTAGTTCCAGTTTGCGGCCGATATCTCACCAAGACCGATGGCCATAGACGCTGCCTCGTGTGCCTGGGCAGTGATCACACTGAGGCGGCAGTTGTGGATGGTTCATGTACTCATTGTGAGAACATGACCATGGCAGCGTTGCAGTCGCGGCTCTCCTTTCTTAAGGTGAATGCCACTTCAGCCGCCCCCCCTGCATCGCTCCTTCTTTCCATGGGATTTAGGACAACCCGGCTGGCGCTGGAGGCGATTTGGGGATGACGACGGGCTCGGTTTTGCCAGGTAAATCTCCTGAACTACCTGACACGCTCGCTCGCTTCATTCCGAGCTCGGGATGAGTGCGGCTTGCCACACAGCTAGCCAGCATTCTCCCTTGAGCCCCTGGAATTGAATGATGTCATCGCCGCTGCATCGGAGGGCGTCCAGGCATTTGACACGGAGGACTCCACTGGGCTGCCACCTTCAGACAGATGGCCAACATGCTTTCCCGGGCTGCCGTGAGTGTGGGCTTGGACTGGAACCCTCTGTCATCCCCAGAGCCTTCGCAGATTGACGACTGGTACCTCGGCTCTGGGCGGTGCTCACAGCCACGTACATTCTTCCCAGAAGTGCATGACGAGCTGACGCAGTCATGGAGGGCACCTTTTAGTGCCCAGAACCAACCCCTCTGCTCGTCCGCTCTCACTACCCTGGATGGTGGGGCAGCCCACGTGTACACGGAGGTCCCCCAGGTGGACTGTGCGGTTGCGATCCACCTGTGTCCCGAGAATGCCGCCACCTGGTGAGACCACCTGGTACTCCCCTCCAGAGCCTGTAGGATGAAATCATCATTGACCTTGAAAGCCTACAGCACCGCCAGGCAGGCTGACTCCGCCCTGCATGCCATGGCTCTCCTGCAGATCCCCCAAGCCAAGGCACTCAAAGATCTGCACCTGGGTAGTCCTGATCCCGACGTGCTGCAGAAACGGCGCTTTGCCACCGACCTCACTCTCAGAGCCACAAAGGTCACAGGGCAGGCGGGCGATGGCCACCCTCATGGTCCAGAAGCGCCACCTCTGGCTGAACATGGTCGAGATGCGCAATGTTGCCAAATCACATTTTTTTGACGCCCCCGTCTCTGGGGGATGTTCTCCTCCCTAGCCTTTCAGCGGAGCAATTCGCGTCCAGACTCACTACGAGCGTGATGTATTTTCCACAGTACGGTCCCCCTGTCGGTGGACCCGCATATCCCTTGGGCTGTCCCACTGCCCCCGGTCGCCGAACTTGTAGAGCTCCCCCCTCATTAGGCAGGACCTACCACCGCGCCACTCCCACGTACGGCTTCACAACCCTTGTGGTGTATTTGCCACATATCATCTCCCCCTAGTCTGGGCAGGATGTGGCCTCTGCAGGGTCTTTTCCCCCTGAAAGAATAGGACCAGGAAAGACAGCCTTCCCCGACGCATTTCATAGTGATAAGATAGCCCCAGTCGCTTCACACTCTATGTGAGAGACACAGAGAGAGAAAAGGCCACGGCTGCCGGGCTTGCTCCCATGCTAGTCTTGTAGCACCTGTTCCTCCCTCATGGGTGCTGGGAACCTAAGGTCTGTATATGACATCTCTTTTGGGGGTGTTGGGGAGGGTTTCATGCAGCCGATACAGTCGTCTCTAGCACGCAGCAGCCTGTTTGCACCTGACTCAGCAGTTCACATGACAGGTCCATACACCATATGTCCAGGAGCGGGGCATGCAAATTCTGTCTGCCAATTTCACATTGGCCTTTTCTTAAGTTCAGAGGTACTCGAGGCTCCCAAGGAAGACCCCTTGTGTCACTTCATTCGACACAAAGTTTCATTCCCTCCCTCAGGGAACGGAGGTTACAACAGTAACCATGACGATCCTCACAGAAACTGATATATGATGTAACAGTATCTGTGAGCTCGTTCAGGTCTGTGACTGCAGCCTCAAAAACACTCCAATCCGTGCAATTGAAGCAGGCTTGTAGTTCCCACTCTGCTGCATTGGTCCATCTCTGTACAGTCCTGACTACTGGCTTGGTTGATTTTCATTTCTGCCTGTAGTTTGGAAGAAGATGAACCAGACATTGATCAGAGAGTCCCATAGCTGCTCTACGGACAGAGCAATGTGCATCCTTTATTGTTGTGTAGCAATGATCCAGTATATTCCTATCTCTGGTGGGGCATTTTATGTGGTGTTTGTATTTGGCCAGTTCACGTGTGAAATTTGCTTTGTTAAAATCCCCAAGAATAGTAATAACTGAGTCCGGGTATTGTTGTCCTGAGTCTGTGATATGATCAGTCAGCTGTTGCAGCGCTGTGTTCACACACGCGTTTGGTGCGATATACACACTCACCAGAATAAACGAGGAAAACACTCCTGCGGCGAGTAGAATGACTTGCAGTTAATAAAGAGTATTAGGACAGCACATCCTCTTTAACATAGTTACATATGTACACCAACCTTAATTGATGTAAAAGCATGTTCCACCGCCTCTAGTTTTCGGCATTAATGGCACAATCTGCTCTGAACAGCTGAAAGCCCGGCAGATGTAATGTGCTGTCCGGAATGGCTTCACTTAGCCAGGTTTCTGTGAAGCACAAGGCAGCAGAGTTTGAAAAGTCCTTGTTTGTACGTGTGAGATGTAGTTCATCTGTTTTGTTAGGAAGAGAGCAGAGATTCCTTAGATGAATGCTCGGCAGCGCTGTTCATCCTTGGTAAAACTGACTGGAAAAAGATTACTAAACACTGGACAAACAAATAAAAACAACAACAAAACCGAAGAGCTCCAAACCAAGGCAGCCATTCGTGGCACCATCATGGGATGATCAATAATTAAAGGATGAAATCAATGTTTATATGGAGACCAACTGGTCCTCAGTATCCTCTGTGGGCATGGCTTGGGAGGCACTTAAGGCGGTTCTTAGGGGTTGGATCATACAGTATACCGCATTCATCAAATAAATCCAAAGCATGAGAACTTGTGGAGTTGGAAGGGAATATTAAAAGCGCCAAGGCAGAGGTGAAGCGCTGAATGTTGTCTGATGGCCTCAGAGAATTGAACCGATTTAAATACAGATATTATACCATTTCATCTTGGAAGGTGGAGTTTTGGCTATTCAGGTCAAGACAGTCATACTTTGAGTCAGGGGACAAAGCGGGGAAGCTTTTGGCTAGATATATAAACAGAAAGTCTTTTTTCTACCATTCTCTCAGTAAAATCTTCTGGTGGTGAAATTTTTACCTCGGCCATAGATATTAATAATGCTTTTAAAGAATTCTATCTTGATCTCTATAGCACCACATCATTGTCTACTGATGAAGATATTAGAAATTTTGTGGAACCATTAGAACTCCATAAACTGATGACTGAGCTAAAAAAAATTATTGATTCTGAGATAACCTTGGAAGAGCTTGGCTAGGTAATTAAGCCGGATGGCTTTACCACTGAATGTTTTAGATCTTATGCTACAGAACTGGCTCCACTTTTGTTAGAAGTTTATACGGAATCATTAAAGAATGGAAAGATTCCGCCAATCATGACACAAGCCCGGATCAGTCTGATTCTTAAAAAGGACAAAGATTCAAGAGAGTGTTTCAATTTCCCTGATCCAGCAAGACATAAAAATATTGTCAAAACTTTTGGCTAACCGGTTAAGTAAAGTTATGACATCTCTTATACATATAGGTCAGGTGGGGTTTATTTGAGGCTGTAGCTCTTCTGATAGTTACATCAATATTATATGGTCAGTGGGGAATGATCAGACTTTGGTCGCTGCCAAAAGGCTTTTGATATGGTATAATGGGAATCTTTTTAAGATTTTGGAAATATATGGGTTTGGGAATACTTTTATTGGATGGATTAAGTTACTTTATAGACACCCGTTGGGAAACAAATGGATTAATTTCATTAAATATTTTATTTAGGGTTGCCCTATGCCTACAGTGAACACTGGTTGGAATAGGGCGGAACCTTTGTGCATTACACCTCAAACACACACATGCCCAATTCAATCCTAAATAGTATCTGAAATTAGAATTAGTGTGTCCCAAATAATATAGTATGTTAAAATTAGTGTTTTAAAGTTGCCTGGATGGTCAAATATTTCCAGTAAAGTGTGGATCCGTAAACAATTTTTGGGGTAATTTTGCCCACAACCCCTTGCTCAACGATGGAGGAATTTTGTAGTTGCACAAACATGGCAGACAGCTGTAATGTATGTGCTGTATCTTCTATTTTCAAGTTTAAGAACTTAAACACTAAGCATTAGCCAAAGTCTTTTATTGTCACATAGGGTAATGAGTGGATGCTGTGTGTAAAAATATGAACTTGTTTAAATTGTAGGTTAAGATGAAGATACTGATTGACTCAACTGATGGTACATTGCCAAGGATTCCCTTTTATAAGGGAAGAGGAATGCTGCCCTTAAAGGATTTGAGTGTGTAGCAATCATTGCCAACTAATTACTGTTGTATCTGTGGTATTTTAGCAACTAATTATTCCACTAAAATATGGAACAAAAGGCATGCCATGCAGGAAATATGGCCCTGGCTAACCTTAGTTTTTGTTTTTCACATCTCTTACAGGATCTTAAGGGTCCATAGTCAGGGGTCAGCACAGAGGTAGGGGGAAACTACAGCAGCATCCTGGAAGTTGTAAGAGGATGGCCCAGCAGAGGGAGAAGAGAAGAGCAAGAGAGTTTGAAGAAAGAGTGAAAAGAGGAAGAGAGAGGAAGAAGCCAGGAGAGAAGAAGAGTTTAGGGTGAGAATGGAGAGGAGATAGGACATGAGGGATGAGGAAATGAGATGGAGGGATGCAGAGATGAGAAGTGTAGAGAAACTGCAGCATGAGAGAAGAGGTTGCTCACTAAATAACTCATAAAATAATAAAAATAAATTGATTATTAATGTAATTTAATACAGTTTACTTCAATAAAATTAGATATGTCCAATTACAATTTCTGGTGTTATTTTTTTTAATTCCTTTGGAGTGGCTATGGAATTAACCCAAAAAAATCAGTTCATATGCATTCAAATTATGCCATATTTGTCTATTCAGGCCACCACAGTTTATTTCAACTGAAGATTTTACTGGTCAAAAAAACAGTTTTGAAAAAAATCTAATAATCTTTTGCAATTTGACCAATTTTGGAACATGAACAAATGGACGGCTTTCACTGTTGCACACCGTCTCCGTGTTTATGTCACCATTTCCCGCTGAGTGCGTTTGCATGGGTTTCCTCCAGTGAACATTGACGGGGGCGAATAGGATTGTGGATTTCACGACTGGGCCTCCCCCCAGGGAGTTGGGTTCCCCCTGCAGCCACGGACCCCGATGCTTAAGCCCTGGTAAGCCTGTGCATTAATTTGGCCCTGCAGGGGAGAGTTGAGATGAATCACAAGAACTCATGGTAGTTTTACTGTTAACACGGTAGGAACTCAGGTAGGGAAACTGTTGCTGCCAGATGGTTCCTCATGATATCACCAATATCTGGGTTCAGCATTGTCCTCATTGTTGCTAGCATCATTACTATCAACATACACATCTGCTTCGATGATGTCATCAGTGGTAAAGTACATGTTGTGTAAAGCCCTCTCAATCACGCACCTGGCCATGGAATGATGCTTGTTTTAGCTGGCCTCAACTGGGGTGGCAACAGGCTCACAGCATGGGGAGGTCAGGCAGGGGTATCCCCATCTAATAGGATGCGCATGACCTCTTTGAGGGCTTGTCTGTAGGCAAACACCTTTTGGTCAGCAAAATTTTGAGTGGTGCGGGACGGCTAATACCCTCTCGCCACGCAACAGTACCGGTCTACTAGAGGTGATAAGCTTAAGCGTACTGTAACAGTATAAGGATGGGCAAGGAGGAGGCAGGAACCGGCTGAATAGTCAACATAAAGTTTTAATGCAAAACTCAACATAAAGCAAACATGAACATTGAAACATTTAAACAGACGTCCTTTTGCGGACTGCAGCGACTCCTCCGGCCCCTGGCGGACGGAACCACTCCTCCCATTCTTGGCAGATGGAAACAGTTCCTCAGGCTCTTGGCGGCCGGCAGCAACCCCTCTCCCAGGCAGATGGCTGTGGCAGCTCCCCTGGCGGATGGCAGTGGCAAGGAATCCGCGACAGCACATCCCTCCTCCCTAACGGGATTCGGCACCACTGTAACTGTATAAGGAAGGCCAAGGAGGAGGTGGGAACTGGCTGAACAGTCAATATAACATTTTTAGGGGGGATTTTCACCCCTTTTTCTCCCAATTTGGAATTCACAAATCATAATGTGCTCCAAGTCCTTGTGGTGGCGTAGTGACTCAATCCAGGTAGCGGAGGATGAATCTCAGCTGCTTCCGCATCTAAGACCATCAACCCACGCATCTTATCGCATGGCTTTTTGAGCACGTTACCGTGGAGATATAACATGTGTGGAGGCTTCACGCCATCCACCACAGCATCCATGCACAACTCACCACGCGCCTAACCAAGAGTGAATCACGTTATAGCGATCATGAGGAGGTTACCCCATGTGACTCTAACCTGCCTAGCAACCGGGCCAATTTGGTTGCTTAGGAGACCCAGCTGGAGTCACTCAGCACGCCCTGGTATTCAAACTAGCGTAAATATCCTCTATTGTAGCCTACCATGTCTTAATTTGGTAATTGAATGATTTCTTATTCATTTCCACATAACTTATATCTATTAATTTGTGCGTGTGATATGTGTTTGTTTGTTTTTAAAATGTTTTTATTTTTTTTGTACTTCTGATGTACCTGTGCTAATAAACTGCAGTTGATACAGTCAGTCAGTTCTTGAACTTCATGTGTTGATAGCAGGAAAATTGAGATGGCTAGATGACTGGGTCAGAGCATTTCCAAAATGGCAGGTCTTGTGGGGTGTTCCCAGTATGCAGTGGTTAGTACCTACCAAAAGTGGACCAAGGAAGGGCAACCGGTGAACTGCTGACAGGGTCATGGGCGCCCAAGGCTCATTGATGCACATTGGGAGCGAAGGCTAGCCTGCCTGGACCAATCCTACAGAAGAGCTAATGTAGCACATATTGTTTGCTGCATATGGGGCTGTGTAGCTGCAGACTGGTGACCATGCTGACCCCAGTCCACCGCCAAAAGTGCCTACAATAGGCACGTGAGTGTCAAAAATGGACCATGGAGCAATGGAAGAAGGTGGCCTTGTCTGATGAATCACATTTTCGTTTGGATTTGCGTGTGCGTCATTTACCAGGTGAAGAGATGGCTGCAGGATGCACTATGGGAAGAAGGCAAGCCGGTGGAGGCAGTGTGATGCTCTGGGCAATGTTCTGTTAGGAAACATTGGATCCTGTGGATGCTACTTTGACACGAAACACCTATCTAAATATTTTTGTAGACCACGTACACCACTTCATGGTAACGGTATTCCCTGATGACAGTGGCCTCTTTCACAGGATAATGCTCCCTGCCACACTGCAAAAATATTTCAGGAATGGTTTGAGGAACATGAAAATTAGTTGTTGACTCGGCCTCCAAATTCCCAAGATGTCAATCCATTTGAGCATCTATGGGATGTGCTGGACCAACAAGTATGATCCATGGATTCCCTAACTCACAACTTACAGAACTTATATGATCTGCTGCTTGTGTCTTGTGCCAGATTCCACAGGACACCTTCAGAGGTCTTGTGGAGTCCACGCTTCGACGGCTCAGAGCTGTTTTGGCGGCACATAGGGGACCTACACGATTAAAGCAGGTGGTTTTAATGTTGTGGCTGACCGGTATATTATATATAAATTATATATAAATGATCAGTGGATAGGACTCTTCAACTGGAGGCATATCAAAAGATGTGTTGGTGGTGGTGGCAAATGGCCAATCTCCTCCTTCTTGGTAAGTGTGTCATCTATCAGTTCCTCATGCTCCTGTGTCTCCTTAGTCTCTACACTGGCTTCTACCTAAACATCATCTGCTACCTCAAGTTCTTCTGTTGTGCAAGGAACCTATCCAATGTCTCTGTCCTTCTCTAAACCAATGAAAAATAAGTGCAATTTTGTCACTTTTAATATTTAACATTAGATATCTACTACATTGTTCAGTGTATAGCATAAAGATATCAGACAATATATTCTGCTAACTTCTAAACTTGCCATCTATCTCACTCCTTGTCTCATCATCTGCAATCTGTCATTATCGGATAGTTCACCATTTACCAGAAGTTCAAGGAAGTCTATCACCGTATACTCTAAAAGTACATTAATAATAATATTATATATTTTAAATTGATGACAATAAACATGCTGTCAAATCAGATTTTATCTATGAAATGTGTCCACAAATATCCCAACCTTGGCATACCGATACTAAATAATGAGGTTCCTTCTGACGTCTCTTAAGACCTGATGTCCATTGGGATGGACATTCATCTTTAAAACTTTGAATTATCTTCCAATTTACTTTAGATATTATTACTTGATAGTATTAAGATTATAACCTGTGCAAATTGATGAAGCTATCGTGGACATAAAACTGTATTTAAAAGGTGAAAAGGGTGCTTACTCCTCCACTTGTCTAGTCAGTGAGCCACGGCTGTGTTGTGTGATTCCTGAAGCTCTCTCAGATTAAGCTAGGGGTGATAACTTCATTGTGATTGGTTGATTAGGGACCAATCAGTGACCTGTCATTGTTCAAATTATGAAAGCATACATTTGTATTGATGAAATTTGACTGATACTGCATTAAAAAACAAAACAAAACTGAAACAACAGCCAATTTCATACAAATCTGCAACAATTAATATAAACAGAAACATGCTTAAATGTATAAACACTGAAGATTTTTATTTTTTTTTACTATGGTAATAAACATTAATTTCCAAAAGATTTTGATAGTGTTGAACATTTATATAATCTAACACCAGTAAGGGTATTCTCTGCTGGTACTAAAAAGACAACATCTCAAACTTTCTGAGCTTTAATGATAGTTTGAATTAAATGAAAAGCACTTAACTTTTATTAAACTTCCTACCTGGAGTAGGATTTTGAGTAAGATATACTCACGCGTGAATGCAGAAACTTTCCACTACACATAATATTGCATGAACGTAACAGTGATGTCAGGTACCACAATTTCCACAATTATGGTAGTTTATCATTTTACATTTATATTTATCTTTTAGTAAGCATACAGTACACTATATTATCTTACTGGATAGTGATCTAAAGTGCGGGTAATGCTCAAGTCTTGACGAGTGACAAATCTAAAATACCACGACAGGAAACATAATTCAAGATATACTTACTTATTTTATTCTTTGCAGCACAGAAAGTCTAGTCTGTAATCCTTCAACTTTTCAGATATCTTCTCCTTTTAGTTTCTTGATAGGGAAATTTGAATCAGCGCAAATACACAGTCATGTCCCATCCATCTCAGCTCAGATTAAGCAGTACGTCATCATGATGTGGTGTTTTGCGCACATGCACATTGCATTAAAGGTTGGTGGGTAGTTGTTTGAGCATGTTATTGAGTTGTCAAATTCTGTTCAAGTTGAGGTTGTTGTAACTCATCTTATTGTGTCGTGAGACAATGCAAGATCACAGAACATGATATCACAGAACAGATAGTCCATCTGACTAAAGCCCAAAATAATTTTTTACAGTGTAGGGTTTCAAGGTCACTGCCCCAAGGTGGAGCTCCCATAGCGTCAGCTACTGACGCAGCATCTCGTTGCCTCCTTTCAGGGAACCAAGGTTACACTCGTAACTGAGATGTTTCATCAGTAAATAAACTAGCGAGAGAGTGTAAAATTAGGCTTTACTTTTTAAAACTTCACAGTGCTAAAAGTGGCTGAAGTTGTAGAAACATTTAAATATGCAAGTGTACTCCTAAAAGTTGTCAAAAATACATTATTAGCAGACATACACATTTAAAATTTACAGACTTTCTCTTCTGGGAAAAACAAAGTATCTAAAGTTTTGTCCACTAAAATGTTCTAGAATGAAAACATCCATCCCCAATACCACCTACAACAATAGCAAGTGACAAACTATGTTTCACAGCAGTGATGTAAACTAAAAGTTATTGTCTATAAAAAAAATTTTTTAAAAAACGTGACAAACCTTTTGTGTGTCACTTAATAAATAATCACTTAGAGCACCTTTAATATGTCCACCCTTCTGTTTTTTAAAAGTAAATATGTCAACACAGGAAAGAAAACTGCTGTCATCAAGCCATTTGGGGTCAGTTATTCAAGTTCAGCTAGAAGAGAACACAGACTTCTCTGCCACCTTTATGGTGGTCAACTACCAGTCACCTGAGATACATTAACTTTCTCTTGAACCTGGGGGTCACAGTCAGGGAACTATCCAATATCGGTTAGCGCTGTTCAGCCCCATAGCTAGCTGCTCTTGAGAATGGTTATTTCTGGCTGGTTTGGGTGAGTCATTCTGTCATTTCCTTCAGGCAAGCTTGCTGTTCCAAGAGGGGAGAGAAGCTTTGTTTTAATGTAAAGGTTGATTTGTCTCATTCAAAATTGCCTTGTTCCATGTGCTCTGGTGACACATGTCTTTGTCTGGCTTTTTTTTTTGTCTGAGTTGAGAATGGCAATTTTTTAATTCCTGGATCTGAAATGAATTTGAATTGAGGTTGAAAACATGATGTATAATGTAAATATGATGGGGGGGTTATAACATGTTATATAACATGTTTTCATACACACACCATATGGGGCTATTTCCAGGAACATTACACTGTATAAATTAATCTTGACTCAAGTTAATAATGCTGACATAACAACCAAAGATTTACTTACTGTAGTCTTTTTTAGAAACACAAGAAAAGCATCTCAATGCAGATTTATTTTTAAAGTTGAATCATCAAGCACAGCAGGGGGTTGGATTAATGCATTCAAATGAGCTAAAACAAAATATTTACATGGTTCAGTCCCTTTTACCCTCTTCCCAGCATTGTGGTATGAATAATATAGTTGCATTGGTTTTATTTGCATTGTTGTTGTTGATTTTATTGCACAGTCAGTAACTTGTCTTATGATGTCAGGATGAGCTTGTTCCTCTCCCTTGTCCTGTTCCGTCTTATGATGTCAGGATGAGCTTGTTCCTCTCCCTTGTCCTGTTCCATGTAACAAGTGTTGAGGTCTGTATATGTGATTAAAGACGCTTCATGTATGTTTATTTCTCAAATGTGTCCATGTAATGTGTTGTCATTGGTTCAAGACAGCAACATTTCTTATAGTAATGCACATGAGATGCTCATAATATTGAAGTTTAACACTATGCAAATAAAGGGAATGTATCAGAATCAGAATTAATAAATTATCTTAAAGTTATTTAATCTAAATGTAATAAATGATTACAATGATTTTAAATCATGTCAGTTTAAGTTCAATCATTTACTTAAATTAACATCTACTTTAATCCAAGATGGTGGTACGGTAGCACGCTCCAGATCCAAAATGGTGCTATTTTTGTTAAATAACCCGACTTTTGCGGCACACGGACATCGGAACTACCGGTGTTCGTGTCTACCATTGCCAGACACTGCTCAAATATAGGAATCATGCAACAACCAAGCTGCATGATGACCTGCAGGAGGCGCTACGCAAATCCGGCTTGCTGCGGAGGCCAGGCCTCCAGTCCTCGGCGTCGCCTGATGCCGGTGGCCAGGGGAGAGGACGTCGTAAGTGGTGTGCGAGGAAGCGGAAGCGCGGCAAGAGGGCGGGGATCCATGCTAGGCTAAAAACAAACCCTAGCCAGCTGGCACTCCCGTCTATCCTGCTCCCTGGACAATAAATTGGACTACATCCGACTCCAGCAGGCTACACAATGTGAGTTTGGAGACTGCTGCGTCTTAGTTTTCATGGAGATGTGGTTCAGTGACAGAGTTCTGAACGCCGCCATTCAGCTAGACGGACTCGCCACGTTTCGTGCCAACAGAAATGCAGCTCTATGCGGTAAGACTCGCGGTGGTGGCTTGTGTGTTTACATCAACAAGGAGTGATGCAAGAACTCTATGCTAGTCTCTAGCTACTGCTTATCGCTGGTGGAGCTTGTGACTGTTAGATGCAGACCTTTTTATTTACCAAGGGAATTCACCACTGTTCATCATCAGGGAATTCATCATAACCGGAGTTTACATTCCCCCCAGCACTAACGCTAAGGAAGCTCTCTGTGAACTGTTTGGGGCTATGAGCGAACTGCAGAACGCTCACCCCGACGGACTGTTTAATGTCGCCGGAGATTTCAACATGCAAATCTCATGACAGTGCTCCCTAAATTCCATCAGTATGTGAACTTTGCAACGAAAGGGGCAAACGCGCTTGATCTTGTTTACAGAAACAACCCAGGTGCGTACCGGGCGGAGCCCCGCCCCCACCTCGGCTACTCATACCACATCTCTGTTATGCTAATTCTAGCATACAGACCGCTTGTCAGAAGCACAAAACCGCTTCAGAAGCAGGTGAAAACCTGGCCAGCAGGAGCCATCTCTGCTCTTCAGGACTGTTTTGAGAGTACTGACTGGCACATGTTTAGGGAGGCTGCAACATATGGCGACTCTACCAACTTGGAGGAATACACAGCATCAGTGACCAGCTACATCAGCAAGTGCATTGATGATGTCACTTTCTCCAAGACCATCACCACACGCTCCAACCAGAAGCCGTGGATGACTGCGGAGGTGCGCGCGCTGCTGAGGACCAGAGACTCCGCCTTCAGAGCAGGCGACAAGGCAGCCCTAAGAACAGCGAGGGCCAAACTTTCCCAGGCCAGAGAGAGACAAAGCGCGCACACGCTCAGAGAATCCACAGTCACTTCTAGGACAGCGGTGACACACGGTGCATGTAGCAGGGCATCCAGGCCACATGACAAAGATGCCTCCCTTCCAGATGCGCTGAACGACTTCTACGCTCGGTTTGAAGTGCAGAACGACGTGGTGGCGAGGAAGACCACCCCTCCTCCCAACGACCAGGTGCTCTGTCTTACCACGGCTGATGTGAGGAAATCTCTACGTAGAGTCAACCCACGGAAGGCTGCTGGACCAGACAACATTCCTGGCAGAGTGCTCAGAGGATGTGCTGACCAGCTGGCAGATGTTCTTACCAACATCTTCAACGTCTCTCTGAGTAGCACCATTGTTCTAACTTGCTTCAAGGCCACCACCATCGTCCCCATGCCAAAGAAGTCTTCAGTGTCCTGCCTCAATGACTACCGTCCCGTCGCACTCACACCCATCATAATGAAGTGCTTCGAGAGGCTTGTCATGAGGCACATTAAGACCTAGCTGCCCCCCTCACTAGACCCACTGCAGTTTGCGTATTGTCCAAACCGTTCAACAGACGATGCCATCACCACCACCCACCATCTGGCCCTCTCCCATCTAAAAAGGACTCATACGTTCAAATGCTGTTCATAGACTTCAGCTCAGCATTCAACACAATCATTCCCAGCACCTGATTGGAAAGCTGAACCTGCTGGGCCTGGACACCTCCCTCTGCAACTGGATCCTGGACTTCCTGACTGGGACACCTCAGTCAGTCCGGATTGGGAACAGCATCTCCACCACCACCACACTGAGCACTGGGGCCTACACAGCAATGCACAGCTCGAATCACATCATGAAGTTTGCAGATGACACGACCGTGGTGGGTCTCATCAGCAAGAACGACGAGTCAGCATACAGAGAGGAGGTGCAGTGGCTAACGGACTGGTGTAGAGCCAACAACCTGTCTCTGAATGTGGACAAAACAAAAGAGATTGTTGTTGACTTTAGGAGAGCACAGAGTGACCACTCTCCACTGAACATCGATGGCTCCTCTGTGGAGATCGTCAAGAGAACCAAATTCCTTGGTGTTCACCTGGCAGAGAACCTCACCTGGTCCCTCAACACCAGCTCTATTAACAAGAAAGCCCAGCAGTGTCTCTACTTTCTTCAAAGGCTGAGGAAAGCACATCTCCCATCCTCACTACATTCTATAGAGCAGGGGTGTCAAACTCAGTTCCTGGAGGGCCACAGCCCTGCAGAGTTTAGTTTCAGCTCTGCCCCAAAATGCCTTCTTGTAATCTGTAAGCACTCCTGAACACCTTGATTAGCTGCTTCAGGTGTGTTTAATTAGGGTTGGAGCTAAACTCTGCTGGACTGTGGCCCTCCAGGAACCGAGTTTGACACCCCTGCTATAGAGGGACTATTGAGAGCATCCTGAGCAGCTGCATCACTGCCTGGTTTGGGACTTGTACCATTTTGGACCGCAAAGCCCTGCAGAGGATAGTGAGGACAGCTGAGAAGATCATCGGGGTCTCTCTTCCCTCCATCAAAACATTTACAAAAAACACTGCATCCGCAAAGCCACCAGCATTGTGTACGACCCCACACACCCCTCACCCTCCTACCGTCTGGCAAGAGGTACTGAAGCATTCGGGCCCTCGCGGCCAGACTGTGGAACAGCTTCTTCCCCCAAACCATCAGACTCTTCAATACTCAGAGACTGGTTTGACACACACACACACACACACACACACACATGTCCTGAGTTGCACTTTAATTATTGTCACTTTATAACTGGCTGCTACCTCAATAACTGCTATGTGCATAGAACACTATCTCATAGTAAGTCACTGTATCTTACTGTCTATTGTCCTGTTCATTGTCAGCAATTTATTGTACTGCCCTGTACTTTTTGCACACGTTTGCACGTGCACTTTATACAGGTATTTTATTTAGTCTGTGTAGTTTCATGTGGTTCTGGGTTTGTCCTATGTTGTATTATGTAGCACCGTTGTCCTGGAGGAACGTTGTCTCGTTTCGCTGTGTACTGTACTAACTGTATATGGTTGAAACGACAATAAAAACTACTTGACTTGACCTGATCTACAAAAAATGCCATGCAAACATTTTAACTTAATTTCTTTGTTCTTCAAAAACATTACATTTTGCAGTATTAATGATCAATAATAAAATATGTTTGAAATGTCATCTGTTGATATCTGTATCACTTTTATTTCACTATATTTAATACATTTACATTTATGGATCATGGTGGAAGAACAGTCCATTCCTCAAAATTCTCTAATTTACTGTATACTATATTACTACAGTATATTTAATATAATGTGTCTTGTGTTGACTAATACAATTGTGTTGTGTGACTGTTGAATTACACGTCTTTTCATTTCAATATACTTTTCACATTTCCAGGGTTTTAAATGCAGAAACTATTACAGGGTAAACTTCTATAGCATGTTATATATTTACACTAAATAATAATAAATTAAAAAAGTTTGCTAGATTTACGCTGCTAAATATATACGTCTAAATACAACACATCCTCATAATCTGTGCAATGGAGCCAATTCTGAAATTCTCGATTCTCCAACCCTGCTCATTATAGGTAGGCCACCAAAGCTAGTTACCTTGTTGAACTGCTTAAGCCTTCTATAATCTATTTTGCCTCATTACAAATTGTTAATATACACTCACTGAACACTGTATTAGGAACATTGTGGTCTTAAGTGCCTGACGTGCTCTTCTGCTGTTCCGCCTCAAGGTTTGACACGTTATTCTTCTCACCACAATTGTACAGAGCGGTTATCTGAGTTACCTTAGACTTTGTGAGTTCAAACCACTATGACCATTCTCTGTTGACCTCTCTCATCAACAAGGTGTTTCCATCCACAGAACTGCCGCTCACTGGATGTTTTTTTGTTTTTGGCACCATTCTGAGTAAATTCTAGAGACTGTTTTGTGTGAAAATCTCACAGTTACAGAAGATCAGCAGTTACAGAAATACTCAAACCAGCCCATCTGGCACCAACAATGTCACGGTCGAGATCACGGAGATCACATTTTTTCCCCATTCTGATGGCTGATGTGAACATTAACTGAAGCTCCTTAACCGTATCAGAATGATTTTAAACATTACACTGCTGCCACACGATTGGCTGATTAGATAATCACATGAATAAGTAGATGAACAGGTGTACCTAATAAAGTGCTCAGTGAGTGTATAACTACTGCTCTGATGGGAAATTAGCAATTGATTTGAACTGAATTGAGAACAATGGCAGCTGATAAATGATGTGCACCAGCATTTTTGTTTGTTGATATGTTTTATTAAATTGTGGACAACCGTTATACAATCTTGAATTTAATTTTCTTTTGTGTGAATCCCCATATTATGAATATTGTAAAACTTCTTTCTTCCTGCAACAAAATCAATTTGATGAGTGAAAACACTGTCTTCCAATAATGCAACATTTACAATTTGTGAACGCTAAATTCATTTATTACATTTAACTGCCATAAAAATGATACTGAGTTTTTGATCATTGTTTGAACATATTACACTAATATGTTCATTTTAATATTGTTGTGCCACAAGCTTTAAGGTAATTACTGAGAAACGTATTGGTTTTATACATACACATGAGATTGGGTCTATTTAGCTTACTAAACCACTAGAAAACAAAATGTCTTTTTTAATATTATTAACCCAAGCCTACAAATATACTTGGAGCGGATTTTAGAAATTATCCACATCAAATGATCAATTGAGCTATCTGATTTAAAACATTAGTAAATACTGATAAGATTAAGATTCTGATTTAAAACCTCAAAATTACAGCATTTTTGTCTCAAGTGTATGTTTGTGAAAATCATGTGTACATCATATGCAAAAATTTTCATAAATGAACCGAGATCTACAAAAGTGCCAAAGAAAATCAAAATGACACCATTATTAACAGTCACTGATAACAAGTGAGAAGAGGTCAGAGAATATCCAGTGTCTGATGAGAAACTACAATCACATTGTAAACATTTTAAATTAAATACAGCCTCTTATGTGAGAGGCCATTTATTAGGCAGCTAACCTTGGCATCGTGTCTTTTGACTATTCACATTACTTCCAAACATACACAGAAACACACACACAAAACCTATGCTTGTAATCTATGAGTGGCCAGATGATCAACTGACATGATCAAAATGGAAATAACTTTTTGCTTTTTTTTTTTAGAAATGTGTGTATATTGTATATATATAATTCTGTGCATACTGACGTAAGACCTTCAGGGTAAAAAAATTATATTATGGAGGTAAGTATTTGAATCCCAATTTGGTTCATTTGAATTCTACTTGTTAACTGTCTAGAATTCAAATATGTAATATTAACCTGGTACCACAAGAAAACAAGTGCACTCAGTTCACTGGACTGACCAGCATGCTATTAAGCCACTTTTTCACCATTTGGTATTAAAAGGCCCAGAAACCACACTACACCAAATACATTACTATAATTCACTACCCATCACTTTCCATGACAAATTAAGACCTGGATGATTAGTAACAACTGAGTTCTTGAAAACTAATCAGATAGTAGCTGCATTTTGAGAAAGATTGTAAGACTGGCATAACAGATTTGAACAGTTTTTGGTAAAAGGTGAAGACCTTTGTGTTGTTGGAAGGTTTCAAAAATAATGATCATCGAAATGCAATAACACCACACACAGCACTAAACAAACGAATGGCCCCATCCATTGCTGTTGCCAAGCAAACATCGACATTAGCTTTTTTTAAAATCATGTAAATCTAAGACTTTCCTGTATTTTAAGATCATTAATAAGACGTGCTCATGCAAAAATTCAACCAATTCAGGTATATAAACTGCAAAACACTGCAGAATGAAAGGGCCAAACATTATCACATCATTCCAAACACTTCTGACAGCTTTCTCTTTTAACACCACTTATTATTTCAAGACACAATAGTAAAATGTAGTTGCATTCAGTAAACCTTGTGTTTGACTTTAGGGGAAGACAATAACATGCAGTGATTCGTGAAAAATTCAAATGTTTAAGAAACAGTCTTCTGATCTTTTATCTCAAACATCAAGTGTATATGTTCCATCTGAACACTAAAAAGGTTAGTAAGGCTGTTTTCTTTCATCCTAAAATGCTGCCATTTAAGTGCTGAAATAAAAAATAGTGCCGATAGTGGTTGCAGGAGTTCGGTCAGTAAGAAAAGGTAGAAAAACGTTAAGAAATGTGTCGATGTTTCTGTGTTTGTTGTAGTTATCTGATACTGGACAGAGAGTTTTGATTGATGTTATAAGAGCCGTTACTGCTCATACAGTCCTGCTGAAGAGCTTCAAAGTAAGACGCTTGCACAGGTTTATGGCACTGCAGCACACGCCGAGCATCTTCTGTCTTAAACCATTCCCTCTTCCTACCTGTGGGTGAAAGACATCAGAAAATCAGGAAATAAAATGTCACGACTGCTTTGCAGTAATACTCCATTCACATTGTGTCGGAATTACCGTAATTGGGATTACAGTTGGCATTACGCAACAATAAACATTTCAAACATTTGTATGCTACATTCATTGATGTCACATGACTTCATCACAATGCATGTTTTATTCAGTGAGTGGCATTAAGCTATCACTTTGGTTGGCAATAAATAAATAGTTTCTTAATCAAATTTTGTGTTATTTAAATGCTCATTAATATGATGTTATGGGTGTTTCTTTAACTTTGGGCACTTTTTACTGATTAACATGTTTTATTGATTCAAACAGTTAACAAAGAAAAGCAAAACATATAGTCACAGAATCAACATTTAACCCCCAATATTGGAAAAGCTGTTACTGTCAGAGCCAAAGCTTCGGATTTAGACCAATTAACTCTATATCCTGAGAACTTAGAAGGAATTAATAATTTTGTGGAGGCAAGGCATCCCAGGAGATCAGCAGTTACAGAAATACTCAAACCAGCCGTTCTGGCACCAACAATCATCCATGTGATTATCTAATCAGCTGATCGTTTGGCAGCAGTGCATAAAATCAGGCAGATACGGGTCAGGAGCTTCAGGTAATGTTCACATCAACCATCAGAATCAAAAATGTGATCTCAGTGATTGACCATGGCATGATTGTTGGTGCCAGATGGGCTGGTTTGAGTATTTCTGTAACTGCTGATCTCCTGAGATTTTCACACACAACAGTCTCTAGAATTTACTCTGAATGGTGCCAAAAACAAAAAACATCCAGTGAGCGGCAGTTCTGCTGATGGAAATGTCTTGTCGATGAGAGAGGTCAACAGAGAATGGTCAGACTGCATTGAACTGATAAAGTCTACGATAACTCAGATAACCGCTCTGTACAATTGTGGTGAGAAGAATATCATGTTTGAATGTTTTTCTGAGATGAGGGTTGGTGCTGTTTTGGCAGCACGAGGGGGACCTACACAATATTTGGCAGGTGATTTTAATGTTGTGGCTGATCAGTGTATATTTCATCTCAAGTTGACTTGGTAAACAAGTACACTAACTTTTGAAAAATCTTTATTAGGAGCAAAATTATTTGGTGAGGTGGAAATGACGCCTTAAATGTGGGACAGTCGTAATTTTTGAAATAATTATAGAAATAAATTTCACACAATATATATTGAAATAGTTTGTTTATTTTACTATTTGTTTAGATGATCATAGTTCTAAACATGCAATGATTTGTATTTTTATAATTAGGGATGCACTTTAAGCCTTGTGGACACTACATGACTCAAGCTCGTCTCCTTTGATGCTCTGAGTCACCGACTGGTCTGTCTCACGACGAACGGTCTTGTTGTGTGCACACTCCTGAAACAGGCCGAGGCGAGTCCCAGACGCTATGACAGTTTTCAAAACGGCTTGATATCTAGACATCTTGTCTACAGGTGTACCCACTGTGACAATGAGCAACAGCCAAAGAAATATAGAGAGTGTGCAAGTGGAGGGCAAGTTATTAGGAAGCAGAAGACAAAACTTTACCCACTTCTCCTTACCCGCTGTTTTTATTATTATCAGCTGTTTTGAATATTTTTTCTCTTTACAAATGGTGCAAATAAGCGTGAAATCTGGTGAAAGCCATTCTTTCATGTTTGTTGACATGTTATTAAGAACAAACTGTGCGAGTTTGAGAATGAATTTTGTTATCTTAATTTTTTAGATCCTTTTGAAATGGGATGATGCAAAAGGCAGCCATAACGGATGGCTTTTCGCCAGTTACGCGCAGATTTAAAGAGAAATAAGCATATAATCAGAAAAATGTAACAAGTGAATGCATGAACATGCTGTATAAGGACACAGATATGAGCAGCACGCACATTAGAAGCTCAATTACGGGTACTGCACTAAAATTACTCAGAATTCTGCTCTAAATGTCACAAGCACATTTTTGCACTTATTATCTTTAAGTAAAACACAGGCGTAAGAACTGATCTATGTCCTTCTGAAATCAGAGACTTTCCTCGAAATCAGAACAAGAGACAACCAGGTGAGGCGGCGATGTCTCGCTTGTACATTTGTGAACAGATCACCCAAAACGCATCTTAATACCAGTGTAAACATTGCCTCAGGCAGGAAAGAATGTTCATGTAGTTGATACACTACAGTCCTGAAGTGTTTACACTAGGGATGCACCGAAATGAAAATTCTTGGCCGAAGCCGAATAATAATGAAACGCTTGGCCGAGGGCTGAAGGCCGAATACCGAACATGGTGTTTCACATTTTTTCCATTTTTGACAATTTTTTCACCATTGCATTAATTAAATAGTAAAAATTTGTTTTTTACTATTTTGTCTTGCTTTTCAGAGAAAAAATAAACAAATTACAAAAATCAAATTTAAAAATATTTATTTAACACTGAACAATTTTTAAAGATTCCAGCAGATATTATACAAACAAAGCACAATATAACTTCTATAAATTTACTAAATAAATTAGTAAAAAAAAAAAAAAAAAAAAAATGTATTTGGCCATCTTTGAAGCCCCCCTTCTTGAATAGCCTATGTTAGGCCTATAACTAACTGCTGAAAGTAGTTGTAACTCAACAAAAAGTGCATTGAAATGTGCAAAAAATGTGGATGAACCCACAACAAATGAATAACTGTCCTAGACATAAGCCTACTTAGCCTACTTCTTCAGAAAAAGTGGCAGGTTCTTCTTTATGAAAAGTAGCTTCTCTGCTTTCTCACATGAAAGTCGGTTCCTCTTCTCATCGATGACATGAGATGCAGCACTAAACAGTCTCTCGCTGTCTGTGCTTGTGCATGGAGCAGACAAGTACCTGGGATCAGAATAGTTAATTTTAAATAAGTTGCTCATTTCAAAACAAACAATGTCTCAGAGATAATGAAATGGTTGAAAACCGGTGTAGGCCTACTATTTTACTACACTGAAAATAGTACCAAATACATAATATAAAATACAGTAACACTTTACAATAAGGTTCCATTTGTTAACATTATTGCATTAACAAGCATTAACTAACAATGAGCAATACATTTGTTACAGTATTTATTAATCTTTGTTAATGTAAGTTAATAAAAATTCAATTGTTCATTGTTAGTTCATGTTAGTATAAGTGCATTAACTAATGCTAACAAATACCACTTTTGATTTTAACATTGTATTTAGTAAATGTTAACATTTAAGATTAATAAATGCTTTTAATAAGTGTTTTTTATTGTTAGTTCATGTTAACTAATAGCCTATTAATGTTAACAATAGAAACTACTTAAGTTTTACCAAAATATAAATAAAATCTTAAATTAATTTCCCATACAAGTAGCCTACCTGCGTGCCATCTGTGCCAGGTCGGGAAAGCGACCTTGATTGGTCCTCCAAAACTCGAGAGGGTTATTGCTCCTGGGAGTGGGGACTTCTGAGAGATAAGCATCTAACTGTTGAGCGGTTGAGCTTGTCCTCTGTCTTGCAAATGGGTTATTCTCTTGGAGGATCTCATCGAACATGTCAGACAGCGAGAAGGTGCACGGCTCATCTGTAGTACGAGCCCGTTTTCTCTCTGCGCTGTTTTCATCTCCTGCGCTGTGCATCACCTGACCGTCTCCTTCACCTAGCGGCTTTCCCAAATCCAACTCGGCCTGGATCATTTCTCGTGTGCGCAACTTTTTCCCCACATCCAAGTAATGATCTTTATATCGTGGATCAAGTACAGTCGCGATACAGTACAGGGGTTCTGAGTCCGCCTGACTAAATCGTGTGCTGACAGCCTCTAAGAGCGCACTTTTAGTTGTTTTCACTCCGTGGTCTGTTTCAGCCTCTTTGTTTAAAAGTCGCTTTAGTGCTGCAAGTAATGGTATAACGTCTGCCACAGATGCATCAGATGAGCTTATTTCTTTTGTTATCTGCTCAAAGGGGGCGAGAAGAGAGAGAACGTTCTCGATTAACACCCACTGGTATGCGGTGAATGTCGCGGGCAGATCATGATCTGCTATGTATGTAGCCAGGACTCGCTTTTGCGCAAAAAGGCTTTCCAGCATATAGTATGTACTGTTCCACCTTGTGCTCACATCTTGTTGGAAACGTTTTTGTGGCGTTCTGAGCTGTTCTTGGATAGATCGTAGACGCGCATAGGCAAGCGGGGAATGTTTGAAGTGGCCAACAATTTTCCTGCCTAACGATATCACATCCGCTATACTGCGCTGACTCAACAATCCCTCGTTGACTGCCAGTTGAATTGTGTGTGCCATACACCGTATGCCTTTCAGATTGCTATCTTCCATGGCTTTAGCCATATTTCTTGCGTTGTCACTGACTACCGCATGCACTTTAGATCGGTCGATACGCCAAGTGTCAAACATGTTGGCGAAAGCCTCTGAAATGGCTGCAGCTGTATGGGACCCTCTAAACTCTTGTGAGTGCAGCACAATCTTTTGTAGCTTGAAATCTGTGTCGATCCACTGCGCAGTTAAACTCAGCATACTGGTGGGGCTTACATCCGAGCTCCACATATCAGTCGTGAAGCTGAGGGCTGCAATATCTGTAGCCAAGAGCTCATGGACGTGAGTTGAAACGACGTTATACATCTCAGGTAAGCACACGTCTGAGAAATGCCGTCTACTAGGTATGGTGTAACGGGGCTCAATATGGTCTATAAGCAACCGAGAATGGTTGATCATCCAATGCGATGAATTCCATTATCCTTTTCGTAATGCCTTTAGCTTTGGCACTGTCACTGGCAAACTTTTTGGCCTTTTCTAAGAAGTCAGCCAAAGATGGAGTGGGTGTCCTGGGACTGGGAGGAGCTACTTTCCTTTTCGCTGCTGTTGCTGCCGCAGTGTCTTTCTCGTACTCTGCATGCTGCTCGGGGTGTCTTGATTTTAAGTGATAAATTAAACTTGTAGTGCTGTAAGTTTTTGCAGATGCACCCCCTCTGGACAATTCAGCAGAACAGTGTCTGCAAACGGCCATTTTTGCCTCTTTCTCGGACACTTTAAAGTGCTTCCACACCGCCGACATTTTTGCTGCATTTATAAAGCGCACGCCTCTCACTCACGTTACTATTTGATCGCGTCATCAAAAACGTCATTGTTCGGAAAAAATTATTCGGTCTTTTTACTTATTCGGCCGAACACCGAAAGTGCTTATTTTGTTATTTTCGGCCGAATAATTTCGGTTGCCGAACATTCGGTGCATCCCTAGTTTACACAAGCACGATGAATAAATAAATACATATTGGTTACCGATACCTGCCACAATGACCTTTAAATTATCAGTTGTCAGCCCAGAAATTCCATATCGGTGCATCCCTATTTATAATGGATTTTCATAGTTTAATATTAAAAGTATTGGACAAGTCTAAAACAATAAAATCAGTAAATTATATTAAAGGAATTTGAAATAGGGATGTGCAAAACTACCAACTGTACCAACAACTAGTCGGTGTTAAGTATAATAATGTAAAATTAGGCTTTATGTTCACGTTACCTAATCAGATGCTTTTTAGAGGGATATACAGACGCAGCACTTCAACATGGAGACTAATGGATATTCTACAAATAAAAGAGCTAAACAACTATTACATCTTATTGCACAATACTATTAAACATTTGTTTAATAGTACTGTGCAATAAGATGTTATAGTTTAAAGTAATAAAAGAAATAAGAAAGGCTCCATTGTTATTCACTGTTAAGCAAATCAAGTTATAGTATCATCACGCAAAAATGCTAAGGTGCATCTCTCAATAAATTTGAGAATAGAGTCTCCCAATAAAAATATATATGTTAGTGGTCGACAACACTAATCGAGTAGTTGGTTGTTGGACTACAAGTCGGTCAGTCGGCCACCTTGGCACATCCTTAATTTGAAAAGTACCAAAAATAAACTGTGAAGAACATCAATCCCTGGGACATAAAAGTGCCGAAGTTTGAGAAACACACATATTTCTGTAACAAAAAATAAATAAATCACAGATGTAGTTACTCCCAATTTCATTCATCGCACTGGAATGGAAGGTGAAGTCAAGCGCATTGCATTGTTTGATGAAGTATTCTGTCCAGCGTGTTCAGTTGTGAACAGGCAAATGTGAGCTGTTAACATTCTCTGACTTAGGAATTATTAAATACTTGTTTGCTAGAAATATAATTATTTGCTAACTACAACTGATGAGGTCACTACCATTATGGTTGTTTTTGCATGATGTCACAATTGTCAAACGCAAGGAGTCTAAGCTTTCATAACATGTACAAGCTAATCTGTTTTGAGTTCACCAAAATGTGAATGGTTTATACTACAGTATTTAGAGACTTGTAATTCTGTGAAGGCTTCAAAACTGTAGCACAATCTTACCAGTGTTTTCCATCATACTCTTACCGATATTTACTGAATCTTCCCAGTCTTCCAGCACTTCAGTTACGATGAGAATATAGACATATGTTCTGTGCTTTCGATCTCTGTTCTGAATAAATAAATAAATAAATACAACTACTTAATCTAACATTTTATCAACACAGCTGGTAGTTTAAAAGCATCATAGGAAATGTTCAGTCATGTGCTAATAATATCAAATTAATATTCACATTGTATTCAGTGACAATATATTTTTTACCACCCTTTGCAGACATTACAATCCAGAAATACTCACCTCAAAAATGCCTACCAATCTTCCTAATGTGCCTTTAACTCCTGCCTGTGGAAATTAAATAGAAATATTTATACACCATCAGCAATTTTCTTATGTCCTCTTGTTTGTCAAATATTAAGAAATGATACATTTTATTAAATAACACCACCAGTCAAAGTTTGGACACAATTTACCAAAAAAATAAAAAATTATGATCTTAAAAACCTTTCCATCTAAAGGCTTACACTTTAATGACTGAAATTGTTTTGAGGACAGATATACAGTGGCAAGAAAAAGTATGCGAACCCTTTGGAATTAGCTGTTTTTCTGCATTAATTGGTCATAAAATGTGATCTAATTTTCATTAAAGTCACAAGTATAAACAAACACAATGAGCTTAAACTAACAACACCCAAACAATTCCAATCTTTCATGTCTTTATTGAACACATCCCATTGAACATTCACAGTGCTGTGGAAAAGTAAGTGAACCCTAGGATTTAATAACTGGTCGATCCTCCTTTGGCAGCAATAACCTCAACCAAGTGTGTCCAGTAGCTGCGGATTAGACCTGCACAACGTTCAGAAGGAATTTTGCACCATTCATCCTTACAGAACTGCTTCAGTTCAGCCATATTCTTAGGATATCTGGTGTGAATGCTTTCTTGAGGTCATTCCACAGCATCTCTATTGAGTTAAGGTCTGGGCTCTGACTGGGTAACTCTTTTTAAAACTATTCTGTAGTAGATGTACTTCTATATTTAGTGTCATTGTACTGCTGCATCACTCGACTTCTACTGAGCTTCAGCTGGCGTACATCCTGTAGGACATCTTGATAAACTTGGGAATTAATTTTTCCCTTGATGATGTAAGTGGCCCAGGCTTTGAAGCAGTAAAACAGCCCCAAATCATGATGCTTCCTCCACTGTACTTCACCATTGGGATGATGTTTTCATGTTGGTATGCCATACATAGTGCTGCATGTTCTTCCCAAACAATTCAACCTTACATTTCATCGATCCTCAAAAGCATTTTCCCAGTAGCGTTGTGGAGTGTCAAAGTGGCCTTTGGCAAACCTCAGGCATGCAGCTATGTTTTTGTTGGAAATCAATAGCTTTCTTTGTGGCGTCCTACTATGGACTCCATGCCTGCTTAATGTTTTCTGTATATTAGCTCATGAACAGAGATGTTAACCAGTTTCAATGATTCCTTCAAGTCTTTAGCCGTCACTCTAGGGTTTTTTTTTTTTTACCTCATTGGGCATTCTGCGGTGTGCATTCTTGGCTGGATGGCCACTTCTAGGGAGAGTAGCCACAGTACTAAATCATCTCCATTTATAGACAATTTATCTAACTGTGGACAGATGGATATTGAAGCTGTTCGAGATAACTTAGTATCCCTTTCCAGCTTTATGCAAAGCAAGAACTCTTGATCTTAGGTCTTCTGAAATCTCTTTTTTGCAAGGCATGGTCCACGTCAGCAGATGCTTCTTGTGAATAATAAACTCAAAATGCTTGACTTCTTTTTATAAGTCAAAGTAGCTCTAACCGACACCTTCAATCTTGTTTCATGAATTGGATGCCAGGTTCGCCAACTCCTGACTCAAGTTAGCTATTGTAGACATCATTAGTTTATGTGGTTCACATACTTTTCCCAACTTACACTGTGAATGTTTGAATTACTTATTCAATATGTACAAGAATAATACAATAATTAGTGTTATAGTTAAAAAAGATTGTGTTTGTTTGCTATTGTAATTTAGATAGACAAATTTATACATAAATGGAGGAAATTCCAAAGGTTTCACACACTTTTTCTAGCCACTGTAAATGGTGCCTGCATATCAATTTCTTTACAAAACTAGAATTTCAACAAAACGTTTCTGTAACTCTCCATTTCTTACCATTAGTAAATGCATTAGGTCTCAATAACTAACAAGCCTTTATTATATTGTACATTTCTTATTTTTAATACATTCTTATTTTATAGCATATATTAATCTTGGATCAAATTAATTTCTGAAAATATAATTGCTTATTGTTACTTCACATTAGTTCGTAGTGCATTATCTAATATTAATATTTAATTAAAAATATCTATTAATATTTGTTGAAAATAACATTAACCAAGATTAATAAGTGCTGTAAACATATTGTTTATTGTTAGTAAGTATTAACTAATGTAAGTAACTAATGTTAACACATACAACCTTATTGCAAAATTTTACCAAAAATGTTTTTTAAAGGGTGACTTTTGCCAGATCATGAGGAAAAAGCAGCTAACATGTAAGTAACTTAAGATAATTGTTTTTCAGAAATATCAGATCACTAGATGGCGTGACTGACCAATCATAATCGAGTATTCCAGAGAGCTGTGGAATAATATTGAACAAGCTTCTCAGGGTTCATCTCAAAGTTGCTTTAGAGAATGATCAGAGAGTGCAAAGCTGTAATCCAAACAAAAAGTGGCAACTATGAAGATGTTGAGAATGTGTGTTCAAACAGTTGTAGTGTCTAGGGTTGCAACGGTATGATAGCCGTCTCATAAAATATTACGGTTTCACGGTATTACAGAATTATTATTATCAGTTACAATGACACTTTAAAGAGTGAAAATAGAAAGTTTTTGAAAAAACGCTTTATTATAATTGAAACTTGAAACCATTTTTTTTTTTTATTGAAGTATGTGTAAAAAAAAGTCTCCCTTTTGAAAATAAATTAAATAAGAAAGCTAACATAATTATAAACCAAATTATAAACATAATAAAAAATATCATGTAACTATAACATGTTATATAACTAAAGCATGTTAGTTTACATGTTAGCATAGCATGTTAAATTATCTACTAAATGAAAAATAACATCAGCTGTGTGAGCTTTTGAAGTATTGTCCTATAATGAGAGGTCCTGGAAAGAAGAATGGGAGAAACTGCCCAAAAATAGGTGTGCCAAGCTTGTAGCATCATACACAAAAAGACTTGAGGCTGTAATTGGTGCCAAATGTGCTTCAACAAAGTTTTGAGCAAAGGCTGTGAATACTTATGTACATGTGATTTTTTTATTTTTAATAAATTTGCAAAGATTTCAAACAAACTTCTTTCACATTGTCATTATGGGGTATTGTTTGTAGAATTTAGAGGAAAATAATGAATTTAATCCATTTTGGAATAAGGCTGTAACATAACAAAATGTGGAAAAAGTGAAGCGCTGTGAATACTTTCCGGATGCACTGTATCCTGGATCGCATTTCCTTTTATGTGTTATAGTTTTGTTCATGGTTTTCAAGTACAAGGACATGCATCAAGTGACATTATTTTTGTTGTTGATGTCAACAACAAAAATAATTGAAAAGCATATTTACTTTTATGAGCCCATTATTATCCTGTTTGTTTCCTAATTTCAAACATAATTCAAACAGAACGTACATATTAAACTGGAGGATAGGCTCCTCATTACCATGGTTAGGTCAATGTAGCTAGTCTTAAATAATAGTAATAATAACAACAAATTATAGTATTTATGGAAAAGTAAATACTAGCTGAAAAACATCTTGAAACTTTAACTACAACTGCCACTGTTGACATAAAATGAGGTCTAATAGATTCTACCTTTAGATTATTTCATATGAAACTATAACATTTTGTCAAAATATAACAGTTACTTTTACTCATGTAAATTCGAGAAACTTTGTAAAGGTGATGTATAATGAAAAAGAATTAGCGCATAGCAGTGTTGCTCTTTTCCTCCTCAGTGCTGTTTGACACTGTGCTTTGGGCTGCCTACTGTTTGAGAGCTAGTTTTGATTAAACTAGAAAAGTCTCACTAGAATTGAAATAGTTTTAAAATTGTTTAGAATTGAAACCGCAATATCGAGGGAAGCCCGGTGGTTGCACACACGTGCCAGAGAGAAGAGTAGATCATGATCGCAAGCTGGTTCCAATACACTCGTGCGAAAGTGCAGATGAGAAGCCTTTAGCTGATTGCAAGTTTATCATTAAATCTGCCTCTTGGGCGGCTGCCGAAATATCTTCAATGGGAGAACCACGGCATTGTTCTTTCCCTGCTGTCCACGATCCAGTCTGAATAGACCTGTGACCCACGAGTTGAGAAACACTGCTTTAACTCACACACACACACACACACACTCACTTTTGTCAAACACCCTCGCCTCTCTCTGATATTTTCTCGTGTGTGTGTGTGTGTGGCTTAAGTTGACGAGTCTGACAGGCAGATGAGGAGGAAAGGAGATGCGCATGCGCAGGTGAGATTCTTCGTCCGGTTGCACTTTTTCTCAATACCGTTCATAAGCAAATGTACATGGTATGATAACCGTCAATTTTCATTCCGTGGTATACCATGAAACCGGTATACCGCTCCAACCCTAGTAGTGTCCATGCTCTATAGACATGCAGAAATGTGTTTTTAAAAATGCCTACCTCTTCACACACCTCCCTGACAGCAGCGACACTGGGCTCTTCCTCTGGCTCCATCCCACCTCCAGGAACAATCCATCTATCAGGATGACTGCTGCTGCTCACCAACAACACCTAACACACAGACAAAACACATGCATCAGGGTTTTGGTGGGCATTGGAGGGCAAAGCGCTCTCTCACTGCCCTACTCTTCCCATACTATAACTTCTCTCCAGTGTGCATGAGGCTACAATGAAACTGTTCTACATATCCTCTGAGCTTGTCTTGCATTGGACATCTGTTTTGAAAAGGAAGAGAAGGGAGATAGGGCAGTTCCCTGGGGTGACCAAAGGCAGGTGGAAATAAACTGGTATCGAGAGGGATGTGCTAGGGCAGAAACCCTCCAATCTCCAAATTTTGGGTGAAGTATATCTTTAATACCAGGTGTAAATGGGATTTAAATTCCAACATCCCTAAATTTTTCCTTCTCTATTCCAGATTAGAGTTTGGCATGTACTGTTCATTGAATCTGCTAGTTTAGGACATGTGAGGAGTTTGTTTCTCAAACTAGAGACTCTGATGTACTCGTCTTTTTGTTGTTATGCACCAGGGCAGCCCATTTCTCTCTCTGTACTCGTCAGATACAGTTTTTTTTCTTTCAAGTCTGTTGTTGACATCAACCACAAAAATAATATAATTCGATACAATGCTTGAAAACCATGAACAAAACTACGCAAGATGAAAGAAAAGGCGACCCAGGCTACATTAAATAAAGGTTACTTTTTACTGTATTGGGTTGCCACTTGATGTCTAAAATAAGATCTGGGTTGTGAAGCATAGCCTGTTGAGAACCACTGCTCTATTGCATTGTGTAAGGCTGAGCAATTAATCTAAATAAAATCTAAATTAAGATATGACCTTATGTGAATATTAAACTACAAAGGACTGTGATTTATTCAGTCTGCCCCTGCTGCTCGTTCACAACTCCGTTCTGAGTACACATGAGTTGTTTCTGTGCTCACTCCACGAACTTCATCTCATGCACAGAACAACAGATTTGTTGCGCACAAAAACTTGCACTGACCATGTTATATTCACAGTAAGGCTGCAACTAATGATTATTTTGATAACTGTTTTAATCTAACGATTATTCAACGATTATTGCAACATTTAATCATTAGCTCTTAACGATTATTCAGCTTGTGCTCGACTTAAAAGGTTGTATTAAACGTGCTTACTAACAATAAAGAGAACAAAATCGTCTTTAAAAATACCTCTAAATGACTAAGTGTTTTTATCTTGTTTTCCATTTCAAATTGTCTTAAAATCATTAAAACAAGATACATTTACTTGAGAAGCAACATATATTAGCTTTAAGACAATGTATCTTATATAGAAGTGTATTTTGTAAATGTGTATTTTTTTACTTTCTTATTCTTCTGCAAGTGCAGTAAAGACTAAATATATTTTATTCAAGATCTGTTCTTTACAAGCAAGTCTAAATATCTTATTTTGATGCTTCTCAGGTGAATGAATCTTTTTTAAAGGATTTTTAGATATTTTTAAATATTTGTATTTTTCATATTATGTTCAACATTCTCAGATAACAATGTTTTCTACTGCAGTATAGCTGCTAAAGTAAATGTACATTGTTTTAAAGGAGTTTTACATATTTATATTGGAAAACAAGCCAAAACAAATCATATACGTATATTGTTGCATAATGGGGTGAATACTACACCTCTTTCACCTTTCTGTTCACTTCAATCCATCTTTAACACAAAAAAACAAACTCTCTCTTATTAATAAATGCACATATGTTACGTGACATATATTACGATTCAATAAGTCGAGAGTCATCACGTTATAATCTAGCTGCATTAAGCGCACGTGAGGGTGTGCATCAGCCGGGTGCAGTTTCATCCCCCCACTCAGATCGGGACATTCCACCAACTCATAGAATTTTCCATTTTCAGAGTTTGTAGTTATTTACATGATCTGCTTCTGTATTATTTGAACTTTAATAAAGCTATAACTCATTAAAACTGCTTTTAAGATGTAACGCCGGGGTGTTTCCTTCAAAGAGCTCCACCTCTGCTTATTCCACAATGAGAGCGCTTCTGTATTTACTCATTTTACATTTTTGCATTATAATTCCCTCATACTTTGGGATCTACATCACCTGAAGCAGTGAAGGTTTGCAGTGCATCTGGACTGTGATCTGTGTAATTCTTCCTCTCCTCGGTCAGGTGTGAACTGCAGTGCTGCTCTCACACGTCTTCATTACAGTTTCATATTCGATAATGAAATTTTTTGTAGACAATTTTTTATTGTCAATGTTGTCGATGACATCAATTAATCATTTTAGCCCTAATTCACAGTGCTCCTATTTCACTTTAATTGGACGCTACAAGTTACTGGATGCACCGATGTATCAGCCGGCAATATTTATTGGCCAAATTAAAACCATTGGCAAATCAGTTATGCATGAAAATGCTAATATGAAAAACGAAGGTTTGTTTATAATTAACACATTTTGTAACAACTGATTGGAGTTGAGATTGAAATCGTAATATTGTCAGCATTGTGTAAGCAAGCGACGCCCTCTAGCATTCTGGGTGTCATTTTCCATTATCCATTACACCACAATAAACATTAAATGGGCATATTGTCCCATTTGTAACTTTTTATTTTTCCATTATATAGTTGGCATTTCTGTGGAATTGACCAATATATGCATGATATTAATTTGTGATGGTCTATTATATATAGTAAAAACATGTCAAATATAAGTTTTATTGTTTTGAACTGACAAACTATTCAACAGATCCAATCCACATTCAATGGAAATTAATTATTGTTAGACTGCACAACAGAGCTTTACAGTATAAATGAAAATATTCATGAAACAAAATCTGATTACCAGTGGCACAAGGCTGCAACAAATAAATCACAGTGTGGTGATATGCAGTACACTTGTTATCCTTGATCCACGACATTCTAACTATCAGTTTGTCCAGATACTCAGGTGACATTTCACCCCACACTTCCTGTAGCACTTGCCATAGATGTGGCGGTCTTGTCGGGCACTTCTCACGCACCTTACGGTCTAGCTGATCCCACAAAAGCTCAATGGGGTTAAGATCCGTAACACTCTTTTCCAATTATCTGTTATTATCTATTGTCAATTATCTTAGACAACGCTAAGCTTCATTTAATGAATCAAATAGCTTTCAGTTGTGTTTGATAGTGATTTTCTTGTACCAAATGAGCAATTTAACATGATAACTCAAGGAAAAGGTGTTGAAGTGATGGCTTCTGGAAATGGGGCCTGTCTAGATTTGATCAAAAATGACTTTTTTCAAATAGTGATGGTGCTGTTTATTACATCAGTAATGTCCTGACTATACTTTGTGATCAGTTGAATGCCACTTTGGTGAATTAAAGTACAAATTTCCTTCCAAAACAGCAAAATCTGTACATTTTTCCAAACTTTTGGCTGCCAGTGTAATATATATATATATATATATATATATATATATATATATATATATATATATATATATTATTTTATTGACAAATATGTTCAAAAACTTTGCAAATAAATTGTATGCTCTCATGTTAGTGTTTAAGATGCAAGGGGAGTATTTTAATATATTTTAATTGACACCAGATGACATTTTAAAATAATTAAATCTTTAAGTTTTTGTAGAAAACGGCTATAAATGTTGTATGAATACTGAATAACTACCCTTTTATGTATCAAGGTATTTACATCCTCCAGGTACTTCCAAGAATACCATGGTACAAAAATGGTACATGTGATGTAGCATGATAGTATCATATTACTTTAGATTATTTTAGCGACTGTTTGAAACGTAAACAACAGTTACCATGGTACATTTTACTAAAGGGTGAGTCTTTACCCACTCCAAAACTAAAAGCACTTGAGCCGATTCAACACTCTTCTACCTCAAATACACGCTGGACTTAAACATAACTTTCCTCATATATTTACAATAACTGTATTTAAAGCATATAATAGATTAATGAAAGCTTCCTGACCTCATCCTCGCGCTCGCTCCTGAAGCACAGGCAGGCCGCGCGCTTTTTATAGCCGTCTCTGTCATAAGTGCGCGTCTGGTTCGACTTCAGCTTGATCATCGCGCTGGACAGATGATAGATCTCAACTGCTGTCAACTCTGCTGCCTCTCACTCCAATCCCGCACCCACAAACCCTTTTACAAGCCTTTTGCTATCATAAATACACCCTCCGTCGCTTCATTTTCATAATCTAGTGAGCCTGACTCGAACAGACGCCATTACTCTGAGCTTTGCGCAAATTGCGTAGCGTTTTACACTGCCCACAGCGAGTTTCCTTCTGTGAATATGACGTTGCGCAGCAGAGGAGGACCTGGTTTAATGCGTCATATTTTACACATCTTTATTGGTGTGAAATATCTTTTAATCTATTCTCTCTGATATTCAATCTATTCTAATATATATAATATATATATTATAATATAATATATATATATATATATATATATATATTAACTGGCATTCGCAAACGTATCTTTATTTTACTGAAGACAAAATTTGTGGCTTTAGAACGTCATCACATTATATTTTAGGGGGAAAAATCTATTTAAAGGGTTGGCCTTTCTGTGCCGTCACTTCTGCTGTTCTCACAGATAACCTTAGTTCGGTTATCATCTTTTTTCTTTTTCCAGATTAAATGCGTTTAGATTAATTCAACATTCAGTGTTTAGGGCCTTTTTTTATCTTTTGAAGTAAATTTTATTTCTTACCAAAAGATGGTGAAAACTATTTGTAATTGTTCTTATTATAATTCTGATCAAATGTATAATAAATAAGCACGACTGGTACTATCGACGTGATCTGATCCGCCAGGAGCAGTATATTTAATGTGTTTGGTGACATCTGCTGGTCAATAGTGTTCATTGACAGTGTCGTAACTCCTTTCAGCGACACAACCGTCACCATTTCGTTTTCATTACTGGACTTTCTTTACGTAAACACTGATTGTGGAGTTTAATGGCAGACAAGCTCATGACCTGTGTTTTATTAACAGGATCAGGACTCATCTTACAGTTAAGTGCAAGTCATTCTGCTGTTTTGCGTGAATCTGTTTATTTGAATGCGTTGTCGATGAAGTTTGACTGGTCATGATGCTTTCACGTGAGTCAGCAGCGGACATCGCATTGCTCAATATAACGTTTAGAATTACCTTGACACTAGGTATCTTATTAATGCTGGTCACCATAGTAATTTAACAATGCAAACAAATGACAGCTGCAGCCGATAGCGCAAAATAATAATAATAATAATAATGATAATAATAATAATAATGCCATCGAATGCGTCTTTTTCCTCTTAGTATTAACATTGACGCTTTGGTCGCTACATTTTTTTTATTGAATGGGGACTGTGTTTTATGGGATTTATTGCATGGATTTTCATTGAATACAATACGATTATATGTTTCCATAATAAGAAGAAAATACCTTTATTTTGCAGAATACACGTCGTTAAAAGATTGTTTATAGTATAGTTATTCTGCTTAAGGTTGTCATTGTCAACGGATGTATTTTGGATACAGAGCTTTATTTTTGCATATAGTAGGCTAATATGCCTACCGTAGTATACTTGGATATACCATAGTATTGTATGATAATAATATAACTTTGTCACTGGCAAGGTTGTAAGGGGGAAAAAGTGGTTTCTCAAATTGTTGTAACCTTCAAGTAAAATGTATTAAAATACTTTCCTTGCACACTGAGTAGAGTAGTACAGGAGTATGCATAGCTCAATCATTAATAATAATAATAATTAAAAAAAAAACGTTTTCAAATATATTTTCATATATAGGCTACACTAGGAGCCAAAAGTTTGGAACAATGTACAGATTTTGCTCTTATGGAAAGAAATTGGTACTTTTATTTTCCAAAGTGGCATTCAACTGATCACATTGTATAGTCAGGACATTAATAACAAGAAAAATTAGTATTACAATTTGAAAATAATGTTCAGATTTTCTTAAACCACTTCAAAGAGTTCTCTTGAAAAAATCCTCCACATGCAGCAATGACAGCTTTGCAGATCCTTGGCATTCTAGCTGTGAATTTGTGCAGATTCTTAGTTAACATTTCACCCCACACTTCCTGTAGCACTTGCCATAGATGTGGCGGTCTTGTCGGGCACTTCTCACACACCTTACAGTCTAGCTGATCCCACAAAAGCTCAATGGGGTTAAGATCCATAACACTCTTTTCCAATTATCTGTTGTCCAATATCTGTGTTCTATAAGCAGTTGATATCAAATTGAAATTGCAACAGTTTCACTGTCCTTACAAGTGTTCACCTGGCTTAACCCTCTGGGGTCTGAGAGTATTTTGGGCCCTGGAGAAGTTTTGACATGCCTTGACATTTGTGCTTTTTTCAGTTGCTTAAAAACACATTAATGGCTAAAGTCTGATAACACTGTATTCAGCACAAACTGGGCTACAATAATATGTGAGCAACATGTGTGTACATGTTTGTATTTTTGAGAAAATAATGTTTATGCATGGTTTTTGAAAAAAAAAAAAAAAATACGATTTTAAGTAATTGCAATAAGGCTATATAACACATACTAAACATTTGTCCACAAGACTTTTGAGAACTGGATCTTGTAATCTAGAGTTTTTGCTGATGTGAAAAAAATGATGTGAAAACCATCCTGATCACTCATTCATACAAAACAATATAGTAATTTAACTTTTGTAAGACACTTTTAGTGTTAGATAGGTCATATGCGAGGAGGCATGAACTATAATGAATATTGATTGTAATTCACACCTCCCCTGGGCCTATCAATGAGGAATGTGACAGAGAATGAATATGAGGAGACTTAATGATCCAGACTTACACTACAATTTAAAATAATTCTCTTCTGCTCACCAAGACTGGATTTATTTGATGCAAAATACAGTAAAAACAGTGATATTTTGAACTATTTTTACAATTTAAAAGAACAGTTTTCTATTTAAATATATTGTCAAATGCAATTTGTGATCAAAGCTGAATTTTCAGCATCATTACTGCAGTCTTCAGTGTCACATGATCCTTCAGAAATCATTATAATATGCTGATTTACTAATATGGGCATATTTAAAGTGCATTTTACTAATTTAACCTGAACACATATTTGCAAGCACAAGCTTTGTTGATGATAATGAGGCATTATAAACACTAGATAAAATATAATCTAAACATTCATATTATTTTTATATCATATTACATATCATAATGATATCATACAGCTTACAATTGAAATTGCTTTAGCTGAAACAGCATTTAAATGTAACTAAAACTTGCTTATTTGAACATATTTCAAATGTCAATACTCTGAATCCTGTCTGGCATGTCTGGAAACAGTCCCACTAGTAAAATATGTACATGTTTATATAAAATAACATGTCAACTAATGAAAACTAAATGACTTACTCGTCCGAAATTGTATCCTCGGCTGGATCAAGTCTCTCTTCAAAATACAATCGTTCATCAGAGTCCCACTCTTCCTTAATATCCAGGAGTTTCCTCGCCTGTGTATCGTTACAAACGCGCAGTAAAGTGAAAGAATTGTTTACATCAAACCTCACAGTGGGGGGCGTGTACATTTGCAATGATCCTCTCAGCACATTAGCGTATGAATGGCACGCTCTGCTGGTGGGTGGGATCACATTAGAGAAAATGAGATTAACCAGTAAATATTTTGCATCAATTTGTTTCATACAGATTACAATGCAGGAGAATATTTGTTTTACATTTGAATTGTTTTATTTAAAAGTAGACATTTTAAGCTTTCTTTAGACATATGTTTCATGTTTGTGTGATAAGTATTCGCGGAGTTTCAGGTCATTTTAGTGATGTGTTTCTGAAATGTGTTCGTGAACACAGAGACTGCTGAAAGCTCACCCTTTTTATTTTCTTTATTTTACAAAAGCACAAGGTTTTGTTGTTATTGTGAGTGTACACAAATAAAAGTAGACCCTTTATAGTCTCTAATGATGTCTTACACTGGGATTTTATCAAAAGTTTTTTTTTTTTTAATAGTTATGGTGCTGTTTTTTTTTTTTTTTTACATCAGTAATGTTCTGAATATACACTCACCTAAAGGATTATTAGGAACACCTGTTCAATTTCTCATTAATGCAATTATCTAATCAACCAATCACATGGCAGTTGCTTCAATGCATTTAGGGGTGTGGTCCTGGTCAAGACAATCTCCTGAACTCCAAACTGAATGTCAGAATGGGAAAGAAAGGTGATTTAAGCAATTTTGAGCGTGGCATGGTTGTTGGTGCCAGACGAGCCGGTCTGAGTATTTCACAATCTGCTCAGTTACTGGGATTTTCACGCACAACCATTTCTAGGGTTTACAAAGAATGGTGTGAAAAGGGAAAAACATCCAGTATGCGGCAGTCCTGTGGGCGAAAATGCCTTGTTGATGCTAGAGGTCAGAGGAGAATGGGCCGACTGATTCAAGCTGATAGAAGAGCAACTTTGACTGAAATAACCACTCGTTACAACCGAGGTATGCAGCAAAGCATTTGTGAAGCCACAACACGCACAACCTTGAGGCGGATGGGCTACAACAGCAGAAGACCCCACCGGGTACCACTCATCTCCACTACAAATAGGAAAAAGAGGCTACAATTTGCAAGAGCTCACCAAAATTGGACAGTTGAAGACTGGAAAAATGTTGCCTGGTCTGATGAGTCTCGATTTCTGTTGAGACATTCAGATGGTAGAGTCAGAATTTGGCGTAAACAGAATGAGAACATGGATCCATCATGCCTTGTTACCACTGTGCAGGCTGGTGGTGGTGGTGTAATGGTGTGGGGGATGTTTTCTTGGCACACTTTAGGCCCCTTAGTGCCAATTGGGCATCGTTTAAATGCCACGGCCTACCTGAGCATTGTTTCTGACCATGTCCATCCCTTTATGGCCACCATGTACCCATCCTCTGATGGCTACTTCCAACAGGATAATGCACCATGTCACAAAGCTCGAATCATTTCAAATTGGTTTCTTGAACATGACAATGAGTTCACTGTACTATAATGGCCCCCACAGTCACCAGATCTCAACCCAATAGAGCATCTTTGGGATGTGGTGGAACGGGAGCTTCGTGCCCTGGATGTGCATCCCACAAATCTCCATCAACTACAAGATGCTATCCTATCAATATGGGCCAACATTTCTAAAGAATGCTTTCAGCACCTTGTTGAATCAATGCCACGTAGAATGAAGGCAGTTCTGAAGGCGAAAGGGGGTCAAACACAGTATTAGTATGGTGTTCCTAATAATCCTTTAGGTGAGTGTACTTTGTGTTCAGTTGAATGCCACTTTGGTGAATGTTTTTTGTTTTTGTTTTTTTGGTTACATGACAACAAAATGGCTACCCACATGTTTTACACCACACAACGTTGATTTGGTGGACAGAAGTTTTTAAAATATTATTCACATTAAAAAAATTCCCTTAGCATTTTTTTTTTTAAAGAAAGAATAATTTAATATTATTCCAAACGACATATGCCAAAACATTTTTTGTTTCAAGAATTTCAGCTTTTAATGAGACTTTTAATGTGATTTTTACCATCTCCGGACAGTTGCACCACATGACATTGTTTTACTTTAAGGCCCAGAAAAAATGGTTATGAACTTAGTCATTGAAACATGTTTATTATAGAAGAGGTGTATTGTTTTGTGTAATTGCTATTATAATGTATTTTCAAATAATTTAATAGATCTAGATAAAAAAGAAGAGAATTAGCTTTCCCTCATTGGCACACTCACATGGTATATGCCCAAACACCATAGCATAACCACTATTTGTTAGTGACAAGCTGAATAAAAAAATAAAATAAAATTTGAAATCCAATTCCAAAAACAACTGATACTGAAAATGTTTAACAATATCAAACACAAAGCAAGCACACTGTACAGAGACATTTAATAGTATTCTCAATCAAATACCATTAACAAAATCTTAAACGCCATGGAAATTTCTAGTGAATTCTAGAAAATCACATATTTCTTGAAATCACAAATGACTGAAAAAGTGATGAAAATAATTGTTCTAAAAGGGTGGGAACCCTGAATACAGTCATTTGTTTGCTGCAATACACCATTGAATCACCAATGAATCTAACAGAAAAAACTCACTTGTGATGAAAATAATGTCACAGTGCAAAAAAATGTTTTATTAACTAACTTAATTATCTTATTTATTTCAAACCAATCTGATAGAAAATCATCAACACTCTTTTCTCTTGCATTCCTGCAGGTGTCATCCATAAATGACTGTGTTCTCTTGGATTTCACAGCCATTAGTGGGGCAGAGAGAGCATTTGGGAGTCAGTTGCAGGCAGAAGATGAGTGGTAAACAGACGATTGGAGCACAGCCCGCCTCTGAGTGCTCTACAGTATGAACAGCACCGCACAGCCCCCTCACATTATCAATGGAGATGTGGCCGTTAGCTATGTGCTCGTCCCACTCTTCCTCATCATTGTGATCGGGATTGTCACTGCAGTGGTAGGTGCCATATATGATTTGTAAAACTGTTTCACTGTGTGCTAGTGTGACGGGAGGAATGTGATGTTGCATGATGTTGTAATTTGATTGTGGAATATGTGCAAGGCATAAGGTCTTTATTAGGCTGTGGATATGGAGTATTGGGTATACGCCAACGTTGTCTGCTGCATATTCCCTTGTGCAAAAAATAGCTGCATGTTTTGACATCTGCAGAGTTATCATTATTATCTTTTATAGCATGTTAAAGGGTGTTACAGGCATAATTTAGTATATTCTGAAAATATAGTAAAATTATAAAGTATCTTCTTTTTTACAGGTGACGTACATAAGAAGGAAACAAAGGTAAATAAATATTCTTTTAAAAGACATTAAGATTTCTGTATAAGATGTCAACAACTCTTCAACCTTGCTTCATATTGGTAGTTGACATCATGAACATCTTTTTCAACATCAAGATGGTATTATGTGGCGTGACAAAATCGATTTTTAGCAGCATTAGCAAATGTTTTTAGAATTAGAATTCAAGCATGTTTTTATGACCTCGCTTTTTGAGAGACTACATGGGATTATCCTATTCTTAAAGAGATGGTGCCGTTTAAGCACTTGTTCTACATATCAGTGTAAATCGGAGGTTTTCAATTGGTGAGGCGCGCCTTCCCTGGGACTCTCTGGCACCCCCCAGGGGAGGCGCGCCTCACCAATTGAAAACCTCTGATTACACAGGCGCAATGATGGGGAAAAAATCATAATATTTCACGTCTGCACACATCTGTCCTGCTAGCTTGTATGTTAAAGTGCGTGTTATGCATATGCTTGTTGCAAAATGGATCGCTTTGTAGTGTCTACAAAACAAAAGTCTAGGCCCAGCTAAAAAACAGAGGAAGCATGATCATAAATATTTCAAGTTGGGATTTTCGTGGACCGGTTCCAATGATGCGCCGCTGCCTCAGTGTGTTATTTGCAAATAGGTACTAGTAAATGATAGTATAAGACCCTGTAAGCTCCGGCGTCAAATTGAGGCCAAGCACTAGTCTGGTGGCCAAGCCACTGGAATTTTTTTGACAGAAAGCTGAAAGAATTGTAAACACAAAAGAGAGTTATCCAGACTTTTAGCTCTGTTAATACTAAGGCGATTGAAGCATCATATCGTGTTGCTTTACATATAGGACTGTTTCCCCACCTCACTTGAAAGGCTATGAAAGTCCTCATCCCCTTCACCTCCACTTACTTATGTGAGTGTGGGTTTTCCGCTTTGACCCTGCTTAAAAGCAAATACAGATCAAAGCTGCAGGTGGAGGACAATTTACGTTTATTCTTTTCTACCGTGCTGCCCCGCATCGATCACCTGTGCGCATCACAAAATTGGACACATTGTCCCCACTGATGTAGCGATGAAAATGAAGAGGCAAAATTGTCAATAAATTTTTTTCTTTTCTTTTTTCTTAACGTAGGCCTATATGGAAGTGATTTATACGCGTTTGATACTGTGATAAAACAGCGCTGTCCATCTCGCTGATGTAGTTTCATTACTGATGTTGATGTTTTCAAAGTTGAATTGGCTTAAGTAGCCTTATTTAATTGATATAACGTTAGTAGCCTGTGGCTGTTAATGAACATGTTTCCAGTTTAGTTATTTGACCGTCGAGGGTTATCTGTTCAGTGATCAGAAAATAGCACTATCGTAATAATAATAGCAATATCGTAACTAATAGCAATATCATGACGATCTCGTTCTATGTCTGATTTTGTTGGTTCTTTGGTTATAGGGCTGTTGAGAATACTTCATTTCGTTTTTTGACTGTGGAGGATTCTGTTCAGAAGGCTAATTTTAACAGTTTAACAGTCCCAATTGCTTGAATGTGGTAAAAATGTGTTTCTAAGTATGTGTTCACAATATATTTTAAAAAGAAAGACAAACATGTTTAAAATGTTTTGAAAAAATATAACCTATTTCAAAATGAAACTAAAATAAAAAAATAAAAAAGTTTATTTAAATAAAAAAAATGTTTATATTGATTAAATAAATTGAGTGGAACATAGCCTAGCAATACTAATAATATTACTACTTCTACTACTACTAATAGTAGTAGCCTAGTAGTACCAATAATAATAGCATAAGTAGTGGTTGTGTTGGCTGTTTTCAAGTTATCTAGGGGGAGGCTCACTTTCACCCAATTTGAAAACCGCTGGTGTAAATAATTGTAAATATTACAAGTTATGCATGTAAACAACGTGAGCAAAATGGACATTATAACTGAAATAAACCCAAACGAATTGAAGTTGAATCAAAATCTAATCGAATCCTGATATTGTGTTATATCGATATATTGCAAAATATCAAATTGTGACATATGTATCGAGATATGTATCGTACCGTGAGGTGTTTGCTGATACCCTGCCCTAAGTATAGTATAATATTTTTTATGCTGCAGCTCGTCATCATTTTATGTTTTTTCTCTATTGAATCCGTTTTTTGCAATGCAGTTAAATGGTCCTGCAGTGTGACAAATTAATTAGCAAACTAACCATATTTCATGAAGTCTCTCTATTAATATAAACTCATAAAAACTGCATGTAGAATAACTGTCCAAAGTCTGGACTTTACATTATTATTATTTAAAACATTACTGTTTACTGCCTTGAAACGGTCAAAGTTGTTTGTTCATAGCAAAATACGATTTAAACAGCTTGTGTGCGTGTGTGTGTGTGTGTGTGTGTTTAGGATTGATAGACTTCGGCATCAGTTGCTACCGGTCTACACATATGACCCAACTGAAGAGTTGAACGAGGCAGAACAGGAAATTCTTTGGAAAGAGGAAGACACAAAGGTACTCCATCAAGTAATTTGATCCTGTTGCGTCAAATGAAAAACACTGATGTCTAAGGCTGATATCTTCTTATAGAGTGCAGATGTGTGAATACTATACACCTTACCTTTAGAAGAAACTGATTGAAAACATTAAGTGCATCCGAGAGTGTGCAAGAGGTTATTTTGTGGTACTCACATTGCAGCCAAGTGGGCCGACTCACTGAACATCCACTTGACCGTCTGAGGAAGCTGAGCGGAGTGCCTTTTTTGTTTCTTTTTGTGCTGGTTCCGCTAGTGACTGATGTTTGTTTTGTGGAGGAACACCTTTGGTATAGTTATGTGGATGACTCTACATGATCTTTGTGTTTATTCCACCTATTGGCTGGAGTTTGTTTTATAGATTATCTTCTGTTGTGTAATTTTGTCTCACAAAATTTGTATGGCATCACCGGACTTGAGCAATATGACAGCAAATTTGTTGCGGGGGCTCTCGTAAGTGTACATGGACTTTGAGTTTAGAGGGATGGACGCCGGTTGGCACTGTTGTTTGCGGGATTTTAGCGCACGTTTTTATTTTTTCTGTTTGTTTGGTTTGGGGTTTGATTTTTGTACTAATGTTAGAATGTGGTCTTTATAATTTTATTTTACAATCTATTTTTTCTAATATGTCAAAATGTCAAATGTTAGTACGAGTGGATTGTTTCTCTCCATGTGGAATGGGAATGAGTTGGGGCACCCCATGAAAAAGAAGGAAGGTTATTTCTCTTCTTAAATGTAAGAAATATGATATAGTGTTTCTTCAAGAAATGCATCTTTCCCCGTAGGAAGCTGAAAATTTTTGAAAGATATGTGGTGGACATGTTTTCTTTAGTGCTGGCTCAAGTAAGAGTAGGGAAGTCATTACACTGATAAGTAAACATCTACAATTCAAATGTCTCAAACAGAGTAAAGATAAATTAGGAAGAGTCATTATTGTTTAGCAGAAATTCAGGGGCAAAGTCTGATTTTGGCTAATATTAACACATCGAACACTGATGATCAGGGCTTTTTTATAGATCTTGAAGGGATGCTGCAAACTGCTGGCACCCCTCATGATATAATATTGGGAGGAGATTTTTCTATTGATGTACTCAGTCCTTGATCATTGTGAAGTAAAAGTGTGTAAGCCCCCAAGAGCAACATTGAGACTTCACAGGATGTGTAAAAATCTTGGGCTTACAGATATTTGGAGACTTTTGAACCCATCTGGTAGGGACTATAATTGTTTTTCAACAGTCCATAAGATTGACTCTAGAACAGATTTTTTTTTAATATCCAAGTCCCTCATTTCATCTGTTGTTGATTGACCAATTGGAAATATCTTAGTCTCAGATCACACCCTGGTGAGTTTAGAGGTGTTGCCACATATGGAGAAAAGGAAATCATATAGTTGGTGCTTTAATGTATCCCTTTTGCAAAATCCTGAATTCCAACAAATGTTAAAGGCTGAAATCAATGTTTATATGAAGTTAGGTCACAACCCGTTATCTTGCATTTGCACTCGGTATGGACAAAAGTGTCCAGAATGTTTAATTCGGACATTTATTTAATTGTGCATCGATCATAAGGCTGAACCCAAAATGATGTATTAATAAGTCCCCTTTCTGCTGGTCAGAGTGGATTGTGAGGGAGCAAGCTAAACTAAATTTAATAAGCTCGGTGACCTATATGAGAGTGAAGTGTTGAGATCTTTGAAAATATGGTTCAACATTTTGTGATTCCCAGGTCTCAATTATTTAGGTATTTACAGCTGTGCCACCTGCTCTGTACTATTTAGGGAGTAGCATACACCCCCCTTAAGCAGCAGTTACTCTGGGAGTGGTGATTATTGTTTTGGAAAAGGTCATGAGGCATCAGTGTATTACTCACTGCCAATTCAGAGTCTGGGGGATGAAGCTTCAGCTTCTCTCAAGAGATTATGGAGAAAGATTTATATTTGGTATTGAAGGAGGGAGTGTGGGGTACGATTCTAAAAAACGTCGAGGGGGGGGGGGTCTAATGTATATAATTTGATTCCATATTTTATTTTGTGTTTGTTTGATTTATAAATGGAATAAATAAAAATGGTTAATAACAAAAAACTATGAAATAACACAAATGGGAATGATGTAGTGAACAAGAACATGTTAATATTTTGCTTCTCAAAATTATTATAATTTTTTTTAAGAAATTCACATGTAAATACTGTAACTGTAATTAGATCATAAGAAACATACATTCAGTCAAGTGTGTCCAACATTGTACGTCAAGTTTTAGAACCAGTCTCTATGTGCAAAAATACATTTACTCTGTAAAACCAGGAAGTGGAAATTGTGATTTTCTTTTTTAATTTGCTTGTTAGCTTTTATAATTATTTATTCATGTTCCAAAAGGTACTTTATCACACTTGCCATAAATATGTCTTAATGGCCCTGAAACTGCCATGTGTTTAGCATTATTTATATTAAAGTTTATATTTTGTCCTAATTACTATAGAACATTTTATTTCACTGCTTATTGCAATATATAAAGTGACAAAATGCACATTCCAGTGCTAAAGTGTGATATTTCAACCAGTGCTGGGTGTAATCTGATTAAAATTAATTAGTAACTGTAATCTGTTATACATTTTTAGTCAAAAGTAGTGTAATGCATTACATATTTTAATTCTTATAATCAGTGAGTGACCTTCACTAAATTTAATAACGTATAAGTATATTACTTGAGTAGTATACATACTGTATTTCTTAAATAATATTTTCTGCGAAAAATGTTTTAGAAAAGGAACTATAAAGTCATTAGTAATGTGATTACTTTCCAACGAATTACTCATTACACATTTTTAGAAGTAATTTATAATGGATTAGCTTTTTGTTTAACCAACACTGATTTACGAATGCAGGTTTTTAATATTTTAAATAAAAAATCAGATTTTAATCTTTTCCTATTTTATAAACATACACAATATAAAGTGACAAAAAGAAATCAAGCAATGATTTATCACAATTACACACTGCCAGCAGTAATGCACATTTTCTGCAGTATGTCATTGCTCATAACATCAAGTTTAAAATGGGTATTTTATTTTTATTTGTATGTATTTCTATGCAAACATTGTGATGTGTAGCTACTGTATGCTCTATAATCATTTACATTTCATGAATGTGAACATCGATCAGTTATTTTTTTTCTCTTTCTAGGTGGTAAAGGGTTGGATGAGGACTTATCAGCAGCAGCGACCCCTTGACCCGCTGTCAAAGGATCGTGACGCATGAAAATGAAGGTTTGCTGCATGAAAGACCCATTTCCGTGTAAATTTCTCTATATTAACGTTTTTGTGATTTTGCACACAGTCTGGGAGCCTTGTTAATAATTAGTCTTTAACTATAATTAAATATTGTGAAAGCAGCTATAAAAGTAGTTTAATGACAGTCAAGCTACTAACAAAAAAGAAGTTAAATGACCAAAGTTCTGCCAGGAAACTTTGTGGCGTAAGCTGATAGGTTCTTTGAACTTGTTATCTGTTAGCCAATGGCTCACTAACATGTGACATGTTAAGCCAATCGGCTTGCATTGTGTGAGCTGATTGGTCCTTTGACATGGCTAACCAATCAACCTGGTCTCTCTCTGTCTTACATCTAAATTGTTAAGTTTTGCAGATAAGGTGGTTTCTCACGCTGCAAGAGTTTTTCACTAAAAACCCACCTCCACCCCAGCTTCACCTGTCTATATATGCTACATGGGGAGTCAAAGTCCCTTATAAGACGGTTTAGGTGAGTGTGTTTGATTTCTCCCTCAAGGCTGCAATGCTACTCATTGTAAAATGTTGGCCATTTCTGGAAAAGCTACTGTCATGCTACTGAAAATTGTTAATAGCATCGCTACTTTAATTTAGTTAATCCCCAACACTTCTATAACTATAATATAATGTCTAATAACATAATTGTCTCATGGCATTTGCCTGTATTGCAGATTTAGAAGATGGAGTATTTTGAGCAATAAACTACTGATTTACCTTTGGCCATTTGAAGCAATGAGTCTCAAACAGCTTTTCAGGCCCTCTGTGTCATGAGAAGTCTACAGGACGCTCGTGACTCCTCACACAGCGTTGGATGGTACTTTTTCACCTCAGGTTACTTCCTGCAAATATGGTCCAATATAGTGCCACAATTTCACCTCAGAAGAGCAGCAAATTTGTTGTTTTTGAACAACTCTCGGTTTACTAAGACTCAAGAAAGACTTTCTCTGTTATGATTCTTTATTTATTCTAGTTTTATGAATTATGCTGATGTTCTGTGCTATTAAATCCCTGTCCGAGCCATTTCATATTAGCCATATTGAGTATGCATGAATGTAATGTGTTCTGGGTGTGTAAACCAAAACCATGCTGGGTTACAGTGGCTAGCTGGTCCTTTAAACCAGTTGTTCTCAACTAGTTTAGCTGTAGGTCTCAAATATTATAGTGCCAAAATTGTTTATCATACAAATGTAAATATATGTCCTTTAAATCAAAATTTTTATGGTTCCATGCACTTTGCAGACAGTAATTCACTGCACAAAACACATTGCGGTCAGCTCAAACCATGCAAGTAACCCGTCTTTAAGTATTTATGTAGTCTTGGTTGTGTTTTATCTAAAGCTGTTTTCAGAATTGGATAGATTGTTTGGACAGAAAATGATTTTGATTGAGGGCACGTCATTTTGGCATCTGCAAAATTTCACTAGCTTCAATGTCCAAATGATGTGATTTCAAATACTGAACAGTTTTATTTGATGCACTGCTTTACAAGTCATCAAAAGATATGGAAATCATTTCCTTCTCCCTTTTTAAATGTTAATGATAAGCCTATTTATTTTGCTATTCTTACACTACTTGTCCATTTGTGTGAAAGAATTTCACTCAATACCACCTGAAATGCTAGAGGTCGGTCGCTGGGGGTGTGTCGGTAAAACGTACAGTTGTGTGGGTATGTTTAGTCATTACTTTTCATATCCTTTAAAAGTTTGATTTCAGTCAGACTAAAATAATATTTTGAAAATGCGATTGTAGCCTGGCTACAGCCAGCATGTAAACACGTTAATTGGACCACAATTGGCCTCTGCGTAGTGTGCAGAGTTATAGGTATATTAAAAAAGTGTCTACGTCACTTCCAACCCCTTCTAGTATAAGTGCAAAGGAACAGCAATGGAAGCCAAATGGCCAACTTGGAAACTCGTGCGGAAATCCTCAAAGTTAATGATAAGCATTCACTTTTAAGCAAAAAAAAAAAACATTACCTGATAATAAAACTTGTTTAGTACACGTTTGCTGAGATGGGTGTTATATACTAGGGATGTCCCGATCTAATTTTTTTTGAGAATGAGTACGAGTACCAATACTTTCTTTCTGATACTTTCCGATACAGTTTTTTCGACAGATATATATATATATAAAAATATATCAACAGATTATTTCAGTTTTATCATCAAAATGGTGTTTAAATGAATTAATTTATTTAAACTTTAGTCAAATTAAAATATAACAATTAATTTTCAAGATAATTTTGTATTATTTTTATCAAATAAAGTGCTTATATACAGAACCTCACAGCACAATCCAAAATACAGCATTGGAGTTTTACTGTCAAATAAAGTGCTGCATAACAGAGCATCACAAATGTAATATATTGCTTAAATATAATACAATTGCCATTTATTTATTATTAGTAGTAGTAGTAGAAATACAGTGAATATTACTTAACTTCACAATAGTGATATATTTCTGTCAAATTTGTTTTATTTAAATTGAGCTTTTATTTTGACAGAGCTTTTATTTTGAAGTGTTTTTGTGTGATAATGGTAGCTTTTTAGTCCTGAAAAGCCTGTCGCTACATGACTCAGTGATTATTAAACTGCAAAAGCCTGCTACTGAATTAAATAAGTATGTACTTTGTATGTGCCTCATGCTACAAAGTGAATTTGCGCTCCGTTCACTGTCATCACTGAGCGCTTGATGCTCATGATGGTATTTTCCCAGTATGAGTCAAGAAGATGCTTTAAAAGGTTAGTGCGGTGCAGCTGGCGTCGGCACAACACTGTCTCCACACATTCACTAGTGCTCTGCTCACATTTGAAGCACGCTGCACATACAAAGTGAACTATACATTTATTTCATTAAACTGCAGCTTTTGCAGATAAATAATATAAAAATAAAAATCTCACTAGGACATAACTTGATTAGAATTTGCACGCTGATTGTTTACGTAATGACATTCGTAAGTCAGATTGTATCGGTTTTTGGTATCGGAGCATTTTTACGAGCTAGAGTACATGAGTGTGGTATTGGACCATATTCAGATAATAGTAACGGTATCAGAACATCCCTGTAAAATACGGAAATGATCATCTCTTTTGATAATCATACACATGTAGAACAAATTTAGCATTGCATAGTATAGTTTTTTTCTCTGCAATTTGGTTGCTGGGAGATGATTCCGTTGACAGAGCTAACACCTGCTAAGCTAACGGAAGCATTGCAGTCATGTTTCCCTATCTTGGGCAATGGAATGCTTGTTCGGAAATATCAAGTAGGAATATAACACATCCAACTTTGAATGGAACGCGGCATAAGATTGTTTCAGTACAGTCATTAAAATCATCATTTAGCCTATGCATGTTTACAGTGAAAAAATTATATTACTTATATTACTTGTATATTATAACTTATATTAACCAATGTAACTTTGGTTAACTAGTCTAAAAAGTCTATACCCTGTGAGAGCTGCATTTGAAATCTAAATTAAATATAGTAATGTTGTAATATGTAACAATAATCATGTTTAATCATGTTTAGTTCCATCCAAGAATCCAAGTTAATTATGTAATTTATGCGAAAAATCGGAATACCTCAAAACCAATTTGCGAATAAAGCAGCATTTCCATTCCCATTTGTTCAAGTTACAGCCACTGTGGCTGGTTTATTAAATGTAATGAAATAATTGTGGTTTAGAGCGTGCAAACAAAATCCACTGACGAACCTCATGTTTGCTAGCGTTAGGCGGCCAGTGTGTTATATCTTGAGCAAAAACGCACCACGCAGTTCTGGTAAGTAATAGTAACCAATCTAATCTAATCTAACATCTAATATCAATCATTTTGATGACAGGATTTTATGATATTAGCATGCTGGCTAGTTTAGTTCTGAGTGAATTATTCAGTCACATGACTTGAGGCAAAGTCATGTGACTTTTTTGATGCGCTTCTTTGAATTTATGTTAAATGTGTTTCCAGTTTATGCGCACGTCTTCTTTTCGAAAAAATTAAATGTATCCACCAGCAAACGTATATGTGTTTTATGCGCATTTTTGGATCTTGGTGTTTCCAATCAGCATTTTTATGTTATATCCCAACATTTGCATTAAACTACATGGATTAAAAAGCAGCAAATGTGATTTAAGAACTGAATACAGCAAGAACTCAAGCAGTATCATCCAATTTTTTAACTCTTTTGACCGATGTCGCTGCCTTTTCCACATAGGCATTTTTCGCTTGTCATTTGCATAAAGTTAAGCATTTCTCAACTTTTGACGCTCTTAGCATTCGTCCCTCTCTGTTTGCAATCCCTCACGCGAGTGTGTCGCTCAGCTCCCATTGAGAATGAATTTAAAATGCCTGCTCACGTCGCACCAGTGGACACATACTGTAACTATTTAAGTTTTTATTGTTAATTTCATTTTATTATTTGCATTTAGCATTGCGACCCTAAATGAACTGCCACCCATTTTTTTTTGTCATGACGTATGACCAACCAGTTGAGAATCACTGTTTTAAACTCACAGCTCTCTGAAAAATGTACTTTAGCCTGCATGAATGCCTGCATGTGATTGAGATTTTTACCACAATGGGATAGTACAAAATGACTGAGCAATATTTATTTTCTGTTTTTTATTTATTTGGACAAAATACAATGTGTTTAATGACATGTTTTACAGTCGCTAGAGTGCACTTGCTGTTAAAGATGTGTTACTGAGTGAAGATTATGTGCAAATGTGTTCCACACCTGGTGGTAGGAGGTCAAACCAAAGCAAAGCCAATGAACTCTACTTGGCCAAAAGTATACGGTAACTCCTTCTCATTAACATGTTTGGCTATTTTTAGCTACACCCTTCTAATAGGTACATACAATGAGGTATACAGCCAAGCAAAAAGTAGAATGAGGAGTACCGAACAGTTCAGTGACTTTCAACACAGCACTGTCATAGGATGCCATCGGTTAAATGAGTCTGATGTGGAAGAACTTGACTGGCCTGCACAAAGTCCAAAACTGAACCCTATTGAACACCTTTGAAACAGTGACTGTGAATCAGATCCCATCACCCAAAATCAGTGTCTGACCTCACTGATGCTCTTGTGTCTGAATGGGAGCAAATCATTAAAAAGAGTGGAAGCTTTTATAGTTTCAAAAAGAGGACAAACTCACTATTAATGCCAATGCTTTTGAAATGAAATGTTCAACAAGTACATATGGGGTGGTGTTTGGGTGTCTACATAATTTTTCGCCATGTTGTGTATGTTCAGAGTTGAGGGCTATTGATTATTGCCCCTGAATTAAAACCTACTGTTTAACGTACTGTTATTGATTAAACTGCTGCGCTAAGTACTGTTTATTTGTATTCCTTAAAGGAATGTTCCGGGTTCAATACAAGTTAAGTTCAATTGACAGCATTTGTGGCATAATTACAACGAAATGTATTTCGACTCGTCCCTTGTTTATTTTTACAGTAAGGAAGTTACAATGGGAGTGAATGGGGCCAGCCCATAAACTTTAAATTAGTCAAATGTTTAATACATAAACATTTAACTTATTAACATGATTGTGTGGGATAGAATATGCTTCCGTTACATGTACCTGCTTACAGGGTTTACCAGTGTTGCTTCTTCATGACAATAAAGTTGTAATATTGGATACAACTTTACCAGACTGATGGTGCACTCAAGTCATGTCGGAAAGATCCTATTTACGAGCACACATAAACGTCACCATAAAGTCGTAAAAGTCGAGTTGGGAGTGTCAATTTAAGAATCATGGTGGAAGCTAATTGTTTTGGGTAATAATTCAGTTTTATTGAGGATTTTGACTACAGTTTAGTTTGTATGCCTTTTTTGTAATGTTAACGAATAATAACTATAAAACATGCCAGAAAGTATGACTCATTAAGCTGGTTTATGCAGCGACAAGCGTTTGCAACAAAACAACATTTTCCATCATTAAATGTGGTCACACAAGAATGATCAAATTGGTAGAAAAAGCATCAATTGCACACCTAATGTGTGGCTTTCCTTTTATTTTGTTGCATTGGTGCTTAAAAAGCTTTCTGCCTACACTATGTGAAAAAGAAAGAAATATGAAATTGCAAAACGGGTGGGTTCTTTCCCATTAAAGAACACGCATCACATCGTATTTACGATTACGACCTCATCATCAAGGACTTGAACGCACCATGATCTCACTGTGAATTTGGCGACAGTAGGTCAAAAGTTCTTCAGTTGCTGAAATTTGTCTTTGCTAACCAAAATTTAAACCATTGCCCCCAGTGGCCGAAGCTGGACGTTTTTTTTTTGCATTTATGGGCATATGTGGGCTCTAGTTTTAGGTGAAATGTCCACAGAGTGGCACCAAAAGTGAGCTGTATTTATTTGTCAGCTCTACCCCCAACCCTTAACCTAACTGTCAGTTGAGTCAAAATTTCATCTTAGACGGAAAATGCAAGCGCTGAATTGAGCTCGTCATTGATTATGTGAATGCGATTAGTTTGTGGATTACCCGTGTCTCTGAGAGTGCTCGAGCAACATGCTATCAGTTGTGCCAAATGAAAAGGTTAATACATTTGAATTAATGCAAAATAAAATGTCTGATTGGAGATGACGCTTGTTAGTAATTCTGCAGAATGGGGCCGATGTCAGGGTACTGGAATATTCTGCAGCAACATCTCGACTTCCCATGTAATCGTGTTGACTTTACAGATAAGGTTACTAAGAATATATTGTTTACATCTTGTGGACATACTTTTGAAACTTTTGTGCAAAATACACATCTGTGTATTTTCATGTTTTATGGACTGGCCTCATTCACTTCCAAGTGCCTTACTTACTTAGCTTTTTCTATTTTAAATAAACGAGAGGCAGGTTGAAATAATTTTTGTGGTAACATTATGCCACAAATGCTGTCAAATATGCTAAACTTTTATTGAATCTGCAGCATGCCTTAAAAGTCAACCTGATACAGCACTCACAACCCATTTCAATTTCATAATGTGACAGACAGTTGAAAATGTAGGTGTGTGTGTGTGTGTGTGTGTGTGTGTGTGTGTGTTTTATCCATCTGGAATTGACTGGATGATGAAAAGTGAATCACTGGATTGTGAAGGACTCTCCACCTTAAACACATTTTTGAGGATAGTTCAATTTTCCAAAAGTATTACACTAAATGTATTAATTTTTCCAGTTTCTTTTTAAATACAATGCAATGTTGAAGATACTGTGAATGATGTCTGGTTTGCGAAGAAATAAATCAGAAGGAATTGTTAATCTTTGTCAATATTTTAAGGAAGTGCCGTCTTTACTGACCTTTTTTAGTATGTAACTTAAGTCCTGTTGAAATGAGCTTGCGTCAACCAGTTAGAAATCTGTAATGGGGTGTCTTATTGTTTCTTAATGATCACAGAAGTATTGTGGTTCTTGTATTCCAATAAAACAATTATTTTTACAATTGTGAATATGCCAGTGGCACATGTAAGGATGGATGTTTATATTCAGGAGTTTCCAAAGGAAGTTTGAGTTGGTTCACTGTATGGAAAGAAGGGTTGATCTCGATAAATTGGATGCAGGCAGGTGTAAAACGAGTCCGGATTTTGTAATGCTGTACCAGGTTTAACCCATTTGAACTTGAACTTGTTAGGCAAACTATATGGGTCCATCTGCAGGATGGGTGAAACTTCTGTCAAATAGCTCAATGCTGAAATGTTTTCATGTCCACAGTTGTGAGATCCTCTTGTTCAAGTGTCAGCTTAAAAGATGGAATGGTGACACACAGTTTGCATAATTTAAGGTACCACCCATGTAATGACAAAATGTTTATTTTTACAAGCCTATTTGTGTATTTTTTGTTGAATCTCTATAATTAAAGTTGTCGCTTTATTAAATCATCTATTTTATTTAGTTAGTCTAAAGGGACAGTTCACAGAATTCATTCATTTCTATTGCAAGCTGGCTTTTTGAGGAGACTTGAGCGACAGCGACCATTGAGCGATGTGACAAAGTGGAACAGTGATCTGCTGCCTGATAATAATCTATTGACGACCAACAGAACACACTTGGAGGCGCTTTGCGAGCTCTAGCCTAATAAGACCTTTATTCACAGGTGTGTCATATATCATTTTTACTCAGATTATTGTAGTCAATTTACAATAATCTGCTTTAAGGTTCTCTTTCTTTCTCTTACTGAAAGACCTGTACAATTTTAACTTTTAGACAAGGTTTTGTTAAAAAACGTTATAGTTTGTCTCTACAAACTTTACATTTCTAGGTCAGTACTTTTGTACCACACAAAATAAAATATCAATATCATCTTTTTCCCCAACCACCTAAGCCCAGTTATTTTTGTAATATTGGGGAGAAATGCAGTTATAGCAATGAATAATATAATGTTTTTGTTCGACTGTACTTTTCATACAAAGTGTAAACCTATAAAGCCTATATGAAATAATAGTCAGAAAATTCACATTTCACAGGAAATTTCACATTGAGGGGGCCTTTTATAAGTTGACAGCTGTGGGGGCCACATATTCAAACACATTTAAACCCGTTTTCAAAGTTGATGGTCTGCCAGACCTTGCAGATTACTTTTTAGTAACTTACCAACACAGATTCTCTGCAGAAATACACATTCTTGAGATCTAAAATGGAATTTCAACTAGTTAAAGCAGTTATTTTTGATAGAACTGCAATAGATTTTCACAAATTCACGTTATTGTAACCATAAAGCACACTTTCTATGATAGCTTTATTACTCTTAAATTTATAATCATGGATTTAAGAGGTTGTTTCTTTCAAATATACATACACATTTAGACAAATACCTTAATGGACCCCCAGGAATCCAGAGAAGAAAATGTTCCAGGAATTAAATTACATATTTATTTAAAAAAAAAAAAAAAAAAAAGGAGGACATCATACACCGAAATATGTACGAATCCTTTATTACCATTTTGAAAATAAATTCCTGCAGTCCACAATAGAAAATGCAGAGTGCATACATTGAAAAGACTGATCCCAAACCAGTTCTGTGCACGAGCACATTAAAAAGACATCAATATTGAGGGGGTATGTTAAAAACCATTCTAACAGCTGAAGTACCATAATCTATTAAATGGTGGCTCAGAGCTAAGGAACTAGCAGGATGTAGTTTATTACAAAATGAGGAGCCCTAACCTTTAGGTGCGACAAAATCATTTTGTCCATAATACATCAAATTAAGAAATTAATTCAGTGCACCAAACGAGTAATGTATACAAAACACAAACCTATACCACAGTCTATGAACATGTTTTGCATCTCTTTGACTCAATGCAGTAATTCCTGTGGCATGTCCAGATGGATATATATGCAAAACAAAGAGTTTCTGTTCATTGATGTGTACACCACTGTAAGCAAAACCAGTTATAATTTAAAAAGACAAACTGAAAACCACACTAAAGAGAATGGATCAAACACTGCACTTGGAAAGAAAGAAACACTCTTGCCAAAGGCTGCACTGAGACCAGTTGAACATTGTCAGGTAAGAAGAGAGGAGTTAATCCGTCATAGGCTGTTGTACAGTGAGGTATGAACATGACGGTCAAGTCCAGAGTAGAACTGACCTGGTTGCAGTATTCCGGGTTTTATTAACCATGTTTGTAGCAGCAAAGTTCTGAGAGGAGACCCAGTCACTGGACCGATCAGCGTTCCCTGACATGGAATTTAACACGTCAAACAAGCACAAAAAAAAAAAAAAAAAAAAAACATTAGGCGAAAGCTAAATGATCAAAGCTATCCGAGTGGACTGTAAGAGGACAGGAGTAATGTAGCTGGGAGGTTAAAGGAACTTTAGAGCAAATGGAATGATCTATTTAACCAAAAAAAAAAAAAAAAAGTCCCTTAGTTTGTCGTATCTCAAATTAGGGACCGATGTACAATTAAAAATCATTGTTGGTGTCTAAAATCACTTGTGGTGCCATTAAAAATGAAGATGAATCTGCTATAATTCAATCTCTTACTAAATTAAAAATCTAGCATCGTTTCCAAATCCAACATTTCCAAAAATGGCCAGATAAGCAAACTGTTTCCTAGCATATCTATTAGGCGAAATCTGATTGTGTCGAGAATGAAGGGGAACTAAATATAGCATTTGCGCACCCCCAAAATTTATCAGGAATTATTGAAATCTTCATGGTGACTGGTCAGCAGAGGGTGATATGAAAATCAAAACAATGCATTTTATAATATGTTGATTACAATGAGTTAAGTCCTCTAGAGATTATGATCACACAAAAGTACACAATTTTATTTCTAGCTCGAGTCACAGAGTAGCTAAAAAGTATATCTGGAGACAGAGTTAAAAATCGCACACAACCAAAGTAAAAACAAACGAGTAGGTCAATTCACCTTTGTCCAGTACACAATGACATGAATTTCACACAGCCTGCCAGATCTCGTAAAAATAACGAACTTGAATTCTTCCGACACCTGGAACTTTTGTACAGAGAATTTTTTTTTTTTAAAATCTGCAGTATTTCGCAATCGATTTATGTCAGGTTGCCATTGGAGCATATCTTTGTCCAGTATAAAATGACAGATGCTTTCAACCAATTACCCAGTGAGTGCCAGACATATGCATACACGTTTGCATGCATCTGTGAATGAACATACAGTATTTTGAGTCTTTTTTCCAGTGGTGTTACACAGAAGGCGCAGGAAGTGTGCTGGGCTCCCAGACACTTGGGGGGCATTAGAGCGTACAGGTGAATTGGAGAGGGAGGGTTTGCACTAGTTTAAGGGGGAGGGATTCAGTCCAGCTCTGGTCTACAGGAAGAAATAACGTTGGATTGTGAGGTAGCGCGAGTTCCTAATTTACTGTTCCTCTTCCTCCTCCTCTTCCTCAGAGGACTTAGATGGCTGCTCCTCCTCCTGGAAAGAGAGCATACCTGCATTACAACATGCAAAGCCATACAACATGGGATGTAATCGTGCAATTCATTTTTAATGTAAACCCTTTTCTGATCTTAAAGTTTAGAGGTGAAGGTTAAGACCATTATTGGTGATAGTTATGGAAATCCCATGATTCGAATATTTACCATAACTCTTTGGGCAGAAATAGACAGACCTGGCAATATACAATATTATACTGATATCTTGGTCATGATAGATATTGCGATTATTTACAACTAGTGTATTGTGATCAAAACTGGACTTACGCTTCATGCAATTATATTCTTGGCTCATTCCAATTTGGACTTGCTCTGAGCAGTGCTCAAGCGAATCATTTAAATTTAATGTGAAAAATTTCAACTAAAAATATTGAATCTTGGAGTGAAAATATTTTGATGGCATTTCGAGGGAAAATAAATAATTGTACATCTTTCAAGTTCTGATTTCACCCCACCCCAAATAATTATAACATGCACAAAAAAAAATAACTGCATAAAAATCACCCTTCATGAATGAAGTCACTGACTTGACATTCTCATGTTTTCCCTGATCTCCAAGCAACCAGGCTAAACATTGTGGAAATGCCCACAAGACTTGTGCTAAAACTTCATGAATAAATCTAAAGGTGAGCTGTTTGGATGATTAAAGAAAATGTTCTGGCTTTTAAAATGTGTCTATGATGATGAGCAGTGAGACTCAAAGCGAGTGGTTTCTGAGAGTCAACTTGCAGGATTCCTGTGAACTATGTTTGAATGAGGAAAACCACTGCCAGGATTGTGCCTCATGTGACAGGAATTCAGGGCTGATGACTACATACTGAGCCATCTAGGAAACGGGGTGGCACTGGGTTCTGCCCGATTACATGCCAAACTGACCAAAAAAAGTTTGAGACATTTGATGTGCTCTCAAACAAAACCTACAAGAGATAAGGAGGCTGAACTACTTCAAATAAATCCCTTTTGATATGGAGCGAAATATTTTTGATTGTTGGCATCGGCAACCTCCCATCTCAAACAGTTTTTAAAAAGCTTAATTTAAAAAAAAAAAAAAAAAAAAAAAGTGCATTGGGTGGAGCTCAAACAAGATACTCACCACTTTCTTGGGTCTTCCACGGCGTTTCGTCCCTGCAGGTGCCGAAGCTGCAGCTGCTCTCTGGGAGAGAAGGAGAGAATAAACATGTAAGAGTGCTGAACTTGCAGATGAGCACAAGAGGCCGCTGGTGAGCTCATGTTGGCAGGTGGCCCGAGGGCAGCGGGTTCATTGGCCATTATATTGGAAACGGACATGAGCAGCACGCAGTGCACTCCAGTTTGCTGGCCACCTGGCCCAGAGCTGAGAGACAGCTGGTACAACTGGGGGGGTTGGTGGGTCAGCTGTTGTCATGACAATAGATGGAGGGGGAAGGAATAGTGGAAGTGGGGTTATCATCTCGAAGACTGCTCTGCTGCCTGTGCACCTGCAATGCACAGCGCTTGATATGTCACAGGAAACTAGCATGCAGTAAGGAGTCAACCGGAACAGAGAAGTGTTTTTATTTTTTTTACAAAAACAAGACTGCTCTGATTATAGTAGTTTTAAATAGAAACCACATAACAATTAGGAGCGGCAAAACATCTAGATGCCAATCTAGAAAATATACCAATATGTAAATAACAATGCCTTAAATTTTAAAGCAACAAATTTAGAATAATAAAAAGAAACACCTGTGGTTAAGTTGAGAGCCGGAAACCAAGGTAAACAAATGTATGACAGTTGCTTTGTTTTCTTTAGATCTATGTAGCTGCTGTACTATCATATAGCAGCTGAGAAACATCTACTCACTTTGCTCTTGCTTACAGCGCCACTTGGCTTGTTTTTGCTGCCCTTCGGTCTTCCTCTGGGTCTCTTGGGTGTTGGAGATCCACTTGGTTCCTGCTGCGAGAAAACAGCACATGTAAATTGAGATTCAAACACTGAACAAATAACTCCTGATATTAAAGGAGGATAAATAACCGTCATCAATACCTGTTCACAGGTGAAATGGAGTTCAAACAATTCTCATGTGATCAGTTTTAAATGTTAAGTGGGCAACCCAGATATTGTGTAAAGAATATGTCCTGAAAGATATAACCTGAAACATCAGGGTTTTTTCCCAAACCCGTGTGTTACCTCAAGAACAGGAAACCAAGTTTACATCAATGAGTAAACAAGGAATATAATGGAAGACATTTCATTGAGTTTGTGAAAGCATTGCACACATTAACAATGAACATCATGCCTACCATGCTAAAGTGTGCGAGGAAAAAAATGTTAGCTGTTGCACAAGTGTAACTTTTTATTTTCTTAACTGCAGCACATTTTGTATCCCGAAACACATTTCAGCTGCTCCAACTTCAGTGTTTACATTTTTACCAGCATCTACAGTTCTTGTTAAGCCAGTAAGTGATGATAGGTAATATCAAATGTTTGTCTTGTTTCATATTACTAGAGGTGTACAGTACAGCTGTAATCTTGAACCTTGCATGCTATAAGTGGAAAAGAGCAAGTGCTTTCTCCTCAAATAGTAGCATGTCCTCAGAATTAGTGCAATTAAACAATATTTTAGTTTGTGAAGTGTGGACATTGCCCACGGAGATAAAAATCAAACCACTCATTGGCTTTAATACTGCTTAAAGCACTAACTGTAGTGCTACTATTGGTGTTGGAGCGCAATAAGACAAGTTTGGCAAAAATAAACTAGTTTGGTTAGTGTTAACTAGCAGTAATGCATCTAGTTGTCTGATGGTGACCAAGGACTACTACTCACAAGCTCTGATTACACTTGTGAGCAATAGAAACCTTAAACCCAATGCCCTTGTGAGCCACATGAGTGACCGTTGGTGGGCCAATCAGGCGCAGGCATTTCCCAGCAGCCAATAAGGAAGCATCTGAAACAATGCAAGTGGGTTACTTCTGGTTTAAAGAGATCATGTTTCAGGCCTCGGCCATCATGACACTCCAAATGACCATTACACACATGAAGCTCTGGACATGACACGTGTGCGCAATGCTGAATGAATTACAAGCAAAAATATTCTGAAACATATTCTGTACTATGCATACAATATTTCAAATATATATATATATATATATATATATATATATATATATATATATATATTTTTTTTTTTTTTTCTTCAGGTGCCCAACACTGTGTAACCAATTCATTTTAATTAGGTCTTTTTTTTTTATCTTTAGTCTCGCTCTCTCCCCTGTAAAACTTTAATTAGAATTAAAAAAAAAAAAAAAAAAAAAAAAAAAAAAAACCAAATCTATTCATTGTATATAGATTGTTTTTTTTTTTTAATGCCATAAATTGCTCTTTAAGATCACGAACCATGAATAACAAAAAAGAGACCTACATTATTTCTGTAGGAATTTCCAGGAATTTCCATTATGTGAAAATCATACATTTTTAAAACTCCATGATATTGCCAGGTTGTCCATGACTGTGAAAGCCAGCAGGTTTAGGTTTCCTCATCAGCCCATGTGCAGGAACACAATAAAAACCAACACACACACGTGCCGCATTTGAACCAAAACAGCAGTTTTTAATTGCACTAATATGCAAAATAGTAGTTCATTACAGGCCAGAATGCTTTCAGAAAGCATTGTAGTACCTGTGGGGTTTTTCGTGGTCTTCCACGTCCTCTCTTCTCTGCTCCATCTTTCTCTTTTTGAGCCACAGTGTCCTTGCCAGAATCACTCATGTTGTTTTACTGGGAAACCTGCATGAAGATTCAATAGATTAACATACAATATAACGTGATAACTGTTTGTTTGTTTATACATAAAATGATAAATAATGTGCGACGAGTCCGTAGTTGTGTTGTGTGAAAATAAAACTTTACATTAAGGATAAAGGAAGAGAGCGCGGACCGACCGGCTTCTCGTTTGTTTACAACACGAGTTAGGCCCGAACTCGCGCGCACAGAAACCTCGGCGTGTGTTCGTTTAGAAATTACAAATTTCAATCGCCTTGGATCCGTTTAAATAATCGGATTTATAATACCTTCAACGTCAGAAAGGCGATCCCTCGGAAGTTCGCTGCGCTGCGGCGGAGCTTAGAAAGCGAAAAGGCGAACGGCGGTTTCTACGGAAACCCCGCAGCTCCAGCACGAACCGGAACACGAACACACAGCGCGAGATTCGCGCCCTTTTAAATCCCCGTGCGCGTGAGATCGCCGTGAAGACATGTAATCCGTTACAATATTACAAATGCCAAGAAAACTGAAACCATAACACAGTTTCAAAGAGTCTCCGAAATATTGTTTAAATAAAGAAACAATTGTTGTTGTTTTTTTTAATAGTCGAAGATACGAAGTTTGAGTAATTTAAATAACTCATTATTGGATTGCTTAGTTTTTCCTCTCTTAAACAACCCATTTACATTCGTATAATAATGGATATAATTAGTTTATGCTTAATTGTTCTTCAGTTTAAAGAAGAAAATATTAAGCCAGTATACCCTACTTTTGAATAAAATTAATGCGATAATTTACTTTGAAAATGGTCTAAAAGAGAAACAATGGATAATTTGTATAATTAATAATAAAAAAAAGTGTTCTTGCTTTTCTATGCAGAGGAAAGTTTCTTTGTGAGGGATCTCGTCGCGTAAACAATAAACAGGAGCCCCACGAGCCCGCCAATTTGTAAAACGTGACCTACTCTCGCCTTTAAAACGAAACTATTATTCTTCTTTAATTTATTTTTGTGTGTTTTTGTTTTGTTTTTTGCAGAGGAGACAAAAATACTAAACAAAGCTTTAAATCTAAAGAAAAATTGAGCACTTACCCCTTTAGAAAAGAAGAGCTCCAATGCGTGTAAAAACACGACGCGGTGTGAATGCTGCGAATGAAAGAAAGACAACAATCGCTTTCGGGAGATTCACGGGCTCTTCCACACGGGAAATACACGGACCGTGGGCGGAGACTGTGTGTGTTTGAATATTCAATACCCCACAAACGTCATTAGTGGATTTTCCTCTCAATCAGGATGACGCAACATAGCCTCGCGTTCTTAGATTCAAATAAATAGATTTATGAAATATAATAATACAAAAAATATTTATACAAATATTTAAAAGGGCAAAACTTGAAAATTATATACTTTAGCCCTGTGGAAGTTAATTATGACTTTTAACTGATATATATATATATATATATATATATATACAGTGAGGAAAATAAGTATTTGAACACCCTGCTATTTTGCAAGTTCTCCCACTTAGAAATCATGGAGGGGTCTGAAATTGTCATCGTAGGTGCATGTCCACTGTGAGAGACGTAATCCAGAAATCACAATATATGATTTTTTTAACTATTTATTTGTACGATACAGCTGCAAATAAGTATTTGAACACCTGTCTATCAGCTAGAATTCTGACCCTCAAAGACCTGTTAGTCTGCCTTTAAAATGTCCACCTCCACTCCATTTATTATCCTAAATTAGATGCACCTGTTTGAGGTCGTTAGCTGCATAAAGACACCTGTCCACCCCATACAATCAGTAAGAATCCAACTACTAACATGGCCAAGACCAAAGAGCTGTCCAAAGACACTAGAGACAAAATTGTACACCTCCACAAGGCTGGAAAGGGCTACGGGGAAATTGCCAAGCAGCTTGGTGAAAAAAGGTCCACTGTTGGAGCAATCATTAGAAAATGGAAGAAGCTAAACATGACTGTCAATCTCCCTCGGACTGGGGCTCCATGCAAGATCTCACCTCGTGGGGTCTCAATGATCCTAAGAAAGGTGAGAAATCAGCCCAGAACTACACTGGAGGAGCTGGTCAATGACCTGAAAAGAGCTGGGACCACCGTTTCCAAGGTTATTGTTGGTAATACACTAAGACGTCATGGTTTGAAATCATGCATGGCACGGAAGGTTCCCCTGCTTAAACCAGCACATGTCAAGGCCCGTCTTAAGTTTGCCAATGACCATTTGGATGATCGAGAGGAGTCATGGGAGAAAGTCATGTGGTCAGATGAGACCAAAATAGAACTTTTTGGTCATAATTCCACTAACCGTGTTTGGAGGAAGAAGAATGATGAGAACCATCCCAAGAACACCATCCCTACTGTGAAGCATGGGGGTGGTAGCATCATGCTTTGGGGGTGTTTTTCTGCACATGGGACAGGGCGACTGCACAAATGACTGGAAAAGTCACGGAAATTCATTGGTCAAAAAGTGTGGTAACCTTAAAGTAAAAATACACCTCAAACACAATTCTAAGCAAATTCAACAATGGTTACATGAACATCTGGATGGATTCAAATGCCTTCTATTACTACACAGCAGAACATCTCTTAACTTTATAATGGGAAACCAGAGTTGAGCATTATTTTCGTCTCCTTCATACATCAAAGTATTGTAGACTTTTTTTTATCTGGAAGTGCAATATTTTACCACAGTGTTGTAGCCAGGTTGTCAAGTAAATTTAAAGGTACTTTAATGTTGGTGTTCACAGAATTCACACCATTGGCAGATATTGTTGCAATTCAGTCTTATTTTATATGCAACTCAAACTAAAATCAGATAAAGAGAAAGATCCTGTGACTGTCTGAGAGGCAGGAAGGCAATAGGCTAGACTTTCTTTACATTTACAAGACAAAGCAAGGTGTGATGCTGCAGCAATTGGCCCCCATGCTTGAGTCAATAGGCACATTGTGTTGCAAATGCATGTATAAGCACAGCATAATTTAGCGCCTCTGGAGCATATTAATGAGCAGTCTCTTTACAATGGGCCATTTGGCCAATCGAGACATGTTTTAAATGCAAAATCCCATACTTACCACCCTTACTATATCCCATGCAAAGTAAGAGTACGTATTTCCTACATGTTTGATTAATTCTCAAATGCTGCTTACAAACAAGTCTATACAAAATGGAGCTTACTATTTGTTGCAACATTGTTGTTACATTGCCTCATCGTGTTGTGTTTTTAATTCAGTCAGTGATGTTGTTTTCATCTCAGAAAAACTGTTATTCAAGTAAAATAAAATCCCATTTATATATCACATACATTACAATATTTTGCTTACATTACATTGTACAGTTGTAAAAGTGAGTGAAAATGTGCTTACTCCACAACTTGTAGTACGAAGTAAATGTAAACTAAGTGTAAATGAAATGTACATATACAGTCTAAAGTTTCAAATTAAATATATAATACATGTAGACATGACCTTTAAACAATGTACATGAAATACACAGTTTTCAATGAATGTAGCAGCATTGGTGTGAGTTTTTTACTTAGCCTAATTTTGTGTAAAACTCTATTAAACCTCCTTGAGACGGGCCATTTTCTGTGATATTTTTGCATTCCCTCACAATACCGTTATCCATCACTTAATAACCGTGGTTATTACAGAAACTATAGTTCAACTATTGTATCTGTAGTAAAAAACAAAGTATTCTAATAATAAAGGGAAAACTATGTTAAATAAACAATCATTCTAAAAAATATTTATTAGAATAATAATAATACTTTTTAATATGGTAACAATGGTGTTTAATAAAAACACCATGGCTACTTTGGGTAAAAAGTATGGATTTTTTTTTTTTTAAATCAAACATGCCATTATGAAAACTGTGATCACTGTAAACCTGCAGAAAGAATTTAACAATTTTTTTATTGTAAGAAGCATGTTTTTTAAAACCCTGGTACATGTGCCACAAATTAAGTTACCAATGTTTACAAATTAAGTTGTAAATCGTGTTACCATTTTAAAACTAGCCATGTTATTTATTTATTTTATTTTTTTAGAAAATTGAATGATTTTTTATTTCTATAACTTTGGTATTCCTGTATTATTACTACAGTTTTACTGAAAATAACATGCTAGGCTGATATAGGATTACAGTAGTAAAACCATGTTAAATGTGTGGTCACCATTATTTTACTACAAATACCGTAGTTCAACTATCGTTACTGTAGTAAAACTGTAGTTAATTTCTTGTAAAGGATAGATAAAGGTACTGGGAGGGAATGTAAATGTAACTTGTAGGTGCTGGACAGAATGACCCAGGAGCAGAGGTAACAGTTCCAAAAATATTTATTAATAATGTCTATAACGCGCCACCGTGCAGAGTAAAGAGTAGTGTGTTTGTCAGTGGAGTGTGTGCATTGTGGAAGTCAGTAGGAGCTTGGCAGAATTCTCCATAGAAACTTGGTGATGAGAGAGATGTCCAGCGGACAATGCGAGCAAAAGCAGAAGTGTAGATCCCAGGCAAGTGGGCATAGAGCAGAAATCTTTGTGGATTGCAAGGCTGAACTCTGGAAGGTAAACCACAACCCGAACAATGTGGCCAAACCAACAGATTGACAAGGCAGGACCAACTAGACAATGAGAGCAAGGTTAGTACTCAATTTAGCATAATAATCTGGCAAAGAAACAGAAAAACATGAGGGCATATGTAGGGAATGCATTCAGGCTGGAACAGGTGTTGCTCGACAAGCAATCAGTGGCATGATCGGCACCACCCTGAGAACAATGCCGATCATGCCAGTCGAGTGCACCTGCAAAACACGAGGGAGAGAAAATGACAAAACAAACAGTGACAGTAAAACTATTTCAGTAAATAAATTCTCTAAGGGCTCCATAAAAATGTATTTACATTTGGCAGTTCGATCAAAAAAATAAACTGAGAAAGTTTGTGAGATACTGTATGCAGTGCAGTGTGCATGCTATATACTCCTTATTAATGGAAAATACAGTAGTAGGTCATCTGGGTATTCCATGAATAAAAAAATGTGTATAATATGCACAGTATTCATACTATACACTTACAGCTATTGCTATACATACGCATGTGTATAGTATGAAAGTGTGGTAGTATACTGTTCAAAACATAGCTTGTATGTCATTCTGTATCAATTTTTCAAATCATTTATTACGTTTTTTCAGTATGAACTACAAAGGAGCTGTTTTGGAATTTGAAACTGGAGGAATTTTATAATAAGTTAAAGAGGGAGTCTTGATGATAAATGACTTGTTTCATGTTGCGCTGTTTTTCACCAGCTTCCTGTACAACTAAATATAAACAGCTCTTCTTTCCAAGGCAATTGTCATACAAACATCTATACCTCTGGCAAAAGGAAGAGGCATGAATGAACAGCTGTACTGTTTTTTCCCTCAATGGACACTCTGCTCAGCATGTGCTCCTCTGGCACACTAACTACTCACTTATGTTTTTCACACATTTCCTCACATTCTCTTCCTGTACTCCATCCCCCTACACCCCATTAAACACACTGCACACAGTCAATTTAGAAATATTCTTCCTCTTGCATTTTGTTTCTGTTAAACCTTCAAATGGTAACACGTTTAAAAATATATATTTTTGAATAAATGCTTTCAATAATAATAAAAGACATTTCTTACTCTATTCAGGTTGTCAAAACTTTTTCAGATATTCACTTTCTTTTTTCTATCTTTTTCAAAGCTAAAGTGTGTGGAGGGGTCAGTGTTTAGAAAAGCATTTAAATCAGTCACACACTGTCCTGACAACAATGTTAAACCAATGTGACATTAAAATGTGCAATATGCAACGGTTGCCCATTGATATTGTATTTTCGGATGGATTTTGTGAAAAGAATCCTGAAATATGCCTTTTATACATTTTCTATTCACTGAGTCACACCCATCAATGACATGGATGGCAGTTTAACAACTGGCAAGATGTTTCAGACTGAAAAACACCATAATTCTGGCCAGATTTGTCTATCTTTGTTGAGGGCACTTTGGTGGAGGGATGACAACTTTACACAATTTATCAGTATGTGGTTTCATACAACAAATAAAAAGCATTAAGACTTTACATTTATAAATGCATGTACAAATGAGACAGAAATAGTGGTGGTAATCAATAACATGTACTAAATCGTATACTGTATGCTACACTGGCTGATATATAAAATGCATATTTCATGATCTTACATAGATTCTTTTCACAAAATTGATCAGAAAATACAATATCAGAGGGTAATCTTTGCATATTATGACTAAAATCCCCAGCAGTATTAGGCGAGATTAAACAAATAAGGTGTTAATTAGGTGAGAAGGATAATAACGAGGTATATACTGTAGATACTCATAAATATCTAGTAATAAAGATAATACTGTTATCATCCCAACCAATTGTGAATGTTGTATTGCACTTTATGCTTAATATACATTATTCATACATACAACAATAACATATGCTTCACTTATTTTCACTATCTCCCTATAATAACATATATTGAAAAGCTTTCCTTGATGTCATAATTAAGAATATATCCAGATAAGTAGATTTAGTGTGGGTTAAGTGCACTGAGCTTTGGCATGTTTTAGACATGGGACAGTCTTGAACACTTACTCAGTGTCGTGTACACACACAATTCAGTATCAAGACTGCAAATATGGGTATTGGGACAGGGCTTAAAACCAAATTGCATTTGAAGGCAGGTCAGTACATTCGACGGCCATCTTGGGAACGTTCCCAGGCAAATGTTTTCTATGAATGTTTTTCAAGAAGTACAGCTCTTATTGAATAGGTACAGACAGAAATCTCCAAAACAGTTGGTCAAGATTACGAGCAAATCACGTATTTCAATTTCAATCAGTAGTAAAATATGACAACAATGTTATCATAAATGTAGCTTTTTTAGCTCATATCGTGCAAATAACACTATTTTTCTGGTTGGTCTATCTATTGCAATTGCACATTCTGAAGTTAACTGGCGATGTCTGTATCTGAAAGGTCTTTGGCTATTGCGGTTCCAATTTCTCCCATTCATTTTAATACAAGTGCTCCTAGCTAAACAGTCCAACTAATAACTCCTTTTCAATAGCTGTAAGAATGTGCATTTTGCTTGAATAATGGTCTAGTTACAGGATAACAGCCTGACCAGCTAAACCTTGACCCACTGGGTGGGATGAAATTTTAATTTGTATTTACTACCTTGAAAAAGAAAAACACTCATATTTAGAATTTGTTAGTAATTTGCGAAAATAAAAGTATACAAATTGATTTCGAAAATTGATAATTAACTTTGCATTTGTTAGCATTTGCATGGCCTTGTCCAATGTTGAAAGGAAGAGGATTGACTGAAACAAAGGTCCCTCGGCTGCAGGAAATTGTAAAGCTAATGCACACATTTAGAAAATACATAATGCTAAATAATTTGTCTCAAGCACAGAACAAGTGATATATCCATTCATAATGATGTATCTGTAGAGTAAGCTTAAGCTGGTATAGTTAAGATCACCACAGCTATTTTCTCTTGTCCTTTGTTGGCTTAGTTTCTGCTTAGGCTCAATGCTAATCACAGACGTCTGCAGGCTAACCAGCAAACTATCCCGCTGGATCTAGACGTGACGTGAGTCACACATTAACATTTATACACAAACGGTGACCTGGCCACGGACAGAAAGCGAGAGCAGCATGAGGTGTTAAAGGGTGGAGAGGCATGCAGTGAAGCCATTATCTGTATCTGTCTCTGTGTTCGGATAGAACCGGTTGTGGGCGAGGCTTAATACAGAAGCGCGTCAAAACGAAATGAAATGCCCATTTTTAAATGTTACTCTTACATATTTAGTTTCTATTAATAAAATATGCCTTTTTCATAATAATAGCCTAATAATCATTATTATTATACAATTATTATTTAAAAAACTTTATTTTTAATTTTTTTCTTGTATATTGCTGAATTTGTAGGCTACATTAACTGTGAAAAATGTTTCTCTAGGCTAATCTGAAGACAGGAGGTGTCAAGCGAAATGTGAAATGTCAAGCACACATTTTGCAATTAATAATAAATACAAATTCAAACATTAAAATAAATGAATATAAAATCAATATAGCCTACAAACAGGTGAAAGTCCGGTGAGTCAGGATTTTTACAATTGGACAATTATTTAGTTAAATAATAATAATAATAATGTTAATTTGATATAGTGATATAGAGTTCAAGAACACTTAACATTTCCAAATTTAGCACAGTTTAAAGAAGAAAGAGGCCGGGGGGTGGGAGGACATGTTTCAATTTCTTCGTTTTACATAAGGAGGAATATTCCTAATAGATGAATACTAAATGGAGCATTTAAACCTTTTTTCGGAATTATGTCTTAACCAGTTAATAACCTTAATCGCTGATGTCGATATAAATGATGTTAACTTGACGGAAAGACGAGCTCCGACGTTAAATCACTTCAGGTCAAGAATTTAACATCGCGGTCAGTTTTGGATTATAAATAAATGCATGGGAATCATTACGTGTGATACATTTACATAGACATTTCAAGAAGTGTATATGATATCGTATTTTAGGCCTAGTCCACACTAATACGTTTTCGTTTGAACGGCGTTTTTGTCCGCGAAAACGGAGCTTTTTGAAAAATCACTCAAAAGTCCAGTACATTTGAAAACGCCGTTTTCGCGTTATAGTGTGTATCCGCCGTTTTCAAATGAATCTGGATTACTGTAGACGTAAATTAGTGTTCAACTTGACAAGCTCCAGACATACACAGCAAACGGAGTCGAGACCACGCCCATCCGACCTGAAATCACAAAGTGCATTTTCATTCATAAGGTTTACTCTTAAGAAATATTGGCTGCACAGATTCATAAATTCCTTGTAATTTTGGATATGCTTATTTAAAATGTCGCTTATCCTTTTTGGATAATCAGTCGTGTGAATATCTTTTATATTATTCAGATGAATCCGTTATTTTGAAGTCATTATTCGTGCCTTTCCGAACAAGGTTTTCGGCTTCGGGCACATCCCTTGTGGAGAACACTTATATTCTGAATGAAGACAGAGGATGAAGGAAGGAGGGACTTCCCCGCCATTTTTTTAAATCTGATTCACTGTTTTGAGTCCGAGAAATACATGCTGTTTTATACTCACAAAATGAGTAAACACATGTTTATTCCAAATTACAGTGCACATATATAAATAGTTGTACAGACAGGTAAATACATATTTACAGGGGGTTTCCTCACTTTACGATGACGATGAGTAATCATCAGTGTAACTACTCAAGTGAATCCATATGCAAAGAGAATGTATGAAATGTATGAAAAGCCACATCTACTACCAGTCAAAAGTCTGGACACACCTACACCTTATTATTATTGCTATTTTAATATTTTGCAATATTTTCATATTCTACATTTGATGGTAAAGTCATACAAACTATGAAATAACACAAATTAGTATAGGAAATTAAGTAGTGACTATATTTTTTAAAATAAAAAATATCTTAGCCTAGACATCTTTTGTCTAGATCAGGGGTGAAAAAACATTTGCAGTTCAATTCAGATGAATTTGTCTTGCACTTTTAAATGTTGACAAAACTCATTTGCAAGCATTTGGTTGATCTCATTATCTCAAAACAGATGCGGGTCTCTAAACAAGTTTAGAGTGCTCACAAGCTTTTTACTGACTTTTAATATAACTGATTAGTAATTCATGATTTCCAGAGAAAGGAGTGTATTTTCTGTGCTTAAAATCTTTTTATAATGATACAAAAATATCTGGTTACCAACATAAACACCAAAATTGTAGTCCACACTGTAGACTGTACTACAGTATATCTATAGAATACAATGCACTGCCAGTCTGCCACATATAAAAGCATAACACATATGTAGATATTTAGAAATATGTGATTTAAAAAAAATATATATGTTTTTGCAAAATATGCCGAAGATAGAATTTAAGTAAAGGATTTGTAGGTTGATTTGCCTATAAACTGCAAACACATGGTTTATTTCAAGCATTTTGCAGAAAGCAGGATTCTGAAACTGAGTAAATGAGAATGCCGAGATTAACAGAATGCGGTTTAACACAACCAGGTTTCTCTTAAAAACATGGCTTAATGTGGCCATGTAAACTCTTAAGCACTGTTCTGATGGGTGTTTGAAGAGTGCTCATGTGTGTGATGAGACCAAATAACACACGTCATAGGATGGATTCCAAATCAACACATCGGAAAGAATTCAACATTTCTGGGAGTACAGTGGGAAAAGCACATGCATATAAACTGTACCAATTTATACACACAACTGTAAAATATTGACTACTGTGTTTGCTGTCCTTTTCTGCATATCGCGGCCCATTCGGCACATTTCGCAGCTGACCCACTGGCCCACTCGGTTCTCCCGATGGCCAGTTCGCCCCTGATCGGCCCCAAAGTGTGTTGGCCCACTGGGAAAATGCCTGTTATGCCAGATTACCAGTCCAGCCCTGGTAAGAGGGAAACCCCACTATTGCAGCGCAATTCCGCTGCAGGTTGCAATGGAAAGTTTGAGGTGTACTCAGTAAATTTAGCCTTTGTGTCATCTTGGACTTACACTGACACCTAGTGGCTTGGATGCAGGATCATTTAAAATCAAAAGTTTTCAGTTTCAGATGACATCGTAGAAATGTAGTATTGTAGTCAGTCATAGTTACTTTAATCAATGAGTGAAAGTGTCAAATAACGGCTGGTCATGTGATTCTAACATGTGCGGACCCTCTCCATGTAGAATAAAACAGCTTTTATAAGGTTCCTACATATATTGCAACATTACAATGCATGTCTTCAGGAGTTCAACTTTTTTAATGAGTATAAAATTACTAATTGCACCTTTAAAAAAAATAAAAACAGCAACAACTTTGGAATATCTGGAAATAATTTGAAGCAACTAAGAATAAAATAGCAACATTTTCCTTGGATACCATGTTTGTTAATTACTTGCAATAAGCTACAGTCATGGTGTCCATGTAAACATAGTCACTGTGTCTCTATTTGCTATAAAATATTGTTCAGTTTGTTTTAGCATCTTGATCAGACAGACACAGCAACACTGAGTATGTTTACATTCACAATATTCATGATTCACATACACCGATTATGCTGAATAAGCCAACATGTGTGGTCATTAAGTGGCTTTCCCAACCAAACTCACGAGAATTCGTATTAAAGTACTGTATATAACACCTTACTCTACCCAGAACCCTGATGTGTAATATTGAAAAAGTGACTTCCGGGTTCTGAACGCCTGTTTATGAAGCGTGTATTCTATAAACAGAATAAAAACTCCGCCATGAACACCGTTGCCTCTCTCCCGGACGAGCTTAATACATTTTATGCTCGTTTCGAGGACAACAACACCGCCCTCACGGAGAGAGCACTCGCGGCCGATACTACAGATGATGGTTCACTCTCCGTCTCTGTTGCGGATGTAACCCGATCCTTCCGACGGGTGAACATCAGTAAAGCCGCGGGTCCAGACGGCATTCCGGGCCGCGTCATCAGAGCATGCGCGAACCAACTGGCTGGTGTTTTTACGGACATTTTCAACCTGTCCCTCTCCCTGTCTGTAGTCCCCACATGCTTCAAAACATCAACCATTGTGCCTGTACCGAAGCAAGCCAAAATCACTTGTTTAAATGACTGGCGTCCTGTTGCTCTGACCCCCATCATCAGCAAATGCTTTGAGAGGTTGATCAGAGATCACATCTGCTCTGTTCTGCCCACCTCTTTGGACCCATTGCAGTTTGCCTACCGTAACAACCGCTCCACTGATGATGCCATTGCATCTACAATACACACTGTTCTCTCCCACCTGGAAAAAAGGAACACATATGTGAGAATGCTGTTTGTAGACTACAGTTCAGCATTTAACACCATAGTGCCCTCCAAGCTTGATGTGAAACTCCGGGCTCTGGGCTTAAACAGCTCGCTGTGCAGCTGGATCCTGGATTTCCTGTCAGGCAGACGTCAGGTGGTTAGAATGGGCAGCAACATCTCCTCATCACTGACCCTCAACACTGGAGCCCCGCAGGGCTGTGTTCTCAGCCCACTCCTGTATTCCCTTTACACACATGACTGTGTGGCGACACATAGCTCCAATGCCATCATTAAGTTTGCTGACGATACGACGGTTGTAGGTCTGATCACTGACAATGATGAAACAGCCTACAGAGAGGAGGTGCACACTCTGACGCGCTGGTGTCAGGAGCACAAACTCTCCCTCAAAGTCAGTAAAACCAAGGAGCTTGTGGTGGACTTCAGGAAGAAAGACAGAGAACACAGCCCCATCACCATTAATGGAGCACCGGTGGAGAGAGTCAGCAGCTTCAAGTTCCTCGGTGTCCACATTACTGAGGAACTCACATGGTCCGTCCACACTGAGGCCGTTCTGAAGAAGGCTCACCAGCACCTCTTCTTCCTGAGACGGCTGAGGAAGTTTGGAATGAACCACCACATCCTCACACGGTTCTACACCAGCACTGTAGAGAGCATCCTGACTGGCTGCATCACCGCCTGGTACGGCAATAGCACCGCCCACAACCACAAAGACCTGCAAAGGGTGGTGCGAACGGCCAGAAACATCATCGGAGGTGAGCTTCCCTCCCTCCAGGATATATATAACAGACGGTGTGTGAATAAAGCTCGGAGGATTATCAAAGACTCCAGCCACCCGAGTCATGGGCTGCTCTCACTGCTTCCATCAGGCAGGCGGTATCGCAGCATCAGGACCCGCACCACCCGACTACATGACAGCTTCTTCCCACAAGCAATAAGACTTTTGAACACATGATCTCTCACGATCAACAATCAGCACTGCACTTTATTAATCATCACTCTGTCAATATATTCTCGCTCCCAATTCTGTCAGTGTATATATATATATATATTTATACCCTTCTCTAGTGTGTGTATTCTACATTGTGTGTATTGTGTACATTTGATATGTAAATTGTTGTGTAGGTATGTGTACATTTGTTATGTAAATTGTTGTGTAAGTTTATGTAAATTGTTTTGTGTAATATGTTGTTTATTGTAAAGTGGTTTATGTCTCGTCACTGTCATGACTGCAATGTTACTCGGAACTGCACACAAGAATTTCACCTGCTGTTGCACTCGTGTACACAGTATTGTGACAATAAAGTGATTTGATTTGATTTTGATTTTGATTTGATTTGTATGATTGGTTGATGAATAAGTAGGACGAATTGGTACAATTTTGCCACCCCGTAGTATTGTGATTAATTCTCATGAGACTATGTTGGCTTTCAATTATCGAGGTAATGGTTTATGCAAAACCAATCAACACAGGTAGATTTTTGCCCATTTACCTCATTTTGAGTTGCATGAACACACTTTTACCACCGTTCTTTCTGGCTTACCCAATGTACGCTAATGTTGTGTGCATGACTGTTTACCTTTTGACATCAAAGGCAGAGAATAACCAGATGATTAAAAATGTAAACATGAATTTCTTGCATTGAATGTTGTTTTTTTCAGAAATCTTTACACATGACTTTGCCTTAATATGAACTTTCAGAATGCACAAAAAAAAAAAAGTCCTAGACCCTATGTATACATTTTTGATTCATGTTTTAAATATGGAAAACACTTTACATTAACATACAGGATTGTTTGACAATTCTAATTTCTTTATTTTCAATTTAATCTTAAATTGTATTGGCTATTTATGAACTAACTTTAATCGTAACTTCTAATGCTTTAACATGAATATATCAACCATGTAACCTCAGAAAGGGCACCTTAATGCAAAATGGACACCTATGTTTTCACAAGTTAACCATGAACCATTTATTACCAACATTAGTCAGCTGAATGGGTACTTTAATGTAAAATGAACAACTGTTAATAATTTATTAATGAGTTAGAAACGTTAATAAATGAAAATGTGTACTTTAATGTAAAGTGATTATCTGTGAATCATTTATTAATGACTTTCCAACATTAGTATCCTCTGAGATTGAAACTTATTGTAAAGTGCACAATAAAGATAATTTATTAAACAAGTTTCCAACTTGATCACTCCATTTATTGAGTGATTTTTAATGCTTCAAGATTACAGAAATTATCATACATATTATTACATTCATAAATTAACATACATCATGTAATATAGTCATGAACATTAAGCAATTCTGAACTTTGCATAAAGCAAATTAAAAAATATAACATTCATTAAGGAGTTTGCATGTTCTCCCCGTGTCTGCGTGGGTTCTCTCCGGGTGCTCCGGCTTCCTCCCACCATCCAAAGACATGCAGGCTAGGTTAATCGATGTCTCCAAAAAAATTGCCCTAGGTGTGGATGTGAGTGTGAATGGTTGTTTGTCTATGTGTGGCCTTGCGATGGACTGGCGACCTGTCCAGGGTGTACCCCGCCTTTCGCCCAATGTTAGCTGGGATAGGCTCCAGCCCCCCCGCGACCCTGTACACAGGATAAGCGGTTGTCGATGGATGGATGGATGGAACATTCATTAACATTAACACTCAACATAGAAAACTTCTGCATCACATGCATATGTATATATGCTATGTCTTCATTATTACCTTAGCCTAGCCTATATGTACTATAAATGGTAGACTATTATAAGCAACAACAACAAAAAAATGAATAAAGTTCAGAACACATTTCAGTCAGGTCATTGTTTATCTAAAAAATAATGAACAAATATAGTTTGGCAAATTTTACAGGATATATTAAGAGTAATCCAATAAGTATACATCCCATGTTGTTTCCATTAATTACCTGCACCAAAAGAGTAAGAAGTTGCCCTTTCAATACTGTAGCATTAGCATTAGCATGGATCTTTCCAGTACAGTAGTTACGTTTACACATGTCATTGCATTTTCAGTCTCTTTCACAATCTTAGGACTTCCATATTAAAATAAACATTCTGCAAAATATTATATTTTCACCTAGTTTCGTCACACAGTGTCCTGTGTAATTAACATCTCCTAAACATCTTTAAAAGATCATATTTACAAACATTTTATATCATAAACATCTCTCAAAGACATTTGCTGAATGTTTTATTGACATCCGTGAGGGAACGTCTTATAGACGTATTGCAGATTAGCAAAAATATGTCTTCCAGATATAAACACACACATCAAATAGACGTCTGGGTGATGTACGTGTGCTGTCGGGGTCACCTTTCAATCCTCCATTGAACTATTTGATCAAAAAATCTATAACAGGATCATTCCACGTAATCAGTGCCTTTTCCATTTCAAAAAGGTGATTTTGCATTTCTGTAAGATTTTAAGCATTCTATCAGACAAAGAATCTCTTTAAGTGTTAATGAATTGCTATCTCCAGCTAAATCTGTTGGGATTGTGCTATGCCTTTAAAAAAGTAACTGAGTTGATGGTAACAGAGTTGACAGTTTGAGTTCTTTTGCTTCATTGTTTGTGCAGGTGTGAGTTGTAATATTACGTATATGTTATGGATATAGTAACTCATCTGATAAATAAGATGAGTTTAAGAAAGGTAATTAAATGTACCCATTTTAAAGCTACGTAAGTTACTATGTAACTTTTGGCCCTCTAGCGGTTGATGCATACTTGTGGAGGAACATTCTTTTGGTAATTACGTGAGTAATTCGTTGATTAAATAAAAAACGAATTTGTCTTTATCTGTGTTGCTTCTGCACAACTTTATGTTTTTAAAAATAAATATGGTTGAATAAAACCTACATTTATACATTTTATTTCCGTGTTTGTGGTATCCTTTCTGAGGTCAAACTTGTAAATAATGGCATTCCCCAGGGAATTAAATGGATCCTCTGTTGTTTTTCTTATATAAATGATATGCAAGCTGTTTGTGATTTTAACTTGTTTTATATGCTGATGAATCTGTGCTACTGGTTTGAAATAAGTATGCTTGTAAGATTCAGGAGTACCTAGGTTAGAACTAAATGTATGTAAGTGATTGGTGTTCAGAAAATAAACTTTTACTACATTTAGGCAAAACTGAATCAATATTATTTGGCTGTGAGTATAAATTGCATAGAGCTGCTGAGGTGGTTGTTAAGGTTGGTGGCAGTGTAATTTCAAACAGAACATCAGTTAAATATGTTTCTGTTCTTGATAACACAGCTGAAGTGGAGGAAATACTCTATGGCCATGGAAGATTTAGGCAAGGTTAATGCCAGAACCAAATGTCTTGTTAGAAGTGTTGAATTTCTGAATAGAGAATGTTTATGATTATAGCATCATGTTTAGTGCAATGTCATTTTTATTATCCTTGTAATTCTTAGATGTTTCATTTGTCTTGGATGTGGATGGGAATGTTGCAAGTATCTCAGAATAAATTGATTAGATTCGTTTTAGGGATTCAGCGCCACAGTTGAGAGCTTGTTGGTTGCCAGTTGAATGTAGATCAGTTCATCTTAATCTTAATTTGGTATATAGAATAATCAATAAATGAGCTACAGTCTATGTTAATACTTATTTTTCAAGGGTTAGAGAAAAACATGGTTATAAAAACAGGAAGAGTATAATGGATCTTAATTTATGTTGGTTTTTTACCGTGTATGGCCAGAGGTCTTTTGGATACTCAGGAGCACTTGAATGGAATAATTTACTGATGCATATCAGGTGCATAACAAATATGATTGGTTTTAGTAGGACACAAATTCAATAAAAATGACAAATTATTAGATGAAATGTCTTAGTGATGAAATTTATGTTTTAAATATTATATACATGTATATGTGATTTTGTATAGCATTTGTTATATTTTTGATACATGTGGTAAAGGTCAGTCATCATCAATGTCATTAATGTTATGTAAAGAAAACATTAGTCAAGTACCACAAATGAAAATTACTTTTTAAATGTATTGTGTTATCTCGTTGACAAATTCGTTTTTTCATTTTTGACATCATTTTTTCATTTATTGTCAAATAAAACCCAGATATATACTGCACTGCAAAGACAAAATGCAATAATTTAATCAAAACTGAGTAACCTATAACTGAGCTCAAACTTAAACTCATTTTCAGAGTTTTTTCTCACAAACAGACTTTTTTGTAATCCACATTTGTCTGGAGAGTCAAAAACTTTGGAAGCCATTTTTCCAGTTTTAGTGTTGGCATACTTAATGGATTTTGGCGTTGTAGGGGGAAGCCTTAACGTGCACAAGTCATGTTGGATCTAGCAGACAAAGTTTTTATAAAACAACTGAGAAGCAGTACTTCAAATAGATGTTTTTTTTTAAGTTGCCTATTAGGAGCATGCAATCCGTGCTAAGTGACAAAAGCTGCATATTTTGAGACAGGTACCCCTCGATCGTGCCGTATGGACAGATCCGCCTTTGCTGCCATCTTGTGGGTGATTTGCCTTGAGAATTATGAGACTAAGAAATTGTGAATTGTCCGTTTGTTTATTCTCATTAATACCACTGCTTTTATCATTATTATTTCAATCAAATTGGCCTTGGCCAGCAACTTCTCAGAATACTTTAAAAAAAAAAAAGCAATTTTATTTACGTAGGCTACAATCATTTTGTTTGTTTTTTTTAGATAGGCAGTGGGTATTATTCCCAATCTGGTTTCGTCATCGTGAGCCATAAAAAATATGTGCATTTGCCATCCCAATATAAAGCTATAAATGATGATTGAACTCAGTTACTCATTTTGAACGGACATGGGGTGTAAAAGGTTCTTAACACGTACACAGGTTCAATGTCCAATCGTTTGTTGCTGTTTGGGTGGAGTTCTCATTTATTGAAGTAGCCAGCAGAGGGCGCCGTGTTATTGTTTTGTTTTACATTTTTTTTACATTTTGACATTTTCCCTGGTGTTTCTTATTAATTAGTCCTGTTAATCCTTCTGTCCTTATGTATTTCAATTCTCTTATTTGTCCCTTGTCAGATCTTTGTCCTTGTCAGTGTTTTAGTAGGCTGTTTGTGTGAGTGAGTTCTTGTTTTTGAGTTTTTGTTTAAGATCTAAATCTAGATTCTATTACTTGTGCTTGTTTTTCTTCACTCAAAGCTGCACCTAGATCTTGCTGCTCCTTTAGACTACATTACCGAAGTAACAAAACGCTTGCAATATTTACACATGATATTAGCTTTGTTTTGCAGACACATTTTTGTTTGCTGTTTACAAAGTCTGTAAAAAAGCTGTCACAGACCCTAGTGAGATATCTCAGAACACTTATTTCAGTGATATGGAACTTTTTTGCATTTCTTTTCATGAAAAAAAATCACTTACAGCACATTTAACACCCAGCTGTGTGTAAGTTCTCACATAAGTTTGGAGGTACAGTTCACACTAAGGGCTTAGTAACTAGTTAGTTTGTAACTAAGTTAGTGCTTAATTTGGTTGCACCACCTGTTCTTAAGGCAAGACTTAACTAGTAGGTCGTAAGCTCTCCGTAAAGTAATGTGATGTAATATGACTGTATTGATACAATAAGCAGCCTTCAAATGTGTATGAAATGTTAAAAAGCTGTGAACTTCAGTTTTATCTGGTTACGGTTGATGTTCAAACCTTGTCTGCTCGTGTAACTGTGAGCTGTAATAAATTAAATTCCCATTAAAATTCGATACGTAATAAAAGTAGATTTAATAAATAGCATATTTGCTCTGTGTAAATAACAATATATTGGAACTGTATCTAAAATAAATAAGGGGTGATAAATAAATACTAATACAACAGGCTGGAAAAATAGACATTTGTTATTTTTAACATCATATATATATATATATATATATATATATATATATATATATATATATATATATATATATATATTTTGAATATGTTGAAATTTGACACCGGGCGATGCACCTTGAAAACAGCACCTTTGAACAGTTTAAGTAAAAATTTTTCTCTCGTAAATGCAAATGAGTGTAAATGTCAACATCATACAATATGTCCAATGGACTGAAGCCTGTTATGCATCTGACATGTAAATGGGCTAGCCTGATCATCAGAACTCGGGGTCTCTTCTTAGACTATAAAGAGAAAAAATTTAAACTAAGTTCAAAATGTTGCAGAAACATCAACAGAAAACTGAAATGTAACTGTGTTCATGGGTCTGCAGGTGAATTATGAATATTTTTCTTGAAAGGACATGAATATTTGAGATTGTTTCGTCCAATTATGTTTCATCAACGTTAAAACATTTTACACATGATTCTATCATGGCCTTGTGTGTGGTTAATGACATTGCATGGCTCAAGCCTTGGTTCTCAGAGTACAAAGTCCAACACTCTATCAGGTGAAATACCCCGTAAGATAATCACATTGTAATAAGTGTTATACAAACAGGCAAACACTTTTTATGAATGTATAGAGGGACAGTAAAAAAGTCTGGGAAGGGTACAAGCACAAAATAGAGAATGCCTTACAAATTTAACCAGCACTTTTAAATTAGGAAAAATGTAATTAAAGAGAACCAATAAAAAAAAAAAGAAAAAAAAAGAAATGCTAATCAAATCTATCCTTTCAGTTTTTTATTATTATTGTAAATTCCCTTTAAAATAATTATTGTTTAACCTAATTGATACATCACCCTTAAACAAACTTTATAATTTATAATGAGGTTGAACAAATAAAACATTTTATTAAGGGCTTGAATGCAAACATTGTAATACATTTTAATAACTGTTATTGCTCAAATTCAGACTGCCATCTGAAAAATCCCAGAGACTCTTTAGTAGAGATGGGCAACTTCCATTAAAATGAATGGAAGAAATTGGAATGCCCAATTATCAACGGATATAGAAAGAACGTCCCGCTTTACAGGCAAAAGTGCCAATCACCTTTTAGATACAGACATCGCCTGTCAATTAACTCAATTAAATGTTAGCTGTACAAGCAGGTAAAATAGCATTTATTTAGCATAATCTGAGGTAAAGAAGCACACTTTATAATACCAGTGTTGTCAGATTTTACTGCAGATGTCATATATTTTCTATGACTGTAATTTTGACCAACAGTTTTGGAGATTTCACTCTATCCCTTTTCAAGTAGATAGGAGATGCACTTTTATGCCGCTTGTTTACATAGAAAAATATAGCTGCCCAGGAGCATTCCAAAGATGGTACAGACTGGACTGACTTGCAAAAAGACTCTAATGAATTCAATTAATTTATTTTTAAAAACAAACATGAACCTCAGATTGATCATCTGCTCACAGAGTTTGATTTATTCGTGCGAATCCCTGTTGTTGTTACTTGTTCATCAATACATTTTTGTAGTCTTCGAGAACCCTTAAAAAAAATCAAGAGTTCTGGCAAACTTGCTGGAAACTTGCCTCAAATTATTTTCATATGCAAATGAGCATGGTCAGCAAGGTTTGCTGCAGGTTCACCACTACTGGTGAAGAGCTGCATACTTCTGGCAAACATTTGCAGAAAATCTTAAATTCATTTGCATGTGAAAATAATGAGTGGCATATTTGTGGCAAGTTTACGGCACATTTGTCAGAACTTTTAAGGGCATCTGTAGTGGTTATAAAATCAAAATGATTCACATAATCAATATGTTCCCTATCTGTCACTCACTCGACGTTGTGTCGATGAGTTGACACTAGGGATCGCTCCTGCGGAGCCCAGACATCTCTGATCTTGAGAAAAGGCCAATGGAAATCGGCTTGTGGAATTTGCATGCCACTCCCCCGGACATACGGGTATAAAAGGAGTGACGCTGCAGACACATATCAGATATTTTCTTCGGAGCCGAGCGAGCAAGTCACAGAGCTTTATTCCTTTGCCACCTCCATTCATCTCTACACGCTGTTGGATCTACGGCGCTTTCCAGCGGTTCTCCCCCTCGCACACTACGTTGTGCTGAGCACACACCCCTGGGCACTTCAGCAGCATGTGAATAATATATATATATATATATATAACACACAAAAAGAGTAATATTTCTCTAAAAGAGTGGCACAAACAGAAAGCGTCTGTTTCAAGATGTCTTTCTGTTTGTGTATATTTCCTGGATGCAGTCCGCCCCCGTTCCTTTCTTCCCGAAGGTGCATGATGAGCTCACATGCTCCTCGCATTCAGTCTCCTAGAGGTGAATGTAGTTTGGTGCAAAAAGTGCAAATCAACCCCAGAACAACAGCAAAGGACCTTGTGAAGATGCTGGAAGGAACAGGTAGATAAGTATCTATTTCCAGACCTATATCGACATAACCTGAAAGGGTGTTCAGCATGGAAGAAGCCACTGCTCCAAAACTACAGTTTGCAACTACACATGGGGACAAAGATCTTACTTTTTGGAGAAATGTCCTCTGGTCTGATGAAACAAAAATTTAACTGTTTGTCCATAATGACCATCGTTATGTTTGGAGTAAAAAGTGTGAGGCTTGCAAGCCGAAGAACATCATCCCAAGAGTGATAACATCTCAGATCATTACCTCATCTCTGTATTTTGGGTGATGGGGCGGTTATATATTTTGGGGATAAACACATAAAAAATTGGGTTCTGACCAGCATTATGGTTGACAGACAACTTATTTTAAGGGGATGGAAGTCGGATAGGGCACCCTCATTTCCGGATTGGTGTGCGGAGATGGGGAGAGTGTCAAATTTTTTAATTCTGTTAACTACGTACAAAGCTTTGAATGGTCTAGCTCTGCAGTACTTAAGTGACTTCTACCATACAATATTCCATCATGTTCATTACGATAGCAAAATTCTGGCATTTTAATAGTTCCTAGAATATCAAACTCCACAAAAGGAGGAAGGTCCTTTTGATATTTGGCTCCTAAACTATGGATAGTTTGAGATGCAGACACAGTCACTCAGTTTAATTCTAGACTAAAGACATTTTAGCCATGCATACATCTAATTTATCCTTCAACTCACAATTAGGCTGCTTTAGTTAGGTCTGCTGGAACCAGAAACCAGAAACATTGATCATGATTTATAACTCTGCAATAAATTGAATGTCACACCTGGCTCAACGATGCAACATTATGGGGAGACGACACAACAAAATTAACCCAAAAATAATTGTAAAGGGATTTAAGGGAAAGGAGGATGCGAGAACCGGCTTGACGATATAAATAATATTTTAAAAGTAAACTTAAACCAAAGACACAAACACACACATGATGGACATGTCTGTAAACGATCTCTCTCTCCTGCACCATCTTCCACAGTTGGCCTTTATCCCTCTCGGAGGCTTGATTAGCCTGATACGGGACCGGGTGTGTATAATCACGACCCGGCCGAGGGAGGAATGTCCGCCTTGCCACATTCCTCCCTCGTTCTATCAGGCTGGGGAGCCCCCGGCCTGATGTACACCCCCCCCCCCCCCCCCTTTCCCTGGGGAGGGGCGTGCCTTCCGCGCCGTCTGCTGGCAGGTCATCCCCGTCGACCTGGATGAGGGAGGGGACAAGGGAAGGGAAACAGAAATAATTAAAATGGGGGGGGTACTTCCTGTAACAGTGTAGTACCCCCCCAAAAAACACTGTAAAATTTAAAAGAGAGGGAAAAGGCCAACGCAGAGCGGCAGTGAGAGAGAGAGAGAGAGAAAAAAAAAAACTTACTCACCGGTTCTCTGATGTACCAGCAGTAGCAGCAGCAGCAGCAGCAGCAGCCAGTTCCTGTATCCATGTTTGTTTACATTTGAATTGCTTCTCATTGAATGGGAGGGTGCATTTTTCTGCATGATCGGATTGGATTGTCTTGAAAGTTGGGTAATGTGTGTTCCTCAGTTGTTTGGGGTTTGATACCCAGTTTTTTTCTGTAGCGATTTTCAGTTGGCAAGTGTATGATGCCTAATACTTAAAAAATCTGTTCAGGTTTTAAAAGCCATGTAGTGTAATCCAGCCTTTATCTGACAGACATAACTCAGGTCCTGGAGCCTCTACTAATGAGCTGATGAGTTGAATCTGGTGTATTTGATGATTAAGAAACACCGAACTATACAAAAGATTTGTAGGGGTCATGCCATCAGGAATCACATTTTCTTTTATATTTTGACATATAAGAGGTCATTTTCCACTGTAAATTCTAACAATTTCAGTTTGGAATTCACAGCTATTTAACTTTTTTATTAAAGACAGCTCTTAAGTAAGTAGACAACAGCTTAGCTAAAAATATGATTTTCGGGAGTTATAATTCCAAGTAGATTCTTAATTAGGACTTCCGGTGCGCCGCTTGGATGGCGCTATAGGAAATCTAATCGAGCTTGAAATTATCATAGCCAAGGAGACTGCTGTCAAGAGTGAAAAAGGAGTTACATTTTGGTCTGTTCTAACCCACACCAATCATATCACTTCAAGAAACATTGATTTAACCACTGGAATCTTATTGATTATTTTAAAGCTGATTTTATCTCCTTTGTGGAGCTTTCTAGTGATAATCATCATTCATTTCCATTGAAATGACTTACAGAGCTGAGATATTCTTCTAAAAAATGTTGTTTGTGTTTAGCAGAAGGAAGAAAGTCATATACAGTGCTTTGAAAATTATTTGCCCCATCCTGATTTTTTCTGTTTTTGTGCATATCTCATAATAAATCGTTAAAAATTTCTAACAAAATTTAACATAAAACAAAGGCAATCTGAGAAAACACAAAATACAGTTTTTAAATAATAATGTTTTTTATTGAAGCAGAAAAGTTATCCAATACCAACTGAGCCTGTGTGGAAAAAGTATTTGCCCCCTTAGTTATTAAATCCCTAAATCTATGAAAGTGCATTCATAATGGGGTTCAGCTGGACTAGACACACCCAGGCCTGATTACTGTCAGCCCAATTCAATCAAATCAACACCTAAATAGAACTTTTTCAGCAGCATGAAGTTGGCTAAAAGGTCTCACCCAGTAGCACACAATTCCAAGGTCGAAAGAAATTCCAGAAATTATGAGTAAAAGGGTTATTCAAAAATATAATTCTGGGAAGGGTTGCAAAGCTATTTCAAAGACTCTGGGACACCAAAGAACCACAGTGAGAGCCATTATCTCAAAATGGATAACACTTGGCACAGTAGTGAACATTTCCAGAAGTGGCTGACCTTCAAAAAATGCCATGACTCATCCAGGAAGTCACAAAAAATCCAAGGACAACATCCAAGGAACTGCAGGCCTCTCTCACATTAATAAAGGTCACTGTTCATGAATCCACTCTCAGCATGACACTGGGAAGAAATGCCATCCATGGAAGAGTGGCAAGGCGAAAACCACTGTTAACCCAGAAGAACATTAAGGCTTGTTTGAATTTTGCCAAAACACACCTTGATTATCCTCAAATCTTTTGGGAGAATGTTCTGTGTACTGATGAGTCAAAAGTGGAACTGTTAGGAAACGTGAATTCTGCTCTCTACCAGAAAATCCTAAAGGAGAATGTCTGATCATCAGGTCGTGATTTGAAGCTCAAGCGCTACTGGGTTATGCAGAAAGACAGTGATCCAAAGCATAGGAGTAAGTCCACCTCTGAATGTCTCAAAAGAAGCTAAATTAATGTTTTGAAGTGGCCTAGTCAAGTCCTGACTTGAACCCGATTGAGAGGCTGTGGCAGGACCTTAAATGGGCAGTTCATGCTCGAAAACCCTCCAATGTGGCTAAACTAAAGCAGTTCTACAAAGAGTGGGACAAAATTCCACCACAGCGTTGTGAAAGACTGATCTCCAGTTATCCAAAATGTTTGGTTGCAGATGTTGCTGCTAAAGGTGGCACAACCAGCTATTAAGTTTAAGGTGGCAGTTCCTTTTTCACATGGGTGATATAGGTGTTGGATAACTTTTTTGCTTTAATATAGATATATAGATATATATATATATATATATATATATATATATATATATATATTAAAACTGTAATTTGTGTAAATGCAGGATGCCTTTGTTTTATGTTATATCTCGTTTGAAGATCTAAAACAATGTAGTATGAAAAAATACATAAAAATAGAAGAAATCAGGAAGCGGCAAATACTTTTTCACAGCACTGTACATCTGGGATGGCATGAGGGTGAGCAAATGATGAGATCATTTTAATTTTTGTGTGAACTAAATTTATCAAATAATGTCAAGGCATACAAACCATCAATGTCACAGATCACAAGCTTTAAGAGAAATGTCATGGAGGTAAAACAAATTGACATAATTTTTGGTATTTTGCAATATTATGAATGTTAAGCGAAAAGAAACTGTCAGTGCTGGAAAGAGTACTGATTTTTTTGTTGTTGTTGTTTTACTTAAGTAAAAGTACTGCTACTGAAGAAATAATTCCCTTGAGTACAAGTAGAAGTAATGAGAAATTGTATGACTCAAGTAAGAGTAAATTAAAAGTAGTTTTCCCTCATAAAAAGCATTCTAAAGTGCTAATTTGGTACTCAAGAAAATGTTCTTCTTATTAGAACAAGTGAAAATGGTTGTGCTACCATGCTGAAATCACAATACAGTGGGCTTTTCCCCATTTACAGAAGTATTGAGTTCTTACAGGTTGCTTTACATGTGCAAGTCAAATTTTGGTTTTAAAAATAGGCACAAAATGTTTTTATCCTAAAGTCTATTGTTTTAGAGGGATGTGGGCTATTCTATGCATCACTGTTTTGAAAAATGAATATCTAACCAGGATAGAGAGGGAAGTAAATGGCCAGGTGCACAACAAAAAGACAAGTAAATTACAGTCTCTAGTTTGAGAATCAGACTCCTCACAGGTCCTAAACTAACAGCATCAAAATGCCAAATACCTGCATTGCTGCAAGAAGATTCTTGGAAAAAAATAAAAATAAAATAAAGAATACAACGTTCATTTAAGAGAAATAGCCATTTGTAACATTCTAAATGTCTCTAATTCGTCTCTAAATTACATAATCACACTGTGACCGAAACACTTCACATTCACATACACATTCAAGTATGTCCAAGTATTTTGGCTAGTAAGTTAATATACTTTTCAAAACTAATATAATGCTATATCATAGAGGAGGAAATTTATCCTCTATGATATTGCAGCAATTATCAAGATATGGAAAGAGATTATTAAACAAACTGCTATCAACTTCTACATGCCAAATTAATAAAATTACATTTTACACAGTGCTTAGTGAGAGATATGACTCATTCAAACACTATAAGTGGTTGCTCAGTATATGAATTATTGTATTACAGTTGTAATAATAAAGTCTTAATTAATATTATGGTTATTTAACATATTGAGATATTATTATTAAGTAAATTGTAGCATTTGGTTACATTAAGTTTTATGATTTCTCATACCTTCTTTATATAACATCCAACCTCTAGCGGGTGAGGCTTTTATGACAGATAAACAGTAGCACAGGGCAGGTAAGTACAGTACAGAAAGTGTTACCTGCTAGGACAGTTTATTTTGAACAAGAGGGGCAAACAGTTATGGAATTTAATGCAGGAGTGCAATATCAAACTGATGCGAATTAACAGAAGCGCAGAAGCCCATCTGTGCACATGATGGTGCGAGGAAACGGACAGCGGGAAAAAAATTATGTTCAATGAAAAGTCAAAAGAAGTTTGCAATGTATGTAACTGTAACTATATCAGATATTTATTTATTTATTTATGTTCCTCCTATTTTCTCCCCAATTTGGAATGCCCAATTCCCAATGTTCTCTAGGTCCTCATGGTGGCATAGTGACTCAATAAGTGCGCGGAGGACGACTCTCAGTTGCCTCCACATCTGAGACTGTCAATCTGCACATCTTATCACGTGGCTTGTTGAGCACGTTACCACAGAGACCTAGCGCGTGTGGTGGCCCACACTATTCTCCACGGCATCCACATGCAACTGAACACATGCCCCATTGAGAGCGAGAACCAGCGACCACGAGGAGGTTAACCCAATGTGACTACCCACCCTAGCAACCGGGCCAATTCGTGGCTTAGGAAGCCTGACTAGAGTCACTCAGCATGTCCTGGATTCGAACTTGCAACTCCAGGTGAGGTAGTCAGTGTCTTTACTTGGTGAGCTACAGAGGCCCCTATATCATATATTATTAATAAAACATGGGAACTTGTTGTGTGGACAATTTTTGCCCCCATATTTTGAATTTCTGTGGTATTTTTGTCAATTTCAGTGGCATTTTTGGCCCCATTAATATCCTACACTATTGGTATTGCATCTTTCTAAGGTATTTAAAAGTTTGTTTTCAACATATAGTAGCAAGTAAACAAGATATCCCCACAGATATGTCAAACTACATTGTGTTAATATTTGGCACAGATAAAACTTTGCCAACATTAAAAACAAGTGAAGTCTGATCAGTGGTTAAAGATGTTCAGACAGTTCCCTCGTATCTGAATTAATGGCTCCTTTCCATAATAAAATGAAATATGCAGAAAATCACAGTATTACAGTTCCTTTATAGTGACAGAGCAGAAAGTTTTGGAGAAGCATTTAATGTAAGTACTGTAATAAAAGTAGTTGTAATTTGTTACTTTGCACTAAATTTATTTATTTATTTTAACAAAAGGGACAATACATATTAATGAACATTTTCACAAATGTAAATATGCCAGATTATAGCCTTAGGCTAATTTCCATCTGCAGACCCCTGGCAGGTTGATGTTACACACAAATTAATAAATACATACAGATACACTATACACAGGCTATATACAGAGAAACAAGGACAAGAACAGTGATCACATCATATTAGAACAGACAGTAACAACAAGAGTGGACAACAAAGAACATATAGAAAATAGGAAAGCAACGACTATATTACACAAACCACAATTTTGCAGATGCCCTGTCTAACCTGATATTGCACTGACCCATATTACACCATCCTATATTGCACTGACCCGCATTACACTGACCCCTATTACACAACCCATGTTATACTGACTCTTATTGCATAACCCATATCACACTGATAATTGTATCCCTTTTTTGTAATGCACTAACTCTGTTTTACGTCTGATATATAATGATTAACTAAACATGATCACATGTTTGTGTGTCCCTCAGCCACACCTTTAAACGACTCCTAAAGGTAGGAAGACTTGTGCTTTCCCTCACTGACAGTGGAATACTATTCCAGAATCTCACTCCCTGATATGACAGGACGTTCTGTGAAAAGGCGGTCCGCCTAAACACCAAGTCACAATCACCTCTCGTAGTGGCTCTAGTCACTCGAGACCCGGCAACACTGCTAGAGTTTTGTTTAATAAAATCACTCAGTGGTGGAGGTGCCAAACCGTGTATAACCTTATAGATTAGACAGGCTGATTTAAATAATTTGAAATTAGCAAAATTTAAAAACTTATATTTATATAAAATTTGACAATGGTGATATGACGAAGGTTTCTTGTCTAATATTTTCAATGCTCTTTTGTAGCATACTTCGATTGGCACAATAGCAGCATGACTCGTATAGGATCAACTTGTGATACAGTACTCAATATGAGCCAGTATCATAGAGTGCAGGAATGTAATCGCTGCTGTATCCGTTATGATGTACGAATATGTCTAAAGTTCCGTATATTAACATTTAAAGTTTTCACAACTTTTTTAACGTGTTTTTTAAAGGATAATTTTGAGTCTATCAGCACTCCCAAATACTTAAATTCCTCAACATTAATTAATTCTTGTCCACCCAAGCGAACTTTTACTGCGGCCACAGTTGTTTTAGGTTTACTAAAAAACATTGATATGGTCTTTTTAACATTAAGGCACAGGCATGAATCATTCAGCCATTTTTGTAAGTCATTTAAGGCCAATGAAATCTGATGGGCTGCATCATCAGCACTTTGGCTTGTGTAAAAATTTGTCAAATTACCACTCTGTCAGATGACTATGGAAAAGAGAGAGAGAGAGAGAGAGAGAGAGAGAGAGAGAGAGAGAGAGAGAGAGAGAGAGAGAGAGAGAGAGAAAGAGAAAGAGAAAGAGAGAGAGAGAGATGGTAAAGGGTCAGGGTAACAAAATCATGAAGGAATACCTTAACTTTTAATCAACCTGATTCAAAATTTCAATATGTGTTCTTCAACAACTTTCCTTTTTGTCTGGCAAACATGCAGTACATGTCCACCACTGCATAGAATTCATATTGCAGATTTTTGCCAGATATGAAGGTTCAGAGTGGATGATTTCTTTCCATCTCTAGGCATATGTACTGCCCATCTTCTGGCCAATCAGGATCAAGTTTTGGTTCCTCTTTGGTTCCTTTCTTGTGAATACTTGACTTTCTTCATTTTAACCATTGGGGATGTTTGGTAAGAAATGTAATTCAAATCGTCTAGATTTTTGTTATGCCTTTCTTGACAACACAATCCTTTTTGTTTTCTTCCTTCAACTGCTTACTACAGTCACATTTACACAGTTTGGTTCTGTAGTTGGCCATTTTAAGTTTCAGGCTGTTTTTCCAGACAGCTGAGCCTGTTGAGGAGCCTGGTTCTGTCAAACAGGGGTGTGTCCTGATTAGAGCTGCAGCAACTTGTGCAAAGTCCTCATCCCTTGGATATTCCTTACAAGTGTACATGGCCCAAGCAAGTGCTTACAGAATGCATGTTTTATTTCTCTTTCAACATGTAGCATCTTTCAAAAAAGCGAGGTTTCCCCGATGGAGATGGTTTTCAACATTAACAGAATATTAGGGGATTTCAAAAGTCTCTGGCCATTCACTCTGTCATTCAGGAGGCAACTTCTCTGATGTATCAGAGCCTGAGAGAAGTACATTGACAGCTTGACTTGAGAAGTAGATGTGTGTAGAGGAACTTTTTTCACTGTTGCTCTCTCTGGCAAATCATTAATGTCATTGACTTTGCATATGACATTATTAAAGTTTAGGTCTTCATATTGGACACTTAATGTGTATGAGAGCTGCAGTGTCTCTTACAGCACACGGTTGAAGGCATCAACATCGGTTGGCTTTTCAGATAAAGAGAAGTATCGTTGAAATCGCTGGTTGAAATAAAAAAACAAACAAAAAAAAAACCAACAACAACATGTAATATAACAGCAGATGTAATACTTCAATGTGACATACAAAGGCCCCAGACATTATAAACTGACAAAGGGAAGGAGTAATTTAGTTCAGAAGGCAGAACAACTTGCAGTGAATGTAAACTGCACATTTTTATAAGAGTGAAAATGCTAAATGCAGTCTGTAGTCTACAGAGCAACATTGTGCCAGTTCTGATTGGCATGATTTTCTCAATCTGCATGAATTCTGGCAGACCTGAAGAAGACCCAACTGAAACCACCATGTCTGGGCAGTACTTAATGCTATCAATGTGAATCCTGGATAAAACAAGCACAGTATTACAATTAGGACTCCTCTAGGCCCTGATATACTTCTGTAGAAGTTCTACTTCATTCTGGGGTAAAAAAAAAAAAAAAAGTTCTATATAGCCGAGCAACGAGATACTGTTTCCGAACATTAAGACACCTACCACACCTCTGTAGGAGGTGTTTAGAAGTACATTTAAATATGAGAACGCTCAATAAAACTAATGTGCCATTTAAATGTGTTATCATTGACTTCATGCCTCATTCTATCAGTAGAATTCACATGAGATCGATGATGATTTAAAGTAGTATGCCGTAGTAAATGTTTAATTTGTCTTTACATTCTGAATGAACAGCGCTAATGCACTAACATGCTCATTTTAATTTTATGCACTTAAAATTAATTTGATGTCTCATTGTGGTTTATAGAGCAGCCACTCTCACTACCCTCAATGGGAGGGCGGCCGAGGGTTATGAAACGATACCCCAGGTAGACAAAGCAGTTCTCGGAACTGAAACAGCAGACGGAGGCGATCCAGCACATCTTGCCCTCTCACATCTTGCCCTCTCACTACCCTCAATGGGAGGGCGGCCGAGGGTTATGCCACGATACCCCAGGTGGACAAAGCAGTTCTCGGAAGTGAAACAGCAGATGGAGGTGATCCAGAACATCTTGACCCGGTGTGGCTCAAGAGTTCATCTGTTCACTGAGGGCGTCCCCCTGCGACAACCCAAACCCAAGCGGCCCCGCCCCAGCCTGAGCACAGAGCCCCCCGCAGGAGAGGGATGCCCCCTGCTTCTTGGCAGGCTGCGAAGATCCCCAAGAGGGCTCCTATGTGCCCCTGAGATGGGCGACCCGAGGATATAGACATCTCCGGAAACGCTGGAGCTGGTGAACAGTCCACTCCTGCTGACGCAGACGCACATTTTGACATGCATCCAGCATCAAGATTGATTTGCGGCGGTAGACCTGAAAGACGCGTACTTCCACGTCTCGATTTTGCCTCGACACAGACCCTTTCTATTGTTCGCGTTCGATGGCCTGGTATCAGTACAGGGTCCTTCCCTTCAGCTTGTCCCTGTCCCCTCGAATCTTCAAGAAGATTGCAGAGGCAGCCCTTGCCCCGTTAACTACTAAACTACCTCGATGACTGGCTGATTCTAGCACACTCTCGAGAGTTACTGTAAGCACACAAGGACCTGGTGCTCATGCACCTCTGCCGTTTAGGGCTTTGGGTCAACTGGGAAAAGAGCAAGCTCTACCCGGTTCAGAGCATCTCTTTTCTTGAAATGGAGTTAGACTCGGTGTCACGAACGAGTGTGCGTAGTCAGTGCTGAACTGCCTGAACTTATCCAGTCGGCAAATGTCGGTCCCACTGAAATATTTTCAGAAGCTCCTGGGGCATATGGCATCCTCAGTGGCAGTCACACCACTCAGGTTGATGCATATGAGACCACTACGTCACTGGCTTCAGACCTGAATCCCGAGGCACGCATGGAGGCGTGACTCTAACACCCACTGCTCGCCTCCTTTTCAGCCCTTGGACCGACCTTGTGTTCTTGCGTGCAGGAGTCCCCATACAGCAAGTGTCCAGATGCCAAGGTTGCTGCTCACTGCTCACATCCTGGGCCACCTCAACATTACAGCAGATGCTCTGTCATGGCAGGTAATGCTCAGGGGAGAGTGGAGACTCCACCCTCAGACGGTCCAGCTGATTTGGAGTTGATTCGGTCAGGCACAGGTAGATCTGTGTGCCTCCCTGGAATCCTGCCACTGCCTGCTCTGGTATGCCCTGATGGGAGCTCCCTTCAGTACAGACGTGCTGGCACACAGCTGGCCCCAAGTGCTACGCAAGTATGCGTTCCCCCAAGTGAGCCTACTTGCACAGTTTCTGTGCAAAGTCAGGGAGGACGAGGAGCATGTCACCCTCGTGGCTTCGTACTGGCCCACTCGGACCTGGTTATCAGACCTCCCACTCCTCAACTCGATCACTCAGGCTAGAGCTCCTTCTACAAGGCACCTCTACTCCTTGAAGTGGGATATCTTCGCTAGATGGTGTTCTTCCCGTGGCGAAGACCCCCAGAGGGTCCCAGCTGATCCTAATTTCTAAGTGGAGAGAAAGACTTAGAGAGAAAAGGCTGCGGCTGGCGCGGCCTGCTCCATAATGGACATGTCACCTTCCGCCACCTCAGGGCTATGGGGAAGCACCCGACATTTTGGGGCATCTGGGGAGGCTCTGTGCAGCCCGAATGCATCTCTTCTTAAACTCGTAGTAGCTTGCCTACACCTGCATCTGCAGTTCACATGACCAGTTCAGACTTTGTTTCATATTGGGACCCCTAGAGTCACTACATCAACACAACGTCGAGTGAGTGACAGAAGGGGAACGTCTTGGTTATTGTCGTAACCTCCTTTCCCTGATGGAGGAAATGAGATGTTGAGTCCCTCTTGCCACAGGGTGAACTGCACCGCTGTAATGTCCAAGAACTTGTCTCAGCTCCTCAGTGCAAAAACTGAATGAATCCACAATCCACTCCCTTTTATAAAATCCAAGCACTGGATGCAATCAGAATTTTCAGTTAAAAGTGGAAATGTATAAAAACACAAATTAAATATTAACAAAAAACTGTAGAATTTTAAACAACAAAATGTCTAAGATTGACTTTATCGTTCCTGAACTGGATTCTGCTTCCTGAAATGGACACTTCTTCCTGTGTCTCGTTCCCTGCAGTGGAATGAATTAGTTACTAATATAGAAATGTATAGGCATGACCGATGGCTCTATGACAATTTTTGTTGACTCATTAATTCCCATTAGAAATCTACTACTGACAACACTACATAAAAGGGCAGTAGCATGGTACAATGGTATACACACACACACTTGTTTTTATATCATTGTGGGGACTCTCCATAGACTTCCATGAATTTTATGGATTTTATACAGATCTAATGATAATTTCTAATCCCCTAACCCTACCCCATTTTCAAAAAGACATTGTTTAATATGTCTAATAAGCCATTTCCCTCATGGGGACCGCTGGCTGGGCCCCACAAAGTAGGTGATCTCAGGATTCACTATCCTTGTGGGGACATTTGGTCCACAAAATGTAGTATAAACATGTACACACACACACACACACACACACACACACACACACACACACACACACACACACACACACACAAAAAAGGGTATGATTAAGTCCCATCGCCCTGTGTTCTGTGTAACAGTGAATAAGGTCTATAAATAAACTTGAACTATATGGAATGTCTTTATGGAATGTATTCAAGGGAAAAATTTAGCTGGTATCAGTTGGTATCAGTTATTCTGCCAGTCATACTCAATGAAGTACCTCAATGAAGTAGATTGAGGGACTCATTCTTTCATGGACTATCTTGCCAGTCCTTCTGCTCACCTGGACCATGGAAGCGCACTTACTCTGCTCTGGATTTTTTTAAATTTTTTTTTACAAAAAATCTGTAAATATAAAAGACATCATACATTACCCTAGCAAAGGAGAAAAACAGAGATAGTTTGGACTACCCATATAGTGGTATTTGCTGCTCCATGGGAGTGTAATACATCCACCAAGTTCCCATCCTATCAAAAATGTTGTGCTGTTTAAAAGTCTTACCCATTGTTGCATTTGTTTTGCCTCAGCCCGCTTCAGTACTTGGCAACCCATGCCTCATGGTAGCTAGCAAGAGAAAAACCAGTGACAAGCTTCTCCAAACGGAGCTAGCTAGCGCACCAACACAAACACACATACACGCGGACACACACAAGTCCAATTTAACTTTGATCCAATAATGTTACTTCTAAACCAGACTGATGACTTTATCAACTAAATGTCACCAGATAACAAAATCTATCAAAATTGAATGTGCAAATTGTTTCTTTTGTTAATATTATGAACACTATCTTACTAGTTAAGGAGGGTGCCTCTCTCTCTACTTCTCTCTCACAGTGCACTCTTAAAGTTAAACACACAGGTAACTTTACATGAGGAACTGTGCTAAATGAACCTAGCATTGCAAAATAATGAGCAAAGTTACCTTGCTGAAGTCAAAGGCTGAAGAAAGTGTGGAATCTTGTTAGCAAACTCTTGCAACAAAATAGTTTGGAGAAAAGCAGGTGGCCATCAGTATATCGTTATACTTCCATCATGTGTGTAACTGTTAACATTATGGCGGATATAAACATGCTGGCTCCTCCTTGGTCTCCTAGAAAATGTCTGTGTTGGAAATAATGCAAAGTGTACCATCAGCAAAGACAGATTATTGATTCTACTAATGAAAATAAAAATCCCACTCAAAATTACTGTATTGTTATTTACAGGAGGAATATATTTATTGAAGAATTCTCCTGCCAAAGAAATTTGACCATGATGCTTTGCAGATCTATAGCAACATGCTATTGTAGCAACGGCAGTAAATAGTATTTCGACTACGCCACCCCGAGGTCTAACCCGGGGAACTGTAAGTAACCACCAAGGGTTCTTTTAAATTAGGCAATCAGGTTCGGGCACTGAACAAACAGAGAAATGGTTCCATACAAAAAAATACAATTTTATTAATCAAATTCACAGTAAAACAGTAAACACTCTGAAAGCTGACGTCAGCATATTCTTAAAACATGACACACTAAATAAAAATCAACACCTCTAAATTCACAATAATCCAACGGGGACAATTCATCATCAAGAAAATGCAAAAATAACACACAAGGAGCCAAAGGTACTATCATGGGGTCTATTACACACACACACACACACACACACACACACACACACACACACACACACACACACAGGCTTGAGGCTTACTGGTGGGCGTCCAGCGACTCGGGTATGAGTATCCAGATAATCCACACCAAACACACGTGCACAGCCACACAATCAGCACAGCAACGGTCACCCGGTGGAGGTACACTACACACCAAAGAGGGCCCACTGCCTCGAGCACGCCGTCCCCACCGTCAGCACTCAGCTTCTCGAACAGATAACAAGGACAGAATCATACAACATTAACTACAGGTCATAATTTCATACCATAAATCAGACGAACCATAATGAAATGAAAATAAGATTGCAAACAACCATAATACTGATAAATGAAATAAACTAATTAAATCACTTTGCAAACGACTGAAAAAAAAAATGAGATAAACAAAAAGACAAATTGAATAACTTTACAAAACAATGATACTGAAGAATAAACAGAAAAGCAAATGAAATAACTTTGCACAGGACTGGAAAAATAAAATAAACAAAAAGACAAATTGAATAACTTTGCAGAACGACAAATGATACTAACAAATGAAATAAACAATCAAAGGCAAATTAAATCACTTTAGAAGAAAAAGACGCACGATCACGCAAACGATCAAGGAGTCGTGTAACAAACACACGCGTCCATGGATAACACCAATCCAAGGGCAGAAACACAATCGGCCACCCAAGTGAGCTACGATGCCATTTTCTTGAAAAGGTGAGTTCAATCCATTAATTCGGGCTTGGCGGAAACAAGTTTAACACACAAGGATGACGTGTATTAACAGCGTTTAAGCAAAACAAATGAAAACAAAGCAAAGCAAATACAAAGCAAAATGCAAGGCAAATGCAAAGCAGAGCAAAACAGCAGTTGCCCCAAGGCAGGCCGCAAACGCTTCCTTGCTATGATAGCGATCCCTGAGCAACAGCAAGCTAACACCTGAATCTCGCAGGAAATACACCATGCGCGAGTCAAAGGTAGCACGTCATACCATTCGATCCGCTGCGACACTACCAACAAAAACTGGGTAAACCCAAACAACACGAACCTCCCGCATCACACTGCCCCCGAGGGGTACGCTCGAGCTATAACATCCTCCTCCTGACCTGACTGGCCACAAAGAACACACTATGAGCCAATATAATCAAATGAGGAGGAGGGACTGGATTCAGCCACAGTCCATCCTGCCACACTATATACAGGTGCTACAGTAAGCATTAGTTCATTATACAGTAATAATTCTGTGAAAACTACATAGGATTTGTTACAGTGTTGTGTTTCTTCTCAAATATGATTGCCCATAAATTCCTCAACAGCCAATACATTCTGATTAATGGAGGATAATGCTCTACATACTGATGCTTTTGATGCAGCATAATGTTTGGAAACACTTCTTGAAGCAAAGATCTGCAATCTGAGATCTTAAAATCAAAAACTTGAGAAAAGAGACAAACCCATTTCAACGATATCTTTAAACAACCTTAGAATTTACGAGGTATGGTCATTCTTTTACACGTTATGTCCACTCAAGAGTGGGGGTCTCAAGAAAGTCCAATTTTCATGTCCATTTCCCCCTTTTGTTCCCTTATTTGCATACAATTGTTAAATAGGCTGTGGCTGGTCAGTCACCATTTAAGGACTCAATGGAAGAGCAGTGTTTGGCAATTAAATCCTGTAAACACAATGCCATCTCTACAGCAACAAAGTTTGCGACAACCCAGTAGATGGCACACAGTTTGTATTTTTTTGTGGATTGGCCAATTCAGAATGATCTATGTATAGGTTAAGGGCTATTCTACAATCATCTTCCACAAAATGAATTATCCCAGTAGTGTGTGCCATCCCTGTAATTCCCTTGATGTCTCACCTGAAACCATTACCTGATCAAAATTTTTCGTTTATTCAGCAATTTCTGAAATATTTGAATAATTGGGATATACACGCACTATTGCTAATTCAACAGGCATGAACACTGGGAATACTCTCATGAAGTATGATGCTCTCCGATTGGTTGTTGAAAGAGGACCTCCCTCATTTTTACAGTGTAACAGCACATTGTTGTCAGTAACAACTGAACTGTCTACCTCATCATAGTGCTTATCAAGAATCTACTGGTTTGTGCTATGCAACAGTGGTTTAGAAAGTACATTTATTTTATTTAACTGTCGTATAATTTCTTGTGTTGCACAATCTTAACTATGCAAGATTGTCTGCATTTTCAGAAAAAGTGATGCCAAATTGTTTTCCAACTTTTATTTTGTGTCATCTGAGTTGTCTTGTTCCTTTGCAATATTACCTTCATCATCTCTGCCTGAGCTGTCAATAAAGGAATGAACTGGACCTTCATCTGAGTTACTAAATTGATTATTTAACACATCCCCTGATTTGCTGGTGTTCCTTTCTTTTATGTGCTTTAAATGTGAGGCACATATTTGTCCCAAATGAACAGTCTTCGTGAGGACACTGAACTTTATGGTTATTTCTCAAATGTGTATACAAATAGCAAAATAATGCAACTCACTGCATGGCTCAATAAAGTCACAAACATGGTACTTGTAACACACTAGAGAACAACCAGACATACTTGTTTCCCCAATGCTTTTTTGGATTTTTTTTGTAACTTTTAGTGCATTGAACGACTGGAAAGTCTGAATGGAGGCATGGTATCGGAGCAATGCGAGAATGTGTTCCATGGCTAATGTGATAGTGCTTCAGCATTTGTGCCTTCTGTTCAGAGGAACAAATGCAGAACTTACATTTCCACTGCATGGCAGCTCATCAAAAGGTGAAAAAGAAATATACAATTTTTTGCATAATTCGCAATGAACTGTGGTGAATGGGGTAACTGGTCAATTTTGGTTTGCCAAAAGAGAGTTTGTCTTGGTGCTTTCCCTTTCAGATTTGTAGTGTCTGAAGGAGACATTTTGTATGCTAACAGTGTTTTTATTGGACTTTTTAGCATTGCTGATGTTTTATCCATTCAATCATGTGTTTGTTGTACATTCTTTATGTTATTGCTTGTGGAAATGTTAATACTACTTTGTGACTGTGGCAGGGCGGAGGGTGGGGCCGGGTCGTGATTATGCACACCTGGTCCCTTATCCGGCTAATTAAGCATCCGAGAGGGATAAAGGCTGATTGCGGGTGGTGGTGCGGGAGAGAGAAATCGTTTACGGACATGTCCGTCATATGTGTGTGTTTTATCTTTTGTTTAAGTTTTTAATTAAACTATTATTTATATTGTCAAGCCGGTTCTCGCTTCCTCCTTGCCCGTCTAAATCCTTTACAGTGACATTTAAGGTTAATATAAAGGTTTTGTAATGTAAGACATCTGTGGCTAGTCTCCCATTTGGTGTGTTCCTATTTGTGGAGGCGGGGGTGTGATCGAGCGCCGATCTATGGAGAGGTGCGGGAAAGCTGAGAGGATTTACACCTGCACATGGAAAGAACCTATATGAGGATATATGTGCATATATGAAACCTATATGCAGCTTATATGCACATATATGCTGCATATATACAGCATATATGCACATATATGATAATATATATGCTGTATATATGCGCATATATGCCACATATAGGCAAAATTGGTGCATATATGTGCATATACAGGCCATATAGGTCTCCTGTATTGCTTCTTTATATCCACATATAAGCCCTATATGTGCATACAAGATATGTCTCCTATATAGCTCATGGCAGGATCTAGTCATTTTGTAGCTCATATCTCACTTTGGCAACTGTCATACACGGTATTGGTATCAAATTGGTATCACATGTAATTGGCATGTTATGGAATTTACTATGGCAATTAAGTGAGAGGAGATGGAAAGCTATGATGTCTACACATTTTCCTGAAACATTTACAAGGTCAATTCTTTCTTGTATGAAGATAGTAGAAAAGAAGGAAATGTATAACAAAATGGTTTGTCGTTTTTTTATTTTGTCAATCAAGCCTTTTTTACAATTTCACGTAATACGCAATTACGTTGAAAAGGTCACGCTTCCATAGCTGCCAACTCTCACGCTTTCGCCGTGTGACACACGGTTTTGCCTGTTTTCACACGCACTCACGCCACACATCCAATTTCTCACGCAAAAAAAAAAAAACGATCTTGAAAACTCCCCGACCGTAGATGGCGCTGATGAGCGCCACTGAAGCCTATGCGCTGCACCCCGAAGTTAGCGAAAGAAGAAAAGATACCGCGAAAGACAACGGGAGAAACTACCTCGAGAAGTCTGATGATGAGATCAGGTATGTAACAATGAAATGTCGTCCAATTGACTCACTCTCTTAAACTTTAAATCTTGAAAGAAATTATTTGTTTGTGCTTCTGCGTGTGTCTGTGAACATGAGTGAATAAACTCAGCTGTTATGACAGTTTATTCATTCATGTTCACAGACACAACTGTTCACAGCACACAAGCAGCAGGAGAGCACCTTGTTAACCTCGTGGTACACAGGTGAAACTTGAAAATGTTTTATATCGTGCAAAAGTTCATTTATGATTATGGCTTACCTTTTCACAATATTCTAATTTTGAATTTGGGGTTTTCATATGCTGTAAGCCATAATCATCAAAATTATAACAAATAAAGGCTTGAAATATCTCACTTTGCATGTAATGAGTCTATATAATATTTAGTTTCACCTTTTAAGTTGAATTACTGAAATAAATGAACTTTTGCATGATATTCTAATTTTTCAATGTTCACCTATACTGCATGCTCAAAACATCAGCTCATAGCATTGTTTATTTACTCACATGGCATTTATCTTTTTATTAACAGGCCAAAGATAAAGGACTCACTGTGGATGAAGACTTTCTGTAGGACCAAACAGCACTTCGAACAGGTAATATGTATTCAAAAGAATTTAACATAAATACAGGAACTTTGTGCATAGAAGTAGGCATGTTTTTGTAACTGAGAGTAGAGTTATTAAACCAACATGACCATGAATTCTTTAAGGTTTCAAAGATGTCCCGTTAGAGACCTTTACCAGGACAAAAGCGGAACCTTTTATTTTATTTAAAGAACCAGCCAAGTGAGAAAAGACAGACAAACACACTGACAGAACAGCCAGAACGACTGATAGAAATGACAGGACAGACAGAAGAGCAACACACAGGACAGAGGAGCAAAAGACAGGACAGATAGACGCACATGCAGAGGAGCAACAGACAGGACAAATAGAACGACCAACAGGGCAGATGGAAGAAGACACAGAGGCACAGACAGAAGAGACCCCCCCAATCCAACAGCAGGGCCAGAATAGTCGTGCTCTGGCTGGAGCAGCAACATATAGATCCATTTTCAAAAATGAGTGGACCTCTTCATGGCCATTTATTACCAGAGGAAGCCTCAAGACGCACTACTGGTGTGCAGTCTGCCGTATTGAAAACTCATGTTGCCACCAGGGTGTGGCAGATGTAGTGCGCCACATAAAAAGCAAAGGCCACCAAGAAAAGACACGGGCTCTCCAGTCCACATCCACAATATCCCAATATGTAATGCCCGTTCCCTCTGTTGGGGGGATGTCTGCACAAGAGTTTAAGGTATGATATGTGTAATGGTCCTGTCAAGGTTCAGTCAAGAGTTTTGTGTTATAGTTGATCACAGTAAAGTCATGGTTGATAGTTTTGACTAATTGGTTTGTATTTCAGTGTAGTACAGTCCAGGTTTCTTAATTTGAGATCTTAGTTGCTGAATGTGTTTTTTTACCATTATCGCAGGTGTCTATTTGAAATAAACTATGGTCTTTAGGGAGGATTAATAATTTTTAATTTCTTACAGACAAGAAGGGCTGAGGTCAAAGTGACAGCTGGGTTGGTAGTTCACAACATCCCCCTAGCCTTTGCGGACCACCTGGGGCCTCTCCTAAAAGAATGTTTCGGAGATTCGAAGACAGCGCAGGAGTACAGGTGTGCCAGGACTAAGTCATCCTGCATTACCAATGAAGCACTTGCACCATATTTCACACAGGAGCTTGTGAAGGAGATGAAAAAAGCCCCGTATACCCTTGTTACGGATGAGTTGAATGACACTGGTATTTCCCAAACTATTTGAGATTTTTCTCCTCTGCAAAACATTTACTTTGTGCTGCTGGTTGATGACAATATACCTAAAACTTAACAACTTGTAACTCTACTTTCATAAATGGGTTTCCCCATCTCCTTCCATACCATGGGCCAGAGGAGCATGACCTTCTGGGTGAGGAGTTTCTAAATTATCAGACCATGCCAATGATATCCCTGCAGGACAAAACTGAAATGGAAAGTTTCTGGGCTGAAATGGAAACCCGGAAACATAAGGTAAACACTTTTTTTTTGTCTTTCCTTTTGACAGGTATGGCTTGGCTACATCTGTTGCATGCATATATGTCATGCATGTTGCAAATTATGAATTTTTTTATCTGAACTTTGTTAATGGATCAACCTGAAGTATACTTGCAGTATTAATCAATCAAAAATCAAAGTATGTTTTTTCCATTGTGTTCTTGGTGCATAGGTGACAGGAGCCAAAGGATTCCTGGTCCTGGTGTTGCCCCATGCAAATGCAGATGCTGAGAGGGTGTTTTCACTTGTGGGACTGAACAAAACCAAGAGAAGAAGCAGCCTAGCATTGGATGGCACCCTGTCATCAATAATGACCATAAAGATGGCCAATCTGGAGCCCTGCTTTAAATGGGAGCCCCCCTCAGATATCATCAAGGCCTCCAAGAATGCCACAGGCCAGTATAACCATGCCCACAGATCATAGACAAGGACTTAACCCAGCTTCTGATCTGCATCTGATTATGCCTAATTTTTAGTTATTTTTGTAATTCATTCATATGTTTTACTGCTTGAAAAAGTTGTACTGTTTAAGCACTTTATTTGTTTCTGTGGGAGGCTTTAAATGAAGAATAATTTCCCTCCCTAACTAATCTTGTTGTTTTTGGCTGAACATAAATCATTAAGTGCTCTTAAGAATACAATTATTCACAACATAGGCTAGGTTTCAGTTAAGAATTAGTTTAATACCACTCTAATCAAAATTCAAATCAACCTACCTAGGTTAAATCTTAAACACTGGTCTATGAATTAGGCTTTATTGTGGTACATAGGCAGTCATTTAGGCACAACAATAGTTTTCTGGTTGAATGTTCAGCTCAAGTCTAGAAGGCCCTACAAGTCATGATGCCGAACATGAATCAGAATAAGTTCAGGTATTGCACATCTTTAGCAGACCACCCAAAAATCCACTAGAAAGCAGGAAATCACATCTACTTAATCAAAAATTTCCTGGGGATGGACCTTAAGCTATGTTTGCTTCACAGAATGTAACCAATATTGTCCATCTCAGTAGGCTGCCCCTATCACCGGCTTTGGGCCTCCCCACAAACCACCAGAATGCAGGGTGCAACATAAAATTAATTCCAATTCTTTGATATCTGAGCCACCAACTTGTGTGGCTGCGTGCGTGGCATAATCTAATCTAATCTAAAACAACTGCAGAAGTTGTACTTCACCTGTGTTTTAAGCAAACCAAAAAACACGGGAGTGGCCAAATTTTTCTTATCCATGAATTTTCTCTGCTTTGGATGCACATGATTGACCGTGTGACTGTTAACAATGCAGTCCCCATGACGGACATGTGCATATGAAAGAACGATGCCGCTAAAAAAAACGGGAGGGGGTGATGTTTCCAATCAGAATTTCCTTCAGATTTAGCAGAATCCAATCAGAATCTTCCAATTGACGTGTACATGACGCATTTTTTATGATCAGCCCTTTATCCAAAATATGTGTCCAATCGCAGCTGTACTGTAAGCACTTTGGGTTCCTGATGAAGCACTATATTATTATTATTATTATTAATCTGTCTTATTATTTTTGTCTTCTCTAGATGCTACATTGAAGAAGTGGCCGGCAACCAGCCAAGGGCAGATAGGCACATCTATCAATTCGAAGCTCACGGAGCTGAGAAGATCAACAAGATAATATTTTTTTTTTTTCTGTTCGGTTTTTTGACTTATTTTTGTTCTTGTACTATTTGATTGTTCTTAAATAAATAATGTAAATTTCAAAATTTTGGGCTATTATTTATGTTGCCTAGTAGCTATGGATTTTAATAATTTTACTAATATATAGGTATATAAAGGTGCATATATAGGTGAACATATAGGTGCATATGTGTACACATATATGTACATATATAGGTACATGTATGCACACGTATATGTACACATATACGCACCTATGTATACATATATGCACCTATATGTTCACCTATATATGCACCTATATAGGTACATGTATGCACGTATATATGTGTACATATATGTATACATATATGTACACATATATACGTGCATACATGTACCTATATAGGTGCATGTACCTATATATGTATACATATATGTGCATATATGTACATATAATATAGAAAACCGGCCAATTTTATATGTCACATATATTACAAACCTATATCAAAACCTATATTAAAACATATATGTTTATATAGGTTCTTTCCATGTGGGTGTGCTAATACTTGTTTGTATTCCCAGTGAGCTGTGACACAGAGATAAAAGGGGAGGAGACGATGGCAGAGGAGAGAGAGCTCCGAGCTTCTAGGCTGAAAAAAAGAGGATCTTGTGTGACTAAAGACTGTTACTTTGAACGGAGTACTCCGTCTCCCACTTCCTTATTCCCTGGAACTAAGGGATTTGTTACACTGTTTTAAACTATGGTGCTGGAGTTTTTATTTATTTTATTTGAATATTTGGTGATTTATTTCACAATTGTAAAAAATACAAACAAGGCGACAAGACTGGCGTGCATCATCTCTTCATTGTGTTTTAACAACATAAAACAACATTAAATATTATGCAAGTTTGGTTGAAATCTGTGAAGAGAAATTACTCTGTTTTCGCTGTTGGACGAAGATGCTGATCAGCTCAGAAAATTGTAAATGATCAAGCAGCTCCATTTGCACTGGGTTATGAATGATTTATGAATGAAAAGTGTAAGAATGATTTATATTCCATATTTTAGCATTTGCAATCTATCAGGCAATGTCTATCTATTGTATATGCACTGCTAATTGTGGATGATCTTGTGTATTCTTAAGAGCGTCTTTTTCAAAAATAATCTTTAAGGAAAAGTGTCAGCACCATATCAATTAAAAACTGTATTATCACTTACAGAAAATTAACTATATGAACACAATTGTCTGTACTCATTTGATTTTTGTCATTTATTGTATCACTGAAATATAGCGGTGGTCAGATTCTTTTTCAAGAGACTGTTGTAAAGATGTAAACAATATTTAACAATGCCAAAGTGAAAAACCTCCCCCAACAAATATAGTGACCCAACGCAATGTCATTCAAGTGTTCTGTCTTTCTGACTTGCATAACATTCAAGTTATGTAGATAATCCAAGATTTTTATTTTAGTTGATAATGAAACATAGATCACATCTTTAACTTTAATCAGTGTTCTATTTATCCTGCAACACATTGTAAACATCACACATTGAAAAGAAATAATGATAGGAAAGAGACAAGTTTATAACTACACTTTACTACATGCATTATTATATCAAATCATCCATGGCTGTCCACACGAAACACCATGCTGCAGATCATCAACAATGCACTGTTTCTTCTTTAATAAGGTAGGAAGCATTGTAGGGTATCGCAAATGAAATGCAATGAAGAATAATGAATGAATGATAGTAAAAATTTACTGTAACAGGATGATTGACAGGTCAGTGCACAGTGACAGGATATTTATAACAATGTGACAGAAGGGCCTTTTGTTTCAAGGCTTGATTTAATGATCTGATGGTATGTCCCAAATACTTGCACACTTCTTTGATTCACACTAAAAACTAGACACTTTTGAATTACATAAACACTGCTCACTTTAAGGGCATAGTATAAGTAGGCTAATTGGGACGTGGCAAATGTAAATATTCCACTTGGGTATAGTTGAGTTAATTAAACAGGCTTAGTCAGCTACAGCATCCCCTATGGTTGGAAGGTGTAATTACATTTTTTATTATTTTTTATTGTGGTTGATAGATGTACTAGTACACAAAATTTATTTTCAGTGTTTTAGAGTTGAGTTAGACAATATATCTACAAGTGGTAATAACAGTTCAGTTGCTGCATCTTCCCCAGTTTCTACAAGTGAAACAATTCTGTTTGTGCCGCTTCCCCAATGTTCATGTATCCTTTCTGTTTTGGTCCTGGGGGAATGACCAAATATAATTGGGAGAAATCAGTCACTTTATTTAGAGAGTGGAAAGAGACTTCACAAAATATGTTCTGAATGGTCTTGAGGGACAAGCTTAAAGGAAAATTATTTTAAATGTTACTGATCGTAATAGCCCACAAAAGATTTTTAAAAAGTTAGTGGAGTTGTATAATTATAGATTGCCTGCAACAGGCTCTTTATTTTTATTGAAGATAAGAAGGAAGAGAAAAGCTTTTGCTCACCGTTTATAAGAACTGTTCCTGCGTTGCAACAGAGGAATTCACAAGGCCTGAGAAATGAATCATAGTCTCACTTTTGTAGATATTAAACAGGAACCTGTTGCCAGGATGGGGGAGTATGAGGATGAAGAGGCACCTGCTCAAGCATTCCAGATGAAACATGTCCAACCAGAAACATTCTCTTGGTTACCCAAAGCAAATGAGAAATGAGACATACTTTTTCTCAGCCAACAAAGCCTGAAATTCCTACATTAAAACAGAACCTTGGACATGTCCAGTCCTTCCAGCATGGCCTAATGCAACCATTAATGTCACAGGGTGCAGCTACCCCCCGAAAGACCGACTCTAGTGGACAATCTCAAGTAGATAACAGGCTGAGACCAAGGGGCCAGATTATCTGCTGCTGCTGCTATCGTCCAGGCCATGTGTAATGTTAGCGTTCTGAGCCACTAACCTCACAAGGGATGACTTTATACTCTCCAGCTGCAATGGACCAACTGGTTGGGCCTGAATTCAGTGGTCCTACTGACAAGCAGAATATGGTTGGTGACAATCTGATTATTTTTGTGTGCACTGATTGTGTCCAAGTTTCTTGTTTACTTGATAAAGGATCTCCAGTGACTATTCTGAAGGACAGATTTTTTTTTTCTGCATCACTTTGGGCAGCATGAAGCTAAACTAAAGGATGCTTTATTATGGTTGAAGATTCATGGTGCAAATTGACTGTCTGTCTCTCATGTAGGATATGATAAATTAGAGGTCTGTATTGGGGATATGACCCTCTCTCCCTGTGGGTTCGTTATAGTGAAGGATGACTGACTATTCCAATTGCCAGGCCTCTTGGGTATGAACATCAGCTAAAATAAACTAATCATTGACCTTGAACTGGTATGCAGTCCCCTCGAAGGTAAATCTCAAGAATGGCCTGTGGTATAGGGGTTATTTCCATGTGTATTTCAGATCAGTTGACACAAACCAGTCCAAGGGGCAGACAAGAGACAAAATTTGTCTCTGAGTAACCATCTTGAACAGAAACTTCTTGAGTGTCTGAGTCCAGTTTAAGCCCAATGCCCTTTTTGGCTACCAGATAGTGGCTGTAGAAGCCTTTGTGTTGCACCCGGTATGCTCTCTATCACATTTATTATGAGAAGACACTGTATCTTTGTACAAAATATGCTTGTAGGCCAGCGATTTTCTTCTTAGCTGACTGGAATCTCTCGATGAAAGCACTCATGGTGTAGCCAAATAGTCTCTGTTGCAATATGGGGGGTCGAGCAGAGTGGATTTGTTCTATTTAAGCCAGAAAATATGCTCAACGGACATCAGGCTTTCCATAGATCTGCCAGTTGCCTGGGCAGTGATCTTAGTAGCCCAGGGCACCAGATAGGCCTGCAAGACCACCATGCTGTGCAGAGCAAAACCAGCCTGGATCGCCACAGTGTAAGTCTTACCCACTAGCAGAGATGTGAGCCTATACAACTTGGGTGGGCCTTGGAGTTTGTAGTGAAATACTAGTGAGCTCATCGACTGAGTGTAACCAAGTCTCGCCATCAGAGGCATCGAGTTATATAACGTCTCCGTCTTCATCATCACCACTAAATGTGATCACATCATGCATATCGATTATGGGTTGCAGATCGCCATGGCCATTCTGAATAGGCAAAGCCACTTGATATGGGGGAGAGGAGGCATGCAAGATGGAGAAAAATACTCCAAAATCTCCATCTCTTTCCATCACATCCTTGCTTACCTCGGGGAGCAGTAGAATGAGGATATTGAGAGGAGAACACAATCAGTCACAGTGAATGCAATCGGTCTCACTGAGCCCCTGTTCAGGGTGAGCTTGGTCCATGCAGAACTTACAGCACTTGTGCCCGTCAGTCAGAGGGATATATCACTCACATGGGGGGAAACATTTGCAAAAGCCATCTCAATAAAGATGTCAGCTCAAATAAATGCCATTAAGCAAATGGCATTTCATTTCTTTTTTCAATTAAACACTTATTGTAAGAGCACAAACTTGAAGAAAATAATCCACTCACTATTCAAGGGTGCAAATCCAAAGACAAATCGATGAGTCTGGGCTTGCAAAGCATGAGACCCTGAAGAGAAAAATTCTGATGAAATGTGCTCTAAGTAATATGCCTATGATAACGCTGCATAAGCACCAGCTGCCAATGAGATTGGTATGATTCTATAGGGCTTTAGAGATCATCACTCCTGGGAGGAGTTCCCATTGCATCAGCTAGTGACACAGCATTGAAAGGAACCCATGTCTCCAAAATGTGAGTTTTTGGACTACAACCAAAACAGCTCAATTGCAAATTTTAAACTTTAATTCGTCCAATGTTGTCATCACAAATGTTGAAATGAAAAATTCCAGCTATTGCTCAGCAATTACAATGTATGTAGTATTACAATGTAGATAATATATGAACTATTATATTTTATGTAAGATACTATAACACAATGTTCTATTAAATATTTATTTTACTACTTTATATGATCATATGCAAGATTTAAATGACTAACTTCATTAAAGACAGAAGAGTTTGATTATACATGGTGTGGACTGATTTATCTCTGTGCCCATTTATGTAATTCATTCCCCACTGTGGGACCAATGAACATCATCAGACTAACCTACCAGACTAACCCTAACCTTTTAATTAAGAAGTTAACATCATTCCTCTGCCTGAGTTTTATATTCTGCCATTCTTCTCTTGAATGTCCCCTCTACATGTGGTCAAATTGCTGCAAACACTATTTCACCTGTAACACAGTTTACCACCATCACTATATCTGAATCATTCAAAAAAACTTTCGGAAATAATTAACCTGTTATCACCTGTGCCCTCTCCACTGTTAAGTCAACTTTTCAGATGGACGGGAGGCTCCTTAAACGGATCTTTAGACTTCTAACTGTTGTAATAATTTTCAATAGCATATATTTGGTCTACTATGGAAAACATACAATGGGGTGAGAAATAAATTCAGTCTTTTATTTTTATTTTATTTTACATTTATCTTTTACAGCACTTATTAATCTTGGTTAATGTTAATTTCTACACATAATAATATATTATTAAAATTAAAAGTTGTATATGTTAACATTACTTAATGCATTATGAACTAAAATGAATAAAATATTTACAATTGTATTTATATAAATCAACATTAACCAAAATTAACAAATGCTGTAAATTATATACAGTATATTGTTCATTGTTAGTTCATGATACCTCAATTATTAACTAATATGAACAAATGAAATCTTATTGTTACCCCTTTTTTTTTTACTAGGCATTATATCATATTACATAGTTGCAAAGTGTTGTGCCTATGTACATATGTAATGTAAACTACAAACAAAAATGGTCTGAAGGTAAAATTAAAGGTCTTTTCAGGTAGGCTTTAAAAAAGAAAATAGAATTCCAGATTACAGGCCTACCTTTAGCAGAACGCTATATATGTTCTTTCTTTTCTGCCAATTCAAAACTTTTTGAGATAAGCATTTTTCTTAAAGATGACTTTTTCTGTTTCAATTATGATTTTATGGAGTTTATTTGCCTCACCATGTGGATATAGTGAATCAACACTATGAACACTTTTCAAATTATACTATATACATATATATCCATATATACTGTATGTGAAAAGTGATTGAAAAACATCTACGGTTACACATGTAACCTTGGTTCCCTGAGATGAAGGGAAAGAAACATTGCGGTAAATGCTTTTGGGGAATTCCTTTTCAATCACCATTTCTTCAGAATTTTCGGACTGAAGGACAACAGCGCATTGCTCATTCCTCAAAAATCTGAAGTAGTAGTGTACCAGCTTTCACAATATCTTGTTACCTTCATCTCATTGAATCCTCTAAATCAAGAGGGTTGGGGAACTGCAAGCATTCTCTGTCAGCGACACCTGCCTGGAGTTCTGTCTGGCAGACACTCACGTGATCCTAAGACTGCGACCGGGCTACGTGCCCAAGGTTCCTACGACTCCCTTCAGAGACCAGGTAGTGAACCTGCAAGCGCTGCCCAGGAAGGAGGCAGTATCTATTTGGACCGTACGCAGGGCTTTAAACATTCTGAGCAGCTCTCTGTCTGCTTTGGTGGTCAGCGGAAAGGGAACGCTGTCTCCAAACAGAGGCTTTCCCACTGGGTCTTTGGTGCCATAGCATTGGTCTATCACACCCAGGCCATGCCCGCCCCCTTGCGAGTGCGTCGCACACTCAACGAGAAGTGTGGCATCCTCGTGGGCACTGGACAAAGGCGCCTTCCTAGCAGACATATGCAGAGCAGCGGGTTGGGCAACACCCAATACCTTTAAGAGATTTTACAATCTCAGGGTTGAGTCGGTTTCGTCCCGTGTTTTCTCAGATCCGAGCCGGTAGAAACTCGGTAACGCCATGACAACTGACCGGGTGGACCACCTGCACCTAGCGCCTGTTCCCTCTGCTGAGGTAATACCATGCGCTTTTACCCCAGGAGATCCCACTAACTTGGCTCCCTGGATGACTCCTCCCTAGCCCTCTGGTCCACAAATTCAGTGGAGGAAGTGGAAGATCAAGACCAATGCGGGTACTCAATTTACCCTGTACTGGAATAGGTGCTCCACAGGACAGGACATATGGACTTATCCCCCCTGTTTTCCGCGGCACGGTCCCCTTGCTAGCAGACCCGCGTCTCCCTTGGGCAGTCCTCACGGACCCCCGGTCACCATGTTTGTAGCAACTCCTCCCTCCCAATAAGGTAAGATCTACCACCGCGCCACTCTCCACATGTGACCTAAAAGCCCATGTGATGTATTTCACCACTTTTTACCTCCCCCTGTCTGGACAGGTGTGGTCTCTGCATGGTCTTTCCCCCCTGAGAGAATGGGAAAACTGGGAAAGATCACCTTCCCCGATGCGCATGATAGCGTTAAGATGGCCCCAGCCCAGCTGGCACGGCCTGTTCCCATGCTTGGCATGTCACCTTGTTCCCCCTATCGGGGTGTAAAGAACCAGAAGGTTTTGACGATTTTATGGGGCGTTGGGGAAGGGTATGTGCAGTCTGGCACAGCTGGTTGCTTTGGCATGTAAAATACCTGCCCGCTCCTATGTCAGCAGTACATGTACACGGCTCAGCGCATGGCATGATTGAAATTGGACCCCTAGTGTCGCTTACGTCGATGTGAGCGACAGACGGGGAACATCTAGGTTACGGATGTAACCTCCATTCCCTGATGGAGGGAACAAGACGTTGTGTCCTCCCGGCCACGTCGCTGAACCGAGCAACTGTTGCGGCTAACCTCATTGTCGGCTCCTCAGAAAAATCCTGAATGAAACAGATGCATTTACCTCCCTTTATACCCGTATGTCCTGGGGTGGGACATGCAAATTCTGTCTGCCAATTTCTCATTGGCCTTTTCTCATAGATCAGAGATGCAAAAGGCTCTCAAGAGAGACCCCTAGTGTCACTTCTTCGACACAACGTCTTGTTCACTCCATCAGGGAACGGAGGTTACATCCATTACCTAGACGTTCTCGACTTAATTTTTTATTTTAGCTGAATAGTTTCAATAGTTCAATAATTATCAATTTCAGCCAACAAAAACTTGGATAATTGAGTACTCATTTTTTTAACTGGTTTTGGAAAATGCATCAAATTTAATTGGAGTTTCTGCTTTTATTGAAACCAGTTTGTTCAGAGTGAATGAGATCTGAGATGATTGATTAAAGTTTTGTTGTTAACACTTTGCTGATCATTTTGATGTCTGCAATCTCTACATTAATTAGATGAAAATTTGGCGCATAATGCTAGGTCTTTGGCATTAGAAGTACTGAAATGAAGGCAGTATTCTTATGTGGTAGTAAGATTTTAGAATTTCATTGGCCATCCTTAAGAAGAGTGGTGAAATTGTATCAGAGAAGAGTTTATAGAATTCTGCTGGGAATCCATCTATGCCTGGTGCTTTGTTATTTGAGAGTAATTTGACATGTTTAGGCGCATGCTGATACTCATTCTTTGGCAATGTGGAATCTAGTATTTCTACCTGTTCTTTATTTAGTGTTGGAAGTGAGACTGTACCTAGAAACCTATTGATATCTGTTAAGTTATTTTTCTAATTTGGGATATACAATTTGTTTTAGTATACACTAAATATGTTGTTTATGGCAGATGGATGAGTGGTAATTACTGACATTTCTTTATATAATGGTAACTAGGTAATCACGTTTGGCTACATAATGCCTGCGCATTTCACAATAATCACTCAAGTTGGGAGTTTGATTAAACAGATAGTACAATGGGGTAAGGAATAACTGACATTTGTAGGTAGTAACACAAATTTTGTGCAAACATATTGTCACCCCGTGTGATCAGGATATTAATAAAAACTATTTGAATTAGCTTGTTTGCACACATTATAAAAAATTTTATGTCAAAATGTCAGCTCCCCATTAATGCCAAAACAACATAGTCTGTGCACATCTGGACATTAATAGAGTGCCGAGGCCCATATCAAATATGTAAAGTTCAAAAAAGTTATTGAACTTTAAAGTTTGATGCTCAAATGAACCAAAATGGCTGAATTAATATCCTGAAAATATGTGGTGCCAACTTCATTGAGGTACAACTTACACTAAACTGGTGTTCAGTACACTTATCTTGTTAGTCAAACATTATTTGAATTTTCAGATGAGTATGAAAGACTGGCAAAGAGCTGTGGTCAATAAAGCAAACTAGGGATGCAAACTAGCCACCTTTAAGTTTAAAGAGGGGATGTTTCTTTTGGGTGTTATAATGTATACAGTAAATGATGGGTAGTTATGAGAAGGGAGTGAATAAATATGCTGAAGGCAAAAATGACTAACTCATAATGATTCTAAGGTTGTTTTAAGATATTTCTCCAAATACAGGCATACAATAGGTTTTAGTGAGAGACACCCCACAATTTAAAGCCATTTTCAATAAAAAAAAAAGTCAATTCTGCCATGAAAGAAGCTTGCCTAAAAGATTGGGTAACACTTTCCTTATAAGGTTCAATTTGTTAACACAATGATGCATTAGGTATCATGAATAAACAATTAACATTATACTTTATTTTTTACAGTATTTACACATTTTTGTTAATGCTAGTTAATAAAAATATAATTGTTCATTGTTAGTTCGTAGCGCATTGACTAATGTTAACTAAAACAACTTGAACATTTTTAAATTGTATTAGTAATTAACACAAACTAAGATTAATTAATGCTGTTAAAGTGTTGTTAATTGTTAGTTCATGTTAACTAGTATTGGTAAATCATTTATATAAATGGAACCGTATTGTAAGTGTTATAAAAGTTTGTTCACAGTGGCACACATGGTCACATGAACATTTGCATTGTTTTACTATCAAGAGGCACTATCCACTGTAATTGTTTTGAAAAGATGGACAGTGAAATTCATTAAATCTAGGGCTGTGAATCGAATAAACTTTGTCAAATTAATTACACGATGTGGCAATTAATTAATAGAATTAATCTATCATATAAATGTTGTTTATAATTATTGGATCTGATTTAATGCGTTACTTTAGTGTGATTAATTATACAAAAGATATTGTCTAAAAAATGGATGCAATTAATCATGTCCCCAGACCATACTAAGGAATATTCCTTATATCTAAGCAATTCGAGTGGTTTGTTCTCAGTCTGAATAAGCTGTGCGTTGCCTATACAACTAGAGTTTTGCTTTCTGCCCCATGGAGAAAGCATGGAGAAAACAGGAGGTACTCCAAGCGGACCTGTAATGCAAGAGCCATGCATTAATCCCTCTGTCTGCCCATCTGTCAGCTTGGCGGCAGCTGTAGGGCATTTTGAGCTGGGTACTTCAAACCATAAAGCATGGTTATGTAATTTAATTCTGGCGGACTCCACCGGTGTTCAATAGGGTTGTTCCAACAGACGTTTCAGTTTGGGAAGCCCCGTTTTTGATTCGGGAAATGAATTCTCTCTTAAGGACAATAGAGGAGACTCCCCCTTCTCAGAGAGAATGTAGATTTGAAGGACGTTTATTTCCATTTCAGATTGCAACGAAGCACAGGCACTTTCGGGGGCAAGCGTATCAATTCTACATCCTTCCGTTCTGACTTGCACTGGCACCATGCACTTTCAGAAAATGCATGAATGCAGCTTTGATGCCATTGAGGCTTCAAGGCATCTCAGTTTTGAATTCTCAACAAATGTTTGGTGTTTGCCATTAAAGGTTTTTCTCCTGGAGATTCAGGTTAGCCATGTCCTCATCTGGTTGAACAACAGGATAGTGGTGTTCTACATCAATCACCAGGGAGGAGTGTGTTCTTATGCCATGCAGAGACTGACACGTCGCATTCTTCTCTGGGAATGGGACAATGTGCTGTCTCTAAGAGCTGTGCATGTCCCGGGCTGGTTGATTTTGGGGGCGGATCTCCTGTTCAGACAGGGACCGGAGAGAGGACATTACATCCTCAGATTATGGAGAAAATCTGTAGAAGGTTTGGCAGAGTGGAAGCGGACCTGTTCACTTTGAGTGAGATGTCACACTGTCCCCCTTGATTTTCCCTCTCACACCCGACACTGCTGGGTATCGAAGCTTTGGCACATCAGTGGACGACAATGTGTTTTTACACGTTCCCACCAATCAGACTGCTACACGCAATTGTTCAGGAGGATCTGTTCGGTAGTGAAGCCATTTTGGCCACATTTTGTCTCAGGCTCTGTACAGCATTTGCCATCCCTGGCCAGACTTCTGGAAGTTATGGGTATGGCCCATCAATGAGGCTATTTGAATTATTATCACTGTGATTCCATTGATACCAAGCTGAATGTTAGAGCTCTGTAGGGGTATTGGTATGCTAAATTTAGAAGGGAACCATTAAAGTGTCCTCATTCTCACACCATTATATGTGAGGCTATTTGGTATGCTACATTTAGAAGGGAACCGTTATAGTGACCTCATTCGCACACCATTATATGTAAGAGAATTTAGGGTCTAGAAATATGTGAGCTATGAACTAAATTAGACTGTCCGTATTGTACATTATTAGGTAATGAAATGTATAATGGAATTAGTCCTGTTCGACAACCAGTATAAATGAGATAAATGAAAAATAACTAGATTATTTGTCTGAATAAAATTCTCCTCCATTAAAATTGTAATACAACTTCTCGTTGTATCCACTCACAATTTCTACTGTAAGGAATTAGCTTTAATAAGGGAATTATGATTATTTCTCTTATTTGAGTAATATTATTCTCATAGCTTATTGAAAATAATATCACATGAATTTAGGTACAGCTTTGAAGCTAAATCTTTTTTTAACAGGGATGAGATTATTTATAAAAATATATCACAGTCAAATCATCTTTGAATACAGTCAAACTTTATTGCTATTCTAAACATAAATCTAATCTAACACATATATTCATGAGACAGGTTGGTGAGAAAAGTGACAGAATGTGAAATAAATTATCAATAAAGTGAAAATGAACTTTATAGAGTCTGTTGACAATGCCTTAAGAACCATTTAACCTTATTTGAGTCTACATCGATTTGCTATTGGATTAGACAAAGTATTCAACTAATACACCAGCACTTTGAGCAAAATATTGGATATGTACTTGCGTGTCTTTGTGATTCCTTGCATTCTTTGTGTTGATTGATTCTTGGCTCTTGGTTGAAAGTTCTTTCCATCAATGTTTTGGACCTCTGTAAGATCGGACAGTTATTGTCTGTAGGAATAATGAGGATGGCTTTGAAGCGAGGCCTTCTCATGGACCATAGAGAGTGAGAGGCTTCCTCGGGACTTCAAGTCCCAAGCTTCCTTGGACCTCACATGGCATCGATCTGGTTCCGAAAAGATCCAGAGAAGACCACAATGGAAGAGTCAGAGCAAAGTCTGAGCAGTCAGAAGAGAAGAGAGAAAGAGAGAAAGTTCTTTCTGTTTGGAATAATTTTAACTGAAATTGGCCACATCCCCAAAGGTGTCCTGCGCCAATCAGAAGTGACTTTTCAGAGTCACATGGCCAACTGGGCTGTCTTTTTTGACAGTTGATTTTATGGTCTTTGCTTCAGATTCTTTTGCAAAATTCCTGCATTCCAATCTTGCAAATGTACATGAGGCATGACATTCGTTGTCATCAGCTTTCTCTGCATACGCCAGCGAATGTTTACGTACTAAACATGACATTCTTTCATGGATATTATACATGTAGTTAACAAAACCTGAGAATCCCTGGTTACAAATCATACTGGTTAATTCATTGGTTATACAACATGGATAAAAACTTACACACATTTTAAAGAGGTATATCAGGCTATAATAATTCATTTGTCAGTTATACAAGTTACCACAGTTCAAAGTAATTGTCAGAATAACCTAGCAAGACTAGGTATTGTATAAAGAATGTTAAATCGTTAAAGTACTGTGATTTTGTGTAGAATGCTCCTGGATTAAGAGGGAACGTGATTTGTGCAAATCTGATGGTCTTTTGGAAACCTTTCAAGGAAAAGTCTACTTTAACTCTGTGTGGAAGTTCAGAAGGTCATGCTGAGGGGCCTTTTCTGAGCAATGTTGATGCCTGGGCCATTTAATTCATGACTTTGAAGAATTCTAGGTTGCAAAGGTTGGGTTTTTCCTAGATTCAAATCATGTCGTTTTATTTCTTCTGCATGTATAATACTACAGCTCCATCAACTAGGAAACTTTATACGTCCAAGTGGTGTATTTTTGCTTCTTACAGTGTGAGGTGAAAATCCATTTCACTGCCTTGTCGGTACAGTGCTGGATTTTTTTACAAGACCGTTTTGGGCCGGTGTTGCCCTGGCAACGCTTAAAGTCAATGTTGCCACTTTAATGGCTGAACATGCGCTTATCAATGGAGTCTCTGTTGGTAGACATTCTCTTGTCTCTCATTTTATGCGCAGGGTACGCAGGCTTAGACCTTTTCATCCAATCCGCGTTCCCTTATGGGATTTAGCTGTTGTTTTAGAGACATTCTTATGCCTTGTCCACACTAATATGTTTTCGTTTGAAAACATATTATCTTTTTATAATGTTATTTTTTATATGTTTTTCTTTACGTTTTTGGCCTTCCGTCCACATTGAGATGGTGTTTTTATCTGTGAAAACTGAGCTTTTTGAAAACGCATTCCAAAGTGGATAAATTAGAGTTTTCGCGTTGTAGTGTGGACTGCGGAAATGGAGGCTTTCAAAATAAATGGTGCATTTTTAGTCATGTGATGGTCATGTGACCCATTCAGTCCAAAACATGATGATGGACGATGTTGTATCGAAGTTGTTTTAGCTACTCTCCAGTTTGATTGTGTTGTTAAAGATTAATGTCAGGATGTACATACTTCAGCTTACATTTCTTCAAAGGAGACGGGATGATTACTCACAGTTATTGTTCAGTGGCGAAACGCGAGGGCAGTTGTGTTTCTGACCGTACATGGTGCAGAGATTTTGGGTGAGACCTGGACACAACCATGTGTGGTGGGATAATTTTGTACATTAAATTATCATGCCAGAGGAGTGGTGTGAACTTTAGGATGTCTAGGGACTCTCTATATTATCGGAGTGAACTTCTATGACCTCATATTCAAGGCCAGACAACAGGACTGAGATGATGTTGTTACGAAGGTTGCATGTACTATATACTACATAAACGATGAAGGTAGACTCCGAAATACGGTGAATGCATTTGGATTATCCTGACAAACTGTGTCTAAAATATTCAGAGAAGTGTGCTGAGCTATTACATTAAACCTGGGTCCCGAGTATGTTTCACTTCCATTCTCAGAACCAGAAGTACAGAGACTTGTCACAAACTTTTACGAAACACACGGAATGCCACAATGTCTTGGGGCTATAGACTGCACGCATATCGAAATTAAAAAGCCTCTAGTAAACTCGACTTATTACATTAATAGAACATTACATTACATTCATGGGCGTTGTTATTAAATGGCCTGGCAGCGTTCACGATGCACTTATATTTGCAAATTCAAATATCAATGGCTACCTGAGAGATGGAAAGATTCCTTCTGGTCAAAGAGTAATCGTGGAGGGAGAAGATACTGTTCCTGTATTTTTACTCGTAGGCACAGCATACCCCCTGCTGCCCTATGTTATGAAAGAATATGCGCGTGGAACAGGAACAGTACTTTGATTTGTCACTGTGCAAGTCCAGAATGGTAATTGAATGCTCCATCGGACATTTAAAAGCACAGTTTGGAGCATTTGGATCTTCCATTTGTTATCAATGCCTGTTTTGTCTTGCATAACTTTTGTGAAGCTAACAGAGGAATCATTCCAGGCCAAAATGTTGCTGTAGCTGTTCAATATGATTGAGACTTCCAGCCACCTACACAGTACTTCTGAACAACTGAGGGGAGACAATTGAGAAATGTCCTCACCAAGTTTCTTGACTCGTGAATGATGCTCTTAATGTCATCTGAAACCATTCACATTATTGTATTTCAATTTTGCAGCTTATTTTTAGTCTATTTGTCTAATTTGTCTAAACAGTATTGATTTGCAAAATAAAGTTCAGCTGAAGTTATTCACAAGTCATTAAATGAATAAAACGTATTTTGTTTATAAACTTATTTCACATTTATTTATGTGAAATTTACATTTACATTGAAAAGTTTTTCTCAACTTCAAGATATGCAGAACAAAAATATATTTTTTTTTTGGACACGTTATCACTACTGAAATTATAATATTTTAAAATTTGTGCTCCGTCAAACAATACAGTTGCTCATGCTCCTTGTAAGCATTGTTGACATGAATGTACAGAAGTAGTTTAAACTGAAATGTGCCCACAAAACTAGTGTTTACATTAAAAGTACTTTTTAATTACTGTCATCAGAGAAGAAACATTTGAAAAAACAGTAGTACCATAAAAGTCCATCAAATACCTTAAATACAGGAAACACACTGGACTGTTGAAACCATGGCTACATTAAATTTGAAGAAGCCATTAGAATTAAACCAAGACCTGCATAACAAGGTCCTATTTTGAACAAGAACTTGGATGTATTAAAGACATGACACACTTTTCTGTGTTATCAGAGACTGTGTAACAAAATGGAGCAGCATCTTTAAGGTGCTGTGGGTCTGGTCTGGTTGCCACTGAAGAAGGAGTGGAGACAACAACTGGACTGTGAGCATATGGGTAACTATGATGCAAATGCTGTGAGGTATAACGTCCTGGCAGCAGTGGTGTAGCATATGGAGCATAAGTGCTCATAAGATGTAACCGGCACGCGTACGCTGGGGTCCTACACATGGGTCTCACGCCCTCCGCCCGGTGGGGCGGACCGTCCTCGGGCTGTCACATGTAGGGTATGGCCCTGGAGCCATGTAACTGGGAAAGGGGCCGGTGGGGAGGCAACCGCCGTGCTCATGCCACTGAGGTAGACCGTCATCTGAGTCTCCCGAGGATGGGGTTCGGTGTGCTCCGACAAGGAAACGGCCCTGGAAGGCACACAGAGCGGGGAGGGACACGCTGCCCATAGTGGTCGAAATGACCAAGCAGGGGCCTGCTCCTGGCACATTGCGTAATTCTGTCGATTAGGGGTGAAAGCATCCAGCCTCCCACACTCGGTCCAGCCTGTTGCACTCTGGCGCCACTAGAGTGTCAAAAAGAGGCGCCACTATCTCTGACATTTGGAACCAGTTCTGCTTGTTCGTTCCTCCAGGACGCTTGAAATCGCTTCAAGCCGAGGGGCGCCACACTCCCCAGACTCTGAGGCATTTGCACCATGTCACCTGGCCCTAGGCACCTGCCAGAGCATCCACCGGCCGCCCTGAGTGAAGGAAGTGCATCTTGTCACAAACTTTAAAAAAAAGTCTCAGAAGTGCAAATCCATCTGTAATTTAATTTGTAAGTTTTTCAATGTTGGAAGTCAGCCTGCCAATGTTCTCTGAAAACTCTTTGTTTGCAGCCTCCATCCTCTCAAATGTTTGCTGCCTTAGTTTGAGATCCTTCTGAGCAAGCACAATTAATTGCCCTTCATTTGACAGTTTCGTTTCAGCTTCTCTTGTCTGTAGGATGACAGCATGTGAGTGGCGCACAGCGACCTGAGGAGACGGCGGGCAAGTCGTGACATGTGGCGGGAGCGTACGCCGCCATGGCGATTTATGTACGCCACCGCGCTGGTGCTGTCTGACTTGATTAAGACATGTTTGTCCCGAACTAACGGGAGAAATTTCCGCAGGGCAAAGAAAACAGTCAGCAACTCTAGGCAATTGATATGCCAGTGCAGCGGGGCCCCTTTCCAACGGCCCGCAGCTGCGTGCCCATTGCACACGGCGCCCCAACCCAATTTGGAGGCGTCGGTCGTGACCAGGACGCATCGGGACACCTGCTGCAAGGGTACTACTGCCCGAAGAAAGCAGAGGTCTGTACAGGGTTTGAGTGTTCGGCGGCGGGTGGGGGTGACTATCACACGGTGTGTGCCGTGGCGCCATGCTCGTCTCGGAACTCGAGTCTGAAGCCAGTGCTGAAGCAGTCTCATATGCATAACATTTTTTTAAAGGAACCGCTGCACCCATCCTGAAGGAGGCGAGGCACTTCAACACTGACTGAGCACGCTCATTGGTGAGTCGTGCCGACATTGAGACCGGGTCTAACTCCATGCTGAGAAAGAGATGTTCTGAAATGGGGTGAGCTTGCTCTTTTCCCAGTTGACCTGAAGCCCCAAACGGCTGAGGTGCCTGAGCACCTGGTCTCTGTGAGCGCATAATAACTCTCGTGAGTGGGCCAGGATGAGCCAGTCGTCAAGGTAATTGAGTGCGGATGCCGGCTTCTTGGAGTGGGGCAAGGGCTGCCTCTGCGACTTTGGTGAAGACACGAGGGGACAGAGACATGCCGAAGGGGAGGACCTTGTACTGATACACCTGGCCTTCGAACGCAAACCGAAGGAAGGGTCGGTGTCGAGGTAATATTGAGACGTGGAAGTACGCGTCCTTCAGGTCTACCACTGCGAACCAATCTAGATGCTGGATGCAAGTTAAGATGTGTTTTTGCGTGAGCATTTTGAACATGAGTTTGTGCAAAGCCCAGTTGAAAAATCTCAAGTCCAGTCTTGGGTACAATGAAGTAAGGGCTGTAGAGACCCTTCTTCATTTCGGTTGGAGGGACAGGCTCTATCGCGTCTTTGAGCAAAAGGGTAGCGATCTCCAAGTGCAAGGATTTGGCATGCTTGACGTGTACAGCAGATAAAGCGGATGCCCGTGAAGGGGGGCGGAGGCCTGGCAAACTGAATTGCATAACCGAGTCGGATGGTCTGGGCCAGCCAGCGTGACGGATTGGGAAGTGAAAGCCACGCATCCAAGCTCCGTGCTAGGGGCACCAAGTGGACGATTATTTTTGACGTACTCGGCGGGGCTTCACAGTGGGGCGGAGCAGGTGTCACGGCGTCGGGAGGCGATGACGCGTCCCGAGGCTCTGGTGCTGAGAAGCACTTACCTTGCTCCGCGCCCCCGGCAGGGGATAGGCAGGCTGGCCATGAGGCAAGCCGCTGTTGCCTCGAGCCCGGACGGGAGTCAACAAGCATGCCGGGGGCGGGTGGTCCGAGGGGGCGTACCCGGCGGAGCTGCACCCGTTGCCATCCTCAGATCGCCTCTAGCGCCAGCGGCATCGTCCTCAATCCCATGGGAATAAGGAGCGATGTGGGGGGCGGCTGGAGTGGCGTGCTTTCTGTTGAAATCGAGCTGCGACTGCAACGTTGACATGGTCATGCTCTCGCAGTGAGAGCATGAGCCATCCACAAATGCTGCCTCGGTGTGATCGCAACCCAGACACACGAGACAACGCCTGTGGCCGTCTGAAACGGAGAGCACTCTACCGCACCCAGGAACTACACAGGGGCGGAATGGCATCTTTATAAAGATGCGTCATGAAAAGGACTTTCAACGGCGCTGTGTATTGCTCTTTTAGAGGAAAATACACTTTTACAGAGAAAATCACTCTTTTAAGAATTTAAAACTCTTTGAAATTTGCGCTGTCGAAGCGCTCAGGGGCAAACTGTACTGCCATGCAGAGAAGGAGAAAAGCCGCTGATATGCGCTGTAGATCCAACAGCAAGCAAAGCGTCAGAGGAACAGGAACAGGTGTGTAACTCGCAGCTGACTGCTGACATGACCAAGGCTCCGAAGAAAATTTTAATGAACTCAATGTATTTCCTCACCTTTATACCCATTTGTCCAGGGGCGGGGTATGCAAATACTGTCTGCCAACTTCTCATTGTCCCTTTTTCATGCATCAGTAGCATATTCGGTGCTCGAGAGACCCCTAGTGTCGCTTCTTCGACACAACGTACAGACTGGGAACTGTAGTTTCATGTATCAAACTACTTGTTTGTTATAAAACAAACATGTAGAAAATGTAGACGGGAGCACGACTGGACAGAATATATGTAAATAAATCAGATAATAATAGAGTCATGAATGTTGGTATATATCCTTGTGGGTTTTCTGATCATCATATAGTGAATATTGATTTTAATACTAAAAGTTTGTCACATCCAAAATCTTATTGGCATTTTAATGTCAAACTGGTACAGGATAAGTTATTTTGTGAAAACTTTTAATGGTTTTGGGAGAGTAGGAAACTAAAAAAAGAATATTTTGATAATGTAATTCAATGGTGGGAGGTTGGAAAAGTCCAAATCAAGATTTTTTGTCAGCAGTTCTCTTATAATAACACTGTGATTGTAAAGAGAAATATTGAAAGTTTGGAGAAAGATATTAATGAAATGGAAAATGTAATTGATTTGAATATTTCGGGTATGACTACAGATTTAAAGAAAAAGAGATTGGAGGTGAAAACACTGTTAGAGGAAAGAGCAAAAGGTGCCTTAATCCGAGCAAGGATCTCTTCCATTAAGGAAATGAATGCTCCAACAAAGTTATTTTTTAACTTGGAACGTAAAGTAGTAAAACAAAAAATATGCTTTACCTTCGGAGGGACAGTGGCACATTAACTTCAAATCCTATTGAAATGAGGAAAATCGTGGTGGACTTTTATGCTGAACTTTTTGGGCCCAAAGATTGTGATTCTGAGAGTATGGATCAGTTATTAAGAGGAATGCCTAATTTAAAACCTGAGGAAATAAAAGCATTGGACAAATTGATTTCATATGAGAACTTTCAGAGGCTGTAAAGCAACTGTCCACAGGACGTGTCCCGGGAGTAGATGGTCTGCCTGCTGAATTTTATAAATCATTTTAGGAGAGGACTTTTATAATGTAATTGGTGAATGTTTTGAAAAAGGTATTTTACCCAGCAGTTGTCAAAGAGCAGTACTATCACTTATGCCTAAAACTGGTGATTTAGGGCTGTTGAAAAATTGGCGCCCTGCCTCTTTAATGTGCCAAGATTATAAATTTGTGTCTAAATGTTTAGCAAATAGATTAAAAAAGTTTTTGAGTATTATTGTGAGGAATGAGCAAACGTACTGTGTTCCAGGATGTACAATAATGGATGATTTATTTCTAATAAGAGATGTAATGGACCTTTCTATGAAAGATGATTTTAATATTGGTTTCTTATCGATTGATCAAGAAAAAGCTTTTGATCGTGTGGGTCATGAATACCTTTAAAATGCTTTGAAAGCATTTGGGTTTGGGGAAAATTTTATTTCTTGGATCCAGTTACTGTATAGAGGTGCCTCAGTAATGCCTAAGGTTGGAGGGGGATCGAGTTGTCCAATACCTGTTAGGAGGGGAATTAGGCAGGGTTGTCCAATTTCTGGACAACTCTACAGCTTAGTTATTGAGCTTTTGCTAATTAAGCTGAGAAATAATTTGAAAGGTTTTCATATACCAGGGGATTTTAATGGGTCAAGTGTCTCTGTTTCAGTTTACGCCGATGATGAAACTGTGTTTATTACTGGACAAGGGGATATTCAGATGTTAGAAGTTTAGCTTTATATGAGAGAGCCTCTTCATCAAAAGTAAATTGGGCAAAGAGTGAGGGTTTTGTTGTGGGTCCTTGGAAAAATGGTGGGCCACCTAAACTTCCAGGGGAGTTACAATGGAATACAGGGGGAATCAAAATTCTTGGAGTATTTCTGGGTAAAGAAAATTATAGACAAAAAAACTGGGAGGGTATGCTGGAGAAGGTGTCAGCCAAGTTGTCTAAATGGAAATGGCTACTACCTGAACTATCCCACAGGGGTAGAGTCTTGGTTACAAATAACCTGGCCGCCTCCATGCTATGGCACAGACTAAATGTGCTGGATCCTCCAATTGAACTGATCAAAGTAATACAGAAGAAGTTTGTCGGGTTTTTTTTTGGTCGGGGCAACACTGGGTTCTTGGATCTGCATTATATCTGCCTTTACAAGAAGGAGGACCAGCTCTAATTGATATAAGAAGCAGGATTATGGCTTTTAGACTGCTGCACAAAGAATATTATATGAAGAGGATCTGGGATGGATTCGGGTTGCTTGTGCTATTTTAAGGACAGCATCTGGCCTTGGGTATGAGAAACAATTGTTTTTACTGAGACTTGAAAGTGATTTATCCCTGTTTTATCAGTCGATGCTGAAAGCTTGGCTTGACAACTTCAATGTCAACAGAGATCTTTCAAAACCAAAAGAGTGGATTATGAGAGAGCCATTGTTTTATAATCCACTGATACAAATGAGAACTCTGTCATCAGGAAGCTTGATGAACTGCCTGGCGGGAGCTGGACTCATGAGGATAGGAGATCTGAGAGATCTTAACGGTTGGAAAACGGCTGCAGCACTACAGTGTGAAACAGGGATTCGATCTCTGCGTCTTCTGCAGCAGGTGTTGGGGGAGGTGCAGAGAGTGTTGCCTGGAACCTGTAGGGAGGCACTGGAAACTCAACCAACTCAAGATTGGAGGAAAAACTATCTGTAATGTCCTCGATTTGGGGACAAGTAAGGCATCTGTGTCATGGTTGCAGTTGGTCCAGAAGATGGCAGTGAGGCTACTCACAAATTCCAAGAGGAGGGATCCTATTTCACCTGTTATGGCTTCTCTACATTGGTTATCCCTGTATCCCTCTATCCCTGGTTATGTTATAGAGCTTATTAATCTTCAATACTAATGTAGATCATTAAGATCAGCTAATCAACTTCTTATGATCCCTTAAAACTTAAGGGCGACCGTGCATTTTCTGTTGCTGGTCTGAGGTTGTAGAATGGTCTTCCGCTCGTTAATAGATCCTCCGCTACCATCTCCAACTTCAAATCCCATTTAAAAACCTATCTGTTTCCTCTGATTTTATGTTGTTTCAAGTTGTTGTTTTTATTTGATTGTTACACTGTGTGATGTGATCTTAATCTTTGCGTTTTGCTTATTGTTTTACCTCTAATGCTCTGCACTTTGGTCTACAATGTAATTTTAAAGGGCTTTATAAATAAAGGAGACTTGTTCATTGAACTGTTAAAAGGCATATCACACTTGTAAACATGCTGTATTGTTCATCTATCAGTATGTGTGATATTGCTTTATTAAATTTCAGATAATTTAAATACATTACATAAAATACTAAATATATTATTGCAATAAACAAGTAAAGCATTTAGCCACTACAAAAAGTGGTTTCAGAAATCAAAATATTGTTTTTTACTTCCATATCATTGAACAAAACCCTATTATTGGACTAATTCCATCTGTTCTATTTTTAATTGTTGGTCTATGTACTCATGTTCCAGACAAATGCTTTTGAAGAGCCTCACTTTGGTTGTGGTTGTCATAAATACTGTTTTTGGAAGCTGTGACATAGTTTGAAAAGTTGAAAAACCAGTCTCGAGATCCCTGCATTCTTTTGACTTGGAGCGCAATAGAGAATCATCCGTGAACTATCCCTTTAAAGATATTCAGTTCTCTTATTCTGCAGGGGTAAAATGACAAACACCTTCACACTACTGCGCTGCATGAGACTCCGCCAAAAGTATTCCATCATCACTCCAGCTAAGAGGTAAGATTAATGACAGATAAGCACACAACAGGAAGAATGATGCTACTAAACAAGTACATTATTAAAGACTGAGATGATGAAAATGCAACATTAAATTATTAAATTATTCAGTTTAGCTGTCATTGTACATTAATATTTGACAACAGAATGCTATGATTGACCACAATCAAGTACCTCAGTGAGCTGTATAATACTGCTATAATAATATAACAATAATAAAATAATAAATAAATAAACAAGTAGCTGATTTATAACCATTATTGATTGAACAGGGAATAAACAGTGTAAGTAATGTCTCTTCTTGTCTCAGTATTAATATGAAGAGCTTCACTCGGGATCTCTCGGCATTGATGAGCTGTCCACATGTGTCTAATAGAACGCAGAAAGAGATAAACAGGTGTGTCTTACTCTCTATATAAGGTGCTTGTGTTGTAACCCAGATAATACAAAAACATTTATGGAAGGGTAGTAAAATTATTCACAGATGTCACACTCACGCCTTCTCTTTCATGCTGTAAAAAGTGGTAGGCTGCAAATTGTTACCTTCGGGAGCTATTTCTGCCAGACCTAACCCTTAAAATGAATTTTGGTGGTGTAACTTAATGTAGTCAGACTAATTCAGACATGTTAAATACATTTTTTTGACTTGAATCAAATCAGTTTGTTTAGATTTTACCACATGAAGCACATTTTTAGGTTAATTTTTATTTCAGTGCGGATATGCATGTATTCAAGTTTTAAGAAATGAGGGATATCATGTAATATGTCTTAGCAATTTTGTACTCTATATTTTGTCTCTTTACAGATTAAGACTGCATTTCTGTTGTAATGCTACAGGTTCTTTGTACCTGACAAAGCAGAACACAGTTGTGAATCAAATTATTCCATATGAAAAATCTAATTCTGGATACAAAGTGAATGCTGCACTTCACAATATGCTGCCAGGTCAGTTTTCCAACATACATACTGAGGCATGTGTGTGTGCTTACACATGCATGTGTTTGAAATAAGAAAAGATAAAACAATATTGAATTTATAGTATAGTGATAAAATAGTGTTTAATAGAGATCATATAAAACTAATATAAATAATATAGATTTATTGAGACCCTGGGGAAATTGAGGCATTTCAGTATAAACTTAAAGAAATATTCTGGGTTTAACCCATTTAAGCTCAATCAACAGCATGTGGCATAATGTTGATTACCACAAAAAACAATTGACTCCTCCCTCCTTTTCTTAAAAAAAAAGCAAAAATTGAAGTCACAGTGAGGCAATTTATATAGAAGTGAATGGGGCCAATGTTTGGAGGGTTTAAATGCAGAAATGTGAAGCTTATAATATTATAAAAGCACTTACATTCATTCTTCTGTTATAGCTCATGTATTATTTGAGCTGTAAAGTTATTAAAATCGTAATTTACTGGACATAAAGGGTTTTTAGTGTTACGTTGTCATAGCAACAAAATTGTAAAATTGTATATAACTTCACACAGAAAAGGTTAGCAAGTGATTTTATCACACTAAAATCATGTTAACACATATATTGTTTACATCTTGTGTTTATACTTCTGAAACTTTTGAGTGAGTATTTTAATGTTTATGGATTGGCCCCATTCACTTCCATTTTAAGTACCTCTGTGAAACAAAGATTTTTGCTTGGGACAGCATGTAATACATTTTTGTTGTACTCAACATTATGCCACAAATGCTGTTGATTGAGCGTAACTTGTATTGAACCCAGAATATTCCTTTAAAACACAAAGACAGAAAATATAGGTATTAGTACATACCAAGAAGGAAATAAATACAATACGTATTGTACAAAATACAGTGTACAACAGAACAAAAAATTGTACGAAAAACAAAATTGGTTGAATAGCAAGTATTGTGGATTTATGTAGGATTGTGTTAATTAAGTAGATACCTTGTATATACAGGTTAATGTATCTATAAATGCACAGATATGTGCATGTGATTAGAATGAAGTAAGTAAATTTAGTCAGGGTGTTTTTGTACATCTTTATAGCCACAGACAGGGTAGTCTCAGCCTCAGCTGGTACACCCATAGACCGCCAACAGTCCATACACTAACTGGCTGATGTTTATAGCACACAAAACTGGAGCACGTTTTCTTGATCTATCAGCGCAAATCGTTTGGCTGGTTCGATGGAAATTCCACAAGTAGACGCACACGGGACATTTTATCAGTCCGTCTGAAAACTGAGTTGTGTTCACAAGGTTCCACGTTGATACAATGAGCACTTTTTATAATTTTTTTTCTTTTCTTTTTTTTTTAACTTAGTAGGTCCTCATGGTGGCATGGTTACTCACCTCAATCTGGGTGGCGGAGTTGCTTCCACTTCTGAGACAGTCAATCCGTGCATATTATCACGTGGCTCATTGTGCATGACACCGCGGAGACTCACAGCATGTGGAGACTCATGCTACTCTCAACGATCCACACACAACTCACCACATGCCCCATTGAGAGCGAGAACCACTAATTGTGACCACTAGGAGATTACCCCATAGGACTCTACCCTCCCTAACAACCGGGCCAATTTGGTTGCTTAGGAGACCTTACTGGATTCACTCAGCACACCCTGGATTCAAACTCGTGACTCCAGGTGTGATAGTCAGCTTAAATTCTCGCTGAGCTACCCAGATCGCCCACAATTTTGAGGTTGAAATAATCACAGAATAAGTTTGAGAGGTTATGGACATCTTTTAAAGATATTCAGTTTCGTTTAAGGTACGAAGCAGAAAGTGAAGTGGATATCGATGAGCAGAGTTGCATTTTGTGCTTTGTTTACTAATTCAGTTATGAGTTTGCTTTTTGTAATGTCTAAGATTACATTTTTATTCCACTGGTAGTTAGGTTTAGGGATTGAGGTAGGGGCTAGAGTAATTTTTTTTTTATAAATGATTATAAAAAATAATAATGAAAAAAAAAAACATTCCTGTTTACTGTATTATATAATTTCAACTCACTTTTGATGCCAATCTATAGACATTCACCTGAAGCTCAATGAAACTCACATGTGCCCATAATGTTCAAAAACACTTCTCGCTTTAGCCACTGAGGGTGCCACAGTGCTTTGAATTTCAGTAAGCACAGACCAGTTTCATCAGCTGTACATTTTTGTGCATTGTTGCGGTAGTCATCACTGTAAAAAGTTAAAGCAGCTTATTTATTACTGGTTATTTATGTGTTATGAAGGACTTTCCCTGGAGAGGTCATGCTGGTCTTGGTCGATGTGCTGTGGTGGGCAGTGGAGGAATTCTCAAGAACAGCAGTTGTGGAAAAGAGATTGCCAGTGCAGACTTTGTCATCAGGTAAAACTTCTCATCACATACACATAACAGCTCTCTTTCTGTAGACAGTGGTAACAGATGAGTACAGAACATGATGATTAAATTTGTATTCAATATTATGGCTAGGCATATCAGTACAAGGTCCTCCCCTTCGGCTTGTCCCTGTCCCCTCGCATCTTCACCAAGGTCGCAGAGGCAGCCCTTTCCCCGCTACCGGAAGTGGGCATCCGTATACTCAATTACCTCGACGACTGGCTCATCCTAGCACACTCTCGAGAGTTACTATGCTCCCACAGGGACCAGGTTCTCACACACCTCAGCCGTATAGGGCTTCAGGTCAACTGGGAAAAAAATCTCTTTTCTCGGTTTGGAGTTAGACTCGGTCTCAATGTCAATGCGCCTCACAACCGAACACGCGCAGTCAGTGCTCACATGCCTCACTCGCTTCAAACCAGGCACAGCGGTTCCTCTCAAACAGTTCCAGAGGCTCCTGGGGCATATGGCATCCTTGAACATACCGTGTGTTTATCACCCCTTCCTGCCATCAGACTCTCAACCCTTGGACAGACCTCTGTTTTCTGCTGACAGAAGTCCCCTTACAGCAGGTGTCCAGACTGCATTGGCACATCAACTGCCACGGAAGCGTACATATATCGCCAGGGTGGTGTACACTCCCATCACATGTCACAACTTGCCCATCATCTCCTCCTTTGGAGTCAGCCGTGACTCAGGTCGCTGCTTGCTACTCATATCCCTGGCGACGCGCTGTTGCGACAGGTCTTGCTCAGCGGAGAGTGGAGGCTCCATCCCCAGGTGGTGCAGCTGATTTGGGGCTGCTTCGGCAGGGCACAGATAGATCTCTTTGCCTCCTAAGACAACTCCCACTGCCCGCTCTGGTACTCTCTAACGGAGGCCCCTCTCGGAACAGATGCGCTGGCACACAGCTGGCCACGGGGGCTGTGCAAGTACGCATTTCCGCCAGTGAGCCTTCTTGCATTGGTGCTGTACATGGTCAAGGAGGATGAGGAACAGGTCACCTTGGTGGCTCCTTATTGGCCCACCCGGACCTAGTTCTCGTATCTCACAATCCTCGTGACAGCACCTCCCTAGCAAATTCCCCTGAGGAAGGACCTTCTTTCTGGCACCCACGCCAGAAAGACTTAAGCGGTCTACCACCTGCAGTCGTAGACATGATAAACTAAGCCAGAGATCCCTCTACCAGGCAGCTTTACGCCCTCAAGTGGCGTCTGATGGCAAATTGGTGTTCTTCCAGGTCTGAAGAGCCGCAGAGATGTGCGATCAGTCGTAGTTACAATCAACCAAGCCAGAGATCCCTCTACCAGGCAGCTTTATGCCCTAAAGTGGCATCTGATCGCAAATTGGTGTTCTTCCAGGTCTGAAGACCCACAGAGATGTGCAGTTCGGTCAGTGCATTCATTCCTGCAGGAGAGGCTGGAGGGGAGGCTGTCCCCTCCACCTTGAAGGTGTATGTCACTGCTATCGCAGCCCACCACGTCACAGTATTATCTGATTATCATGATTATCATGATTATGATTATCAGGTTCCTTAGAGGCACCCAGAGTTTGAACCCTTCCCGGCCAAGCCTGTTCCCATCCTGGGATCTCTCAGTGGTCCTCTCAGGCCTTCAGAGACCCCCCTTTGAGTCGCTTGATTCAGTTGAGCTCAAAGCCCTCTCCTTGAAGACGGCCCTCCTGATCGTGCTCGCTTCCATCAAGAGGGTTGGGGACCTGCAAGTGTTCTCTGTCAGCGACACTTGCCTGGAATTCAGTCCAGCAGATGCTCACGTCATCCATCATGAACCTTCAAGCGCTGCCCCGGGAGGAGGTATACCCAGCCTCTTCATTGCTGTGTCCGGTACGTGCTTTGCCTATCTACATGGACCACACACAGGGCTTTAGATGCTCTGAGCAGCTCTTTGTCTGCTTTGGTGGACGGCAGAAAGGGAACGCCGTCTCCAAACAGAGGTTAGCTCATTGGGTTGTTGATGCTATTTCCCTAACCTATCACACCCAGGCCGTGCCCCCACCCCTTGCGGGTTTGAGCACACTCTAAGAGAAGTGTGGCATCCTCGTGGGCACTGGCCCACGGCACCTCCTTAGCAGACATCTGCAGAGCGGCAGACTGGGCAACACCCAACACATTTGCTAGGTTCTACAACCTCAGGATTGAGTCGGTCTCGTCCCGTGTTTTGTCAGGTCCGAGCCTGTAGAACTCAGTAATACGGAACAGCCAACCGGGTGTTCCGCATGCACCTTGCACCCTTCACCAAGCTGATCCAGTGCACCTTCTCTCCCAGGTTATCCAGTAAGCTCTCGCTTCCTGGACGCTCTTCCTCCCTAGCCCTCTGTCCACAGATTCAGTCGAGGAATTCGCCACCAGACCCACCATGAGTCGAGTGCTCCGTGTTGGGCTTGGGCTCCACAGGCATAGTTCCACCTTCAGGCAACTCCCTGTGATGTATTTTCCGCGGTACAGTCCCCCTGCTGGCAGGTCCCGCGTCTCCCTTGGGCAGTCTCTGCTGCCCCCTGGTCGCCATGGCTGTAGCAACTCCTCCCTTGTCAGGCAGGATCTACCACCGCACCATGTCCATGGGTGGCTTGAAAACCCGTGCTGATAGTCAGCGTCAATACTCGCTGAGATACCCAGGCCCCCAATAAAATATATAGTTAAATTAAAGCATGTCTCTTAGCAGCTACTGGTTTTGGAGTATTTGGAGACCAAAGAAAAAGACTATCACAACAAATAACAAGAAAAAACAAAAAAGTAAAGTAAATTACTTCAGCACTTGAGTGAATGTCACAAATTAACTAAGAATCAGAGCCACTTTTATTTACATGTGTAATACAGAACTGTTGTCATCAATGTAAATATGTATGGATTTGTCTTGATACAAGGTGCTAGCTGTCCAGCAAAGCAATCTTTTTCTATCTTTTTTTTTCACAAGTTAAAATGGGTTATCAATTCTGTTTCAAGTTGATTTTAAATCACTGTATATATTTCAGGTTTAACTTGGCTCCCATTAATGACAGTGATGTTGGGTTAAAGACTGATCTAATGACCATCAACCCCACTCAGCTCTCCAAAAGGTTAGCATTAACACAGTGGATATGTACAATTTATATTTTACATGATATATTTGGAGTGGCACGGTGGTGCAGCAGTTAGCACTGTCGCCTTACAGCAAGAAGGTCATGGGTTCAAACCCCGGTTGCCCCGGCCTTTCTGTGTGGAGTTTGCATGTTCTCCCTGTGTCTGCGTGGGTTCTCTCTGGGTGCTCTGGCTTCCTCCCACCATCCAAAGACATGCAGGCTAGGTTAATTGATGTCTCCAAAAATTGCCCTAGGTGTGAATGTGAGTGTGAATGGTGGTTTGTCTATGTGTGGCCCTGCGATGGACTGGCGACCTGTCCAGGGTGTACCCTGCCTTTTGCCCAAAGTTAGCTGGGATAGGCTCCAGCCCCCCGTGACCCTGTACAGGATAAGCGGTTGTCGATGGATGGATGATATATTTGATATCATTCGTGTTTCATATAATAGGTCTCATTGTTTAGAATTTTATGTTTATAGAATGTCTAGGTTACGGATGTAACCTCCGTTCTCTGATGGAGGGAACAAGACGTTGCGTCAAAGAAGCGACACTAGGGGTCTCTCTTGAGCGCCGAACATACCTCTGATCTATGAAAAAAGGCCAATGAGAAGTTGGCAGACAAAATTTGCAGTTGCTATAGACACGTCGACCGGGGGGGGGGGGGGGGGGGGGGGCAGCAGGAAATGCCCAAGGGAGACGCAGATCCACTCGTAAGGGGACCGTACCACGGAAAATACACACGGGGGGAAGTTGGGATTCAACCTCCGGGCACCTCTTAGGAACCTGATAATCAAGTTGTGCTTACCCAAAGTCTTGCCGTCTACTACGTCATAATGGGCTGCAATAGCAGCTACATACACCTTCAAGGTGGACGGGGACAGCCTCCCCTCCAACCTCTACTGCAGAAATGAGAGTACTGACCTGACTGCACACCTTTGTGGGTCTTTGCCCCGAGAAGAACACCAATTTGCAAACAAGCGCCACTTTAGGGCGTAAAGTTGCCTGGTTGAAGGGGCTCTGGCTTCGTTGATCATGTCTACTACAGCAGGTGGTAAATCAGCTAGAAGAATTGAAAATTACATTGTGCATTAAATGCTTCCTTGATGAATGTCAGGCATATTTCTATGACAGTGACACCCTCTTTTTATATACATGGAAAATATTATTCTCATCAAAATTTGGATGTATGCGCCATTACATTAAGTAATTATTATTAATAATTTTCATCTACAGACAAATCATGGCTAGTTTAAACAGTGATTGTATCGGCACGCACTTAACATCAGTCGGTTGATTTTGAAAAAATTTCATGAATTTATTGAAACACAAAAATTACACTTCAAATTAAATTAAGTTATACTAAAAATAAAGTAGTCAAAAAAATCTATTTAAATCCAAACATTTTACTCTCCCAACTTAAAAATCACTCTACAACAACTGGTGGGAAATTACTTGTCAAAATTAAATAAAAAATATACTGTAAATATACAAAAATAATAATACATATAAACATAACAATAAAAATAATAATTGAAAATATAGATGCAAGCAGCAAATTATTTCAAAGCATTAACCACAACCCAAAGATCACATGTAAGCACAGTACAAAGATCTCTGTAACAACAGACATTTTAACTGCATGATTTGTCGAGGAGGGGATTCTACCTTGAAACTATAAACCAGTGCTTTAACACACTGAGCCACTCAGTTGACATGTCAGGCTGATGGAAAAGAGACATCGCAAGATCAGGATACTTTTTTGATGGATTATCATTTTAAATTTTAAATTTTTTTTTATTGTTTTATTTTCTCCCATTTTCTCCCCAATTTGGAATGCCCAATTCCCAATGCACTCTAAGTCCTTGTGATGGCGTATCGACTTGCCTCCATCCGGGTGACTGAGGACGAATCTCAGCCCTGAGCGAGAACCACAGATTATAGCAACCACGAGGAGGTTACCCATGTAACTCTACCCTCCCTAGCAACCGGGCCAATTTGATTGCTTAGGAGTCCTGGCTGGAGTCACTCAGCACGCCCTGGATTCAAACTCACGACACCAGGGGTGGTAGTCAGCATCAAGTGTGGATTATCTTTTGAACTATAGGTGGCGCTGTCTCAAAACTGCTCAGGTATCCTCAGGGCATGATGTCTATGATGCAAAAAAAAATATTTTAAATCTGACAAGGCTTTTAAAAGATATATCAATTTTTTTATAAAATTAAATGTAGCAGAGGGACATTATGGCTGACATGAGTAAATTGGTAGTTGAAATCCACAGACACCAACCCCATGATTTTTGGACATACGGTTCAAAAGTTACTTTTAAACAAAGGTGAAAATCAAAATTATTTACTATCATTTCTGTGTGACTCAGATTATTTTGAGCAATTATTTGACCAAATAGGACAAAGTTTGAAGGACATTAATGTTTTAAACTGTAAACATCCAGTGGTGAACTCTCAGGGCCAGCATAGAATTCTGGTGGCCTAACATGCCAAATATATACATATTTTTCATCCTTTCATTCTCAATCACCTTTTTGTATTTTTAATCACTTTCCACTCTCAATTAATTAAAGAAAAATGAAAAGTTAATCCAGTCAGAATTGATTCCTTGATGTTTACAAGCAAATTGTGACAACTGTTTCACAAATTGCATGCCTTAAGCAGTGCATTTTTTTGAGCTCCACACCGTCATACCCTCAGAATTTCTTCAGAATCCCTCAACAGTGCAAATTAATGGGCAACTAAAGAGACTGTCAGATTCATCAGATTTGTTTGTCCTTGGTAGGTCCCTTTCAAGGCCTTTTAGCTGGCACTGAGTGATACAATCACGCTTTAAGTGATGTAAGTAATTTGAATGCGAAGTGCGCCAAAAAGATATTGCTGACGAGTGGGCAGTCATCACTGCTGATTTAAAAAACAACTGCATATTTGTGCAATTGATTTATTAAACAGGAAAGGAGGACTAATTTTCACTTCAAGTAAATTGTAAGTAAGGGCTTTTAGCATTGTTATAGCAACATCTGGAGTTTTCTAAGTGTAAATTAGGCTGCTTGAGCATTCAGTGTCGGATCAAGTTTTGAAAAGAAGTACTCCATATGAGGAAAGTCGGATTTTGCAACTTCCTACTAGGAAAAGTGCAATGGGATGCATCTTGAAGTCAGAATTACAACTTGTAGGCTCATGCAGAAATGATCAACTCTGATTTCGCCAAGATGCAGGGGCATGATGTCACACAAACATGTCGACATTCAGGGAGATATACAAAGTAACTTTCACTTTATTATGTAATATCAATAAATTAGTTTGTTTCCACATTACATGATATTAAAGCTTGTTTAATAAACGCCTGCAGAAACAGGTGTATACAACATTATAATCTCTTTTGATAATTATACACCTGTAGCACAAATGCTAGCTGCAGCATTGTTTATCAGTTGGGTTGCTAGGAGACATCCCTAATGAGAGTTAAACCCCTGTTAAGCTAACTGCAGTGTTTCAGTTCCGAATATCGGGGAATGGGATGCATTTATGGTAGGAGATATCAAGTAGGAATATCCCTCATCCAACTTGAATGGAACGCAGCATAACCGTTTACCCCGACAAAATGAAATTTATTGCAAGCAACATTTAAATCGCAAATATTATTAAATAGATTTTTCCAGGTATTATAGACCTCCTTGGTAGATTCATATGAAAAATTATGATTTTTGAATGTCTGTTCGGGAGACATGCTGCAGTTAAAATTAGGCTTGCTTGAGCATTAAGTGTCATTTCAAGTCCTGGCTTTCGTGCGTGGACATGTTTTTAAAAGAATCATTAAGAGAATAATCAGACAAAAAAAGAATTATGTTTATAAGAAACATGGTTCAAAAGATATACGAAAAAGAAAAACGTTTTGGGCTGGTTGTGGTGCTAAAGAGTTTGCCCTAGAGGTCCCACATTTGCTATGGGGACTATTCATGACCACCCCTATCAATGTGCCAAATGTCAAATTTTCCTATGAATGGTTCTATGGCTGCCATAGACTCCCATTGGGAGGAAGAAGCAAAATAATAATAAGAAATAATAATAAGAAATATAGCTACAAGCTATATTTTACCATGCTACATTATTTATAAATAATTAAATTTTATTTATTTTTTCAAACACAAACAATATTTGAATCAAGGCAGTCACCATAAGATAAGTTGTTCAGTCTATCCTGAGGCTTTTCTGCTCTTAGGTAGTCAAATCATAACTTGCTAACAGAAATTTACATAAAGTCCAAAATAAACTTTAAATATTATCCAACTAATTATAATATTTATAAAAAACAAATTCTTACAAGCCATGCAACTGAATTTTGCATATTTCTTTTTTAAATGTATTTTTGTCACTGTGGCACTGGAATTATTTAGCAAATTTTTTCCTTGCAAATCAGTAACAAACAACGGGTTATAAATTCTGTCAAATATTGACTGTCTCGTTTGGAAGGCTGCATGCTAGGTAGGACACATCCTTTGAAGGCTGAAGCATACTGAGTGTTCTCCTTTAAATGAGTCAGCCCTCCTAGGACAAACGGAAATGGATGAAACATAGTTGCTATGACAGCACGCCACTCTTTAACAAGCGTGAATGCTTTGAGTGAGAAGGGAACAAAGTCCCTTTAGAAGGGAATTTATGAGGTAAATTTTAGGAGAGTTAAAATGATGTAAAGAGAAATGAAAATAGATTTTACAGATGTACTTTTAATAATTTATATATTAATATAATTATACATATTATATACTCTGCACCCATCTACTGAGATACTTCATCTTGAGAATTAAACATTCCTTGCATTTGAACATATTTATGGGCAAATTGGAGAAATTTGTTTTTACATTTCTGTTGAAGCAAAGAATTGTGGATTCCCCTTCTGTCACTCACATGACGTTGTGTCGATTGTAATGACACAAGGGGTCTCTTCTGAGAGCCTTGCATACCTCTGAACTTGAACTTGAGAAAAGGCCAATGTCAAGTTGGCAGACAGAATTTGCATGCCCTGCCCCCAGACATACGGATATAAAGGGAGCGGGCAAGAAAATGCCAGACAGGTTTTTTCTTCGGAGCCGAATGGTTCTGCGAGCTGTGTGCGCTACTGCTTCACCACCTCTGCTAGAGAGCTTTCCTGTTGGCTTGGACGGCGCATTCCAGCTGCTATCTCCTCTCTGCACGCTGTGCCATGGCAACATTGCGATCGTGGGTTTCTTTTCTCTCGAGAGAAAGCCACTTCAGCCGCTCCCCGCGTCATTCCTTCTTCCCACTGGATTGAGGACGACCCGGCTGACATTGAATGCGATTCAGGGATGATGACGGGCTCGGTTTCGTCAAGTAAAACCCCACGAACCATCCGCCCCCCGGCACGCTTGCTTGCTTCTGTCCGAGCTCGGGATAAGTGCAGATCGCTTCGCGGCCAGCCGGCATTCTCCTTCAAGCCCCCGGAATTGGATGACAATTTTGCTACTTCATCGGAGAGCGTCACAGTGGCGTCTGATGCTGATGACTTGCCTGGGCTGCCACCTTCGGGTCCGCTCGCCCAGTCTGAGCCTGATACTCGGATGTCCGCTATGCTTTCCTGGGCCGCCGTGAGTGCGAGGTGGACTGAAACCTTCACGGCTACTCGATTGGTTCCGTGGGCCAGGGCGCCGCTCATAGCCCCCCCCCCCGCCCAGAACCTTTCTTCCCGGAAGTGCATGACGAGCCATCTAATATGTGGAGGGCACCTTTTACTGCCCGGAACTGACCTCCTCGCTCATCCACTCTCAATACTCTGGACGGTGGGGCGGTCCACGAATACACGGAGGTCCCTCAGGTGGACAAGGCAGTTGTGATCCACTTGTGTCCCGAGAACGCCGCCACCTGGCGGGACCGCCCGGCATTCCCCTCCAAGGCCTGTAGGACAACGCTGTCACTGACTGCGAAAGTCTACAGCGCCACTAGACAGACGCCTCCGCCCTGCATGCCATGGCTCTCCTGCAAGTTCACCAAGCCAAGGCACTTAAAGATCTGCACCTGGGTAGTCCTGATCCCGATGTGCTGCAGCAACTGCGCACTTCCTCCAACCTCACTCTCAGAGCTGCTAGGGTCACAGTGCAAGTACTCGTGGTCCAGGAATGCCGTTTGTGGCTGAATTTGGTTGAGATGCGCAACATTGACAAGGTACGCTTTCTCAACGCCCCCATCTCCCATTTCGGTCTCTTTGGCGACACCAACGATGACTTCGCCCAGTCGTTTTCGGCGGTGAAGAGGCAGATGGAAACTATATCTCACATCATGCTGCGCTGCTGCCTCAACGCAGCACGTGCACCGTCTGCCTGCCGAGGGCGTGCCTCTGCGACTAAACCATGGGGCTGCGACACATACCATGTGTTAATCACCCCTTCCTGCCATCAGACTTTCAACCCTTGGACTGACCTCTGTTTTCTGCGGACAGGGGTCCCCCTACAGCAGGTGTCCAGACGTGTCGTGGTCACCACAGACACCTCTCAACTGGGTTGTGGCACCGTGTGCTACGGGCACGTAGCCGCGGGCTCCTGGACAGGGCCCAGCTTGCTTTGGCACATCAACTGCCTCAAGTTGTTGGCTGTACTACTTGCGCTGCAGAGGTCTCTCCCTACTGATTCGGGGCAAGCACGTGTTGTTCCGTTCAGACAGCACCCACCACGGTAGAATACATAAATCGCCAAGGCAGTGTATGCTACCGTCACATGTCACAACTCACCTGCCATCTCCTCCTTTGGAGTCAGCCACGACTCAGGTCACCACTCACCACTCACATCCCGAGTGACTGCAACACGATGGCGGATGCACTGTTGCGACAGGTCTCGCTCAGCGGAGAGTGGAGGCTCCACCCCCCAGGTGGTCCAGCTGATTTTGGACAGCTTCGGCAGGGCACAGATAGACCTCTTTGCCTCCCAAGACAACTTCCACTGCCTGCTCTGGTCCTCTCTAACTGAAGCCCCTCTCGGCACAGACTCGCTGGCACACAGCTGGCCCTGGGGGCTGCGCAAGTACGCATTCCCCCCAGTGAGCCTTCTTGCACTGGTGTTGTGCAAGGTCAGGGAGTTCGAGGAACAGGTCACTTTAGTGGCTCCTTACTGGCCCACTCGGACCTGGTTCTAGGATCTCACGCTCCTCACGACAGCACCTCCCAGGAAAATTCCCCTGAGGAAGGACCTCCTTTCTCAGGGACGGGGCACCCTCTGGCACCCGCGCCCAGACTTCTGGAATCTCTACGTCTGGCCCCTGGTTGGGACACAGAAGACTTAAGTGGTCTACCACCTACAGTCGTAGACATGATCAACCAAGCCAGGTTGCAAATTGTTGTTCGTCCAGATCTGAAGACCCACAGAGATTGGTCAGTTTCTTTCATTCCTGCAGGAGAGGCTGTCCCCCTCTACCTTTAAGGTGTATGTTGCTGCTATAGCAGCCCACCACGATGCAGTAGACGGCAAGTCCCTTGGTAAGCACGACTTGATTATCAGGTTCCTTATGAGATGCCCGGAGTTTGAAACCTTCCCGGCCAAGCCTGTTCCCCTCCTGGGATCTCTCAGTGGCCTTTCAGGCCTTCGGAGACCCCCTTTCGAGCCACTTGATTCAGTCGAGCTCAAAGCCCTCTCCTTGAAGACAGCCCTCCTGATCGCACTCACTTCCATCAAGAGGGTTGGGGATTCAGCGGAGGAATTTGCCGCCAGACCCATCATGAGTCGAGTGCTCCGTGCTGGGCTTGGGCTCCAAAGACATAGTTCCTGCTTCAGGCAACTCCCTGTGACGTATTTTCCGTGGTACGGTCCCCCCACTGGCAGGACCCAAATCTCTCTTGGGCAGTGCTCGCTGTCCCCTGGTCGCCCTGTCTCTAGCAACTCCTCCCTTGTTAGGCAGAATCTCCCACTGGAAAAGGACGCTTTCCCCGACACATCTATAGCATTAAGATCAGTCGCTTTTTAACTCTTTGATGAGAAACATAGAGAGAGAAAAGGCCGCGGCTGGCCGGCTGGCTCCCATGTAAGTCATGTCGCCTGTTTCCATACGGGTACGGGGAACCTAAGAGCGGTATATGACACCTTTTATTACGGGCGTTGGGGAGGGTTACGTGCAGCCGACCCAGCTGCTTCTAGCACGCAACAGCCTGCTTGCACCTGACTCGGCAGCCACGTAACTCGGGTTAGTGCATGCCGTTTTTTAAGTGGGACTCCTTGTGTCATTACAATTAACACAACGTTGAGTGAGTGACACAAGGGGAACGTCATGGTTACTGTTGTAACCTCCGTTCCCCGATGGAAGGAACGAGACATTGTGTTCCCCTTGCCACGTCACTACCCCTACCACTGTAATGCCCCTTAACCGTGTTCTCGGCTCCTCAATGGAAACCTGTTTGGCATTTGCTCGCTCCCTTCATACCCATATGTCCGGGGACGAGAGAGACCCCTTGTGTCACTACAATCGACACAACATCTCGTTCCTTCCATCGGGGAATGGAGTAACCATGGCATTATGAGTGCATCCTCTGAATTCCCATGAAAGAAGGTTGCATTCGAAGGCTGCATTTTAAGTTTCCTAATCGCTTTTCTGAATGAAATGCGATGACGTATGCGGCTGACCTACATGATGTCTGGAGGACACATCCTTCCAAAAGGAAGCCTTTGTAACTTAAGTTGTTTTGCTTCGGGACTTGCTATTGGCTGTTGTATTTGCATAATTAATTAGGTAGGTCTGTGGACGTTTGGGGGTCTGTATGGGACTGTTTGCTTTTCTGTGGGCCCTTCTCAGAAGGATAAGTCTTATTTTGTATTTTTCTTATAAGAGGTTGTTGCATCCTTCAGTCGTGAACCGTACATAGGAAAATTATTAAATTTGGCATGCTGAAAGGGGTGGGCATGAATAGCCCTTTTCCAAATTTGGGGTCTCTAGGTCATACTCTATAGTGCCACCACTAGTTCAAAAATTCACTTTTCATTTGTGTGTATCTTTTGAAACATTTATCCTAGAGGCACCATTCTTTTTTGTCTGGTTACTCTCCTCCTGATGATTCAAATGGACTCCTTACACTTTAAAACCCATTACAGTGGCCGCAGTCTTGCATTATGACATTTACAGTTTAAACTTTTCACATCCATCAAACTTTGTCCAATTTGTCTAAATGATGGCTCAAAATAAGCTCCAGACAGAGCCGCACAGCATTTTAATTTGCGATACCATTCAGAAAATATACTAAGGTGAATTTAATGTGGTAGACGTGAAAATGGATTTGAGAGTACTTTTTGATGTTATTACAAATACAGTAAATATCATATTTTTTGTTTCTACCTTTCTTATTTAGTTTGCTATGCTAACTATGTATGATTACATAATTGTATGGTTATCATTTAACTATTTTGCATTTAGCATTGCTCTTTATGTGCTGTCCACAACCCAGTCAGAAAAGACCTACAACCCATTTGAGAGAACCACTGACCATAACAATTGTCAGATCCAAAACTCAAAAGTGGTGGACAGTTATTTTTGTGTACTTGAGCAACACACATAATGATTTGTATGTTTTTATTTTTAGGATAAAGTATGCATAAAATGTCTCTGACAGATACAGTATGACTGTAATAGGTGTCCTGAGTTAATATTCAGTTCTATTTATCTGTATATCTGCACCAATGGTGATAACTAAAGTCTATTTTATACCATCGATCTTATTGGGCTTTCAAAATAGTGTCTCTGGGTAGTGGTGTATGACATGGAGTTGGGTGGAGTCGACTAACTTATCTGTGTCATATATTCCCTGTTTGTGTGCTTAAACTTTTAGTTTGAAATTCTCGTTTAGTTCCCCGTTCATGTTTCTTGGAAATATCCAAACAGCTAATGCAGGAACTGAATTTAACTTAACTTAACTTTAAGTTAAGAGGTGGTATAGAAACGTCATTTACATACAGTACACCCACAGTAGCACCAACACTCCCAAACATGCCCAGTTGCGCTGGCACAAAAATTGCACCTAGAATTAGCGCTCTCACGGAAATTGGAGAAGACGTAGTGCACAGTCGTAGCACGTTACACTGTAGAGCCCTTGGACATATCACAATTTTTATTTGTGCACTGAATGTTTACGCAATAACAGCTGTACATCAGACAGTATCGGCTTTTGGTATCAGAGGATTTTTACAAACATGAGTATGCAATTATGTGAGCACAGTACCAGACCCGATACCGGTATCGGGGCATCCCTAATATAATATTTAAATTAACATTTTGTCTTAACACAGTCCATGTTTCTAAGGCTACCGGATATCTGTAAGTTTTGTGAATTTGCAGTTTCAGTTGGTTCTTAATTTAGAATAATTTTAACAGCAAAATTATTGATGAATCGTGCTTTTTGCCTTAAAACTTTTGCACACTGATTTTATTCACATATACTTGCGTACACAGTTAGTAAATTACACATTTTGTGTAATAATTAAATGTATTTCTTATAGATTATGTTGAGTATGTTTATGTGTGTGTTTCTGCAGCTACAAAAATATGAAGGTGAATCCAGGTCCGTTAGTGTGTATGGCAACGCCTCACTCATCATTCCTGCATTTGCATACCCATTTTGCACTGCAGTGTCAATCAACACCCTCAAAGTGCTCCAGCCAATCAGAACTCAGCAGCATGTGGTGTTCTTTAGCCCCTCCTACCTCAAGACATTGGACCGTTTCTGGAAGACTCATGGCCTGAAAGAGATCCGCCTCTCCACAGGTTTTATGTTAATTAATGTGGCACAAGAACTGTGTGATGATGTGCATATATATGGATTCTGGCCATTTGACATCGACCTGCAGCAACAGCCACTTCCACATCATTATTACGACAACAAAGCACTGCACAAGTTTATGCATTCCATGCCAGAGGAGTTCATCCGCTTGCTACATCTCCACAGCCAGGGGGTGCTCACACTGCACACACAGCCCTGTTCATAATATCAGTGCTTGTGTTTGTTTGTCTGAATGTGTGTGATAAGAATACTTTTTGATATGTTTATTACAAATACAGTAAATATCATACAACTTTTTTGTTTCTAACTTTCCTATTTATTTTGCTATGCTGACTGTGATTAAATAATGTATGGTTATCATTGAATTATTTTGAATTTAGCATTGCTCTTTATGTGCCATCCCCAACCTAGTCAGAATAGACCTGCAACCTATTTGAGAGAATCACTGACCTTAAGAATTGTCAGGTCCAAAACTCAAAAGTGGTCTACAGTTATTATTGTGTACTTGAGTAACACACATAAACCCAGGTTGGTACTGAAAGTGATTTTGAATTAAAGTGTTAGCTTAATGACATTAGCCACACAAACTGAAATAACTTTCAAAGTGCTGAAAGCAACTGCTTTTATTTATTTAAATTTTTAGTTGATTTTTAGGATAAAGTAGTAGATAAAGACATAAAATGTCCCTGACAGATAGAGTATGACTGTAATTGGTGTCATGAGTTAATCTTCAGTTTGCACTTTACTATTTATTCAGTTGTTTATCTATCTTTAAATAGAAAGTAAAGGGAGCATTGATAAGGTCCCGTTTAATGTCTTTAGCAGAAATGGATGGCCCAACTTCTTTTTTAACCTGGAATATATGGTGGCTCAACAAGAACAAATGCCTTGTCTTAAACTCCCTGATGGGAGGATAACATCTAAGACTATAGAAATGAGAAACCATGCTGTGGATATTTATTCGTCTTTATGCTGCAGAAAACTGTGAAAATGATTACTGTATGACACAGCTTCTTCAGGGTCTTCCTCAGCTAGACTCTGATTCTAAAACTCTTGGATGCTAGTATAATATTTAAGGAAATTACTGCTGCTGTGGGACAACTAAGTTCAGGACGATCCCCTGGAATAGATGGACCGCCAGCAGACTTTTCTAAAAGGTTTTGAAACTGCATTGGACACGATTATTTTAATGATTTATGTGAGTCTATAAGAGATGGTGTTTTACATACTACCTGTAAATATGCTGTTTTATCATTATTGCCAAAAAAGCTGGATTTAGCCTTTTTAAAGAACTGGCGTCCTGTTGCCCTTCTTACAACAGAATATAAAATTTTCTCAAAATGTATGGCAAATAGATTAAAACATTACTTGGGTTTGGTTGTACACAAGGATCAATCATATCGCATTCCAAAGAGATCTATTATGGATAATTTGTTTTTAGTGCGAGACATTGTAGATATTTGTAATGGTTTCAATGTGAATGTTGGATTAATTGCCCTGGATCAAGAGAAGGCTTTTGATCGTGTTGACCACAATTATCTTTTTAATGTATTGAAGGTTTTTGGTTTTGGTGAAACATTTTTAAATTTGATACAGTTATTATTTAATGGTGCATCTTATATGGTTAAGGTAGGGGTGCTTTGAGTCTGACAATTCCTATTCTAAGGTGCATTAGGCAAGGCTGTCCACTGTCTGGTCAACTATATAGTTTAGCAATTGAGCCGCTGCTTTTTAAACTTCAAGAAAGATTGTCCGGTTTTAATGTGCCTGGTTTTTCTTTAGACTCAAGTATTTCTCTTTCTGCTTATGCAGATGATATCACAGTTGTTGTAAATCATACTGAGGATATTAAGTGTTTATTTGAGCTACTCAGTCTTTATGAGAAAGCTTGATCAGCTAAGGTGAACTGGGCTAAAAGTGAAGCTTTTTGGGCAGGTAAAGGGGAGATTGAGAGTCTCCCAAACTTACCTGGGGACCTTAAGTGGGGTAGAGAGGGACTTAAATTGTTGGGAGTTTTTTGGGGGTCAAATTAATTTCAAAAGCAAAATTGGGAGGGTATATTGGAGAAAGTGTGCAGCAAGTTGTCTAAAAGGAAATGGTTGCTATCTCAGTTGTCCTATAGGGGAAGGATTTTAGTGACCAATAATTTGGTTGCTTCTACTCTGTGGCACAAAATAACTGTGTTACAGCCACCTGTTGGACTTATTGAGGGAATTCAAAGGAAACTTGGTCTGGACAACACTAGATTTGTGCTGCTGCTTTATACCTTCCTGTTCAAGAGGGAGGTCAAGGATTGATAGACATTATATCCAGAATTATGGCTTTCCAGTTAAAAACACCTCAGAGACTTGTATCACACAGATGTATCATGGCTAGAGACAGCTTCTGCTCTTCTCAGGCGGGTCAGAAGTATGGGGATGGACAAACAATTGTTCTTAATGGAGCTCCAGAATGATGATCGTGTGAATCTTACATCCTTCTATAAGTCAGTTCTGGAGGCATGGAAGGTGTTTACCATTTCACGTTCATCAGATACACATGCCGGATTATGGCTTATTGAAGAGCCACTTTTTCTTAATGACTTTCTACCTTCAAGACTTATGTCTGGTCCCAGTCTGCGTGCATGTCTAACTTCTGAAATATTCAACTCTCTGAATGTGGATCATAAGACTCCATTACAATAGATCAATGGAGAAAGGGGGTTCCTTATGTTTTCCCCTCTCTTAATGTAAATATTGCTGTGGGAGAATGACAAAGCGAGAAGTGTCTTTTGTCTATTAAAATCCCTCAGCTTGGAGTTTTTGAGGAAGTAGGGAAAAAAGCCCTCTGTATTTCTTGTGTGAAGGCATCTAATGCTAATCTTTTGAGTGAACTTCAACAGAATGGACTGATTTTTTTGAAACTATTTCTTCCCCTAGAGGCTGCTGGCAGTCCTTATACAAACGCCCAATTGATAAAAGAACGGGTGACCTTCAGTGGAGGATTGTACATGGGGCAAAAGCCACAAACAGATACGTAGGGGTGGGTTGTCCCTTTTGTACAGACATTGTAATGATTTTTTTAAATTATTTGTTTTCACTTTTATCTCAATGGTTTACTGAAATTGGTGAAGCTTTCTCTTTTGAAATGTTTATATATGGTCCAAAGTTTACTGGAAAAATAAAAAGTCAGTTGATTTTATTGAATATTTTGTCTGGTACAGCAAAACTTACTATTTGGAAATCTAGAAAAAATAAGTTGACAGGACAGTGTTCTCTGAATGTGTTGAAGATCTTCAAAGGCTTGGTGGCGGCTCGAGCATGCCTATTATAAAATGGTTAAATGTGTAGAACTTTTCATGTACATTTGGGGGATAAATGAGGTACTGTAGATGTTGATGATGATTTAGTGCTTGCTTTTTAAAATGTTTTCTTGTTTTTACTTATTAATAGTATTTATTGTTATTATTATTATTATTATTATCTTTATTGTCTATTTTTTTGTGTGTTTGAGGTTGTAATATTTTTGTGAATACTTTTTTGTTTTAAATTCTCTCTCTCTCTCTCTCTCTCTCTCTCTCTCTCTCTCTCTCTCTCTCTCTCTCTCTCAGAATTAAGACTATATATTTGTAGACTTATCTCCAGCCTTGCCTTTTACTCCTTAACCATTTGAGTACCAAATGTAGAATGGGCACACATCTTTGCAAACACAGACAATTACTTTTATGTCATATAATATTAAATCTAAACTTCTTGGACGATGCTTTGTCCTCAAATACAAAGACCACCATTTATTCCATCCATCCATCCATCCATCATCAACCGCTTATCCTGTGTACAGGGTCGCGGGGGGCTGGAGCCTATCCCAGCTAACATTGGGCGAAAGGCGGGGTACACCCTGGACAGGTCGCCAGTTCATCGCAGGGCCACACATAGACAGACACACACTCACACTCACATCCACACCTAGGGCAATTTTTGGAGACACCAATTAACCTAGCCTGCATGTCTTTGGATGGTGGGAGGAAGCCGGAGCACCCGGAGAGAACCCACGCAGACACGGGGAGAACATGCAAACTCCACACAGAAAGGCCGGGGCAATCACCATTTATTTTCATGAAAAAATTTCATCTTTAATTAAACATTTTTAAATAACTTTTTCAAGCAAATGGTTTCAAAAACACAATTATAGCTATTCAGCCCCCTCCCTCTCTCCCTCCCTCTCTCTCTCTCTCTCTCTGTGTACTCTATTAATACCAAACCTGACTTCTGAAAGGTTACATGAAAATGTATTACCAAATCAGAATGCTTGGCCTATATACATTCCTGGCTATTTGAATACAGCCATTACTAGCTCAAAAAAAATTAAAACTGAAGAAAATTATATCTGTATTTCATTCAAGTTATCATCATGTTACTCTGATAAAAGGTTTTCTTCAGTTGTTTGCAAACTTATGTCATCCTTATCACAAATGTGAAAGGTAATTAGTGATCTAATTTAAGTTAGTAAATACAGTTCATTTAGTAGAGGTTCAGTGTTACAAGACACATTGGACAGGCCAAGATGCTACCATCTGCAAAGATGATATTTGGAAACAAACCCATTCCAAAATCCATTAAAGCCAAAGCAGTTCAAGATCACCACCAGATTGAACTTCTTGCCATGGGCAAATGGAGAGTGGCGTATAGTCAAGCCACATATAGGTATATCCTGACCATAGTATATTTATTTAGTAGATACATATGGCTAAGACCATTGAAGAATTAACACAGCACTGAGATTGCCAAACATACACTGAGCATGGTCCACCAAAGATTTTACAACATGATCAAGGAAAGGAATTCAAAGATGCAATACAAAAACTTGTGGAATCCCTTCAGTTGAAAATCATTCAGACCTCGCCATATCATTCCCAGAGCCAGGGTAAAGTTGAGAGCAGCCACCTTGTACTGAGGAAAAAAGATGATGTATGACCTAGTTAACTATCAACAAGGAGGAGTCAACTGGGTTAATAATTTACCAATTTATGCCAGGATAATGAATGAAGACCCAAAGGAGGTTTTAAGTTGGATGTCTCCTTTTCAGATGTACTATGGAAGAAAAAGTCATAGACAGTCCAATCAGTTAACTTATTCCCCAGCTCAAGTTCATGTCTACCAAGTTCATGTTACACTGTCTACCAACCCACAAAACACTGCCTACCCAAAAGCATAGGCTTTTGTTTGAGGATAACCGATTGAAGATTAGGAGAAGGGCACAAAAGTCAACACAACGCTACACAAGACGAATGACTTTGTCTGCACTGTAAAAAAAAATCCTTTAAAAAAACAGTAAACTACTGACAGCTGTGGTTGCCAGCATTATACTGTAAAAATACGGGTTGTTACCGTTCTTGAAATTAACAGCAAAATACTGTTTTTGACAGTTACAGTACACAACTGCAATTTAGCAGCATATTGCTGTTAAATTACTTACTATCTACTGTTGTTGAAATTAACAGCTATGTTTCCAGCATGCACTGCGGCATGAAGAATTTACTTAGATGTTTTACTTTTTGCTGGTTTATTTTGATGTTGTTTTTGTTGCAGTCTAAGATTCTTGTATTTTAATGTTCAGCTTTTACTTTTTTATGTAAAAGTTTGTTTGTTAATTGTCACCATTTTTGCGTTTTGCATGCCGAGAGATGATATCAGTGTGTGTCTTGTTAACAACTCCTGTTATTTTGTAAGTTCATAAAAAACATCAAACACTCAGATTGCTGATTTAATTTTGCTGAAATGTCCTTTACTGTTTTTGCTTTTATGTTTTTATGTGTAATGCATCACTATCGACACGTGTAGTGCTGTTTGTTAGATAGGTTCAGTCTGACCTTAGGTTTTGTCTCCCAACTAGCACAGTGCATCAACTCGTGTTCCCTTTACAAAAAGCTTCACTTTGATGCTGCGCTGCTAAGCGCTATGGGGAAACAATCTTATTGTGAGCTGCTCTGAACATGTGTGTAACACGTCAATGAAATTGACTGGAATTTATAGCCTCGGTCGGTGAGATCATTGGACGCACCTGTGGCCAGGCTATAAATAGGAGGCGTCACCAGAGTGTCGTCAGACATTTTTCTTCAGAGCTTTCTCTCTGTGTGTTTTCACAAAACTCTTGTTAGAAATTTGTTAAAAAATCTAAGTCTTTTCCTTCCTTCTCTCTTTTATATATATATATATATATATATATATATATATATATATATATATATAAAAAAAGAAAAAGAAAGGGGAAAATGGCGGAAAAACAGGGCAAACAATGCGTGTTTCCTTGTCAGCGTTCTATGTCTGACAAGGACACGCATCAATTTTGCTTTGTTTGCTTGGGGGAAAAGCACGCTACTCTCGCGTTGGAACAGGGCGGGTGCGCGCATTGCGACCTACTTTCGGTCGGGATGCTTCGCGCTCGCCTTGCTTACTTCCGAGAGCCGGCACCCACACTTCATTCGTGGGGCTCTCGCATGGATCTGGCTGAGGAGCGAGAGACGGGTTCGCCCCATTCGCTCGCTCTCTCCCCAGATCCTGCTGGTCCCTCGCGTGATCCTGAAGCGTGCTTCGGCGCCTCTTCAGTTCGCGAGGGGGACCTCCATTCCCTTGGATCAGATTCCGAGTTAACCGCATCTGAGCACTCCAATCGCGATTCTAAATCTTCGGAGGAGCTGCTCGATGTGATTACTCGCGCAGTGGCCAGACTTAAAATAGATTTGCCACGTGACCAAGTTCCCCCCAAGCACTCTAAGTTAAAAGACAGATTTCTGTCTGGTGACCAAGGGAAGGGAACACCTCATCAGTCCCTTACCTTCTTTGATGAAAAAAAAAAAAAAAAAAAAAGAGAAAAAGAAAAAAAAAAATCTCCACGACTGAGCTTTCTCGTTCTTGGAATAAACCTTATACCTCGCGCGTTCACGTGCCCTCCACGTCAGTATATTCGACTATCGTGGGCGCTGAGGCGCGAGGGTATTTAAAGATGCCACCGGTCAAAGAGACACTTGCGGGTTATCTCTCGCCGGGTTCGGCATCGTCGCTTAAGAAAACTGCTCTCCCCTCTAAGCCATGCAGGGTAACCTCCATGCTGGTTGGGAAAGCATATCAAGCGGCGGGTCAGGCTGCGCTGCACACCATGGCTGTCTTGCAGGCGTACCAGGCTGACCTACTAAAAGACTTGAGAGCTGGAAGAGACCTCGACGACGAAGCTTTTTCTGAACTTCGTCGAGCTGCGAAAAGCCATGAGGAAGCCTTTGGGCAATTTCTTCTTCGTCGCACTCAGGGGGCGAGGCCGTCGGTCACCCAGTCTCGCCCTGATTCTGTTAGGAGGGAGGTTCAAAAACAGAGCGTGGCAAGTCGTGCTCCCCCTCGCAGAGATTGGGGACAGGCTCGTCGCCCTCAGCAACCTCCCAAACAAGACCTCAGGGCTTGTATCTCCAAGAGAAAGAAGCCCTGACGGTCCTGTATCCAATCCTGTGAGGGTAGTTCCCTTCGGGACGGGGCGCGTGTATCATTCACTTCGGCCCTCCCGATACCCTCACGAAACCTCTTCACTCCCGCCAAATTGGTGTTTCGGGTGACAGAGGTTTCCAACAAGATGTTGAATGTACCGTTGCTCCCTGCCATAATCCAGGACACGGAACATTCGACACCCCCTCGACAGGAAGTCTTGAAATTAGTTCCCATCTCAGAGAACCTGGCAGCGTGGAAACTTCTGCCAGGTATTTCTATGTGGGTTCTAAAAACAGTAGAAAAAGGCTTGCCGCCCTCCGAGCTTCAACGGCATGGTTTCCACTACCGTAAGCCCGGAACAGGCATGTCTACTTCAGGTAGAACTGCAAAATCTCTTGGGAAAAGGGGCCATAGAACATGTTCCCCTTCCAGAGAAAAAGTCAGGCTGTTACAGCAGATACTTCCTGGTCCCCAAGAAGGGGGGGGGGTTGTGTCCGATCTTAGATCTTCGTGCCTTGAACCGCTTGGTCAAGACGCTCAAGATCAAGATGCTAACAGTCAAGTCCGTCGTGTCTCAGTTCCAACGTCTCGATTGGCTGGTCATGATCGACCTCATGGACGCATATTTTCATATTGGAATTCTGCCACAGCACAGGAAGTTCCTGAGGCTCGCTTTCGGGGACGAAGCCTTCCAGTATCGGGTCCTTCCATTCGGCCTAGCCCTATCACCCCGCACATTCACGAAATGCATGGATGCAGCACTGGCTCCTTTGCGACTCCAGGGCATCCGCATTCTGAATTATCTAGACGACTGGCTGATCCTAGCCCAGTCTCAGAAACTGGCAGTTCAGCACAGGGATATCGTCTTGGCTCATCTAGGTTCCCTGGGTCCGAGACTCAACGCCAAAGGAGCGTTCTTTCCCCGACCCAGAAAATTTCCTATTTAGGGGTCATATGGAATTTGATCATGATGCAGGCACAGTTGTCTCCCGCTCGTGTCATCTCCATTCAGAACTCCCTGAGCAATCTCAGGCTAGGTCAAGGTTGCACTGTTCTTCAGTATCAACGAATATTAGGTCTCATGGCGTCTGCGTCCACGGTGATTCCTTTGGGCCTTCTCCATATGAGACCATTTCAGCTGTGGCTAAAAGCCAGGGGGTTTCATCCAAGGGCCAGTCCCCTCAGGCAAATAAGGGTTACGCGCCCAGTGCTTCGTTCCCTTTCTATGTGGTTCAGACCCCGGTTCTTACCTTGGGTCCCACTCTAGGTGCGTCTTGTCGTCGCAGGCTGCTAACGACAGACGCCTCCCTGACGGGCTGGGTAGCGGCCTTAAGTGGTCGTCCGGCTTAAAGGGATAGGAGGGTCGTCAGTTCGGTTGTCACAGTAACTGTCTCGAGCTGATGGCCGTATTTCTGGCCCTGAAATACTTCCTCCTGAGGCTGCCATGTCTTGGTGCGGGTGGGCAATACAGTGGTAGCCTCTTACATAAACCATCGGGGATCCACGTTCACGTCAGCTGAATTTCTGGCACGTTCGATCCTCCTTGAGGCCCAGGGCAGCTCAGGGCAGTTTCGTCCCTGGATGCCCGTGTGTGTGTGGGAGCAGATTTACTAATCTAGGGTAGAAGAGGACCTCTTCGCCTCTATGATAGCGCAATGTCTCCTCTACTTCTCCCTAAGTCACCCAGCCCCCTTGGGTCTGGGCTCAAAGGCACTTACGTGTCCCCCGGTTCTTCTGCTCCCGGGAGTCTTGGTAAGGTTCGCCAGCAAGGGTCTTGCCTCCTTTTAATGGCGCTGCGCTGGCCGAACAGGATATGTTTCTCGAATTCCTCTCCTTGACGGCTCGCCTTGGGCGATTCCGGACAGGAAGGACCTTCTCATCACTGGTCCGAATTGTGAAAACTCTCATGCTTGGCCCCTAAGGGTACCAACTGAGGTTCACAGGGCTTTCTATTGAAGTTTCCGAGAACATTTCAAGTGCTACGGCTCCCTCCACTTGGAACTGATCTGGGTAGATTTTACAGGGCAGAAGAGGACCTCTTCGCCTCTTTTGATAGCGCAATGTCTCCTCTACTTCTCCCCGAGTCGCCCAGTTTCCCCCCTAAGTTCATATTACAGAACCAGCTAACTGCCAGTTTGCTTCAGTTCTGGGTTTTCTGTAGAAAGAACTGTCAGCGGGCACTTGCCTCGCCACTGCCAGGTTCTATGTGGCTTCCACTGCGGTTTGCCACGCCTTGGTGGGCGGGGTGCCCCCTAAGAGGCGTCCTTGCTAGGACCTCTTCACAGGGTAAGACCCCTTTTTAGACCTCTAGAGTCAGCGTTTGGTAGACTTCTGACTCTCAGGATGGTTTTTCTTATGGCAATTACGTCTCTAAGGAGACTTGGGTACCTACAGGCTCTGTCTCTTTTGCCGGCCTGTTTAGAGTTTGCCCCAGAATGACCGAAAGCATTCTTTGCACCCTCACCCTAACTACCTGCCCAAGGTGTCTTTAGCGTCCCTTGGCCGGTTATTTTCTAAGCCTTCTGCTCCCTGCCGTTTGTAACGCCGGAGCAGCTAAGACTTCTCAGACTCTGTCCAGTCTGTACCCTTCAGACTTATGTCCACCGCTTTTGCTAGTGGCGTAAAGTCAGGGCAGCAATTCTTCACTTGGAAGCCATGACCGGGGGCGGTCACTTCCTGGCAGACTATGTCACTTTGGGTGAGGTACATTTTTGCCCCGGCCTACGAGGCGCACGGTCAAGCTTCGCCAGTAGGTTTTAGGGCGCACTCTACCAGAAGGCTGTCCTCCTTTAAAGCCTCGGCTAGAGGCCTCTCTCTCTGCAGCAAGTTTGTGATGCGGCAGGCTGGTCCTCCCCGCACACATTCATCTGGTTTCATGGTCATGTTTCTAGATGTTCATGCTACCCCGGGCTCTTATGCCCTTGGGTCGACATCTACGCTCATGTCTAAGCAAGTTTGTGATGCGGCAGGCTGGTCACCTCCGCACACATTCTTCAGGATCTATGGTTTGGCTAGATGCTCCTGCTACCCCGGTATGCCCTTGGGTCGACATCTACGCTAATGTTTAAGCAAGTTTGTGATGCGGCAGGCTGGTCCTCTCCGCACACATTCATTAGATTCTATAGTTTGGATGTCCAGGCTACTCCGGGCTTTTACGCCCTCGAGTCGACATCTCAAACTCATGCAGGAACAAGTTTGTGACGTGGCGGGCTGGTCCTCTCCACGCACATTCTACAATTTTCTACATGGGCTAGGATGTTTTTGCTACCCCGGACTATGTCCTTGGGTCGACATCCCAGGCTCATGCTAAATCCAAGTTCATGGTACGAACTTTTGAGTTAGAGCCCTTGGGTCGGCTTCTCAAACTCATCTTTTGACTTTGTGGGCTAGATGCTCCGCTACTCCGGACTCTTATGTCTTTGAGTCGACATCTCAAGCTCATGTCTAAACCAGGTTTGTGAAACGGCAGGCTAGTCCTTTCCGCAACACACTCTTCGGATTTTATGGTGTTAGATGTTCTGCTACTCCGGGCTTATGCCCTTGAGTCGACATCTCCAGCTCATGCCTGGAACCTCTAGCGTTCTGTGAAAACACTTCACAACGATCAGGGGTCCGGACAGCCCCAGTGCGGCGGCGTGGGCATTTCGTTCCCCATAGCGCTTAGCAGCGCAGCATCAAAGTGAAGCTTTTTGTAAAGGGAACGTCTCGGGTTACTTGTGTAACCCTTGTTCCCTGAAAAAAGCGGAACGAGATGCTGCGCTTCTTTTGCCGCACTGGGACGTCCCAGGACCGCTCTTCAGAAAAATAATCTGACGACACTCTGGTGACGCCTCCTATTTATAGCCTGGCCACAGGTGCGTCCAATGATCTCACCGACCGAGGCTATAAATTCCAGTCAATTTCATTGACGTGTTACACACATGTTCAGAGCAGCTCACAATAAGATTGTTTCCCCATAGCGCTTAGCAGCGCAGCATCTCGTTCCGCTTTTTTCAGGGAACAAGTGTTACACAAGTAACCCGAGACGTTTTACTTAAACACAAATTGACTGGCCAGAAGAACATAATGTAACTATAAAGAAGGTCCGAGGTGCCAGCTTAAGAGAACACTAATCACCATAATGGTGACTTCAAACAAAACACAACAATAATTAACTAAGACTTCTATAAAATCTGAATAAAAACTTTTTAACATGATTTTGTGTTTGTTTTATGTTTTACATTTTTGTAGCCCCAATGCATTTCCAAAGCATGCATACTTATTCAAGCGCAAAGGCTTATGGGTTTTTCACCATTATAACCCACAATGCAGTGATATGCTCTTAATTTACTGCGTGCAGGTTGTTGTTATTTTGTATTTTTATTATAAAAAATACACTTTTCAATCCTGGCAAAACTGTACATTTAATATGTAAATTGCTTCAAAGGTTGATTTTTTTTAAATTTGACTTCTCATTAGACAGACAAGCGAAGGCTGATGTGAGATGATACAGAACAGAGGAGTTGGTCAGAAGCATCATGATATATTGTAACACTCCTCTATTTATTAAAATAGGAAGTATTAACACACTCAAAGGGATCGGTGCTGCTCTTAAGTGATTCGTAATATGGAGGAAGAATCTCACTCAAACACAGATGTTTAACAATAAACCCAAGTGTATTTAAGAGATCACAGATATATACAAACATATAATGGAACAATGCTGACAAGACAGTGATATATATATATATATATATATATATATATATATATATATATATGTTGAGGTGGGAATGTCAGGTAGGTATGTAAAGAGTCTCGTTATCCAGAGTGCACGCACAAACAAACAATGTTAGATCGGTCTCACCGGTGTGTGTTCAAACCGTGAGCAGGATCAGTGCGATGAAGTGACTGTTATAAGTCCACAGAGTTGAGTAATCCAAACAAGCGTTATTTGGTCGTACTCTTCCACGGAACGGCATATAATGCTCCAAAAAACAGCCAGCAAAAAGGATAATCCACGCAGATACAATTGTAGTAGAGAGTGAGGAGCAGCTCTCTCGATGACCGGCATATCGGTCTCTTTTATTCAAAATGCCAGTCCTTCCTGTTTACATGTTGCGTCATCCCGTGACGAGATCTCACGGGAAGTGATTGCGAGAACATGTGTGGGGGCGTAAATATCACATTAGTCAGGGTAAAATACAGCTTACCGGGCAAAGCAATAGAAATAATTGACAACCAACATTTTAGTCAATTAGCATAATTACACAGGTGCTTTGCCTTATGTGGCAACGTTACATAAATCCCCCCCCCAGCCTTCGGCATAGGAGGAGATCGTCCGTACCAACGTTTCAGATTCACCACATTTATAATGTCTGTTTTATATGGGTCACCCCAACCAACTGTGTAATTTATTGGCCCCATTTTCCTTATTATTTCAGCCAGTCCCTCCCACTTGGGCGCTAGCTTGGCAGAGTATTTATTGGAAGAAGATGAGAGAGGGTGAGTTTTTATCCAGACTAGATCTCCCGGCTGGAATTGTACATCCTTCCGTCGGGCATTGTAGTATCTAGCTTGTCTAGCGTGTTGCACTCCTACTCGCAGCTTTACTTCCTCCGCCATGATCTTTTGTCGTTCAATTTGGTTATACGATGTTTGGTCCGGTGTGGGGGGTTTGAGGATCAACCTCTCTAGTGGACCCTGCAGCTGTCTGCCCATCATTAACTCAGCAGGTGTTCTACCGGTAGTTTCTTGATATGCTGTGTTGATGGCAAATCTTAACTCGGGTAACCACTGGTCCCATTTCTCGTGATGGTGTCCCACATATGACGCAATCATCGTTTTTAATGTCCTGTTAATTCTTTCCGTCAGGTTGGTCTGCGGGTGATAGCTGGTAGTAAGTTTTTGGACACTTCCCCAGGTTTTGCAGAGCTCTGACAACATATTGGAAGTGAATTGGGCTCCCCGGTCAGATATGATGTACTTCGGCACCCCCCATCGTGTAAAGATCTCTTCTCTGAGAATTTTGACGATCTTAGGGGTCTTACTGTCTCTAAGGGGGAACAACTCTACCCATTTGGTGTAATAATCCACTAACACCAGCAGGTGTTTTGTTTCTTACTGACCGGGAAAGGTCCCATGAAATCCATCCCCCAAGTGTGACCTGGTTCTGCCACTTGAGTGTGCTGTAAGAATCCGCTGGGTTTTGTGTTGTCATGTTTGTATTTCTGACAGGTAGAGCATCCTTTGACGTATTGCCAGACGTCTTTACGTACCGTGGGGCACCACGCCACCTCCAAGAGTCTCAGTAAGGTTTTCATACGTCCCAGATGTCCTCCCAGAGGGTTAACGTGTACGTAGTGTAAGAATCCAGGTATTAATGCCTGAGGAACAACCAGTTGGAATTTATCTCCGTTATTCTTGACAGGCACCCGGCGATATACCACCCCCTGGTGGACCTCAAAGGTAATTTGGTGATCTTGAACCTTTCTGGCTTTTTGTGACATTGGTAGAAGAGACACTGCATTGTCACTACTTTGGGCTTGAGCGATTTCATCTAATGTGTTGGGTATGTCAGACGCACATTTTGTCGTTGTTGTTATGGCCATACAGTGCACCATTCCTCTCTCCTCAGATTCACAGACTCGTGACAAGGCGTCTGGCCCCAGGTTTAGACATCCTCTCCTGTGATGGACTTTGAAGCTGAACTGCTGCAGCCTAAGGGTCCATCGGGTCAGCCGAGAGGAGGTTTTAGGGCTATTGAAGGCCCAGGTTAAGGCAGCATGATCGCTATAAATGTCAAACTGTCTCCCTTCAAGGTAATGCCTCCATTTTTCCACCGCCCAGACTACAGCCAGACACTCCTTTTCAGACGTTGAATAGTTTAACTCAGGTCCACGTAAAGTTCGTGATGCGTAAGCTATCACTCTTTCCCCCTCAGGGGTTAGTTGGGTAATGATAGCTCCTAAGCCCACATCACTGGCATCAGTGTGTACCTGGAAAGGTTGGTTGAGGTCAGGTTGCATCAATTCAGGTGGGTCTTGTAATAATGTCTTGATGTTTTCGAAACCTGTCTGGCACTCAGGAGTCCAATCCCATTTTACTCCTTTCTTTTTTAAGTTGTTTAACGGAGCTGTGATGTCGGCAAAGTGGGGAATGAACTTGTGGTACCATCCTGCTAATCCCAAGAAGCGTTGGAGGGCTTTAATATCTTTGGGCTGAGGATATTCAGCTATCGCCCGGGTCTTTTCCTGATCGACCTCCACTCCTCTCTCTGAGACTATGTGTCCCAGGAACTTTAACTGTTTTTTAAAGAAGTGACACTTGTTCATGTTCAGGGTAAGCGATGCTTGGCAAAGGCGTTGCAGAATGGTGTTCAGATGTTGGACGTGTTCCGTTAAAGTTTGTGAATAGATTATAATGTCATCAATGTAAACAAAACAAAACTTCCCTCTCAGTTCTGCTAGGACCTTCTCCATCAGCCTCTGGAAGGTGGCTGCCGCATTCCGTAATCCATATGGCATGGAGCGGAATTGGAATAGTCCTTGGGAGGTGATGAAAGCGGTTTTGTTTTTACTCCTTTCCTCCATTTCGACCTGCCAGTATCCAGACTGCAAATCCAATGTACTGAACCAGGAGGCGCCTTCCATGGATTCCAAGATGTCATGGATGATGGGCATTGGATATGCGTCAGGTATGGTCATACTGTTAAGCTTCCTATAGTCCACACAGAACCTGTAAGAACCATCAGGTTTGGGGACCAGGACTACCGGTGATGACCATGGAGAGACGGAAGGTTCGATGATGTTGTCTTTTAGCATTTGTTCCACATGATCATCAATAATCTTCTTCTTGAAAGGTGAAACCCTATAAGCTCTGGATCTCATAGGCATTTCGTCTGATAGTAAGATTTTGTGTTGTTCCACAGATGTTTTGCCTAGGACTTTGGAGGTAGTATGAGGCCAATTATCCATCAGCCTCCGTAATTCCTCCTGATTGTCGGAGTCCCAGATGGGAGCAACTTGTGTGTGTACGTCGTAGATTGGGGGATCCCAGGTTGGCGGTAAGGCGTAATAGAGACTCACAGCAGCAGTGGAGCATACTCTTTCACCCATCGTACTAGTAGACAGCACAGGATTTATAAGTGCAGTAAGGAATGGATGATAAATATATCCTTTGCCCATTTTCAGTCCATATCTCCCTTGTCCTACATCCACTATGGCTTCAGTGGCTCTTAGGAAATCCAGACCAGCTATAAGGGGAAAAGCCAGGTGAGCATCCTTCCTTATATAGGAATCCAGCCTGCATACCTTGTCATGCCACTCATAACAGACTGTTTTCTTACTAATTGCCTGGTGCATTTTTCCATCAGCCATAATGAACCGTTGAAGAGGGACTGGGGGGTCAGGTGTCGCTTCCCCTCCTAACTGTCTCCACAGGTTCTCCTGAATAAGGGTGTAAGTGCTCCCAGTATCCAGCACTGCCTTCACCTCTTGTCCTTTTATCGTTAGAGGCACTACTAGAAGGGATGTTATAGGATGGGGTTGTGCAATGGATAATCCTGATAGACTTTTGGAGGTATTCCATTCAGGAGGTCTTTTAGTCGCCTTTTCTTTACTGTTCAAATTGCCCACTTTCTGCCAGTAATCTTTTGCTCCCATCCAGTCTTTCTCTACCATGGATCCTACCTTCACCAGTTGTTCCACAGACTTCACCGTCCCTCTCAGACAGCCCGCAACCCGTGGGTTGATGTTATTAAGGATTCGGCTCACCATTTCCTCTTCAGTGATAGCTGGCTTGCATTTTAGGCAGAGGGCTCGGTAATCGTAGGCGAAATCTCTCAACCGCTGACAGGGTTGTTGAACCAGGGCTCTTAACTTATCCTCCACTTCGGTGAGGTAATCCTCTGGGAGAATCAGTTACCTTTGCCTTTTCAGCCTTCCACCAGCTCTGTGCAGGTCCTTTGAGTACTGTACTCAGAGTTCCGACGAGCTCCACGCTAGGAAGAGGCCTGATGTCCAGGAAGTTTTCACATTGTTCAATGAACTGGAGCACATCAGATGTCTCACATGATTCCCCAAAGGAAGGAAATTCCAGTCGTATTGGGGGTCTCCCACAGAAAGACGAGATACTGGACATAAGTGAGGGGTGAGCCATGTTCGTTAGTGGAGCTCCAGAAGTGACATCATAGGTAGCGTTGATCCTAGTGGCAGGTGGGGTTTTAACTCTCGCTGCTGGAATGGGAGTTCTCACCTCTTTAACAGTAGAATAGGAAGGAACGGGGTCAAAAGTCTGTATTTGAGAACGAGATGGGGTACTGGTGAATCTTAACTTTTTCATTTGACTTTCCCATCTTGCATCTCTCCTCAGAAAACAGTCAACCACGGCTCTCTCCAATTTCTCTATAGACCCTTGGAAATGATCTTCTAAATCTGCCAAGCTAGTGTTCACTGCTTCCCGGAAACTGGTTTCTCTATTAAGAGAACTATCTACGGACAGTATTACCTCCTGTTCATTATTTTGTACTTTTGCACTAAGAGCCAATAAATCCACCTTTAGCTTGTCAATCTCAGATTGCATTGTTTGTACAACATTTACATTCAATACCTCTTTTTCATCATCCTCATCATCAGAAATATACATGGAACTCAGCATAGATGTTATTTCAGCAGCAGGGTTACGTCTGGTAACAAATGGGCCTGCTGTGAAATCAGCCACTAGGGCTTCATCAGTGCTACCTCTTAAATTAGTAACATCCATATGCATGATATCAGCATGTATACTTCGATCTCCTCCTCCATTTATATATGCTTCTTCCTCCATTTTATAAACACCAGAATCACTATTTAACAAAACAGAAACAGCATGTTTCCCCGTACGGGCCACCACTATGTAACACTCCCCTATTTATTAAAATAGGAAGTATTAACACACTCAAAGGGATCGGTGCTGCTCTTAAGTGATTCGTAATATGGAGGAAGAATCTCACTCAAACACAGATGTTTAACAATAAACCCAAGTGTATTTAAGAGATCACAGATATATACAAACATATAATGGAACAACGCTGACAAAACAGTGATATATATATATATATATATATATATATATATATAAATATATATATATGTTGAGGTGGGAATGTCAGGTAGGTATGTAAAGAGTCTCGTTATCCAGAGTGCACGCACAAACAAACAATGTTAGATCGGTCTCACCGGTGTATGTTCAAACCGTGAGCAGGATCAGTGCGATAAAGTGACTGTTATAAGTCCACAGAGTTGAGTAATCCAAACAAGCGTTATTTGTTAGTTCTCTTCCAAGGAACGGCATATCATGCTCCAAAAAACAGCCAGCAAAAAGGATAATCCACGCAGATACAATTGTAGTTGAGAGTGAGGAGCAGCTCTCTCGATGACCGGCATATCGGTCTCTTTTATTCAAAATACTAGTCCTTCCTGTTTACATGTTGCGTCATCCCGTGACGAGATCTCACGGGAAGTGATCGCGAGAACATGTATGGGGGCGTCAATATCACATTAGTCAGGGTAATGGCAACGTTACATAAATCCCCCCCCCCCCCAGCCTTCGGCATAGGAGGAGATCGTCCGTACCAACGTTTCAGATTCACCACATTTATAATGTCTGTTTTATATGGGTCACCCCAACCAACTGTGTAATTTATTGGCCCCATTTTCCTTATTATTTCAGCCGGTCCCTCCCACTTGGGCGCTAGCTTGGCAGAGTATTTATTGGAAGAAGATGAGAGAGGGTGAGTTTTTATCTAGACTAGATCTCCCGGCTGGAATTGTACATCCTTCCGTCGGGCATTGTAGTATCTAGCTTGTCTAGCGTGTTGCACTCCTACTCGCAGCTTTACTTCCTCCGCCATGATCTTTTGTCGTTCAATTTGGTTATACGATGTTTGGTCCGGTGTGGGGGGTTTGAGGATCAACCTCTCTAGTGGACCCTGCAGCTGTCTGCCCATCATTAACTCAGCAGGTGTTCTACCGGTAGTTTCTTGATATGCTGTGTTGATGGCAAATCTTAACTCAGGTAACCACTGGTCCCATTTCTCGTGATGGTGTCCCACATATGACGCTATCATCATTTTTAATGTCCTGTTAATTCTTTCAGTCAGGTTGGTCTGCGGGTGATAGCTGGTAGTAAGTTTTTGGACACTTCCCCAGGTTTTGCAGAGCTCTGACAACATATTGGAAGTGAATTGGGCTCCCCGGTCAGATATGATGTACTTCGGCACCCCCCATCGTGTAAAGATCTCTTCTCTGAGAATTTTGACGATCTTAGGGGTCTTACTGTCTCTAAGGGGGAACAACTCTACCCATTTGGTGTAATAATCCACTAGCACCAGTAGGTAAGTGTTTTGTTTCTTACTGACCGGGAAAGGTCCCATGAAATCCATCCCCCAAGTGTGACCTGGTTCTGCCACTTGAGTATGCTGTAAGAATCCGTTGGGTTTTGTATTGTCATGTTTGTATTTCTGACAGGTAGAGCATCCTTTGACGTATTGCCAGACGTCTTTACGTACCGTGGGCCACCACGCCACCTCCAAGAGCCTCAGTAAGGTTTTCATACGTCCCAGATGTCCTCCCAGAGGGTTATCGTGTACGTAGTGTAAGAATCCAGGTATTAATGCCTGAGGAACAACCAGTTGGAATTTATCTCCGTTATTCTTGACAGGCACCCGGCGATATACCACCCCCTGGTGGACCTCAAAGGTAATTTGGTGATCTTGAACCTTTCTGGCTTTTTGTGACATTGGTAGAAGAGACACTGCATTGTCACTACTTTGTGCTTGAGCGATTTCATCTAATGTGTTGGGTATGTCAGACGCACATTTTGTCGTTGTTGTTATGGCCATACAGTTCACCCTTTCTCTCTCCTCAGATTCACAGACTCGTGACAAGGCGTCTGGCCCCAGGTTTAGACATCCTCTCCTGTGATGGACTTTGAAGCTGAACTGCTGCAGCCTAAGGGTCCATCGGGTCACCCGAGAGGAGGTTTTAGGGCTATTGAAGGCCCAGGTGAAGGCAGTGCTGGATACTGGGAGCACTTACACCCTTATTCAGGAGAACCTGTGGAGACAGTTAGGAGGGGAAGCGACACCTGACCCCCCAGTCCCTCTTCAACGGTTCATTATGGCTGATGGAAAAATGCACCAGGCGATTAGTAAGAAAACAGTCTGTTATGAGTGGCATGACAAGGTATGCAGGCTGGATTCCTATATAATGAAGGATGCTCACCTGGCCTGGTGCTGATAACGCCAAGGTCGCGGGTTCGGTCCCCGTACGGGCCACCACTATGTAACACTCCCCTATTTATTAAAATAGGAAGTATTAACACACTCAAAGGGATCGGTGCTGCTCTTAAGTGATTCGTAATATGGAGGAAGAATCTCACTCAAACACAGATGTTTAACAATAAACCCAAGTGTATTTAGGAGATCACAGATATATACAAACATATAATGGAACAACGCTGACAAAACAGTGATATATATATATATATATATAAATATATATGTTGAGGTGGGAATGTCAGGTAGGTATGTAAAGAGTCTCGTTATCCAGAGTGCACGCACAAACAAACAATGTTAGATCGGTCTCACCGGTGTATTTTCAAACCGTGAGCAGGATCAGTGCGATAAAGTGACTGTTATAAGTCCACAGAGTTGAGTAATCCAAACAAGCGTTATTTGTTAGTTCTCTTCCAAGGAACGGCATATCATGCTCCAAAAAACAGCCAGCAAAATGGATAATCCACGCAGATACAATTGTAGTTGAGAGTGAGGAGCAGCTCTCTCGATGACCGGCATATCGGTCTCTTTTATTCAAAATACTAGTCCTTCCTGTTTACATGTTGCGTCATCCCGTGACGAGATCTCACGGGAAGTGATCGCGAGAACATGTATGGGGGAGTCAATATCACATTAGTCAGGGTAAAATACAGCTTACCGGGCAAAGCAATAGAAATAATTGACAACCAACAATTTAGTCAATTAGCATCATTACAAAGGTGCTTTGCCTTATGTGGCAACGTTACAGAGGGACACCTCTAGCCAAGGCTTCAGAGGAAGCGACCCCTCTGGTTGAGTAAGCCCTGAAGCTTGACCGTACCCCCCCCCCTTCATCAATCTGAGTTATCCTTTTGTGGAGACTGAAGTGACTATGTCAGAAGAAATGAAAAATATTTATTACACACCTTCTAACCTGGTTCTTTAGGAGGCAAAACATTTTTAAAAGATGATGTTTTAAAAGAAACGGGTGTTTGTTTAACCGATAAACAAGTTTCGAACTGGCTCGCCGGTGAGGATGCTTACTAACTACCCAGAACTGCCCCTCTAAAATACAAAAGGAATAAGGTTTTTGTCTATGGTATTGCTATGCAGTTCCAGGCCGATCTAGTTGATATGTATGCATACGCCAAGGAAAATGACAACAATTATTTTCTGTTGATGTGCATAGATGTTTAGTAAATATGCATGGATAAAAAACAAGAGAGTGCCGAGGTGTCTAAAGCTTTTGAATCTATACTGAAAGAGGGCCATGTGACACACAAATTACATACAGACAAAGGAAAGGAATTTTTGAAGAAGTATTTTCAAAGCATGATAAAAAACACATCACACATTTGGGCCCGCCACAGAATTAAAAGCCTGTGTCATTGAACGGTTTAATAGAACCTTAAAAAGTAGGATGTGGAGGTATTTAACAGCTACAAATTCGAAAAACTACATCGAAGATATCACGGATGGATACAGTGTCAGCTATCACAGAAGCATCAAGAGGATACCAGTTGTTTTGAACAAAGAAAATTAATTTGTGGTGTTTCATAAACTATATGGGTCTTGTGGGGACCATGGTGTCACCCCAAAATTTAAATATAAAGTTGGCGACATAGAATTTCTAAGTAAGTGGGCCTTTCACAAAAGGGTATGAGGAAAACTATACGCAGAAGTTTTTCACTATAACAGTGTGCATCCCATGCAAACCAGCTGTTTACAGATTGTGTGATTATGATGGCGATGTCATCATTGGCATGTTTTGAGGAGAAATTACAAAAAATATTTGTGAACAAAAACAAGACATTTAAAGTGGAAAAAATTGTAGACAAGAAGAAACAAAGCCGGAAAACAGTGTTGGTTCACTGGCTCTTATAGCCTGCTAAATTCGCATCATGGATCAACCAGAAAGAATTGGTTGATGTACAGAAGCCATAAAAACAAAATACCTACATAGGCTGTACACATTCATGTAAAAACCAACCATGACTGAGGGTGGATTTTATGTCACGCTGCACATCTAGTTATACAACCAGGTTTGCGAGAACTATAAACGTAAAAGGAGAATGGCATGTTGGATTGATCAAATTTGAATATCATATGTCATGATACACATTTAATGAAGAAGATGCTGCATTCATTCTCAACTATGGTGAAACAATGACGACAGATAGTGAGAAACACATCACCGAATATCCTGTTGAAGGTAAAGATATAGAGATTTTCCTCAACAGCGATCAAAAGATATCAAATGTACCCTACAGGTTAAAGACTGGATATTATGATGACATAATTTTTTTGATCAGGGAGGTCAATGCAAACCTGCCATCACGGGTGAGTCTTGGTTACGACCATGTTAAAAACAAAGTGTTTCTGAAAGCCCCTCCGAAGACATCACTGGCATTTAGAGGACTCTTTAGAATGGCTATACTATTGCTAAAACGAGTACATAGCCAAGCCACATCTTAAATCAGCTGCAAAAAACATACTAAGTGACGTTGTTAGCAACACATTATCACAGTCTTTTAATAACAACAGTACTCAAGACGGATCCGGGCTAATGGTGATGGCTCACAAAAGAGCATCTTTCCAGATAAACAGATAATGAGGCGTTGCAGGGCAGCGTGACATAAAATCCACCCTCAGTCATGGTTGGTTTGTACATGAATGTGTGCGACCTATGTAGGTATTTTGTTTTTATGGCTTCTGTACATCAACCAATTCTTTCTGGTTGATCCATGATGCGATTTTTGCAGGCCATCCGAGCCAGCGAACTGTAGGATATTTGGTATGCAACATTTAGGAGGGAACTTTAAATTGCCCTCATTCTCACACCATTATATGTAAGGATATTTGGTAAGCTAAATTTAGAAGGGAATTTAGGGTCTTGAAATATGTGAGCTATGAACTAAATAAAACTGTCCTTGTACTTATTAGGTAATGAAATGTATAACGGAATTAGTCGTGTTCGACAACCATTATAAATTAGATAAATGACAAATAATAGATTCTCCACCATTAAAATTGTAATATGTTTCGTTTTATCTGCTCTCAATTTCTACTGTAAGGAATTCGCTTTAATAAGTGAATTATGATTAATTCACTTATTGGAGTGATATTATTCTCATGGCTTATTGAAAATAATATCACACGTATTTAGGTACAGCTTTGAAGCGAAATCTTTTAGAAACAGGGATTATTTATCAAAATATACCACAGTCACGTCATCTTTGAACACAGACCAACTTTATTACTATTCTAGATATAAATCTTATCTAACACATATATACATTAGGTTGGTGAAAAGAGTGACAGAATGTGAAATCAAATTATCAATACAGTGAAAATGAACTTTATGGAGTCTATTGACAATACCTTAAGAACCATTTATCCTTCTTTGAGTCTACATGGATTTGCCCAAATTATTTAATCAATACACCAGTACTTTAAGCACAATATTGGAGATGTACTTGCGTGTCTTTGTGGTGTTTCCTTGCGTTCTTTGTATTGCTTGGTTCTTGGATCTTGGTCGAATGTTCATTCCGTCTATGGTTTTGACCTCTGTATGATCGAATTTATTGTCTGTATGAATGATGAGGTTAGCTGTGAAGCGAGGCCTTCTCATTCCTTCTCGGGACGTCAAGTCCCAAGCTTCCTTGGGCTTCACATGGCATGGACCTGGCAGTCAGCGGAGCGACCAGCACGTGCAGGCAGAAGAAAGAAGAGCAAGAAGGACCCAAGAGAAGAGAGGATTAAGAGACAAGAGGATGAAGAAAAGAAGAGTGTTCTTCCTGTTTGGATATATTTTAACTGAAATTGGCCGCATCTCCAAAAGTATCCTACGCCAATCAGAAGTGACTTTTCAGAGTCACATGGTCAACTGGGCTGTCTTTTCCGACAGTTGATTTATGGTTCTTTGTTCCAGAGTCTTAAAAATCTCCCACTCAAAAATAGTGCATATTTAATCATGAGCTTTCATATCTTGAGAATGGTACAAGAGACATGATATTCGTTGTCATCAGCTTTCTCTGCATACGCCAGCGAACGCTTGCATACTAAACGTGATATTTTTTTATGGATGTTATACATGTAGGTAACAAACATAAAAATCCCTGGTTACAAAATCATATTGGTTTTACACATCATTGTTTTTTATCAAGTTAAGCCTTATAGTTACCATTCTTTTTTGAATGATGTTAGGCGGACATCAAGAGATGTCGTAAAATTCAAAGACTCTCACACAGAAGAAAATTTAGTCAACACATCCTACTGAGCAAGGACAATAAAACACAAATCTCACATCAGGCCAATTTAGTCCTATTCTCGTAAAACTCACAAACATTTGCCCCCCTCTACTCCTTCCCCTTCAGCTCAAAATCACTTCACTCAAATAAGATCTACATGCAACAAAATATCATGTCTGATGTATACAAATAATGTGACTAGGCATGTTTTGGTATCATTTAAAATGTTTCAGTGTGACTGGTATATTGGTCCATTTCCCATGTTGATAAAGTCTTTGGCAAATGCTGTATAATTCTGGAGGTCTGTCCCCATCCCTGCCTGTATGTTAATAAGGTATGTCCTCATGACTTCCAAAAACAAAATTCCCTTTGTTCATGGTTCTCTGTAGTCAGACGATCACACACTGTTTACTGTGTGTAGTTTATCAGGTAATTGCAATTTAAATTTTTTATGTTTTGATAAAATGTCTAAATTTGACTTATTATTGTCTAATTGGATTGATGAATTTATTATTTTACCTGGAAAATAAATTGTTTCATTTGAATATATTCTGATTTACTCTGAAACTATTGTCTTTAGTAGATTACGTTAAGTCCATGTTTCCGCAAATCCTCGACCAGGTTAGTAGCAGACTAAAGCTCTGTCCTGAGCGGAGCATGGGGCACACCGACTGAGACTTTAGAGCTCAGACTAACTAACTGGCATTATTTCAAGTGTACTTGGTGTGTACAGGCTTGACAAGGAATTTCCGTTTAGGACAACACAAAGTGTCGACAAAGCCTAAATAGGGTGAAGTCTGAACCTCTGGTTATTGTAATATTTTCTAGCTAAGTGTACATAGGAAACTATGACATGATAATATAAAGCTATTTTAACTTGGGTATGCTGGTCTATCTTTGTAAATTTAGTGGTCATGACCTCTGGGTAGAAATGTTACTCTAATTAAGTGTTTACTATCTAAGGGGACTAAATAAAATACTTGTAGATAAAAGGGCAAGCCTGAGCAGCCATCTAATTAGTATTAGGTCAATTGCTGTTTTAATGACCAATACTGGCGTATTTGTGACTGTGAGATCCACCTACACGGCCGGCATGAGACTCTCTAAGAGACAGGAATCCGAATGAACGAGTACAATATAAAAAAAAGAGTTATATATGATGATTCAATGTTAAATCAAATTTAATAATAATAACTAAGATTAGAACATTAATATATCCTTAGAAACCTTTAAAATTGGAGTCAGATAAAATAAACGAGGATCATAAAATGAATAATATAGTTATGGAATTGGAATGAAATAACTTAAACTGAATGCACATGATAAGACAGAACATGCAGGAGACCTTCAGCCACGCCATTGGATACCGTCCTTGGGCTAGTTGGGTGGCTTCCCTATTCCTCCTTTACCTTATCCCCTTCCCCCTTACAATGAGATGAATCATACAAAATTAAAGATTATATTTATCAATTATAGGTGATTGCACATCGCTACACACATTTTAAAGAGGTCCATCGGTCTATAATTCTTCATTTGTCAGGTACAAACTTTACCACAGTTCAAAACGATTTTCAGCATTATCTAGCAAGTCTAGATTAAGATGAAATGTCTTAGAGTTGTGCAAATCTGATAGTCCTTGTAACCTTACACAGAACAGCCTGGTTTAACTGTATGGGGGTTCTGGCTAAAGGCCTGTAATTTATGATGTTGAAACATTCCAAACTGAAAGGCTGATTTTTTTTTCCATAGTTTCAAATCATGTTGCTGGAATTCTTCTGCATATATAATCTTACAGAACCAACACTAATGTTTTCCAGCTTTGCTTCTTCTTGTCAAATTTGTTTTCACTTTAATTGTCTTGTTTTTGTTCACAAATATTTTTTGTAATTCCTCATAAAAAAATGCCATCGATGACATCACCATCATAATCTCACAATCTGTAGACAGGTGGTTTGCATGCTGTTATAGTGAAAAACTCCTACCTTTTAAGATCCTACCTTTAGACATTGTGTCGAATGAAGCAACACTAGGGGTCCTTCTTGAGAGCATCGCGTATCTCTGAACTTGAGAAAAGGCCAATGAGAAATTGGTAGACAGAATTTGCATGTCCCTCCCCCAGACATACGGGTATAAAAGTAGTGAATCATGCATCTTGTCCATTCAGGATTTGCACTGAGGAGCTGGTTTCAGCATAACAGTGGCTCGGTCCAGTGTTGTTGCCGGGGGACACAACATCTCGTTCCCTCCATCAGGAAACGGAGGTTACAACAGTAACCTAGACGTTCCCTGACTGTTGCTCACTTCGATGTTGTGTCGAATTAAGCGACACAAGGGGTCCCTTTCCAATCACGCCATGCACTGAACCGTGTACATGTGCTGCTGATGCAGGAGCGGGCAGGCAGTTGCACGTACCCTTCCCCAACGCACCATAAAAATCATCATAAACTTTAAGTTCTCTGCACCCCAAGGGGGAACAAAGCGATGTGCCAAGCATGGGAGCAGGCCGCACCAGCCACGCCTTTTCTCTCTCTATGAGTCTTGCATAGAGTTAAAGCTGCTGGGGCCATCTTAATGCTATCACACACATCGGGGAAGGCATTCTTTTCCAACTCCTATTCTTTCAGGGGTCCGTGAATTCAAGCGGTACACCCAGTCAGTTGTTCTGCGCTACAGAGTTCTACCGGCTCGGACCTGACAAAACACGGGATGAGACCGACTCAACTCTGATATTGTAAAATCTGGGAAAGCCTCTGTTAGGAGACAGAGTTCCCTTTCCGCTGTCCACCAAAGCAGACAAAGAGCTGCTCAGAACATCTAAAGCTCTGCGTGCAGTCCACATAGGTATGCAAAGCACATACCAGACACAGCCATGAAAAGGCTGGGTCTGCCTCCTCCCGGGGCAGCACTTGCAGGTTCACTACTTGGCCCATGAAGGGGGTTGTAAGAACCTTGGGCACATAGCCAGGTCGTGGTCTTAGTATGACATGGGTGTCTGCCGGACCGAACTCCAGGCAGGTGTCACTGGCAGAGAACGCTTGCAGTTCCCCAACCCTCTTGATGGAAGCGAGCGTGATCAGGAGGGCCGTCTTCAAGGAGAGGGCTTTGAGCTCGACTGATTCTAGCAGCTCAAAGGGGGGTCTCTGAAGGCCTGCAAGGACCATGGAGAGATCCCATGAGGGGAAAATGCTTGGCCTGGGAGGGTTCGCAGGAGGATGCCCTCAGTGAGCAGATGGAGCATGGCCCACACTGGTGCAGCGGCGGGGCATGATGTGGGAAATGGCCTCTGTCTGCTTCTTCACTGCTGTGAATTGCTGGGCAAAGTCATCCACGGTGTGGCCGAATAGTCCAATCTGGGAGACTGGGACTTTGAGGAAGCGTGCTTTGTCCACCTTCCGCATCTCGACCTGATTCAACCAGAGATAACGTTCCTAGACCATGAGGGCCATTACCTGCCCGAGTGTCTGCGATGTGGGCCTGAGGGAGAGATCGGTCGCTGAGCGCAGTTCCTCCAACACTTCGGGTCAGGACTACCCATGTGCAGATCAGCAGTTTGCCATGGTGAGGTTCTAACAGTGAGAACACGAACCATCCACAAATGCTGCCTCGGTGTGATCGCTGCCCAGACACACAAGGCAGTGTCTGTGACCGTAAGGAGCGGAGAGAAAAACTACACAGGAACAGGAACGGCATATCAATACCATAGACAAAAACCCGATTCCTTTTGTATTTTAGAGGGGCAGTTCTGTGTAGTGTGTAAGCATTCTCGTGGCGAGCCATTCCGAAACTTGTTTATCGGTTAAACAAACAATGTCTCATATAAAACAATGTCTTTTATATGTTTTTTACCTCCTAAAGAACCCGGGTTAGAAGGTGTGCAATAAATATTTTTATTTCTTTGGACATATTGTCACTTCAGTCTCCACAAATAAATAACACTGATGTTGTGTGGGTGTGCAAGTGTTTTGGGTTTTTATTTCAGTAAAAGTGAACATTGGCATCATACATCATTGAGGTGCTGTAGAAATCTTATACACATGACAATATTTCTCATAATGTAATCAACTGGTGGTTCAATTATTTCACAAACATCAGTCTGGTCATTTCTTGACAATGTGATTACACATAAATCTGTCACATACGTACACATACACATTATGTCAGCAATTCTAATACAACTGCCACATTCAGTCACCAGGTCTAGTATTTTTCTGATACTTGCACAAATTGGATCGCCCGCATTAATACACATACGCATAATATCTGTCCATTCATTTGACATGCCTCTTACAACAGACATTTGCTTCATGAGGTTTGATAAACGATTGGGATCAAAACCACATCCATTTAGAGCAACAGGTAGATTCAACAGTCATTAATGATCTTGTACATTAAGTTGGTCATCTCACAACTAATATGACATTTAAGTAGACACTTTGCCAGTCCTGTTGCATAACAAATGTGTCAAGGAAGGAGGCTGACAATGACTCTTTACTTAGTTTATTAACGAAACAAAAACATATCAGAGCTCCCAGTATCAGTACTTCTCACATCGAGGTCACGTTTTATCTCTCCTCCTTTATCCATATAAGGGCTTCCTTTAAGTGAAGTACACAATACTCTGACATCTCCCCTTTTGAAGAACTTTCCTTTCTTTAACAGAAGAACTGGTAACCCAAATTACAATAACATAGTATATTACCTCTACATAAATTGACACAATGCTATGTTTTAAGGATTCAACTTATGTTCTCTTAAACACCCACTTATTCCTTAAATTATAGAATTTAACTGTATACCTGACTTACATACACAGTATAAATGCCTCTCACTTTTATCAACATTTACTTGTTTTCTTAACTTCAACCACTAACATTGACATTAGAACAGTTTAGTAACTTAAATTCTTACTCTATTTTGTAGCCATACAGTATTACAAATTCAGTTTCTGAACTGGTTTACTCACTCTACCCGACCTTGTGACTTTCCATCCTTCATTAGTCTGTGTGAGTAATGAGTCATTTGTTCTAACAGACTCTTCATCACATGTTTCTGAGTGCTCTGTTGTTCCTGCATCATCACTGCCCTCTGAAGAACGTTGAAGCTGTAAGTAGCAAAGATTATGCCTTTTCACTCCCCCTTCTGGGCTACTGATCATGTAAGAGCGCTTCGTTGAACTTTGTCCCTTGACTTTCGCTGGAGTCTTCCACTGTTTCTCCCCATCCAGCTTGACAAGGACTGGATCTCCTGGCTTTAGCGAAGGCAAGTTTCTCACTCCATGACGTTTATTAAAATAGAATGCATGTTGTTGCTTCGCAGCATCATCTCGTCTCCTTATCAGTCTCTGATCCGGCCACTTCGGAACGAGGTTGCTGTGAAGTGTTGGTAACGTGTTCCTAAGTCTCCGTCCCATCAAAAGTTCAGCCGGGCTCACTCCCGTTGAAGCATTTGGTGTTGTTCGGTAGCTCAGCAACGCTATTACCGGATCCTTTTGCCGTAGGATAGCTTTTGCTGACTGGACTGCGTGTTCCGCATGACCATTACTCGATGGATGATGTGGACTTGAAGTCACATGCTCGAAATCATACTCATAGCTAAATGACCGGAATGTTTCACATGCAAATTGTGGCCTGTTGTCCGACACGACAACTTCTGGGATTCCGAATCTTGCAAATGTAGCTTTTTGAGTTTGGTGATGACTTGTTCTGCTGTGGTGCTCGATAAGTGTAAGATTTCTAAGAATCTGGAATAATAGTCTGAGAGTACGACGTAGTTTTTCCTTTTGTACTCACACAAATCTACCCCCAAGTTCTGCCATGGTCTTTCTGGTAACGGAGTTGGATTCAGAGGTTCTTTTCTCTGTGTTCTTTTGTTTTCATTACAGAAAGTGCACTTTTCAATTTTCTGTTTTAACTGAGAAGATAGTCCTGGCCACCATACAGATGTCTGTGCTCTTTCCCTACATTTGGTCAAACCCATGTGTCCTTCATGAATTCTTTCAATAATTTCTCCTCGAAGAGACTCAGGTACAATGATACGTTACCTCTTGTAAGCAAGCTGTCCGTCTCAGATAATTCACTTTTGAAAGCATGAAAGTCTCTCACTGAGGGATGTACATCGTGAATATGTTCAGGCCATCCGACTCTAATCAAGTGCTTCACTCTCTGCAATTTCCCATCTTGTTGCGTTGCATCACGAATTGCACTTATCTTTCCTTTTGACGCTGGCAGGCTTTCAACGATTGCGTTGACGTAGCAGCTGACGTCCACTTCCGTGTTACTGTCCATGGTGCTGCTTTGTGGACTTTGTGATAAGGTGTCTGCTACAACGAGTGTTTTACCTTGTGCATACTCAGCTGTCACATTGAATCTCATCAATCTGAGTAAAAGTCTCTGGCATCTGATTGGTACATTATCCAGATCTTTACAATTTATCAAAGGTACCAGCGGCTTGTGGTCTGTAACAAGTTTAAACTGCCCCATTCCACATTTCCATATTTACTGAAGCATTCACACGCCCAGACTCCCACGAGGCACTCTTTCTCTATCTGCGCATAATGACGTTCAGCACTAGTAAGGGTACGTGAGCAGTATGCGACAGGCTTCCAGCTGTCTCCGTGTTGTTGTAGTAGCTCTCCTCCCAAGCCATAACTGCTTGCATCCGCAGATACAGTTGTGGACCTCTTAGCATCGTAAAATGACGAAACTGGCGATGTCATAAGTGCCTCCTTCAGTTTTCGGAAAGCTCGCTCCTGTGCCGAATCCCAAGTCCATGCAGTTTCAGTTCGTAGGAGTTCGTATAGTGGGCCTCCCAGTGTCGCGAGATGGGGAATATATTTTCCCATATAGTTAATCATCCCCAGAACTCTCTTTAGTTCATGTATGTTATTCGGAGCTTTGAGTTCAGCAATAGCTCTGACTTTCTCGGGGTCTGCTCGGACTCCGTTCTCATCGACGACATGACCCAGGAATTGCAACTCACTTTTCCTGATCTTGCATTTATCTTTATTTAATCTCAGACCAGCAAGTTCCATTTTTTCCATTACCTTCTTCAACCGTGTGTCGTGTTCTTGCATCGACGCTCCATACACGATGACGTCATCCATATACACTTGGACTCCTTCCAGGCCAAACAACAGTTCTTGCATTTTCCTCTGAAAAATCTCAGGTGCAATGCTAATGTCAAAAGGAAGTCTCTTAAAACAATACCTGGCAAATGGGGTGATGAATGTTGTTAACCGGCTGCTGTCCGGATGCAGCGGTATCTGCCAAAACCCACTTGCAGCGTCTAGCGATGTAAACACTTTGGCTCCTGTTAGTTTAGCGAGGATTTCATCTGTTGTCGGCAGCATGAATCATTCTCTTTTTATATTTTCATTCAGTTTTTTCAGATCAACACACAATCGCACCTGTCCGTTAGGTTTGATGACAGGCACCATTGTCGTGCACCAGTCTGTCGGTTGAGTAACCCTCTCGATCACGCCACTTGCTTCCATCCTTCCTAATTCTTCTTTCACTTTCTGAAGCAGCGGCAGTGGTACTCTACGGGCCGTATTAACAGCATACAGTTATGCTCCTTCTCTGAGTAGAATCTTAACTGGTTCCGTGTTTAGCCTTCCGTGGTCCCCGTTGTTAGTATTGACCTCTTCTATTCGTTTAACCAAGCCCATTTCTTTAGCTGCTCTCCCACTGAGAAGATTATTCACTGTTGGGCCCTTTACGACATATATTGTCAGTTCGTACTGTTTCACTTTATGCTTTATGTGACTTCTGAATTGACCCACGCATTTCAGCTGGCCTCCTGGGACTGTTGAGTATGACATTTGCTTTGCACAGTTCATGTTTCTTTTGTAGACTCTGGAATGTCTGTTCGCTTATTATTGTGACATCCGCCCCGTATCTATTTTAAATACCACGGGTGTACTTTCAATCGACACATTAACAGTCCATGTCTCTGTGCTGCCTTCTCCAGGCTGCTATACCAATCCAAGGTAAAATTAGTCAGATTCTCTCTCTTCCCTCATGACTTCATGAACTAATTTAGTTTTGCACATGCGTTCCCAGTGTCCTCTCTTGTGACATCTCCTGCATTCTGCTCCAAAAGCTGGGCATTTCTCCCTGTCTTTATGTTTTGTTTTTCCGCATCGGCTGCATTTATCCTCACCATTCCTTGTCTTCCCCGGTTGGCTTTCTCTGCTGTGCTCAGACCTGTAACCAGTACGCTGTCTGGGTCGTCTGATCTCCTGCACGCTGCGCGTTGGATCCCCCTGCTGGCTAACCTGGTGAGTAACTTCCTCGGCTTGTCTTACCATTTGTACTGCCACATCCAGTGTGAGGTCTTTAATTAGTTGTAATCTTTTTGACAGGTCCTTGTCTCTATTTCCTACAACTAATCTATCTCTGATGTTCTCGTTTCTGGTAGCACCAAAGTCACAGTTTTCTGACAACTCGTACAGTGCACGAATAAATGTCTCAGCTTTTTCTCCTGATCTTTGAGTTCGCTGGTGAAACTGCACCCTCTCGTGAATAACATTGGTCTGCGATACAAAGTAGTCATCATATTTTCTCAAAACTGTCTCAAAATCATCTTCTTTCTCTCTTCCATTGAAGACCAATGATTTGAAGATATTTTCCGCCTCATTTCCCATCGCGTAAATTAATGTACTCACTTGGACGGTCCCGTCTTCTTCTGTGAGCTTTGCAGCCGTTCTGTATCTCACAAAATGCTGTCGCCATGACGGCCATTCTCCCGGCCTGTCGAATGTAAAGTTGTCTGGCGGCTTGAACAGTGGCATTTTCGGGCATGTAGTTCACTCTTTACCGCACCACTTCTGACACCATATCAAGGAAGGAGGCTGACGATGACTCTTTACTTAGTTTATTAACGAAACAAAAACATATATCAGAGCTCCCAGTATCAGTACTTCTCACATCGAGGTCATGTTTTATCTCTCCCCCTTTATCCATATAAGGGCTTCCTTTAAGTGAAGTACACAATACTCTGACAACATGTTCCTCATTTCAGTATCACACTCAGGCAACTTGTGCGGAGCCTTTCCAGCTGTCCATGGTGTCATAGATAATCTGTTCGCAGCTGACATCCACAACGTGTCAAAGAAAAAGCTCTCAGGTTCAAACAAGCAGGAATGTCTAATCTGACTTGGATGGTCCAAACAGAATTCTTTCAGTTTTTTATTGATGAGATGTTCCAGAAGGACCACAACAGTCACTTTTATGATTTTTAATCCGTCAGAGTGGATACAACTGTCTGTATCATCAATCCCAGCACAGGCCGCAACTCCAGCCATTGCTCCAGCGTTGCCGTACAGCGTTGTAAGGAAGGTCAGGTTGTGATACCCCAGATCCTTGCAAAATGTTTCCAACTATTGTCGCAAGTTTGTGGGTGGGGCTCCAGCGGCATTGAAGCCCCTGCCAATATCCGTGTTAATTTGTCCAAAAATATAATTAATCATTATGTTTAAAAATATAGAGCTGCAGACACTAATTTAGGGAGTTCCATTTTCAATGTAATATATTTTTGGAGTATGAGGATCCCACTCCAACTTGTATTGTTCTATTATAAAGAAATTCCATAATCCAGTTATACATTCTTCCCTTTATACCCATGGAATGATGTTTAATTTGGAGCTCCTCATTCTATTACATGTCATACGCCTTCTCTTTATAAAAAAATACCCCAATCACTACCTCTTTATTTATGCTTTCCTAATATCCAACTCCAAACATAAAATGGCATCCATTGGGTTTCAACCTCTTCTGAATCCACTTTGATGGATTTCACAAATAAATGTGTTGGTGTGCATACTGTAGACTACAATTTTTGTCCCCTCTACTTGCTCATAAGCTGCAGGTACTTATGGCAAAGTTTAATCGTTTTTTCAGTAAAATCATCAGCTAATTTATGCAGCATGTGTCAAAAGTATTGCACTTGAACTTGAGTTGAATTTGTGGAATGTAAATGTCTAGGTGTCTATGAGGAAATCCAGATGAGGAACTGAAGAAGGATAAAAAAATCCAGAATTGGATCTGAGGAAGGATAAAATTTCCCTTCTCAAATTTTTTTATCAATATAACTTTATAATACTTGACAGAACTGTGAAGCACTTTGGACCCTGGTTTCCTCCATTAGGGTAGCTGCTTGTAAAGGAGGCCTTATAAAACATATTGCACTTCCTATAAATGCATTATGCTGTGTTCAGTATGGGAAATCTCTGATCCTGTTGGCTTAGGCCTGACTTGCTGCTGTCCACATCTGCTCTAAACATTGCTGAAGATGACAGCTTGTCTGTAGCTGAATCAGTGGGGTCATCACAGATGCATTTATGTGATATATAAACTGTATGTGTCCTATAATATTTGGTGTTTGGGGTAAGCTGTGGTTTCTGGAGATGATTTTGTTGGTCCTGGATAGGTGTGGCTTGGTCTTTGTTGATATACATTCCCTCTCTCAGCCCTACATTCTTCCTCACACCTGAATTCCACTTCCTTTGGACATCTGCATTCTCTACCAGCATTGAAGACAATATAATTGTTTAGTTTGTGTAATTTAGCAAAACAAAGGTGATAGTAACAATAAGACACAGCATTATTATGACAATAATAGTAATGAACACAACAGCAAAAATAAAAATAACAATCATATTCTCTTATTATTTTTACTCATCTTCCACATTATTGCATCTGCATGATTACATGAGCGCTTCTGTCCTGTGATACATTAACACCCGCTGTCTCTATGACACCTGATGTTGAACTAAAACCCAAGCCTTATTATGTGACATGTTCAGGTTTTGTCTCAGCTCTATGTCTCCTTTTAGTATACATGGTTATTTTCAACATCCATAAAAACACGACTGGCTTTATTGCTGTAAAGATACTGATAAGCCTCCAGGATTTTGAAATATCTCATCGCCTTGCCGTTGCAAGCATTGGAATCAACAAAGTAGCTAAATATGCTACTGTATGTTCCCAGAGACCACTTCTTTAAATCGTCCTCCCTTCCCTCTATTAAAGATGGAGCGAGTATCCGAATATTGTCCTTTTCAAGCTCCCTCATCTCGAAAAATTAAAGACTGACGTATGCTGTATCGACAACTGTGTTTACTTCTTGGTAGAAATACCTCCCACATTTTGCACAAAGCATTACGAGGCATAGGAAAAAGGTGAAAAGCTTCTGTTTTTTTAATTAGCCCTATGACTGCCAAGATGTAGGAATGTTTCTTACTTCCCATACTTTGTTCAAAAAATTTAACACTATGTTGAGTGAATAGCCGGACAAATTATTAATCATTATATAACATAAATCATTCAATCCTGGAGATATTTGTCTTAAAGCCCCAGGGGCTCTCTTCATTTCAAACATTGTGATCTAATGGAAATTTGTTCTCTTTTTACCTTAAATTCTTCTGAAATATTGTTATTTCTATGAATATTGATAAATGTTTCCACAATGTTTCCATGTCTGTAACAGCTAGCCTATTACCATTCTCCATATACCTGTTCTCCTATTGATACAGAATTGGCTTGATACAGAATTGCCAGAGTTACTTAAAAGGAAAATGACCTGCTAACTTTCCTAAATGCTTTATTTCTATCTGTGATTGCTTTGCTAATTTTTTCTGTCCACCATAGACAGCTTACTATTTCCTCAATGCTTTCTTTTATCCTATTACTTCTGCTACTGTTTTATACAGGATTTCACACTTTTCCCAATCTGCTGTTTTAGATTTCTATCAGGGATTTCGGTTTTCTAACATCCGTGCTATGCAAGTGTTAGAAAAGATAAGGGGCTTAGCCCCCCAGAGGACGATAAATCTGCCAATATTCTGACTTTTTTCATAATTGGCATCAGCCAAAAGATATTCCTGTCTGGCTGATTTTTTTTCTTGAAGCTACTGAGACATGTAAACGACCAGTCACAGTTTGTTTTGTTGTTACATGCCATTCTGTTACTACAGTAATAGAACGGTGTGCAACACAGTTTCATTTAAACGGTCCTCATATCAGAGCCACAGCAGATGCGTTTGAGCTCATAATGTTAAAGTGCTCACCTGTTTTATTCTCCCTCTCTCTCCTCAACAGTTCACTGTAATATTTAACTGTCTTGTCTAAAGAGAAAAAGGCAAATATCAATAAAACTAATATCATATATCGTATGCAACTATGCACATCTCTCGTTTAAACAGATTTAATAAACCAACTTCACAAAACTTTAGCAATTCTAGCACCCTGTGTAGTGCTCATTTATTAGCCTATCACTTTTAACTTTCTAATGATAAAAGGCAAATATCAATAACACTTCTATTATATACTGTTTGCAAATATGCAGATATCCCATTTAAACAGATGTAATTCAGGAACCTCACGAATATCCAGCGTTTTCTTCCCATCGAGCACTCATCTAATATCTTCCTCTGAATTGTGTATTCCATCAGCCAGAATCAAAACTTCAAGATCAGGATAAAAAGTTCCTGATTCACAAATCATAACAGTCACGACAATCATTACAATCCAACAGAGATCCAGGATGTTTAAACTGTCAGGAGACAGTGCACCTGCACTGCACGATCATGTGAGTGCAACCAAAGTCTTTTTCTAGCAAGTCAGTCTACTGTTGGCCATGTTTGGAACACTCTCGGGAGGCTATTATCAGTCATGACAGTGCAGCTCCAATCAACTTAAATGGGGAAAGACAGAAAACAGTTGGTCAAGATTACGATCAAAGAACATATTTCAAATCAGCAGTAAAATCTGACAACACTGGTATCATAAATGGTGCTTCTTTATCTCAGATTATGCAAAAAAAAAAAAAAAAAAAAAAAAATTAATAATTAAAAAAATATATATATTTATATATCAAATGCACATACGCATTCTTGAGTTGATTGACAGGCGATGTCTGTATCTAAAAGGTGATTGGCTCTTTGGCCTGTAAGGAAAGACGCTTGTCATACCTAGATTGGAATACTGTAATGCTCTCATTGCAGGCCTTCTTGCATGTGCTATTAGATCTCTGCAAATGATCCAGATGAAAAATGAAAACCCAACATAAAGTGTCTTAGTAAGGTGTTGGGCCACCACGGGCCACCAGAACAGCTTCAATGCACCTTGGCATTTATTCCACAAGTCATCATAGGAGAATGGTCATTCAGAACAAAATATCGATTAATGGTCATTAACCGCAACCGGGTTACGTGCCAAAGCTTCCTACCACGCCCTTTAGAGACCATGTAGTGAACCTGCAAGCGCTGCCCTGGGAGGAGGCAGATTCAGCCCCTTTGTTGCTGTGTCTAGTATGTGCTTTGCGTACCTACTTGGACCGCACGCAGAGCTTTAGATGTTCTGTGCAGCTCTTTGTCTGCTTTGGTGGACAGCGGAAAGGGAATGCTATTTCCAAACAGAGGCTTGCCCACTGGGTGGTGGACGCCATTTCATTGGCCTATCACACCCAGGCCGTGCCCCCCCCTTGCGGGTTCGAGTGCACTCAACAAGGAGTGTTGCGTCCTCGTGGGCACTGGACAGAGGTACCTCCCTGGCAGACATATGTAGAGCAGCAGGTTGGGCAACACCTAATACCTTTGCGAGATTTTGCAATCTCAGGGTTGAGTCAGTATCGTCCAGTGTTTTCTCAGGTCCGAGCAGGTAGAACTCAGTAACACGCTGACAGACTGGCTGGGTGGATCGCTTGCACCTGGCGCCCTTTCCCTCGGTCGAGGTAAAACTGTGCGCTTTCTCTCCCAGGAGATCCCACTCATTCGGATCCCTGGATGATTCCTCCCTAGCCCTTTGGGTCCGCAGTTCAGCAGAGGAACTCGCCGACCCTATCCACTGCAGGTACTTAATCTACCCTGTACTGGAATAGGTGCTCCACAGGTCAGGACTCCTACGTGGACTCCCCCATGTGTATTTTCTGCAGTATGGTCCCCTTACGAAGTGGACCCGCGTCTCCCTTAGGCAGTTAGGACAACTCTCCCCTCCTTGAGGCTGGATCTACCACTGCACCATGTTCCACATTTCGCCTAAGAACCCATGTGATGTATTCGCCACTTTTGCCTCCCCCTTTTGGGCAGGTGTGGCCTCCGCAGGGTCTTTTCCCCCTGAAAGAATAGGAAACCGGGTAAGACCCCCTTCCCACGATGCGTGTAAGGGCCCCGGCCGTTCTTGCTCTATGCGGAGAAACATAGAGAGAAAAGAGGCCAGCCAGGCTCGGCCAGGCAAGCGTTGCCTTGTTCCCCTGTTTAGGGTAACAAGAAGGATTCCGACGACTTTTTTGGGGCATTGGGGAATGGCACGTGCAGTCTGACACAGCTGGTCACCTTTGCATGTAAAATACCTGCCCGCTCCTGTGTCAGCATTACACAACGTCGAAGTGAGCGACAGGCGGGGAACATCTAGGTTACGTATGTAACCTCCGTCCCCTGATGGAGGGAATGATACATTGTGTCCTCCCGGCCATGTCGCCGAGCCACTGTTGTGGCTGGACCATTTCCGGCTCCTCAGAAAAATCCTGAATGAACTCGACGTATTTCCCCGCTTTTATACCCGTATGTCCGGGGGTGGGATATGAAAATACTGTCTGCCAACTTCTCATTGGCCTTTTTTCATAGACCAGAGGCATATTCGGCACTCAAGAGAGACCCCTAGTATCGCTTCTTCATCACAACGTCTCGTTCCATCCATCAGGGAACGGAGGTTACATACGTAACATAGACGTTTTCTGTTAACCTAAATTCTGTAGATTTTCAGTTTCATTAAACTTTCAACAAAACTTTTTATTGGAAACTGTGCAGCTGGTGGCTGTCATCCTTTTACTTTGGTCTAAACAAGCAGACAACAACTTTTCATGGTAAAAAAAAATCACATTCTAGTATTCAGCAAATTGAGAATAAACAAAGAGAATGTGTGTGTGTATATACACTCACATAAAGGATTATTAGGAACACCATACTAATACTGTGTTTAACCCCCTTTCGCCTTCAGAACTGCCTTAATTCTACGTGGCATTGATTCAACACGGTGCTGAAAGCATTCTTTAGAAATGTTGGCCCATATTGATAGGATAGCATCTTGCAGTTGATGGAGATTTGTGGGATGCACATCCAGGGCACGAAGCTCCCGTTCCACCACATCCCAAAGATGCTCTATTGGGTTGAGATCTGGTGACTGTGGGGGCCATTTTAGTACAGTGAACTTCATGTTCAAGAAATCAATTTGAAATGATTCAAGCTTTGTGACATGGTGCATTATCCTGCTGGAAGTAGCCATCAGAGGATGGGTACATGGTGGCCATAAAGGGATGGACATGATCAGAAACAATGCTCAGGTAGGCCGTGGCATTTAAACGATGCCCAATTGGCACAAAGGGGCCTAAAGTGTGCCAAGAAAACATCCACCACACCATTACACCACCACCACCAGCCTGCACAGTGGTAACAAGGCATGATGGATCCATGTTCTCATTCTGTTTACGCCAAATTCTGACTCTACCATCTGAATGTCTCAACAGAAATCGAGACTCATCAGACCAGGCAACATTTTTCCAGTCTTCAACTGTCCAATTTTGGTGAGCTCTTGCAAATTGTAGCCTCTTTTTCCTATTTGTAGTGGAGATGAGTGGTACCCGGTGGGGTCTTCTGCTGTTGTAGCCCATCCGCCTCAAGGTTGTGCATGTTGTGGCTTCACAAATGCTTTGCTGCATACCTCGGTTGTAACGAGTGGTTATTTCAGTCAAAGTTGCTCTTCTATCAGCTTGAATCAGTCGGCCCATTCTCCTCTGACCTCTAGCATCAACAAGGTATTTTCGCTCACAGGACTGCCGCATACTGGATGTTTTTCCCTTTTCACACCATTCTTTGTAAACCCTAGAAATGGTTGTGCGTGAAAATCCCAGTAACTGAGCAGATTGTTAAATACTCAGACCGGCCCGTCTGGCACCAACAACCATGCCACGCTCAAAATTGCTTAAATCACCTTTCTTTCCCATTCTGACATTCAGTTTGGAGTTCAGGAGATTGTCTTGACCAGGACCACACCCCTAAATGCATTTAAGCAACTGCCATGTGATTGGTTGATTAGATAATTGCATTAATGAGAAATTGAACAGGTGTTCCTAATAATCCTTTAGGTGAGTGTGTATATATATATATATATATATATATATATATATATATATATATATATATATATTAATGTGTATATATATATATATATATATATATATATATATATAACACCAAACAACACTTGAAAATTTGAAAAGCATATGAACAGAAAATTAAACTGATTACTTCAAGAACAAAGTAATACTTAAATTAACAAACTATAATATAGTCTGACACAGATTTTTTTTTACATACAGTTATTTAGGTTTCAATAAACAGACTTGGCTATTTAGTCATTAATATAAACAGATTTTCCCAATAACTCTTGATATAAATTATGTTTGAAAACACCCAAAACAATCAATGTTAAAATAGGTAAAAACACAGGTCTTTCGGGTCATATAAAAACCAATGATGTTAGAGTATTACGGTAAATGCAGTAATATGTTAAAGACAACAATGTATTTAGAAACAACAATAACTTAAAAGACATTTCTACAGATTCTACATACATATGCATGCATATGCAAAAAAAAAAAACACCTCGAGCCAAATGATATGTTATGTTGATTTTAAATAGGCCTACATTGTTGTCTTACTATAACATATTACTGCATTTACTGTAATAAATAGAACTGAAAGAATAGATTCTGTTAGCAGGCTACATAAAACTTTTTCTTCTGCCACATATATACAATTTATTTTGAATCTGTTAACTTATGCAATTAAATAATAAATAATAAATGTGCTCAACAGTTTGAAGAAATATGTGTATTTTACGTGTGCTCACTGAAAAGATTGTGTTGTAATTTTTTTTTATTTCCAGGGGGCTTTAAAAATGTATTTATTTTCCCTAGCTTTTAATTAATTGCTTTACAAATTGCACTAGGTCAATTTATCTTATCCTGTCGTTGTTGGTTTTAATAGCTTGTTGCATTTTTAAGCTGTATGTATGTGATTTTAGTTTTTGTAACTCTTAAACTTTGGTACCCAGTGCGGTTTTTGAAAGTGCTCTATAAATAAAAGAGTTGAGAGTTGTCAATTTTGACCTATCTAGTATATTTATAGGTGTAATGCTTAACAGTTAATTGTGATTTTAAAGCTAGATTTATAATACAATTTTTTTTTCAGTTTTCCTATAAAAGCATTTTATAATATCAGAGAAATTGCTTGGTTACCAAAAAATATATATATTTTCAAGATAAAGAAAAGTGCTTGCATTCATAAATTCAAGACTTCATTATTGATATGTTTTTTTTTTAAGGATGCCCTAAAGTCACCAAAAATAAAGCTTCAACATTTAAAAAAAAGCAGCAGAACCAAGATAATATGATCATAGCTCTCTAAGTTTATCAGAGCAACACTGACCATTGTCAGAAGTTGGCAAACCTGGTTTCCAATTATTGAAACAAAATCAGAGGTCAGAGTTAGAGCTACTTTGCTACTTTGTTTTTGTGTGTGTTTTTTTTTTTTTGAGTTTGCTATTCACAAAGTTTATCTGCTGGTGTGGACCAAAAATTGATCTCAGAAGATCGAAGATCAAGAATCGTTGCTTTGCATAATGCTGCAAAGGGTTACAAAGTTTTCATTAAGAGCTTAGATATTCATCTGTTCATGTTTGGACAAACAATCTATATATAGATAAAGATATATATCTATATAATGATGATTAGTACTGTGGTTACTCTCCCTAGAAGTGACACAAATGACACACTACAGAATGATCAGTGAGGTAAAAAAAAAAAAAAGAACTGTAGAGTGTCAACAAAATACTTGAAGGAATCATTGGAACTGGTTAACATCTCTGATCAGGACGTCACTATATAGAAAAAAATTAAATAGGCACGGAGTCCATGGCAGGGTAAAATGAAGGAAGCCACTGCTTTCCAACAACAACATTGCTGCACCAATGAAGTTTGCTAAAGTCCACCATGACACTCCATGACGCTACTGGGAAAATGTTGCCTTTTTTTATTTGTTTGAAAAGAACACACAACAGTATGTATGGCATAAAAAGGGCACTGCAAAGAAACTTGAAACCACCATCCAACTCTGAAGTATAGTGTAGGGAGCATAATGATTTGGGCTGCTTTGGTGCCTGGGCCACTTGCCATCATCGAGGGAAAAATTAATTCCCAATTTTATCAAGATATCCTGCAGAATAATACCGACTCAACCCTGAGGTTGTAGAACCTAGCAAAGGTGTTGGCCAGCCCGCTGCTCTGCAGATGTCTGCTAGGGAGGTGCCATGGACCAGTGCCCACGAGGATGCCACACTTCTGGTAGAGTGTGCTCAAACCTGCAAGGGAGGGGGGCATGGCCTGGGTGTGATAGGCTAGGAAGATAGCATCAACAACCCAATGAGCTAACCTCTGTTTGGAGACAGCGTTCCCTTTCCGTCGTCCGCCAAAGCAGAAAAAGAGCTGCTCAGAGCATCTAAAGCCCTGCGTGCGGTGCATGTAGATACGCAAAGCACATAATGGACACAGCAACAAAGAGGCTGGGTCTGCCTCCTCCTGGGGCAGCACTTGCAGGCTCACGACCTGGTCCCTGAAGGGGGTCATAGGAACCTTCGGCATGTAGCCCGGTTGTGGTCTTAGGATGACGTGAGCATCTGCCGTACCAAACTCTAGGCAAGTGTCACTGACAGAGAACGCTTGCAGGTCCCCAACCCTCTTGATGGAAGTGAGCGCGATCAGGAGGGCTGTCTTCAAGGAGAGGGCTTTGAGCTCAACTGAATCAAGTGGCTCGAAGGGGGGTCTCTGAAGGCCTGAGAGCACCACTGAGAGATCCCAGGGTGGGAACAGGCTGGGAAGGGTTCAACCTCCAGGCGCCTCTAAGGAAACTGATAATCAAGTTGTGCTTACCAAGGGACTTGCCATCTACTGCGTCATGGTGGGCTGCAATAGCAGCGACATACACCTTCAAGGTGGAGGGGGACAGCCTCCCCTCCAGCCTCTCCTGAAGGAATGAAAGCACTGACTGAACTACGCATCTCTGTGGGTCTTCAGATCTGGAAGAACACCAATTTGTGAACAGGTGCCACTTGAGGGCGTAATGCTGCCTGGTAGAGGGAGCTCTGGCTTGGTCGATCGTGTCTACGACTGCAGGTGGTAGACCGCTTAAGTCTTCTGCGTCCCGTCCAGGGGCCAGACGTGGAGATTCCAGAGGTCTGGGCGCGGGTGCCAGAGGGTGCCCCGTCCTTGAGAAAGGAGGTGCTGTCACGAGGAGCGTGAGATCTGAGAACCAGGTCCGGGTGGGCCAATAAGGAGCCACCAAGATGACCTGTTCCTCGTCCTCATTGACCTTGCACAACACCAGTGCAAGAAGGCTCTCTGGGGGAAATGCCCAGGGCCAGCTGTGTGCCATCACGTCTGTGCCGAGGGGGGCTTCCGTTAGGGAGTATCAGAGCGGGCAGTGGGAGTTGTCTTGGGAGGCAAAGAGATATATATGTGCCCTGCCGAAGCGCCCCAAATCAGCTGGACCACCTGGGGGTGGAGCCTCCACTCTCCGCTGAGCATAAGCTGCTGCGACCTGAGTTTTGCTGACTCCAAAGGAGGAGATGGCGGGAGAGTTGTGACATGTGACGGGAGCGCATGGTGCTTGCCCCGAATCAGCGGGAGAAACCTCCGCAGGGCAAGGAGTACAGTCAACAACTCGAGGCAGTTGATGTGCCAGCCTGTGGCTGCGTACCTGTAGCACACGGCACCCCAACCCAGTTGAGAGGCAACTGTGGTGACCACAACACATCTGGACACCTGCTGTAGGGGGACTCCTGTCCGCAGAAAACAGAGGTCTGCCCAAGGGTTGAAAGCCTGACGGCAGGTTGGGGTGATAACCACACGGTATATGCCGCGCCGCCATGCCCATCTTGGGACTTGAGTCTGAAGCCAGGTCAGGAGTGGTCTCATATGCATCAACCTGAGTGGCGCGACCATGGCCGAGAATGCCATATGCCCCAGGAGCCTCTGGAACTGTTGAGAGGAACCGCTGTGCTTGGCTTGAAGCGAGCAAGGCACGTGAGCACTGACTGTGCGTGCTCGTTTGTGAGGCGCACTGACATTGAGACTGAGTCTAACTCCAAACCGAGAAAGAGATGCTCTGAACCGGAGAGAGCTTACTTTTTTCCCAGTTGACCTGAAGCCCTAAGCGGCTGAGGTGCGTGAGCACCTGGTCCCTGTGGGTGCATAGTAACTCTCGAGAGTGCGCTAGTATGAGCCAGTCGTCAAGGTAGTTGAGTATGCGGATACCCACTTCCCGTAGCAGGGCAAGGGCTGCCTCTGCGACCTTGTTGAAGATGCGAGGGGACAAGGACATGCCGAATGGGAGGACCTAGTACTGATACGACTGGACGTTGAACGCAAACCGTAAGAAGAGTCGGTGTCGAGGCAGAATGGAGACGTGGAAGTACGCGTCCTTCAGGTCTACCGCCACTAATCAATCTTGATGCCGAACGCAGGTTAGAATTTGCCTCTGCGTGAGCATTTTGAACGGGAGTCTGTGTAAAGTCTGGTTGAGAACTCTCAAGTCTAAGATTGACCGCAACCTACCGTCTTTTTTGGGTACGATGAAGTAAGGGCTGTAGAAACCCTTCTTCATCTCGGCTGGAAGGACAGGCTCTATCGCATCCTTGAGTAACAGAGTGGCAATCTCTGCTCATAATGTGCTGGCTTCTTGCCGCGCAATGGGGTGGAGTGAATACCGCTGAAACGAGGCGGGAGCCTGGCGAATTGAATCGCGTAGCTGAGTTGGATGTCCTGGCCAGCCAACACGACAGGCTGGAAAGCGCAAGCCATGCATCTAAGCTCAGTGCAAGGGGCACTAACGGGACGATCGTTTTGGACATACCAGGTGGGGCCTCACAGCAGGGGGGAGCAGGTAATAGTGCGTCGGGAGGCAAAAGTGCGTTGGGAGGCTTGGATGCTGAGAAAAAACTCAAAGCACTTACCTTGCTCCATGCTCCTGGACCACGTGGGTGGCTATCCCCAGCCCAAGTGCTTGCGCTGTGACCTTCGTAAATCTGAGAGCGAGGTCAGTGGCAGAACGCAGTTCCTGCAGCATGTCGGGAATGGGACTACCCTGGTGCAGTTCTTTGAGTGCCTTTGCTTGATGTACCTGCAGGAGAACCATGGCATGCAAGTCGGAGGCAGCCTGTCCAGTGGCGCTGTAGGCTTTCGCAATCAGTGATGACATTGTCCTACAGGACTTGGAGGGGAGTACCAGGCGGTCCCTCCAGGTGGCGGCGTTCTCGGGAAAGAGGAAGATTGCAACCGGCGCAGTCATGACACACAGCTCGCTGATCACACAACCATTCGGCTCTGATGAAAAAAATCTGTCTGACATTTGCTCGCCTGCTCCCCTTTATATCCATATGTCCGGGGGCGAGGCATGCAAATTCTGTCTGTCAACTTGACATTGGCCTTTTCTCAAGTTCAGAGGTATGCGAGGCTCTCAGAAGAGACCCCTTGTGTCACTACAATCGACACAACGTCGAGTGAGTGACAGAAGGGGAACAATTTTATTTTACTAACTAATGATACACAGATGATCATGATGTCTACCAATACAGTTTGGACACTAATTAACGGGGTTCTGTTTAATGGCTCCATGTAATCATTGTCTAAGCTGCCTTTCCTTTGCATGGATGTTATGCACTTAACATCCTCCTCCATTGCTAGGTCCATGATGAATCTAATAATATATATGGTCATCTTCTAATGTCTAATATATTTATGTTTATCAATTACTTAACTTTGGATGCAAAGATATTGTTCCTCTTTTGATCTGTTATCATTATTTTTGTTGAATACTAAATACATAACAGTACATGCTCTTACATCAATACTGTATGCCTGGAAAGGAGTAGGAGTCTGTGATGCAGTACTGAATGGGGAGGCTGGAAGGACTTGAATTTGAGTCTGGAGTGTGGAGATGGCTGGATAGGCTGGAGGGACTTGATTTGGAGTCTGAGGTGTGGAGATGGCTGGAGAGGCTGAAGGGACTTGATTTGGAGTCTGAGGTGTGGAGATGACTGGAGAGGCTGGAGGGACATTTGTTAGAATCTGGGGTACCGAGATGGATGGAGAAGCTGAAGGGATTGAAGATTTTTGAATTGTGGTGACTTTGGAGGGTTTTTGTAATTTGTGAGGTACTCTGGGAATGTCTTCCAAATGAGGCATTAGGTGGTCAATGTTAATTTTTGGTAACTTGACACCCTTCTCATCCTCAAGGTCAGCACTCTTTGCTTCCAGTTCCCACTTATATTTTGTGATTAATGATTTAAGCAATTTTTGCTTCACCTATTTTTGGGATGATCTGATGTTTTCCTCATCCTCAAATAAACTTTCACTCAACCTTATTGCAGATTATGTCACTTCTCCCATGGATAGTGTGTCTTCCACACTCTGCTCAATCTGGAGAAAAAAAGGTTGTTTATCTCTGTACTAATGTAGGCTCAATATTCAGAAGTTATTTAACAATATGGTTATTCATTATTTTAATGAATAATTGGTGTATTTATAATATACATTTACCTTGTAGTGCTCTGGAATCTCAGAGGGATAACAGGCCTCTCTCCCAAACCAAAAGTAAGATGAGAACTTTATGGTCATTTGTTTCTTCATTTGAAGTCCAAACATGTCCTTTCCTCTTTGGCTGATCTTTAACAAGCTTGCAAAGGGACCTAATAATATACAACATAAACATTGAAAATGGCATAACATATTGTCATTACAAGAAATAATTTCATATTATTTGGTTTCAGATCGTTTAAAAAATAATGTTTATTAACAAAATAATAACCATTAAGAATCATTACATTTTTTTTCCCATTTCAGAGCAATGTATTGAAGTAACTTGCTAATTCACATTAAATATTAAAAGTTAGACAAGGGCCTATCAACAACAAAGTCTTTTACAAATTTGTAGTAAGCATACATAAAAATCAGATTTGAATCTCTATCGTAGCATTCATCCTTTCCACAAGCCCATTCGTCTGTGGGTGGTAGGGTGCACACAATGACTGCTTGATTTTGAGAAGTTTGCACACTCGTCGACTGAGCTACAATGATGAAAGCAACCTGTTTATAGAAATTCACAGGGATTTTAATCGTTTTTAGTGACAGGGAAAACAATTTACAAGAACGTTGACAATTTTCATCAACTTTACAACAAGAAAAATAGCAGACATGAAGACACTGTATACTGTAGACATGTCATGTTTACATTATAAACTTGCCTAATTCACATACTCTTTCCCTTTGTCTCTAATGACTCTTTTAGGTGCTTCAAATTGATACACAAATTTAATCAAACAGTCTGTGACTTATTTGGCACTTTTCGACTTGCATATGCCTGTGGGCACTTTTTCAGGTATCGATAATGACACAAATCTATTGATTTTCATGATCTGTCAGTGAAAGTTTGTCAGTGAGGTCCATCAAAGTGCTTTTTAACCTAGAGTAAATAAATAAATAAATAAAAAACAACAACAACCAAATGAACAATTTTCAAGTCGTGCTTACCAAGAGACTTGTAGTCTACTGCGTCATGGTGGGCTGCAATAGCAGCAACATACACCTTCAAGGTGGAGGGGGACAGCCTCCCCTCCAGCCTCTCCTGCAGGAATGAAAGCACTGACCGAACTGTGCATCTCTGTGGGTCGTCAGATCTGGAAGAACACCAATTTGCAAACAGGCGCCACTTGAGGACTTAATACTGCCTGGTAGAGGGAGCTCTGTTTTAGTTGATCGTGTCTACGACTAAAGGTGGTAGACCACTTAAGTCTTCCGCGTCCCGTCCAGGGGCCAGATGTGGAGATTTCAGAGGTCGAGGCGCGGGTGACAGAGGGTGCCCCGTCCTTGAGAAAGGAGGTCAGGTAGTTGAGTATGCGAAATTTTTTTAATTTAATTTTCTTTTTTCAAATATCTAAAATGTGAGAAATGAATTACAATGAACACATAAGTGATAGAAAAATAATACATACCACAGTGGGTGTGTATTCAGTCCCATTATGTAGAGGTCCTCTGGCCTGGCATTGCACACACTGTGTTTTGCTTAATTTGAGCAATACTGAATAAAATAAGTAATTTGATAATAAACAAATTTGTTATGTAATTGCAAATAGTTGGATGAAATGAATGATAAACTAATTTTTCGTGGATTAAGTATTTGCATGAACGACTAATTCAGTACATGTGTTATTTACCCATATGTCATTATCATGTGACATGCCTGGCCAATATAACCTTCTGGAAATGGCATCTCTCATTTTTCTTTTTTTTTTTTTTTTTGTCCAGTATGAGCTTCAAGACTACCGGCAGGAAACTCTTCAAAGATGTTGTTTCTTTCCCACATACAACTTCTGCTTTAATTGCACTTGTAGTGCCTTTGTAACTGCCATAGTACAATTTACCATCTATGACAAAATAAACAATTAGCCATAAGATAATTTGTTTGGAAAAGTTGTGAACATATTACAACTGATATTCGTAACTATAGTAGTGGCTAATCAATTCAATTATACATGCTTTGCTGTAGTTTTTTTTTTTTTTTTTTTAAAGGTATGTGCTCTCTTTCTCAAAGATTGAAATTATTGATTTATGAATTTACTGATTAATGAAGTCCTGATACTGTCCATGTTATTAATGTTTGAATAAGGTGCAATATGCATATCTTTAATTGGTAATGACAATACAACTTTTATATGTAAGGTTATATCACATAGCAAATATATTTTCACATGAAAATGCACTTTGTTCTATTATAATAAAACTTTAGTGTAAGTACAAATACTCCACAATGTCAGTGTGGAATAATGAAGGCCACTTTTTCAACTAATTTTGTTGGTGTTGCTGCAGCTGTTCCCTGTTCGAAGGATGTTCTATAGAAATGTGTCTCTTATCTCTACTCTCACGTTTCAAACGTAGCTCAAATGTATGTTAACCCAAGATAAGGTAATGAGCCATTTCATTGGTGGGGGTCCAGTGGAATGTGGTTTTCTGGACCATATAACAAAGTGCTGAACAATAAACGTTGAAGAAGGATCTGATAGCATTGGGTGTCTGTGTCATGTCTTTCTTCCCTCAGCTGAGCCGTATCGAGACGGGGATTGCAGATCAAGAAAATAAATTAAATACATTGGATGACAAAATTATCTAACAGTCAGTTTCTCAGTTTTCAGACAACAATATCAATTGGGACTCTTAAAACTAAAATGTACAAAGACCTGCATGGCCTCACCTTCAGCATCTAGCACAAAGGTTTTTAAACAGTGTTGGAGTTACTAATAATAATAATGTGTTACTGATGTTCAAGCATAATGTCATATTACTTTCAATGTCAAAGGTGTTCACTGTTGTGTGAAAATTATTTTTTTCAGTCTTGCTTAAGCTATCAGAGTAACGATTTGATGAAAAATAACAGGATCCATGTATTCAGTTGTCAAAGGACAAAATAACTCAAATTTATCAAATCAAAGTCTGCAACTCTCTGTATAACACAAAAATTGAAGTAACATCAATTTGCATTCAACTCTCTTAGCCCATCGAATGGCGATCATAGTTTGAGAGACGTCCACATAAGATGTCGTGATGAGTTCCAACATTGTTGTCCATGGACGAATGCCATATAGGTGTAACGTTTGGGGTCCTAGGAGTCACGAGGAGACGCAGGAGTAGGAACTTTAAATCCTTTAAATCACAAATGCTGGAGTAGAGCAAACACTGGACTAGACATCAAACATAACAATACATGACTACAAACATAACAATCCACATTACCGTTCAATCAAGGAATGACAAGCCATGAACAGAACTAGAAGGTCTATACACACACACACACACACACACACACACACACACACACACACACACACACACACACACACACACACACACAACTTAATGAGGGAATGACATACAGGTGGGGATAACGAGGAAGTGATCAGGGCAGTGTTTTCTGGGAAATGTAGTGAGGGCGAGAACTTCAAAATAAGAGTCCTTGAATGCGGAGCAGGCCTAGGAGTCGGCTGCAGGGCAGGGACTGGAGGCCTAGGAGTGGGTGGAGTCGTGGAAGGCGGAGCTGAGGAGGACTCTGGGGGCGGAGCCGTGGATGGCGGAGCCGTGGAAGGCGTGGGCTCTGGCTCGCTGACCGTGGCCGCTGCTGCTGACTGCAGCAGTGAATCGGCCACTGGAAACAGGATAGGGTGAGCCCCCCCCCCCAAAAATTATTTAGGGTTGTTGAATGGAGTGGAGTTACCTTGGAGACAGGGGCCGTGAAAGGCTCGGAGCCCCCGCCCCAACCCTCTAGGAGAGGAGAGAAAACTGGCAGTCGAGCAAAGTCGGAGAAGAAGGGCAGCGAGGGTAAATGGAGGACCAGGGTGGCTGCAACATAATCAAACAAGGTGAGATTGCCTGAAAAGCTCTAGGAATAAAGCTGTGGGCTCCATGCTCATGTGGCCAAAGATGAAGCGAATAAGTAATCCTTAGTAGTGGTCATTCCTTCTGTAACGTTTGGGGTCCTAGGAGTCACAAGGAGACGCAGGAGTAGGAACTTTAAATCCTTTAATCACAAATGCTGTAGTGGAACAAACACTGGAGTGGAACATCAAACATAACAATCCAACATTACCATTCAATCAAGGACTGACAATCCATGAACAGAGCTAGAAGGTCTATATACACACACAGGGAACTTAATGAGGGAATGGCATACAGGTGTGGATAACGAGGAAGTGATCAGGGCAGTGACTTCTGGGAAATGTAGTGAAGGAGAGAACTTCAAAATAAGAGCCCTTGAACGTGGCGCAGACAGACTGTGACAATAGGGGCTATATATATATATATATATATATATCTATATATATATCAGGGTTTCCGTTGTTTGGTAATTACCGGACATTGGCCGGGAAAAAAATGAAATGTCCGACTAAATTAAATCTCTCCGGTCAAATTGTCCGATTAAAATTGCCTAATAATCCCGCCCCCCTAACACAATCTGAATTTGAGAATAAGCCTAAAATGTATCCAGAGTGGACCAAGCTCGCCAAGATAGCCTGTGTAATCCCGGTCTCGAGTGTTCCTGCAGAGAGGGGGTTCTCGCTGCAGAATCGGATTAAGACAAAGCAGCGAAGTCGCCTTGCGGAGAACAAGGTTACGCGGCTTATGCGCATTGCAAGTTGTGGAGAGACACTGGGAAGTTTTGATTTTAAGTCGGCAGCTGCACAATTCAGCACTGCAAAACAGCGTAAAAAGTAGCCTAAAATGACGCGAGACAATGTTATAGGCCTAGTCATTTGTTTGTTCCAGTTCATTTGACAAGGAGTCATTTCACGGTGGCCAATTTAAATGTTACCAGCTAAATGAGACATACTGAGAGTGTATAATTAAGTTCGCTTGAGTAAAAACAATAGCTACTATTCAGATATTTTATGTGGGGAAGAGGGATTGGTTTGTTAAACAATGAATGTGAAACGCCAATCGGACGTTCATGTTTTTTTTCCGTCTATTTGAAAGTTAGGCTAATAAACATGTTGCATTCTATACGGCCTGATTATGTCATTTTTTAAGTTACATAGCCTGCCTCCAGTTTTCCTCAACTTGACTAATTAAGAGGCAATATTTGACCGGCATATCATTAAAATGTCCGTAAAACGAAACCTCTGCCGGTCACCATTTTTTTTCTAGCAGAAACTCTGATATATATATATATATTTCTTGTATATTTTTTTTTATTTTTTTTATTTGTGAAAAATGCCATATCTAATAAAATGTTTAGGATGAAAAAGGTTGTTTGATATGAGAAATAATGAGAATTTTTTTTATTAATGATAAATTACATTAATTATGTATTGCACGTTTCATAGAAATAACATGTAGCTATACATGCGCTGATCAGGCCTTCTGAACCAAATGTAACAAAAATTAAACCACATTTTTCACTGTACAAATCTGAATAAAAAAATGTAATATCCAAAATAATATCAGAGATCGTTGTCTTCCAGTGACAAAATGTAATAAAATAATCTCAGAACTGTTCAGATTAAATAAATAAATCAAATAATTATGTTCAATTAATATGTGACGATTATGACAAGCACACCCACATGCCTTTATTTAATGTGCTAATAACATATTTAGAACATATATATATATATATATATATATATACATTTGGTAGTTTAATACATGTTTCAAGAACTCATCAACAGCTCTTCTTTACCCATACTATTAAAAGAGTCAATTGCCTTTTTAGGACACAGCTTCCATAGGATGACATTTCATCAACATAAATGTGATGTTTCTGTGATCTATTAATCCTGAGATTGGGAGGGCAATACAATTTTGGCAGGTGTAATGATAACATTGCCAAAATGATAATCCCCCCTGGTAAACCCATTTTATTAAAGCTACACTCAAATGTTTATTTAGGACACAGCCTGCATAGGAAGATATTTCACCAGCATTAATGTGATGTGACCTCACCTTCATATATTCATTTGTCTGTGTGCCTTACTATATATAACAATATGCTACATTTTCTCTTATGTATGGTCTTGTTGTATATACACAAGTTTTATCAATGCACTTTAATAATTTTATTGAAATGTAAGCCATTTGTGTAAACCAGAATAATACAGATTAATTAATATACATTTTTATGATGTTCATATTTAGGTGCAATGACAAGGGTTCATATAGTCAATATTACGTCATGCATATGCATGATGCGGATTCTGGCAGGGATTCCAATATCGGCACAACACCGGGCACGAAATGGGGCAGAACGGGAAGCGACTGGCCGAAGAGGGCCGCAAAACGGTGTATACAGGACAGTTTGTGTACTTCTCTTTGATTTGGTCTTTTTGGTCTTTCACAATATGTTTTATATTTCCATGTAATGATGTTCATTTTTGGTGCAATGATAAGAGTTCATATAATCAATATTACATATAAAATGACAAGGGTGACACTGTATCCAACATGAATAAATAGCACATGTCAATGCAGTTCAGATCTACTTTATCTGTGAAAGGAGTGAAAATCCAAACTGCAGTCCATTTACACATCATATACACAGATTACACAATTTTACATAATGTACGCATTTGACATAATATACATATAACAATGCACATTACACAAACAGATTATCCACAACTGTAACACTAGCAACATAGTGATGGTGTACTTCTACACATCCAACATCACAAATGCTGAGGCAGCTGAACATTTAAGTTCAATTACATGGAAATATGAAACACATTATGTTTTGCAAAAAAACAAATCAAAGAGAAGTTCACAAACTGTCCTATATTCTTTGCACTGTCAAAGCCTCTGCTCAGTTTCAGAATAACAAGTAGGCTATATCTCTGCTTCTGTTGTTACTTTATCCCAATTATTATACTTACTGCTTTTTAATTCATACTTTCATGCATTTAATTAACAAATTCCTATATTGCCTTGGCACTAACTGTGTGGAAAAGATTATATATATATATATATATATATATACTGTATATATATATATATATATATATATATATATAGAGAGAGAGAGAGAGAGAGAGAGAGAGAGAGAGAGAGATTATAAATGGCTTTGTAGATTGAAGAGTTCTAAACTCGCATAAACTGATGTCATGCGCGTGCATACAAGGGGCCCAAAATGGCACAGAACGTGTGGCTACTGGCTGAAGGGGGCCGCAAAATGGTGCCGCTATATGCTGAAGGGGGCCGCAATATGCTGAAAAGGTCTGCCTATGTCCAATGTCTTTGTGTATAAGGAAGTTCTCAGTTCAAGGAACCCCAAGTAAAATTCAAGAGATGTATTTTAAAATATTACACAAATGCTATCCCTGTGATAGTATACTTTCTAAGTATATTAATACTATTCATTTCTTTTTAACTTTTTGTGACAAGATGAAATTTGCCTAGGGCCTCATAATGTCCAGAACCGGCCTGAGTATCGGCATATTTACAATCACAGAACAAACAGCACTAAATAATGTGGATATTTACCTATAATCAACTGAAACAAAATGTTGCCTTGTTGAGAGGTAATATATTTTTCCATCCACTCACGTTGTTTTTCAATCGTTTTCCATAAACATCCCATAAAAATTTGCTAGATTGTTGTTTTTGACAACTATGTCACGTTTACAATTTTTTAGCATCTCTCACAGGAGAGCTGCATGTTTAGATGCCGTGTCATGTTTAAAAGAACATCAACTGTTAAAAACGCATCTCGAGAGACATTGTCTCCAGAATTGAATGCTTTGAATGAAAAAACTCCTGGGGGAATATGCCCCCAGACCCCCTACAAATAAGGGTAGCTATACTTTAGTCAGATTTCTATGTGTACCTTCAGATAAAATCCTGCAGTTGCCATGCAATGAACAACTGAGTACCCTTATAGAATTAAATCCAGGTTTGGATTTAAACAAGTCTCTTGCATACATATGATATGTGGCTTTTGCTCCTGCTCTTGTATAAATGTATTAAATTCTAATCAGTTTGCTATAATACTCAAAGCATTCCACTGTTCAGTTATTAACACCATTATGAACCGCCATCTGTCACCTGTGAAATCGTTGCCTGCTCCTTACAGGGATAGTTCACCCAAAAATGAAAATTCTCTCATCATTTACTCACCCTCATGCCATCCAAGATGTGTATGACTTTTTTCTTCTGCAGAACACAAATGAAGATTTAAGAAGAAAATCTCTGTGATGACAAGTCGCAGTGCTGACATCATCACTAGAGCGCCAGCTCCTGCACACCTCTCTGTGTACTGTTTACATGTGTCTGTTAGACCAGTGTTTCCCAAACACTGTGCCACGGCAAACTAGTATGCCGTGAAAGATTATCAGGTGTGCCATGGAAAATTATCAGATTCCACAAAATACAGTAAATAAATGCATATATATATATATATATAATTTTAGGGATCCAAACATTTCTCCTCACCTTTCTGAGAAATTCTCCATTTTGAAACCAGAATCGTTCACTTTTGTGACTGTGAAGAGCAATGATTAATGTGCAAAAGAGACGTTTATACATGTTAAGGGTCTTTCACCTGACCCTGAGGGTCTTTCGCATCAGCGCTGCAGAATACATTGAAGTACATCACCAATAATGTCTTTGAGAGTACTAAGCAACAAGAAATATTACAATTATGTCCAAATTTGTGAAGATGAAATATTATCTTATTGTTTACGAATATCGGAGACCCCAGTTATTGAAGTAATTTAAATTCACCAAGAAATGCTTCGACCTAAACATAAACGAGTCCTTTTATTAATTTCTGCTATCAAAGCAACAGTAAGCTTTTTTTTCTATTCCAAATACATGTTTTCAATATTTACTGTGCACACCTCCCACTTTTTTAAGTGACAAACTCATAAAATCGCCCCTCTGTGACGCTTTCTGCAGCTCTTGTCATGTGGAGGGCGATGCGGCACTTGACGCTGGCGTTGAACGGAGCGTTGATAACTCAACTCATGTGAAATTCTCTTTACAATGATGAAAGAACATTATCAAAACTCAAAATGATTATTATTTGTTTATTATTGTGGTTATGCTCAGCAGTTTAAATAGGCTACTGTAGGAAAATGATACCGTAGATCTGCTTTGTGTTTATAATTCTTATACTGAAGTCATTAGATTTGTAGCCATGCAAGTTTTAATAAAGGAGAAGGACGTTATTGAACCTCACTATTATTAGACGATTATTGTTGTCTTTTTGGATGCAAAATAATGCTCCGACTAAAGGAAGACTATAGATCTGCTTTGTTTTTTTAATGCTTAAACACTATAAAGTCTCTTGGTAGATTTCATTCATGAACGACTCAGAATGATTCACTGACTCACTCATAGCACATAAGACACTCATTTGTCGCCACCTAGTGACATTTCCAGAAGGGGTCACTGAACTAATCAGTTAATAAAACTGAACAAATTTGTGAAACAGAAGCAAGCCTCACCAAATACTCATTATTTTGCAGCTAATTCTGTAAACTTGAATGAACTTGATTCACTAAAATAGCTGGAATTGGTGCTTTTAGATTATTCTTTAAAAGAAATATCTCCAGAAATGTTTTTCCTGGAAAATGTTCTGTCTTAGCTTTTTCACCCCTCATGAGTTTGCATCCCTGTAATTTGTTGTGGCATTGCAAGAACAAATCTACAAATTAGAAAAGAAGCAAATTTGTTGTTTTTCATTACCCATTTAACACTCTTGCCACCTGTGACCTCACAAAGCATAGCCTACCTATGTTACTTTTTTTTTTTTTTGGCATAGCCGAATTTCAAACATTACAATTAAACACACTATTAAGATGGATAGCAAACATAGTCAAGTTTTTGAAAAGGAAAAATATTGACGATGGTTGGCCTTTGTGGAATAATTGCCGCAGAATTTTTTAGTTGTATAGTGTGCTGTGGCAGAAAATAGGTTGGGAAACACTGTGTTTGACAATGCTTAGCACACTGTCTATTAGAGCTGAATTATTAACCAAGATAAAATCTAAATCGCGATATGACCCAGAGTGGTTTTCAAACCGCAAGGGCAATAAATAAATAATCTCAATGCACTGCCTGCTGTGCATGGCTGTTTTGCCTGTAGTGTGCAGTGCTTTTTGTAAATACATGTAAACAGGATCATTGTATTACACATGTGGTTTAGGAGTGGTTCTGTGCTCCATACATCTATCTGTTGCCCTGAGTGACAGATGTGCTCTAAGTTCAGATAGGTGTTCTAACGTGCACTGAGTGCATTATTTAAGGCGCCCCAGATTTACTTTAATTGCACATTTGCGTAATTTCACATACCTCTATGTTTGGATGCTACAATTTATTATACACATTAACAATAACCCCAGGAGAGCTGTTTTTTGTTGACAGCAAGGCAGATGAGAGCATTTAACTTGCATTAAAAGACTGTTGTCTACTCAACTTCAAACAACATAATCAAAATATTCAATTTACCAGCACTTTAAGCACAATATTGGAGGCGTTATTATTTGTATTATGCATAAAATTCATTCCGTCAATGTTTTAATCTCATTGTAGGATCGAATTTATTGTCTGTATGATTTTATCTGTGAAGTGAGGCCTTCTCACTCCTTCCCGGGACGTCGAGTCCTGAGTTCCCTTGGATCTCACATGGGAGGAAGAGTGTTCAGAGAGCAGAGAGCAACTGAAGAGCAAGATGCAGAGAGGGCAGGAGAGCAAGAGGACGAAGAGACAAGAGAGTGTTCTTCCTGTTTGGAACTATTTGAACTGAAATTGGTCGCATCCCCCGAAGGTGTCCTGCGCCAATCAGAAGTGACATTTCAGAGTCAACTGGGCTGTCTTTTCCGACAGTTGAGTTATGGTCCTTTGTTTCCGACTCTTTAAGAATTTCCCGGTCAAAAATAGTGCATATTTAATCATGAGCTTTCTATCTTGAGAATGGTAAAAGAGGCATGATATTCTTTGTCATCAGATTTTTCTTCATACACAAACAAATGTTTACATACTAAACACGACATGTTTTTATGTATATGTGTAGGTAATAAAAAATTTAAATGTATGGTTACAAAATCATATTGGTTTTACACATCATTACATTTTATCAAGTTAAACCTAATAGTTACTATCCTTAGTAGAATGAGATAAATCATACAGAATTAAAGATTAGATTTATCAATTATAGGTGATTGCACATCGCTACACACCTTTTAAAGAGTTCTATCAGTCTGTAATCATTAATTTGTCAGTTATACAGTTTAGAAGGTTGATTCAGTAAAGTACTGTGACTTTGTGTAAAATGTTCCTGGATTAAGATGAAAATGTTTTAGAGTTGTGCAAATCTGATGGTAACCTTGCAAAAGAGAAGTCTGTGTGTTGAAGATCAGGTTGCAGTCAGGACTCCTGGGCCATTTGATTTATGATGGTGAAACATTCCAAACTGAAAGGCTGTTTTTAACATAACTAATATGGGAGCAGGCCGTGCCAGCCATGGCCTTTTCTTTCTATGTTTTCTCTCCACAGAGTATTAGATTCAGCTGGGGCCATCTAACGCTATAATGCGCATTGGGGAAGGTGTTCTTTTCCTTTCCTATTCTTTCAGGGGGAATATACCCCGTGGAGACCACATCCTGCCCAAAAGGGGAGGTCAACATGTGGCATTATGACACATGGGCTCAGCAGCCGCACATGGAAGAGGCGCATAGATAACGATCAACCAAGTGTTAGGTCCCTCCACAAAAGGGGGAGGGCTCTACAAACACAGCGACCGGGGGCAAAGAGAGCTCTGCTCAAGGGAGATGAAGGTCTGCAGACAGGGAGACCGTACCATGGAATATTCATCACAGGGGTTACCGGAGTAATCGGCACCTGTGGAGCACCTATCCCAGTACAGGGCATATTAGACCCCATAGTGGGGCTGGCTGCGAACTCCTCCACTGAGTTTGTGAACCATAGGGCTAGGGAGGAAGGACCTCTATAGTCCACGACTTCATGAACTCGACTGGGGGTAAAAGCGCACGTTTTCGCCTCAGGAGAGGGGAAAGGCGCTACACGCAAGCGATACATCCGGCCAGCTGTTACGTATTACCAAACTCTACCTGTTCGTACCTGAAAGAACACAGGACGAAACCGGCTCAGCCCGGAGATTGGTATGCAGGTGTCTGCTAGAGAGGTGCCATTGCCCAGAGCCGATGAGGATGCCAAACTCCTTGTAGTGTGTGCACAAACCTGCAAGGGGGTGGGCACGGCCTGGGTCTGGTAGACCAATGCAATGGCGTCCACAATCCAGTGGGCAATCCTGCTCTGCATGCGATCCAAGTAGGTGCATGAATCACGCACTGGACACAGTGATGACAGGGCTGGGTCTGCCTCCTCCCCGGGCAGTGCTTACAGGTTCAACACATGATCCCTGAAGGGGGTCGTGGGAACCTTGGGCACATAGCCCAGTCAGGGTCTCAGGATCATCATCTGCCGGACCGAACTCCAGGAAAGAGTTGCTGACAAAGAAAGCTTGCAGGTCCCCCACCTTCTTGATTGATGTGAGAGCAATCAGGAGAGCCATCTTTAAGGAGATGGGAAGAGGCATGGCCTGGAAGGATTCAGCCTCCAGGTACCTCTGAGGAACCTGATGATCAGGTTGTGTTTCCCTAGGGACTTACCATCCACTGCGTCATGGTGTGCGCCTATAGCTGCTATGTATATATTCAAGGTGGAGGGGGACAGCCGCCCCTACAGCAGGAAGGAAAGCACTGACCTAACTGCACACCTCTGTAGGTCTTCAGCCCGGGAAGAACACCAATTTGCGAACAAGCGTCACTTCAGGGCGTAAAGTTGCCTGGTAGGAGCTCTGGCTTGGTTGATCATGTCTACGACAGCATGTGGTAGATCAGCTAGATCTTCCGCATCCCGGCGCCCCGACCCAATTTGGATGCGTCTGTGGTGACCAGGACATGTCGGGGCTGCTCAGTCGTCCAGGATAGCGAGAGCGGATAAGCGAGAGGCGCGGTGACAGGTGGAGAAGGGTGCCCTCCACAAACTCGTCAGCTATTCATGCACTTCTGGGAAGAATGGAACCGGGGGAGGAACGAGGGAGGAATGTGGCAGTGCGGAGGGCGGGGCCGGGTCGTGACGATACACACCCGGTCCCGTATCAGGCTAATCAAGCCTCTGAGAGGGATAAAGGCCAATGGCAGATGGTGGTGCGACGAGAGAGAGATTATTTTAGGACATGTCCGTCATATGGGTGTTTGTGGCTTTTAAGTTTATCATTAAAACCTTATTTATATTGTCTCGCCTCCTCCTTTCCATTGAACTACGGTACAGGCACTAAAATACATTTAGATGGCAATCGATTTAATTCAAACTATGCAATATTAACATGTTAAGTGCATTTGGTGTTTTGCGTCAATAAAAGTTAATTTCTATTTAATGCATTGCATAATAGCCTACAGTTAAGATGCATTAGATTAAAATGTTGATATTATTATAAAAAATATTTAATAGGGGAGAGATATAGATATATGTATTGATGACATTTAGATTTTCTCTCCACATATGAATGGATTATCATCGTGTTTTCTAGACACGTCTTTTAGGATTTCACAACAAACCTTTCATCGTGGCAAATACCGTGTTCTCCTTCGCCATCCCGTCATTAATTTTCAATAAAAACGGCAGTTGATGCAGGAATAAAGAGACAAGGTACAAGCATGTAGTTAAGTCAAGCTTAACCGCAAGCTTATCTCAATAATAGGAGCATGAAAACAGAAAGCGAAAGTAACCTTTGTGCTGGAGGTCGAACATTACCAAGTGCCGCTAGATTTTAAATGCGTTTTTTTTTTTATCACATTCTTTCTGGTTATATCAGAAATTCCATCTTTCCTTCATTCCAATAGTGTTTATCACTGCTTACACTCCTACAAAATAGCAAAAACTCGAAATAGTGCACAATATAGTGGATAGGGGGTGGTTTCAGACACAGTGAGTGTTCCACGACTGGAGTTAGTGCCCTACGTAGTCTACGTTCTCTGCATTTAGAGAGCGGCGGTACTGCTGTACAGAACTAATGATCTAAATACTTGAATTCTGAGTGAACCACTCATTCTCTACTTTTGTTCACTCATTCTTACCCACAATGCACTCTAATTTCAAGTGTACATTTCATGTACACTCGATGACCGTTAATTTCCCACAATTCACCATGGGAAAGACATATGAACTGGGAGTTTACTGTTTCCTTCACTCATGCAATGTTTTATTTCATTCTGAATGTATTAAATTACTTTTCGACAAATCATTACTGGATTAAAATAACATAATAACATATAGAGAGACTAAACATACAGATACATTTTAAAATGTACTCTTTATTTGATCAAATGTGTTTACTCTTTATATTAACAGTATAACAGTATATATTAAAAATGACAAACAGAATGAAGATTTGTTGTATTAATATATTATTTAATAAGAATAACAAATGTGGCCCAAGAATTAAAACATTGCTTATCTGACGTTTCTGCACCAGCCCCAGAGCTCTGAAACTCTCATCCGAATTCACTCATTACGTTCACTTACTGCTGAGGTATAGTGCACTAACTGCCATTTACTATATAGGAAATAGTGAATGAGTGAACGATTGCAGACACAGCCACTCTCGTTGCGACGATTGCCTTGTGCACATCCCACATGTGCGTCCCGCACACCTCGCTGTGCTCACGCAGAAATGCTGTCTGTTCACACTCCTAGTAGTGCAGTCCTGTGGTATTAGTAACAAAGAAGGATGGTACACTTAAATTCTGCATGGACTTCTCTAAACTTAACTCAGTTTCATCCTTCAACCAATACCCCATGTCAAGTGTTGATGAACTGATAGAACACCTGGGCAAGTCCAAGTGTTTAACAATTCTTGACCTGTGTAAAGAATACTGGATGATTCAGGAAAAGAACTGACCACCTTTTGCGTCCCTAGTGGGCTATACCATTTCAAGGTGATGTCGTTCAGATTACAAGGGGCTGCAGTGACCTTTCAATGGATGGTGGACCAAGTTCTGAGGGATATTGAAAGCTTTGAAGGTTTACTGAAATCGTCATCTTCAGTGTTACCTGGGAACAGCACTTTGAATATCTGTCTGAAGTGTTTTTCAGGATCCAACGCTCTGATCTGGTGGTCAACACCAAGAAGTGTCATATGGGCAAGCCAGAGGTCTCATTCCTGGGCTATGTACTCACAGGAGGTTCTATCAGACTGCAAATAGACAAAGTACAGCCATCCTTTCCTGTCCTCCACCCTCAACAAAGAAGAGGGTCAGATATTTTCTGGGACTGGTCAGATGGTATGGGAAGTTCATCCCCAGTTTCTCCAGCTGAACGGCAGTACTTACTGACCTTACAATTTAGAATAGTCCCCCAAAAGGTTATAAGGACACCAGAGTGTGAACAAGCTTTCCAGGACTTGAAGTCTGTGTCAGAGTCCTGTGTCGCAGAGCCACAATTCCGATCTTCCTTTCACTGTACAGACTGACACTTCAGAGATCGGTCTGGGTGCTGCTCCTGACCACGGGCATGATGTGTACCTATATTAATTAATAGGAATCAATATGGAATTTAATTGGCCGCTCAGTGATGACAATGTTCGTAATTTCTGGTCTAGGTTCAGTTTTTCTCACCACGATTCCAATCTTTATTTCTAGATAGGAAAAGCTGATTCTAGATCAGTGGCTGCAGACAAATTCATCTTAAATACATCACTTGAGCTGCTGCTATATGTGGGGAAATTGATTGATCCTAGAGACTTAAGTCTTTTGAATCAGTTCACTAAAAAGGTTTGTTCCTTGGCCATTTCTGCAAATGATGTCTTTGATGGCAACAAATGAGCATTTCCCTAGAAATGACAACAAAGCATATCTATCATATTGTTACTGCTGAGTATGACATTTTAATAAAGTTATACAAAAAAGATAAGAATACAAGCCTAAAATATAATTCTGATTTTCAGTAACATCCTTATGTCATTGTAACATTTTATTATTAAATCATCCGGCCCCTTTTCTTGTTGAATGAGTCTGCCGAATTGAACAAATGACATTCTCCTCTCAGATTCTTGTTTCAGGAACGAGATGACAGATTTATTAATTTCATTTGTTTGTGAGTGTATCAGTACATTCTGTTTGTTCATGAACACTATATCTGTTCTCGTTCATGCTCAAACAACCTTCTGGTTGGATTTTGATGTGGACGTAAAAAAGTTTATTCACCAAAAAGGTACTTTTTAAAAGACCGATTCTTTCGCGAACAAAAATCACTAGTATCAGCGGCTGATCGCTGCATGCATGTGCAAGGAGAATGTATACATTTCTGAAATAATTTAACATTTTCAAAACAAATATTAAATTGTGTAATTCTTAGATTAAAACCTATTTATTACATTATAGTAGCAAACTAATTGAAACCAAGTCAATCCAAGTTTGTAACATTATTTTTTAAACTCAAAATGAGCCAGCACTGAGATGATTTTTAAAATAAATTCAGCAGACACATTCCTTGAGCTCCACTAGATTTAAGCTTTAATTTCAAAAATGTTTCAAATCAACGCTTCATGACGAATTAATGCCGGTGAGGGGAGATTATGTCCAAACTGTTCCTTTTCAATTTCATTTTCCTGTGGGAAGAACAACAGTGCTTATTACTAATTAATAGATTTTACAGTTATGCTAATTAAACAAAACAAATCCTCATCAAAACTCTTGTTCTATCCAGGTTTGACTATTACAATGTTCTTCTGGCTGACCTTCCAGCATGTACTGTCAAACCTCTGCAATTGATCCAGAATGCGGCAGCAAGAGTGGCCTTTAACGAGCCCAAGAAAGCACGTCACACCTCTCTTCATCATATTGCACTGGCTGCCAATGGTTGCTCGAACTAAATCCTAGGCATTGATGCTTGCTTACAGATCAACCACTAGCTCCGCACCCCACTATCTAAACTCACTACTTCAGATTTATGTGCCCTCCAGAAGCCTGCGTTCTGTGGGTGAACGGTGCCTCGTGGAGCCATCTCATAGAAGCACAAAATTATTGTCCCGGTCCTTTACCTTGACTGTTCCTCACTGGTGGAATGACCTGCCTAATTCCACCCGAGAGGCTGTGTTTTTAGCCTCTTTCAAAAAACAGCTAAAGACACATCTTTTTTTGTGAACACCTAACCCATTCATACTAACGCACTACCTTCATGTCTTTAAAAAAAAAAAAAAAAAACTTTCCTTGCTATGTGTACTCCTCTAACCTATGTGAGACTTGTATTACAGCACTTATTATATTGTTGCTCCTTTTGTTGGATGCTTCTATTGTTGTCCTCATTTGTAAGTTGCTTTGGATAAAAGCATCTGCTAAATGAATAAATGTAAAATAAATGTAAATCAAGAATATATGTTTGCTCTATCCTTCACTTAAATACCGATCAGTAAGAATTAGCTCATTCTCAAAGTCATATGTTTCAATACATTGTTTTTCACTGTTCCACTATTGTTAATCAGCACAGCAATGCTGATTTTTAGCATTGCCATGAGGCCAGGTTTTTTATGTAGTTGATATAACTACATTATTTTTTAATGCATTTGTAAATAAATGTTTAGTCATTAATAAACCGTGTTATAAACCATTAACAAGGGGAACATCAATGTCATTTGATACATAATTTTTTTACTAATGCAAGGGTGGTCAACATTGTTATCACATGTCTATTTTGTATGCATGAAAGGTAAAGTCGATGAATTATACATTCATTGGTGTATTTCATGTGTTTAATCTCTCAGTATGGGAACATTTCTTTTCTATTTATTTTGCACATTTCCAAGCATTCAGCAAGATCTAACTCAGAAACCATGTGGTTCCTCATTACTGCTTAAGAACTGTGGAATAACTTCAATGTCTTATGCAAATTACATAGTACACAGTGTGATTTGAAACCCCGCTGTGATAAAGGGGATGTGGGAGTGTGGAGTGGGATACAACTGGGCCTGAATTACAAAAACGAATCATCAGTGAAAGAAATAATTAGAGGTATATGACTAAATTATTATTGGATTGAGATAATTGAGTGGAATGCTCAGTATTGCTTGAGGAAGTTCCCAAAGCAAATGTGCCATTCAAATCTGCACGTTTGTTAATGATTTTACTTCTGCTTCTACCAAATATGGGAGACAGCAATATTTCAAAGCAATGATTCCAAGTGCATTTCATGGTAAATTATAAAATTGTTTCATCTTAAAGTGTGTTTGAGGGATGGTGTGGTGAGACTGTAAAAGAGAAAATGTTAAAACATACAGATACTTGTGCCAACCTTAGCTATTGCTACTTCTTAATATATAGTGGCCCCCAAAAATTATTTGCATTATATAACAAAGTATCAAAGCAAATGTCATTTATTTCATTAATAGTTTGGGCTGAATAAGCAGATTCGATCAAAGGAAAATAGGGACATGAACTTTAAATAGAAAAATAACAAAGTTAAAAAGGATTATATTAACCTTTGTTATAAAAAGTACCCAGTCCTCACACTTAAAGGGATAGTTCACCCAAAAATGAAAATTCTCTCCTCATTTACTCCCCCTTATGCCATTACAGATGTCTAACACTTTCTTTCTACTGCAGAATACAAATGAAGATTTTTAGAGGAATATTTCGGCTCTTTAGATCTATACAATGCAATGGAATAGTGGCCAAAACTTTGAAGATCCAAAAGCACATAAAGGCAGCGTAAAAGCAACCCATAAGACGCCAGCAGTTTAATCCATATCTTCAGATGCGATATGATAGATGTGGGGGAAAAACAGATCAATATTTAAGTCATGATTTTTACTATCAATCTCCACTTTTACTTTCGTCTTTTTGTTTTTGGAGATTCACATTCTTCATTCATATCACCCCCTTCTGGGAAGGGAGGAGAATAGATAGAAAATAAATTAAATATTGATCTTTTTCTCATCTGCACCTATCATATCGCTTTTGAAGATAAGAATTTGATCACTAGTGTTTTATGGATTAGTTTTATGCTGCCTTTATGTGCTTTTTGATTCTTCAACATTTTGGTACTCCTTCACCTGCATTGTGAGGACCTACATATTCTTCTAAAAACCTTCATTTGTGTTCAGCAGAAGAAAGCCATACAAAAAAGAAAGCGATTTTTTTTTTTTTTTTTTTTTTTTTTATTTATTTGTATTTTTGGGTGAACTATCCCTTTAAAGAAACATTCATTTTTAATCTGATTTGACCTATTCAAAAGAATCAAAATGATCAAACGACTTGACTCAAATTATTATTTCATGGATTGGATGTCACTATCACTGATCCGCATGCATTTTCAATAATTAATAATTAAACTATTTTTTGCAGTGTTCAGTTGCATAAGTAACACAGTGGTCTAGAGAAATGTCTGGAATTAGGAGAAGGGCATAGCTGCAGGCATTACTACAAAAAGGTTTGTGAGCTCCAAATCAGCATTAAAGATAAAGGGAGCCCCTAAGTTTAACTGTGAGTGGAAGTGACACCCCCCTTTTGAAGTTGGCTCAACCCCCTTTTGGAGTAACCCCGCACTATTTTGAGATTCCGCCCCCATTTGGAGATCTCTGGTCTCCAGCTATACCTTGAGAATTAGCCAAACCTGTATAAGAAGGGGGTGTTCGCATACATTTTGGCTATACACTCACCTAAAGGATTATTAGGAACACCTGTTCAATTTCTCATTAATGCAATTATCTAATCAACCAATCACATGGCAGTTGCTTCAATGCATTTAGGGGTGTGGTCCTGGTCAAGACATTCTCCTGAACTCCAAACTGAATGTCAGAATGGGAAAGAAAGGTGATTTAAGCAATTTTGAGCGTGGCATGTTTGTTGGTGCCAGACGGGCCGGTCTGAGTATTTCACAATCTGCTCAGTTACTGGGATTTTCACGCACAACCATTTCTAGGGTTTACAAAGAATGGTGTGAAAAGGGAAAAACATCCAGTATGTGGCAGTCCTGTGGGCGAAAATGCCTTGTTGATGCTAGAGGTCAGAGGAGAATGGGCCGACTGATTCAAACTGATAGAAGAGCAACTTTGACTGAAATAACCACTCGTTACAACCGAGGTATGCAGCAAAGCATTTGTGAAGCCACAACACGCACAACCTTGAGGCGGATGGGCTACAACAGCAGAAGACCCCACCGGGTACCACTCATCTCCTCTACAAATAGGAAAAAGAGGCTACAATTTGCAAGAGCTCACCAAAATTGGACAGTTGAAGACTGGAAAAATGTTACCTGGTCTGATGAGTCTCGATTTCTGTTGAGACATTCAGATGGTAGAGTCAGAATTTGGCGTAAACAGAATGAGAACATGGATCCATCATGCCTTGTTACCACTGTGCAGGCTGGTGGTGGTGGTGTAATGGTGTGGGGGATGCTTTCTTGGCACACTTTAGGCCCCTTAGTGCCAATTGGGCATCGTTTAAATGCCACGGCCTACCTGAGCATTGTTTCTGACCATGTCCATCCCGTACCCATCCTCTGATGGCTACTTCCAGCAGGATAATGCACCATGTCACAAAGCTTGAATCATTTCAAATTGGTTTCTTGAACATGACAATGAGTTCACTGTACTAAAATGGCCCCCACAGTCACCAGATCTCAACCCAATAGAGCATCTTTGGGATGTGGTGGAACGGGAGCTTCGTGCCCTGGATGTGCATCCCACAAATCTCCATCAACTGCAAGATGCTATCCTATCAATATGGGCCAACATTTCTAAAGAATGCTTTCAGCACCTTGTTGAATCAATGCCACGTAGAATTAAGGCCGTTCTGAAGGCGAAAGGGGGTCAAACACAGTATTAGTATGGTGTTCCTAATAATCCTTTAGGTGAGTGTATATTGTATGTCTAAATACCCCTAACCCTTACTCCTAACTTGTACATTGTAAAAGGCCAGTTTTGGGTGTTTTTATGTAAATTTCTCCAATATATCCAGTTCATTTAAGTTGTTTTTGTGCTCTTTTGAGATGTTTACAAAATGTATATTAATTTGAGTTTTTCAGGGTTTGTCCATTCTCAACTCTCCACTGACCTCATCAAATGTTTGCTCATTTACTCCAGCCTTGACAGCTTTTCTTCTAACTTTAATTAGCAATTTTTTTTTCAGTAAATATACTAATCCTGTTACATACAAGGCAGAGGCTGTGCTCTGCATTTCCGACCAATTTGGCCAAAATCTCCATAGTTTAGCTTCTCTTTTGCATGCATTAAGGTGAAAGCCAATTTGAGCTCATGTAGATTGGGCCGAACAAGCAGAATAGATAACGGAAATGAGGAAAGCAGCTTTATTGAGCAAAATAATAAAGTTAACCAGGATCATTGGAGGATCTCACGTGCTGAGAATCTATCACACTTCCTGTGAGACTCGCCTCGGTTATTAATGCCATTCTCCTTATTAAAAACCCATAAAATCTAGTATCCAAGAGAGATTAATTAATTTACATCCTAGATTTCGCATCAGGGATCAATAAAAAAGTTGTCTGTCTGTATGATTTTCCTCAAGGGATCAGAAGATGCTGCAAATGAAGTTGATTTTGTTTCGTGTTTATGAAATCCTACGTGTACAGGTGTGAGGGAAATCTTAATAGAGTGCAGTGTTTGGGAAGCTACTCAGAAATTGTAACTTGTTAAGTTACAAGGTTTTCATAACTAAGAGTAGTTTATCTACATGCTATCCTACTTGAACCTTTTTTTATTTACATTACAACTACAAAACTATGTAACAACATTGAGCACGTTTATATCACATGTGTAGCAATACTATAAAAACTTGCATAATTAATTGAACCGCCAATCACATGCAGCATAGTGCGAGAGACATGATACACTTCTCGCAAGAGAATCATCGCGAGAATCTTCTTTGCTGAAGATCTTCATGAAAATTATGAAGAATTTAAAGACATTTATACAGCAAGAAGAAACATCACAGCTGCTGCGAAAGCAGGAGAGGACTGCTGAAAAAAAGTCTGAATGTGATAAAAAAATATTAAATTAGCTGATATATTGGTGTGATAGTAGCTTTTTATGGGTCTACAATAAGACATTTTAGTCTTATTAATTTTAAAAGATGAATATAATGAGCTTTAGTATTCATTTAAATGATAAGCTTAATTAAATTTCATAGTATTAGAAATTAGAGCACTATTGACTAATAAAAATGTGAGCAATTGGAAAATGAGTAGATGCACTAATAATACTTATATCAATTTTGGAGATTAATGACCTTTTTAATATTTTAAAATCTATTGATCGTTGTTGATATATGTTGCATTAATCTATTTTACTTGTAACCATGTAATTATTTTAGGTTTATTTTTTCATAGATATTTTATGGCCAATGTGGGAAAGTCTCTTTAGATAAAATGCAAGACTGCCCAAAATATATATCATAAAAAGCAGATTTTGTTGATTTTTCTAATATTGTCTCTTTGTAGTGTGCTTTAAATTTGTTTGAGATCTCTTATTGTGAACACAACCTTCCCTGTAGCAGGTTAGTCATTTAACATATGTTACTGTGGTGAATAACTTTGATGAAAACCTATCCACCTTAATGGTTCCGCAAATTCAGAATTCACACAAACTACGTTTCAATTTACCAAGCTAGCCACTTAATCCTGCTTTGTGACATAGGCCACGAATCTCACAGAATGAACATTATAATAACAATTTTTTTGCAAACTGAATTTTATTTGGCAGGTTCCTCATATCGCCACAGTGTCCTGGTGATATTAAATCTAAATACTTTTACTCTATCACATCATTTAAAAAACTAATTTTAACGCTTGTATTACAGACACACCTGCATTAACACATTTATTCCAATGTGATTAGCTTTGGCAGCAGCTCATCCAATAGAGTGCTGAACTTTGAACACAGCAGACTGCTGATTTGAACCCAGCCAAACATGCAAGCTGACACATAAGACGAAAGTGTCACAGAAGGGACACAAAATGACGCACTTGCCTCAGAAAATTTGCTTTTTGTGTCACAGCTGCTTTTTCTACACTATCAGTAATGTTTAGCTGCTGGTAAAGGGTAAATAAGTCTGTTATGCTCACCTCTCAATTGCATTTAGGACACTACTGGTTAGGGTAATGTTAAAGTTTTAAGTTAGGAAGGTACGTTTTACTTGTTAATACCTTCATCTAATATGCTTTTGGGGCCCCTCGCAACTATCACTAGGAAACTGCAGCCAAATATAATGAAGCACATAATTTAGTTTTGCAAAAATGTTGCCATGGTCACATAATTTTCATTAGATCAGGCTGCAAATATTAGAATGTTTTATATATATATATATATATATATATATATATATATATATATATATATATATTCCAATCAGAGTAGTATTTGTAAGGCACAAAAACTATACAGATGTAAATTAGGGTGAGCAGTACAGAGCATTTGAACAGCTTTAAACCAACTAATATTGTAACGAACAACAGTATTTGACTAAATAATTAACTATTTTGTACAATTATTGTAATAAATATGATATTTTATATATTGATTGCAAAAAGTATGTAAAATGACACGGGTATACATCTACAGAGGGATTTAATTGAATTGGTTAATATATAGATATACACCAATGAGACAAAACATTGTGACCACTCACAGGTGAAGCACATAACGTTGATCATCTCCAAACAAGGCCACTTGTCAAGGTCTGTGTAGATTAGATGGTAAGTGAACAATCAGTTCTCGTAGTCAATGTGTTGAATGCAGGAGTAAAGACCTGCAGGAGTAAAGACCTCAACATTTTTATGGCCTGATGACTGGATCAGAGCGTCTCTGAAATGGCAAGGCTTATAGGGTGCTTCAAGTCAGCAGTGGTGAGTACGTACCGACAGTGGTCCGAGGAGGGACAAACCACAAATCGGTGAAAGGTTGTTGGGCGCCCCAAGGATTATCGTTTGCACGAGGGCAGCGAAGACTATCCCGCCTGGTCCGAACTGACATAAGGTTTACTGTGGCACAAGTCACAAATATTTTTTAATGATGGTTACAGGAGGAATGTGTCACAACACACAGTACATCATACCCTGCTGTGTTTGGGGCTGCGTAGCCACACACTAGCCAGAATGCCCATGATGACCCCTGTCCCAATGGGCTTTGGACGTCAGCACTGTTTTGGCACACATGGAGGACCAACAGCATATTAAGCACTTGTACTTGTTCATGCGATTATCTAATCAGCCAAACGTGTGGCAGTAGTGTAGTGAATAAAATCATGCAACACAATGTGCATATGCAAAAACCAGCATAAAAACTGGTTGGAAGGGCAGAACCTTTGCAATGTGTCTGCCTGGAGTCATTATACTGGCACACACGCCACACACACAACAGTGATTCCGTGTCAGTGATAAATTAATGGGGAAAGCACCTCATAACACTTTTTGTTATACAAAACAAGCCTAGATTGATCTTGTGACAGAAATCAAGTATTTTTTAGCCTAAGTAAGATGCATTTTAATAACCAAAGAAGCACGGCAAGTCTTAACTATCACCAAAATATAGAATGAGACGTTTTTGTCTGCAAGCGCTTTTCATGTTGAGTTTAAAGTAGTGCTTGATTCTGGCAATGATGTGAATTATGAACGTGGCTTCACTATTGCTGTAGCAAAGCATATACACACAGTCTACTGGCAGATTAATATTATTTTGGGTGTCCACCAGACCCTTTTGCAGTGACTTAAACATAACAATAAAAATATTAATAATAATAGAAAAATGATGACCACTAGAAAATGTTTTTGTTTCAATAAACGGCTTCAACAGAGATTGACATTATTTGATGTTCTGCAACTACTTTCAGAATTTGTACATTAACTTTATTACCATCTGCTGGGGAAATCTCCAAACTGCAAATGCAAGAACTGAATTCAGACTTTGTGCTGGAATACCGAAAATAGCAAATTGCCCTTTATGGGCCTAAACCCACAGTAGCGCAAACACTCCTACCCATGCCCTCCTACATTGCACTTTGCACTGGTACAAAATATATGTTTAGAATTAGTGTGCTCACGGATATTTGAGAAGAAGTTGCGCACGGTTGTAGCACACTCAAGAAAATTGACTTGGAAACTTTTTATTTGGTGCATTTTTTACCACTTTTTATCACTTATTTTTGATACTTTTCAAATGCTTTTTATGTATACATTTTATATTTACATTCAATGTTAAACTACGAAAATCCATTCTAAAAATAATAATTATTACAGGTTTAAAAATATGATAATCTAAACAAAGAGTGACATAAAACAAATAATTTCAATATTTATTATATGAAAATGATTTCTATAATATATATATATTATGTATGACTGTCTCACAAGTCTTGTCTTAATTTCTTCCACACCAAACAATTTCTCCCTAATAAAGTTTTTTCAAAAGTTAGTGTACTTTTTAGGGTAGTCAACAAAAGCGCCAGTGACGAGCATGGATGAAATATATTAAGTGATATTTGATGAAAACAAAGATGAATAGAATATAAAAATACAAATAATCATCACTTGTGAAATTATTATTATTATTTTTTTATCCAGATGCTATTTGCACATAAATAATAATGAATGCAATTTACATCCCAGTGCAAATAGTGACAAAACATATTAGCAATCCAATTTTAATACTAACATACAGTATAGGGTCATCTCTGCAGCATGTTTATTGTGTTAATTTTGATTCAGACAGAAATATTTTATATATATCTACTGTTTGGAATGAATAATATCTGTATGCTGAAATGCTGACCGTAATGTTAGCCTAATTCACTTGGCTGAAGCTCAGCATTTATAAGAAGCTATTGTAATTCAATGCACTGTTAACTGCATTGCATAGCTGTACAAACATGTCATGTACATTCATTGTAATCTGGATCACAATGAATTTATAATGCCCCATGAATGGGCTGTTTTATGTAGCACAAAGTCAATGAATTTGTGCCTTATCTTCATCCTAGCACAGTTGTTTACAGCCTAGGATTTAAAGCATGCAACAAGACGACTGATGGTGAATGCACGAGTAAACCCAGTGAGGACATGAAAAATAAGAAAAATGAACCTGCCGTCTGTGAGGAAATTGACTAATGGTCTCAAGTAGGACCCTACATTCATGAAATAAGCATGCAGGCATGAGATGAGTTGGGAAGATTAAATTGATCACCTCTAAAAGTGCATCGGTTGAATGCACTCCAAATCCTAGCTCACGGCAAAACTGTATAGAGAAGCATGAATAATGAAAAGGATATGCCACAGTCTATGAAAGAAATAGTCTAACAAGTTACAGACTGGAGAATATAAACAGAGTGTACATTTGTAGAAATGTATCCAATATATACAGTCCGGGTTCACAGAAAGATATAAACAAGGATGCAATACTCTGGAGTAAATTAAATTAAATACAAAATGAAACACAAATAAAATTAAAGCTGCAAGCAGCGATGACGGGCCCAAGCCAGTGGCACCGCAACCCTGGTGCCTTTAGTTACCGGGCTCATTTCCACTTGGTGGCTTTCGGAAAACAAAGGATGATGGACACAGCAACAACTCAAAAATATAGCTGCAAGCAGCAATGCGATTCCTCCTCAAAATGGCAAATCATTTAAAATTGATCAATAGAGGGTTGGGGTTAAACCTCCCAATGAAAAAATCAAAAAAACATGTCTTTCTGTCTGAATCCTAAACTAAACATTTTCAGTGTACAGGAAAATCCATCATGCCGGACCTTATGGATCCTGGAGGGTTTTTTGTTTACAATGAGAAATGAGGTATGTTCACCAGGTTTCAGAAAAACTAAATAAATGTGGTGGAAATACAATCACTTTGAAAAAATGACATTTGGGCATGGCCTGTAGCGCCCCCTAAGGGCGAATGTGAGCCATTCTTGGTTTGTTGGTTCCTGTTGGCCTGTAGTATTAATGTACCAAATTAGAAAGTATTTGACAAAAAAATGTGCAATTTGGGAATGGCCTTTAGCGCCCCCTAAGGGCGAATGTGAGACATTCTTGGTTTGTGGATTTCTGTTGGCCTGTAGTGTCAATATACCAAATTAGAAAATTTTTGACCAGCAAATGGGAATTTTGGGCATAACCTGTAGCGCCCCCTAATGGCGAATATGGGCAATTCTTTGTTTGTGGGTTCCTGTTGGCCTGTAGAATCAATGTACCAAATTAGAACATTTTTGACCAGCAAATGGGAATTTAGGGCGTGGCCTGTAGCGCCCCCTAAGGGCGAATGTGGGCCATTCTTGGTTTGTGGATTCCTGTTGGCCTGTAGTATCAATATACAAAATTAGAACATTTTTGACCAGAAAATGGGAATTTTGGGCATGGCCTGTAGCGCCCCCTAAGGGCGAATGTGGGATATTCTTTACGCAGTACTTCAGAGTGATGTCATCTTGAAGTATATATATATAGGTCTGTTTCTAACCCACACCTATAATATCACTTCTGAAGGCATGGATTAAACCACTGGAGTGGTATGAATTACTTTTATGCTGCATTTATGTGATTTTTGTAGCTTCTGAGTTCTGATCACCATTCAAGTCATTGAAAGGTCCAACAAGGGTTGAGATAATCTTCTAAAAAGCTTAATTTGTGTTCACTAGAAGAAAGAAAATAATACACATCTGGGATGGAATGAGGGTGAGTATACGATGAGAGAAATTTATTTTTGGGGTGAAAACCATTTGTAGGCCTACTTTTTATTTACTTGGAAAATTGTTACTGTCTCTTTAAGAGGATTTTAAACGCATTTCATTCAAGGCACAGTCTGTGCGGCTTGTTTTATTGAGTTTAATCTTTTGAGAACTGTGAAGTCTCATTATTTTCGTGCTGTTACATCTGTATTCATTTCAGAGATTACTTGATTGAGATTGTGAAACTACATACAACCGACAAACCTCCATGAAGATGCGAGTAAAAATGAGATGCCTCGCGCTGTCAGACACAACGCTGATAATCATTCTCGGAAGTGTTGATACTAGATTTAGATTAGCGATTTCTTCATCAACTGTTTATGTTCACTTGAGACAAAACAGACAATATATCATGTATTTTGACATTTTGTTGTAAGAAATTGTCCGTTCAAACGCAAGAAGAAGCGAATGCGATCTCTCATCGGGGCTCGTGAGTTAGACGTGACGCTGCTCGCTGTTTCACACAAATATTTATTTGAGTTGTTTTGCCATTTGTTGACTTGAATGGTGTAAAATCGCTTGAAAGTTCAAACAGGAAAGTGTTAAAAACACATACAACAGACAAACATTGCTCGCACTGAAGATGTGTTCATTGAAGAAAAGTGTTCGTGGAGTTTAACTTGATTTTTCTGACGTGTATCAGACCGCTAAGACAGATTCGGCGCACCCGGTTTATTTTCGTTATTTTACAAAAGCTCAAGGTTTTGTTGTAAATGTAAGTGTACACAAATAAAAGTAGACCTTTTATAGTTTGTAATGATCTCTTCCATGTATCTGAATGGGCAAAAATGACGCAGTATTTTGTTTAAGTTTTTTCCGCTGTTTAGAACAATGCACCTGAAAGGACATTACAGCGCCATTGTTGACCCCCGTAATAATGCCAGAATTCAATAATGGTTCCCGATTTCAGATTCCTCGCAAACATTTATTTGAGTTGTAATGCCATTTGTTGAGTTGAATAGTGTAAAATCGCTTGAATATTCAAACTGGGAAGCAGTAAAACACATCTCACAAACCTTTGTGCAGTAACTCTCATCGGGGCTCGTGCGTTAGACGCGACGCATCTCGCGGTTTCACACAAAACTGCTCACAAACATTTATTTGAGTTGTTTCGTCATTTTTTTTTTCCAGAAATAACTAGCAATACTCCTACAAATAAATGCTTCGTAACTAAAACGTTTTGACTTTCAATAGAAAATATAGACAACACATGTTAAATGACGTTCTTACCTTGCAAAAATCGCCTCAGTATTTAATTTGAAGCAGTAAATCCAACACTGGAGTAAATCTCTCGTGATATCACCTTCCCATTGAAATGAAGGAAGACGGTGATGACGATACAGTTATTATTCTTGCCCAGTAACCCCTTAACCAATCACATGTGCCTTTAGCTTGTATTGTCATGAGTATCTGGGCAGATTTCAGAAAAAAAATCCCCTTAACCAATCACATGTGCCTTTAGCTTGTATTGTCATGAGTATCTGGGCAGATTTCAGAAAAAAAATCCCCTTAACCAATCACATGTGCCTTTAGCTTGTATTGTCATGAGTATCTGGGCAGATTTCAGAAATAAAATCCCCTTAACCAATCACATGTGCCTTTAGCTTCTATTGTCATGAGTATCTGGGCAGATTTCAGAAATAAAATCGGTGATTGGACGACGACGACACTGAGACAGGAACCATGGGAATAATTGTTCCCAAATTTGAACGCTCTGGCTGTAAATGGTTAAAGGTTGTTAAAAATTGCATCCGCCACTCAGTTGATGTATATATTGAGTGGGGACATATTGTTTGCCTTTTTTCTGGGATTGGACTGCAAAAGAGCTCAAGCAACTGTTGAACTCAGTCCCTGCCCATTCTGGACTCAGACCTGTTGTAAATCATTGAACAATGAGGCTTGGATGCCCTCTATTGGACATTTCTTGTAATTGCCACTCAGAGAATGAACAGCCAGTGAATTAAACATGGGTTTTCTTGTACTTTTCCATTTCAGTTGATATTTTGACTATTTTCTTGATCTAAAATGTACTAAATATTTAAGATATCAAGGATACCTTCGGAATTGAAAATGTGCAATGCCTTGACATTAGTCTGTATTTTTCGACCATGTTCAGGGTGAAGGCGCTGGCGAAAATTTGTCACTCTGCCAGCTAGATGCATGATTGTTTCAACAAGGTCCGGTACCCGAACTGGGTGAGGCGGGGCTTTAGTTCTTTGTTGTATTCACCTGCTACGGCGTGTGTAACATTTTTCTGTCAACTCTGCATACAGGTGAAACTTGAAAAATTAGAATACCGTGCAAAAGTTAATGTAAACCATACTATGTTGAACACAAGAGGGCAGTATAGCCCTATGTATTACTTCACAAGACCCAACGTCCCCCCCACCCCTCCTCACACACAGAGTCTCAGAGAGTGACTTGCAAAATTCTGACATTTTCTCCACATTCAAACCAAAATATCTGATTTTCTGTTGGTCCGGGCTAATGACTGTAAATTAGAAAGTTGTCCGGCTTGAGGAGAACTATATCAATACCAATTTTTGTACCTGTAGATGAAACTAATCCCCCACTTTTTTGTCAAAAGGTGGCGCTACAGAGCCCCTCACCACACCCATTTCTGAAACTTTGCACATGTCTACTGGCTAATAAATGTGACGTGTCTGTCGAGTTTCATGCAATTTCAATTATGTTAAGAGTCTCAAAAGTATCAATAAAGAATTGTAAAGTTTGAAGCGTTGCCACGGCACTTTCACAGGTCTAAATCTGCCGTGTGTTTACATTATACATGTAAAGTTTGAAGCAAATCGGGTAAAAACAAGAGGGTGATTTCAAAGCATTTTGAAAGTGACACACTTCCTGCTGCCAGTTGGTGGCGCTATAACTTTGACTCACAATAGTCACATCCATGTGATCGGCCTCTTACAACGAACACACTGCTGAAGTTTCATCAAGATCTGTTAATTTATGCAGAAGTTATAACACACTTCCTGTCTCACTTTTTTCGCCATAAATTTGTTTCCTCGCCACGGCCAAACCGTTCGAGATATCAAAAATCCGCTGGCAATTTTTCATCCTCAATGTCTTGACTTCATGCTGACTGAGATTCGTGGCGATTAAATGATTTCTCTAGGAGGAGTATTTCAAATTTCATTGCATACGTTTTCCAAACAACCCTAAATAGCTGACTTCCTGTTGGGCTGAGGTAAAAAGTAAGAGGATGAAGGATATATGAAACGATGAGATCTATATGTGTACCGACTTTCATATTATTACATGCAAGTGTGTTTGATTTATGGACCAAGGTTTCGGACCCCGTTCCAGGGGGCGCTGTCAAGCCCCCCTGCCACGCCCGGGTACCATCTTCAGCCCGGCCCTGATGGCCGCGGGTTCTGACCCGTGTGCAAAGTTTCAAGAGTTTTAGAGCACGTTAAGGCCCCCAAAAGTGCCCGAATAGTCGATAAAATAATAATAATAATTAAAGCTGCAAGCAGCGATGACGGGCCCAAGCCGGTGGCACCGCAACCCTGGTGCCTTTAGTTACCGGGCTCATTTCCACTTGGTGGCTTTCGGAAAACAAAGGATGATGGACACAGCAACAACTCAAAAATATAGCTGCAAGCAGCAATGCGATTCCTCCTCAAAACGGCAAATCATTTAAAATTGATCAATAGAGGGTTGGGGTTAAACCCTCCCAATGAAAAAATCCAAAAAACATGTCTTTCTGTCTGAATCCTAAACTAAACATTTTCAGTGTACAGGAAAATCCATCATGCCGGACCTTATGGATCCTGGAGGGTTTTTTGTTTACAATGAGAAATGAGGTATGTTCACCAGGTTTCAGAAAACTAAATAAATGGGGTGGAAATACAATCACTTTAAAAAAAATGACATTTGGGCATGGCCTGTAGTGCCCCCTAAGGGCGAATGTGAGCCATTCTTGGTTTGTAGGTTCCTGTTGGCCTGTAGTATTAATGTACCAAATTAGAAAGTATTTGACAAAAAAATGTGCAATTTGGGAATGGCCTTTAGCGCCCCCTAAGGGCGAATGTGAGACATTCTTGGTTTGTGGATTTCTGTTGGCCTGTAGTGTCAATATACCAAATTAGAAAATTTTTGACCATAAAATGGGAATTTTGGGCATAACCTGTAGCGCCCCCTAATGGCGAATATGGGCAATTCTTTGTTTGTGGGTTCCTGTTGGCCTGTAGTATCAATGTACCAAATTAGAACATGTTTGACCAGCAAATGGGAATTTAGGGCGTGGCCTGTAGCGCCCCCTAAGGGCGAATGTGGGCCATTCTTTGTTTGTGGGTTCCTGTTGGCCTGTAGTATCAATGTACCAAATTAGAACATTTTTGACCAGCAAATGGGAATTTTGGGCATGGCCTGTAGCGCCCCCTAAGGGCGAATGTGGGATATTCTTTACGCAGTACTTCAGAGTGATGTCATCTTTAACCTCCTGAGTCCTGGTGTCCACATATGTGGACATCACATTTTTGGTTGTGGGCAGCATAATACTTAATTCTGTGTAACTGGAACATGTTTTTCACAAACGAGGACACTTACACTGCCATCTGGTGGCGTCAGGAGAGAATTTTTTTTAACATAAATAATTTCAAAATGGCGGAGAACACAGACGACATGTCACTCAGCCACTCCAGACCAAAACGTCCACAAGGTATAAAATCTAATAACATTTCAATGTTGATTCTTGTTAAGTTATGCATAAAAGTGTTGTATGATTAAAATGGCATTCACATTTGACAAACTTTTGTAACAGTAAAGATTTACTATGCTGCTAAAGTTGATGTCCACATATGTGGACAACGGGACTTAGTTTAGTTGAAACTGTATACAAATGTTAGCAAAAGCGCACTCACGATCGCAAGATCGCGCCCGCGCCCGCGCGCGCGCGCACACACACACACACACACACACACACACACACTCTCTTGCTCACTCACTCGCGCACACACACTCTCTTGCTCACTCACGATCGCGCCCACCCACACACACACACACACACACACACACACACACACACACACACACACGCTCACTCGCGATCGCACACACACACACACACACACACTTGCTCACTCGCGATCGCTCTCACTCGCGCACACACTCATGCTCACTCACTGGCACACACTATCTTGCTCACTCGCGATCGCACACACGCACACACTCACACAGTCGCGCATAAGATTGAAAAATTTGGCAAAAACTTAGTTTGGGAAGAATTTGTTAGAAAACATCAATTGCAATAGTTTATAACAGTATATATTGACATTGCATGTGTGTGAAATAATTTTACATTGATTTTTATTTTATTTTCCTCATGATCTCATTTCCAGAGCGTTTTCCTGTGTCAAAGGCACTGGAATTGGTACTGGATTCAATTTCTGGGGACAACTCCGAGGTAGAGGACTTGTCCGACAATGATGAACCAGTAGATGACGTTGATTACCATCCTCCACAACAGGAGCCAAGCAGCAGCGAGGAGGAGAGTAGTGGGGATGAAGACCCCATTCCACAGGCCACCCGGGGACGTAAACGTCTCCGTGCTGAAACTTGTCGTTCAGACCGTAGCACTGTAGTTTTGCGCACTCCCAGACGTCGGATTCAGCAGGTTGAGTCTGATGGCTCAAACGAGGACCCTGAAGAGCCAACACCAGGACCAAGCTTTGAAGGACAACCCAAGCAAGGACGAGGAGTGCACTGGAGGGCTGCTCCATTGACCCCAAACCTGACCCATTTTGAGCCTTAGGAGGAAACTGAGCAGGACAGAGAAGGCTGGACCCCACTGGACTATTTAAACCAGTATATTGATCAAGATTTAATTAAATTGATTGTATACTGCTCCAATGCTACAGCACTAGCTAGGAGTGGGTACCCACTCAGCACATCAGTTGATGAGATTTATAATTTCTTTTGGAGTGTTATAAAAAAGTTCAGAATGTTAAATGTTTCTAAAGAAAAAAGAAAAATGTTCAGCCGGGCTCAGGCTGTAAATAAAAGAGATTTGCACTGTTACACAATGGTGTCTTGATTTTTTTTTTTATGTGAATTCAGACCCGGTGTCCACATATGTGGACATCATTTTTTTCAAAAAGTGCTTCATGTTCAAAGATAGTATTGGTCCCTCCTAACCCCAAAAAGCTAGAAGAAATCTAAAATGCACGCCAAACCAAAACTCGGGTCTGAGGAGTATATATATATATATATATATATATATAGGTCTGTTTCTAACCCACACCTATAATATCACTTCTGAAGGCATGGATTTAACCACTGGAGTGGTATGGATTACTTTTATGCTGCATTTATGTGATTTTTGTAGCTTCTGAGTTCTGATCACCATTCAAGTCATTGAAAGGTCCAACAGGGTTGAGATAATCTTCTAAAAAGCTTAATTTGTGTTCACTAGAAGAAAGAAAATAATACACATCTGGGATGGAATGAGGGTGAGTATACGATGAGAGAAATTTATTTTTGGGGTGAAAACCATTTGTAGGCCTACTTTTTATTTACTTGGAAAATTGTTACTGTCTCTTTAAGAGGATTTTAAACGCATTTCATTCAAGGCACAGTCTGTGCGGCTTGTTTTATTGAGTTTAATCTTTTGAGAACTGTGAAGTCTCATTATTTTCGTGCTGTTACATCTGTATTCATTTCAGAGATTACTTGATTGAGATTGTGAAACTACATACAACCGACAAACCTCCATGAAGATGCGAGTAAAAATTAGATGCCTCGCGCTGTCAGACACAACGCTGATAATCATTCTCGGAAGTGTTGATACTAGATTTAGATTCGCGATTTCTTCATCAACTGTTTATGTTCACTTGGGACAAAACAGACAATATATCATGTATTTTGACATTTTGTAGTATGAAATTGTCCGTTCAAACGCAAGAAGAAGCGAATGCGATCTCTCATCGGGGCTCGTGAGTTAGAAGTGACGCTGCTAGACGTGTGCAGGGAAGCGCATTTCACTGAATTTACGATGTTACACGTATAAACCTTCATCAACCCGTTAATCCAAAACGCAAATGCCGTTATTTTGCGTCTCTCGCTCCTGCTTGTGATTGACAAAGCTGTCAAACGGGACAATTTGCAAGCGTGCAAGTTTGGATCGGTCTTTTCACGTTTTAATAATTTGCAGTGTTCGACATCTACGTTCAAATCGAGCGGTGCAATATGCAATTCATCCAAAATAATTACAAAGTTATTTTCGCTCTTGTTCTACATATTTTTTTCAAGCTCAGCTGACGTTTCTACAGTATTAATTTTCCTGCGCCACCACGAACAGAGTTGGAAATAAAACACGCATCCGGGCATTCAGATGGATTAAAAAAAACTGCTTAAAAAAACATCTGAACAGCGTCTGCTCTCGGTCTCACATTAATTCAGGTGGATTTTTCACAAGCGACAACATTGGCAAACAAAAGTGCTAGCTAATGTTTAATTAGCAAGTTTCACCGAAATGTATTAAAAATAGAGGCTAGCTGCCTGTCCGATGAACAAATAGAGTCACGTCATTTTTTTTCCAGAAATAACTAGCAATACTCCTGCAAATAAATGCTTCGTAACTAAAACGTTTTGACTTTCAATAGAAAATATAGACAACACATGTTCTTACCTTGCAAAAATCGCCTCAGTATTTAATTTGAAGCAGTAAATCCAACACTGGAGTAAATCTCTCGTGATATCACCTTCCCATTGAAATGAAGGAAGACGGTGATGACGATACAGTTATTATTCTTGCCCAGGAACCCTTAACCAATCACATGTGCCTTTAGCTTGTATTGTCATGAGTATCTGGGCAGATTTCAGAAATGAAATCGGTGATTGGACGACGATGAAACTGAGACAGGAACCATGGGAATAATTGTTCCTAAATTTGAACGCTCTGGCTGTAAATGGTTAAAGGTTGTTAAAAATTGCATCCGCCACTCAGTTGATGTATATATTGAGTGGGGACACATTTTTTGCTTTTTTTCTGGGATTGGACTGCAAAAGAGCTCAAGCAACTGTTGAACTCAGTCCCTGCCCATTCTGGACTCAGACCTGTTGTAAATCATTGAAGAATGAGGCTTGGATGCCATCTATTGGACATTTCTTGTAATTGCCACTCAGAGAATTAACAGCCAGTGGATTAGACATGGGTTTTCTTGTCCTTTTCCATTTCAGTTGATATTTTGACTGTATTTTATTGATCTAAAATGTACAAAATATTGAAGATATCAAGGATACCTTCGGAATTGAAAATGTGCAATGCCTTGACATTAGTCTGTATTTTTCGAGCATGTTCAGGGCGGTGCTTAAGGCGCTGGCGAAGTTTTGTCACTCTGCCAGCTAGATGCTGTGATTGTTTCAACAAGGTCCGGTACCCAAACTGGGTGAGGCGGGGCTTTAGTTCTTTGTTGTATTCACCTGCTACGGCGTGTGTAACATTTTTCTGTCAACTCTGCATACAGGTGAAACTCGAAAAATTAGAATATCGTGCAAAAGTTAATGTAAACCATACTATGTTGAACACAAGAGGGCAGTATAGCCCTATGTATTACTTCACAAGACCCAACGTCCCCCCTCCCCTACAAACACACAGAGACTCGGAGAGTGACTGGAAAATTCTGAGATTTTCTCCACATTCAACCCAAAATATCTGACTTTCTGTTGGTCGGAGCTAATGACTGTAAATTAGAAAGTTGTCCGGCTTGAGGAGACCTATATCAATACCAATTTTTGTACCTGTAGATGAAACTAACCCACCACTTTTTTGTCAAAAGGTGGCGCTACTGAGCCCCTCACCACACCCATTTCTGAAACTTTGCACATGTCTACTGGCTAATAAATGTGACGTGTCTGTCGAGTTTCATGCAATTTCAATGATGTAAAGAGTCTTAAAAGCATCAATAAAGAAAAGTAAAGTTTGAAGCGTTGCCACGGCAACAGTATCTAAGATATCAATAATCCTTTCACAGGTCTAAATCTGCCGTGTGTTTACATTATACATGTAAAGTTTGAAGCAAATCGGGTAAAAACAAGAGGGTGATTTCAAAGCATTTTAAAAGTCACACACTTCCTGCTGCCAGTTGGTGGCGCTATAACTTTGACTCACAATAGTCACATCCATGTGATCGGCCTCTTACAACGAACACACTGCTGAAGTTTCATCAAGATCTGTTAATTTATGCAGAAGTTATAACACACTTCCTGTCTCACTTTTCTCGCCATAAATTTGTTTCCTCGCCACGGCCAAACCGTTCGAGATATCAAAAATCCGCTGGCAATTTTTCATCCTCAATGTCTTGACTTCATGCTGACTGAGATTCGTGGCGATTAAATGATTTCTCTAGGAGGAGTATTTCAAATTCCATTGCATACGTTTTCCAAACAACCCTAAATAGCCGACTTCCTGTTGGGCTGAGGTAAAAAGTAAGAGGATGAAGGATATATGAAACGATGAGATCTATATGTGTACCGACTTTCATATTATTACATGCAAGTGTGTTTGATTTATGGACCAAGGTTTCGGGCCCCGTTCCAGGGGGCGCTGTTAAGCCCCCCTGCCACGCCCGGGTACCATCTTCAGCCCGGCCCTGATGGCCGCGGGTTCTGACCCGTGTGCAAAGTTTCAAGAGTTTTAGAGCACGTTAAGGCCCCCAAAAGTGCCCGAATAGTCGATAAAATAATAATAATAATAATTAAAGCTGCAAGCAGCGATGACGGGCCCAAGCCGGTGGCACCGCAACCCTGGTGCCTTTAGTTACCGGGCTCATTTCCACTTGGTGGCTTTCGGAAAACAAAGGATGATGGACACAGCAACAACTCAAAAATATAGCTGCAAGCAGCAATGCGATTCCTCCTCAAAATGGCAAATCATTTAAAATTGATCAATAGAGGGTTGGGGTTAAACCCTCCCAATGAAAAAATCCAAAAAACATGTCTTTCTGTCTGAATCCTAAACTAAACATTTTCAGTGTACAGGAAAATCCATCATGCCGGACCTTATGGATCCTGGAGGGTTTTTTGTTTACAATGAGAAATGAGGTATGTTCACCAGATTTCGGAAAAACTAAATAAATGGGGTGGAAATACAATCACTTTAAAAAAATGACATTTGGGCATGGCCTGTAGCGCCCCCTAAGGGCGAATGTGAGCCATTCTTGGTTTGTAGGTTCCTGTTGGCCTGTAGTATTAATGTACCAAATTAGAAAGTATTTGACAAAAAAATGTGCAATTTGGGAATGGCCTTTAGCGCCCCCTAAGGGCGAATGTGAGACATTCTTGGTTTGTGGATTTCTGTTGGCCTGTAGTGTCAATATACCAAATTAGAACATTTTTGACCATAAAATGGGAATTTTGGGCATAGCCTGTAGCGCCCCCTAATGGCGAATATGGGCAATTCTTTGTTTGTGGGTTCCTGTTGGCCTGTATTATCAATGTACCAAATTAGAACATGTTTGACCAGCAAATGGGAATTTAGGGCGTGGCCTGTAGCGCCCCCTAAGGGCGAATGTGGGCCATTCTTGGTTTGTGGGTTCCTGTTGGCCTGTAGTATCAATGAACCAAATTAGAACATTTTTGACCAGCAAATGGGAATTTTGGGCATGGCCTGTAGCGCCCCCTAAGGGCGAATGTGGGATATTCTTTACGCAGTACTTCAGAGTGATGTCATCTTGAAGTATAAATATATAGGTCTATTTCTAACCCACACCTATAATATCACTTCTGAAGGCATGGATTTAACCACTGGAGTGGTATGGATTACTTTTATGCTGCATTTATGTGATTTTTGTAGCTTCTGAGTTCTGATCACCATTCAAGTCATTGAAAGGTCCAACAGGGTTGAGATAATCTTCTAAAAAGCTTAATTTGCGTTCACTAGAAGAAAGAAAACAATACACATCTGGGATGGAATGAGGGTGAGTATACGATGAGAGAAATTTATTTTTGGGGTGAAAACCATTTGTAGGCCTACTTTTTATTTACTTGGAAAATTGTTACTGTCTCTTTAAGAGGATTTTAAACGCATTTCATTCAAGGCACAGTCTGTGCGGCTTGTTTTATTGAGTTTAATCTTTTGAGAACTGTGAAGTCTCATTATTTTCGTGCTGTTACATCTGTATTCATTTCAGAGATTACTTGATTGAGATTGTGAAACTACATACAACCGACAAACCTCCATGAAGATGCGAGTAAAAATGAGATGCCTCGCGCTGTCAGACACAACGCTGATAATCATTCTCGGAAGTGTTGATACTAGATTTAGATTCGCGATTTCTTCATCAAATGTTTATGTTCACTTGGGACAAAACAGACAATATATCATGTATTTTGACATTTTGTAGTATGAAATTATCCGTTCAAACGCAAGAAGAAGCGAATGCGATCTCTCATCGGGGCTCGTGCGTTAGACGCGACGCATCTCGCGGTTTCACACAAAACTGCTCACAAACATTTATTTGAGTTGTTTTGTCATTTTTTTCCAGAAATAACTAGCAATACTCCTACAAATAAATGCTTCGTAACTAAAACGTTTTGACTTTCTATAGAAAATATAGACAACACGTTCTTACCTTGCAAAAATCGCCTCAGTATTTAATTTGAAGCAGTAAATCCAACACTGGAGTAAATCTCTCGTGATATCACCTTCCCATTGAAATGAAGGAAGACGGTAATGACGATACAGTTATTATTCTTGCCCAGTAACCCCTTAACCAATCACATGTGCCTTTAGCTTGTATTGTCATGAGTATCTGGGCAGATTTCAGAAATAAAATCCCCTTAACCAATCACATGTGTCTTTAGCTTGTATTGTCATGAGTATCTGGGCAGATTTCAGAAATGAAATCGGTGATTGGACGACGATGAAACTGAGACAGGAACCATGGGAATAATTGTTCCCAAATTTAAACGCTCTGGCTGTAAATGGTTAAAGGTTGTTAAAAATTGCATCCGCCACTCAGTTGATGTATATATTGAGTGGGGACACATTGTTTGCTTTTTTTCTGGGATTCGACTGCAAAAGAGCTCAAGCAACTGTTGAACTCAGTCCCTGCACATTCTGGACTCAGACCTGTTGTAAATCATTGAACAATGAGGCTTGGATGCCATCTATTGGACATTTCTTGTAATTGCCACTCAGAGAATGAACAGACAGTGGATTAAACTTTAGTTTTTTAGGCTTTAATTCTTTGTTGTATTCACCTGCTACGGCGGGTGTAACATTTTTCTGTCAACTCTGCATACAGGTGAAACTCGAAAAATTAGAATATCGTGCAAAAGTTAATGTAACCCATACTATGTTGAACACAAGAGGGCAGTATAGCCCTATGTATTACTTCACAAGACCCCCTCCCTTCCTACTCCTCACACAGAGTCTCAAGAGAGTGACTTGCAAATTCTGACATTTTCTCCACATTCAAACCAAAATATCTGACATTCTGTGTGTTGGAGCTAATGACTGTAAATTAGAAAGTTGTCAGGCTTGAGGAGAACTATATCAATACCAATTTTTGTACCTGCAGATGAAACTAACACCCCACTTTTTTGTCAAAAGGTGGCGCTACTGAGCCCCTCACCACACCCATTTCTGAAACTTTGCACATGTCTACTGGCTAATAAATGTGACGTCTCTGTCGAGTTTCATGCAATTTCAAGTATGTTAAGAGTCTCAAAAGCATCAATAAAGAAAAGTAAAGTTTGAAGCGTTGCCACGGCAACAGTATCTAAGATATCAATAATCCTTTCACAGGTCTAAATCTGCCGTGTGTTTACATTATACACGTAAAGTTTGAAGCAAATCGGGTAAAAACAAGAGGGTGATTTCAAAGCATTTTGAAAGTGACACACTTCCTGCTGCCAGTTGGTGGCGCTATAACTTTGACTCACAATAGTCACATCCATGTGATCGGCCTCTTACAACGAACACACTGCTGAAGTTTCATCAAGATCTGTTAATTTATGCAGAAGTTATAACACACTTCCTGTCTCACTTTTCTCGCCATAAATTTGTTTCCTCGCCACGGCCAAACCGTTCGAGATATCAAAAATCCGCTGGCAATTTTTCATCCTCAATGTCTTGACTTCATGCTGACTGAGATTCGTGGCGATTAAATGATTTCTCTAGGAGGAGTATTTCAAATTCCATTGTATACGTTTTCCAAACAACCCTAAATAGCCGACTTCCTGTTGGGCTGAGGTAAAAAGTAAGAGCATGAAGTATATATGAAACGATGAGATCTATATGTGTACCGACTTTCATATTATTACATGCAAGTGTGTTTGATTTATGGACCAAGGTTTCGGACCCCGTTCCAGGGGGCGCTGTTAAGCCCCCCTGCCACGCCCGGGTACCATCTTCAGCCCAGCCCTGATGGCCGCGGGTTCTGACCCGTGTGCAAAGTTTCAAGAGTTTTAGAGCACGTTAAGGCCCCCAAAAGTGCCCGAATAGTCGATAAAATAATAATAATAATTAAAGCTGCAAGCAGCGATGACGGGCCCAAGCCGGTGGCACCGCAACCCTGGTGCCTTTAGTTACCGGGCTCATTTCCACTTGGTGGCTTTCGGAAAACAAAGGATGATGGACACAGCAACAACTCAAAAATATAGCTGCAAGCAGCAATGCGATTCCTCCTCAAAATGGCAAATCATTTAAAATTGATCAATAGAGGGTTGGGGTTAAACCCTCCCAATGAAAAAATCCAAAAAACATGTCTTTCTGTCTGAATCCTAAACTAAACATTTTCAGTGTACAGGAAAATCCATCATGCCGGACCTTATGGATCCTGTAGGGTTTTTTGTTTACAATGAGAAATGAGGTATGTTCACCAGGTTTCGGAAAAACTAAATAAATGGGGTGGAAATACAATCACTTTGAAAAATTGACATTTGGGCATGGCCTGTACCGCCCCCTAAGGGCGAATGTGAGCCATTCTTGGTTTGTAGGTTCCTGTTGGCCTGTAGTATTAATGTACCAAATTAGAAAGTATTTGACAAAAAAATGTGCAATTTGGGAATGTCCTTTAGCACCCCCTAAGGGCAAATGTGAGACATTCTTGGTTTGTGGATTTCTGTTGGCCTGTAGTGTCAATATACCAAATTAGAAAATTTTTGACCATAAAATGGGAATTTTGGGCATAGCCTGTAGCGCCCCCTAATGGCGAATATGGGCAATTCTTTGTTTGTGGGTTCCTGTTGGCCTGTAGTATCAATGTACCAAATTAGAACATTTTTGACCAGCAAATGGGAATTTAGGGCGTGGCCTGTAGCGCCCCATAAGGGCGAATGTGGGCCACTCTTGGTTTGTGAATTCCTGTTGGCCTGTAGTATCAATATACAACATTAGAACATTTTTGACCAGAAAATGGGAATTTTGGGCATGGCCTGTAGCGCCCCCTAAGGGCGAATGTGGGATATTCTTTACGCAGTACTTCAGAGTGATGTCATCTTGAAGTATATATATATAGGTCTATTTCTAACCCACACCTATAATATCACTTCTGAAGGCATGGATTTAACCACTGGAGTGGTATGGATTACTTTTATGCTGCATTTATTTGATTTTTGTAGCTTCTGAGTTCTGATCACCATTCAAGTCATTGAAAGGTCCAACAGGGTTGAGATAATCTTCTAAAAAGCTTAATTTGTGTTCACTAGAAGAAAGAAAACAATACACATCTGGGATGCAATGAGGGTGAGTATACGATGAGAGAAATTTATTTTTGGGGTGAAAACCATTTGTAGGCCTACTTTTTATTTACTTGGAAAATTGTTACTGTCTCTTTAAGAGGATTTTAAACGCATTTCATTCAAGGCACAGTCTGTGCGGCTTGTTTTAGTGAGTTTAATCTTTTGAGAACTGTGAAGTCTCATTATTTTCGTGCTGTTACATCTGTATTCATTTCAGAGATTACTTGATTGAGATTGTGAAACTACATACAACCGACAAACCTCCATGAAGATGCGAGTAAAAATGAGATGCCTCGCGCTGTCAGACACAACGCTGATAATCATTCTCGGAAGTGTTGATACTAGATTTAGATTCGCGATTTCTTCATCAACTGTTTATGTTCACTTGGGACAAAACAGACAATATATCATGTAATTTGACATTTTGTAGTATGAAATTGTCCGTTCAAACGCAAGAAGAAGCGAATGCGATCTCTCATCGGGGCTCGTGCGTTAGACGCGACGCATCTCGCGGTTTCACACAAAACTGCTCACAAACATTTATTTGAGTTGTTTTGTCATTTTTTTCCAGAAATAACTAGCAATACTCCTACAAATAAATGCTTCGTAACTAAAACGTTTTGACTTTCTATAGAAAATATAGACAACACACGTTCTTACCTTGCAAAAATCGCCTCAGTATTTAATTTGAAGCAGTAAATCCAACACTGGAGTAAATCTCTCGTGATATCACCTTTCCATTGAAATGAAGGAAGACGGTGATGACGATACAGTTATTATTCTTGCCCAGTAACCCCTTAACCAATCACATGTGCCTTTAGCTTGTATTGTCATGAGTATCTGGGCAGACTTCAGAAATAAAATCGGTGATCGGACGACGATGACACTGAGACAGGAACCATGGGAATAATTGTTCCCAAATTTGAACGCTCTGGCTGTAAATGGTTAAAGGTTGTTAAAAATTGTATCCTCCACTCAGTTGATGTATATATTGAGTGGGGACACATTGTTTGCCTTTTTTCTGGGATTCGACTGCAAAAGAGCTCAAGCAACTGTTGAACTCAGTCCCTGCCCATTCTGGACTCAGACCTGTTGTAAATCATTGAACAATGAGGCTTGGATGCCATCTATTGGACATTTCTTGTAATTGCCACTCAGAGAATGAACAGACAGTGGATTAAACTTTAGTTTTTTAGGCTTTAGTTCTTTGTTGTATTCACCTGCTACGGCGGGTGTAACATTTTTCTGTCAACTCTGCATACAGGTGAAACTCGAAAAATTAGAATATCGTGCAAAAGTTAATGTAACCCATACTATGTTGAACACAAGAGGGCAGTATAGCCCTATGTATTACTTCACAAGCACCCCCTCCCTTCCTACTCCTCACACACAAAGTCTTAGAGAGTGACTTGCAAAATTCTGACATTTTCTCCACATTCAAACCAAAATATCTGACTTTCTGTTGGTCGGAGCTAATGACTGTAAATTAGAAAGTTGTCCGGCTTGAGGAGAACTATATCAATACCAATTTTTGTACCTGTAGATGAAACTAACCCCCCACTTTTTTGTCAAAAGGTGGCGCTACTGAGCCCCTCACCACACCCATTTCTGAAACTTTGCACATGTCTACTGGCTAATAAATGTGACGTCTCTGTCGAGTTTCATGCAATTTCAAGTATGTTAAGAGTCTCAAAAGCATCAATAAAGAAAAGTAAAGTTTGAAGTGTTGCCACGGCAACAGTATCTAAGATATCAATAATCCTTTCACAGGTCTAAATCTGCCGTGTGTTTACATTATACACGTAAAGTTTGAAGCAAATCGGGTAAAAACAAGAGGGTGATTTCAAAGCATTTTGAAAGTGACACACTTCCTGCTGCCAGTTGGTGGCGCTATAACTTTGACTCACAATAGTCACATCCATGTGATCGGCCTCTTACAACGAACACACTGCTGAAGTTTCATCAAGATCTGTTAATTTATGCAGAAGTTATAACACACTTCCTGTCTCACTTTTCTCGCCATAAATTTGTTTCCTCGCCACGGCCAAACCGTTCGAGATATCAAAAATCCGCTGGCAATTTTTCATCCTCAATGTCTTGACTTCATGCTGACTGAGATTCGTGGCGATTAAATGATTTCTCTAGGAGGAGTATTTCAAATTCCATTGTATACGTTTTCCAAACAACCCTAAATAGCCGACTTCCTGTTGGGCTGAGGTAAAAAGTAAGAGCATGAAGTATATATGAAACGATGAGATCTATATGTGTACCGACTTTCATATTATTACATGCAAGTGTGTTTGATTTATGGACCAAGGTTTCGGACCCCGTTCCAGGGGGCGCTGCTGAGCCCCCCTGCCACGCCCGGGTACCATCTTCAGCCCAGCCCTGATGGCCGCAGGTTCTGACCCGTGTGCAAAGTTTCAAGAGTTTTAGAGCATGTTAAGGCCCCCAAAAGTGCCCGAATAGTCGATAAAATAATAATAATAATAATAATTAAAGCTGCAAGCAGCGATGACGGGCCCAAGCCGGTGGCACCGCAACCCTGGTGCCTTTAGTTACCGGGCTCATTTCCACTTGGTGGCTTTCGGAAAACAAAGGATGATGGACACAGCAACAACTCAAAAATATAGCTGCAAGCAGCAATGCGATTCCTCCTCAAAATGGCAAATCATTTAAAATTGATCAATAGAGGGTTGGGGTTAAACCCTCCCAATGAAAAAATCCAAAAAACATGTCTTTCTGTCTGAATCCTAAACTAAACATTTTCAGTGTACAGGAAAATCCATCATGCCGGACCTTATGGATCCTGTAGGGTTTTTTGTTTACAATGAGAAATGAGGTATGTTCACCAGGTTTCAGAAAACTAAATAAATGGGGTGGAAATACAATCACTTTAAAAAAATGACATTTGGGCATGGCATATAGCGCCCCCTAAGGGCGAATGTGAGCCATTCTTGGTTTGTAGGTTCCTGTTGGCCTGTAGTATTAATGTACCAAATTAGAAAGTATTTGACAAAAAAATGTGCAATTTGGGAATGGCCTTTAGCGCCCCCTAAGGGCGAATGTGAGACATTCTTGGTTTGTGGATTTCTGTTGGCCTGTAGTGTCAATATACCAAATTAGAAAATTTTTGACCATAAAATGGGAATTTTGGGCATAGCCTGTAGCGCCCCCTAATGGCGAATATGGGCAATTCTTTGTTTGTGGGTTCCTGTTGGCCTGTAGTATCAATGTACCAAATTAGAACATTTTTGACCAGCAAATGGGAATTTTGGGCATGGCCTGTAGCGCCCCCTAAGGGCGAATGTGGGATATTCTTTACGCAGTACTTCAGAGTGATGTCATCTTTAACCTCCTGAGTCCTGGTGTCCACATATGTGGACATCACATTTTTGGTTGTGGGCAGCATAATACTTAATTCTGTGTAACTGGAACATGTTTTTCACAAACGAGGACACTTACACTGCCATCTGGTGGCGTCAGGAGAGAATTTTTTTTAACATAAATAATTTCAAAATGGCGGAGAACACAGACGACATGTCACTCAGCCACTCCAGACCAAAACGTCCACAAGGTATAAAATCTAATAACATTTCAATGTTGATTCTTGTTAAGTTATGCATAAAAGTGTTGTATGATTAAAATGGCATTCACATTTGACAAACTTTTGTAACAGTAAAGATTTACTATGCTGCTAAAGTTGATGTCCACATATGTGGACAACGGGACTTAGTTTAGTTGAAACTGTATACAAATGTTAGCAAAAGCGCACTCACGATCGCAAGATCGCGCCCGCGCCCGCGCCCGCGCGCGCGCGCACACACACACACACACACACACACACACACACTCTCTTGCTCACTCACTCGCGCACACACACTCTCTTGCTCACTCACGATCGCGCCCACCCACACACACACACACACACACACACACACACACACACACACACACGCTCACTCGCGATCGCACACACACACACACACACACACTTGCTCACTCACGATCGCTCTCACTCGCGCACACACTCATGCTCACTCACTGGCACACACTATCTTGCTCACTCGCGATCGCACACACGCACACACTCACACAGTCGCGCATAAGATTGAAAAATTTGGCAAAAACTTAGTTTGGGAAGAATTTGTTAGAAAACATCAATTGCAATAGTTTATAACAGTATATATTGACATTGCATGTGTGTGAAATAATTTTACATTGATTTTTATTTTATTTTCCTCATGATCTCATTTCCAGAGCGTTTTCCTGTGTCAAAGGCACTGGAATTGGTACTGGATTCAATTTCTGGGGACAACTCCGAGGTAGAGGACTTGTCCGACAATGATGAACCAGTAGATGACGTTGATTACCATCCTCCACAACAGGAGCCAAGCAGCAGCGAGGAGGAGAGTAGTGGGGATGAAGACCCCATTCCACAGGCCACCCGGGGACGTAAACGTCTCCGTGCTGAAACTTGTCGTTCAGACCGTAGCACTGTAGTTTTGCGCACTCCCAGACGTCGGATTCAGCAGGTTGAGTCTGATGGCTCAAACGAGGACCCTGAAGAGCCAACACCAGGACCAAGCTTTGAAGGACAACCCAAGCAAGGACGAGGAGTGCACTGGAGGGCTGCTCCATTGACCCCAAACCTGACCCATTTTGAGCCTTAGGAGGAAACTGAGCAGGACAGAGAAGGCTGGACCCCACTGGACTATTTAAACCAGTATATTGATCAAGATTTAATTAAATTGATTGTATACTGCTCCAATGCTACAGCACTAGCTAGGAGTGGGTACCCACTCAGCACATCAGTTGATGAGATTTATAATTTCTTTTGGAGTGTTATAAAAAAGTTCAGAATGTTAAATGTTTCTAAAGAAAAAAGAAAAATGTTCAGCCGGGCTCAGGCTGTAAATAAAAGAGATTTGCACTGTTACACAATGGTGTCTTGATTTTTTTTTTATGTGAATTCAGACCCGGTGTCCACATATGTGGACATCATTTTTTTCAAAAAGTGCTTCATGTTCAAAGATAGTATTGGTCCCTCCTAACCCCAAAAAGCTAGAAGAAATCTAAAATGCACGCCAAACCAAAACTCGGGTCTGAGGAGTATATATATATATATATATATATATATAGGTCTGTTTCTAACCCACACCTATAATATCACTTCTGAAGGCATGGATTTAACCACTGGAGTGGTATGGATTACTTTTATGCTGCATTTATGTGATTTTTGTAGCTTCTGAGTTCTGATCACCATTCAAGTCATTGAAAGGTCCAACAGGGTTGAGATAATCTTCTAAAAAGCTTAATTTGTGTTCACTAGAAGAAAGAAAATAATACACATCTGGGATGGAATGAGGGTGAGTATACGATGAGAGAAATTTATTTTTGGGGTGAAAACCATTTGTAGGCCTACTTTTTATTTACTTGGAAAATTGTTACTGTCTCTTTAAGAGGATTTTAAACGCATTTCATTCAAGGCACAGTCTGTGCGGCTTGTTTTATTGAGTTTAATCTTTTGAGAACTGTGAAGTCTCATTATTTTCGTGCTGTTACATCTGTATTCATTTCAGAGATTACTTGATTGAGATTGTGAAACTACATACAACCGACAAACCTCCATGAAGATGCGAGTAAAAATTAGATGCCTCGCGCTGTCAGACACAACGCTGATAATCATTCTCGGAAGTGTTGATACTAGATTTAGATTCGCGATTTCTTCATCAACTGTTTATGTTCACTTGGGACAAAACAGACAATATATCATGTATTTTGACATTTTGTAGTATGAAATTGTCCGTTCAAACGCAAGAAGAAGCGAATGCGATCTCTCATCGGGGCTCGTGAGTTAGAAGTGACGCTGCTAGACGTGTGCAGGGAAGCGCATTTCACTGAATTTACGATGTTACACGTATAAACCTTCATCAACCCGTTAATCCAAAACGCAAATGCCGTTATTTTGCGTCTCTCGCTCCTGCTTGTGATTGACAAAGCTGTCAAACGGGACAATTTGCAAGCGTGCAAGTTTGGATCGGTCTTTTCACGTTTTAATAATTTGCAGTGTTCGACATCTACGTTCAAATCGAGCGGTGCAATATGCAATTCATCCAAAATAATTACAAAGTTATTTTCGCTCTTGTTCTACATATTTTTTTCAAGCTCAGCTGACGTTTCTACAGTATTAATTTTCCTGCGCCACCACGAACAGAGTTGGAAATAAAACACGCATCCGGGCATTCAGATGGATTAAAAAAAACTGCTTAAAAAAACATCTGAACAGCGTCTGCTCTCGGTCTCACATTAATTCAGGTGGATTTTTCACAAGCGACAACATTGGCAAACAAAAGTGCTAGCTAATGTTTAATTAGCAAGTTTCACCGAAATGTATTAAAAATAGAGGCTAGCTGCCTGTCCGATGAACAAATAGAGTCACGTCATTTTTTTTCCAGAAATAACTAGCAATACTCCTGCAAATAAATGCTTCGTAACTAAAACGTTTTGACTTTCAATAGAAAATATAGACAACACATGTTCTTACCTTGCAAAAATCGCCTCAGTATTTAATTTGAAGCAGTAAATCCAACACTGGAGTAAATCTCTCGTGATATCACCTTCCCATTGAAATGAAGGAAGACGGTGATGACGATACAGTTATTATTCTTGCCCAGGAACCCTTAACCAATCACATGTGCCTTTAGCTTGTATTGTCATGAGTATCTGGGCAGATTTCAGAAATGAAATCGGTGATTGGACGACGATGAAACTGAGACAGGAACCATGGGAATAATTGTTCCTAAATTTGAACGCTCTGGCTGTAAATGGTTAAAGGTTGTTAAAAATTGCATCCGCCACTCAGTTGATGTATATATTGAGTGGGGACACATTTTTTGCTTTTTTTCTGGGATTGGACTGCAAAAGAGCTCAAGCAACTGTTGAACTCAGTCCCTGCCCATTCTGGACTCAGACCTGTTGTAAATCATTGAAGAATGAGGCTTGGATGCCATCTATTGGACATTTCTTGTAATTGCCACTCAGAGAATTAACAGCCAGTGGATTAGACATGGGTTTTCTTGTCCTTTTCCATTTCAGTTGATATTTTGACTGTATTTTATTGATCTAAAATGTACAAAATATTGAAGATATCAAGGATACCTTCGGAATTGAAAATGTGCAATGCCTTGACATTAGTCTGTATTTTTCGAGCATGTTCAGGGCGGTGCTTAAGGCGCTGGCGAAGTTTTGTCACTCTGCCAGCTAGATGCTGTGATTGTTTCAACAAGGTCCGGTACCCAAACTGGGTGAGGCGGGGCTTTAGTTCTTTGTTGTATTCACCTGCTACGGCGTGTGTAACATTTTTCTGTCAACTCTGCATACAGGTGAAACTCGAAAAATTAGAATATCGTGCAAAAGTTAATGTAAACCATACTATGTTGAACACAAGAGGGCAGTATAGCCCTATGTATTACTTCACAAGACCCAACGTCCCCCCTCCCCTACAAACACACAGAGACTCGGAGAGTGACTGGAAAATTCTGAGATTTTCTCCACATTCAACCCAAAATATCTGACTTTCTGTTGGTCGGAGCTAATGACTGTAAATTAGAAAGTTGTCCGGCTTGAGGAGACCTATATCAATACCAATTTTTGTACCTGTAGATGAAACTAACCCACCACTTTTTTGTCAAAAGGTGGCGCTACTGAGCCCCTCACCACACCCATTTCTGAAACTTTGCACATGTCTACTGGCTAATAAATGTGACGTGTCTGTCGAGTTTCATGCAATTTCAATGATGTAAAGAGTCTTAAAAGCATCAATAAAGAAAAGTAAAGTTTGAAGCGTTGCCACGGCAACAGTATCTAAGATATCAATAATCCTTTCACAGGTCTAAATCTGCCGTGTGTTTACATTATACATGTAAAGTTTGAAGCAAATCGGGTAAAAACAAGAGGGTGATTTCAAAGCATTTTAAAAGTCACACACTTCCTGCTGCCAGTTGGTGGCGCTATAACTTTGACTCACAATAGTCACATCCATGTGATCGGCCTCTTACAACGAACACACTGCTGAAGTTTCATCAAGATCTGTTAATTTATGCAGAAGTTATAACACACTTCCTGTCTCACTTTTCTCGCCATAAATTTGTTTCCTCGCCACGGCCAAACCGTTCGAGATATCAAAAATCCGCTGGCAATTTTTCATCCTCAATGTCTTGACTTCATGCTGACTGAGATTCGTGGCGATTAAATGATTTCTCTAGGAGGAGTATTTCAAATTCCATTGCATACGTTTTCCAAACAACCCTAAATAGCCGACTTCCTGTTGGGCTGAGGTAAAAAGTAAGAGGATGAAGGATATATGAAACGATGAGATCTATATGTGTACCGACTTTCATATTATTACATGCAAGTGTGTTTGATTTATGGACCAAGGTTTCGGGCCCCGTTCCAGGGGGCGCTGTTAAGCCCCCCTGCCACGCCCGGGTACCATCTTCAGCCCGGCCCTGATGGCCGCGGGTTCTGACCCGTGTGCAAAGTTTCAAGAGTTTTAGAGCACGTTAAGGCCCCCAAAAGTGCCCGAATAGTCGATAAAATAATAATAATAATAATTAAAGCTGCAAGCAGCGATGACGGGCCCAAGCCGGTGGCACCGCAACCCTGGTGCCTTTAGTTACCGGGCTCATTTCCACTTGGTGGCTTTCGGAAAACAAAGGATGATGGACACAGCAACAACTCAAAAATATAGCTGCAAGCAGCAATGCGATTCCTCCTCAAAATGGCAAATCATTTAAAATTGATCAATAGAGGGTTGGGGTTAAACCCTCCCAATGAAAAAATCCAAAAAACATGTCTTTCTGTCTGAATCCTAAACTAAACATTTTCAGTGTACAGGAAAATCCATCATGCCGGACCTTATGGATCCTGGAGGGTTTTTTGTTTACAATGAGAAATGAGGTATGTTCACCAGATTTCGGAAAAACTAAATAAATGGGGTGGAAATACAATCACTTTAAAAAAATGACATTTGGGCATGGCCTGTAGCGCCCCCTAAGGGCGAATGTGAGCCATTCTTGGTTTGTAGGTTCCTGTTGGCCTGTAGTATTAATGTACCAAATTAGAAAGTATTTGACAAAAAAATGTGCAATTTGGGAATGGCCTTTAGCGCCCCCTAAGGGCGAATGTGAGACATTCTTGGTTTGTGGATTTCTGTTGGCCTGTAGTGTCAATATACCAAATTAGAACATTTTTGACCATAAAATGGGAATTTTGGGCATAGCCTGTAGCGCCCCCTAATGGCGAATATGGGCAATTCTTTGTTTGTGGGTTCCTGTTGGCCTGTATTATCAATGTACCAAATTAGAACATGTTTGACCAGCAAATGGGAATTTAGGGCGTGGCCTGTAGCGCCCCCTAAGGGCGAATGTGGGCCATTCTTGGTTTGTGGGTTCCTGTTGGCCTGTAGTATCAATGAACCAAATTAGAACATTTTTGACCAGCAAATGGGAATTTTGGGCATGGCCTGTAGCGCCCCCTAAGGGCGAATGTGGGATATTCTTTACGCAGTACTTCAGAGTGATGTCATCTTGAAGTATAAATATATAGGTCTATTTCTAACCCACACCTATAATATCACTTCTGAAGGCATGGATTTAACCACTGGAGTGGTATGGATTACTTTTATGCTGCATTTATGTGATTTTTGTAGCTTCTGAGTTCTGATCACCATTCAAGTCATTGAAAGGTCCAACAGGGTTGAGATAATCTTCTAAAAAGCTTAATTTGCGTTCACTAGAAGAAAGAAAACAATACACATCTGGGATGGAATGAGGGTGAGTATACGATGAGAGAAATTTATTTTTGGGGTGAAAACCATTTGTAGGCCTACTTTTTATTTACTTGGAAAATTGTTACTGTCTCTTTAAGAGGATTTTAAACGCATTTCATTCAAGGCACAGTCTGTGCGGCTTGTTTTATTGAGTTTAATCTTTTGAGAACTGTGAAGTCTCATTATTTTCGTGCTGTTACATCTGTATTCATTTCAGAGATTACTTGATTGAGATTGTGAAACTACATACAACCGACAAACCTCCATGAAGATGCGAGTAAAAATGAGATGCCTCGCGCTGTCAGACACAACGCTGATAATCATTCTCGGAAGTGTTGATACTAGATTTAGATTCGCGATTTCTTCATCAAATGTTTATGTTCACTTGGGACAAAACAGACAATATATCATGTATTTTGACATTTTGTAGTATGAAATTATCCGTTCAAACGCAAGAAGAAGCGAATGCGATCTCTCATCGGGGCTCGTGCGTTAGACGCGACGCATCTCGCGGTTTCACACAAAACTGCTCACAAACATTTATTTGAGTTGTTTTGTCATTTTTTTCCAGAAATAACTAGCAATACTCCTACAAATAAATGCTTCGTAACTAAAACGTTTTGACTTTCTATAGAAAATATAGACAACACGTTCTTACCTTGCAAAAATCGCCTCAGTATTTAATTTGAAGCAGTAAATCCAACACTGGAGTAAATCTCTCGTGATATCACCTTCCCATTGAAATGAAGGAAGACGGTAATGACGATACAGTTATTATTCTTGCCCAGTAACCCCTTAACCAATCACATGTGCCTTTAGCTTGTATTGTCATGAGTATCTGGGCAGATTTCAGAAATAAAATCCCCTTAACCAATCACATGTGTCTTTAGCTTGTATTGTCATGAGTATCTGGGCAGATTTCAGAAATGAAATCGGTGATTGGACGACGATGAAACTGAGACAGGAACCATGGGAATAATTGTTCCCAAATTTAAACGCTCTGGCTGTAAATGGTTAAAGGTTGTTAAAAATTGCATCCGCCACTCAGTTGATGTATATATTGAGTGGGGACACATTGTTTGCTTTTTTTCTGGGATTCGACTGCAAAAGAGCTCAAGCAACTGTTGAACTCAGTCCCTGCACATTCTGGACTCAGACCTGTTGTAAATCATTGAACAATGAGGCTTGGATGCCATCTATTGGACATTTCTTGTAATTGCCACTCAGAGAATGAACAGACAGTGGATTAAACTTTAGTTTTTTAGGCTTTAATTCTTTGTTGTATTCACCTGCTACGGCGGGTGTAACATTTTTCTGTCAACTCTGCATACAGGTGAAACTCGAAAAATTAGAATATCGTGCAAAAGTTAATGTAACCCATACTATGTTGAACACAAGAGGGCAGTATAGCCCTATGTATTACTTCACAAGACCCCCTCCCTTCCTACTCCTCACACAGAGTCTCAAGAGAGTGACTTGCAAATTCTGACATTTTCTCCACATTCAAACCAAAATATCTGACATTCTGTGTGTTGGAGCTAATGACTGTAAATTAGAAAGTTGTCAGGCTTGAGGAGAACTATATCAATACCAATTTTTGTACCTGCAGATGAAACTAACACCCCACTTTTTTGTCAAAAGGTGGCGCTACTGAGCCCCTCACCACACCCATTTCTGAAACTTTGCACATGTCTACTGGCTAATAAATGTGACGTCTCTGTCGAGTTTCATGCAATTTCAAGTATGTTAAGAGTCTCAAAAGCATCAATAAAGAAAAGTAAAGTTTGAAGCGTTGCCACGGCAACAGTATCTAAGATATCAATAATCCTTTCACAGGTCTAAATCTGCCGTGTGTTTACATTATACACGTAAAGTTTGAAGCAAATCGGGTAAAAACAAGAGGGTGATTTCAAAGCATTTTGAAAGTGACACACTTCCTGCTGCCAGTTGGTGGCGCTATAACTTTGACTCACAATAGTCACATCCATGTGATCGGCCTCTTACAACGAACACACTGCTGAAGTTTCATCAAGATCTGTTAATTTATGCAGAAGTTATAACACACTTCCTGTCTCACTTTTCTCGCCATAAATTTGTTTCCTCGCCACGGCCAAACCGTTCGAGATATCAAAAATCCGCTGGCAATTTTTCATCCTCAATGTCTTGACTTCATGCTGACTGAGATTCGTGGCGATTAAATGATTTCTCTAGGAGGAGTATTTCAAATTCCATTGTATACGTTTTCCAAACAACCCTAAATAGCCGACTTCCTGTTGGGCTGAGGTAAAAAGTAAGAGCATGAAGTATATATGAAACGATGAGATCTATATGTGTACCGACTTTCATATTATTACATGCAAGTGTGTTTGATTTATGGACCAAGGTTTCGGACCCCGTTCCAGGGGGCGCTGTTAAGCCCCCCTGCCACGCCCGGGTACCATCTTCAGCCCAGCCCTGATGGCCGCGGGTTCTGACCCGTGTGCAAAGTTTCAAGAGTTTTAGAGCACGTTAAGGCCCCCAAAAGTGCCCGAATAGTCGATAAAATAATAATAATAATTAAAGCTGCAAGCAGCGATGACGGGCCCAAGCCGGTGGCACCGCAACCCTGGTGCCTTTAGTTACCGGGCTCATTTCCACTTGGTGGCTTTCGGAAAACAAAGGATGATGGACACAGCAACAACTCAAAAATATAGCTGCAAGCAGCAATGCGATTCCTCCTCAAAATGGCAAATCATTTAAAATTGATCAATAGAGGGTTGGGGTTAAACCCTCCCAATGAAAAAATCCAAAAAACATGTCTTTCTGTCTGAATCCTAAACTAAACATTTTCAGTGTACAGGAAAATCCATCATGCCGGACCTTATGGATCCTGTAGGGTTTTTTGTTTACAATGAGAAATGAGGTATGTTCACCAGGTTTCGGAAAAACTAAATAAATGGGGTGGAAATACAATCACTTTGAAAAATTGACATTTGGGCATGGCCTGTACCGCCCCCTAAGGGCGAATGTGAGCCATTCTTGGTTTGTAGGTTCCTGTTGGCCTGTAGTATTAATGTACCAAATTAGAAAGTATTTGACAAAAAAATGTGCAATTTGGGAATGTCCTTTAGCACCCCCTAAGGGCAAATGTGAGACATTCTTGGTTTGTGGATTTCTGTTGGCCTGTAGTGTCAATATACCAAATTAGAAAATTTTTGACCATAAAATGGGAATTTTGGGCATAGCCTGTAGCGCCCCCTAATGGCGAATATGGGCAATTCTTTGTTTGTGGGTTCCTGTTGGCCTGTAGTATCAATGTACCAAATTAGAACATTTTTGACCAGCAAATGGGAATTTAGGGCGTGGCCTGTAGCGCCCCATAAGGGCGAATGTGGGCCACTCTTGGTTTGTGAATTCCTGTTGGCCTGTAGTATCAATATACAACATTAGAACATTTTTGACCAGAAAATGGGAATTTTGGGCATGGCCTGTAGCGCCCCCTAAGGGCGAATGTGGGATATTCTTTACGCAGTACTTCAGAGTGATGTCATCTTGAAGTATATATATATAGGTCTATTTCTAACCCACACCTATAATATCACTTCTGAAGGCATGGATTTAACCACTGGAGTGGTATGGATTACTTTTATGCTGCATTTATTTGATTTTTGTAGCTTCTGAGTTCTGATCACCATTCAAGTCATTGAAAGGTCCAACAGGGTTGAGATAATCTTCTAAAAAGCTTAATTTGTGTTCACTAGAAGAAAGAAAACAATACACATCTGGGATGCAATGAGGGTGAGTATACGATGAGAGAAATTTATTTTTGGGGTGAAAACCATTTGTAGGCCTACTTTTTATTTACTTGGAAAATTGTTACTGTCTCTTTAAGAGGATTTTAAACGCATTTCATTCAAGGCACAGTCTGTGCGGCTTGTTTTAGTGAGTTTAATCTTTTGAGAACTGTGAAGTCTCATTATTTTCGTGCTGTTACATCTGTATTCATTTCAGAGATTACTTGATTGAGATTGTGAAACTACATACAACCGACAAACCTCCATGAAGATGCGAGTAAAAATGAGATGCCTCGCGCTGTCAGACACAACGCTGATAATCATTCTCGGAAGTGTTGATACTAGATTTAGATTCGCGATTTCTTCATCAACTGTTTATGTTCACTTGGGACAAAACAGACAATATATCATGTAATTTGACATTTTGTAGTATGAAATTGTCCGTTCAAACGCAAGAAGAAGCGAATGCGATCTCTCATCGGGGCTCGTGCGTTAGACGCGACGCATCTCGCGGTTTCACACAAAACTGCTCACAAACATTTATTTGAGTTGTTTTGTCATTTTTTTCCAGAAATAACTAGCAATACTCCTACAAATAAATGCTTCGTCACTAAAACGTTTTGACTTTCTATAGAAAATATAGACAACACACGTTCTTACCTTGCAAAAATCGCCTCAGTATTTAATTTGAAGCAGTAAATCCAACACTGGAGTAAATCTCTCGTGATATCACCTTTCCATTGAAATGAAGGAAGACGGTGATGACGATACAGTTATTATTCTTGCCCAGTAACCCCTTAACCAATCACATGTGCCTTTAGCTTGTATTGTCATGAGTATCTGGGCAGACTTCAGAAATAAAATCGGTGATCGGACGACGATGACACTGAGACAGGAACCATGGGAATAATTGTTCCCAAATTTGAACGCTCTGGCTGTAAATGGTTAAAGGTTGTTAAAAATTGTATCCTCCACTCAGTTGATGTATATATTGAGTGGGGACACATTGTTTGCCTTTTTTCTGGGATTCGACTGCAAAAGAGCTCAAGCAACTGTTGAACTCAGTCCCTGCCCATTCTGGACTCAGACCTGTTGTAAATCATTGAACAATGAGGCTTGGATGCCATCTATTGGACATTTCTTGTAATTGCCACTCAGAGAATGAACAGACAGTGGATTAAACTTTAGTTTTTTAGGCTTTAGTTCTTTGTTGTATTCACCTGCTACGGCGGGTGTAACATTTTTCTGTCAACTCTGCATACAGGTGAAACTCGAAAAATTAGAATATCGTGCAAAAGTTAATGTAACCCATACTATGTTGAACACAAGAGGGCAGTATAGCCCTATGTATTACTTCACAAGCACCCCCTCCCTTCCTACTCCTCACACACAAAGTCTTAGAGAGTGACTTGCAAAATTCTGACATTTTCTCCACATTCAAACCAAAATATCTGACTTTCTGTTGGTCGGAGCTAATGACTGTAAATTAGAAAGTTGTCCGGCTTGAGGAGAACTATATCAATACCAATTTTTGTACCTGTAGATGAAACTAACCCCCCACTTTTTTGTCAAAAGGTGGCGCTACTGAGCCCCTCACCACACCCATTTCTGAAACTTTGCACATGTCTACTGGCTAATAAATGTGACGTCTCTGTCGAGTTTCATGCAATTTCAAGTATGTTAAGAGTCTCAAAAGCATCAATAAAGAAAAGTAAAGTTTGAAGTGTTGCCACGGCAACAGTATCTAAGATATCAATAATCCTTTCACAGGTCTAAATCTGCCGTGTGTTTACATTATACACGTAAAGTTTGAAGCAAATCGGGTAAAAACAAGAGGGTGATTTCAAAGCATTTTGAAAGTGACACACTTCCTGCTGCCAGTTGGTGGCGCTATAACTTTGACTCACAATAGTCACATCCATGTGATCGGCCTCTTACAACGAACACACTGCTGAAGTTTCATCAAGATCTGTTAATTTATGCAGAAGTTATAACACACTTCCTGTCTCACTTTTCTCGCCATAAATTTGTTTCCTCGCCACGGCCAAACCGTTCGAGATATCAAAAATCCGCTGGCAATTTTTCATCCTCAATGTCTTGACTTCATGCTGACTGAGATTCGTGGCGATTAAATGATTTCTCTAGGAGGAGTATTTCAAATTCCATTGTATACGTTTTCCAAACAACCCTAAATAGCCGACTTCCTGTTGGGCTGAGGTAAAAAGTAAGAGCATGAAGTATATATGAAACGATGAGATCTATATGTGTACCGACTTTCATATTATTACATGCAAGTGTGTTTGATTTATGGACCATGGTTTCGGACCCCGTTCCAGGGGGCGCTGCTGAAACCCCCTGCCACGCCCGGGTACCATCTTCAGCCCAGCCCTGATGGCCGCAGGTTCTGACCCGTGTGCAAAGTTTCAAGAGTTTTAGAGCATGTTAAGGCCCCCAAAAGTGCCCGAATAGTCGATAAAATAATAATAATAATAATAATAATAATAATAATAATAATAATAATAATCCTAAGGAAAACAATAGGGCCTTCGCCTTTTCAGGCTTGGGCCCTAATAATCCTAAGGAAAACAATAGGGCCTTCGCCTTTTCAGGCTTGGGCCCTAATAATAATTAAAGCTGCAAGCAGCGATGACGGGCCCAAGCCGGTGGCACCGCAACCCTGGTGCCTTTAGTTACCGGGCTCATTTCCACTTGGTGGCTTTCGGAAAACAAAGGATGATGGACACAGCAACAACTCAAAAATATAGCTGCAAGCAGCAATGCGATTCCTCCTCAAAATGGCAAATCATTTAAAATTGATCAATAGAGGGTTGGGGTTAAACCCTCCCAATGAAAAAATCCAAAAAACATGTCTTTCTGTCTTAATCCTAAACTAAACATTTTCAGTGTACAGGAAAATCCATCATGTCGGACCTTATGGATCCTGTAGGGTTTTTTGTTTACAATGAGAAATGAGGTATGTTCACCAGGTTTCAGAAAAACTAAATAAATGTGTTGGAAATACAATCACTTTGAAAAAATGACATTTGGGAATGGCCTGTAGCGCCCCCTAAGGGTGAATGTGAGCCATTCTTGGTTTGTAGTTTCCTGTTGGCCTGTAGTATTAATGTACCAAATTGGAAAGTATTTGACAAAAAAATGTGCAATTTGGGAATGGCCTTTAGCGCCCCCTAAGGGCGAATGTGAGACATTCTTGGTTTGTGGATTTCTGTTGGCCTGTAGTGCCAATATACCAAATTAGAACATTTTTGACCATAAAATGGGAATTTTGGGCATAGCCTGTAGCGCCCCCTAATGCGAATATGGGCAATTCTTTGTTTGTGGGTTCCTGTTGGCCTGTAGTATCAATGTACCAAATTAGAACATTTTTGACCAGCAAATGGGAATTTTGGGCGTGGCCTGTAGCGCCCCCTAAGGGCGAATGTGGGCCATTCTTGGTTTGTGGATTCCTGTTGGCCTGTAGTATCAATCTACAAAATTAGAACATTTTTGACCAGAAAATGGGAATTTTGGGCATGGCCTTTAGCGCCCCCTAAGGGCGAATGTGGGCCATTCTTGGTTTGTGGATTCCTGTTGGCCTGTAGTATCAATATACAAAATTAGAACATTTTTGACCAGAAAATGGGAATTTGGTCATGGCCTGTAGCGCCCCCTAAGGGCGAATGCGGGATATTCTTTACGCAGTACTTCAGAGTGATGTCATCTTTAAGTATATATAGGTCTGTTTCTAACCCACACCTATAATATCACTTCTGAAGGCATGGATTAAACCACAGGAGTGGTATGGATTACTTTTATGCTGCATTTATGTGATTTTTGTAGCTTCTGAGTTCTGATCACCATTCAAGTCATTGAAAGGTCCAACAGGGTTGAGATAATCTTCTAAAAAGCTTAATTTGTGTTCACTAGAAGAAAGAAAATAATACACATCTGGGATGGAATGAGGGTGAGTATACGATGAGAGAAATTTATTTTTGGGGTGAAAACCATTTGTAGGCTACTTTTTATTTACTTGGAAAATTGTTACTGTCTCTTTAAGATGATTTTAAACGCATTTCATTCAAGCCGTCAAGCCGTCTGTGCGGCTTGTTTTATTGAGATATAATCTTTTGAGAACTGTGAAGTCTCATTATTTTCGTGCTGTTACATCTGTATTCATTTCAGAGATTAATTGATTGAGATTGTGAAACTACATACAACCGACAAACCTCCATGAAGATGCGAGTAAAAATGAGATGCCTCACGCTGTCAGGCACAACGCTGATAATCGTTCTCGGAAGTGTTGATACTAGATTTAGATTCGCGATATCTTCATCAACTGTTTATGTTCGCTTGAGACAAAACAGACAATATATCATGTATTTTGACATTTTGTTGTTATGAAATTGTCCGTTCAAACGCAAGAAGAAGCGAATGCGATCTCTCATCGGGGCTCGTGAGTTAGAAGTGACGCTGCTAGACGTGAGCAGGGAAGCGCATTTCACTGAATTTACGATGTTACACGTATAAACCTTCATCAACCCGTTAATCCAAAACGCAAATGCCGTTATTTTGCGTCTCTCGCTCCTGCTTGTGATTGAAAAAGCTGTCAAACGGGACAATTTGCAAGCGTGCAAGTTTGGATCGGTCTTTTCACGTTTTAATAATTTGCAGTGTTCGACATCTACGTTCAAATCGAGCGGTGCAATATGCAATTCATCCAAAATAATTACAAAGTTATTTTCGCTCTTGTTCTACATATTTTTTTCAAGCGTCAGCTGATGTTTCTACAGTATTAATTTTCCTGCGCCACCACGAACAGAGTTGGAAATAAAACACGCATCCGGGCATTCAGATGGGTTAAAAAAAACTGCTTAAAAAACATCTGAACAGCGTCTGCTCTCGGTCTCACATTAATTCAGGTGGATTTTTCACAAGCGACAAAATTGGCAAACAAAAGTGCTAGCTAATGTTTAATTAGCAAGTTTCACCGAAATGTATTAAAAATAGAGGCTAGCTGCCTGTCCGATGAACAAATAGAGTCACGTCATTTTTTTTCCAGAAATAACTAGCAATACTCCTGCAAATAAATGCTTCGTAACTAAAACGTTTTGACTTTCAATAGAAAATATAGACAACACATGTTCTTACCTTGCAAAAATCGCCTCAGTATTTAATTTGAAGCAGTAAATCCAACACTGGAGTAAATCTCTCGTGATATCACCTTCCCATTGAAATGAAGGAAGACGGTGATGACGAAACAGTTATTATTCTTGCCCAGGAACCCTTAACCAATCACATGTGCCATTAGCTTGTATTGTCATGAGTATCTGGGCAGATTTCAGAAATAAAATCCCCTTAACCAATCACATGTGTCTTTAGCTTGTATTGTCATGAGTATCTGGGCAGATTTCAGAAATGAAATCGGTGATTGGACGACGATGAAACTGAGACAGGAACCATGGGAATAATTGTTCCCAAATTTGAACGCTCTGGCTGTAAATGGTTAAAGGTTGTTAAAAATTGCATCCGCCACTCAGTTGATGTATATATTGAGTGGGGACACATTGTTTGCTTTTTTTCTGGGATTCGACTGCAAAAGAGCTCAAGCAACTGTTGAACTCAGTCCCTGCCCATTCTGGACTCAGACCTGTTGTAAATCATTGAACAATGAGGCTTGGATGCCATCTATTGGACATTTCTTGTAATTGCCACTCAGAGAATGAACAGACAGTGGATTAAACTTTAGTTTTTTAGGCTTTAATTCTTTGTTGTATTCACCTGCTACGGCGTGTGTAACATTTTTCTGTCAACTCTGCATACAGGTGAAACTCGAAAAATTACAATATCGTGCAAAAGTTAATGTAACCCATACTATGTTGAACACAAGAGGGCAGTATAGCCCTATGTATTACTTCACAAGACCCCCTCCCTTCCTACTCCTCACACAGAGTCTCAAGAGAGTGACTTGCAAATTCTGACATTTTCTCCACATTCAAACCAAAATATCTGACATTCTGTGTGTTGGAGCTAATGACTGTAAATTAGAAAGTTGTCAGGCTTGAGGAGAACTATATCAATACCAATTTTTGTACCTGCAGATGAAACTAACCCCCCACTTTTTTGTCAAAAGGTGGCGCTACTGAGCCCCTCACCACACCCATTTCTGAAACTTTGCACATGTCTACTGGCTAATAAATGTGACGTCTCTGTCGAGTTTCATGCAATTTCAAGTATGTTAAGAGTCTCAAAAGCATCAATAAAGAAAAGTAAAGTTTGAAGCGTTGCCACGGCAACAGTATCTAAGATATCAATAATCCTTTCACAGGTCTAAATCTGCCGTGTGTTTACATTATACACGTAAAGTTTGAAGCAAATCGGGTAAAAACAAGAGGGTGATTTCAAAGCATTTTGAAAGTGACACACTTCCTGCTGCCAGTTGGTGGCGCTATAACTTTGACTCACAATAGTCACATCCATGTGATCGGCCTCTTACAACGAACACACTGCTGAAGTTTCATCAAGATCTGTTAATTTATGCAGAAGTTATAACACACTTCCTGTCTCACTTTTCTCGCCATAAATTTGTTTCCTCGCCACGGCCAAACCGTTCGAGATATCAAAAATCCGCTGGCAATTTTTCATCCTCAATGTCTTGACTTCATGCTGACTGAGATTCGTGGCGATTAAATGATTTCTCTAGGAGGAGTATTTCAAATTCCATTGTATACGTTTTCCAAACAACCCTAAATAGCCGACTTCCTGTTGGGCTGAGGTAAAAAGTAAGAGCATGAAGTATATACAAGTATATGAAACGATGAGATCTATATGTGAGCATGAAGTATATACAAGTATATGAAACGATGAGATCTATATGTGTACCGACTTTCATATTATTACATGCAAGTGTGTTTGATTTATGGACCAAGGTTTCGGACCCCGTTCCAGGGGGCGCTGTTAAGCCCCCCTGCCACGCCCGGGTACCATCTTCAGCCCAGCCCTGATGGCCGCGGGTTCTGACCCGTGTGCAAAGTTTCAAGAGTTTTAGAGCACGTTAAGGCCCCCAAAAGTGCCCGAATAGTCGATAAAATAATAATAATAATAATAATAATTAAAGCTGCAAGCAGCGATGACGGGCCCAAGCCGGTGGCACCGCAACCCTGGTGCCTTTAGTTACCGGGCTCATTTCCACTTGGTGGCTTTCGGAAAACAAAGGATGATGGACACAGCAACAACTCAAAAATATAGCTGCAAGCAGCAATGCGATTCCTCCTCAAAATGGCAAATCATTTAAAATTGATCAATAGAGGGTTGGGGTTAAACCCTCCCAATGAAAAAATCCAAAAAACATGTCTTTCTGTCTGAATCCTAAACTAAACATTTTCAGTGTACAGGAAAATCCATCATGCCGGACCTTATGGATCCTGTAGGGTTTTTTGTTTACAATGAGAAATGAGGTATGTTCACCAGGTTTCAGAAAACTAAATAAATGGGGTGGAAATACAATCACTTTAAAAAAATGACATTTGGGCATGGCATGTAGCGCCCCCTAAGGGCGAATGTGAGCCATTCTTGGTTTGTAGGTTCCTGTTGGCCTGTAGTATTAATGTACCAAATTAGAAAGTATTTGACAAAAAAATGTGCAATTTGGGAATGGCCTTTAGCGCCCCCTAAGGGCGAATGTGAGACATTCTTGGTTTGTGGATTTCTGTTGGCCTGTAGTGTCAATATACCAAATTAGAACATTTTTGACCATAAAATGGGAATTTTGGGCATAGCCTGTAGCGCCCCCTAATGGCGAATATGGGCAATTCTTTGTTTGTGGGTTCCTGTTGGCCTGTAGTATCAATGTACCAAATTAGAACATTTTTGACCAGCAAATGGGAATTTAGGGCGTGGCCTGTAGCGCCCCATAAGGGCGAATGTGGGCCACTCTTGGTTTGTGAATTCCTGTTGGCCTGTAGTATCAATATACAACATTAGAACATTTTTGACCAGAAAATGGGAATTTTGGGCATGGCCTGTAGCGCCCCCTAAGGGCGAATGTGGGATATTCTTTACGCAGTACTTCAGAGTGATGTCATCTTTAAGTATATATGTATAGGTCTATTTCTAACCCACACCTATAATATCACTTCTGAAGGCATGGATTTAACCACTGGAGTGGTATGGATTACTTTTATGCTGCATTTATTTGATTTTTGTAGCTTCTGAGTTCTGATCACCATTCAAGTCATTGAAAGGTCCAACAGGGTTGAGATAATCTTCTAAAAAGCTTAATTTGTGTTCACTAGAAGAAAGAAAACAATACACATCTGGGATGCAATGAGGGTGAGTATACGATGAGAGAAATTTATTTTTGGGGTGAAAACCATTTGTAGGCCTACTTTTTATTTACTTGGAAAATTGTTACTGTCTCTTTAAGAGGATTTTAAACGCATTTCATTCAAGGCACACTCTGTGCGGCTTGTTTTAGTGAGTTTAATCTTTTGAGAACTGTGAAGTCTCATTATTTTCGTGCTGTTACATCTGTATTCATTTCAGAGATTACTTGATTGAGATTGTGAAACTACATACAACCGACAAACCTCCATGAAGATGCGAGTAAAAATGAGATGCGCTGTCAGGCACAACGCTGATAATCATTCTCGGAAGTGTTGATACTAGATTTCGATTCGCGATTTCTTCATCAACTGTTTATGTTCACTTGGGACAAAACAGACAATATATCATGTAATTTGACATTTTGTAGTATGAAATTGTCCGTTCAAACGCAAGAAGAAGCGAATGCGATCTCTCATCGGGGCTCGTGCGTTAGACGCGACGCATCTCGCGGTTTCACACAAAACTGCTCACAAACATTTATTTGAGTTATTTTGTCATTTTTTTCCAGAAATAACTAGCAATACTCCTACAAATAAATGCTTCGTAACTAAAACGTTTTGACTTTCTATAGAAAATATAGACAACACACGTTCTTACCTTGCAAAAATCGCCTCAGTATTTAATTTGAAGCAGTAAATCCAACACTGGAGTAAATCTCTCGTGATATCACCTTTCCATTGAAATGAAGGAAGACGGTGATGACGATACAGTTATTATTCTTGCCCAGTAACCCCTTAACCAATCACATGTGCCTTTAGCTTGTATTGTCATGAGTATCTGGGCAGACTTCAGAAATAAAATCGGTGATCGGACGACGATGACACTGAGACAGGAACCATGGGAATAATTGTTCCCAAATTTGAACGCTCTGGCTGTAAATGGTTAAAGGTTGTTAAAAATTGTATCCTCCACTCAGTTGATGTATATATTGAGTGGGGACACATTGTTTGCCTTTTTTCTGGGATTCGACTGCAAAAGAGCTCAAGCAACTGTTGAACTCAGTCCCTGCCCATTCTGGACTCAGACCTGTTGTAAATCATTGAACAATGAGGCTTGGATGCCATCTATTGGACATTTCTTGTAATTGCCACTCAGAGAATGAACAGACAGTGGATTAAACTTTAGTTTTTTAGGCTTTAGTTCTTTGTTGTATTCACCTGCTACGGCGTGTGTAACATTTTTCTGTCAACTCTGCATACAGGTGAAACTCGAAAAATTAGAATATCGTGCAAAAGTTAATGTAACCCATACTATGTTGAACACAAGAGGGCAGTATAGCCCTATGTATTACTTCACAAGACCCCCTCCCTTCCTACTCCTCACACACAAAGTCTTAGAGAGTGACTTGCAAAATTCTGACATTTTCTCCACATTCAAACCAAAATATCTGACTTTCTGTTGGTCGGAGCTAATGACTGTAAATTAGAAAGTTGTCCGGCTTGAGGAGAACTATATCAATACCAATTTTTGTACCTGTAGATGAAACTAACCCCCCACTTTTTTTGTCAAAAGGTGGCGCTACTGAGCCCCTCACCACACCCATTTCTGAAACTTTGCACATGTCTACTGGCTAATAAATGTGACGTCTCTGTCGAGTTTCATGCAATTTCAAGTATGTTAAGAGTCTCAAAAGCATCAATAAAGAAAAGTAAAGTTTGAAGTGTTGCCACGGCAACAGTATCTAAGATATCAATAATCCTTTCACAGGTCTAAATCTGCCGTGTGTTTACATTATACACGTAAAGTTTGAAGCAAATCGGGTAAAAACAAGAGGGTGATTTCAAAGCATTTTGAAAGTGACACACTTCCTGCTGCCAGTTGGTGGCGCTATAACTTTGACTCACAATAGTCACATCCATGTGATCGGCCTCTTACAACGAACACACTGCTGAAGTTTCATCAAGATCTGTTAATTTATGCAGAAGTTATAACACACTTCCTGTCTCACTTTTCTCGCCATAAATTTGTTTCCTCGCCACGGCCAAACCGTTCGAGATATCAAAAATCCGCTGGCAATTTTTCATCCTCAATGTCTTGACTTCATGCTGACTGAGATTCGTGGCGATTAAATGATTTCTCTAGGAGGAGTATTTCAAATTCCATTGTATACGTTTTCCAAACAACCCTAAATAGCCGACTTCCTGTTGGGCTGAGGTAAAAAGTAAGAGCATGAAGTATATATGAAACGATGAGATCTATATGTGTACCGACTTTCATATTATTACATGCAAGTGTGTTTGATTTATGGACCAAGGTTTCGGACCCCGTTCCAGGGGGCGCTGCTGAGCCCCCCTGCCACGCCCGGGTACCATCTTCAGCCCAGCCCTGATGGCCGCAGGTTCTGACCCGTGTGCAAAGTTTCAAGAGTTTTAGAGCATGTTAAGGCCCCCAAAAGTGCCCGAATAGTCGATAAAATAATAATAATAATAATAATAATAATAATAATAATCCTAAGGAAAACAATAGGGCCTTCGCCTTTTCAGGCTTGGGCCCTAATTAAAGCTGCAAGCAGCGATGACGGGCCCAAGCCGGTGGCACCGCAACCCTGGTGCCTTTAGTTACCGGGCTCATTTCCACTTGGTGGCTTTCGGAAAACAAAGGATGATGGACACAGCAACAACTCAAAAATATAGCTGCAAGCAGCAATGCGATTCCTCCTCAAAATGGCAAATCATTTAAAATTGATCAATAGAGGGTTGGGGTTAAACCCTCCCAATGAAAAAATCCAAAAAACATGTCTTTCTGTCTGAATCCTAAACTAAACATTTTCAGTGTACAGGAAAATCCATCATGCCGGACCTTATGGATCCTGGAGGGTTTTTTGTTTACAATGAGAAATGAGGTATGTTCACCAGGTTTCAGAAAAACTAAATAAATGGGGTGGAAATACAATCACTTTGAAAAATTGACATTTGGGCATGGCCTGTACCGCCCCCTAAGGGCGAATGTGAGCCATTCTTGGTTTGTAGGTTCCTGTTGGCCTGTAGTATTAATGTACCAAATTAGAAAGTATTTGACAAAAAAATGTGCAATTTGGGAATGGCCTTTAGCACCCCCTAAGGGCAAATGTGAGACATTCTTGGTTTGTGGATTTCTGTTGGCCTGTAGTGTCAATATACCAAATTAGAAAATTTTTGACCATAAAATGGGAATTTTGGGCATAGCCTGTAGCGCCCCCTAATGGCGAATATGGGCAATTCTTTGTTTGTGGGTTCCTGTTGGCCTGTAGTATCAATGTACCAAATTAGAACATTTTTGACCAGCAAATGGGAATTTAGGGCGTGGCCTGTAGCGCCCCATAAGGGCGAATGTGGGCCACTCTTGGTTTGTGAATTCCTGTTGGCCTGTAGTATCAATATACAACATTAGAACATTTTTGACCAGAAAATGGGAATTTTGGGCATGGCCTGTAGCGCCCCCTAAGGGCGAATGTGGGATATTCTTTACGCAGTACTTCAGAGTGATGTCATCTTGAAGTATATATATATAGGTCTATTTCTAACCCACACCTATAATATCACTTCTGAAGGCATGGATTTAACCACTGGAGTGGTATGGATTACTTTTATGCTGCATTTATTTGATTTTTGTAGCTTCTGAGTTCTGATCACCATTCAAGTCATTGAAAGGTCCAACAGGGTTGAGATAATCTTCTAAAAAGCTTAATTTGTGTTCACTAGAAGAAAGAAAACAATACACATCTGGGATGCAATGAGGGTGAGTATACGATGAGAGAAATTTATTTTTGGGGTGAAAACCATTTGTAGGCCTACTTTTTATTTACTTGGAAAATTGGTACTGTCTCTTTAAGAGGATTTTAAACGCATTTCATTCAAGGCACAGTCTGTGCGGCTTGTTTTAGTGAGTTTAATCTTTTGAGAACTGTGAAGTCTCATTATTTTCGTGCTGTTACATCTGTATTCATTTCAGAGATTACTTGATTGAGATTGTGAAACTACATACAACCGACAAACCTCCATGAAGATGCGAGTAAAAATGAGATGCCTCGCGCTGTCAGACACAACGCTGATAATCATTCTCGGAAGTGTTGATACTAGATTTCGATTCGCGATTTCTTCATCAACTGTTTATGTTCACTTGGGACAAAACAGACAATATATCATGTAATTTGACATTTTGTAGTATGAAATTGTCCGTTCAAACGCAAGAAGAAGCGAATGCGATCTCTCATCGGGGCTCGTGCGTTAGACGCGACGCATCTCGCGGTTTCACACAAAACTGCTCACAAACATTTATTTGAGTTGTTTTGTCATTTTTTTCCAAAAATAACTAGCAATACTCCTACAAATAAATGCTTCGTAACTAAAACGTTTTGACTTTCTATAGAAAATATAGACAACACACGTTCTTACCTTGCAAAAATCGCCTCAGTATTTAATTTGAAGCAGTAAATCCAACACTGGAGTAAATCTCTCGTGATATCACCTTTCCATTGAAATGAAGGAAGACGGTGATGACGATACAGTTATTATTCTTGCCCAGTAACCCCTTAACCAATCACATGTGCCTTTAGCTTGTATTGTCATGAGTATCTGGGCAGACTTCAGAAATAAAATCGGTGATCGGACGACGATGACACTGAGACAGGAACCATGGGAATAATTGTTCCCAAATTTGAACGCTCTGGCTGTAAATGGTTAAAGGTTGTTAAAAATTGTATCCTCCACTCAGTTGATGTATATATTGAGTGGGGACACATTGTTTGCCTTTTTTTCTGGGATTCGACTGCAAAAGAGCTCAAGCAACTGTTGAACTCAGTCCCTGCCCATTCTGGACTCAGACCTGTTGTAAATCATTGAACAATGAGGCTTGGATGCCATCTATTGGACATTTCTTGTAATTGCCACTCAGAGAATGAACAGACAGTGGATTAAACTTTAGTTTTTTAGGCTTTAGTTCTTTGTTGTATTCACCTGCTACGGCGTGTGTAACATTTTTCTGTCAACTCTGCATACAGGTGAAACTCGAAAAATTAGAATATCGTGCAAAAGTTAATGTAACCCATACTATGTTGAACACAAGAGGGCAGTATAGCCCTATGTATTACTTCACAAGCCCCCCTCCCTTCCTACTCCTCACACACAAAGTCTTAGAGAGTGACTTGCAAAATTCTGACATTTTCTCCACATTCAAACCAAAATATCTGACTTTCTGTTGGTCGGAGCTAATGACTGTAAATTAGAAAGTTGTCCGGCTTGAGGAGAACTATATCAATACCAATTTTTGTACCTGTAGATGAAACTAACCCCCCACTTTTTTGTCAAAAGGTGGCGCTACTGAGCCCCTCACCACACCCATTTCTGAAACTTTGCACATGTCTACTGGCTAATAAATGTGACGTCTCTGTCGAGTTTCATGCAATTTCAAGTATGTTAAGAGTCTCAAAAGCATCAATAAAGAAAAGTAAAGTTTGAAGCGTTGTCACGGCAACAGTATCTAAGATATCAATAATCCTTTCACAGGTCTAAATCTGCCGTGTGTTTACATTATACACGTAAAGTTTGAAGCAAATCGGGTAAAAACAAGAGGGTGATTTCAAAGCATTTTGAAAGTGACACACTTCCTGCTGCCAGTTGGTGGCGCTATAACTTTGACTCACAATAGTCACATCCATGTGATCGGCCTCTTACAACGAACACACTGCTGAAGTTTCATCAAGATCTGTTAATTTATGCAGAAGTTATAACACACTTCCTGTCTCACTTTTCTCGCCATAAATTTGTTTCCTCGCCACGGCCAAACCGTTCGAGATATCAAAAATCCGCTGGCAATTTTTCATCCTCAATGTCTTGACTTCATGCTGACTGAGATTCGTGGCGATTAAATGATTTCTCTAGGAGGAGTATTTCAAATTCCATTGTATACGTTTTCCAAACAACCCTAAATAGCCGACTTCCTGTTGGGCTGAGGTAAAAAGTAAGAGCATGAAGTATATATGAAACGATGAGATCTATATGTGTACCGACTTTCATATTATTACATGCAAGTGTGTTTGATTTATGGACCAAGGTTTCGGACCCCGTTCCAGGGGGCGCTGCTGAGCCCCCCTGCCACGCCCGGGTACCATCTTCAGCCCAGCCCTGATGGCCGCAGGTTCTGACCCGTGTGCAAAGTTTCAAGAGTTTTAGAGCATGTTAAGGCCCCCAAAAGTGCCCGAATAGTCGATAAAATAATATTATTATTATTATTATTATTATTATTAATAATAATAATAATAATAATCCTAAGGAAAACAATAGGGCCTTCGCCTTTTCAGGCTTGGGCCCTAATAATAATAATAATAATAATAATAATAATAATTAAAGCTGCAAGCAGCGATGACGGGCCCAAGCCGGTGGCACCGCAACCCTGGTGCCTTTAGTTACCGGGCTCATTTCCACTTGGTGGCTTTCGGAAAACAAAGGATGATGGACACAGCAACAACTCAAAAATATAGCTGCAAGCAGCAATGCGATTCCTCCTCAAAATGGCAAATCATTTAAAATTGATCAATAGAGGGTTGGGGTTAAACCCTCCCAATGAAAAAATCCAAAAAACATGTCTTTCTGTCTGAATCCTAAACTAAACATTTTCAGTGTACAGGAAAATCCATCATGCCGGACCTTATGGATCCTGTAGGGTTTTTTGTTTACAATGAGAAATGAGGTATGTTCACCAGGTTTCAGAAAACTAAATAAATGGGGTGGAAATACAATCACTTTAAAAAAATGACATTTGGGCATGGCATGTAGCGCCCCCTAAGGGCGAATGTGAGCCATTCTTGGTTTGTAGGTTCCTGTTGGCCTGTAGTATTAATGTACCAAATTAGAAAGTATTTGACAAAAAAAATGTGCAATTTGGGAATGGCCTTTAGCGCCCCCTAAGGGCGAATGTGAGACATTCTTGGTTTGTGGATTTCTGTTGGCCTGTAGTGTCAATATACCAAATTAGAAAATTTTTGACCATAAAATGGGAATTTTGGGCATAGCCTGTAGCGCCCCCTAATGGCGAATATGGGCAATTCTTTGTTTGTGGGTTCCTGTTGGCCTGTAGTATCAATGTACCAAATTAGAACATTTTTGACCAGCAAATGGGAATTTAGGGCGTGGCCTGTAGCGCCCCATAAGGGCGAATGTGGGCCACTCTTGGTTTGTGAATTCCTGTTGGCCTGTAGTATCAATATACAACATTAGAACATTTTTGACCAGAAAATGGGAATTTTGGGCATGGCCTGTAGCGCCCCCTAAGGGCGAATGTGGGATATTCTTTACGCAGTACTTCAGAGTGATGTCATCTTGAAGTATATATATATAGGTCTATTTCTAACCCACACCTATAATATCACTTCTGAAGGCATGGATTTAACCACTGGAGTGGTATGGATTACTTTTATGCTGCATTTATTTGATTTTTGTAGCTTCTGAGTTCTGATCACCATTCAAGTCATTGAAAGGTCCAACAGGGTTGAGATAATCTTCTAAAAAGCTTAATTTGTGTTCACTAGAAGAAAGAAAACAATACACATCTGGGATGCAATGAGGGTGAGTATACGATGAGAGAAATTTATTTTTGGGGTGAAAACCATTTGTAGGCCTACTTTTTATTTACTTGGAAAATTGTTACTGTCTCTTTAAGAGGATTTTAAACGCATTTCATTCAAGGCACACTCTGTGCGGCTTGTTTTAGTGAGTTTAATCTTTTGAGAACTGTGAAGTCTCATTATTTTCGTGCTGTTACATCTGTATTCATTTCAGAGATTACTTGATTGAGATTGTGAAACTACATACAACCGACAAACCTCCATGAAGATGCGAGTAAAAATGAGATGCCTCGCGCTGTCAGGCACAACGCTGATAATCATTCTCGGAAGTGTTGATACTAGATTTCGATTCGCGATTTCTTCATCAACTGTTTATGTTCACTTGGGACAAAACAGACAATATATCATGTAATTTGACATTTTGTAGTATGAAATTGTCCGTTCAAACGCAAGAAGAAGCGAATGCGATCTCTCATCGGGGCTCGTGCGTTAGACGCGACGCATCTCGCGGTTTCACACAAAACTGCTCACAAACATTTATTTGAGTTGTTTTGTCATTTTTTTCCAGAAATAACTAGCAATACTCCTACAAATAAATGCTTCGTAACTAAAACGTTTTGACTTTCTATAGAAAATATAGACAACACACGTTCTTACCTTGCAAAAATCGCCTCAGTATTTAATTTGAAGCAGTAAATCCAACACTGGAGTAAATCTCTCGTGATATCACCTTTCCATTGAAATGAAGGAAGACGGTGATGACGATACAGTTATTATTCTTGCCCAGTAACCCCTTAACCAATCACATGTGCCTTTAGCTTGTATTGTCATGAGTATCTGGGCAGACTTCAGAAATAAAATCGGTGATCGGACGACGATGACACTGAGACAGGAACCATGGGAATAATTGTTCCCAAATTTGAACGCTCTGGCTGTAAATGGTTAAAGGTTGTTAAAAATTGTATCCTCCACTCAGTTGATGTATATATTGAGTGGGGACACATTGTTTGCCTTTTTTCTGGGATTCGACTGCAAAAGAGCTCAAGCAACTGTTGAACTCAGTCCCTGCCCATTCTGGACTCAGACCTGTTGTAAATCATTGAACAATGAGGCTTGGATGCCATCTATTGGACATTTCTTGTAATTGCCACTCAGAGAATGAACAGACAGTGGATTAAACTTTAGTTTTTTAGGCTTTAGTTCTTTGTTGTATTCACCTGCTACAGCGTGTGTAACATTTTTCTGTCAACTCTGCATACAGGTGAAACTCGAAAAATTAGAATATCGTGCAAAAGTTAATGTAACCCATACTATGTTGAACACAAGAGGGCAGTATAGCCCTATGTATTACTTCACAAGCCCCCCTCCCTTCCTACTCCTCACACACAAAGTCTTAGAGAGTGACTTGCAAAATTCTGACATTTTCTCCACATTCAAACCAAAATATCTGACTTTCTGTTGGTCGGAGCTAATGACTGTAAATTAGAAAGTTGTCCGGCTTGAGGAGAACTATATCAATACCAATTTTTGTACCTGTAGATGAAACTAACCCCCCACTTTTTTGTCAAAAGGTGGCGCTACTGAGCCCCTCACCACACCCATTTCTGAAACTTTGCACATGTCTACTGGCTAATAAATGTGACGTCTCTGTCGAGTTTCATGCAATTTCAAGTATGTTAAGAGTCTCAAAAGCATCAATAAAGAAAAGTAAAGTTTGAAGTGTTGCCACGGCAACAGTATCTAAGATATCAATAATCCTTTCACAGGTCTAAATCTGCCGTGTGTTTACATTATACACGTAAAGTTTGAAGCAAATCGGGTAAAAACAAGAGGGTGATTTCAAAGCATTTTGAAAGTGACACACTTCCTGCTGCCAGTTGGTGGCGCTATAACTTTGACTCACAATAGTCACATCCATGTGATCGGCCTCTTACAACGAACACACTGCTGAAGTTTCATCAAGATCTGTTAATTTATGCAGAAGTTATAACACACTTCCTGTCTCACTTTTCTCGCCATAAATTTGTTTCCTCGCCACGGCCAAACCGTTCGAGATATCAAAAATCCGCTGGCAATTTTTCATCCTCAATGTCTTGACTTCATGCTGACTGAGATTCGTGGCGATTAAATGATTTCTCTAGGAGGAGTATTTCAAATTCCATTGTATACGTTTTCCAAACAACCCTAAATAGCCGACTTCCTGTTGGGCTGAGGTAAAAAGTAAGAGCATGAAGTATATATGAAACGATGAGATCTATATGTGTACCGACTTTCATATTATTACATGCAAGTGTGTTTGATTTATGGACCAAGGTTTCGGACCCCGTTCCAGGGGGCGCTGCTGAGCCCCCCTGCCACGCCCGGGTACCATCTTCAGCCCAGCCCTGATGGCCGCAGGTTCTGACCCGTGTGCAAAGTTTCAAGAGTTTTAGAGCATGTTAAGGCCCCCAAAAGTGCCCGAATAGTCGATAAAATAATAATAATAATAATAATAATAATAATAATAATAATAATAATAATAATAATCCTAAGGAAAACAATAGGGCCTTCGCCTTTTCAGGCTTGGGCCCTAATTAAAGCTGCAAGCAGCGATGACGGGCCCAAGCCGGTGGCACCGCAACCCTGGTGCCTTTAGTTACCGGGCTCATTTCCACTTGGTGGCTTTCGGAAAACAAAGGATGATGGACACAGCAACAACTCAAAAATATAGCTGCAAGCAGCAATGCGATTCCTCCTCAAAATGGCAAATCATTTAAAATTGATCAATAGAGGGTTGGGGTTAAACCCTCCCAATGAAAAAATCCAAAAAACATGTCTTTCTGTCTGAATCCTAAACTAAACATTTTCAGTGAACAGGAAAATCCATCATGCCGGACCTTATGGATCCTGTAGGGTTTTTTGTTTACAATGAGAAATGAGGTATGTTCACCAGGTTTCAGAAAACTAAATAAATGGGGTGGAAATACAATCACTTTAAAAAAATGACATTTGGGCATGGCATGTAGCGCCCCCTAAGGGCGAATGTGAGCCATTCTTGGTTTGTAGGTTCCTGTTGGCCTGTAGTATTAATGTACCAAATTAGAAAGTATTTGACAAAAAAATGTGCAATTTGGGAATGGCCTTTAGCGCCCCCTAAGGGCGAATGTGAGACATTCTTGGTTTGTGGATTTCTGTTGGCCTGTAGTGTCAATATACCAAATTAGAAAATTTTTGACCATAAAATGGGAATTTTGGGCATAGCCTGTAGCGCCCCCTAATGGCGAATATGGGCAATTCTTTGTTTGTGGGTTCCTGTTGGCCTGTAGTATCAATGTACAAAATTAGAACATTTTTGACCAGCAAATGGGAATTTAGGGCGTGGCCTGTAGCGCCCCATAAGGGCGAATGTGGGCCACTCTTGGTTTGTGAATTCCTGTTGGCCTGTAGTATCAATATACAACATTAGAACATTTTTGACCAGAAAATGGGAATTTTGGGCATGGCCTGTAGCGCCCCCTAAGGGCGAATGTGGGATATTCTTTACGCAGTACTTCAGAGTGATGTCATCTTTAAGTATATATATATAGGTCTATTTCTAACCCACACCTATAATATCACTTCTGAAGGCATGGATTTAACCACTGGAGTGGTATGGATTACTTTTATGCTGCATTTATTTGATTTTTGTAGCTTCTGAGTTCTGATCACCATTCAAGTCATTGAAAAGTCCAACAGGGTTGAGATAATCTTCTAAAAAGCTTAATTTGTGTTCACTAGAAGAAAGAAAACAATACACATCTGGGATGCAATGAGGGTGAGTATACGATGAGAGAAATTTATTTTTGGGGTGAAAACCATTTGTAGGCCTACTTTTTATTTACTTGGAAAATTGTTACTGTCTCTTTAAGAGGATTTTAAACGCATTTCATTCAAGGCACACTCTGTGCGGCTTGTTTTAGTGAGTTTAATCTTTTGAGAACTGTGAAGTCTCATTATTTTCGTGCTGTTACATCTGTATTCATTTCAGAGATTACTTGATTGAGATTGTGAAACTACATACAACCGACAAACCTCCATGAAGATGCGAGTAAAAATGAGATGCGCTGTCAGGCACAACGCTGATAATCATTCTCGGAAGTGTTGATACTAGATTTCGATTCGCGATTTCTTCATCAACTGTTTATGTTCACTTGGGACAAAACAGACAATATATCATGTAATTTGACATTTTGTAGTATGAAATTGTCCGTTCAAACGCAAGAAGAAGCGAATGCGATCTCTCATCGGGGCTCGTGCGTTAGACGCGACGCATCTCGCGGTTTCACACAAAACTGCTCACAAACATTTATTTGAGTTATTTTGTCATTTTTTTCCAGAAATAACTAGCAATACTCCTACAAATAAATGCTTCGTAACTAAAACGTTTTGACTTTCTATAGAAAATATAGACAACACACGTTCTTACCTTGCAAAAATCGCCTCAGTATTTAATTTGAAGCAGTAAATCCAACACTGGAGTAAATCTCTCGTGATATCACCTTTCCATTGAAATGAAGGAAGACGGTGATGACGATACAGTTATTATTCTTGCCCAGTAACCCCTTAACCAATCACATGTGCCTTTAGCTTGTATTGTCATGAGTATCTGGGCAGACTTCAGAAATAAAATCGGTGATCGGACGACGATGACACTGAGACAGGAACCATGGGAATAATTGTTCCCAAATTTGAACGCTCTGGCTGTAAATGGTTAAAGGTTGTTAAAAATTGTATCCTCCACTCAGTTGATGTATATATTGAGTGGGGACACATTGTTTGCCTTTTTTCTGGGATTCGACTGCAAAAGAGCTCAAGCAACTGTTGAACTCAGTCCCTGCCCATTCTGGACTCAGACCTGTTGTAAATCATTGAACAATGAGGCTTGGATGCCATCTATTGGACATTTCTTGTAATTGCCACTCAGAGAATGAACAGACAGTGGATTAAACTTTAGTTTTTTAGGCTTTAGTTCTTTGTTGTATTCACCTGCTACGGCGTGTGTAACATTTTTCTGTCAACTCTGCATACAGGTGAAACTCGAAAAATTAGAATATCGTGCAAAAGTTAATGTAACCCATACTATGTTGAACACAAGAGGGCAGTATAGCCCTATGTATTACTTCACAAGCCCCCCTCCCTTCCTACTCCTCACACACAAAGTCTTAGAGAGTGACTTGCAAAATTCTGACATTTTCTCCACATTCAAACCAAAATATCTGACTTTCTGTTGGTCGGAGCTAATGACTGTAAATTAGAAAGTTGTCCGGCTTGAGGAGAACTATATCAATACCAATTTTTGTACCTGTAGATGAAACTAACCCCCCACTTTTTTGTCAAAAGGTGGCGCTACTGAGCCCCTCACCACACCCATTTCTGAAACTTTGCACATGTCTACTGGCTAATAAATGTGACGTCTCTGTCGAGTTTCATGCAATTTCAAGTATGTTAAGAGTCTCAAAAGCATCAATAAAGAAAAGTAAAGTTTGAAGCGTTGCCACGGCAACAGTATCTAAGATATCAATAATCCTTTCACAGGTCTAAATCTGCCGTGTGTTTACATTATACACGTAAAGTTTGAAGCAAATCGGGTAAAAACAAGAGGGTGATTTCAAAGCATTTTGAAAGTGACACACTTCCTGCTGCCAGTTGGTGGCGCTATAACTTTGACTCACAATAGTCACATCCATGTGATCGGCCTCTTACAACGAACACACTGCTGAAGTTTCATCAAGATCTGTTAATTTATGCAGAAGTTATAACACACTTCCTGTCTCACTTTTCTCGCCATAAATTTGTTTCCTCGCCACGGCCAAACCGTTCGAGATATCAAAAATCCGCTGGCAATTTTTCATCCTCAATGTCTTGACTTCATGCTGACTGAGATTCGTGGCGATTAAATGATTTCTCTAGGAGGAGTATTTCAAATTCCATTGTATACGTTTTCCAAACAACCCTAAATAGCCGACTTCCTGTTGGGCTGAGGTAAAAAGTAAGAGCATGAAGTATATATGAAACGATGAGATCTATATGTGTACCGACTTTCATATTATTACATGCAAGTGTGTTTGATTTATGGACCAAGGTTTCGGACCCCGTTCCAGGGGGCGCTGCTGAGCCCCCCTGCCACGCCCGGGTACCATCTTCAGCCCAGCCCTGATGGCCGCAGGTTCTGACCCGTGTGCAAAGTTTCAAGAGTTTTAGAGCATGTTAAGGCCCCCAAAAGTGCCCGAATAGTCGATAAAATAATAATAATAATAATAATAATAATAATAATAATAATAATAATAATCCTAAGGAAAACAATAGGGCCTTCGCCTTTTCAGGCTTGGGCCCTAATTAAAGCTGCAAGCAGCGATGACGGGCCCAAGCCGGTGGCACCGCAACCCTGGTGCCTTTAGTTACCGGGCTCATTTCCACTTGGTGGCTTTCGGAAAACAAAGGATGATAGACACAGCAACAACTCAAAAATATAGCTGCAAGCAGCAATGCGATTCCTCCTCAAAATGGCAAATCATTTAAAATTGATCAATAGAGGGTTGGGGTTAAACCCTCCCAATGAAAAAATCCAAAAAACATGTCTTTCTGTCTGAATCCTAAACTAAACATTTTCAGTGTACAGGAAAATCCATCATGCCGGACCTTATGGATCCTGTAGGGTTTTTTGTTTACAATGAGAAATGAGGTATGTTCACCAGGTTTCAGAAAACTAAATAAATGGGGTGGAAATACAATCACTTTAAAAAAATGACATTTGGGCATGGCATGTAGCGCCCCCTAAGGGCGAATGTGAGCCATTCTTGGTTTGTAGGTTCCTGTTGGCCTGTAGTATTAATGTACCAAATTAGAAAGTATTTGACAAAAAAATGTGCAATTTGGGAATGGCCTTTAGCGCCCCCTAAGGGCGAATGTGAGACATTCTTGGTTTGTGGATTTCTGTTGGCCTGTAGTGTCAATATACCAAATTAGAAAATTTTTGACCATAAAATGGGAATTTTGGGCATAGCCTGTAGCGCCCCCTAATGGCGAATATGGGCAATTCTTTGTTTGTGGGTTCCTGTTGGCCTGTAGTATCAATGTACCAAATTAGAACATTTTTGACCAGCAAATGGGAATTTAGGGCGTGGCCTGTAGCGCCCCATAAGGGCGAATGTGGGCCACTCTTGGTTTGTGAATTCCTGTTGGCCTGTAGTATCAATATACAACATTAGAACATTTTTGACCAGAAAATGGGAATTTTGGGCATGGCCTGTAGCGCCCCCTAAGGGCGAATGTGGGATATTCTTTACGCAGTACTTCAGAGTGATGTCATCTTGAAGTATATATATATAGGTCTATTTCTAACCCACACCTATAATATCACTTCTGAAGGCATGGATTTAACCACTGGAGTGGTATGGATTACTTTTATGCTGCATTTATTTGATTTTTGTAGCTTCTGAGTTCTGATCACCATTCAAGTCATTGAAAGGTCCAACAGGGTTGAGATAATCTTCTAAAAAGCTTAATTTGTGTTCACTAGAAGAAAGAAAACAATACACATCTGGGATGCAATGAGGGTGAGTATACGATGAGAGAAATTTATTTTTGGGGTGAAAACCATTTGTAGGCCTACTTTTTATTTACTTGGAAAATTGTTACTGTCTCTTTAAGAGGATTTTAAACGCATTTCATTCAAGGCACACTCTGTGCGGCTTGTTTTAGTGAGTTTAATCTTTTGAGAACTGTGAAGTCTCATTATTTTCGTGCTGTTACATCTGTATTCATTTCAGAGATTACTTGATTGAGATTGTGAAACTACATACAACCGACAAACCTCCATGAAGATGCGAGTAAAAATGAGATGCGCTGTCAGGCACAACGCTGATAATCATTCTCGGAAGTGTTGATACTAGATTTCGATTCGCGATTTCTTCATCAACTGTTTATGTTCACTTGGGACAAAACAGACAATATATCATGTAATTTGACATTTTGTAGTATGAAATTGTCCGTTCAAACGCAAGAAGAAGCGAATGCGATCTCTCATCGGGGCTCGTGCGTTAGACGCGACGCATCTCGCGGTTTCACACAAAACTGCTCACAAACATTTATTTGAGTTATTTTGTCATTTTTTTCCAGAAATAACTAGCAATACTCCTACAAATAAATGCTTCGTAACTAAAACGTTTTGACTTTCTATAGAAAATATAGACAACACACGTTCTTACCTTGCAAAAATCGCCTCAGTATTTAATTTGAAGCAGTAAATCCAACACTGGAGTAAATCTCTCGTGATATCACCTTTCCATTGAAATGAAGGAAGACGGTGATGACGATACAGTTATTATTCTTGCCCAGTAACCCCTTAACCAATCACATGTGCCTTTAGCTTGTATTGTCATGAGTATCTGGGCAGACTTCAGAAATAAAATCGGTGATCGGACGACGATGACACTGAGACAGGAACCATGGGAATAATTGTTCCCAAATTTGAACGCTCTGGCTGTAAATGGTTAAAGGTTGTTAAAAATTGTATCCTCCACTCAGTTGATGTATATATTGAGTGGGGACACATTGTTTGCCTTTTTTCTGGGATTCGACTGCAAAAGAGCTCAAGCAACTGTTGAACTCAGTCCCTGCCCATTCTGGACTCAGACCTGTTGTAAATCATTGAACAATGAGGCTTGGATGCCATCTATTGGACATTTCTTGTAATTGCCACTCAGAGAATGAACAGACAGTGGATTAAACTTTAGTTTTTTAGGCTTTAGTTCTTTGTTGTATTCACCTGCTACGGCGTGTGTAACATTTTTCTGTCAACTCTGCATACAGGTGAAACTCGAAAAATTAGAATATCGTGCAAAAGTTAATGTAACCCATACTATGTTGAACACAAGAGGGCAGTATAGCCCTATGTATTACTTCACAAGCCCCCCTCCCTTCCTACTCCTCACACACAAAGTCTTAGAGAGTGACTTGCAAAATTCTGACATTTTCTCCACATTCAAACCAAAATATCTGACTTTCTGTTGGTCGGAGCTAATGACTGTAAATTAGAAAGTTGTCCGGCTTGAGGAGAACTATATCAATACCAATTTTTGTACCTGTAGATGAAACTAACCCCCCACTTTTTTGTCAAAAGGTGGCGCTACTGAGCCCCTCACCACACCCATTTCTGAAACTTTGCACATGTCTACTGGCTAATAAATGTGACGTCTCTGTCGAGTTTCATGCAATTTCAAGTATGTTAAGAGTCTCAAAAGCATCAATAAAGAAAAGTAAAGTTTGAAGTGTTGCCACGGCAACAGTATCTAAGATATCAATAATCCTTTCACAGGTCTAAATCTGCCGTGTGTTTACATTATACACGTAAAGTTTGAAGCAAATCGGGTAAAAACAAGAGGGTGATTTCAAAGCATTTTGAAAGTGACACACTTCCTGCTGCCAGTTGGTGGCGCTATAACTTTGACTCACAATAGTCACATCCATGTGATCGGCCTCTTACAACGAACACACTGCTGAAGTTTCATCAAGATCTGTTAATTTATGCAGAAGTTATAACACACTTCCTGTCTCACTTTTCTCGCCATAAATTTGTTTCCTCGCCACGGCCAAACCGTTCGAGATATCAAAAATCCGCTGGCAATTTTTCATCCTCAATGTCTTGACTTCATGCTGACTGAGATTCGTGGCGATTAAATGATTTCTCTAGGAGGAGTATTTCAAATTCCATTGTATACGTTTTCCAAACAACCCTAAATAGCCGACTTCCTGTTGGGCTGAGGTAAAAAGTAAGAGCATGAAGTATATATGAAACGATGAGATCTATATGTGTACCGACTTTCATATTATTACATGCAAGTGTGTTTGATTTATGGACCAAGGTTTCGGACCCCGTTCCAGGGGGCGCTGCTGAGCCCCCCTGCCACGCCCGGGTACCATCTTCAGCCCAGCCCTGATGGCCGCAGGTTCTGACCCGTGTGCAAAGTTTCAAGAGTTTTAGAGCATGTTAAGGCCCCCAAAAGTGCCCGAATAGTCGATAAAATAATAATAATAATAATAATAATAATAATAATAATAATAATAATCCTAAGGAAAACAATAGGGCCTTCGCCTTTTCAGGCTTGGGCCCTAATAATAATAATCCTAAGGAAAACAATAGGGCCTTCGCCTTTTCAGGCTTGGGCCCTAATAATAATAATCCTAAGGAAAACAATAGGGCCTTCGCCTTTTCAGGCTTGGGCCCTAATAATAATCCTAAGGAAAACAATAGGGCCTTCGCCTTTTCAAGGCTTGGGCCCTAATAATAATCCTAAGGAAAACAATAGGGCCTTCGCCTTTTCAAGGCTTGGGCCCTAATAATAATAATCCTAAGGAAAACAATAGGGCCTTCGCCTTTTCAAGGCTTGGGCCCTAATAATAATAATCCTAAGGAAAACAATAGGGCCTTCGCCTTTTCAAGGCTTGGGCCCTAATAATACTCCTAAGGAAAACAATAGGGCCTTCGCCTTTTCAAGGCTTGGGCCCTAATAATCAGGAGGAAAACAATAGGGCCTTCGCCTTTTCAAGGCTTGGGCCCTAATAATCCTAAGGAAAACAATAGGGCCTTCGCCTTTTCAAGGCTTGGGCCCTAATAATAATAATAATAATCCTAAGGAAAACAATAGGGCCTTCGCCTTTTCAAGGCTTGGGCCCTAATAAAGTAAGAATGAAAAGGGTTGACATAAATATTCCAACAGCACTTTCAAACATTTCATTGATCACAAACTTAAATTACAAGTCAATAAGAGTGTGTGTTTTCACTTGCTGCTAAACAGACAAACAGAAATCATGTTTGTCTGAAGTACCATATTAACAGTAAACAGCTTAAAGCAAGCTTACACAACACCAGGGGCGTCTCTAGACTTCTGTGCCTTCCGCGGGACAGTCCACAGGCATTATTCTAAAATAAGAAGTATCCTTCCTTCCATTACTTAAAAAAGTACCACCCTACAGCAGCGTAGCTAGATCCTGGCCGATAGGGCTGAAGCCTTGGATCTTTTGTTAATAGCTCTGAATGTTTTTTGTGATGAAAAAAGAGAGAACAAAGTAAGGCTTATTGTTCATTACATCAGGGTACCTGTATATTAATTCTAATCAGTGAGCCGATCTGCATTAATTGACAATTGACAATTTTACTTTTATCACTGTTCTGAGATACTTCTGAGATAACCTTGGAGGAGCATAGCGAGGTAATTAGGCATTGCCTGTAGGAAAGTCTCTGTTGCCAGATAGCTTTGTTGCTGAGAGTTTTAGATCTTATGCTACAGAACTGGCTCCACTTTTGTTAGAAATTTATATGGAATCATTATAGAATTGAAAGCTTCCACCAACCATGACACAAGGATTTACCATCCAATTTCCCTGATCCAGTTAGATGTTAAAATAATGTCAAACATTTTGTCTAATTGATTAGGTACATTTACGACATTTCTTATACATATAGGGTTTATTTGGGGACGCAGCTCTTCTGATAACATTAGACATTTCATCAATACCATGTGGTCAGTGGCAAATGATCTCACTTGATGCAGAAAAGGCATTTGATATGGTAAAATGGGATCTTTTTAAGTTTTTGGAAATGTTTGGGAGAACGTTTATTGGATGGATTAAGTTACTTTATGGACACTCTGTCTCAGAAATTTGACTCATTGGTTGCTTCCACCTGAGAGAACCCCTCCCTGGTTTTATATTGAACAGGAAGTTCTTGCCCCTATTTTACCATTTCAAAGCCTTTCTATCAAACTATTTGTAAAAGTTAAGTTACACCCCATTATATTGTGTTTGCACATGGACAAAAGTGTCCAGAGTGTTTAACTCAGACATTTATTTAAATGTTACCTCAAGCATATTGCAGAACCCAAAATTATGTATTAATATGTTCCCTTTCTGCTGGTCAGAGTGGATTGTGAGGGAGGTTAATGTGCTCTGTGACCAATATGAGAGTGGAGTGTTGAGATCTTTTGAAAATTTGGTTCAACATTTTGGGATTCACAGATCTCAGTTCTTTAGGTATTTACAACTGAGACACCTGTACTCCGTACTATTTTTGGGAGTAGCATATGCCCTCCTACAACAGAAGATACTCTGGGAATGGTGATTACTGCTTTTAGAAAAGGTCATGAGGCATCAATGTATTACTCCCTGCTAATTCAGTGTCTGGGGGACGGAGCTTTAACTTCTATCAAGAGAGATTGGGAGAAAGGTTTCAACTTGGTTTTGGAGGAGGGAGTGTGGGCTAGGATTCTAAAAAACATCAAGTCTACATCTAGAGATGCAAGGGTGCACCTTATGCAATTCAAGATTTTACATAGATTGGGGTGGTCATCGATGTGGGGAACAGTCACATAGAGAATTGGGTTCTGACCAGATTGATGATCGCCAGACAGATTATTTTGAGGGGTTGGAGGTCAGCTTTTGTGCCCCATTTCGGGAGTGGTGCACGGAGATGGAGAGTGTGGCGGCGTTTGAAGCGGTGTCATTTGGAAGACGGGGTAACTTGGATTTGTTTGAGGGGCAATGGGGCAACTATTACGAGTTTTTGAGGGACTCTAGGGGTTGGGCATGGAAAGAGTAGTATAGTTTTAATTGAGTATGATTATTATATATTTTTTTGTTTGTGTATTAGTTTGCTTTTTTGTTTTTGTGTTTTTACTTGTGTGACCACAGGGATGTTTGTTGGGGGTCGGGGCAGGGGAGGGGATTGGGAGGGGTGGTTGTTGGGTTTAAATGATGATTGTATGTATGTATACTGTATATATATATATGTAGCGCCCCCTAGGCCTATGTCCTGGTACTAAAGGGCGTGTCTGGGTTCTTTAAAAGTACTTCCCAGTAAAATATACACAATATATAGTATTTTTGCTGACCTCCTGTTTAACTATCTGTTTGTGTGAATTTACATGTGCTTTGACTGACTATTAACCTTTAAATCACAATTCTGTATACCTACTTGTGTATAACTGACTTAAACCACAATCACTGAAATATCATTTACATATTCAATCTATTACCAAATGATGTTTTACACTGAATAAATACTCAGGACTCAGTTATTAAAATGTTAAATAAAAATAAAGTTTACTAAATAAAGGAAATATTAAACTTCTTAGAAGAATAACTTCTCAATATAAACAAAACAACAAAAATAGAAGATACAAAAATGTATCAACAAGGGAAAGTACTTAATAAATACTATCTTAGCTTATTAAATAAAATGAAATCACCTTCAAACCTCAAGTTTGAATTATCCCAAAAACTTGCAAAAGAAATCAAAAAGTTACATGTACCTTAATAACCTCAGTATACATGGTGCTTAGAAACTTGTAGGTTAAAATACAGCACATAACATATCACATGAAACACGCACACACGCGCGATCACGTGCACACACACACACTCACAATACACGTGATTCACCCACCCCAGTCCTAGCCAGCAAATGAGCTAACCCTTAACAACTAACTGTTGCAGGCCTGGAGCGTCGCTCCTGTTCGGTGTGGCCAAACAATATGACCCCTTCACTCCCTTTGGAGCAAGAGAAAACAGTTAAAGATACCTTAATCAAAGTGCTGCTTCTTCCGTCAAATTTCCGAACCGTACAGGCAGTCTCCCGCACGCGATGACCATGAGCGGGCAATGCTCACGCGACAGGCATCCTTGCAGCGTCGAGATGTTAACTTTGGCAAACTTCGAACAACTACAAAGTCTTCGTCTTCCAAGTTCACAATTCAGTTCGATTGGTTGCACAAACTGAAACAAAATCAAACTGGCAACTTTACAACGTTTGTCACGTTCTATTTAACAGTTTAACCTCTAAAGCATGGAGCGAGTCCTTGACGTGACCTCTCCTCAGCTATCACGTTTCTTCTTCTCTCCACTTCCTCTCCGGGTTGCGACCTTTCACCTAACACGTCATTCCATGCATACAAAGTCATATAATAAAATATTTTTTACCACCAAACATCAAAATATTACTTTTTACATTATACATTTCACTTTACCAATGAAATTCTTTAAACAAAAACTCTTAGAATAAATAAACATACTTGAAACAAACACAATTGTACATCAAACCACAATTCCCACAACCCCTTTCTATCTACTAAAATGAATAAAAGGGATATGAACTATAATTAATTTGTTTCTTGAACGTACTTCTAAATTCTAATATTGTATAACTTTTAAATAATTTCTTTAGTTCTAACTGTACAATTATGACCCAATGAAATCTAAGTTATTTAACACTTAGTTAACTTAAATGCTTTTTAGCACTGCGCTACATATATATATTGTATGTATATATGTTTTTGCTTTCCTTGATTATTGTAAGAATTGATAACAATTTTTTTATTACAATATAACATAATTTCAGGTTGTTTTAACAAAGCAAAGTTTCAACTTAGCAGTAAGAAGTTTTTTTCCCTTTTGCTCTGACTTAAAGTAGACAATTACAATTAAAACATTTTTAAATCAAGGCACCCCAAAGAGGCTATTTAAAACCAGCAGTGTAATGCTTTATCCTTTAAACCAACAATCATCAAAGATAACCATCAATTATTAAAATCTATGGAACATTGATTAGAATTAACACTAGCTTACTGATCCTTTAAATTGAACAATCATCAAAATGATCATAACAATTATCAAAATCAATAGAATATTAATAAGGATTAATATCACTAGGGCAACAGCCTGGAATCAGGGACTAATAACCAGACAGTATAACAGTCTCAATATAGTATTGTTCTCTTAGGAAGGTCGACGTCTGGAGAATATCGACATTCAAAAGGGATACAATGAAGGCTTGAATCCAAGCACTGACATCCTCTGCCTGCCCTTGATACAGCTGCATGCTATACAAACCAAAACACTTCTCTTTGAAATATAACAAAGTTTATTGATTATTAATATCAATTAATAATCAGTACAGTCCAGTCAATAAACTTCCAACTTCCAACTACAAACTAAACAATGACATGATTAGAAATGTTAACAAAATAAGCCTATAACACATGAGAGGAAATTATGTGTGTGTGAATGGGTGTGTGCATGTGTGTGTGTGTAAGGAGTGACGTGCACAAAATGGCGGACGTGACTCTAATGGAGAGAACGTCATGCGAGGTTTCCGGCCAGAGAAAATGGCCGCAAATATGGGCGTAGGGGAGCCGACAGCGTCTGCACATTTACCATGTGTCTCCACTTGTAAAATAATTTAAGGGACAAAGCTGAGCTTTATCACCAAATTATCTACTATCCAAATGCGGTTAGTATGAGAGAGAGAACAGAGATTGGTGGCACTGAAGCTGGTTTCACGATCACGGGAGAGAAAGCAGCTGTTAGTTTACCTTTAGTTTACCTGTTAGTAAACTGTCCCGTGGTCTTTGGTTCTTTGGTGTGCCGGTCTCACCCGCAATGGCGGAAATACACAACAGTCCGACGTGCTTAGACTAAAACACAGCAAATCTCATTTGTGATAATAGAAAGTTACAGTAATAAATTGAGTATTATTAGCAGCAAAGAGCGGACTCTGTGGTTCGTAACTGTACAAGCAATAACACTCAAACATCACAAACACTAATAATATATATCAAACTTAGTGTCTCTTTGCTTGACATCAGAGGAAATCAAAAGAAATCAGCCAAGACCTTGTGAAACTCCACAATTCTGGTTCATCCTTTGGAGCAATTTCCAAATACCCGAAGGTACCATATTCATCTGTACAAACAATAGTACGCAAGTATAAACACCATGGGACCACACAGCCATCATACTGCTCAGGAATGAGATGCATTCTGGTGCGAAAAGTGCAAATCAATCCCATAACAACAGCAAAGGATGTTGTGAAGATGTTGGAGGAAACAGGTAGACAAGTATCTATATCCACAGTAAAACAAGTCCTATATCGATATAACCTGAAAGGCTGCTCAGCAAGGAATTGGAAAGGCACTGTTCCAAAACTGCCATAAAAAAGCCAGACTACAGTTTGCAAGTGCACGTGGGGACAAAGATCTTACTTTTTGGAGAAATGTCCTCAAATCTGATGAAACAAAAGGGTCATAATGACCATCGTTATGTTTTGATGAAAAAGGGTGAGGCTTGCAAGTCAAAGAACACCATCCCAACCGTGAAGCATGGGGGTGACAGCATCATGTTGTGGGGGTGCTTTGCTGGAAGAATGACTGTTGCACTTCACAAAATAGATGTCATCATGAGGAAGGAAAATTATGTGGATATATTGAAGCAACATCTTAAGACATCAGCCAGGAAGCTAAAGCTCGGTCGCAAATGGGTCTTCCAAATGGACAATGACCCCAAGCATACCTCCAAAGTTGGGGCAAAATGGCTTAAGGACAACAAAGTCAAGGTATTGGAGTGGCCATCACAAAGCCCTGATCTCAATCTGATAGATAATATGTGGGCAGAACTGAAAAAGTTCTGGGCCAGTGGTCTGTACCTGTACTCTGCACAATGACAATAAAGCTGAATCTTAATCTTAATCTTAAAAGCGCGTTGTAGCAAGGAGCCTTACAAATCTGACTCAGTTACACCAGTTCTGTCTGGAGGAATGGGACAAAATTCCAGCAACTTATTGTAAGAAGCTTGTGGAAGGCTACCCAAAACATTTAAGTTAAACCCAAGTTAAACAATATAAAGGCAATACTACCAAATACTAACAAAGTGTATGTAAACTTTAGACCCACTGGGAATGTGATGAAAGAAATAAAAGCTGAAATATATCATTATCCTGACATTTCACATTCTTAAAATAAAGTAGTGATCCTAACTGACTTAAGATAGGCAATGTTTTCTGTGATTAAATGTCAGGACTTGAAAAAATGATTTTAAAAGTATTTGGCTAAGGTGTATGCAGACTTCAACTATACCTCCTTTTGTGGATTTTGATATTCTTGGAACAGGCCAAAGTTCTGCGATCTTAATGAACGTGATGGAATATAGCGTGGTAGAAGGTAGTGTTGTCACAGTACCAAAATTTCAGTAGTCGGTACCGATACCAGTTAAATTTCACAGTTCTCAATACCCATTTCGATACCACAGCAAAAATATGCTAATATGATAATGTGCTATTGAACACACCAGTTTAGTTATTTGTATTTATTTTAATAATTATAGTTTAATAATTATTATTATTTTCCAGAACTTTCCAGAATCTTTTTTTAAAGTTTAATTTCATTTCATCATCAAAATGATGTCTAATCATTAAATTCTTAAAACTTTTGAGTGAGCTTTTTTTTTTTTTTGCCAAACTTTTATTCAACAGATGTCTTGCTTGTTATACTTTAATTATTATTATTATAGAGAATATAAAATTTTACTATAAATTTGTAATATACTTTTATTCAATTTCATGCATCTAGATTTTATTTTGAATCGTGCTTTTATTATGACGTGCCATATGCTTCACTTTTCTGGATAAACAGTTTGTGACTGTGCAGTGTCATCATTGAAGACTTTTAAGTCACATGTGAAATCTCATCTCTTTAAACTGGCCTTTAAGTCTGATGAATGAAATGTAGGACACAGTTTTGGAGTGTTTGTATTTTAGATTACTGGTGTTTGTATATGTAGTCATTTTGAAATGTTGTTATGTTTTAAATTTTATTAATGTGAAGCACTTTGGTTAACTATTGTCTTAAATGCGATATAAATAAAGCTGAGCTGAGATTAGAGTGCAGATGCTGTGATTTTAATTATATAAATATATATTTTACATGATTTACAATGGATAAGTATTCTGCTTTGTCATCTCATACAATGTGAATGATTCTCAATGTTTGTGTTTCTAGTGGATGAGAGGTTGGATTTATTTAACGTACACATCTCTTCCACAGAAAGATTGCAGCCTTTATCGGTTTAATAAATCATACTAGGGCATGTCAATATTTTAATTTGATTAATTGTCAGATTCAGTGTACAAGAAGTAACAGAGCACACATTCAAAATAAGGCTGTGAGCATTTTAAAGCTTTCATGTGACTGGTCAGTACTAACCGTACTGCAGAAACAGCAAACACAGAACGTTCCCCTAACGTTCCCGTATGGTTCCCATTTGGTTATTTTTTGGGAACCAAACAGGAACTTTCTAGGAATGTTCCCTGTAGGTTATTTTTAGGTTTAATTTTATAACCTAAGGAGAACGTTCTGGGAATGTTCCCTGTAGGTTATTTTTAAGTTCTATTTTTATAACCTAAAGGGAATGTTCCCAGAACGTTCCCCTAACCTTAAGGGAACGTTCTATTTACGTTAAGAAAACTTTCCTGGATCACCAATAGGGAACGTTCTTGCAACGTTCTGGGAACCAAAAACTAACAGAACGTTCCCAGAACGTAAAATTGTTACATCTTTTTTATTTTAGTATCGACTTGGTACCGAAGTACCGGTACTTTTGACAACACTAGTAGAAGGTCACTTAAATACTGTGGAGCTAGATCATTCAAAGCTTTGAATGCAGTTAACAGAATTTTAAAATTAATATGAAATTTAACAGGAAGCCAATGGACCAATAGAGGTTTATTTGTTGAACATCCTCACAGTAACGCATCACAAAAATCTAGTCTTGAGGTAACGAACAAATTCGTTTTTCAGCATCAGCAAAGGTGTTGTAACATAGCAACATTTCTTAGGAAGAATGCTGTTCTATAAATATTGGAAATTTGATTTTCAAATGACATACTGGTATCAGATATAACACTGAAGTTCTTCACTGTTGAAGATGATGTAACAGTACATCTATTGAGAGTCAAATTTTAATTTGTGGCTTATTTTTAGAGCTTTTTGGTCCAATAACTAGTACCTCTGTTTTGTCGGAATTAAGTAGAAGGAAATTTCTGGCCATCCAATCGATTTCATTGATACACTCTGCTAATTTGGAGAATTGTGAAATTTTGTGGGGTTTCGAAGAAATGTAAAGTTGGGTATCGTTGGCATAACAGTGAAAACTTATTCCTGATTCCTGATAATTTCTACCAGGGGAAGCATAAATAAGGAGAAAAGCAGAGGCTCTAAACGGATCCCTGTGGCACTCCATACTGAACTTTTGTTTGATTTGAGAATTCCTCATTTACACAGACAAAGTGGTAGCAGTCTGTTAAATAGGACCTATACCATGCTAATGCAAATGGCAACATAATTATCTAATTTATAATTTACGTCGTGTCGAAGAAGCGACACTAAGGGTCTCTCTTGAGTGCCGAATATGCCTCTGGTTTATGAAAAAAGGCCAATGAGAAGTTGGCAGACAGTATTTGCATACCCCGACATACGGTAATAAAAGCGGGGAAATACGTCGAGAAATACGTTCATTCAGAAATTTTCTTCGGAGTCGATGGTCGTGTATGCAGTCAGCTGCGAGTTACACACCAGTTCCTGCTTCTGTTCCTCTGACGCTCTGCTTCCTGTTGGATCTATGGCGCACTTCAGCGGCTGTCTCCTTCTCTGCATGGCAGTGCAGTTTGCCCCTGGGTGCTTCGACAGCGCATAGAGCTAAGAGAGTTATATTTAAAAGAGTGATTTTCTCGATAAAAGAGTATTCTTATCTGAAAGAGCAATACACAGCGGTGTTGAAAGTCCTTTTTAGGACGCGTCTTTTTAAAGATGCCATTCTGCCCCTGTGTAGTTCCTGGATGCAGTAGAGTGCTCTCCGCTTCAGACGTCCACAGGCTTTGTCTCGTGTGTTTGGACAGCGATCACACCGAGGCAGCATTTGTGGGTGGTTCATGCTCTCACTGCGAGGGCATAACCATGGCAACGTTGTGGTCGCGGCTTGCTTTCCATAGAAAGCACGCCACTCCAGCCACCAAACCCCCCCCCCCCCCGTGTCGCTGCTCCTTCCCGCGGGATTGAGGAAGATGCGGCTGGCACTGGAGGCGATCTGGGGACGGCAGTGGGTGCAGCTCCGCCGGGTACGCCCTCTCAGACCACCCGCCCCCGGTACGCTCGTTGACTCCTGTCCGTGCTCGAGGCAACAGCGGCTCGCCTCACAGCCGGTCTGCCTATCCTCTGGAGCTCGAGGTGGATGAGCTCGCCGCTGCATCGGAGAGCGTGGCGTCTGACGCTGATGCCTCCCCTGGGCTGCCGCCTTCAGGCCAGCATGCCCAGGCTGAGGCTGACGCGCAGATGTCCGATAAGCTTGCACGGGCCGCCGGTAGCGTGGGGCTGGACTGGAAACCTCCGTCCTCCCCACAGCCATCGCGGCTGGATGATTGGTACCTGGGAACAAAGTGCCGCTCACAGCCACGCACACTCCCGGTCCCATTTTTCCCGGAGGTGCATGATGAGCTGACGTCTACGTGGAGGGCGCTGCTCTCCTTTCATCATGCCACTCGCTCATCCGCTCTCGCTACCCTCGACGGCGGTGCGGCCCATGGGTATATGGTGATTCCCCAGGTGGATAGGGCTGTTGCGCTCCATCTATGCCCCGGAAACCCTACCACCTGGCAGGGTCGCCCTGTGCTCCCTTCCAAGGCCTGCAGGACGACATCTTCATTTACTGCCAGAGCCTACAGCGCCGCTGGACAGGTTGCTTCCGCCCTGCACACCATGGCCATCCTGGTGGTAAGATTACTCTGTCCCCCGGTGGAGGGCCGGGAGGAGAATCCTTTGTTCAATTTATTTAATTTGCTGGTACGCACATTCTCAATAAAAGAGCTATTTCCTTTGTCTCTGGGTCACCTGGCCCTCAAATGCCATTCTCACAGCACTCTGCCGCCAGATCTCAACAGTCCCAGCACGCTGGATGCAGATCACCTGCCTTCAGCCCCACGACTGTTCCACGGCCGGCCGGTTCCGACGAGTCTAGAGGACGCCTACGTTGGACCTCCTCCTCAGTCGCTAACGTGTGCGGAGCAAGTGCTTTGAGTCTTTTCTCAGCACCAGAGCCCCTGGACGCGTCTTCGCCTCCTGATGCCGTTTTACCTGCTCCACCCCGCTGCGAAGCACTACCGGGTATGTCAAAAATAATCATCCCCTTGGTGCCTCTAGTACGCCGTTTGGACGCATGGCTTTCACTCCCCAACCCATCTTGCTGGCTGGCCCGGACCATCCGACTCGGTTACGCAATTCAGTTTGACAGGCCTCCGCCCCCCTTCACGGGCGTCCGCTTCTCCACAGTACATGGCGAACATGCACAAACTCCCGTTCAAAATGCTCACGCAGAAACACATTCTAACCTGCGTTCGGCATCTAGATTGGTTCGCAGCGGTAGACCTGAAGGACGCATACTTCCACGTCTCAATTCTGCCTCGACACCGACCCTTCTTACAGTTCGCGTTCGACAGCCAGGCGTATCAGTACAAAGTCCTCCCCTTTGGCATGTCTCTGGCATGTCCCCTCGCATCTTCACGAAAGTCGCAGAGGCAGCCCTTGCCCCGCTCCGAAAAGCCAGCATCCGCATACTCAATTACATCGATGACTGGCTCATTCTGGCCCACTCACGAGAGTTACTATGCGCTCACAGAGACCAGGTGCTCAGGCACCTCAGCCGTTTAGGGCTTCAGGTCAACTGGGAAAAGAGCAAGCTCACCCCGGTCCAGAGCATCACTTTTCTCGGCATGGAGTTAGACTCAGTCTCAATGTTAGCATGTCTCACCAACGAGCGTGTGCAGTCGGTGGTGAGGTGCCTTGCCGCTTTCAGGCCGGGCACAACGGTCCCCTTAAAACTTTTCCAGAGGCTCCTGGGGCATATGGCATCCTCCGTGGTGGTCGCGCCACTGGGGTTGATGCATATGAGACCGCTTCAGCATTGGCTTCAGACTCGAGTCCCGACAAAAGCATGGCGCCGTGGCATGCACTATGTGACAATCACCCCTGCCTGCTGCCAAGCATTCAAACCCTGGACAGACCTCTGCTTTCTACGGGCAGGATTACCCTTGCAGCAGGTGTCCCGACATGTCTTGGTCACGACCGACGCCACCAGATTGGGTTGGGGTGCCGTGTGCAACGGGCACGCAGCTGCGGGCTGTTGGAAAGGAGCCCCGCTGCGCTAGCATATCAACTGCATGGAGTTGCTGACTGTTTTCTTTGCCCTGCGGAAGTTTCTCCTGCTAGTTCGGGACAAACACATTCTGATCAGGTCAAACAGCACCACTGTGGTAGCGTACATAAATTGCCAAGGCGGTGTACGCTCCCGCCACATGTCACGACTCGTGCTTCGTCTCCTCCTTTCGAGCCACTGCAGTGGCCGGACCATTTCCGGCTCCTCAGAAAAATCCTGAATGAACTCAGCGTATTTCCCCGCTTTTATACCCATATGTCCGGGGCGGGGTATGCAAATACTGTCTGCCAACTTCTCATTGGCCTTATTTCATAGACCAGAGGCATATTCAGCACTCAAGAGAGACCCCTAGTGTCGCTGCTTCGACACAATGTCTCGTTCCCTCCATCTGGGAACAGAGGTTACATACGTCAGATGATAAGAGCAAGTAATTAATAACTCTGATAAGTGGTGTCTCTGTACTGTGGTGTTGCCTAAATCCTGAATGAAAATTTTCATACTATTTCTCTGTAGAAATTAACAATTGGGAAGACACAACCTTTTCTAGTATTTTCGATGTAAATAGGAGATTTGAAATCGGTCTATAATTAGCCAATTCTCATGGATCAAGTTTTGACTTCTTAATAAGCAGTTTGATAACAGCCGTTTTAAAGGTTCTTGGGACATATCCGAAGGAGAGCGATGAGTTAATAATAATAAGAAGAGGTACTGAGATTTCAGGAAATACCTCTTTTAAGATCTTAGGTCATATTGGATCTAACATTCATGTTGTGGCTTTTGTTTCAATTTTGTTAGCTCTTCATGACCTATGGATTGAAGTTGCTCTTGAGGATAATGATGAGACACTGTTTTCTGAGGTACTGTGACAGATGATTGCATAATTCCAATTTATTTCTGATTATTTCAATTTTATCAGTAAAGAAATCCATAAAGTCATTACTATTGTGCTGTGACCGAATATCTGGTTCAAATGAGACTTTATTTCGAACCAATTTTACCACAGTACTAAATAAACACCTTGGATTGTTGTATTTATTTTCTATGAGTTTGATAAAATATGCTGACCTGGACGCTTTTTGTGCTTGTCTGTAGCTACAGACACTATCCTTCCATGCACCACGAAAAACCTCTAATTTTGTATTCTTCCACTTTCCTAGCAGCTCTCTTGAGAGTATGAGTGTGATCATTGTACCATGGTACAGGGCTTTTTTCTTTAATTTTCTTTAATCAAAGAGGGGCGACACAATCAAGAGTGCTAGAGAAGACTATGTATATTTAGATCTGGAAGACTATTAGTAAAGCTATCTTTTGTGGTTGAATGAATTGTTCTACCTGAATGACAGCGTGGTGTAGATTGAGTAACATTAGCTGATCGTAGCACACAAGAGATGAGGTAATGATCAGAGATGTCATCACTCTGCGGAAGAATTTCTGTGTATCAACATCAACTCCATATGACAGAATTAAATCTAGTGTATGATTATGGCAATGAGTTGGTCCTGTCACATTTTGTCTGACTATGGATAAATATGGATAAATGCTAATCCCAATGTATCATTTTCATTATCTATGTGAATGTTGAAGTCACCAACAATTAAAGCTCTATCTACAGTAACTACTAGGTCTGATCAAAAATGTTCTAATTCACCAAGCAAATCAGAAAAATCCCTGGGTGATCTATATACTGTAGCAAGGGTAAAAGATATTTTTTTTTATTTATATCTAATGGTTTTACATTAAGCATTATTAGTTCAAAAGACTTAATCTTATATCCTTTCCTCTGAGTAACACCAAAAATATAACTGTAAATTATAGCGACACCTCCTCCTCAACCCTTCAGATGAGGCTCATTTTTATAACAATAACCTGGGAGAGTATATTTATTTAAAGGAACAAAATGTAACAATTTTCATGTAAAATTTGCCCTTTTTTGCCAATGTGTGAACAGCTTGTTATGCGACTTAATAAAATGAGCCCTTCCCGGACTTCCTAGGTTGCCTATTAAAGCATGTGGACTGATTTTCATGTGAAGGGAGCGGGTTGCTTTTGCCGGGAAAATCCCGAGAGCCTTGCCTCAGTAATCGCTTCTCTTCCACTATTCAACAGCGACAACAAACTGCAACACTAGGTAACATTATCTTAGAGATTGAATCCAGCAAACGTCCGGCTCCCAGCACATTACCAACTCCTACACAAACTCCTACACCAAAAAAATAAATAAACATTTATCTACTGAATCCCATCTGGCTAAGCAACAAAGTGATCATGATCGAAAACACAGGCATGAAATTTGATTACTGGAGGGACCTTTGTTTGGTTTTGGGGATCAAAACTGACCCTTCTTCTTATTGGACAGGTAAGCTTACATAACTGCAAAGCATGTGAAATATAGTGCCATAAGGATTGATCTGTGTAATTTTAGCTAAACTACAGTAACACATGAAATGAATGCTAGACTATGTTCAAGATAATGCAAAAAGACCCATTCATGTAATGTAACTTGGTAATACAGAAAATATATACATTTTATAATTATAAAACAATAGTGCATTGATTTATCAAAATGACAGTTGTGATGGAATCACATCAATACTGAATTGTCAACATATTTTTAATGTACAGTCTATTTTATAAAAAGTTACTGTCATTATCCACAAAATTATGCTAACAGCTATTGATAAAGCTGGCTGTCACGATTGGTAGCAGTCAAGGCAATGATGAAGACGATATGAAGGACCCAAGTGCAGATTTATTAACAAAACTATGCTGATACAGGAACTGGAGACGATGACTAGACTAGGGACTAAGAACAAGAACAGGAACAGACTAAGGAAATAATTGGGTAACAACGGGCAGAGGTCAGGATTACAACAATACTCGACGAGAGACAAAGCAAACATGAGGACTTAAATACATGAACAAGGGGAAACATCAGCCAATGGGCAAACAGAACTCTAAACAAGATAATAAGGCAATTAACTAAAACCAATGACAAAATTAGAACTGATAATAAAGCAATCAAACAATGAACCAATGAAAACCAGACACATGAACATGGAGGGAAAACAGGACATGACAAGACTGGGAAACAGGACATAAGAATGATTTCAAAATAAGAATCATAAACAAAAGACAATATGGAGTGTAACAGGGGACAGAAACTTAAAAATAATTTCAAAAATAAACAAAAGACAATATGGAACGTAACACTGGCTAGATAGCTTAGGGAAGTTAATGCTGACATAGGCTATCATATTAGTGCAGTCAATGAATCATGCAAAGAAAAGTGATTACTTCAACTACAGTCTCACACAGTCAGACCAATATCCACACTTTGTTTTAACCCTGTTCCAGCACTGGAGAGCCAAGTATAATATACAGTCTCAAAGTTTTAGTAAAACAATCATAACTGTGTAATTTGTATTATGCTACCTCATCACGCTATGGAGTGTGTGCATGAGCACGAGCATGAGGAACAGGTAGCTGGCTGCAGTTCACTAAATGGCCACAGGTGTCATTAATAACAAGTGTATCTGAATCTAAAATACTGCACCTTTACACAAATATATTCATCTGGTTTATGTCAGGTTTCAGTCAAACAGAGCACATCTAAACTATGATCTTTTATAATTTAATTTACAATTAGTGCTTAGGTTGAAAGAGATCTAATGTTTAGTAGCCCTATCTTTATATGATGTTCATAATTCATAATTGTATGATTTTTTTTTCATGTTTGATCTTAGTCAAATTTTTTCTAAATGATTTAGTTAGGGGTTTGTGTTTGACAGTTTGGGGAACAGACACAGTCTTTATATGATATCTAGGTGATACAGTCTCTGTGTGTTGTAATTTATGTGACCTGTGTGACGTCTCAAGGCAGCTAACAGATGTTCGGATTAGCCAATTTGTCTGCTTCCTGACCTGGGCCCCAGTTAGTCAAATACTATCACTATTAAGACTATGAGCCAAATTACTAGAGATGAGAGCGGCACCTTCCCTGGAGGGATGGAGTCCATCTGTTTAGTTACAATGAACAAAACAACGCCAATTCTATGACTCTTTATTCTGGACAATAATTAGTTGTGAGATCCTCATGAGATCCTCATTATTCTGCAAACAGCAGCTAAAAAGGAATCCATGAACATTGTACTTCGCTAAGGCTAAAATGTACAGAATGCATAGTAATCACTTATAACTGACAAATCGATGATTATAATCTTGGTGAATGAGATGAATGATTCATCTCATTCTACGTAGAATGGCAACTATTCAAATTGATAATATATCCTGACAATCAGGTATCACATAACGTAAAATGTATTATCCATGTTGTGAAACCAATGAATTAACAGTATGATTTGTAACCAGGGATTTTCATGTTTTGTTACTTACATGTGTAATATTCATAAGAGCATGTCACGTCACATTTAGTATGTAAATGCTTGCTTGTTTAAGTAGAGAATGTTGATGTCAACAAATGTAATGTCTCCTGCACTGTTTTCAAGATATACAAGTTAATGATTAAACATGCACTATTTTGAGTGGGAAGTTGTAAGAATCCTCCACACAAAGGATTGTATAACAGCTTTGAAATGGACAGGCCAGTCGACCATGTGACTCTGAAAAGCCACTTCTGATTTGCTCAGGACACCTTTGGGGGTGCAGTCAATTTCAGTTCAAAACTTTCCTACTCAAGGAAGAACTCTCTCTTCTGCTCTTGAATCCTCTTCTCTTGTGCAACGCTCTCTTGGAACCATCGCTTAGTCTCCTCTCTTCAGCTCATTTGCTTCTTTCTAATCCTCCGTGCCATGTAGAGTCCAAGGAAGAATTGGGATACAAATTCCTGAGGAAGCATCTCACTCTCTGCTCTACATTTCACACACTGGAGTCGTGAGTCTTCCTTGCAGAAGGTCTCGCTTCAAAGCCTACTTTATTAGTCATCTAGACAATAACTATGCATGATCATAACAGAGTCCAAGACATTGAATGAAATAACTTTCTCAAAACAATGTAATGCAACACAAGGAAACGCAACGTCACGCAAGTACATCTCCAGACTTTTGCTCAAAGTGCTGGTGTATTATTTAAATACTTCGGGTAATCCGATTGCATATCAAATTCATATTCACATTAGACTCAAAGAAGGATATATGGTTATAAGGCATTGTCTACAGACTCCATAAAGTTAATTTTCTCTGTATTGATAATTTATTTCACATTCTGTCACTCTTCTCACCAACCTGTTTCATGTTTGTATGTGTTACATTAGTTTTATGTACAGAATAGCAATAAATTTGATTTGTATTCAAAGATGATTTGACTGTGGTATATTTTGATCAATAATCTCATCCCTGTTTTTTAAAGGTTTCGCTTCAAAGCTACATATGTGTTCAATACTTACATATGTGTAAGATTATTTTCAATAAACTATGATAATTATATTACTCCAATAAGTGAATTAATCCTAATTCCCTTATTAAAGCTAATTCCTTACAATAGAAATTGTAAGCGGATATACAAGAGGAGAATTTTATTCAGACAAATAATCAAATTATTTGTGATTTATTTTGCTTATAATGGTTTTCAATCATGACTAATTCCATTATAAATTTCCTTACATAATGATGTAGATTAAGGACAGTTTAAATTAATTCCTAGCTCACACATACTGTTCCTACATATAATGGTGGAGAATTGCGGCACTTTAATCTGTACTGTGTACATTTATACTACCAAATTTGACACTAATGACACTAATCTACTACAAAGGGAGAATTGATTGTAAACCCTAACAGGAATGGGAGAGTGGTGTCGCTTTGCTGCGTGAGTATGCTACAGAGATGTCACCCAAATGCCCAGCTGCGGAGGCTCTCGAGCTGGAACCAAAGTGTGTGTTGACTGTCGCAGGAGTGCTCATACAACAAGACCATTCGTCATGAGATTCGAGACTTCTTGTAGCAGACCAGTTGCCGACTAAAACATCAAGGAGACACGTTTGAGTCATGTAGTGTCCACAAGGCTTTAAGCACTCTTCACTAGGATCAGTATTAGGCAATACATCAACAGAACATGATGAGTACTGTCAACGCTTTATAATACTGTAGATTCTCACATAAAATAAATCATAAAAACATTCGTTTTTTTTTTTTTTTTTTTTTTTCAGATATTACACTTTTGGGTTGGGGTGGCAAAAGAGAATTTGGGCTGTGCAAGATAAACCAACATGTTGTAGCCTAAAAATTACTATTTTAATTTGTACCCTGGTGTTATGGGACAGTATACTGCAAGCAGTGTTTCTGCACACATTCACTCAGAGGGCCACTTGTGTCCATGACCTGGGCAGGTGCCTGGGCAGGCAGACGGGAGGACGGAACAAATACAAACTTGAAGGCTGTGTGCTGTAGCCCCAGAGTTGTCCTTCAATGAATAAAATCTTTCTTCCTATGTCTATTTGTTAAAAAATACAAAGCAGCTCCCATTTCTAGTAGACACGACTATGCTGTATGCATCTCCGTAAAACTCAATTAAGCTCTCATGAATCATTGTCTCATCTTTACGTAGTGCAAACATGAATCTCCTCAACAACCTACAGTGTGCAGCATCCTCCTGGATGATGCGACATCAGCCATAGTGCACCAGAACCCCCACAAGCTGGTGGAGTGGAGTGTGCAGTTATGTATAGCCAATTTATATATATACAGTATATAAAAGTATTTGTGCACAATCAGAATTTATCATTGAATTTATCGCTCTGTTTTTGGCTTGCATTATAGTTCTGTTGACAGTATTAGCGGACGAATATTGCTTGACTTGTTTCACAATATATTGTGCTTAATGGAAGATGTCATGCAGTGAGTTGTAAGGGTGCCTTTTTGCTTGTGGAGCATTTAGTGATGGGACAATACATCACATTTCTGCCCATGTAATGAAATGACCAGTCAGACATCAAAATCTATGTTGCCTTTTTCTACACTATTTACCAGGGTTGTGCATATAGATATCAGAATGGTGATGGACAAGAATTTTCAGTCAGAAGGCATGAGGTGGTCAAGCAATCCCTATCACAGACTTAAAAACCAGACGGCCTCCTCTTTTCAGAACAGAAGAGGTAAGATTCTGTGGGTTTTATGGTAACAGATTGCTCTTCATGTGTTTATATGTTTATACAATATTTGTGCAGAAAGAATAACAACAGTCCCACAGCTCTCAATATTATTCTGTCTCATTAGATGTGTTGCTCAAACAAAAATTGAAATTTTAATAGTGCCACAGAGACAGTGTGCACAGTTTTTGAGAAACTTAACCTATGAATTGCTTACTCATAGTTGTCTCTGCATATTAAAGGAATAGTTCACCCAAAATGCTAATTTTCTCATCATTCACTCAACCAAATGCTGTCTCACTTGTGTCTTTCTTTCCTCCACTGAACACAAAGATATTTTGATGGAGAGATGATGTGAAAATATCCATAAAATGTAAGAAAATAGTGATCAAAACTTTGAAGCTCCAAAAAGCATATAAAGGCAGCATAAAAGAATCCATATGACTCCAGTGGTTTAATCCATATCTTCTGAATCGATTCAGTCAGTTTTGGGTAAAAACAGATTAAAATATAAATCCTTTTTCACTATAAATCTTGATATCAGCAGTCTCCTTGCTGGGCATGATTTCAAGCTTGATACAGTTCCTAGCACAATCTAGTGCTCTGAGCTTGAGCCAAGCACTAGGAAGTGTAATTGGGCTTGAAATCATGATCATGCCTGGAGACTAAACTGTTTGAGAGAAAATTGTTTAGCTAAGTTTTCAATGGCAGCTAATGGCCTCCTCTCTTGCTAACCTAGTAAGGAAGTGAGCACCACATGGGGAGCAAGTGCTCAGGCTATACGCACTGCAACACTAGCTCTTGTCTATTCAGCTGTTGAGTATTGTGTTCCAGTGTGGCTAAACGTAGATGTAGAGCTGAAAAGCACTATGCACTTGATCTCAGGTATAACAAAGTCAACTCCGTTATCTTGGCTGCCAGTACTTGCCAATATTGCTCTGTTTTAACTGAGGTGTGAAGCTGTGGCCATGTGTGAGTTTATTATCAATTTATGACATCTTTCCATGTAATGCTGGCTATGTTCTTTTACAAATTGCTTAGTCATGTGGACCGTTTTTTTTTTTTTTTTTTTTTTTGGTCAAAATATTTACTTACTTATTTGTAGCAAGTTTTTTGCTCATGATGACATCACAGTAACATCATTTTGTTGTTTACAAAAAGTCATAGAAGTACGCCAAAAATTGTGCAAACGCCTGTAACAAAGTTCACAAGATGGGCAAGGAGGAAGCTGGGACCAGCTTGACAAACACGTAAGACACTATAATGTAGCACTATTCAGTGGACGTTAAACTCTACAACACAGCTGCTTTTAAGCAGCTCCAACACATATTACTTTTCATCATTACACCAACGACACTGACACACAGACAGACAGCTTTGTGTGTCTCTCTTTCTCGTCTGCCACGTCTCCTCTCCTTATATACTCCTGCCACCCCTCACTGGAACACGAGTCCGGTGTGGCACACAGGTGGACCTCATTCACCACATATATTCCCGGCCTTGCTCTGCCTAGACACTGATTGGCCCTACCCAGAGTGCTACAACGCCTTTATGAATTTTTAAGCATAAAAAAATAATGGCCCCTTTTGTGCTTTTTGGAGCTTGAACTTTTCCCCATTGACTAGCATTCTATGGATATATTCACATCTCAATCTTCACATGACATAAAGGTGGGTAAATGATGAGAGAATTATAATTTTTGGTTAATTAATCCTTTAAGCTGGGACAGGAGAAAACATTTGAATAGAAAAAGTTACACACTTCATCTTTAAATTAACATAAGAGAGATCATTTTGAAGTTGAGGGAGCACTGGGTACATATTTTTGGTGTTATCTTTTGTGTGATTCTTGACAACTTGTAGACCCCTCTGACTTATCAATACTTGATAGACACAGATGTAATAGCATTTATTTTATTAACATGAGATATAAAAGGGTAAATAACACAACTACTGAATAATGTTAATAAATTGAAATATGCTACAACTGCACAATTATACTAGTTAAATAAGGTAATCTATTGACTTAAATTATATGAAAATAAAGTGAATAGGATGTAAAACTGCAAGCTGTTGATTGATGTAGCAATGGCAGGGTATTAAGCTGCAACTCTAATATTTTGGAAAGACAACAAGATTCCTTTATCAAATAAAAAGATGAAAATTTGTATATTGTTAAATATCTCAGTGATTAATTATGAAACAGAGAAAAGTTCTACAATATATGTTAGAAAATCCTATGCTGACAATAGTCACTAATGCCATGGTCCCTTGAAAGAGGTTTGGTTAGTCATAGTAATGATCCACAAGGTTGGAGGAGCAGTCTGGTAGCAGATATGACATGATATGTGTTGGAACTGGGGAAGGAGCAGGATTCTGTTTCAATAGCCTTGAAGTGAGGAATTGCTGAAATCCTGGCACACTGAGATGGTCCTTGTAGTCTGGAACATCAAGCTCAAGGAATTTGGATGGGAAAGTTTGCTTGCTAGAGGGTGTACCTTTTTCCGGGTGTGTCTTTTAATTTCTCCTACATGGTGGGGTGTGGACTCAAGGTGTGTCTACTGAGAGGATTCTTTTATTGCTGACTGATGAGGAGAAAACTGTAATTGGCACCTTTCCATTTCACACAAAGCCTGTTAGTGGTGTCTCCATTCCTGCCCTGTAAGAGTTGTCTTGTGTGACCTTACCTGATTGCAATAGTCATTTGTTTGTGTTAGAACAAACACAATTTCAGTGAGTAGTTTGAATGAAATGTTCTTACCTTGGTGAAGTGAAATATATTTGGAGAGATTTTTATAGACAGAGAGATTTTCAGCCTCATTCATGAAACATGAGCAGAATTCATTTTTGTGTAAATTGTTTGTAAAGCCATGTTCTTGAATTTAAAAAGTTTTCATGTTTTCAAAATGTTAGTTTGGAACGAATGAAATTTACCCATGCTCCCGACCTGCTCCGTGTAAATCGCGCGAAAGACCCCGAACGTGTTGTGTTCTTTCAGGCAAACTGTCATGACTACATTTTGATAGAAGTGAAATTAAATAAGTAATGACAAAATTATTTTATGATTAATTGAGTGAAAATAACATAAATTAAACAAAAGGCTTTTGATTTCTTTTTAAACCATTGCCTATAATTATTTTGAATTGTTTGTTTGCTGCTTGCATTTATGTTTGAAGCATAGTTTTTTCTTAACTCTGCTTTTCTTTTTTCCAGCAGTAGTGCATGATTTTTCTCGAAAAAATGAATGCCCTCTAGTGTGATTGGATGGACAGTTTTTTTTAATTAATATGAGCTCTATAATTTAGGTTTCATAATTTAATAGGCATTGGTAAATCACGTTCAGTTGATAGCTTATGGTCAGTGCTAATTCTGTTAAATCCAAAAATAAACACATCGTGGGCAGATGCGTACACAATACAATAGGGACATTTTTTTAAAAAACCCCACACCTTCGTATAGCTTGTCAAATATCTTCTTTAGGAATTATGTTAATTTTTTAAAGATTCTTCCAGTTGCAAGTATTTCACTGTTCACATCATGATTTTCCCAAGAGTTTCACAAATGATGCTGGCAATGGATTGAACTGAACCAGAGAAGGTTAATGGTGGTGGACATCCTCCAGGGCGCTGAACCGTGTCACAAGGTATGGAGGAGCAGACACGGGCAAGCTGCTGCATGCCTCACAGTGGGCGCTCGACCACGTCGTGACCTTCCAGCAAGTTAGGTAAGGCATCTCCCTGGTCCCGTTAAGGGTGGGAGGAGGCACATACCCGAGGAGGCTGCAGGCGGTGGCCTTTCCTGATTTTTGTATTAAGCAATTTCCAGCCGAGCACCTGCTAGAATAGTGCTGGGGAAGTGCTCTTCCCTCTCCAGGATTTAGAGCACAATGGAGACCACATCCTACCGGAGGGAGGTTAACATGTGGAGAAAACCTCACATGAATTTACCAAGGGGGAAGTTTGTATATGGAAAGATGCTACTATGGAGGATCCTATCTACGGAGAGGGTACACAGCAACAGTGGTGGAGGCAGAGTGAAACCGAACAGTGGAAATGCATAATATGGGATTACCGAGGGGGGAATCACCACGTATGGAGCACTGAGCCCAAGTACACGGGCTGACTTGAAAAGGGGCATACCACGAGTATCGTGCCTGACGGCATTAACTCCAGGCTTTCACTGGTGACAGAGAGTGCCTTCAGGTCTCTAACTCTCTTGATAGAGGTGAGCGCCACCAGGAGGGGCGTCTTCAGTGACAAAGTGCTGAGCTCGGCCTGCTCCAGGAGCTCAAAGGGGCAGGTAGGACCACAGAGAGATCCTAAGAGGGAATCATGTGCGGCCTAGGAGGATTCAATCTCCTCGTGCCCTTGAGGAACCTGGTGATCATGTTGTGCTGCCGTGAGGGTCTCCCATCCAGTGTATCGTGATATGCTGTAATAGCAGCCACATACACCTTCAGGTTGGAGGGAGACCAACCATCCCTCCAGCCCCTGCTATAGGAAGGACAACACAGACCTGACAGCGCATCTCTATGGATCTTCCCCGTGGGAAAAATACCAATTTGTGAAGAGACACCACTTCAGAGCGTACAGCCACCTCATGGAGGGGGCTCTGGCCTGAGTGATCGTGTCTATCAACACTGTCGGAAGGCCTGCTAGTTCTTCCGCGTCCCATCCAGGAGCCAGACGTGGAGGTTTCCAGAGGTCTTGCCATGGTAGCTGGAGCGTGCCCTGCCCTTGAGTGAGAAGGTCCTGCCGCAGAGGAATGTGCCAGGGAGGGGCTACTGCCAGGCTGAATGTATGGCACACCATTGGAGTGGTGGTGGCGTAGTGGGCTAAAGCACTAATCTGTTAAGCAGAAGGTTGTCAGTTCGATCCCCACAGCCATCACCATTGTGTCCTTGAGCAAGGCACTTAACTCCAGGTTGCTCTGGGGGATTGTAAGTTGTAAGTTGCTCTGTAAGTTGCTTTGTATAAAAGCATCTTCCAAATGAAGAAATGTATTCAGTCGAGGTGTTGAAGCACAAGGTCCCTGTGCGCACACAATAGATCTCACGAGTGAGCTAGGATCAGCCAGTCATCGAGATAATTGAGGACGCGAATGCCCTTCTCCCTTAGCGGGACCAAGACAGCCTCTGTAACTTTGGTAAAGACGTGAGGAGACAGAGACTGACTAAAAGGGAGGCAAACTGAAGAAAGGGTCCATGTTGAAGGAAGGGTCGATACTTGAAAGTATGCGTCCTTCAGGTCTATGGCCGCGAACCAATCCTGATGTCGTACTGATGCCAGGATGCGCTCCTACATCAACATCTTGTAAGGCTGAGTAAAGCAAAGGTGATTGGGGCTCCCAAGAGCAAACCCGTAGTGTCCCTACATCGACACAACTTCGAGTGAGTGATAGACAGGGAACAGATATTATAAGGGCATTACATTCAAACTAAATTAAGTTTTATAAACAAAGTTCAGGATGAGCGTATTCACTTAACCTGTCACAACGCTAGAGTAAGCATATATGAACCGCTACAACAATTCTTCCAGATTCATCCCTCCTCCACCCTCTGTCTATTTATTTAAAAACTCAAGTTAAGTCACACTAGAGTAGAGACCTGGGGCCCGATGCATAAACATTGCTTGCGGACAAAATGGGCATCGAAATGTGCGTAAGCAATTTCCCATGAACATTTTGTGATTTCTAAAAAATAAACTTCCCTTAAATATGTGCACACCATCCGGATTCTCTTGACTGTGCATACACACTCTTTTACTGCCGACTTTAATACACATTTAGAATAAAAAAAGTATTTAATTAAGCACTTGAAACAGAAGTAATCTTTATGAAGCCAATAGTAGGCTATATTGTTTTTATGGAACCTATTGAAAAAGCATTGAAATATAAGCTGTAAAAGGGAAATATTGGTTTGGGATGTGTTGCGTATGGAGAACTTTCCTGTGTCATCATAGAGACAGTGAAGATTTCTTAGTTTGAGATATTTTTCTATGTATATAAAAATTATCTGAAATGCAAAGTGCACTTGACTGACTGATGTGAAATGGCTTGGTGAAATGGACAGTAGCTATGAGACAGGCTCTGCTGGCCACAGTCAGTAGTCAAACTGACCATTGGAGAGATAAGTCTCATCAGATACATTATTGTACAGCTGCAAACAGATACAGCAATGCACATAAATATGCATCAAATGTGCTGCCTGCTCCACTTCATCCTGACCCTCATCGCAATGAAACCCCCATTCTAGTCTAATAAAAACATTATGAAAATTACATTTGCCATGCAGCTGTTTTTGAATATAAAATACCCAATCAAATATAAAACTTGGTAATCCATTGATATCAGACAATTGTCTCCATTATTAAATATTTACCTTCTCAATAAAAACACCCTTAAAATTATTTAAAAGGTTTTCTGAGAAGCAAAATTGCTTAGGCTAGATTTATGTCTGCAAAGATAAAAACATTTTGCCAAGTGACATTCAAGATATATTCTTTGAAAACAATTTTTTTTCGTTATGGTGCAGCATTTGGGCACATGTGACGTTTACAGTCTTATCACTTATAATACAGTTTATCGTACTGTTAAATGCAGTAATCATGTGTCTGGATGGTGAAATGCATATGGTAATGTTATGCAGGTGAGGATATGTATAGTAAAATCAGGAGTTGTATACGCCATATGTATTTTTCGGGGGAGGAGACGGGGGTGGGAATGAAATCACTTGCATGTAGGCACAATCTTCCTCTAGCTGGGATTTATTAAGGTTCTGTCGTGCATACAGTTTTATTAATCTGATATTTTATGTGCATACGCAAAATCTGACATTGGTGCTTACGCACACTTTTAGGATGAAATCTTTTTATTAGGGCTGTCGATTTAATATGTTAATTCAGTGCGATTAATTTGACAAAAAATAACGCATTAAAAAAATTATGCAATTAATCGCACTGCCACCAAACCATAATAAGGAAGACCCCTGAGAAATGCAAGCCTGTAGTAGCACCTGTTTACTCCAGAGGGCAGTAGGTGAAATTTCAGCTCTATGAGCAATCGTAGTTTATACAGTGAAGAAAACACTTCAGTAGATAACACAAACATGTGTTAAATTCATGCGTTCAAAACACTTGAAGGAGTGCAAATGCGAACTAAGGGATCTCAAGATGTTTTAAAGCTTGAGTATTAAACTATATTTAACTTGACACAGTGACCTAAACATTTTATTTTTATGACACAATGCACCCGAGACGCTACACAAGCATGTCTGATGCAGGTGTAATTTGACGGGCTCTTAAACAAGCCCTCATAATATATCTCCAACTGATTGACAAATTCACTTGTGAAATGGATATCTGTGAACTGTATGCCAATGATTGACTTATGATCAATAATATGGTAGTAAACAATACATTGTACTCTAAAGCTACTTTTTGTTTTATCAATGATTAACAAGCATTGTCTGCTACAAGAATGTAATGCATTTTAATTATCTGAATTTTTTTTATTATATATATATATACATAACTATGTTATCTGTGGAGTGGTGGTGGCATAGTGGGCTAAAGCACATAACTGTTAATCAGAAGGTCGCTGTAATAAGTGCACTGTAAGTCGCTTTGGATAAAAGCGTTGGCCAAATACATAAATGTAAATGTAAACTATGTATAATTCTATATTTATTTATTGTTATATGAGGGGCTTTCTCAGCAAATATTTGTATATGCGATTAAATGCGATTAATCACAATTAATTAATCGGGACACTATGTAATTAATTTGATTAAAAGTGTTAATTGATTGACAGCCCTACTTTTTATACATGAGGCCCCTGCACTTGAGTGCAGAGTTTTGATTGCTGAGTGCAGGTGCGGGCAGGAAGATTCTAATGTGTGCACGGGGAGCGGGAGAAAGAAATGACTTGCTGGACTCGAAATATATAAAAATAAAACAAAAGTTACTCAAATGTATTTTGTTTTTAAGGTTCAGTATGCTATTTGTGTTATGTACCACTCTGACACAAAATGTCTGAGCATGAAGGCGGATCCCTTAGTAATGCTACAGATGTAAATGCTTTATTAAAAATGGTACATATAAAAATTTGAAACCATCCAAAGGTTAAACAGGTATTTGGGGAATAGAAAAAAATAGCCTATGACACTCGAGCAAGACAGAATCTTATGGGAGTGGGACCTTTACCTGCAGGCTTTTCCAAGTGGGCAGCGGACAAACGTAAAAGTTGTGGGTGGGAGCAGAACAAAATATGACATGAACCTCGCGCATATCTGAAAAATCCATCCCGCACAGATCTCTAATTCAGAGCTCGGGTCAAGTCTCAAGATTGAGCCCTTCACTATGGACAGCGAAATTCCGTTTACCTTTACCCTTTTCAAGGATTGTATTAACATGTGACTACTGAAACATTTATGACATCAATTTCCCTGTAAATATTTTCAACCAATTACCAAACAACGCAAAATCACATCTTTAATTGGCTGTTTATTTGACTGTATCAGTCTTTTAAAGAGGGAATGGGTGGATTTAATTTACTCCAGGATTTTCTCATTCATCCTTTCTGTTGGTTCTTCAGACTCTGTTAGGAATTCCAGCATTTCTCCTTTTTTTTTTTTTTTTAAATCTGACATAAGGGATGTTTGTGCCAGTGGCTAGTTCTGACAAAGGTGAGGTTGGTGGACTTGAGCTCTCTGGTTCAGAGGAGATGGAGCAGCAAAATGGGAGGGTGTAGAAGAGGTGCATTGATGTGCGACCACTGGGTGCTTAACTTCTGCGTACACTGCAGTGCCTACAACAGGGAAATCAATGGCACGGTTTCTCCTGATAAGTTCATTCATTTCTTTGTAGAACTGAAATGTAACAGTCCATTATGGTTTTGTGTTATTAGTAAGAGTGTCATTTTGAGGAGATAATAATTCAAATGTGAAAGTGTAGGTTTATAGTTAAAAAAGGATTTAAATATGTATATATTTCTCACCTACACTTATCATATCACTTCTGAACATGTGGATTCAACGACTGGAGTGGTATGGATTACTCTTATGTGGACTTTTATGTGATTTTTGGAGCTTCAAAAGGTCTGGTCACAAGTCATTAAATTTGAAAAATGCTTCTATACACCCCAGAGTTTCCCAGTAATAATTACAACTTGATGGGTCATTCATGTGCCACTTCAAAGTCGGAAACTCATTTTTACGATAATTCCAATAGCACGTGAAGTAATGCTGCACGTGAACCGCATTACTCAGTCATAACCTGCCTGACTCTCTGGAAATAATACAGTATGTATGGTCCTAGAACTAGTGATGTCTGCTTTGTTAACTCTTCTTTACAATGAACCGCTCAGACTAGATTGCAAATCCAGTAACAACAGTTCTTGATTCAACAGTACACTGAACTGAGAGCCGTCTCTTTTGGACATGTCAGAAATACAGAGAACCGAGTGAGCTGCTGATACTAAAAGCATGCATGTACCCAGGATTTGAATGAGGGGCGAAATATATGTTTCTAATGTATCTAATATTTAACAATAATTCATACTGGAAATATGTTTATGCCTGGATTGTATTACTTCATCAACACACGATGATCCAGTCGCAACAGTTCTTGGGTAACAGTACACTGAACTGAAAACTGCCTCTTTTGGACATGTCTGAAGAACTATGAGAACAAGAGTGGAGCGAGTTGCTCAAATATTCGCTCATGTGCGATCGCTCAACTCCAACACTAAAGTTCAAAAGTAATCACTTAGCTCCTCGCTCATGAGCACACATGAGCAAGAGCGATGTTGGAGGGGAGTGGCATGAAATGAGAAAGAAAATTAGGTATAATTTAATTATCAACATTCTTGTTTATTTTTTTTTGCATCAGGTACAAAAAAAAATCCCTTTTTATATTAACATTTGACAAATAAATTTACATAATGTGAAAAGATTTTTAATTCAAGAGTGTACTATAGGATTACTGGCTTTCTAACTTTTTTGGAATCGGCAACTATCACCATCAGCTCGCAAATCACACAGAGTTTAAACGCTGCCTCATCTCTGATAATCCGCTCTCGGATCTATTACAGCACCCAATACCAGATATTTTTATGTAGAAGCACACATATAGCCTATTAATGTGGACACCTGCAAAATGTAGTGCATATTTGGAGCGTAAAGTGAGCACCTTGTGAGTGGCCAGAGCGGGGCTGAGTGCAGTCTCGTGAAACTTACTCCTCGCTCCAGTGAAATTCTGATCGCTCTCTTCTCTGCTCACATGATCTGCACACTACCACAATATTCTTACTATAATTCATTCCTGTTGAATGAATGAGTGAATCTAATTCAACATCAGCTAGAAGCCACATACACTCCACATCTTAAAAATGTAAGTTCTGTAGAGGGTTGTTACCTCTGAGCTACAATCACAGTTAATATCAAATTATCTTTTTGAGCCTTTCCAGTCTGGATATCACTTACACAGAACTGAGACAGCTCTTCTAAAGGTAGTTAATGACATCCTACTTTCTGCTGACTCAGGGACCCTTAACGCTCTTCTTCTTGTGGCTCTTAGCTCAGCATTACTGTCTGATATAACATTCTCCTCGGCTGCTTCTCAGCATTTGGCACCACTGGAATTCTATGTGCTTTACAAAGAAATGATAAAGAGAAGGTGAAATAAAGGTGCATACAAGTAAAGGACAAGAATTAAGAATACTAAATACAAATAAATGCATTACACAAATTAACTGATGCAGTGCAATCAGTAAAGTGCAACATAAGATAAACAGATTCTGTGGAATCAGCTCTGTGTGGCATAATAGCTCAATTGATCTTAATGAGCTGAGTGGTCTATTAGGTTTGTATTTAATTAGCATATCTGCAATGTACCTAGGACATTGAGCGATTTATTGATTCTAAATGTAACTGAAGCCAGTGTAAAGACCTGAGGACTGGGGTGATATGCTCAAGTTTTTTTTTTTTCTTGTCATAATCCTGACAGCAGCATTCTGTATGAGCTGTAACTGTCTAATTGTCTTTTTGGGAAAGCCGGTGTCCATTGCAGTAGTCCACCCTGCTGGAAAAAAAACCCTTGTTTGAATGCGAGGCATTTAAATCTTGATAAATATTTTGAGGTGATAGTATGCTGCTTTATTTAATGCTTTGATATTTATTGCTAAAGATCTTTGTGTGTGTGTGTGTGTGTGTGTGTGTATGAAATTAATCAGTGGCTTTATTAATGACTCAACATCTAATTCTATTTTAATTGTAATTATTAAGCCTTTATTGAAACACAGGGAAGATCTTTTGCATAATCCCAAAGAGGTGACCGTATCTGCCAAAACATTTATTTATTTATTTATTTTTGTAAAACATATGTGAGTTTTTCAAGTAGAAGTAGTTTGGCTGCCTGAGATATCCACATTTTAAGAGGGTACCTGAGCAGATGACTAAGGTAACTGTATACATTTCTTTGCCAGATAGACTCAGCAAGTATTAAAGATAACTATTTTGCTTTACAATCAAATATTACCTCTACATTAATATTCAACAGGTACAGATTTGGGGTCATGTTAAAGTGTGACTCAAGAAGTTATTCTATTACACTGTTTATGTTTTCCCAATACGCCACACATTTTTACAATACTGAATGATACATTTGAAGTTGTGTTTGTGGACCTCCAGCAAAGTACATTTGGTGTCTATATATCATTTCCAGCTAGTTCCTCAATTGTAAGTCGCTTTGGATAAAAGTGTCTGCTCTATGTAAATGTAAATATATATACAGTGTTGGGTAATGTTACTTTTAGAAGTAACTCTTTAGAATATTCCGTTACTCCTTAAAAAAGTAACTTGATTAATTAAAAAGTTATTTTTTATGGAAAGTAATAATTAATTTTTGTTTTTCTCACTGCCATTCTCTCTTCTGCTATGCATTCCATAGAACTAATCCATACGTTGCATACAAGAGACATTACAGGTAATGTTACCTATTGTACAACATTCATGTCAAAACAACATAATAAACAAACAGATATTTAGAAAGTAGGTCTTCACGTCATATTTCTAATAAAGAATCAATTACATGATTATGCATGATTTGTTTTTCCAACAGGGCAGCCAATAAGAATATTGAAGAATAACCACTGTCTTACCAAAAGCAGCAAAGTCCAACGCTTGAACCTGCATCATATTTGTCATCATGTGCTGTGCCCATCATCAATGACAAAGTCCAACACTTGAACCTGCATCATATCTGCCTCAATGACTACCGTCTTGTTGCACTTACACCAATCATCATGAAGTGCTTGGAGATGCTCGTCATGAGGCACATTAAGACCCAGCTGCCCCCCTCACTAGACCCACTGCAGTTTGCATATCGTCCAAACCGTTCAACGGACGATGCCATCGCCACAACTTTCCATCTGGCCCTCACCCACCTAGACAAAAAGGACTCATATGTTCGAATGCTGTTCATAGACTTCAGCTCAGCATTCAACACAATAATTCCTCAGCACCTAATTGGAAAGATGAACCTGCTGGGCCTGGACACCTCCCTCTGCAACTGGATCCTGGACTTCCTGACTGGGAGACCACAGTCAGTCCAGGTCGGGAACAGCATCTACTCCACCACCACACTGAGCACTGGGGCCCCCAGGGCTGTGTGCTCAGTCCACTGCTGTTCACTCTGCTGACTCACGACTGTGCAGCAATACACAGCTCGAATCACATCATCAAGTTCGCAGATGACACGACCGTGGTGGGTCTCATCAGCAAGAATGACGAGTCAGCATACAGAGAGGAGGTGCAGCGGCTAACGGACTGGTGTAGAGCCAACAACCTGTCCCTGAATGTCGACAAAACAAAAGAGATGGTTGTTGACTTTAGGAGAGCACAAGGTGAACACTCCCCACTGAACATCGACGGCTCCTCTGTGGAGATCGTCAAGAGCACCAAATTCCTTGTGTTCACCTGGCGGAGAACCTCACCTGGTCCCTCAACACCAGCTCTATCACCAAGAAAGCCCAGCAGCGTCTCTACTTTCTTCAAAGGCAGAGGAAAGCACATCTCCCACCCCCCATCCTCACTACGTTCTATAGAGGGACTATTGAGAGCATCCTGAGCAGCTGCATCACTGCCTGGTTTGGAACTTGCACCGTTTCGGACCGCAAAGCCCTGCAGTGGATAGTGAGAACAGCTGAGAAGATCATCAGGGTCTCTCTTCCCTTCATCAAAGACATTTACATAAAACACTGTATCCGCAAAGCAACCAGCATTGTGGACGACCCCGCACACCCCTCACACAAACTCTTTACCCTCCTGCCGTCTGGCAAGAGGTACCGAAGCATTCGGTCCCTCACGACCAGACTGTGTAACAGCTTCTTCCCCCAAGCCATCAGACTCCTCAATACTCAGAGACTGGTTTGACACACACGTGTCCTGAGTTGCACTTTAATAACTGTCACTTTATAACTGTATAACTGTCTGCTACCTCAATAACTGCTATGTGCATAGAACACTATCTCATAGTATGTTATGTTTACATTTAGCATTTTTAGTAACTGTCATCTTTTTGCACTACTGTATACTGGTCGGCGCTGCACTGTCTATCACTGTGCCTATTGTAATGTTCATTGTTAGAAATGTATTGTACTGTCCCGTACTTTTGCACACGTTTTTGCACGTGCACTTTATATAGGTATTTTATATAGGTATTTTTATTTAGTCTGTGTAGTCTCATGTGGTTCTGTGTTTGTCCAATGTTGTTTTATGTAGCACCATGGACCTGGAGGAACGTTGTCTCGTTTCACTGTACTGTACTAACTATATGGTTGAAACGATAATAAAAACCACTTGACTTGACTTGACTTGATATCTGTCATCATGTGCCGTGCCCATCATCAATGTAAAAGTCCAACACTTGAACCTGCATTACATCTGTCATCATGTGCTGTGCCCATCGACAATGTCAAAGTCCAACACTTGAACCTGCATCATATCTGTCATCATGTGCTGTGCCCATCATCAATATCAAAGTCCAACACTTGAACCTGCATCATATCTGTCATCATGTGCTGTGCCCATCATCAATGTCAAAGTTCAACACTTGAACGTGCATCACATCTGTCATCATGTGCTGTGCCCATCGACAATGTCAAAGTCCAACACTTGAACCTGCATCATATCTGTCATCATGTGCTGTGCCCATCATCAATGTCAAAGTTCAACACTTGAACCTGCATCACATCTGTCATCATGTGCTGTGCCCATCATCAATATCAAAGTCCAACACTTGAACCTGCATCATATCTGTCATCATGTGCTGTGCCATCATCAATATCACATTCCAACACTTGAACCTGCATCATATCTGTCATCATGTGCTGTGCCTATCGACAATGTCAAAGTCCAACACTTGAACCTGCATCATATCTTTCATCATGTGCTGTGCCCATCGACAATGTCAAAGTCCACCACTTGAACCTTTATCACATCTGTCATCATGTGCTGTGCCCATTGACAATGTCAAAGTCCAGCACTTGAACCTGCATCATATCTGTCATCATATGCTTCCCATCGTCAATGTCAAAGTCCAACACTTGAACCTGCATCATATCTGTCATCATGTGCTGTGCCCATCATCAATGTCAAATTCTAACACTTACTGCTTCTTTCCTTACCTGATCTCCACCATAATCAGCACTATGGTTCCCATAACAATTACAGCATTTTGCTTCTACACCTTTCCCGTACTCGTGTTCTTCTCCACATCTGGCACAAATGTCCTTTCTCATGCACACAGCAGCCACATGTCCAAACTTTTGACATTTAAAACACCTAATAGGTGGAGGAATATAAGTTCTTACCATATAGCTGATTGTAAAAAGCTCTTCGTTCAGCGCAATGGAGGAGTCATGAGACAGCGAAGAAAGTTCAAGGTCAGGATTTTTAATTATCAACTTCACACACACTCACAATCGACGGTAAGTGTCGATACACGTAAAGCTTTACAAATGAATGAAAAAAGTACTCTCTCTGCTCATAGCTGTTGTGTTTTCTTGTTTACACACTCACTCTCTCTCTCTCTCTCTCTCTCTCTCTCTCTCTCTCTCTAGGGATTGTGGGTAGTGGGAAGATTTTGAGTTCGGGAGCACGCGAGAGTTTGTTTATTTTTAGTCTTGTTTTTTTTCGTTTTCTTTTTTTTAAGATTTCGTTAAAGGATTAAATTATTTAACAAACTTTTTTTGAGCGCCGACTGAGGTCAGAAAACTTAGATAGGTGGGGTCAAGCGGAGATTTCTCACGCTTGACTCTTAGACATGGTTTGAAATGCACACCCGATGATTCAATATCTGTGGAAGATGTGGTGGTTGCAGTCAGTGAACAGGTTGGTGGGTTAAATATTAAGTCAGCTTCAAGGATGAACAAAGCTGTTGTTGTTTTTCTTGCCGATGTTCAGATGGTTGATGGTTTGGTTGAACGTGGAATTACGATTAATGACACGTTTGTGCCAGTAATGCCGTTATCGAGTCCATCAAAGAAAATCGTACTATTGAACGTTCCTCCATTCATAAAGAATGAAACTATCCAAGGCGTTCTTGAAAGATATGGCAGATTAACAGCACCTATAAAAATGATTCCACTGGGTTTGAAAAATCCGAATATCAAGCACGTCATGTCTTTTAGACGCTTTACGTACATGATATTGAATGAGCAACAAGATCCGCTCAACTTAGCTGTGAAACTTACAAACGAAGGCAAAGATTATACAATCTTTATTAGCTCGGATCACATGCGGTGTTTCTCGTGTGGAGAACATGAGCATGTTAGACAAACATGTCCAAATAAACAAACAGATAAACCGTCTAATCCGCAAACAATTGAGCAACCCGTTGGACAAAATGTTCTTGTTCCTGTTGTTGAAACAGCACCTAAAGAAAACTCTGATGTAGGTTTAAGAGACGTAGAGAATCATAATACGGGTGAGGAGATTGTAAATCAGGCAAGTCATGTAGAGGAATCTACTCTGACAATAAATGAAGAGCAAAAACAATCAGAAAAAGAGCAAACAGCTATAGAAGACGATAAAGCAGAAGGTGAAAGAGAGGAAGCTGAGGAAGAAAGCTATACTCAGATGTCCATTGTGAGTTCAGGATATGTTAATTCTGAAAATGATTCAGATAATGACCTCGAAAGTATAGATAGTCTTTCTGATGTAGATGATGCTGAAAGATCAGAGTCTTTGGGCTCTAGATTATACACATTAAAGCAAATCAATGACTTTCTAGATGGTACTAAGGGTGCTCGCAAACCACAAATTGAGTCGTTTTTTCCTGATTTGTCGTGTAAAATGGCAATGAACAAAGCAACCTTTGAAGAACTAAGCAGACAAAAGCATTATCGCCTTAAGAAAATAATAATAACAAAGGTAAAAAACATGGTAAACCGTAATGTAAAGAAGTAATTTTCTTTCTTTTCTTTTTTTTATGGAGAGAAAATAATTTATAGCCTGTGTTTGGACGCCTTTTGTCTCTTTATTAATAGTCAGCATCATGGCATCCTTAAACTTTGGATCTTTGAATGTCAATGGGTGTCGGGGTGCTGAAAAAAGGTGTGCTTTGTTTGATTTTTTGAATTGGAAAAAATCAGGTATAGTTTTTCTGCAAGAAACACACACAGATTTGATAAATCAGGTGCAATGGCTAAGAGAGTGGAAAGGTAAAACTTTCCTTAGCCATGGTTCAAATGTTAGTGCCGGTGTAGCAGTTCTTATTTCTTCAGATGTACAAATACAAGATAGCAGAGATGAAGAAATTATACCTGGCAGAATGCAAATTATAGAATTTAAGTTATATGATTTATATTTTTCACTTATTAACATTTACGCTCCTAATAATGGTGTCGAAAGAGTTTCTTTTTTAAAAAAATTCAAAAATGACATATAAAAAATTCCAAATAATAGAATAATAGTTTTAGCTGGTGATTTTAATTGCACTCTTGATTACACTATGGATCGGAATCATGTTGAACCAAATCACAATTCGTCTGAAACTCTCAAAACCGTTATTCAGTTTCACAATCTTGTAGACGTTTGGAGAGAAGCCTTCCCTAGAGATAAACAATATACATGGTTAAAAATTAATTCTAACACAGTCTGGTGCAAGACTTGATAGATTTTACGTCCAAAAGAATAATAGAGGAAAGTTTTTTTAATAGTAAAATTTTGCCAACATCATTTTCTGATCATCATTATATTGTGGTAACTATGACCACAATAAAGAGCACTTCCCACCATAATATTTGGCGTTTTAACAATAGATTATTGCAAGATAAGTCTTTTGTACAATTTTTTAATTTGTTTTGGAGAGAGTGGAGAGAGAGAAAGTTACAGTATAAATGTTTAGGCCAGTGGTGGGATACTGGAAAGTACAGATCCAGCTCTTCTGTCAGCAATATACAGGAAGTCGCAGGATGGAACTGAAAGAAAAAGTCCAGTTCTTGGAAAAGAAGATTCTCCAGTTAAGCAGCTCCATCAGTGATGGTGAAGAGACAGAAACTGCAAAGATGCTTAAAGAGTACAATTTGATTTTAAAGAATTTGTATGAAGAATGAAGTCGTTGTGCATCTATACGAGGAAAATATCTTCAGCTCAACAGTATGGATTCTTCAACAACTTTCTTTTTTTCATTGGAGAGGAATATTAGAGAGAAGAAAAATCTAAATTATCTTAAATTTCCAAATGGAAAAGAAATAATGGAAAAGAGAGAAATAATTTCACAAACTTTACTTTTTTATGAAGATTTATATACAGCACAACCTTGTGACCTTGAAACAACAAATCAGCTTTTAAATGGACTTCCACAGCTTGAAAAAGAAGACAAAGCTGAGTTAGACAAAGCCTTGTCTTTTCACGAGTTAACTAAGGCCGTTCAACAGCAATCCTGGAAAATCACCAGGGTTAGATGGTTTGACTTCGGATTTCTACAAAGCTTTCTGGTCCCTCATCGGACAGGATCTGTATGCTGTATTTTGTGAAAGTTTCGAATCAAAAATCTTACCCCTGAGTTGCAGAAGAGCTGTAATCACTCTTTTACCCAAGAAGGGAGATCTTGGCCTATTAAAGAACTGGCGGCCAGTTTCTCTTTTGGGAACTGACTATAAAATATTATCTAAAGCTCTGACAAATCGTCTCAAGGAATTTTTAGCATCCATTATTCACGAAGATCAGTCCTATTGTGTACCAAAGCGGTCTATATTTGACAATCTTTTTCTTGTGCGGGACATGTTGTACTTAACCGAACTGCATAAGTTTGATCTTGGTCTTGTTTGTTTGGACCAGGAAAAGGCCTTCGATAAAGTTGACCATGAATATCTGTTCAAAATACTTGAAGGCTTTGGCTTTGGAAAACAGTTTACTTCATGGATAAGACTTTTGTATAAAGATGTTTATAGTATGCTGAAAATTAATGGAATTCTGACAAGACCTTTTTCCGTACATAGAGGAGTGAGACAAGGCTGTAGTTTATCTGGCCTTTTGTACACAATTTCCATTGAACCAATGTTGAGGATGTTGAGAGAGAAGCTGCAAGGATTGACGGTTCCATCATCTCGCCTCTCGAATACCCCATCAGTGAAACTAACAGCTTATGCCGACGACGTTACTGTGATCATTAGATCTGAAGATGATGTTAAACATCTAATCTCATGCCTCAACATCTATGAGAGTGCTTTTTCGGCACGTGTCAATTGGGAAAAAACGGACACTTTCTTATTAGGTCATTGGTCGAATCAGAATCTACCGCAACTTCCACATCAGTGCCTTTGGAGGGTGAAGAGGGTGTAAACCCCTTGGACTGTTCTTTGGGACCGAACAGTTTATGAAAAAGAATTGGGAAGGACTTCTAGAAAAAGTGACAGGCAAGCTCCAGAGATGGAAATGGATTCAAGCCCAGCTTTCTTACAGAGGCAGAGTTTTAGTAGTGAACAATCTAGCCGCCTCAATGCTGTGGCATCGTCTAACAGTTGGCTTCCCCCAGGGGTTCTGTGTCTTCCAGTTATTGAGGGCGGTCAGGGACTAATTCATCTAGCCTCTAAGGTGAAAGCCATGAGGTTACAGACTGCACAAAAACTGCTTTATTCTTCATACTCTGTACCGTGGATTAGTTTTAGTCTTGCCGTTCTACGGGGGAAAAACAAGATGAGTTTTGATAAACAAATGTTTCTGATCTCAGAAAATGTTGTAAAGGACATGTTTAAGATTAAGTTTTATGGATCTGTGTTTGAAGCTTGGAATTATTTTAAGCCGGAGCGAAAAGAACATTTTGGCTTTAATGAACCACTTTTTCACAATCCTTGGTTCCCCGTCTGTCGCTCACTTCGACGTCGTGTCGAAGAAAAGACACTAGGGGTCTCTCTTGAGCGCCGAAAGATGCCTCTGATCTATGAAAAAAGGCCAATGAGAGGTGGCGAACAGTATTTGCATACCCCGCCTCCGGATACGGATATAAAGGCCAACTAAAAGCCTTCATCAGCCAAACAAAGACAATTGCATCTAAGTGAACTTCTGGAATTTAATCAAGGGTGGACTTCAAAGACACTGGTCACTAATCTTGCAGTTCAAACACAATCACTGTCTAAATACTGACCCTTAGCACTTAGTAAGTTTAATAATTTTTTAAATCATGTTTCTTAATTATAAATAATTCTTATTTACATTTTTCATGATGTTAGCCAGAGGGGAACTGGCCCCCACAGTGAGTCTGGTTTCTCCCAAGGTTATTTTTCTCCATTAACCATCATCTTTTGGAGTTTTGTGTTCCTTGCCACAGTCGCCTTCGGCTTGCTCACTGGGGTTATTAATACAATTATTATTTGATTATTTTTAAACACGATAAAGAATCATATCTTATCTAATTCCACAACAGGGCTCCAAACAAAAAAATCAATTAAGGAGCGATTGGCTCCTATAGGGGGAAAAACAGGCGCCAAATTTTTTTTTCATTTTTAACTCCTTCCATTCCTTTTCGTCCCGCAGCTCGCTAACAGTGTAGTCTGTGGAGCATTCTTCGCAATTATGTGATCACGTGCATTTTTTATGCTTGTTACTGTCACCGTGTTTTCTAACAGTCTCTTTTTTGAAATGGTTAGTTCCTGCAATGAACTCCGTTTTCCCCGCTATTTCTTTGATATAAACTTTTGTAATGTATCTTGGGAAATGTAATGCAAATTTTAAAATCAAAGGGAGTAAACTTTTACTGTCGCCAATGGCGACCTTGACAGAAATTACACTTACAAATAAATTTATTTGGTCACAAATGCGACCATTTTTAGTCGCAGTTTGGAGCCCTGCACAAGGATGATGATTTATCGACTTTATAGACATTACATTTTTATCGTCTGTTAATGCTGAACTTCTGTAAAGCTGCTTTGAAACGATGTGTGTTGTGAAAGGCGCTATACAAATAAAATTGACTTGACTTGACTTAAAGGCGAGGGAAATACGCTCGTTCATTCAGTAATTTTCTTTGGAGCCGATGGTCGTGTGTATGCAGTCAGCTGCGAATGACCCAAACTGATCCTGCTTCTGATCCTCTGATGCTCTGCTTTGCTGTTGGATTTACGGTGCACTTCAGCGGATTTTCTCTTCACTGCCGGCGTGCAGTTTGCCCCTGGGCGCTTTGACAGCGCAGAGTTAAAAGAGTTGAAAGAGTGATTTTCTCTGTAAAAGAGTTTATTTCTCTGAAAGAGCATTACACAACAGCGTTGAACATCCTTTTCAGGACGCGTCATTATAAAGATGTCATTTCCGCCCCTGTGTAGTTTCTGGATGCAGTGATTTCTCCCCACCTCTCTCGGTCATAAAAAGCTGTCTTGCATGCCTGGGCTGCGATCACACGCAGGCAGCGTTTTATGAATGGTTCATGTTCTCAATGCGAGAACATAGCCATGGCAACATTGCGGTCGTGTGGCTTTCTTTTGTAATGAGAGAAAGCCACTTCAGCCGCCCCCCGCACCTCGCCTCCTTCCTACGGGATTGACGCAGGCGCCGCGGGCGATGAACACGATTTGGGGACAATGACGGGCTCTGTTTGCCGGGTAAACCCCCTCGAACCACCCGCCTCCCCGGCACGCTTGTTTGCTTCCGTCTGAGCCCGGGATGAGCATTCTCTCCAATGGTTCATCTTCTCAGTGCGAGAACATGGCCGTTATAGCATTGCGGTTGCACGGCTTTCTTTTGTAATGAGAGAAAGCCACTTCAGCCGCCCCCCGCGCTCTGCCTTCTTCTTACGGGATCGGCGCAGGCGCCGCGGGGGATGAAGGCGATTTGGGGAATATGACGGGCTCTGTTCGCCGGGTAAACCCCCTCGAACCGCCCGTCTCCCCAGCACGCTTGCTTGCTTCAGAATTGGATGACATCACCGCTGCATCGGAGAGCGTTACAGTGGCATTGGATGCTGATCACTCGCCTGGGCCGCCACCTTCGGGTCTGACGCCCAGCCTGAGCCTGACGCATGGAGATCCGCTATGCTTTCCCAGGCTACTTGATCGGTCCCGCGGGCAGGTGCGCCGCTCACAGCCATGATGTTCTTGATGTGCTGCAGGAACTGCGCTGGATGACCAACCGCACCCCCGGGCCATGGAGGTCAGAAGCGCCAGCACTCGAACAGGCGATGGCCACACCTTGTGGTCCAGAAATGCATCTGTGGACTGGACCTGGTCGAAATACGGGAGGTAGACAAGGCACACCTTCTCCCACACCCCCGTCTCCAAGCTCCGTCCATTCGGCACCACCGTTGACGACTCTGCCCAGCAGTCCTCAGCGGTGAAGCAGACGGAGGCCACTGCACATCCTGCCCCGCCGCAAGCCTGCCGCCATGGGCCATGCCCCGTCTGCTCGCCGAGGGCATCCTCCTGCGGCTATGAAACACCCTGCTCCGCCTCAACCCGGACCCAGCTCTCAGCCCCAGCATCAAGCATTCCGCAGGAAGTAGACGCCCCCGTCTCACGGACCCCCTCGAGGACCCGGAAGGCTCCCAGGCTGACCGTAGATGCTCAACCCAGGGACCAGGATGTTAGCTCCGGAGGTGGTAAGACCGCTCCGTCCCCGGTGGAGGGCCGGGAGGAGAATTTTTTGTCGAATTAATTTTCACATTCTCATATTCTCTGTAACGAGCTATTTCCTTTTGTCTCTGGGTCACCTGGCCCGCAAATGCTGTTCTCACGGCACTCTGCCACCAGATCTCAGCAGTCCCGGCTTCCTGGACACGGACCACCCATCTCCAGCCCCACGATTGCCCCCCCCCGGCCGGCCGGTTCCGACGAGTCTAGAGGACGCCTACCCAGTACCTCCTCCTCAGACGCTAACCCGCCCCCTGCCAGGTGTGCGGAGCAAGGTAAGTGCTTTGAATCTTTTCTCAGCACCCCAGCTGCGGGTTGCCCTGTCGCCGCCCAACGCTGCCCTACCTGCTCCGCCCCACTGTGAAGCCCTGCCGGGTACGTCAAATTAATCGTCCCCTTGGTGCCGCTAGCGCAGAGGTTGGACGCGTGGCTTTCACTTCCCAACCCATCTCGCTGGCTGGCCCGGACCATCCAACTCGGTTACGCAATTCAGTTTGCCAGGCCCCCGCCCCCCTTCATGGGCGTCCGCTTTTCCGCAGTATACGGCAAACATGCCCAGTCCCTGCGCGCGGAAATCGCGACTCTTCTGGCCAAAGACGCGATAGGGCCTGTCCCTTACCTCATCGTACCCAAGGAAGGTGGCGGCTTACGACCAATCTTGGACTTGCGAGTTTTCAACCAAGCGTTGCACAAACTCCCGTTCAAAATGCTCACGCTTAACCTGCGTCCGGCATCTAGATTGGTTCGCAGCGGTAGACCTGAAGGACGCGTACTTCCACGTCTCCATCCTGCCCTGACACCGCCCCTACCTGCGGTTTGCGTTCGAGGGCCAGGCGTATCAGTACAAAGTCCTCCCCTTCGGCCTGTCTCTGTCCCCTCGAGTCTTCACGAAAGTCGCAGAGGCAGCTCTTGCCCCGCTCTGAGAAGCCGGCATCCGCATACTCAACTACCTCAACGACTGGCTCATTCTGGCCCACTCGCAAGAGTTACTATGCACCCACAGAGACCAGGTGCTCAGGCACCTCAGCCGTCTGGGGCTTCAGGTCAACTGGGAAAAGAGCAAGCTCACTCCACTTCAGAGCATCTCTTTTCTCGGGATGGAGTTAGACTCGGTCTCAATGTCGGCACGTCTCACCAACGAGCGTGCCCAGTCAGTGTTGAACTGCCTCGCCGCCTTCAGGCCAGGCACAGCGGTCCCCTTAAAACTTTTCCAGAGGCTCCTGGGGCATATGGCGTCCTCCGTGGTGGTCGCGCCGCTGGGGTTGATGCATATGAGACTGCTCCAACACTGGCTCCAAACCTGAGTCCCGAGACGAGCATGGCGCCACGGCACGCACCAGGTAGCAATCACCCCCGCCTGCCGTCAGACATTCAACCCCTGGACAGACCTCTGTTTCTTACGGGCTGGAGTGCCCCTACAGCAGGTGTCCAGACGCGTCCTGGTCACGACCGACGCCTCCAGATTGGGTTGGGGTGCCGGTTGCAACAGGCACGCAGCCTCAGGCCATTGGAAAGGGGCCCAGCTGCGTTGGCACATCAACTGCCTCGAGTTGTTGACCATCCTTTTGGCCCTGCGGAAGTTTATCCCATTAATTCGGGACGAACATATCCTAGTCAGGTCGGACAGCACCACTGCGGTCGTGTACAAAAATCGCCAAGGCGGCGTACGCTCCCGCCACATGTCACAACTCGCCCGTCATCTCCTCCATTGGAGCCAGCACCGACTCAAGTCGCTGCGTGCCACTCACATCGCCGGCAACCTCAATGTGATAGTGGATGCGCTGTCACGACAACGCTTGCCTGGCGGAGAGTGGAGGCTTCACCCCCACTCGGTTCAGCTGATTTGGGAACGGTTCGGCAAGGCCCAGGTAGAGCCCTCTGCCTCCCGAGAGACCTCCCACTGCCCGCTCTGGTACGCCCGCTCAGAGGCTCCCCTCGGGGCAGATGCACTGGCACACAGCTGGCCGGTGGGGCTGCCCAAGTACGCATTCCCCCAGTGAGCCTTCTTGCACAGGTGCTGTGCAAGGTCAGGGAGGACGAGGAGCAAGTCACTCTCGTGGCTCCTTACTGGCCCACCCGGGCCTGGTTCTTGGACCTTGTACTCCTCGTGACAGCCGCTCCCTGGCGAATTCCCCTGAGGAAGGACCTTCTTTCTCAGGGACGGGGCACGCTCTGGCATCCGCACCCAGACATTTGGAACCTCCATGTCTGGCCCCTGAACGGGATGCGGAAGATCTAGCTGGTCTACCACCATGGTCGTAGCCACGATCAACCAAGCCAGAGCCCCTTCTACCAGGCAACTCTATGCCCTGAAATGGCGCCTGTTCCCAAATTGGTATTCTTCCTGGGCAGAAGACCCACAGAGGTGCGCAGTTAGGTCGGTGCTCCTGTTCCTACAGGAGAGGTTGGAGGGGAGGCTGTCACCATCCACATTGAAGGTGTATGTTGCCACTATCGCAGCTCACCACGACCCAGTAGACGGCAAGTCTCTGGGTAAGCACGACTTAATTGTCAGGTTCCTAAGAGGTGCCCGGAGGTTAAACCCCTTCCGGCCAAACCTGTTCCCCTCCTGGGATCTCTCAGTGGTCCTCGCCGGTCTTCAGAGATCCCCCCGAGCCACTAGAATCAGTTGGCTCAGGGCCCTCTCCTTAAAAAGACGGCCCTGCTGATCGCGCTCGCTTCCATCAAGAGGGTCGGGGACCTGCAAGCGTTCTCTACTAACGACACTTGCCTGGAGCTTGGTCCGGCAGATACTCATGTGATCCTAAGACCTCGACCGGGCTATGTGCCCAAGGTTCCTACCACGCCCTTCAGGATCAGGTAGTGAACCTACAAGCGCTGCCCCGGGAGGAGGCAGACCCAGCCCCCTCACTGCTGTGTCTAGTACGTGCCTTGCGTGCCTACCTGGAATGCACCCAGAGCTTCAGGCGCTCTGAACAGCTCTTTGTCTGCTTTGGAGGACAGCAGAAAGGGAATGCTGTCTCCAAACAAAGGTTGTCCCACTGGGTGGTGGATGCCACTCTGTTGGCCTATCACACCCAGGCCGTGCCATCCCCTCTGCGGGTTCGAGCCCACTCTACTAGAAGCGTGGCATCCTCATGGGCACTGGCTAGGGGCACCTCCCTAGCAGACATTTGCAGAGCTGCGGGCTGGGCAGCACCTAACACCTTTACGAGATATTACAATCTCATGGTTGAGTCAGTCTCGTCCCGTGTTTTCTCAGGTCCGAGCCCGTAGGACTCAGTACACGTCGACGGTCTGACCGGGTGAATCGCTTGTTCCAGCGCTGTTTCCCTCTGCCGAGGCAAAACAGTGTGCTTCTTTCCCAGAAGACCTAGGTCCCTGGTTGATTCCTCCCTAGCCCTTTGGGCCAGCACAGCAGTTCAGCGGAGGAACTTGCTGGCCCAGTCCACTATGGGTACCCCAGGGTACCCCTACTGGAATAGGTGCTCCACAGATCAGGCCTCCTACGGGACTCCTCCTGTGTGTACTTCCGCAGTACGGTCACCTTACGAGCTGACCCGCGTCTCCCTTAGACAGTCCTTTGCTGCCGTCCGGTCGCCGTGTTGTAGCAACTACCCCCCTCCTCGAGGTTGGATCTGCCGCCGCGCCATTCTTCCCACATGTGACCCAAGAGGCCATGTGATGTATTTTGCCACCTCTACCCCCCCTTTCGGGTGGGTGTGGCCTCCGCAGGGTCTTTTCCCCCTGAAAGAATAGGAATTCGGGTAAGACCCCCTTCCCTCGATGCGGTAAGGGCCCCGGCTGCTCTTGCTCTATGCCGAGAAAACATAGAGAGAAAAGAGGCCCCAGCCAGGCTTGGCCCGTTCCCTAGTTGGGAGCGTCACCTTGTTCCCCCCTAGGGTAACCAAAAGGATGCTGACACTTTTTCAGGGCATTGGGGAAGAGTACGTGCAGCCTGAACACAGTTGGTCGCTTGTGCACGTAGAAATACCTGCCCGCTTCTGTGTCAGCAGTACACGTACACGGCTCAGCGCATGGCGAGTTTTGAAGTGGACCCCTAGTGTCGCTTCTTCGACACGACGTCGAAGTGAGCGACAGATGGGGAACGTCTCGGTTACGTATGTAACCTCTGTTCCCTGATGGAGGGAACGAGACGTCATGTCTTCCCGGCCACGTCGCTGAGCCGAGCCGGTGAGGTGCCCGGAACACTCCCGGCTCCTCAGAAAAATCCTGAATGAACAAGCGTATTTCCCTCGCCTTTATATCCGTATCCGGAGGCGGGGTATGCAAATACTGTTCCCCAACTCTAATTGGCCTTTTTTCATAGATCAGAGGCATCTTTCGGCGCTCAAGAGAGACCCCTAGTGTCGCTTCTTCGACACAACGTCTCGTTCCCTCCATCAGGGAACGGAGGTTACATACGTAACCGAGACGTTTTCCCATACATTTATTATGTCTAGCATTGATGTTTCTAGCTTTGGTTTAGCTGGTGTAACTAAAGTTGGAGATTTGATTGATTTGACAAATAGAGAGTGGGTTTCAGTAAAACATTTAACTACAAAGATTGGAGGTAGATCAGAGAGAATTGCTGGGAATATATTAAAGAACTTGAAAACATCTTTTCCTACATCTTTGCTGGAATATATAACCAGTTTTATGTCTGGCAATATGTATTCAGAAGTTCTTTTTCCAGAAGTGTATATAACACCACAGGTAGACCAATATGGGAATGATAATGACGATAATGTGAACTTGTTGCTTTCTTTTAAAGGTTTACAAAGCCTTCCTTTTTCTATAGTGAACAAACAAAATGTATATAATGTTTGTGTGAAGTCTTTCTTTGCTGGACAGTTAAGAGAGAGGAGAGATACAAAATGGAGATCTCATCTCTCAGTGACAGAGAATAAATCACCTTCATGGCGGTTATTGTATAAAAACCCCCTACCAAAAAGGTCTGGTGATTTACAGTGGCGGATTTTGCATTGTGCATTACCAACAAAGGTTTTCTTGTTTAAATGTGAATATTCAGATTCTTCTTTTTGTACTCTGTGTAATGAACTTGACACAGTCTTTCATATTTTTTGTGAATGTTGTAAATTATCTCCGCTTTTTGAAGTTTTGGACAGAATTTGAGTAGTCATGGGATAATTTTTTCAAAAACAGTGTTTATTTTTGGGTGCAAGTATTCTCACGAAAAGTGGGAAATCTCTACTTTTGCAAATTTTTTGGTTGGGCAAGCAAAATTAGCCATTTGGAAGTCTTATAAAATTGAAATGGAAGGACAAAAAGTTAATATGGTTAATTTATTCAAGGCCTTGGTTGAATCTAGGATAAGATTAGAATATGAATTTAATAAGATGAATTGTAACCTCCCAATGTTTGAGAGGAAATGGTGTGTAAACAAAAGTTTAATTTTTATAGAAGGCGAAGATCTCTTTTTTAAATGGTAATGTTTTGATAAAAAATTATGTTTTTTAGATGTTAACAAGTTTTTAATGGTGAAATAAATTGCGTTAAAAAGTCACAAGTCTCTCTCTCTCTCTCTCTCTCTCTCTCTCTCTCTCTGGACACTCTGCGTGCCTTTTATGTCTCCCTCCGCATCACTATAACAAGAGACAGGTGATAGGGTTAATTATATATAATTAACCAGGTGACAAGCCTTACCGCTCTCTCTCTCGCAGACCGACACATGAGCACATCCCCACACCACACTGATGAATCACCAAAACACTTTTCTTCTTCAAAATGTACCATTACCAAAATCGTTTTTTCCCATTTTAACATACTTCAAACTTACCTCAATCACTTTTGCTCCCGTCAGCTTTTTTTATTGTTTCTTCCTATATTTCTGTTGGAACTCCTGTAATCACTCCTTTCTTCCATTTCTTTTCATCTAATACTGAACTTTATAAAAAATAGTACTATTTTCTTTTCTTTATAAAATAGTAAAAGATTTCAATTTTACCTATTGATTCATTCAAAACCTTTGTAATTTTTTTGGGGTTCATTGTGCTCCTGTTCCCTTTAAAAAAGCTACACTTATGATGCTGCACTGAGTTAGCGCTTTGGGAACATCTTTAGGTGTGACCAGCTGTGAGTATGTGTACAACACGTCAGTGTACATTGACCGGAATTTATAGCCTCTGCCGGTGGCATCATTGGATGCACCTGTAGCAGGGCGATAAATAGATGCGTCACAGGTGCATCATCAGATCTTTTGTCTTCAGATCACTCTGTGTGTGTGTGTGCTTCATGACCCTGTCAGAAACTTTCTACTTTCCTCTGTTAGTAGTTAGAATTGTTAGGCAGTGCCTGTTAGTAGTTAGAATTGTTAGGCAGTGCGCAGAAACCTTTCTCTCTCTCTTTTCTTTAAAAGAAAAGAAGAAAAAGAATGACTGATAAACAAAGCAAGCGGTGTGTGTTCTCATGTTTACGCTCTATGGCTGAAACGGACACACAACAGTTTTGTTTTGTGTGTTTGGGGGAAGAGTATGCTGCTCTTGCGTTGCTAAATAAATAAATAAAAAAGGAAGGGAACACTATATCAGTCCCTTCCTTTCTTCTATGACCTCCATAACGAGCATTCTCATTCATGGAGGAATCCTTATACTTCCTGTGTCTTTGTGCCCTCGACATTGACATATTTGACTATCGTGGGTTCTGAGGCTCGGGGGTATTCAGTGATGCCGCCGGTAGAAGAGACACTTGCGGGTTATCTCTCGCCTGGCTCGTCATCATCGCTAAAGAGACCCACTCTCCCCACAAAGCTGTGCAGGACCACCTCCACGCTTGTGGGGAAGGCTTATCAGGCAGCAGGTCAGGCTGATACTGCCCTGCACACTATGGCAGTGTTACAGGCGTACTAGGCTAATCTGTTGAAGTATTCGGTTATGCCGCCGGTAGAAGAGACACTCACGGCTTATCTCTTGCCAGGCTCGGCATCATTGCTAAAGAGACCCACTCTCCCCACAAAGCTGTGCAGGACCACCTCCACGCTTGTGGGGGAAGCTTGTCAGGCAGCAGGTCAGGCTGGTGCTGCCCTACACACCATGGTAATGTTACAGGCGTACCAGGCAGTACGATCGATGAAAAGGCTTTTTCAGAGCTTCGTCGAGCCACGGATCTGTCTCTCCGTGCGATCAAACAGAAGGCTCTTGTGTCATTGTCCTGTCGATGGCTGCTTTGGTTAGCATGGGGAGACATTTATGGCTGAACCTTTTAGGCATCAGAGATAAGGATAAATAATCCTTCTTGATGCCTCAGTTTCACCTTCTGGCCTGTTCGGTGACTCGATGAACACAGTCATCATCAGGGTTCAGGAGGTGAAGAGTCATGAGGAAGCCTTCGGGCAATTCCTTCCTCACCGCACACAGGGTGAGGGGCCGCCGGCCACCCAGCTCCGCCCTAGTCCTTTTAGAAGGGAGGCTCAGAAACAAAGTGTGGCGGATTGCGCTCCCCCTCATAAGGACTGAGGACCAGTTCGTTGCCCTCAGCAGCCTCCAAAGCAAGACCTCAGGACCATTATCTCCAGAAAGAGAAAGTCCTGACGGTCTTGGCCCAACCTTGTGGTGGTAGCCCCCCTAGGGATGGGTTGCGTGAAACATTCACCTGCATCTTCCCGATACCCCCACGAAACCTCTCCATTCCCGCTGCCTATGGTGTTTCGGGAATTAGCGGTTTCCAGCTAAATGTTTGGTGTTCCGTTGCTTCCTACTGTAGTCCAGGACACGGAACACTCGACATTCCCTCAACAGGAAGTGTCAAAATTCATACCCATCTCAGAGAACCTGGCAGCGTGGAAGCTACTGCCGGGTGTTTCTATGTGGGTCCTAAGGACAGTAGAAAAAGGCTACAGAATTAAATTTGTTCGCTATCCTCCGTGTTTCAACGGCGTGGTTCCCACATCCGTGAAACCGGAACAAGCACACCTACTGTTGAAAGAACAGCAAAATCTCTTGGTCAAATGGGCCATAGAACATGCTCCCCTTCTAGAGAGAGAGTCAGGTTACTATAGCTGATACTTCCTGGTTCCCAAGAAGGATGGGGGAATGCGTCCGATTTTAGACCTTCAAGGAATCACTCAGTTAAGTTCAAGTTCAAGATGCTAACCATGAAGACGGTCATGTTTCGAATCCAACATCACGATTGGTTGGTCACGATCAATCTCATGGATGCATAATTTCATATAGAAATTCTGCCACAACACAGGAAGTTCCTGAGGTTCGCTTTCAGGGGCGAAGCTTTCCAATATCAGGTTCTTCCAATTTAAGCTAAAGCGGTCGCGGCTCACTTTCAATAGAAAGCACGCCACTCCAGCCGCCCCCCAAATTGCTCCTTCTTCCCACGGGATTGAGGACGATGCGGCTGGCAATGGAGGCGATCTGGGGATGGCAGCGGGTGCAGCTCCACCGGGTACGCCCCCTCGGTGCACCCGCCCCAGCACGCTTGTTGACTCCCGTCCGTGCTCGAGGCAATAGCGGCTCGCCTCACAGCCAGCCTGCTCATCCTCTGGAGCTCAAAGTGGATGAGCTCGCTGCTGTATCGGAGAGCCCGGCGTCTGACGCAGATGACTCCCCTGGGCTGCCGCCTTCGAGCCAGCACACCCAGGCTGAGGCTGACGCTCAGATGACCGACATGCTTTCCCGGGCCGATGCCAGCGTGGGCTTGGACTGAAACCCTCCTTCCTCCCCACAGCTATCGCGGTTGGATGACTGGTTCCTGGGGTCCGGGCGCTGCTCACAGCTCCCGTTTTTCCCGGAGGTACATGATGAGCTGACGTCATCATGGAGAGCACCCCTCTCCACTCGTCACAAAGCCACTCGCTCATCCGCTCTCGCTACACTCCACGGTGGAGCAGCCCACGGGTACACAGCGATTCCCCAGGTGGACAGGGCTGTTGCGCTCCACTTATGCCCCGGAAACCCTACCACCTGGCAGGGTCACCCTGTGCTCCACTCCAAGGCCTGTAGGACAACATCCTTGCTGACCGCAAAAGCCTTTGAGCGCCTTTGAGCACCTTGACCTGGTGGACTTGCAGGAGGGCCATGGCACTCAAAGATCTGCACAGGGGTAGCCCTCATACCGATGTGCTGCAGGAACTGCGCTCAGCGACCGACCTCGGCCCTTAGAGCCACGAAGGTCACAGCACAGTCACTCAGGCAGGCGATGTCCACGCTCGTGGTCCAGGAACGTCATCTGTGGCTGAGCTTGGTCGAGATGCGTGAGACCGACAAGGTTCGCTTTCTCAACGCCCCTGTCTCCCAGTTCGGCCTCTTTGGCAACACCTTCGAGGACTTTGCCCAGCAGTTCTCTACGGTGAAGAAGCAGATGGAGGCCATATCTCACATCCTACCCCATCGCAAGCCTCCCAGGCGCTCCTGAGACGCTCGACCCAGAGCCCGAGATGTTAGCTCCGGAGCTGGTAAGACCACTTCATCCCCCGGTGGAGGGCCGGGAGGAGAATCTTAAGTTGAATTTATTTAATTTGCCGCCCCCCCTACATGGGGCTGCGGTACCCACATTCTCAATAACAGAGCTATTTCCTTTGTCTCTGGGTCACCTGGCCTGCAAATGTCATTCTCAAGGTGGTTCCGACGAGTCTAGAGGATGCCTACACTGGACCTCCTCCTCAGTTGCTAACCCGCCCCCTACCGGGTGTACAGAGCAAGGTAAGTGCTTTGAGTCTTTTCTCAGACACGTCTTTGCCTCCCGATGCCGTACTACGTGCTCCGCCCCGCTGCGAAGCCGTCAAAAATAACCATCCCCTTAGTGCCCCTAGCGCAGAGCTTGGATGCGTGGCTTTCACTTCCCAACCCGTCACGCTGGATGGCCCAGACCATTCGACGGTTATGCAATTCAGTTTGCCAGGCCCCCGCCCCCCTTCACGGGCGTCCGCTTTACCGCAGTATACCGCGAACATGCCAAATCCTTGCGCATGGAAATCACTACTCTTTTACTCAAAGATGCGATAGAGCCTGTCCCTCCAACCGAAACCAAGATGGGTTTCTACAGCCCTTACTTCGTTGTACCCAAAAAAGGCGGTGGCTTACGACCGATCTTGGACCTGCAACCTCAATGTGGTAGCGGACGCGCTGTCACGACAACACTTGCCCAGTGGAGAGTAGAGGCAGCTGGCCTGTGGGGCTGCGCAGGTACGCATTCCCCCCAGTGAGCCTTCTTGCACAGGTGCTGTGCAAGGTCAGGGAGGAGGAGGAACAAGTCACCCTAGTGGCTCCCTATTGGCCCACCCAGGCTTGGTTCTCAGACCTCGTACTCCTCGTGACAGCCAGACATTTGGAACCTCCACATCTGGCCCCTGGACGGGATGCAGAAGATCTAGCTGGTCTACCACCTGCTGTCATAGACACAATCAGCCAAGCCAGAGCCGCTTTTACCAGGCATATTTACACCCTGTATTGGCGCCTGTTCGCAAATTGGTGTTCTTCCCGGGCTGAAGACCCTCAGAGGTGCGCAGTTAGGTCAGTGCTCTTATTTCTGCAGGAGAGGCTGGAGGGGAGGCTGTCGGTGTATGTCACTTTCATCGCGGCCACCATGACGCAGTAGATGGCAAGTCTTTGGGTAAGCACGACTTAATCACCAGGTTCCTAAGAGGCGCCCGGAGGTTGAATCCCTCCCGGCCAAGCCTGTTCCCCACATGGGATCTCTCAGTGGTCCTCTCGGGCCTTTTGAGACCTCCCTTCGAGCCGCTAGAATCAGCTGGATTCAGGGCCCTCTCTCTAAAGACCTGCTGATCGCGCTCGCCTCCATCAAGAGGGTTGGGGACCTGCATGCGTTCTCTGTTAGTGACACTTGCCTGGAGTTCAGTCTGGTTGACACATATGTGGTCCTAAGATCCTACCACGCCCTTTAGAGACCAGGTAGTGAACCTGCAAGCGTTGCCCCGGGAGGAGGCAGACCCAGTTACTTCGTTGTTGTGTGCGGTACGTGCTTTGCGTACCTACTTGGACCACACGCAGAGCTTTAGATGTTCTGAGCAGCTCTTTGTCTGCTTTGGCGGACAGCGGAAAGGGAACGCTGTCTCCAAACAGAGGCTTTTCCACTGGGTAGTGGACGCCATTTCATTGGCCTATCGCACCCAGGCCATGTCCGAGCACACTTGACAAGGAGTATTGCGTCCTCGTGGGCACCTCCTTGGCAGACTTTAAGAAGTTTAAATATAAATCAGCTGTGGTAGGTTTTACTAATTGTTTTACTTTTTATATCTTGAGTATTGTTTAATACGATTTTATGGTAGAAATAGCCTAAAGTATATTGCTGTCTTATTCAGTTTATTTGAATGTTTTGAACATAAATGTAACATTTTTGAAAACAGTATTTAAAGAATGTTCTGGGTTCAATACAATTTAAGCTTAATTGAAAGCATTTGTGGTATAATATTGATTATCAAAAACATTAATTTCGACTCATTCCTACTTTTCTTTAAAAAAAAAGTAAATATCTGGATTCACTTACAATGGAATTGAATAGGGGCCAATTCTTTTATGTTAAAATTCTCAGTTTCAAAATTATAACCACAAGACATACATGATTTTAGTGTGATAGTGTGATAAAATCAATTAAAAACCTTTTCGGTGTAAAGTTATAGGCAATTTATAGGCAATTTTACAACATTTTTACCATGACAATGTAATGTTTAAACCCTCCAAATTGGGAGGGGTACATTGCATTTCACTTTCCTTCTTTCCAGGGCAATGCTGAAAAAAAATTCTATATTCATGAAACAAGACCACATATTTGTACCAGACATGTGTCAAATTAATGTCAAAAAACAAAAATATTGTGGACCCCGAGTGCATTTACACAAACCTAAGACAAACCCTGAGGGCACAATCAGGGATTGATGCAGCATCAGGATACCTAATAATGATTGAATTTGATTGCACAATGCTGAAGATAGACTAAAATCAATTGACTTGGATAAAGCAGCCTTGTGTCAGGAAGAGGGCATCCCCAAGGGTCAATTCCCTTGTGATGATTCAGTTTTTGATCTGTGATGTCTGTTAATGGAGGAAAATGATGGAACTATACCATCAGTAGAACATAATGAATACAGAGTGTCTATACACAGTGGATTATAGATTGTATAGCCTTTATACAGCTAAATTGTTGCTGTGTATGGTTATGCTTTCATTGTTTTCATGTGATACTGTATTATCATCAATATTCCTGATTTATGAGTTGATTTTGTATGGCTATATGCCTCTTCTCACCTTTTCAGTAATTTCTTTTATTATTTAGAAATAAATAAACTAACACAAAACTGGCTTACATGACAACATGAAAACTTCTTGAAACGTATAAAGCTGTTAAATTGGCACAAAACTCCAGATTTCACTTACAACTAGAACTCCTTGGCTTTTAACAGAATATTACTAAAATAACTTTAAGTTATGCTGTATTAAGATAATGTGGGATCTGCGCTGAAATTAACAATACAACATTACAGCAAATAAATGTAACACAGTGTATGATGTTTGACAATAGAGTACATCAAAATGCTGTGTATTTGTATCATTGTAGAGTATACTTTATTTAATTATCTAGACAGGCCACACAATGTGGATGTACTGTGTCATCATTATTATAGTCATGTATTAGCTGCCCAAAATGTGACCAAGTAATTTAGGTGTTGCTCTTATCTACCTGACTCTTAAATTCAATATTATCCTTACATTCTTAACAATTTGCAGCATTACCAATTAATACTGGGATTTAAACCACATTTTCATTATATATGACTCCAGTTGCAAATTGAAGGACTTGGGTCTTGTTTGGCTAAATTAAGAAAATGACTTGACTTTGACTTGAGAACCAGCGAATCAAGACTTGACTTTACTTGAACTGCATGGCTCGACAATGACTTGAATGCTTTTTATTATTATAATTTTCAATAACTTATTATAAACAGTAATTAAATGTGTTTAAAAAAATATTGCGCATCAATTAATTAATATGCAAAAATGTAAGCCCACCAGCATCACTGATCTGCATCTGCGCAGATAACTGATAACTGTTAACGCGCCAAAATTACAGATGATTGTCGAGTCCCCAAAATAATCTCCTTTGGATATAAAGATTTTGAATTGGACCGTGTGAATAAAAAAAGATTTGCCAGATGCACAATATGCAACGCAAAAATATCCGATACAACCATCACAACCTCGAATTTCATCAGACATTTAAAGTATTACCTCAACCAAGTGAAAAGGCGCTAGGTGCAAGCAATCTACCAGTCCGTCAGCGTGTTACCGAGTTCTACTGGTTCGGACCTGAGAAAACACTCGCAAAGTAGAATCTCGCAAAGGTATTAGGTGTAGCCCAACCCGCTGCTCTGCATATGTCTGCAAGGGAGGAGCCTCTGGCCATTGCCCATGAGGACGCAACATTCCTTGTTGATAGGCCAATGAAATGGCGTCCACCACCCAGTGGGAGAGCCTCTGTTTGGAGACAGCGTTCCTTTTCCGCTGTCCACCGAAGCAGACAAAGAGCTGCTCAGAACATCTAAAGTTCTGCGTGCGCTCCAAGTAGGTACGCAAAGCACGTGCCGGACACAGCAACGAAGGGGCTGGGTCTGCCTCCTCTTGGGGCAGCGCTTGCAGGTTCACTACCTGGTCTCTGAAGGGCGTGGTAGGAACCTTGCGCACGTAGCCCGGCCGTGGTCTTAGGATCACATGTGTGTCTGCCGGACCGAACTCCAGGCAAGTGTCACTGACAGAGTGTCGCCCCGACCCTCTTGATGGAGGCGAGCGCGATCAGCAGCGCCGTCTTTAGAGAGAGGGTCCTGAGTCCAACTGATTCTAGCGGCTCGAAGGGGGAAATCTGAAGACCCGAGAGGACCACTGAGAGATCCCAGGAGGGGAACAGGCTTGGCCGGGAGGCACTGAAAATGGAACCTGAAAATTAAGTCATGCTTACCCAAAGACTTGCCGTCTACTACGTTGTGGTGGGCTGCAATAGCAGCTACATACACCTTCAAGGTGGACGGGGACAGTCTCCCTTCTAGCCTCTCCTGCAGAAATGAGAGCACTGACCTGACTGTGCACCTTTGTGGGTCTTCGCCCCGAGAAGAACACCAATTCGTGAACAAGCGCTTTAGGGTGTAAAGTTGCCTGGTAGAAGGGGCTCTGACTTGGTTGATTGTGTCTACAACAGCAGGTGGTAGATCAGCTAGATCTTTCGTGTCCCATCCAGGGGCCAGACAAGGAGGTTCCAGAGGTCTGGGTGCAGATCTCTCCATCCCTTAGAAAGAAGGTCTTTCCTCAGGGAAATTTGCCAGGGAGGGGCTGTCGCGAGCAGTACAAGGTCTGAGAACCAAGCCCGGGTGGGCCAATAGAGATCCACCAGAGTGACTTGTTCCTCATCCTCCCTGACCTTGCACAGCACCTGTGCAAGAAGTCTCACTGGGGGAAATGCGAACTTGCGCAGCTCCATGGGCCAGCTGTGTGCCAGTGAGTCTGCCTGAGGGGAGCCTCTGTTCGGGCATACCAGAGCGGGCAGTGGGAGGTCTCCTGGGAGGCGAACAGGTCTACCTGAGCCTTGCCGAACCGTTCCCAAATCAGCTGGACCGACTGGGGGTGAAGCCTCCACTCTCCACTGGGCAAGCATTGTCGTGATAGCGCGTCCGCCATCAAATTGAGGTTGCCGGGGATGTGAGTGGCACACAGCGACTTGAGTCTCCAAAGTGAGCGACAGATGGGGAACAACATTATAGCGACCACGAGGATGTTACCCCAAGTGACTCTAGCCTCCCTTGCAACCGGACCAGTTTGGTTGCTTCGGAGACCTTGCTGGATTCAAACTCACGACTCCAGGTGTGGTAGTCAGCATCTTTATTCGCTGAGCTACCCAGGTCCCCATTTCTAACATTATTTATAACTAGTGTAATATAAGTGCTTTTCCTAATATAATATAATATAATATAATATAATATAATATAATATAATATAATATTATATTATATTATATTATATTAAATAAGTGCGAACAGACTTCTACAGTTAAGGACAGATTATTATTGTCCCTCATATCAATAATCTTTGGAAACTGTCTGTTTCATGTTATTTCTAAAAAAGTATTGGTTACGTATGTAACCTCCATTCCCAGATGGAGGGAACGAGACTTTGTGTCGAAGAAGCGACACTAGGGGTCTCTCTTGAGCACCGAATATGCATCTGATGCATGAAAAAATGCCAATGAGAAGTTGGACATACGGGTATAAAGGTGAGGAAACACTATGAGTTCATTCAGGATTTTTTGGAGGAGCCGGGAGTGTCCGGCCAACTCAGTGGCTCGACTCAGCGACGTGGCCGGGAGGACAAGACGTCTCGTTCCCTACATCAGGGAACGGAGGTTACATATGTTACCTAGACGTTCCCCGTCTGTCACTCACTTCGACGTTGTGTCGAAGAAGAAATCACACCATGCGCTGAGCCGTGTACTTGTACTGCTGACACAGGAGCGGGCTGGTATTTCACATGCCAGGACGACCAGCTGTGTCAGACTGCAAGTACCCTTCCCCAATGCCCCATAAAAGACGTCGGAATCCTGCTAGTTACCCAAGCAGGGGAACAAGGTGACGCTTGCCAATCTGGGATGGGGCGAGCCTAGCCGGGCTTCTTTTCTCTCTATGTTTCTCTCATAGAGCCAAACGGCTGGGGCCCTTACCGCATCGTGGGAAGGCGATTGGAGGGCAGCGGGAACTGCCTAAGGGAGACACGGATCTGCTCGTAAGTGGACTGTACCGCAGAAAATGCACACAGGAGGAGTCCAAGTAGGAGACCTGATCTGTGGAGCACCTTTCCCAGTGCAGGGTAGATTTGAGATACCTGCAGTTGAATGGGTCGGTGAATTCCTCCACTGAATTGCGGACCCACAGGTCTAGGGAGGAATCATCCAGGGAGCCGAGTGAGTGGGATCTCCTGGGAGGCCGTGGGAATGGGCGCTGGGCTCAAGCGATTCACCCGGTCAGACCATCAGCGTGTACCGAGTTCTACCGGCTCGGACCTGAGAAAACACAGGACGAGACTGACTCAACCCTGAGGTTGTAAAACCTTGTGAGCTCGATCAGCATGGACATCTTTAGGGAGAGGGCCCTGAGTCCGGCTGATTCTAGCGGCTCGAAGGGAGGTCTCTGGAGGAGCGTGAGGACCACTGAGAGATCCCAGGAGGGGAACAGGCTTGGCCGGGAGGGATTTAACCTCCGGACACCTCTTAGGAACCTGATGACTAAGTCATGCTTACAATCCGTCTACTGGATCGTGGTGAGCTACGATAGCAGCAACATACACCTTTAAGGTGGAAGGGGACAGCATCCCTTCCAACTTCTGTAGGAATAAGAGCACTGACCTAACTCTGCACCTTTGTGGGTCTTCAGTCCAGAAAGAACACCAATTTAGGGTGTAAAGTTGCCTGGTAGAAAGGGCCCTGGCTTGGTTGATCGCATCTACGACGGTAGGTGGTAGACCAGCTAGATCTTCCGCATCCCAGAGCGTGCCCCGTCCCTGAGAAAGAAGGTCCTTCCTCAGGGGAATTCGCTAGGGAGGGGCTGTTGCGAGGAGTACGAGGTTCGAGAACCAGGCCCGGGTGGGCCGGTAAGGAGCGACTAGGGTGACTTGTTCCTCATCCTCCCTGACCCAAGAAGGCTCACTGGGGGGAAATGCGTACTTGCGCAGCCCTGAGGGCCAGCTGTTTGCCAATGCATCTGCCCCGAGCGGAGCCTCTGTTCAGGAATACCAGAGCGGGCAGTGGGATGTGTCTCGGGAGGTAAACAGCTCTACCTGGGCCTTGCCAAACCGATCCCAAATCAGCTGTATCGCCTGGGGGTGGAGCATCCACTCTCCGCTAGGCAAGCGTTGTCGTGACAGCGCGTCCGCTACCACATTGAGGTTGCTGGGGATGTGAGTGGCATGCAGCGACCTGAGTTGGTGCTGGCTCCAAAGGAGGAGACGACAGACGAGTTGTGACATGTGGCAGGAGCGTACGCCGCCTTGGCAATTTATGTACGCTACCGCAGAGGTGCTGTCTAACCTGATTAAGACATGTTTGTCCCAAACTAACAGGAGAATCTTCCGCAGGGCAAAGAAAACAGTCAGCAACTCTAGGCAATTGATATGCCAGCGCAGCGGGGGCCCTTTCCAACGGCCTGCAGCAGCGTGCTCGTTGAACTCGGCACCCCAACCCAATTTGGAGGCGTCGGTCGTGACCAGGATGCGTTGAGGCACCTGTGTCAAGGGTACTCCTGCCCGAAGAAAGCAGAGGTCTGTCCAGGGTTTGAGTGTTCGTCGGCAGGCAGCGGTGACTATCACATGCTGCGGTGCCATGCTCGTCTTGGGACTCGAGTATGCCTTATGCCCCAGGAGCCTCTGGAAAAGTATTAAAGGAATCGCTGCGCCCGGCCTGAAGGAGGCGAGGCATTTCAACACTGACTGAGCATGCTCGTTGGTGAGTCGTGCCGACATTGTGACTAACTCCATGCCGAGAAAAGAGATGCTCTGAACTGGGGTGAGCTTGCTCTTTTCCAGTTGACCTGAAGCCTCAAATGGCTGAGGTGCCTGAGCACCTGGTCTCTGTGAGCGCATAATAACTTTCGGGAGTGGACCAGGATGAGCCAGTCATTGAGGTAATTGAGTATGCGGATGACGGCTTCTCGGAGCGGGGCAAGGGCTCCCTCTGCGACTTTGGTGAAGACGCGAGGGTACAGAGACATGCCGAAGGGGAGGACCTTTTACTGATACGCCTGGCCTTCGGGCACGAACCAAAAGAAGGGTCGGTGTCGAGGTAATATTGAGACGTGGAAGTGCGCGTTCTTCAGGTCTACCGCTGCGAAACAATCTAGATGCTGGAAGCAAGTTAAGATGTGTTTTTGCTTGAGCATTTTGAACGGGAGCTTGTGCAAAGCCCGGTTGAAAAGTCCAAGATCGGTCGTAAGCCACCACTTTTCTTGGGTACAATGAAGTAAGGGCTGTAGAGACCCTTCTTCATTTTGGTTTGAGGGACAGGCTCTATCGCATCTTTGAGTAAAAGGGTAGCGATCTCCGTGCACAGGGATATGGCATGCTCACCCTGTACTGCGATAAAGCGGGTGCCCGTGAAGGGGCGGAGGCCTGGCAAACTGAATTACGTAACCTAGTCGGATGGTCTGGGCCAGCCAGCGTTACGGATTGGGAAGTGAAAGCCACGCATCCAAGCTCCGTACTAGGGCCACCAAGGGGACGATTATTTTTTATGTACCCGGTGGGGCTTCACAGCGGGGCGGAGCAGGTGTTACGGCATCGGGAGGCGATGACGCGTCCCAAGGCTCTGGTGCTGAGAAAAGACTCGAAGCACTTACCTTGCACCGTGCACCCGGCAGGGGGGCGGGTTCGTGACTGAGGAGGAGGGCTGGTAGAGGCGTCCTCTGGACTTGTCCAAACCAGCCAGCCAGGGAACAGTCGTGGGGCTGAGGGTGGAGGGTCCGCATCCAGCATTCCGGGAGTTTTGAGGTGTGGCAGCAGAGTGCCGTGAGAACGGCATTTGCGGGCCAGGTGACCCAGAGACAAAGGAAAAACTCTGTTATTGAGAATGTGGGTACTGCTGCCCCGACTATAAATAAATAAATTAAACAAAGGTTTCTCCTCCCAGCACTCCACGGGGGAATGGAGTGGTCTGCTTACCAGCTCCGAAGCTAACGTCTTGGTCCCTGGGTCGTCCGTCTCAGGAACGCCTGGGAGCCTTCCGGGTCCTCGAGGGGGACCTTGCGACGGGGGGCGTCTGCTTCCTGCGGGGTGCTCGACGCGTGGGCTGAGAGCTGGGCCCAGGTTGAGGCAGAGCAGCCTGGTGTTTCTTCGCAGGGTGGCATGACGAGTGGAGAGACCGGCACCCTCCACGTAGACGTCAGCTCATCATGGGACCAGGGGTGTGGGTGGGTGTGCGCAGCTGTGAGCGGCACAGTGTTCCCAGGAACCAATCAAGTATGTTCAACGTCGCTGTGTATTGTTCATTTAGAGGAAAATACTATTTTACAGAGAAAATCACTCTTTTGAGAATTTAAAACTCTTTTATATTTGTGCTGTCGAAGCACCCAGGGGCAAACTGCACTGCCGTGCAGAGAAGGAGAAAAGCCGCTGATGTGCACCGTAGATCCAACAGCAAGCAAAGCGTCAGAGGAACAGGAAGAGGTGTGTCACTCACAGCTGACTGCTGACACGACCAAGGCTCCAAAGAAAATTTCTGAATGAACTCATTGTATTTTCTCGCCTTTATACCCGTATGTCCGGGGGCGGGGTATGCAAATACTGTCTGCAGACTTCTCATTGGCCTTTTTTCATGCATCAGAGGCATATTCGGCACTCAAGAGAGACCCCTAGTGTCGTTTCTTTGACATGACATCGAAGTGAGCGACAGACGGGAAACAGTTATTACCTTAATTGGAGAACTGCTTAGTGTAAAATAAATCTCAATTATCTACAGATACAGAATGTTATGGTAAAGGAAAGATTAGAATTGTTTTTGATGATAACATTTTGCATGTCCATGAATACTGTGGTTGAAGTCAGAATTTACACAAAATCCACACCAATCACTGTCCCAAGCTACTTTGCACTAAACTAATTAAGATCTATGCCTTTTCATAGAGGTAGATTGGCCCACTTTATTATAGCTGTGATAACAAAGAAAAGAAAATTACATGTTGCTTTCCGTTTGCGTTTGTAAACACCACTGAAAACTGTCCATTATGAACACGTTGACTACACACATCATTTTAAAAAGTTAGAAGGAAACTTGTATGAGTTTTCTGTAAATTCCACTACACTGTTTTAGAGAGTTTTATATAAAGTCTTACCGGTCATCATCGGCATCACTACTCAAATTGTTCCACCTTATGTATGCCACACCGATGTTTACTGATGTTTACACCGAAGTTTGTTGCCTTTGCCGGTCTTTCGGCAGTACAGCTACTGAATCTACCATTGTCTTCACTACTAAAACATGATAGAATGTATGTTCCATTGTGTTCTTTTTGCTCTTTTCATCTCCAATCAACACTGAGCTAAACATAGACACGTATGTACGTACATAGTCGGCAGCCAATTAGCGAAAGGATTTTCTTTTTCAGCGTTTAGTGAAACACCACGGGTCATGTAATTTCAACATGTGACACACATTGAAGGGGTGGCCTGCACCATGTGTAATAAAAACACTTTTTATAGAAAACAATTATGAATACAGTGATCATCTCATTTGAGTGTACACAATTCAAATCACTCTTAACCAAAACACAACAGATTTTTTAATGTCAAGTCAAGTCAATTTTATTTGTATGCATCTTTTACATCACACATTGTTTCAAAGCACCTTTACAAAAGATCATGCATTAACAGAAGATAATGTCTATAATATCTATGAGTCATCATTGTGTAGTTTGATAAAATACAGTTATGAAGTGTGTTTAAAAATAAGTAATTAAATAATAATATAACACCAGTGTGCAAGCCAAAAGTTACTGTGGCAAGGAACACAAAACTCCAGAAGATGTTGGATAATGGAGAAAAATAACCTTTGGAGAAACCAGACTCACTGTGGGGGTCAGTTCCCCTCTGACTAACATCATGAATATAATGTCAATATTACTTATGTATAGTGCAAGTCATGGTTTAAAATGATTAAATTAAGTAAGTGTTAAGGGTCAGTGTTTAAACATAGATTTTGTATGAACTGTAAGATTAATGACCAATGTCTTTGAAGTCCATCCTGGATTAACTGCAGAAGTAATGTGTAAAACTTTTTAAATTAGCCTCAAATTACTGAAAGCACCTTTAAAAGATGATTTCAAGACACAATTTTCTCTTAAACTACCACAAAATATGTATTTTACTTAACCATATAATTAATATATACATGTTAAATGAATGCATTTTTTGTGTTAAATGTTGCAATTCACAAAAAACAAAAACAAAACAAAAATGTTATTTTTTTTTTAATAATGCACAAATTGCATTCCTACTAAAGAATATACATCTGCAAAATGTTTATGATTAAATGAAATACGATTACAATTACATTAAATGTGTACTGAAGTTAAGGAACTCCATCTGCAACTGTAACCAAAGAATGTCCTTGTAATGAAAAAAATAAATATATATATAAAATAGGAACAATCCAAAATATAAGTATTTATCTAGGTGGTTTCAGACTTTTGGGCCTCATGAATATGCGTGGTTGATTGCCGTGTGGATTTGTTATATATTTGATTTGAAATTCATTTAATATCTTTTACATATTGTATGTACACTATTATAGTTCACGGTGTCTAATGATGGGTTGATGTAGACCACCTGGCAACTATGTTGATCACACTCATTTGCACGTCTTTGATTGCACAATTCCACTGGTGATTGAAAATGTGTTCCGTTCTTTCTTCACTGGTACTGTTAATACAGCGTGACTGCAGTTGATTGCACCAATTGCATATGTAATGTAATTACATACACTGGCGAGTGCTGTAAATTGCATATTGATACTGAATACTGAATACATTCTTTTTTATGCTATTTGAATAATTTTAAAGACAGTCAGTGTTGAGACTGGAAATCTTTTGGGTGTTATGACTTTTTTCTTCTGCGTAACAAAAAAGGAGATGTTTGGCTAAAGGTTAAGGAATGTATCTTTTTACAAAGAATGAAAGTGAATGGTTAGTGAGGCTTTACCAATGACCAGTTTTTTGGAGGTCTCTTCAAAGCACGAAATGGACTTAATTTTTTTCCCTGTCGTCACAGCACAACTATCCTGACGTCAGGGTAGTCGCTAGGAAAATGTTTGAGTGCTGTGTGCGTTCTTGTGGTGCCATCAGCCCATTAGCATTGTGTTGGCTAGGCATGTGTCGGTATCATTTTTATTTGAATAGCGCTTTTCACAATACACACAGTTTCAAAGCAGCTTTACAGAACATTATGCAGCAATCCAGGGGTGTCAAACAGGAGTGGCCCGTGGGATGATATGCAGGAAAAATAACAATGATTTCCACAGAACAGTTTGCGTTTACATGCATAGTAAAAGCAACATTGCTTAATTCCAAACATTTGTGGCTGAACAAAATAACCATACAAATTAGCAAATAACATGCAGCGACATTATTGAATTGTCATGTTTATCATCATAATTCACTACAGCTTCAGAAGTGGTGCTTTATATACCTTTATGAATAACCAAAGGAGCTGGTAAAAAAATCAAAGTGGCTGCTGAAATTGGGCATTCACAGCCACTGTGGCTGGTGGGCATAACATTTTTGTATCCTTTTACACCAGTGTTAGCAATGAAAACAGCATCTTTCTATTTTCCTGCTCCAATTTTTGTTTGGTCCACTGCTGATCTACCAGCTTCACTAAATAAATTATATTTTACCAAAGTTACGAGATTGCAGTCTGAATTGAAAGTGGTAACATAAAAAAAGTGAAATAACACCAAAATAGTGCGCCTTTCTATTGTGTTGTGTTTGCTCAACAACAAAAATGGTGACTGGTTTAGTCTGATTCTTGACTAATGAATCAGAGCCAGTACTTTTAAAACAGTGATTCACCAGCTCACAAGTTCTCATTTTGAATCAGTTTGATGAATCCTTAATTGAACTAACTTAATAACTAATTAATTACTCTGAGGGCTAAATGAATATGTGATTTTCTGCAAGTTGCTCTCAATCATGTTGAAATGTTTTGTGTACAAAGTTGAAAAAATATGATATGATAATATATGATACAATTTATATTTATACTACTTTATATTAGTAATTAATAATGTTAATGCATAATTTTATATAATTTTATATAATCTATCTTTCTATCTATCTATCTAGGGTTGGGGACTAACGAAATACAAGTAACAGGAATACGTATTTAAAATACAAAATATTAGTAACTGTATTCCACTACAGTTACATTTTAAATCATTGGTATTTAGAATACAGTTACATTCAAAAAGTATTTTGATTACTGAAAAGATTACTTTGCATTTTATTGTCATTTGATTAATTTAATATTTAGTCCTTTCAAGATGGAAAACATTTATACATATAAATGATGCGATCCAAAGTGCATTTGAACAGTGGTGAAACAGTTTCTTATGATGTGTTACATTCATACGAGCAGACAGAGAAGTACGTTTGAAGTAAGTTTGGAGCAGAAGAAATAGAAATAAACCTTGTGTAAATTGTCAGCTTTACGCTAAGCTAAAATGCTATTTCTAGCCATTTTACATGCATATGTTACCAGACACGATCATATTTTTTCATCAAGAAAATTCACATTGGATCATAATTTCTTTTTTTTCTTGTAAGACCTTTGATGTTAGGGCAAAAATCATATTCTTGATAATCATTTTTGTACTGTTTTCCTGTAAAAATTGTTTTATAAATAACACTGCATAAGATTTGTAGGTTTTTCAGATAATTTATTTTTAACATTTGTATTTTGTCTTACTGTACTGGCAGAGTTTTTATAGTCAAAACAATTGAACAAATCTACCAGTGCTGAAGAGGTAATCCAAAGTATTTCGAATACATTATTGACCTTGAGTAATCTATCAAAATTAGGGCTGTCAATCGATTAAAAATTTTAATCTAATAAATTACATGGTGCCCCGATTAATTAATCGTGATTAATCGCAGATACAAATATTTGTTGAGAAAGCCCCTCATATAAATATAATTCAATATATAATGATGAAGTAATGAGACATAGTTAACTTTAAATATTTACAAATTTATATATATATATATATATATATATATATATATATATATATATATATATATATATATATATATAATTTGTAATGTAATGCATTTTAATTATCTGAATATTTTATATATATATACTGTATATATATATAAAAATATTCAAATAATTAAAATGCATTACATTCTTGTGGCAGAAGAGTTAATCATTAATAAGACAATATAAAAAACGGCTTTAGAATACAATGTATTGTTTACTACCATATTATTGATCATAAGTCAATCATTGGCATACAGATCACAGCAATCCATTTCACAAGCAAGTTTGTCTATCAGTTGGAGATTTATTATGAGGTCTTGTTTAAGGACCTGTCAATGAACATCTGCGTCAGACATGCTTGTGTAGCGTCTTGGATGCTTTGCGTCATAAACATAAAATTGTTAGGTCACCCTGTGTCAAGTTAAATATAGTTGTCACGTTTTGTCTTCACCTGTTCCATGGACTCTTTTTTTGAAGTTCTCTCCCTCACTACGTTTCCCAGAAATCACTGCCCTGATCACTCCCTCGTTATCCCCACCTGTGTGTCATTCCCTCGTTTAGTTCTAAGTGTATATATACCCTCTTGTTTTGTCAGTCTGGGTCAGTCCTTGATTTGTAAATGTTGAATTGTGTATTGCAATGTTATTTTGTTTCTTTATGGTTTTCCTAGCGATGTTTCCACTCCAGCGTCTCCAATTAAAAGTCTAAAGTTATTCCTGTGCTCTCCTCTCTTCCACTCCAAGAACCAACGTTACAGAAGGACTGACCGTACAACTATGGATTTATCGACTGTTCAAATCCTCCTCCTCGAACAAGGAGATCATCCTGTTGAGGATCATGTGCGTGAGTTTCTCCATCTTGCGAATTTGGTGCACTATGAGGACAACTCTCTAGTATATTTCTTCAGAGCTGGTCTGAATAGTGCACTGAAGGAGCAGATGCCTCCGGCGGGTCCTCACTGGACGCTATGCAACTTTGTGGAGATGGCTCTGAAGCTAAGCGGCTCTCCTTTCACTGTGGGTGTGGAGGATGAGGTCTCTGAATCTCCTCCCACAGTGGACATCCTCAAGCCTTCCACGGCCCCGGTCTCCAAGCCTTCCACGGCCCCTGTCTCCAGGGTAACTCCACTCCTTTCTACACCCATAAATAATTTTTTTTGGTGGGCTAATCCTGTCCTGTTTCCAGTGGTCGAGTCACTGCTGCAGTCAGCAGTAGTGGCCACAGTCAGCGAGCCAGAGCCCATGCCTGCCACGGTCAGCGAGCCAGAGCCCATGCCTGCCACGGTCAGCGAGCCAGAGCCTGTAGCCTCGACCGCCCCAGAGCCAGTGCCTGTAGCCTTGATCGTCCCAGAGCCAGCGCCTGTAGCCTTGACTGTCCCAGAGCCAGCGCCTGTAACCTCGCTCCCTGTTGGCAAAAGGAGAAAGTGAAGGAAGCGGGCACCTTCTCCCCAGTCTCTGCCTGTGCCCTCCACGGCTCCTCCCCCAGAGTCCTCCTTGGCTCCGCCTTCCACGGCTCCTCCCCCAGAGTCCTCTTTGGCTCCGCCTTCCATGGCTCCGCCCCCAGAGACCTCCTTGGCTCCACCTTCCACAGCTCTGTCTTCCACGGCTCCGCCTACAGAGACAATTCCTCCCGCGGCTCCGCCAGCTCCCCTAGAAACAACTCCTCCCGCGGCTCCACCCGCTCCCCTAAAGTTGCCTCCTCCCAGGCCTCCTGACCCGGTCCCTGTCCTGTGGCCTCCTCCCAGGCCTCCTGAACCGGTCCCTGTCCTGTGGCCTCCTCCCAGGCGTCCTGACCCGATCCCTGTCCTGTGGCCTCCTCCCAGGCCTCCTGACCCGATCCCTGTCCTGTGGCCTCCTCCCAGGCCTTCAGAACCAGTCCCTGTCCTGTGGCCTCCTCCCAGGCCTCCAGACCCAGTCCCTGTCCTGTAGCCGCCTCCCAGGCCTCCAAACCCTGTCCCTGTCCAGCGGCCGCCTCCAAACCCTGTCCCTGTCCTGCGGTCGCCTCCCAGGCCCCCTGAACCAGTCCCTGTCCTGCGGCCCCCTCCCATGCCTCCAGATCTATTCCCTGCCCTGAAGCCACCACCCAGACCCCGAACACTCGTCTCTGTTCCCCCACCATCTTCTGTCTTGGGGCGCCAGGAGTCGCCCATTTAAAAGGGGGGGGGGGGGGGGGGGTAGTAATGTCAGTAATGTCAGATGTCAGATGTAATGTCTCTCCCTCACTACGTTTCCCAGAAATCACTGCCCTGATCACTCCCTCGTTATCCCCACCTGTGTGTCATTCCCTCGTTTAGTTCTAAGTGTATATATACCCTCTTGTTTTGTCAGTCTGGGTCAGTCCTTGATTTGTAAATGTTGAATTGTGTATTGCAATGTTGTTTTGTTTCTTTATGGTTTTCCAAGCGACGTTTCCACTCCAGCGTCTCCAATTAAAAGTCTAAATTTATTCCTGTGCTCTCCTCTCTTCCACTCCAAGAACCAACGTTACAATAGTTTAATACTTAGAACACATACTGAGATCACTTAGTTCAGATCTGCGCTCCCATCAAGTGTTTGAGTGCAAGAACATAATGCATGTCTGTGTTGTTCTGCTGCTCAAGGGTGTTTTTATTCACTGTATAAACTGTGCATTGTCACACAGCTGATGGTCTGGGGGCATTGCAATTAATGGCGTTAATTTTTTTTAACGCGTTATTTTTAGTCAAATTAATTGCACTTAATACACTAAATCGACAGTCCTAAACAAAATATGTAGATTTTGTGATTAATATTCGTGATAAAATTTTTTCAAAAAATAATCTTGATTATAATTTTCACCATTACCATGTGGCCCTAGCTATATGTAATATAGGTCATATATTAAATAAACAAAGTAGATTTTTTGGTGTGCAATGTTTGATACTAAAGGATTGTGGAATTGCATGTAGGAATTGCATGTAGATGCAATGCCCTTCGTTATTTACTTCGCAGTAATTTAATGTCTATGTATTCTGTTTTAACAAAGGTGATGCAAGCAGTGGTCTAATATGAGTTACTTGCTGTTTTATTGCAGTTGAAAGCATTTTATTTTGCTGTGTCGTCCATCCTTAAACCAAGAGGATGCAGGCATTGGTCAGTGAAGTCTGCCTTGCTGTCTGGCTGGAAAATTGTTGTAGTTCATTTTTGATGAAGTTCATCCTAAGAATGAGGTGCAGGCAGTGGCAATTGAAGAATCCCTTGTTGTATCGATGGAGTTGGCAGCAGTTCATCCTCTGTGAAGCTCATTATAGTAGACTAAAGGGATGCAGACAGTGATTATCAAAGTGCCCCTGACTGTCTGGCTGGCACAGGCTTCAGTAAGTAGTCATCACTAAGTGACACATAGCGGTGGGAGTGGGGACATCAGTCTGGAACAAACCTGTATCTTCCAGGTTCTGGTAACAGGGAAACACATTAAAAGACATGGAAAGAAATGTAATCATATTAGTTTAGATGCAACCCTCTACAGACCAGCTGGAGAAAGAATCACCATAGGCTAGCCAAAATTTTGACGACATGTAAGCGTAATGTAACTAAAAACTGAAAAATATATTAAGTAAACAGAGAAGGGGGCATCTTCACAAATATAAAATATTCATGACAAGGTATATAGTAGATTAGTGTCACTGAATGGCTGAATGTCTGAGTGGTGTCCGGAGAATAGCATAGGATTCATAAACAATTGGAAGAGTTTTTGGGGTAGGCCTGACTGGCTAAAGAGAGATGGCCTCCATCCCTTCAGTGAAGGTGCCACTCTCCTCTCTATTCATTTGGCTCATAGTCTTAATAGTACTTAGCTTAGACTAACTGGGGCCCAGGTCAGGAAACAGACAAACTGGCTAATCTGAATATCTGCTAGCTGCCTTGAGCTGTCACACAGGTCAAATAAACTACAACACACAGAGACTGAAAAGACAAACTGGAACAATCCTGGAAAAATTAATTAATCAAAATCTAAAATAAATAATTAATCAATATTAAAAACCAAATTCAAGCAAAGCGGATCTATTAAAGAACTGAGACAAAGCAAAGCTGAGTTCTCAACCAATCGAACAGCACTGGAAAAAGGATGAGAAATGTCCATCTGACCAGTGTGTGTGTATGCGGCAGAGCTGACACAAAAAACAGATTATTGTTTCAAGTGCTGATTGTTTGTTGCATTTGCATTTAAAACATGTTCGCTGGTGAACAGTATAGTAAATGGCAATGATGAGAAGTTATTGCTGAATGTTAAAAAGTCTGAATGTAATTTAATCTGGTTCTGAAGTATAAATGCGTTGATATGGCTTAAAACATTAACAGTTAAATTACACATGTCATAGAATGCCTTATATTAAGCCTAAATTCATGTCAGTTTTGAGAACAGTAATTTGTTTGTTATAACTTTGTTTCTGTTCAAAGGTTTTTCACCACTTTCATCACCCTTTCACTTTCATTTTTCTTCATCTTGTCAAATTTAACCATCTTTAATCGGTATAAATGAAGCGTGAAATTCAGTTTGAAATCTCCTTGTTGATGTGTTAATCCCTTTCAAGCAGGGAAGCTATGCACTCAAAATAAACTGCTTGACAGAGACTGTATCACCTAGATATCACATAGAGACTGCGTTTGTTCCTTGAACTACCAAACACAAACCGCTCTCTAACCCCTCACTTTGATTAAGGTACAACTTGAAAATAACAACAACAAAAACAATTGAAGATAAACATCATATAAAAAGGTTGGGCTACTAAACATTAGATCTCTTTCGACCAAAGTACAAACTGTAAATTAAATGATTACAGATCATAATTTGGGTGTGCTCTGTTTGATTGAAACTTGGCTTAAACCAGATGAATATATTAGTTTAAATTAATCTACTCCCCCAGGCTTTTGTTATAAATATGAACCTCGTTTGAAGGGTCGAGAAGGAGGTATTGCTGTAATTTACAGTGAAGTTTTTGGTGTTACTCACCAGAGTAACATTAAAAATGCTTAATGTGACACTGTCAGATACAATAATAAAATTCTCTGTCATCTTTTGCCCTTGCTACTGTATACAGATCACCCGGGCCGTATTCTGACACCCTTGGTGTAGTTGCACATTTTCAATCAGATATCGTATTTACTGTGAATAGAGCTTTAATTGTTGGTGACTTTAACATTCACATGGATAATGAAAATGACACATTGGGATTAGCATTTATCGATATTCTCAACTCTCTTAGAGTCAGACAAAATGTGACAGGACAAACTCATTGCCAAAATCGTACTCTAGATTTCTGTCATATGGAGTTGATTTTAATACTATGACATATCAGCTCATTACCTCAGCTAATGCACGTCAATCTATGCTTCACCGAAACAGACCTCTCCAAAATGACTTGCTGGTTGAACTGCGATGCACCTCTCTAATCTCTGCCTGCATCACCTTGGTCTAATGATGGACTATTCTCTTAAAATGGAATATGTAGACTTTCAATTAATTGCCAACAAAAGCCTTCATTGGCCAACTAACAAAGGACAATGCATCTGTGTGAACTTCTGCAGTTAATCCAGAATTAACTTAAAGGACATTAGTCATTAATCTTAAAGTTCATAAAAAATTCTGTTTAAGCACAAGCCCTTAACGCTTACTTAGTTTAATAATTTTAAACCATGGCTTGCACTGCACATAAATAACTAATATTGGCATTATAATCATGCTAGTTAGCCAGAGGGGAACTGGCCCCCACAGTGAGACTTGTTTCTCCCAAGATAATTTTTATCCATCAATCAACATCTCATGGCGTTTTGTATTCCTTGCCATAGTCACCTTCGGCTTGCTCACTCTGGTACAATTATTATTTAATTATTTATTATACACAATTTACAATCATAGTTAATCAAAATAATGATGAATCTAGGACTTTATAGATGTTATAGTTTCATTTTCTGTTAATGCATGGTAAAGCTGCTTTGAAACGATGTGTGTTCTCTCTTTAAGAGAACTGCGAGCTCTGTGAGCAAATGTTTACAGTTAAATGATGAATGCAGCGAACATTAACGAGATCATCCGTGCGATGTGTGATTAGCCTTTATATTTATTTTTTTTACTTTTTGATCACCAACTGACTTTAAACAGAAAGGGTATATACAAAGAGACATAAAATTAAATGTGTGGTTTTCTTGCATCATTTGTATTGACTTTACTGTACAAGTTTTCAAATTAAAATCTACAAGCTTTTGAGTTTTGCAACTATTTACCTTCTAACAGACATCCAGCAGGCACGTTACAATAGTCTGTAGCCATAATGTTATACGGAGAATGTTGTTACCAAAGTCAGAGTTTACATTGTTAAATGCAACGTAAATGTAACTATGGCATATCACGGCGGAAATAAAGCAGTGGTGACAGTGCGATCACGACATATCAGGACCCACTGCACCTATGCAAGTTAAAGTTCCTTCAGGGTGCACGCTCACAAGACACAACACACAGTAAAAAATGAGGCTAAATCCAGCTTCTTTATCTCCAGCTTATTATTCCATAAAAGGGTCGCTGTTATTTAGATCCTCACCACTACACAACTCAATTAATGGTGAGAGAAATTTGAACGTTTACTGGCCAGTGGCAAATAACAGACATATTTTAGTTTCATAGCTCAAAATGTTTTCGCATTTGCAATTGATTCACTCACAATGTAGAGAGCTGGATATGTAATTCACTTAATTTTGATGCATAGATATAAAGCAGAAATGTTTTTGCTGAAGGCAGACCTGACTAATGCAGAATAACTATTGGTTGAGGGATAAATGATGTGTATGCATGGCTGAAAAGATGATAATTTAGCATAGACATAAACTGAGACTGTGTCTGAGTAAAAAACAAAGCTAGGACGATTATTCCATAGGAGCTAGACCATTCAAAGCTTTGTAAGTAGTTAGCAGAATTTTAAAACTGATACAAAACAGGCAGCCAGTTTTGTGAAGATAATATTGGGCTGATATGATCATATTTCTTGGTTCTAGTAAGTCCTATAGCTGCTGCATTTTGAACCAACTAAAGCTTGTTTATTGAGCTGCAGGACATCCACCCAGTAATGATTACAATAATGTAGTCTCAGGGTCATGAATGCATGAATGAGCTTTTTGGCATCAGAAACAGAGAGCATGTGTCATCATTTATTGATATTTCTGATGTGGAATAATACTGTTCTACAAACATTGGAAATGTAATTTTTAAAGGATAGACTGTTATCAAACATAACACCTCAAAATCAAATCAAATCAAAATCAAATCACTTTATTGTCACACTACTGTGTACACGAGTGCAACAGTAGGTAAAAGTCTTGTGTGCAGTTCCGAGCAACATTGCAGTAATGACAGTGACGAGACATAAACCACTTTACAATAAACAACATATTTACACAACACAATTTACATAACAAATGTACACATACTTACACAACAATTTACATATCAAATGTACACAATACACACAATGTAGAATACACATACACTAGATAAGGGTATAAATATATATATATATACACTAATTGAATTGGGGAGAATATATTTGACAGAATGAAGATTAATAAAGTGCAGTGCTGATTGTTGATCGTGAGAGATCATGTGTTCAAAAGTCTTATTGCTTGTGGGAAGAAGCTGTCATGTAGTCGGGTGGTGCGGGTCCTGATGCTGCGATACCGCCTGCCTGATGGAAGCAGTGAGAGCAGCCCATGACTCGGGTGGCTGGAGTCTCTGAAAGGGTTCGCACCACCCTTTGCAGGTCTTTGCGGTTGTGGGTGGTGCTATTGCCGTACCAGGAAGTGATGCAGCCAGTCAGGATGCTCTCTACAGTACTGGTGTAGAACCGTGTGAGGTTGTGGTGGTTCATTCCAAACTTCCTCAGCCGTCTCAGGAAGAAGAGGCGCTGGTGAGCCTTCTTCACAACGGCCTCAGTGTGGACGGACCATGTGAGTTCCTCAGTAATGTGAACACAGAGGAACTTGAAGCTGCTGACTCTCTCCACCGGTGCTCCATTAATGGTGATGGGGCTGTGTTCTCTGTCTTTCTTCCTGAAGTCCACCACAAGCTCCTTGGTTTTACTGATGTTGAGGGAGAGGTTGTGCTTCTGACACCAGCGCGTCAGAGTGTGCACCTCCTCTCTGTAGGCTGTTTCATCATTGTCAGTGATCAGACCTACCACCGTCGTATCGTCAGCAAACTTAATGATGGCATTGGAGCTATGTGTTGCCACACAGTCATGTGTGTAAAGGGAATACAGGAGTGGGCTGAGAACACAGCCCTGCGGGGCTCCAGTGTTGAGGGTTAGTGATGAGGAGTGATGAACACCTGTAACAGGGTTAAAATGAGCAAGGAGGAGGTGGGAACTAGCTGAAGAGTCAAATTAATATTTAATTAAAAAAACATAAATGCACACATGGCAGCTGTGTGCGACTCTCTCTCTAGAACTGCCGCATCTGGCTGTGTAACGAGGCAGGCAAGGAATGAGGATCTACACGCAGCTTTATTAAACTGAAAAATAAACAAGCTAACTCAGAATAACAGGAAAAGCAAAACACAGGGAATCTAGCACAGAGGATAGACAAACTATGCAAAAACTGACAATGGAAACAGGGAAAACAAGGGCTTAAATACACAAGGGAAAACAAGGAACACCTGGGGAAACAATCAGGGAATGAGAAACAATCAGGGAGAATCAATCAAGGAATAAAACTACAAGGACTGCAAAACAAACACAGGAAATAGGAAACTAAAGAATTCCAACATAAAAGCACAAAAACAAAGACAACAGGGAATATGACAGAGCCCCCCCTTTAAGGAGCGGATTTCAGACGCTCCACAAATAGAATGCAAATTGTCCATGGAGTATAGAGGAAAACAGGTGGTTCAGGGGGGCACAAGGGGCAAAGAGAGCAGAGGAACATGGCAAGGTCAGGGAGCAGATCAGATGGGCGGCCAGGAGACCAAGGAGATCAGGTGGGCGGCCAGGAAACATCTCGGTTACGTATGTAACCACCGTTCCCTGATGGAGGGAACGAGACGTTGTGTCGAAGAAGCGAAACTAAGGGTCTCTCTTGAGCGCAGAGTATGCCTCTGATCTATGAAAAAAGGCCAATGAGAAGTTGGCAGACAGTATTTGCATACCCCGCCCTGGACATACGGGTATAAAAGCGGGGAAATACTCTGAGTCCATTCAAGATTTTTCTGAGGAGCTGGAAATGGTCCGGCCACTGCAGTGGCTCGGCTCAGCAACGTGGCCGGGAGGACACGACGTCTTGTTCCCTCCATCAGGGAGCAGAGGTTACATACGTAACCAAGACGTTCCCCGTCTGTCGCTCACTTTGACCTCATGATGAAGAAGCGACACTAGGGGTCCACTTTAAATAACGCCATGTGCTGAGCCATGTATGTATACTGCTGACACAGGAGCGGGCAGGTATTTCACGTGCACAAGCGACCAACTGTGTGTCAGACTGCACGTACCCTTCCCCAATGCCCCAAAAGAGTCGTCGAAATCCTTCTGGTTACCCTAGAGGGGAACAAGGCGACGCTTACCAACCTGGGAACGGGCCAAGCCTGGCTGGGCTTATTTTCTCTCTTTGTTTCTTGGCATAGAGCAAGAGCAGCCGGTGCCCTTACCGCATCTTGGGAAGGGGGTCTTAACCAGTTTCCTATTCTTTCAGGGGGAAAAGACCCTGCGGAGGCCACACCTGCCCAAAAGGAGAGGTAAAGGTGGCAAAATACATCACATGGCCTCTTCGGTCACATGTGGGAAAGAATGGCGTGGTGGTAGATCCAGCCTCGAGGAGGGGGGTGTTGCTACAACACGGCGACCGGTAGGCAGCGCAGAACTGACTAAGGGAGACGCGGGTCAGCTCGTAAGGTGACCGTACCGAGTAAATACACATAGGAGGAATTCCACGTAGGAGGCCTGACCTGTGGCGCACCTATTCCAGTACAGGGTAGCCTAGGGTTCCTGTAGTGGACTGGAATGGCAAGTTCCTCCGCTGAACTGCAGACCCAAAAGTGCTAGGGAGGAATCGACCAGGGATCCAGGTGGGTGGGATCTCCTGGGAAAGAAGGCGCACTGTTTTACCTCGGCAGAGGGAAAGGGCGCTGGACGCAAGCGATTCACCCGGTCAGACCGTCAGCGTGTACCGAGTTCTACCGGCTCAGACCTGAGAAAACACGGGACGAGACTGACTCAACCCTGAGATTGTAAAATCCCGCAAAGGTGTTAGGTGTTGCCCAACCTGCTGCTCTACAGATGTCTGCTAGGGAGGTGCCCGTAGCCAGTGCCCACGAGGATGCAATACTCCTTGTTGAGTGCGCTCGGTGGGAAGCCTCTGTTTGGCGGCAGGCGGGGTGATCGTCATACGGTGCATGCCACGGCGCCATGCTCGTCTCGGGACTTGAGTTTGAAGTCAGTGCTGAAGCGGTCTTATATGCATCAACCCCAGCGGGGTGTTCACCGCGGAGGATGCCATATGCCCCAGGAGCCAAGTTTTAAGGGGACCATTGTGCCCGGCCTGAAAGCGGCGAGGCACCTCAACACTGACTGCGCACGCTCGTTGGTGAGACGTGCTGACATTGAAACTGAGTCAAACTCCATGCTGGAAAAGAGATGTTCTGAACTGGAGTAAGCTTGCTCTTTTCCCAGTTGACCTGAAGCCCCAAACGGCTGAGGTGCCTGAGCACCTAGTCTCTTTGAGTGCATAGTCACGTGAGTGGGCCAGAATGAGCCAGTCATCGAGGTAATTGAGTATGCGGATGCCGGCTTCTTGGAGCGGGGCAAGAGCTGCCTCTGTGACTTTCGTGAAGACGCGAGGGGACAGAGACATGCCGAAGGGGAGGACATGTACTGATACGCCTGGCCAACGAACGCGAACCGCAGAAAGGGGCGGTGTCGAGGCAAAATTGAGACGTGGAAGTACGCGTCCTTCAGGTCTACCGCTGCGGACCAATCTAGATGTCGAACGCAGATTAAAATGTTTTTCTGCGTGAGCATTTTGAATGGGAGTTTGTGCAACGCTTGGTTGAGAACTCGCAAGTCCAAGATCGGTCGTAAGCCGCCGCCTTTCTTGGGTATGATGAAGTAAGAGCTGTAGAGACCCTTCTTCATCTCGGTTGGAGGGACAGGCTCTATCGCGTCTTTGAGTAAGAGAGTAACGATTTCCGCGTGCAGGGACTTGGCATGTTCGCTGTGTACTGCGGAGAAGCGGACGCCCGTTAAGGGGGGCGGAAGCCTGGCAAACTGAATTACATAACCGAGTCGGATGGTCCGGGCCAGCCAGCGAGACGGGTTGGGAAGCGAGAGCCACGCGTCCAAACTCCGCGCTAGGGGCACCAAGGGGACAATTATTTTTGACATACCCGGCGGGGCTTCGCAGCAGGGCGAAGCAGGTAAGGCGGCATCGGGAGGCAGTGATGCGTCCCGAGGCTCTGGTGCTGAGAAAAGACTCAAAGCACTTACCTTGCTCCACACACCCGGCAGGGGGCGGGTTAGTGACTGAGGATGAGGTCCAGGGTAGGCGTCCTCTAGACTCATTGGAACCGGCCGGCCGGGGAACAGTTGTGGGGGTTGGAGGCGGGTGATCCGCCTCCAGTATGCCAGGACTCTTGAGATCTGGCGGCAGAGTGCCGTGAGAACGGCATTTGCGGGCCAGGTGACCCAGAGACAAAAGGAAATTGCTCTGTTACTGAGAATGTGAAAACTAATTCAACAAAAAATTCTCCTCCCGGCCCTCCACCGGGGGGCGGAGTGGTCTTACCATCTCCGGAGCTAACGTCTTGTTCCCTGGGTCGAGCGTCTCCGGAGCGCCTGGGAGCCTTACAGGTCCTGCGAAGTGCTCGACGCTGGGGCTGAGAGCTGGGCTCAGGTTGAGGTGGAGCAGGGTGTTTCATAGCCGCAGGAGGATGCCCTCAGTGAGCAGACGGGGCATGGCCAATGGCGGCAGAAGGCGGGGCAGGATGTGAGATGGACTACGTCTGCTTCACCGCTGAGGACTGCTGGGCAGAGTCGTCAACGGCACTGCCAAATGGACGGAGCTGGGAGACGGGGGTGTCGGAGAAGGTGTGCCTTGTCTTACCTCCCACATTTCGACCAGGTCCTGACCATAGATTGCGTTTCTGGACCACAAGGGTGGCCATCGCCTGTTCAAGTGCCAACGCTTCTGACCTCTGTGGCCCGGGGGCATGGTTGGGCATCCAGCGCAGTTCCTGCAGAACATCAAGAACAGGACTACTAAGTGCAAGTTTTTTCCATGGCCTGGCATTGGTTGCAGGAAGGGCCGTGGCATGGAGAACTGAGACCGCTCCACCGCGAGGGTAGTGAGAGTGGAGGAGCGATGAAGCCGCGGCTTACTCAACTCATCATGCATGTCCGGGAAGAAAGGAACCGGGGGGAGGGCACGGCTGTGAGCGGCGCACATGCTCGCGGGACCAATCAAGTAGCCCGGGAAAGCATAGCAGACCTCTGTGCGTCAGGCTCAGGCTGGGCAAGCAGACCCGAATGTGGCGGCCCAGGCGAGTCATCAGCTTCAGACGCCGCTGTAACGCTCTCCGATGCAGCGGTGATGTCATCCAATTCTGAAGCAAGCAAGCGTGCCGGGGAGGCGGGTGGTTCGAGGGGGTTTACCCGGCGAACAGAGCACGTCATTGTCCCCAAATCGCCTTCATCGTCTGCGGCGCCTTCCTCAATCCCGTAGGAAGGAGGCGAGGCATGGGGGGGCGGTTGAAGTGGCTTTCTCTCATGACAAAAGAAAGCCACGACCGCAATGCTGGAACGGCCATGTTCTCGCACTGAGAATATGAACCATTGGAGAGAATGGCTCATCCCGTGCTCAGATGGAAGCAAGCAAGTGTGCCGGGGAGGCGGGTGGTTCGAGGGGGTTTACCTGGTGAACAGATCCCGTCATTGTCCCCAAATCGCCTTCATCGCCCGCGGTGCCTGCCTCAATCCCGTAGGAAGGACGACCATTGGCTCCGAAGAAAATTTCTGAATGAACGTGTAGTATTTGCTCGCCTTTATACCTGTATGTCCGGGGGCGGGGTATGCAAATACTGTTCGCCAACTTCTCATTGGCCTTTTTTCATAGATCAGAGGCATATTCGGTGCTCAAGAGAGACCCCTAGTGTTGCTTCTTTGACACGACGTCGAAGTGAGCGACAGACGGGGAACCACATTTCCCATGTGTATAAAAGGAGCATGTCACTGTCATAGAAATATGCCTGACAGTAAACAAGAAGGTATTTAATGCACAAAAGAACTTACATGTAAGTCCATATTTCTATTCTTCTAATTCATTGCAGTCCATTTAAACTACCAACTTCTTATGAATGTGCTCTTTGTTTGTATCGCTGGTGCTTGACAAGGAATGGACTATATAATAGGACGCACACAGTGCAAGAGAAAAACCTCTGCACTTGACCCAGCCTAACATTACTAGTTTCTGTCGAGTGTAGAAAATAATTACACTCATATACCATTTGTCCAAGGCAATCTAGACCCAAGGTAGCTGGTATAGGCTAAGATAACATTTACATAGATTTAAGATGACATTTTTACTCCACTGTTGATTAGGTTTATGGTTGGTGTTTGGGGGTAGAGTTAGTAAAATATGCATTCCTCTTCACTGTAATACATCCTTTACAGCTAAAAACTTTTTAGCTTTTGTCACCTTTTGTCACCTCTCTGAAGGCATTTCACCTTGAAACTGGAAGTCACACGAACCATTAAATCGAAAACATATCCTGCTTTGGCCAATGGGGCAGTGCTTAGAAATTTGGTGAGCACAGTCTGAAGAAAAAAAACCCCCTACTGTTTCTGAATTTACTGTGAGATCAGTCTGGAATGCATGTTGTGTACTTCCGGGTCTGCATGCACCAGTTGAACAACTCCCATTGAGATTAATTGGAATGCTAACTGACAGCTGCCCCCAGGTTATATACACCTCCTTGCTCAAACAAACAGAGCAATGCTGAAAGAGCCACAGTGTTTAAACCCCGGGAAGCCAATTTACAAATGGCTTACTGATATCTCTGCACATTGAACTTTAACAGGAGAAAGTTATAAAAAATTATATTTAAAAAAAAAACGACATACGTAAGCTTTAAGATTTGGGAGCCCAGAGCTATATTACATAAGAAATCAACTGCATATTCCGTTCTTATTGAGATGCAGTCCACTTAACAAACACATTTCTACAATTCCATTATTGTCAGTGTGTTGAGTTGTGTTTGTGGATGTACTGTATATTTATATAATGATGTGCAGAGATAATGAGATGGAAAATTGTAGGAAAACCTCTTTATGCTGGCAGGCAAACAGTCAGATTTGCATGAAGTGACATACATTTTTTATCTTATATAGCAACTCCATTCTGTAACCCTCTCTATCACTCTTGCCTCTGTCTCTGTAGATTACCTCTGCTTGCCGTAGGCTCTAATTGTTGTGGGAAATTGGGACAAACAGTTTTCTTATCAGCTGAAGAAGGCATTGTTTATGTAATCAGTGTTGATTTTTCTCCAGTCCTGCTCTCCAGTTTGTCTCCCTTCAAATCTCTCTGTTTTTTCCCATTCCTATGATTATGATTGTTTTAGTGTTTGTATACTGTATATATATATATATCAGCCACAGCATTAAAACCTATCCGGCACCAAAAATCATGCCACGGTTCAAATCACTGAGATCAAATTTTTCCCCATTCTGATGGTTGATGTGGACATTAACTGAAGCTCCTCACCCGTATCTGCATGATTTCATGCACTGCACTGCTGCCACACGATTGGCTGATTAGAGCACATGGATGATTTTTGGTGCCAGATGGGCTGGTTTGAGTATTTTTGTAACTGCTGATCTCCTGGGATTTTTTACACAAAACAGCCTCTAGAATTTACTCTGAATGGTGCCAAAAACAAAAAACATCCAGTGAGCTGTGGATGGAAATGTCTTGTTGATGAGAGAGGTCAACAGAGAATGGCCAGACTGGTTTAACTGACTAAGTCTACGGTAACTCAGGTAACCGCTCTGTACAATTGTGGTGAGAAGAATAGCATGTCAGAATGCTATTCTGAGATGTGGGTTGGTGGTGTTTTGGCAGCAAGAGGGTGACCTACACAATATTACAGTAGGCAGGTGGTTTTAATGTTGTGGCTGATCAATGTATATATTATATATAAAGTATATCATATTTACACATATACAGAGTCTCAGCATGTGTGCAACATGTGACAACAGATTGTTTACAGTAAATAGTGATGGGCCCTGAAATTGACTGCCATTTTGATGACATTTGTAAATATAATGGTCAGTCTAGCCTAATAACCTGCATGACATGCTTGTAAACAGTTGTGTTCACTTTGTAAGCACAGGAATTACATTCCATACAGTGTGGCCTTTTTCTCTGCAGTGCACTGGTTTTTCAGGTCGACCACATCTGGCACATGTTGAGCAGAAGTCTGAAATGAGATGAGTGGTACAGCAGTGACCCAGTTTCTACAGTAACAGTTCCTCCTTTTCTGAAGATTGTTTGGTGGTGTCAGTATTATCGAAGTCTGAGCTGCTGTCATGCAAAATTCAAGGAACTTCATAATGTCTTTTTTGTTTTGTCACACTTTTATTAACTTTAAAAAATTCAGTGTGGAGAGGGCATTTGTGACCCTTATAATTATTATGGGGAAATCCTAATTTGCATACTGTGTACGTACTGTGCTTTTGCTGGTAAAGAATATACTGTATTGTAAAGTACATACTACATACACAGATGAGCCAAAACATTATTACCACTTCCCTAAAATGCTGCTGGTCATCTGCGTGCCTCCAAATCAACACTGACCCACCAAGGCATGGACTCTATAAGACCCCTGAAAGTGTCCTGTGGTATCTGGCACCAAGACATTAGCAGCAGGTCCTTCAAGTCCTGTAAGATGCAAGATGGAGCCACCATAGATCTGACTTGTTGGTCCAGCACATCCCACAGATGCTCAAACATCTTGAACTTTTCATCATGTTCCTCAAACCATTCCAGAACAATGTGTGCTGTGTGGCAGGGAGCATTATTCTGCTCAGAGAGGCCACTGCCATCAGGGAATAACAGTGCCATTAAGGAAAGTACCTGGTCTGCAACGATGGTCAGGTAGATGCTGCGCATGTCAAATTGACATTCAGATGAATGGCCGGACCCAGGATTTCTCAGCAGAACATTGCCCAGAGCATCACACTCCCTCCACCGGCTTGTCATCTTCCCACAGTGCATCCTGGTGCCATCACTTCCACAGGTAAATGGCACACATGTATACAGCCGTCCACATGACGTAAAAGAAAATTAGACTCATCAGACCAGGTGAATGTCTTCCACTGCTCTAAGGTAAAATTCTAAATTCATAAGCCTTTCTCTTTAGAGATGCTCTGACCCAGTCTTCTGGTTATAACAATTTGGCACTTGTCAAAGTTGCTCAGGTCTTTACTCTTGCCCATTTCTCTCGTTGACTACATGAACTGATTGTTTACTTGCCATCTTATCTACCCAGACCTTGACATGTGTCCTTGTTAGGAGATGTTTAACGTTATTCGCTTCACCTCTGAGTGGTCATAATGTTTTGCTCATCAGTTTATGTAGTGTGGTGGGGTCAGTCTATGACAAAAGCCATAAAAAGATAAAAATGTGTCTTGATATCATAGACCATGTTATAGCTTGTGTTAACCTTGTTACCCTAAAATGTATTTAATATCTGCTGTGGCTGATTTGACCTTGCATTCATTGTCTATTTTTGAGCAACAGAGAAGCTGCCAAAAAAAGGTTAAAAACCCCTTCCTCTTTCATAGCACTAGAGGCTAATGTAAATATTGATCGCAACACCGTCTGCCCAATTTTTAAGCTGTCATGGTTCCAGAATTATTTTCCCCATTGATTTAGTCCATAGGGATTTCATAAAAAGTTATAAGACATGAACCAAACCAACCAGCTCTGAGGTAAATAACAAAATTACAAACTTTGGGAATGAACTTCAATCCCATGAAGCTTTGCAAATTATGTAATCAAATAAACTATGAAAAAAATTAAACTATTGATTTAAAGTTGCTGATTATTAGTATGGAATCAATTTATTTTAAAGATATAGAAAAATATACAGATATATACAAAAAGTAGTTTAAGATTGATGGGAGAGCAAATGCATCATTCACAGTACATCATGGGAGTTGTGGATCACTGCGGAGCTCTTTTGGCAATTTTTTTTTGTTGTGATTCTTTGATTGGTGGATCTTTCTATTCAGGGTAGTGTAGTTCTTTTCCAGGAATTCTACAAATAAACACAACTGAAAACAAATGAAGGTGAAAAAATGTGGTCTTATGGCTTCAACAAAAGCATATACCTTCAATTAACAACGTTAGACCTCAAGATTTGTCTGTCTTTAAAGTTTTACAAGTTATCGCTAATAATCAGTTCCCTTTACAAAAAGCTTCTCTTATGATGCTGAACTGAGAAAAGCGCTTTGGGAACATCTTATAGTTGTGACCAGCTGTGAATATGTGTGCAACACGTCAATGAACATTGACTTCAATTTATAACCTCTGCCGGTGTAATCATTGGATGCACCTGGGGCAGGGTTATAAATAGATGCGTCACCAGAGCATCGTCAGATCTTTTGTCTTCGGATCACTCTGTGTGTGTGTGTGTGCTTTACACGAGCCTGTCAAACTCTCTTCCCTCTTTTAGGAGTTAGAATTGGTTAGGCAGTGCGCAGAACAACCTGTTCTCTTTTCTCTTTCTTACTTTCAAAAGAAAAAAAGGAAAAAATTATAAAATAAAATATGACAGAAAATCAAGGCAAATGATGTGGGTTTCCCTGCCTCCGCTCTATGTCCTGATCCGCCCCTTTCGGTTGCTCTCTCCCCAGACCCAACCGGTCCTTCCCGTGATCTCGAAGCACGCTCCAGCGCCTCTTCGGATAACGAGGGGGACCTTGAATCTCTTGGGTCGGCAGATTTCGAGTTAACCACCTCCGAGCTTTCCGGGTATGATAATAAACATTGGAATGACTCGACGTGGTTACTCATGCGGTGGCCAGGCTTCAGATAGACTGGACACGCCAACAAGAGACCCCCAAACGCTCCAAATTGGAGGATAGATTTCTGTCTGGTGGCCGGGGGAAGGGAAGGCCTCATCAGTCCCTTCACTTCTTTGATGACCTCCATGACAAGCTTTCTCGTTCATGGAGGAAACCTTATACTTCCCGTGTCCACATGCCCTCGGCGTCAATGTATTCGACTATTGTAGGTGTTGAGACACGGGGTATTCGATGATGCCACCGGTCAAGGAGACACTTGCGGATTATCTCTCGCCGGGTTCAGCATCATCCATGAAAAGACCCTCTCTCTCCACGAAGGTGAGCAGGACCACCTCCACACTAGTGGCTGGTCAGGCTGGTGCTGCTTGGCACACTATGGCGGTGTTACAGGCATACCAGGCTGATCTGCTTAAGGACCTGAGTGCAGGTACCGCGCTCGACGAGGAAGCATTTTCTGAACATCATTGAGCCACACCATCACCATTGCCATTGGCCATTCTATGTCCGCTTTGTCAGCACGGCAAGACACTTATGGCTCAACCTATCGGGCATTAAGGACAAAGATAAAGCTTTCCTCCTTGATGCCCCGGTTTCGCCTATTCGGAGATGCTATGAATACGGTTATCTCCAGGTTCCAGGAGGCAAAAAGCCATGAGGAAGCATTTGGGCAATTCTTTCCTCGCCGCACTCAGGGTGCCGTTGGCCCCCCAGTCCCGCCCCAGTCCTGCTAGAAGGGAGGCTCAGAAGCAGAGCGTTGCGTAATGACTGGGGACAGGCTCATCACCCTCGACAGCCCCCAAAGTAAGACCTCAGGGGAGTAATTTCTAAAAGAAAAAAGCCCTGACGGTCTTGTGCCCAGCCCTGTGGGGATAGCTCCCCTCGGGTCGGGGCGCGTGTGCCATCCACTTCGCCCCTCCCGGTACCTCCTCTCCTTTCCCGCTGCCTCTGGTGTTTTGGGAGACAGAGGCTTCCAACAAAAAGTTGGGTGTACCGCTGCTTCCTGCCTTATTCCAGGATGCGGAACACTCGACATCCCCTCAACAAGAAGTGTTGAAAAACCCATAATACCCATCTCAGAGAACCCGGCAGAGTGGAAACTTCTGCCCGGTATTTCTATGTGGGTCCTAAGAACAGTAGAAAAAGGCTACAGAATTCAATTCGCTCGCCGCCCACCGTGTTTCAACGCCATGGTCCCCACTACCGTGAAACCGGAGCAGGCATGTCTACTGTGGAAAGAACTGCAAAATCTCTTGGTCAAAGGGGCCATAGAGCATGTTCCCCTTCCAGAGAAAGAGTCAGGCTATTACAGCAAATACATCCTGGTCCCCAAGTAGGGTGGGGGGGTTGCGTCCGATCTTAGATCCTTGAGGCTTGAACTGCTCAGTCAAGGTGTTCAAGTTCAAGATGCTAACTATCAAGACTGTTGTGTCACAAGCCGAACATCATTTTTTGGCTGGTCACGATCGATCTCACGGATGCATATTTTCATATAGAAATTCTGTCACAGGACAGGAAGTTCCTGAGGTTCGCTTTTGGGGGCGAAGCCTTCCAGTATTGGGTTCTTCCATTCGGCCTAGCCCTATTACCCTGCACATTCACGAAATGCATGGATACAGCACTGGCTCCTTTGCGACTCTGGGGTATCCGCATTCTGAATTACATAGACGACTGGCTGATACTAGCGCAGTTCGAAGAACTGGCAGTTCAGCACAGGGATATCGTCTTAGCTCATCTGGTTTCTCTGGGTCTGAGACTCAACATCAAAAGAGTGTTCTCTCTCCCACCCAGGGAATTACTTATCTGGGAGTTATATGGAATTTGATCACGATGTGGGCACAATTGTCTCCCGCTCGAATCATTTCCATTCAGAATACCCTGAGCAAAGTCAGGCTAGGTCAAGGTTGCACTGCTAAAAGTCAGTATCAACGAATACTAGGTCTCATGGCGTCTGCGTCCACGGTGATCCCTTTGGGCCTTCTGCACATGCGAGCATTCCAGCTGTGGCTAAAAGCCAGGGGGTTTCATCCAAGGGCCATTCCCCTAAGGCAAATAAGGTGTACGCGGCACAGGCTTTGTTCCCTTTCTATGTGGTTCAGACCCCGGTTTCTTACCTTGGGTCCCACTCTAAGTGAGTCTTGTCATCGCAGGCTGCTAACGACAGACGCCTCCCTGATGGGCTGGGTAAGCGGTCTTAAGTGGTCGTCCAGCTCAAGGGGAATGGGAAGGTCGTCAGCTCGATAGTCACATTAACTGTCTCGAGTTGATGGCTGTATTTCTGGCCCTGAAATACTTCCTCCAGAGGCTGCCATGTCCTGGTGCGGGTGGACAACACAACAGCAGTCTCCTACATAAATCATCAAGGAGGTCTACGTTCATGTCAGCTGAATTCCCTGGCACATCGGATTCTCTTTTGGGCCCATGGCAAATTCCTGTCACTCAGGGCAGTTTATATCCCTGGATGCCTGAATGTGGGAGCAGATTTACTGTCCAGACAGAAAATACCGATGGGGGAGTGGAAACTCCACCCGGAGGTAGTAGAGCAAATCTGGGTGAGATTTTACAGGGCAGAAGTGGACCTCTTCGCCTCTTCTCAGACAGCGCAATGTCCCCTCTACTTCTCTCTGAGTCACCCAGCCCCCCTGGGTCTGGACGCAATGGCGCATACATGGCCCAGTATGCGTCTGTATGCATTTCCCCCGGTTTCTCTGCTCCCGGGAGTCTTGGCCAGAGTTCACCATCAAGGGTCTTGCCTCTTACTAATAGCGCCGCACTGGCCAAACAGGGTATGGTTCTCGGAGATAATGTCTCTCCTCGACGGCTCGCTTTGGGTGATTCCGGACAGGAGGGACCTTCTGTCTCAGGCACAGGGGACAATATTTCATCCCCGGCCCGAGCTATGGAACCTTCAAGTTTGGCCCCTGAAGGGTACCAACTGAGGGATACAGGGCTTTCACCTGAGGTTATCAAGACCATTTTAAGTGTTAGGGCTCCCTCTACTAGAAGGATCTACGCCAATAAATGGGGTGTCTTTGAAAAATGGTGCAGTACACATAACGCAGATCCAGTTAACTGCCAGATTGCTTCAGTTCTGGACTTTCTGCAGGAAAAGCTGCCAGCAGGCATATGCCCCACCACTCTCAGGGTTTATGTGGCTGCCATTTTGGCTTGCCACGCCCTGATGGACAGGGTGCCTTTGGGGAGACATCCTCTACTCACCCGTTTCATTCATGGAGCCAGGCGACTGAGGCCTCCTGCTAGGACCAGGACCCCTTCATGGGACTTAGCAGTAGTCCTTGAGGGTCTGGTTGAGACCCCCTTTGAACCTCGAGAGTCAGCGTCTGACAGACTTCTGACTCTCAAGATGTTTTTTTCTTATGGCGATTACTGCTCTAAAGAGAACTGGGGACCTACAGGCTCTGTCTGTCTTGCCAGCCTGTTTAGAGTTTGCCCCAGGAATGACCAAAGCAATTTTGCACCCTCATCTCGACTACCTGCCTAAGGTGCCTTTCTCGACCTTACACCCTGTCACTCTTGAAGCCTTCTGCTCCCCGCCGTTCTCTACGCCGGAGCAGGAAAGACTTCACAGACTTTGTCCAGTCCGTGCCCTTCAGACTTATGTCCACCGCACTAGCCAGTGGCGTAAGTCAGGGCAACTATTCGTTTGCCATGGCGGCCGCCACCAAGCAGACTATGTCGCATTGAGTGAGGGACACTATTGCCCTGGCCTACGAGGCATGCGGTCAAGCTTCGTCTGTAGGTGTCAGGGCTCACTCTACCAGAGGGGTTGCCTCCTCTGAAGCCTTGGCCAGAGTAGACCTGCGGCAGGCTGTTCCTCTCCGCACACATTCATTCATTCACTGCTGCACAGGGATACCCCGGGACTGCTCTTCAGACAAAATACCTGATGATGCTCCGGTGACAGATCTATTTATAAGCCTACCCCAGGTGCATCCAATGATTACACCAGCAGAGGTTATAAATTCCGGTCAATGTTCATTGACGTGTTGCACACATATTCACAGCTGATCACAACTATAAGATGTTCCCAAAGCTCTTTTCTCAGCGCAGCATCTCGTTCCACTTTTTTCAGCAAACAAGGGTTACACTTAAGTAACCCGAGACGTTCCCCTATTTAAAAAATAATAATGGGATTTTTACTTCCAGATCCAAACAGCTCTATACGCCTAAAAAACATTCACATATGCTTCAAAAATACATTGGAAATATTATATTTTTAAACATACATTCAATGATCCAGAATGCAGCAGCATGTCTGGTCTTTAATGAACCAAAGAGAGCACATGTTGCACCACTCTTTGTCTCTCTCCACTGGCTGCCGGTTCATGCACATATTAAATTCAAGGCCCTGATGCTGGCCTCATGCAAAACAGTCACTGGGTCTGTTCCAGCTTACCTAAAAACATTTATGCAGAGCTACGTTCCCACCAGAAGCCTGCGGTCAGCTAAGGAACGTCGCCTTGTCGTACCAAAACAAAGAGGCACCAAAACACTTTCACGGACTTTCAGTTTTATCATATCACGTTGGTGGAATGACCTCCTTAACTCAATCCGTGAAGCTGACTCACTCTCTATCTTCAAAAAACAGCTAAAAACCCATCTTTTCCAAGAGCATTTAACCAGTCACTAAACAAACAAACAAACAAAAAATTTACAATTCTTGTTGCACTTAAATCGGTTTTGTATACTATTCTGATGATAGTAAAACTTTGTAGTATGGCACTTTTCGTACCACTGTCTCCTTAAGATGATTCGCTTATGTTTTTTTCCTCTTTTGTAAGTCGCTTTGGATAAAAGCGTCTGCCAAATGAATAGATGTAAATGTAAATGTAAATTTGATTTGGGATGCACCAATCACAATCAAGCATACTATTTAGTAAGGATATTAAGAAAATTTGGATTCACCCTTTGTCTTTCAATGAGCACTGGCAGATGACAGCTGGATTTTCATCAAAAACAGTAAAACGCATCAAAATTTATTTGTTATTGTAATGGGGCGTTAGGGGGAAAGCAGAATAAAATCGAATAGCTGACTACGCCACCCTGTTAAACAGGGAAATATTAATAGTTAGTTAAATAACCCATAAAAGGGCACACAGGTTCACTTGTTTCACAAAAAGACCAAAGACGTGGATACCAAAAATACAAAAAGCTTTATTTACTACAGATATCAAGCAGTCACTTTAAAACAGGTAACCTCTAAAACAGTTATGACCAGAGCAGAAATTGCACACATGAACGAACACACACACACACACACACACACACACACACACACACACACACAAGAGACCGAGGCTTACCAGTGGCAGGCAGGCTAGCCGACGAGCACAAGGCTCCTATCATTAAGTCTTACAACCCAGTGCACGAATCTCACCATGCACACAGCACATCAATGAAGTCAAAGGTGAACACAAAAAGTGACAGAAGTCCCTCCACCACATGTAACAACCGCCCCATAAAACCCTGAGCAAGTGGCAGAGCATCCTTGGCAACCTGGCACCGATCACACTCTTGACACCAGCGTGCCACATCGGATGACAGTCCCGGCCAGTAACACCTCTGCCTCACCAATTTAGTGGTGCACTCTACACCCTGATGTCCGTGTTGCTGATGCAATTGCCTTAACACTTCTGGCTTCAGGGCAGCCGGCAATACTACTTGCAACACCTCATCCTTACCGTTAGGGCAGCGAACCAGGCGATAAAGCATACCATCTTGCTCCATTAACCGGTCCCACTGGCGGAGCAACATCAATGCTAACCTGGACAGTTGGTGCCGTTTATCAGGGCCTGGTCGGAGACCTTGCCCTCAAAATGGCAATACCTCCCAAATAACGGGATCAGCTGCCTGAAGCAAACCCAACTCACCAACTGAATAACCAGGCAGTGTAGTGACTACACATTGGGTCACTATCCCAGCTGGGTCCAACCCTGCCAGCTGCCACAATGACCCTGGAATAGCAGTGCCTGGGACCAACCGGTCCAACACACCAGGTTCCAGAGGATCCTGCCGTGAAAGAGCATCTGCATTTTTATTACTCTTACCTGATTGATACTTTATATCAACGTCAAAGGCAGCCAACTGGACAGCCCAACGCTTTTCAGTAGCGCTAAGCTTTGCCATTGTCAGGTAGATAAGGGGGTTATTATCTGTAAATACCACACACTTATTACCCAACAAGTATTCACGGAATTTCTGTCATAGCCCACTTGAGTGCCACAAACTCCAAATTCATAGAGCTATAATAAGACATATTGCGCTCAGTGGGCCTCAAACTACGACTGGCGTATGCAATTGGTCTCACCTTACCTTCTTGTTCCTGGGAAAGGACTGTCCCCAAACCCTGGTTACTGGCGTCTACCTCCAGGATAAAGGGTTTGTAGAAATCTGCGTACGCAAGTACTGGGGCGGTGGTAAGTTTTTCTTTTAACCCCTCAAAGCTATCCTGACACTGCTCACTCCAGGCGCTAGCAAAACTTCTTACAGATTGCTTCCCCTTTACGCCAGCAAACTCTCCTACCAGCTTATGCAAAGGGGAAGACAATTTGGCAAACCCCTCTACAAACCGCCAGTAGTAGCTGGCAAAACCCAGAAAGGATCGCAATTCTGTAACACTGGAGGGACAACGCCACTGGACCACAGCTTCAATCTTACTAGGATCTGTGGCTACACCCCCGGAAGAAATAATTTGACCCAGGTATCTCACCTCTCGCTGGAGGAAAGCGCACTTCTCCAGCTTAGCCTTCAACCGCTCCTGCTCCAAACGGCCTAGAACGACCTCCAACCTCTCCAAATGCTGGGCAATTGAGGTGGAGAACACCACGATATCATCTAGATATAAAAGTAAAGACTGACACTGTTGGTCTCCAAATAACCTCTCCATGAGTCGCTGGAAAGTAGAGGGGGCGTTGCACAACCCAAACGGCATCCGGTTCCATTCGAACAGGCCAAATTACCAAAAAAATAACCTGTACAATGCTCACCGCTTGTCCTACTACATTATCATAGAACTTCAGTACACAAAACTTTGTTTTCAAATGCACATCTTTCAACCCATCTCATGGTATTATTATCTGCAAGCTTTTTCAGGGCTTCGGTAAACTTCAGTCCAGTGCATCTGCAGCTCCGGCATGTGATCCACAACTTTTAGAGCTGTCAAGAAGTAATTACAATATATTTTGGAACCAAGGAAGCAGGGTACAGGTAATATCTGATACTACTTATCCTTCCGAACCCAGTTCCATATGGCTTAAACTTCTGCATCTTAGTTCAGCTCAGAATCCACACAAACAGCCAAAATGTCTTATTTCACCAAACTGTTAACCATTATGTTCACAATCAAATCTAGGTACACCAGCATTATGTTTCTCATGAAGCTGTTAGAACAAGACTGGTGGTCTTTTTGGTATATGCTCTTGTAAAGGGCTTTCCAGTGGAAAATGAAGCATGTAATCCTGCATGTTCTAGGCATTCAGGATTATTGAAAATGACAGGCAGGTGTGTTGGAGCAGGGTTGGCTACACCTGCATTATTTTGCACAATTGTGTTGGTTAAGTGACACTTTTGTAATGGATCTCAGCTGTAGACCAATGACGATGAGTCAGTGTTGGTTTCTGGTGTAAAAGGGGTTTTCTGAAGTTCACTGTTTCTGTTCTGCACTGGTTTTAAGGTTCCCACTCTGGTTTCCCATATGGCATGCCAATATGTCTGTGAAAGCTTATATTAATTCACTGTGAAATGTGTCCCTGAAGACAGGAATCATGTTGGCTGTGGAAGTCGCCTCCCTAATGGTGTGAATAATGATTGCACACCTTCAGGGACTAAACTCCCACAGCGATTTATGATGGTTATGACTTCACAATGTATGAGGTGCCCACCAGTTTACAATTGATAATGCTACTCGAATGAATTATGAAAAAGTCCAGCTGTTGACATATGAATAACAGTGCTTGAAATCAGTTGGTACTCAGTTGGGCAAACTAGTCACAAAATGTAGCAAGCTAAGCTAACAGCTACTCAAGAGAAAAATGATTTAAGCTAAAAGCCACACTTCAGAGAAAGTTGCAAATTACACTACAAGCTACATGCAAAAAGTAGCTTGCTACATTTAAGCTACTGCATATATTTTTTAAACCAGATGCACAGAGCATACTGTCTTAGACAAAGCATCTAAAATACTTATTCACATAATGTTCAGCAAAACCATATAAATATAGCAGAGTACACTATAGTGCAAAATACAGTATTCAAGTATACAGTATGGTGCAATATAGTATGCATGTAAAAACATACATGTAAAATCATATAATGCTACCTATACAAACCCATGTGTACAAAATGAAAAATCACTATTTTTAAATTGTATTTATCATATTTATACTGCTACCTCAACAAACGCATACACATTTGAACATAATTTACTTTGCACATTCCTGTAAAAAACTAATACTATTCATCTTATCATGTAATTCTGTGTCTCGCTGTTGTATTTCTGTTTCTGTATGTACTGAAAGCTTCTGATCAGAGGCCAAATGTCTTGTGTGTGTGAGAGTGTGTGTGTGTGTGTGTGTGTGTGTGTGTGTGTGTGTGTGTGTGTGTGTGTGTGAGCACATCTGGGTTATAACAATGTGATATTTTATGGTATCAGATGGTAATGCCATGGCGCTTTGATATACAATTACCATATTTATGTACCATTCTGTATTTATGGTGATTCAAAGCACTTCAAAAAATACCATGGTACAATTATGCTTATTTGATATATGATTACCACATACATATACAATTGAATGTACACAGGTAATTTAAAGAATACCATGGTACTTCTATGCTTATTTGATATATGATTACCACATACATATACAATTGAATGTACACAGGTAATTTAAAGAATACCATGGTACTACTATGCTTATTTGATATATGATTACCACATACATATACAATTGAATGTACACAGGTAATTTAAAGAATACCATGGTACTACTATGGTACATCACTATATGATTACTTTATTCATAAACCACTGTAATAACGTCTCAGGTTACTTTAGTGTAACCCTTGCTCCCTGATAAAAGCAGAACGAGATGCTGGGCTGGAAAAGCGCTTTGGGAACAGCTTTAGGTGTGACCAGCTGTGAATATGTGTGCAACACGTCAATGAACATTGACCGGAATTTATAGCCTCTGCCGGTGTAGTCATTGGATGTACCTGGGGCAGTGCTATAAATATATGCGTCGCAGGAGCATTGTCAGGTATTTTGCCTGAAGAGCAGTCCTAGGGCATCCCAGTGCGGCAGTAAAGCACAGCATCTCGTTCCGCTTTCATCAGGGAACAAGCGTTACACTCAAGTAACCCGAGATGCTCCCTTTCAAAAAGCTACACTTATGATGCTGCACTGGAAAAGCACTGTGGGAATGAGAATACCCACGCCGCCGCACTGTGGCTGTCCGGACCCCCTACGGTTGTGTAGTGTGCTCACAAGACCGTGAGAGGTCTCAGATATGAGCTTGAGATATCGACTCAAGGGCATAAGAGCCCGGAGTGGCATGAACATCCAAACTGTAGAATCTTATGAAATGCGTGCAGAGAGGAACAGCCTACTGCATCACAAACATGCTGCAGAGGGACACCTCTAGCCAAGGCTTCATAGGAGGCGAGCCCTCTGGTAGAGTGAGCCCTGATACCTACTGGCGAGCTTGACCTCGCGCCTCGTAGGCCAGGGCAATGCGACATAGTCTGCTTGGTGGCAGCCGCCCCCCTGTTGCGGCCCACATGGCAAACTAATTGTTGCCCTGACTTACGCCACTGGCTAGTGCGGGGGACATAAGTCTGAAGGGCACAGACTAGACAAAGTCTGTGAAGTCTTTCCTGCTCCAGCGTTGTAAACGGCGGGGAGCAGAAGGCTTCGAGAGTGACGGGATGTAAGGTCGAGAAAGGCACCTTAGGCAGGTAGTCAGGATGAGGGTGCAAAATTTCTTTGGTCATTCCTGGGGCAAAACTCTGAACAGGCTGGCAAGACAGACAGAGCCTGTAGGTCCCCAATTCTCTTTAGAGAGGCAATTGCCATAAGAAAAGCCATCATGAGAGTCAGAAGTCTGCCAGATGCTGACTCTAGAGGTTCAAATGGTGACTCAGGGTGAAGTAGAGGAGACATTACGCTGTTTATAGAGGCGAAGAGGTTCTCTTCTGCCCTGTAAAATATCACCCAGATTGGTTCCAAGTGGAGGGAGCCCTAGCACTTAAAATGGTCTTGATAACTTCAGGAGAAAGCCCTGTGTCCCACAGTTGGTACCCCTCAGGGGCCAAACATGAAAGGTTCCACAATTAAAATTTTGTCCCCTGTGCCTGAGAAAGAAGGTCTTTCCTGTCCGGAATCACTGAGGAGAGATATTAACTCTGAGAATCATACTCTGTTCGGCCAGTGTGGCACTATTAGGAAGAGGCAAGGCCCTTGCTGCCGAACTCTGGCCAAGACTCCCGGGAGCAGAGAAATCGGGGGATAAACACATACAGATGCATTCTGGGCCATGTATGCACCATCACGTCCAGACCAGGGGGTGGGGCTGGGTGACTCAGAGAGAAGTAGAGGGGACATTGTGCTGTCTGAGAAGAGGCGAAGAGGTCCACTTCTGCCCTGTAAAATCTCACCCAGATTTGTTCCACTACCTCAGGGTGGAGTTTCCACTCCCCGTCAGTTTTTCCTGTCTGGACAATAAATCTGCTCCCACATTCAGGCATCCAGGGATATAAGCTGCCCTGAGTGACAGGAGCTTGCCCTGGTCCCCAAGGAGAATCTGACGTGCCAGAAATTTCAGCTGACGTGAACGTGGACCTCCTTGATGGTTTATGTAAGAGACTACCACTGTATTGTCGAACCGCACCAAGACATGGCAGCCTCTGGAGGAAGTATTTCAGGGCCAGAAATACAGCCATCAACTCGAGACAGTTAATGTAACAATTGAGCTGATGACCCTCCCATTCCCCTTGAGCTGGACGACCACTTAAGACCGCTACCCAGCCTGTCAGGGAGGCATCTGTTTTTAGCAACCTGTGATGACAAGACGCACCTAGATTGGGACCCAAGGTAAAAACCATGGTCTGAACCACATAGAAAGGGAACGAAGCACGTCATGCGTAACCCTTATTTGCCTTAGGGGACTGGCCCTTGTGTGAGATCCCCTGGCTTTTAGCCACAGCTGAAATGGTCTCATGTGCAGAAGGCCCAATGTGATCACTGTGGATGCAGACGCCATGAGTCCTAGAATTCGTTGATACTGACGAACAGTGCAACCTTGACCTAACCTGACTTTGCTCGGGGTGTTCTGAAATGGGAATGATTCGAGCGGGAGACAATTGTGCCCGCATTGTGATCGATTCCCGGATAGGTAATTGGAACACAGAAAACCAGATGAGCTAAGACAATATCCCTGTGTTGGACTGCCAGTTCTTGAGACTATGCTAGTATCAGCCAGTCATCTGTATAATTCAGAATGTGGATGCCCCAGAGTCGCAAAGGAGCCAGTGCTGCATCCATGCATTTCATGAATGTGCGGGTTGATTGGGCTAGACCGAATGGAAGAACCCAATACTGGAAGGCTTCACCCCCAAAAGCGAACCTCAGGAGCTTCCTGTGCTGTGGCAAAATTTATATATGAAAATTATGCATCCATGAGATCGATCGTGACCAGCCAATCGTGATGTTGGACCGTCTTGAACCTGAACACCCTGCTGAGTGGTTCAAGCCTCGAAGATCTAAGATCGGACGCTACCCCCCACCCATCTTGGGAACCAGGAAGTATTTGCTGTAATAACCTGACTCTTTCTCTGGAAGGGGAACATGTTCTACGGCCCTTTTGACCAAGAGATTTTCTTTCCACAGTAGACATACCTGCTCCGGGACCACGCCGCTGAAACACGGAGGGTGGCGAGCAAAATTAATTGTATAGCATTTTTCTACTGTTCTTAGGACCCACATAGAGGCAGAAGTTTCCACGCTGCCAAGTTCTCTGAGATGGATATTAATTTCGACATTTCCTGTTGAGGGGATGTCGAGTGTTCTGCGTCCCGGACTAGGCAGGAAACAGCAGTACATCCAACATTTTATTGAAAGCCTCTAACTCCCGAAACACTGGAGGTGGATGATACACATGCCCCGTCCCGAGGGGAGTTACCCCCACAAGGCTGGGTGCAAGACCATCAGGGTTTCTTCCTCTTAGAAATAACTTCCCTGAGGTCTTGCTTTGGGGGCTGTTGAGGGCAACGAGTCTGTCCCCAGTTCTTACGAGGGGGAGCATGACTCGCCACGCTTTGTTTCTGACCCTCCTTTCTAGCAGGACCGGGGCGGGTCTTGGTGTCCGACAGCCGCGTCCCCTGAGTGCGATGAGGAAAAAACTGCCCAAATGCTTCCATGTGGCTGTTCGCCTCCTGGAACCTGGAGATAACTGTACTCATAACATCCCCGAATAGACCAGAAGGCGAAACCGGGGCATCAAGAAGGAAAACCTTGTCCTTATCCTTGATGCCCGATAGGTTGAGCCATAGGTGCCTCTCTGTGCTGACCAAAGCAGACATAGGCCAATGGCACGGCCTGTCTGCTTGGTTGCACGGAGAGATAGATTCGTGGCTCGACGAAGCTCAGAAAAAGCTTCCTCGTCGAGCGTGGTGCCCGCACACAGGTCCTTTAGCAGATCAGCCTGGTATGCCTGTAATTCTGTCATAGTGTGCAGAGCAGCACCAGCCTGACCTGCTGCCTGATAAGCCCTCCCTACTAGCATGGAGGTAGTCCTGCGTGGTTTTTTGGGGAGAGAGGCTCTTTTTAGCAATGATGCCGAACCCGGCAAGAGATAGCCTGCAAGTGTCGATTCGACCGGCGGCATCATCAAATATCCCCGTTTCTCAGAACCCGCGATAGTCAAATATAGCGACATCGAGGGCACGTGGACGCGGGAAGAATAAGGTTTCCTCCATGAATGAGATAGCTTGTCATGGAGGTCATCAAAGAAAGGAAGGGTCTGATGAGGCATTCCCTTCCCCCAGCCACCAGACAGAAATCTGTCCTCTACCTTGGAGCGTTTGGGGGTCTCTTGTTTGCGTGGCCAATCTAGTTGAAGCCTGGACACCACATGAGTAATCACATCGAGCAAGTCCTCCGCTGATTTACTATCATGCCCGGAATGCTCGGAGGTGTGTAATTCAAAGTCTGCAGACTTAAGAGATTCAAGGTCCCCCTCATGAACCGAAGAGGTGCCGGAGTGCGCTTCAAGATCACAGGAAGGACCAGCTGGTTCTGGGGAGAGAGCGAGCGAAAGGGATGGACCCGTCTATCGCTCCTCAGCCAAATACATACAAGAGCCCCACGAATGAAGTGTGGGCACCGACTCCCGGAAGTAAAAAAAGGCGAGCGAGAAGCATTTTGACCGAAAGCAGACTGCAATGCCCGCACCCGCCCTGTTCCAACGCGAGAGCAGCATGCTCTTCCCCCCAAACAAACAAAGCAAAACTGATGCGACTCCCTCTCAGCCTTAGAGCGGAGACAAGAGAACACACATCGTTTGCCCTGACTTTCAGTAAAAAAAAAATTTCACCCTTTTCTTTTTTTTAGAAAAAGCATTTTTTTAGGCACTTCCTAACAAATTCTAACTCTTAACAGTGGAAAGAAAGTTTTGATAGGCTGATTTAAAATATTCCGTGAGCATGTTGGCAAGTGAGAGCACGCACAAATGATTCAGCTGCACGCGCTGAGTCATTCAGATTGAATATCGAACCGATTCAGACTGCGTTGCTATCACGTGTGACCAATTCATTGTAAAGAACAGACTCAGATGAGCGATTCATTTGCGAGACGGACATCTTTAGTTCTGATTCAAAATTGCCGATAGTATACACCGGTGTGATGTATGATGTAGTGGTGTAGCTTTTGTCAAAGCTACGTGCTACCTAATAAACAATATAGCTTCGCTACTGAAAAGCTACTTGATTCAAAAACAAACAAAGCCCAGAACCTTGTTACTGAGCTATTTGTAGTGAAGATTCTGCCCATCACTGCTTAATAATATGTAGCATCAGAATCAGAATTTGGTAACCAAACCAAAACAGATAGTTATCAAAGTGCATAGGACCACAGTATCAGCACTTCTGCTCTATTCTTCTCACAGTACGAAGAATTATTCTCAAATACTGGCAACTCCAATAAATAGTTGTTTTTCTTCTGTCTTTGCTAAACAAGACAGTCTGCCCTGTCACTCTCTATAGACTAAGAGTGTTAAAGACCAATTTATACTTCTGCATCAAACCTATGCCGTAACCTGATGCACACCTTTCCATCAATGTAACTATACATCAGGTCTACGCAGACCACAACAATTTTCTTGTGTTGTTATTAAATGGATAATTTTTGAGTGTCAAAATATGTTATTAATTGAATAATAATAATGCATATTTATTATATTAATTATTATTTTAGCAATTCAGGAGCAAGCATACAGTATATGGTGGATTTGTTTTGTCTCTGCATGGCAGGAAACATGTATAATTAATTATATGTACCTAAATCTCACATGCTCACATACTTTGATTTAATTCTACAACAATTTAATAAACACTTTTGAATTCATGGATTACAATGCTTTTGTTCATTTATGAAATGTATTTTTATTTCAGAAATCAAGGCATTTTTCTCAATAAACAGAATTTATTTCAATACATGCAGAAAGATGCAAACACACCAATGCAGAACAATCAATGCAAACCACCGCGTAGAGGTTGTAGTGTAGGTACAACGCAGAAGTATAAATCAGCCTTTAGTCTTGCAAGACAATATTTTCAACTATCAACAGTAACTCTGCTGTATATTCTAGCTTAATCAGCAGTGTTAAACCACCAATCACACTTCACTTGTTTATATGTGATGTTTAGGTGTTCGTATTAAAAATCTGCAAAAAACGTTGCTACTCCCTGAAAGATATTATTGAAATAAGTGTTGTGAGATATCTCACCTGTCTCTGTGATAGCTCTATACTCTGAAAACAGCAAACAAAATTTTTCAGTGGGCCGCGGTCCCTGACACTTTCTGCCTGTCAATCATTTCATATTCTCATAGTATTGTCATTGCAGCAAATTATTGAGGCTTAATTCCATTTTTATGCCATGTTGCTCATACCAGTTGACAGTTGAGGGCACGATAAAGCTCATTTAGTATTTTGGTATATAGTGGCAGACAAGTAAACACCTGAATAGAAATGTAGAAGTCAATATATATATTTTTTCTATTTCCATATGATTAAACATAAGCCTTTAATTGTGCTACAGTCTACTGCAATTAATTTTGCAATTGAGTTTGTCAATTGGTTTCAGGTGACTCACACAGAAAGCATACTCACATTCTGTCCTTGTATTTACAATATTTTTTTTTTTATCAATAGTTCACCATAAAAATGTTCTAACCCTCAACCCGTCATTCCAAACACATATGACTTTCTTCTGCACAACTCAACACTACACCACCACGAGGACCTAGAATGCATTGGGAATTCGGCATTACAAATTGGGGAGAAAAGGGGAGAAAATTTAAAATAAATATATCATAGTAGTACTGGTCAGCCAGGTCTCCTAAGCAACCAAATTGGCTCTGTTGCTAGGGAGGGTAGAGTCACATTGGGCAACCTCATCATGGTCCCATAATGTGGTTCTTGCTCTCAGTGGGGTGCGTGGTGAGTTGTGTGTGGATGCCGCAAAGAATAGTGTGAAGCCTCAACATGTCTCTACGGTAACACGCTCAACAAGCCACGTGATAAAATGTGCAGATTGACTTTCTCAGCTGTCACAGAGATTCCTCCTCTGGCAACCGGACTGAGGTGATCACTACACCACCACGAGGACCTTTAGGTTTCCAACTTTAGTGCATTGGGAATTCAGCATTCCAAATTGGGGAGAAAAGGGGAGAAAATTTAAATAAAGAAATATATCTCAGTAATACTGGTCAGCAGGTTTCATTTTAAAACACTGGTGAAGAAATACTCAATGAAATGTCTGTTAAAAGTGTACTGTATCAAAAGAAACAAAGTAAGAAAAGCAATCTTGTGAAACTCAACAAACATAAACTTGCTTCTGCCCAAAGATCTCTCTAGTGTGGAAAGCGCTGTCTATAATCAAAACACATGGGATTTGATATCATGAGCTGGAGGATCCACTAGCATCTGGGTCCCAGTAGGCAGGCAGGCAGGCAGAAGGGTCTGTGCTTACATGGACATACAGTAGCTGAAGTGGTACTGCCTTGGGAGGTTGATAGCTAACAGATCCAGAAGGTCAATAAAAATGGGTATGGTCTTTGGTCAGGGGCCTGATAGCTAGTTGAATATTATGAATATGCAAGTCCTTGTGAAGTAGAATCTAGTGAGGTTTTTGCTGATGTGGGCACCATGGGTAATGAAGAAGGAAGATTTCTCCATCTACTCACTCCAGGTGGTGCAGCAAGAGAGGTTTGAACTGAGGAGTGATGACACATAAGAGAGATTAAATCTGCCCAACATTCTCAGCTCTTTGCTTTCTTGTTTTTAGCAGAGTAAAACGTGTTTTTGTAGAGCACAACAGTCTGTTTCTAGAAGCAATAATAATAATGCATAGGCACATGGGATTGCAGTTTATTCCCCCATTAATCTTCTACCTTTGTTTTTTTTTTTTTTTTTTTTTTTTTGTCTTTTTAAATGCATTTTTTCTTCAAATCAAAGTTTGTTATATTATGATTCACCTCAGAGCTGGTTAGTTTAGTTTCTGGTTTAGAACTCTTTTATTAAGATTTTATTAAATCCATATTGGGAAAAAGTTAATGGAAAAATGCAGCCATGTAAAAACAGTTTGCGTACAACCAAAATAGAACCAAAATTTCAATATATCAATGAGGAAATTAACTTAAAAGGTCATCCGGAATTAATCAAATCAATTCAGACTGCGTTGTAAGTCGTAAAAAAAGAGCATAAACAATATGGGAATCTAGACATCCTGGAGAGGATTTTCTACAAAGGGGTCCTTGCTGAAAATCTGGGTTTCAAATATTTAAGATTGTAGCTAACCAGTCAAATAAGCTCATTTGTGACATTAAACATGTTCACTCCTACATGAAAAAGGTTAGATCTCCTTGCTTCTATTGAAGCACACAAGATGGGCTGAGTCTGGAGTGACACAACATAATACTCTCATTATTTCTGTCATATCTATATATGGAAATGCTCTTTGGAACATTCTCAAATCATGATGAGATAACATGGATTATCAGGTTTTGCACAAACTTGTGTAGTTCATTCCAGCTGGAGTGTGCACTGACATTAAAGCAAAAAGAAGGTACACACCATGCTAAGAAAGTATGAAATTCTTGTTAATTTTTCCATTCTTTTTCATCAAATTGTTATGTTAATATTATAATCAACAAAAAAATAAAAAATTTTGTATAAAAATTATTAAAGTAAACTTTGTCTTTTGAAATTCTAGGTTACGTATGTAACCTCCGTTCCCTGATGGAGGGAACAAGACATTGTGTCGAAGAGGCGACACTAGGGGTCTCTCTTGAGCGCCGAATATGCCTCTGATCTATGAAAAATGGCCAATGAGAAGTTGGCAGACAGTATTTGCGTACCCCGCCCCCGAACATATTGGTACAAAGGCAGAGAAATTTTTCTGAGGAGCCGGAAATGGTCCAGCCACAACAGTGGCTCGGCTCAGCGACGTGGCCAGGAGGACACAACGTCTCGTTCTACATAACCAAGACGTTCCCCGTCTGTCGCTCACTTCGACGTCATGTCGAAGAAGCGACACTAGGGGTCCAATTTAAATCATGCCATGCGCTGAGCCGTGTACGTGTACTGCTGACACAGGAGCGGGCAGGTATTTTACATGCAAAGGTGCCCAGCTGTGTCAGACTGCACATACCCTTCCCCAATGCCCCCCAAAAAAGTCGTAGGAATCCTTCTGGTTACCCTAGACAGGGGAACAAGATGACGCTTGCCAACCTGGGAACGAGCCAAGCCTGGCTGGGCCTCTTTTCTCTCTATGTTTCTCCGCATAGTGCAAGAACGGCCGGGGCCCTTACACGCATCGAGGGAAGGGGGTCTTACCCGGATTCCTTTTCTTTCAGGGGGAAAAGACCCTGCAGAGGCCACACCTGCCTGAAAGGGGGAGGTAAAGGTGGCAAATACATCACATGGGTTTTTAGGCGGCATGTGGAATGTGGCGCAGTGGTAGATCCAGCCTCAAGAAGGGGGAGTTGCTACAACACGGCGACCGGAGGGCAGCTGGAACTGCCTGAGGGAGACGCGGGTCCACTTCATAAGGGGACCGTACCGCGGACGATACACACAGGGCGAGTCCATGTAGGAGTCCTGACCTGTGGAGCACCTATTCCAGTACAGGGTAGATTAAGTACCCGCAGTGGATTTGGTCGGCGAGTTCCTCCGCTGAACTGCGGACCCACAGGGCTAGGGAGGAATCATTCAGAGACCCGGGTACACTCCTTCAGACACTCCTTGTCGAGTGTGCTTGGACCCGTAAGGGGAGGGGCACGGCCTGGGTGTGATAAGCCAATGTACTGGTGTCAACTACCCAGAGGGAAGGCCTCTGTTTGGAGACAGCGTTCCCTTTCTGCTGTCCGCCAAGGCAGACAGAGAGCTGCTCAGAGCTCTGAGCAATGAAAGGGCTGTTCCCGGGGCAGCTTCACTTGCAGGTTCACTACCTGGTCTCTAAAGGGCGTAGTAGAAACCTTGGGCATATAGCCAGGTCGCGGTTTTAGGATCACAAATGTGTCTGCCGGACCGAAATCCAGGCAAGTGTCGTTAACTGAGAACGCTTGCAGGTCCCCGACCCTCTTGATGGAAGCGAGCGTCTCCGTCTTTAAAGAGAGGGCCCTGAGTCCAACTGATTCTAGTGGCTCGAAGGGAGGTCTCTGGAGGCCTGTGAGGACAACTGAGAGATCCCAGGAGGGGAACAGGCTTGACCAAGAGGGGTTCATTCAACCTCCGGGCGCCTCTTAGGAACCTGATGATTAAGTCGTGCTTACCCAAAGACTTGCAGTCTACTGCAACATGGTGGGCTGCGATAGCGGCGACATACACCTTCAGAGTGGAAGGGGACAGCCTACCCTCCAGCCTCTCCTGCGGAAATAAGAGCACTGACCTAACTGCGCACCTCTGTGGGTCTTCAGCCTGGAAAGAACACCAATTTGCGAATAAGCTCCACTTCAGGGCGTAAAGTTGCCTTGTAGAAGGGGCTCTGGCTTGGTTGGTCATGGCTACGATGGCAGGTGGTAGACCAGCTAGACCTTCCGCGTCCCGTCCAGGGGACAGACATGGAGATTCCAATGGTCTGGGTGTGGATGCCAGAGGGTGCCCCATCCCTGAGAAAGAAGGTCTTTCCTCAGGGGAATTCACCAGGGTGGTGCTGTAGTGAGGGGTACGAGGTCCGAGAACCAGGCCCGGGTAGGCCAATAGGGAGCAACTAGGGTGACTTGTTCCTCGTCCTCCCTGACCTTGCACAGCACCTGTGCAAGAAGGCTCACTGGGGGAAATGCGTACTCGCACAGCCCCGCAGGCCAACTGTGTGCCAGTGCGCCCTCGATGGTGTCGCCGAAGAGGCCGAACCTGGAGACAGGGGCATTGAGAAAGCGAGCTTTGTCGGTCTCATGCATCTCAACCAAGTTCAGCCACAGATGACATTCCTGGACCACGAGCATGGCCATTGCCTGCCTGAGTGACTGCACTGTGACCTTCGTGGCTCTGGGGGCGAGGTCGGTCGCTGAGAGCAGTTCCTGCAACACATCGGGATCAGGGCTACTCCTGTGGAGATCTTTAAGAGCCTTGGCCTGGTGGACTTGCAGGAGGGCCATGGCGTGCAGGGAGGAAGCGGCATGTCCGGCGGCGCTGTAGGCTTTGGCAGTCAATGAAGACGTCGTCATACAGGCCTTGGAGGGGAGCACAGGGCGACCCCGCCAGGTGGTAGGGTTTCCGGGGCACATCTGGAGTGCAACAGCTCATTCCACCTGGGGAATCGCCATGTACCCGTGGGCTGCTCCGCCGTCGAGGGTAGCGAGAGCAGATGAGCGAGTGGCTTTGTGACGAGTGGAGAGGGGTGCCCTCCACGAAGACGTCAGCTCATCATGCACTTCCGGGAAAATTAGGATAAGCGGGCTGGCCGTGAGGCGAGCCACCGTTGCCTCGAGCATGGAAGGGAGTCAATGGGCGTGCTGGGGGGCGTGTGGTCCGAGGGGGCATACCTGGCGAACCTGCACCCACTGCTGTCCCCAGATCGCCTCCATCGCCAGCCGCATTGTCCTCAATCCCGTGAGAAGAAGGAGTAATGCGGGGGGTGGCTGGAGTGGCGAGTTTTCTATTGAAAGTGAGCCGCGACCACAACATTGCCATGGTCATGCTCTCGCAGTGAGAACATGAACCATCCACAAACGCTGCCTCAGTCTGATCGCTGCCCAGACACACGAGACAACGCCTGTGGCCGTCTGAAGCGGAAAGCACTCTACCACATCCAGGAACTACACAGGGGCGGAATGGCATCTTTATAAAGATGCGTCCTGAAAAGGAAGTTCAACGCCTCTGTGTAAATGCTCTTTTAGAGGAAAATACTCTTTTTTAGAGAAAATCACTCTTTTAATAAACTCTTTTAGCTTTCTGCGCTGTGAAAGCACCCAGGGGCAAGCTGCATTGCCATGCAGAGAAGGAGAAAAGCCGTCAGAGGAACAAAGGCAGGAACAGGTGTGTGACTTGCAGCTGACTGCATACACGACCATCGGCTCTGAAGAAAATTTCGTTATGAAACAGACATATTTCCCCGCCTTTGTACCTGTATGTCCGGGGGTGGGGTATGCAAATACTGTCTGCCAACTTCTCATTAGCCTTTTCTCATAGACCAGAGGCATATTCGTCACTCAAGAGAGACCCCTACAACAACGTCGAAGTGAGCGACAGACAGGGAACAACACTACACATTAATTTCAGCTATCTTTCAGTCAAGTATCAATTATATTTCAGATGTCTCTCCTACAATTATTTAGGAGAAAAAACAGTATACACTTATGAGACAGCTTTTGACATACAGTAGAGTGTATAGCTATTAAATTAATCAAGTAACCTGGTTTTGGAAAAATGTTATGAGTTCATATTGAAATCTCAGGCTTTTGTTGCACACTTTGGTATCTGGACAAATCTGAGCACAGTTTGAGACATTTTTTAGATCTTCTTCTTAAACTCTTGATGTGAGATTACTGGGGTCTTTGTCTCAGGAGAAAATTCTGAGAATTTAAGCATAAATCTTTTGCTCTCAATTTCTTTCCTACTGTATGAAACCCAAACAGAAAGACAGAATCAGAGTGAGACAATGAATGTGTCACAGTCAATCACACACAAAGCATGATTACTTACAAGCAGAGGGAGAGGGAGAGAGAGAGAGAGAGAGAGAGAGAGAGAGAGAGAGAGAGAGAGAGAGAGAGAGAAAATGAGAGGGGGGGTACAGCACAAAGAGAGAGAGTGAGCGAGCAAGACCACAGTGTCTGTGATCTCTTGCGCGATAGTATCCTTCACACTGTGGAAGTAGGCACAGCGTGCGTCAAATCCTGCACAATGACTCCTCGACCTCATCCTCTCTCCTCATCCTCTCCTGTTATTGCTCCCATTAATATGAACCTCTTAATACAAGACTGATGTCCCTCACATATCAGTGTCTTCCACAAACTTGTATTGGACCTAACGGATCACTAACATCTGTCTGTAAGGTAGGAACGGCAATTTACACTCTGAAAACTAGACTATTGCATGTGCAGTCACATGTGTTTGTGTATAGTTCTCTGTAAATTTTTATATATTTTTTATGTTTTATATATATATATATATATATATATATATATATATATATATATATATATATATATATATATATATATATATATATACGCAAACAGGCAGCTTTAATTATAAAAATATTGAGTGTATGTTTACCACTTTTTTATGTATTTTATGATGCACAGTCATTAATTATTAATAGTCATTAGCTATAGTCATTATAATAGCAATTATTCAAATTATTAAATTAATGTTTTAATGTTCTTGTCTGTTTTTGTGCACAATCTACAGTGATTTCTTGTGCCACTGTTAAACATTTAATATAACTTAAACAATGTCCAATCCACAATAACACAGGAAGCGATAAATGATAAATCTTTCACAAATCTTTCGGCGTTTTTCCCTTTTTATTAATCACTTGGTTTCTATCTCTGGGTAGCCCCACCCATTGTGAACTGTCATTGGTCCAAAGTAGCGCTCCTCATTACTGTACTGAGTGCAACAGTCTGGTTCCGGAAGTAAAATTCCCATTCATTTTCTCCATTAGTGAATATTTTTTTTTAAATAACTTATAACTCATTAAAGACAGACTTACCATGAGCTCCAAGGTTGTTAATTTATGGTATATGTGTCTGTTGAAGCTATCAGTCCACTTTATTTCAACTTCATTATAACAAATTTATGTTTAAAAGCAGAATTCCTATAAAGTTTTCAAACAGCAGCCATATAACCTCTCCGCCATTTTACGTTTTATGAAAAAGTAATATATATTTTAAACGCTTTGTCTGATTTTAATGAAAATTGAAAGGGGTCTTCCACATGTCCTGAGGGTACCTAAGCAGTTTGTAGACAGCACCACATAGTAGTCAAAATGTTTAGTTAAAACTTTGAATTTATAATTGTTTCTTTATTCTAAGTCTTCTGAAATTGGCAGAGATAACATTTCTAAATGTATTTATTATATTATTTTTGTTATTTAAAACCTGCTGTTCTCAGCTTGGAATGTCTCTTTGGCACTTTTGAGCTGTGCCCAGTGGTTAATGCAATTGAATTAAGGTCAAAAGGTTCTGAGTTTGAGTCCAGGAAAGAGGAATTTTAAAATGTCTAATTTTGTTGATCACGGAGTCTTCAAATAGTTGTATACTCTCAACCTAGAATGTCTCTTTGATGTTAGTTAGACTTTTTGATTGTGTGGCACAGTGGTTAGGGCTCTGGGCTTTAGTTCAAAGGACTGGGTGAACCCTGGTTTGAGACCCTCTTCAGGTGGTGTAAACGTTTTGCCAGAGCTCTTTACATTGTTCTTAGGGAATGGCTTAAGGGCTTGACCCAAATCATTGCTGCTTGCAGATATATTTCAATATTTTTAATTTAAATATGTTATTCACAATGTCATTACATCATGAAATTGTAATTCATTCCCTCATGAAAGATGTTGAGTACACAGTGTAATACCTTTGTTTTTTTGTCTGATTTTCAAATCAATTTTTGCTTTAAAAATAAAGTTTGTAATGTTGTGATTCCCCTCGGAGCTGGTGATCTAATCTTTTATGAAGTATTTCATAAAATCCCCATGTAAACAATTCATGGGAAAAAATACTTCCTGAACCAAGATGGCTGAAAAAAATTAAGTTTAAACACCAAACAGGTTTTCGTTGGCTGTTTTTTGTCTTATTCCTGTGGACAGAAAAAAGTACTTGTCTGGAAACTTGTCATATCACACTTGGTTAGGAGAGTCTTTTTCAAAACCTATAAATATTGCTTGTCTTTTATTTAATTTAATATTTGTGTAGAGCATTATGAATGTGGAATTAGTTTACTGTTAATTCATGATGTAACGACATGTATCAGTGTTCCTTGTGAAGACAGAATGTACAGCTATAAAAAAATGAATCAGCTGATCTACATAACAAACATGAGGTTGTCTATTACTGTGTGCTTTTCACTTAAAGAAACCCACTGTGCTTGTGTATGTTTGTAAATGAGGTCACTTGATTTCAATTAAGTCACATGTTGTGACGGTTCTCTCACACTAATGACAGGTGAATATAAAGTATGCCTGCTATAAATACCCTCAAGACCCTTAACATTAACATTAACATACAGCGTCTATACATGGCTGTGTATGATAAACGCAAGAATGTTACATGTTAAGTAGTGTGCTGAGTGACTTTAAAAGGACAATTGTGGAAACTGACATGAAAACACACACACACACACACACACACACACACACACAGTAACTCTCTCCCCAGGCACATTGAGGACAGCATTGTTATGCTTTTGTTTTATTATACACAGACCTCAGATTTGCATAATTCACAAGTCTTTACTCTGGCATTACCTTTATAAACCGTTCAACAGTTAACTGTCAGTATGAGTTTTATCTAAAGGGCTTTGCATTCATAATCTTCAATCTTCTTTTAAATATGATAATATTTACAAATTTACTAATTTCACATCATCCTGTGTATTTCATATGTCTGTTTAAATGAATTTAGTATGTACAGCTGAAGTGTACACCCTTACAAAAATCGAAAGATTTGGCAAATTTGCCGCTGATTATTTTTACATGCGAATGATCTTTGCAAATTCTTCATTGTTGCCACAGGTTTGCCACAGAAGTGTTTACCAGTAGCAGTAACAGTAACTGTCTTTGGTTGCCAAAGGTTCACCAAAACATGTGAAGAGCTGCAAACTTCTGGCAAACATTTGTGGCAAATAGTTTTTACTCCAGCGATGATTAGGTCTATGGTTAGGTTTCTGTGGTCCTTTCAGGCCTTCTGATACCCCCCTTCGAGCCACTAGAATCAATCTAGCTCAAAGCCCCCTCCTTAAAGACCGCCCTCCTGATCGCACTCAATTCCATCAAGAGGGTTGGGGACCTGCAATTGTTCTCTGTCAGCGACTCTTGCCTGGAGTTCGGTTCGTAAGTCACCCGTGTCATCCTAAGACCACGACTGGGCTACGTGCTCAAGGTTCCTACGACCCCTTTCAGGGACCAGGTAGTGAACATGCAAATGCTGCCCCCAGGAGGAGGCAGACCGAGCCTTTTTGTTGCTGTGTCCGGTGCATGATTTGATGCCAGAGCTTTAGATGTTCTGAGCAGCTCTTTGTCTGCTTTGGTGGACAGCGGAGAGAGAATGCTGTCTCCAAACTGAGGCTTTCTCTTTGGGTTGTTGAAACCATCGCTTTGGCCTATGACAACCTTGCGGGTTCGAGCACACTCGACAAGAAGTGTGGCATCCTCGTGGGCACTGGCCAACGGCACCTCCCTAGCAGACATCTGCAGAGCAGCGGGCTGGGCAACACCCAATAACTTTACAAGATTTTACAATCTCAGGGTTGAGTCGGTCTCATCCCATGTTCTCTCAGGTCCGAGCAAATAGAACTCGGGAATGCGGAACGTGTGACCAGGTATTCCGCTTGCACATAGCGCACTTCCCCTACACTGAGGTGAACACGTGCACTCTTTTCCCCCAGGAGAGTCCACTAGATTCACGCTCCTTGGATGTTCTTCCTCCCCAGCCCTCTGGTCCGCGAATTCAGTGGAGGAACATGAACTAAAATTACTCTCTACTGGAATAGGTGCTCCACAGGATGGGCCCTTGTGAATTAATCCCCCTGTGTGTATTTTCCGCGGTTCCATCCCACTACGGGTGGACCGCGTCTCCCTTGGGCAGTCCCCGCTGCCCCCTGGTCGCTGTGTTTGTAGCAACTTCTCCCTCTCAGTAGGTAGGATCTACCACCACACCATTTCCACATGTGGCCTGAAAACCCATGTGACTTATTTCGCCACTCTATACCTCCCGCCAGCCTGGGCAGGTAGTGGTCTCCGCAAGGTCTTTTCCCCCTGAAAGAATGTGTCCCCCTGGTCACAACGCTGAACTGAGCCAAAACAATTGCTGAACCTTATTCTCGGCTCCTCAGTGCAAAACCTGAATGAACAGAGGCATGATTCCCTCCCTTTAAACCCATATGTCCGGGGGAGGGACATGCAAATTCTGTCTGCCAAATTGTCATTGGCCTTTACTCAAGCTCAGAGATAACAGAGGCCTTCAAGAATGTCCCCTAGTTTTGCTTCACTCTACACAACATCTCGTTCCCTCCATCAGGCAATGGAGGTTACAACAGTAACCTTTGACACTTTATGAAAGGGTTAGTTTAGCCAAAAATGACCCCTCATGCTGTTTCAAACCACTTGTTCTTTGCTCACTAAACACAAATGGAGATGTTTTGAAGAATGTCTGAGCTGCTGTATATATACAAGGAAGGTAAAAAAAAATTGTAATTGATTAGTTCCATAAAGTACAATAAAAATATTATAAAAAATAGTCCATATGAATCATGTGCTATATTCCATGTCTTTTGAAGCTACTCTATACTATAGCTTTGTGTAATGAACAGACCAAAATTTGCTGAAATTCAATGCCTCCATCACAGCTCTCAAGTCTCAAGTGTATATTCAAACATCTTGTGTGTAGACAGGTTGTGCCAGGTCTGACATCAACAGTGCTGAACAGCATTGGGTTTTCATTATGTTTGTTGTGTCAAGTTTGGCACAAAATAATATTAACTTCTTTCATGGTGGGTTTTTTTGGCAGAAAAAAAAAACATATTTTCCACTTTTGTTGTATAGATAATGGTGATCTTTTTTACATTCTTACATCTTAAGAATGTAATTTTTATTTTAAATTAGCAATCTGGAACAATTTCACTGTGACGCCATTTTACCAGCTTAAATACGGGACAAATCACGTCCTGTATTGATTCAATACGGGAACCATCATTTTATCATTAAATACGCGATGATCCAGTATTTTACGGGATGGATGGCAACCCTTGTTAGAGCACACATGCTAACCACTAGGCCACTGCTCTCCTTTTTGCCAAGATTTATGCTCCCTTGCATGTGTTTTTCCTGTGAAAAGAGAAAGGATGTATTCATGTTAAATTGGCAACCTAAAATGCCAGCTCTCTTTCTCGCCACAAAATCATAAATGGTAGACAGTGACTTTACTCGCTGAGCTACCCATGCTCCACACACATTTTCTTATGAAAATTTAAAAATGTTTTGACATCAAGATTTTTTGTGTTTTGTGGTTTTCTACATAACGCAGCACTAGTCATGTGTGAAGTGGCCTCTACATTGATTAAAGCATCAGTTTTAAGGGAAGGTTCCATAAGCGTCGAGCTCTGGAGAAGCTTAGTGGTCATTGGTGTTGGGCTTTGCATTAATATGGAAAAGAAATATAATATTTAGCATGCTCTGAATGTGTGTGTTGCTGGCAGCCGTACGGATGAATCCAGTAGAGATCGGACAGATTTCACCCAGGGCAACTGCTGCTCAGTACAATCCAACCTGTCACTTTGCTTTGATGTCATATTTTATACAGCGAGGATGCAATCATTCCCAACTTTTCCCTCTCTCTTTTTTTTTATCTGTGTATTATCTGTATCTGCATTGTTTTATTTTTGTGTTGTTTTACACAAAACATCTAGACCATCATTTTCTTTTTTTTATTGCATTTTATTGCATAAAAATACAGTATTAGACTTGTTCTGTACAACACAAATGAGATTTATGTGCAAACTGCTCTTTTTCTTTAAGCAGGATTTTCAGTGAATAATGACGTAAATTTCAGTATGTGCCTTACACAAAGCTATCATATGGCTCACAGACCCAGTCCCCATTCAATGTAAAGAGCTTTGAACGTTCTTCAAAATGTACTTTTTATGTGTTTCACTGAAGAAAGGTCACAAAAGTTTAGAACTACATGAAAGAAAGTAAATGATTTTCGTATAAACTATCCCTTTAAGAAAATGTTTTTTAAAGAGTTTCTTTTGCCCCAGCTAAATCTGTTTTTCTTGCTTCTCCCCCCTCTGTAGTGAAATGATAGATGCTATAGCTGTGCCACAATATTGTCCATTAGCTCACTGTGGCCTCTGCACCTTCATTGTGTGCAAACCACACACACACACACACACACACACACACACACACACACACACACACACACACACACAAAGGTTCAGAGGTATTTATATCTGAGCAACATGTGTGTGCATACAAATGGAGCTCAGACAGGGACTAAATGCAGACAGCTCATGAGTGTGTGTGGGGGAGGGGGGGAGGTACTTTGATGTATAGATAAATACATTGGTTAGATCATTTTTAGGCACATGTATGGTAGACTGACAAACACATAGCTGCTGTCAGTCGTTATATTTGTCACTTTGGAATGTTGTCAGTGCATGTGGGTGGGGTATATGACAAGATACCACAGCAAACAAAAGTCCATGTTACCCACAAAGACAAGTTCAAGGTCAAATTTACAGTATTACAAGCAGTGTTATGAATGATTTGTATATCAATACCTTCCTCTCCTTACCTCACCTTTCCCTTCCTATTCTTACACTTATTTTCCTTTGCATTCCTTTCCTTTCCTGTCCTGTCCTTTTTGTTAATCTCCTTTCCTTTTTTCTCTTTTCCTTTCCCTATTTTTCACAGCCTTCCGTTCCTTTCTATTTCTTTCCTTTTGTCCTTTCCTTTCCCATCTTTTCATTTTTTTCTAATTTCTATCCTTTCTTTTCTTCTAATTTTGTTTCCTCTCCTTTCCTTTCTTATTTCCTTTTTCTTTTCTCTTTTTTCTCATTTCCTTCTTATTCCATTTTCCTTTCTTATCCTCTTCTTTCCTTTCTTCTCATTTCCTTTTATTTTTGTTTCCTTTCCTCTCTTATTTTTTCCTCTCTTCTCATTTCTTCTTTTCTCCCTTCCTATGTCATCGGTTAGCAAAGTCCTAGACAAATTACAACAGGGATTTAATGTTCTCTGAATTTGAGAGTTAGAAGAGTTTACTTGAGCATTCCTTTGTGATTTGCTGTGATTTACTGTAATTTGTTTAGTTTTGATAGCATTGTTATCTACTTATCTATTCAATTAGATCAGACCCTGCATCGTCCATGTCTGTTTCTACTTTTGCAACATTTCTCTTGTAATTCATGACTAAAACAGCAGCAGCATTCTTATTACAGAATACATGTTGCTTAAGGTAAAATATTTGTGAAAATAAATATAGGAATGAAGATAAGCTAACTTAAACCTTTTAAATGAGTGTAAATGTCTCGAGTACTGGTGTGTTGTGTGGATGAGGCATTTGGTTGAGCATTGAAGGTGCAGCTCAAAATAAAAGAATGGGTTTTCCCTCAATGCCACTCTAGGGTGAGTATGTGTTGGGAGTTCCAACATTTAGACATCTAAAAGGAGGTAAACTTACTGTTTAAACATTATTCTGATTTACCCTCTACAAGCTTTCGTGAATGTTACAAAGCATCTAAAGGCCTTTGTACACCAAATGCAAATTTTCGCCACCATTTCTTGCCACAATTAAGATTTTGAATAGAAACATTAGATTCCTATTGAGCCAGTCAGACTATTGACCTTTCTCTGTTGACCTCTCTCATCAACAAGGCCCAGAACTGCCACTCACTGGATGTTTTTTTTGTTGTTGTTGTTGTTTTTGGCACCATTCTGAGTAAATTCTGTGTGTGAGAATTATGTGAAAATCTCAGGAGATCAGCAGCTACAGAAATACTCAAACCAGCCCATCAGGCACCAACAATCATGCCTGGTCAAAATCACTTTTTTTCCCATTCTGATGGTTGATATGAAAATTAACTGAAGTTCCAGACCTGTATCTGGACTGGGCTGCCGCATTTGGGCCAGGTCGGACAGTCGGAGGCGGACGTGCAGATGGCCGACATGCTTTCCCAGGCTGCCGTGTGTGTGGGTTTGGACTGGAACCCCCCCGTCCTCCCCACAGCCTTCGCGGCTTGACGACAGGTACCTCGGCGCCTGGCTCGGCTCACAGCCATGCCCTCCCCCCGGTACAATTCTTCCCGGAAGTGCATGACGAGCTGACGCTGTCGTGGAGGGCACCTTTCACTGCCCGTAACCACCCCCCTCGCTCGTCCGCCCTCACTACCCTGGATTGCGGAGCAGCTCACGGTTATACGGAAGTCCCCCAGGCGGGACCGCCCGGTAATGCCCTCTAGAGCCTGTAGGTCGACATCATCACTGACCTCCAAAGCCTACAGCGCCATCGGACAGGCCGCCACCGCCCTGCATGCCATGGCTCTCCTGCAGGTCCATCAAGCCATGGCACTTAAAGATCTGCACCTGGGTATTCCCGGTCCCAATGTGCTGCAGTAACTGCACTCTGCCACTGACCTTGCTCTCAGAGCCATGAAGGCTTTGAGTCTTTTCTCAGCACCCAAGCCTCGGGACACTCTTTTTGCCTCCCGACGCATTATTACCTGCTCCCCCCGCCGCGAAGCCCCGCCCAATATGTCAAAAACGATCATCCCGTTAGTGCCCCTCGCACAGAGTTTGGATGTGTGGCTCTCATTTCCCAATCCGTCGCGCTGGTTGGCCAGGACCATCCGACTTGGCTACGCAATTCAGTTGGCCTGGCTCCTGCCTCGTTTCAGCGGTATTCGCTCCATTCTTGTGTGCGGCCAACAAGCCAGTGCCTTACGAGCAGAGATCACCACCCTGCTCCTCTAAGATGCGATAGAGCCGAAATGAAGAAGGGTTTCTACAGCCCTTACTTCATCGTACCCAAGAAAAGCGGCAGGTTACGACCAATCTTGGACCTGGGAGTTCTCAACCGGGCTTTGGACAGACTCCCGTTCAAAATGCTCACGCAAAAACAGATTCTCACCTGCGTTCAACAGCTAGATTGGTTTGCGGTGGTAGACCTGAAGGACACGTATTTCCTCATCTCCATTCTGCCACGACACCAACCTTTCTTACAGTTCGTGTTCCACAGCCAGGCGTATCAGTACAAGGTCCTCCCCTTCGACCTGTCCCCTCGCATCTTCTCGAAGGTCGCACAGGCCACTCTTGCCCCTCTAAGGGAAGTGGGCATCCGCATACTCAACTATCTCAACAACTTGCTCATCCTGTCCCACTCTTGAGAGTTAGAAGGGAGAGAGAAGGTCGTGTCTACTGGGCTTGCTCCCATGTTAGGCATGTAACACCTTTTTCCCCCCTCAGAGGTGGAGGAAACCTAAGGTTTGTATGCAAAAAAAGAGTTGGGGCCGTTGGGGAGGCGGTACAGGCGCCTCTAGCATGCAACAGCCTGCTGTGCACCTGTTTCAACAGTCACGTAACATGGTCAGTGCGTGTCACTTTTTTATGGACCCCTTGTGTCACTTAATTCGAAACAACATCGAGTGAATGACAGAAGGGGAACGTCATGGTTACTGTTGTAACCTCCGTTCCGTGAGGGAGGGAACGAGACGTTGTGTACCTCCTGCCACAGCACTAGACCTAGCAATGTAAATGGCCATGCTTAATTTTCGGCTCCTCAGTGCAAAATCCTGACTGGCATTCGCTGCCCCGCTTCCCTTTATACTCGTATGTCCAGGGCGGGGCAAATTCTGTCTGTCAACTTGACAATGGCCTTTTCTCAGGTTCAGTGGTACGATTCGGCATCCAAGGAAGACCCCTTGTGTAACTTAATTCGACACAACGTCTCATTCCCTCCTTCGGGGAACGGAGGTTACGACAGTAACCATGACGTTTATTTTCTTTCCATTGTATAACAAAAATGACTGTGCTGTCGTTAGCAGTATTAAAGTATCTAATAATGGGGTTGATTGTTGGTTGATATTAGTGTTTTTTTGCTTGCATTATACAGACTCTTGGATGTCACATTTCATTTGTAACATATAGGTTTTTAAACAAATAACACAGGTAGATAAACATGGCAACAAGATATTATCAGTATTGTTCCAATTAATAACATTTGTTTTAAAGTAAATTTGTTTTACACTTGATACTTTACAATCCCCCCTCACACTGTGGTAAAGTCTACATGTTCAGTCAACTTGTCCTGCAAGTGAATTGAAAAAACTAGTGAAAGTGGCTTGAATGCTTTCTTTCTCATTGAGCAAATCAACAACAAACTTGTCATTAATGCTGATGCGTTTTATTTTTCGATCGGCTTGCTGGAGAACTTGGTTGTCTTTTATATTATGATTTCTTTGTTTACTTTTGAACTTGTCAAGTAGTTCTTATTCTGATCTGTGATGGGCGCAGACCAGCAGAAAGGTGCTTTGCACCACCTACTGTACCAGAGTACAATTGCTTGTCAATAAGCGCCACGTTGTGTAAAGGTGTGAATATGCTAACGGCTATCATTCGCCTTGCTTTTAATGTGGAAGGGCCATTTGTCAGTGTTTCATTTTTGCAATATCACATGGCCTCTGGTGTGCAAAGGCCTTTAGTTTGGCATTTTATTTTCAACAACAACCTTGAACCAATTGTGAAGCCAAATTGTATCCTAATTCAATCATTTGCACGTCAGTTATGCTGATAAATTGAGTTGACTGCAGTTGGCTTTAGCTCAGAGGGGTTATGTAACAGGTCTGTACGTGTCTGTAAAGCATTACTGTCCTCAAGGAGGTGGCTGATGGGTCAAGGAGTAAATCTGCATTGCAAAGATTGCATATATCATTTTTGCACCAAATATACTGGGACACAGTTTGTTGACAGAAGAATTTTCTTCCTGTTGTCGCCATAGAGAACAAATACAAGTCATGTGGTCCACAACTAAACTAGACAGCACATCAACTAGTGACCCAGTACATCAAGTAGTGGCAGAGTTAAATCACTGGTAGAGTAGTAGGTGCATCTCTAATCAACAAGTAGCATTAACAGTGTTTTTATGAAGAAGAAAAAATATTCAAAAAACACAAGCACAAGCAAAACCAGTTAAGCAGCAATGTGTACTTCCCAGGGACACTTCATTAAGCGTCTTGCTTTATTTTCTCTTGATGTGCTATTCATGCACCTATTCATGCTCTTGCGGCAAAAAGTTCATATTCCCCAAATGTTCTTCTGCAGAAAACTTATGGGCAAAACTTATGCTGAGACTAAACCACCTTTTTAATTTGAGGGAAATTACATTTTGTACTACTTACACTACAAATGGGGGAATGGTGCAGATGTATGTGAATTTTTAAATGTTAGCTGTCTAGAAAGTTCCTGTTAAACAGTCAGGTCTTCTCCAAACCTTTTTTTTTTTTTTTTTTTTTTTCAAAGCAGTGTTTTCCTCCTGAAGTTAATAATAATTAAAATAAAATTTCACTGGTAAGCCTTCCAAACGGTGAAAAAACTGAAGAAAACTCTGATGTCAGAGGATTAGTATATTGTTATTGTGAGTTTTAAGATTGTGTGTGATTGCACTCATTAGGATATGATGCATGCATGCTGTGTGTGAGGTGAGCGTCTTTGAGATGATTATGGAAACGATCAGAGCTCAGATTTTAAAAAGGAGATGTGTTTGTCTGGCTATGTTAGATCTGACTTTTGAAGAAGGATAGACATAAATGCAAATGCTTTGATGGAGCTGCTGTTACTTAAAGTGGTGAAAAAGAGAAAGATGTGATTGGTGTGCGCCCTTGCAAAACTCGCCACAACAATGCAAGGGTGTTTGTTGTGGGTGGGTTGCATGATGTTTCTTTATGGTTTCTACAGTGTTCTCAGTGGTTGCTGAGAGGGAGTCCCACTTGATAGTGATATCAAGGGGGGATATTCCCCAGAAGCGCAAGGCCTACTGTGACTGCACCAGTTACATCGCCCTACAGATGGCCCGGGGTGTTCTGGATGAGTGTTATTTAAGATGCCTTGTTGATGATCAAGGTCAACAGAGAATGGCCAGATTGGATTGAACTCAAAAAGTCTAAGGTAACAACTCCGTACAATTGTGGTGAGAAGAATATCATGTCAGAATGCTATTCTGAGATTCGGGTTGGCACTGTTTTGGTGGCACAAGGGGGATCTACACAATATTAGACAGCTGGTTTTAATGTTGTGGCTTATAGGTGAACATATATATATATATATATATATATATATATATATATATATATACAGTATATATATATATGAAAAAGTTTGGGCACCCCTGGTCAAAATTTCTGTTGCTATGAATTGCTTAGTGAGTAAAATATGACCAGATTTCAAAAAGGCTTAAAGTTAAAGATGACACATTTCTTTAATATTGTAAGCAATATTACTTTTTTATTTCCATATTTTACAGTTTCAAAATAACAAAAAAAGGAAAAGGGTCTGAAGCAAAAGTTTGGGCACTCTGCAAGGTAATTACTTAGTAACACCCCCTTTGGCAAGTATCACAGCTTGTAAATGCTTTTTGTAGTCAGCTGAGTCTTTCAATTCTTGTTTTGGGGATTTTTGCCCATTCTTCCTTGCAAAAGGCTTCTAGTTCTGTGAGATTCTTAGGCTGTCTTGCATGTACTGCTCTTTTGAGGTCTATCCACAGAGTTATAAAGATGTTTAGGTCAGGAGACTGTGAAGGCCATGATAAAACCTTCAGCTTGTACCTCTTGAGGTAGTCTATTTGAGGTGTGTTTAGGATCGTTATACTGTTGTAGAAGCAATCCTTTTCATCTTCAACTTTTTTTACAGATGGTGTGATGTTTGCTTCCAAAATTTGCTGGTATTTAGTTTAATTAATTCTTACCTCTAACAGTGAAATGTTCTCCGTGGCACTGGCTGCAACACAAGCCCAAAGCATGATCGATCCACCCCTGAGCTGAACGGTTGGAGAGGTGTTCTTCTCATTAAATTCTGCACTCTCTTTTTCTCCAAACATCTTTGCTCATTGTGGCCACAAAGTTATATTTTAACTTACTCAGTCCACAGGACTTGTTTCCAAAATGCATCAGCCTTGTTTAGATGTTAATTTGCAAACTTCATGAGGGTCTTTTGCTGTCAAACAGGGTTTTGATTTGCCATTCTTGCAATCCTACGAGGAGTTCTCTGTGAAAGTTTTCTTGTTCTTGCAGACTTCAACTTTACCTCCACCATTCGTGTTAACTGCCATCAGGGCTGGACTGGGAAGAGTTATCGGCCCGGGATTTAACATGGCAACTGGCCCGACTGTTGAGTTGGTCTGGGACGTGTGTTGAGCTCAGTTCTCCTGATGGCCAGTCTGCCCTGATTGGCCCCAAAGTGCATTGGCCCACCGGGAAAATGCTGGTATGCCAGATTACCAGTCCATCCCCCTCATGTATCTCAGTCTATTTTTTATTAGTCCCAGTTTTGAAAAAGAGTGCTCCCCACTGACGTTGGTTACAGGCAAAGTGACCTTGCTGAGGTGTCCTCATTTTCTTTGATAAATTGTCCATTTTCAAGTCACATCTATCCAATCACCTGCTTATTTATTTTTTTATGTTTCTTATGGGCCAATGAGTTTTCTTTGTGCTGAAGTAAATTTAAAATAAAAAAAATAGTCTGGCCAATCTGGGGCCCCTGCACACGTGGGGCCCCTAGGCTGCACCCTATGCTAGCCTGTGCATTAATAAGAGAATAAGCCTGTTTTGCGATCATGGGAGAGAAAGCAGCTGTTAGTTTATTACTCAGAGATGAAGTGAACGGCTCGTAAACTGTCCCGCGGTCTTTGGTTCTTTAATGGATAAACTCATCCGGTCTCATCCGCAATGGTGGAAATACACAACAGTCCAACGTGGTTGGATTACAACACAACAAATTCTAATTTGTTATAACAGTACATTACATTAACACCTTGAGTATTATTAGCAGCAATGAGCAGACTCGGCAGTCTGTAAACTACACAAGAAAAAAAACACACTAAAAAACACACTATAATATTCTATCTCTGTCCAGACGTAAACCTCTTACTTGGATTGCGTGAGGTCAAAGGTAGAATGTGTAGAATCTGTAGTTTGACTCTGACTTGGTTCCTCAAGGCTCGGGTGATGACATGGTACAGATGGAACGTCTGCTGATTCTCGGTGGGCTGGCAGAGAAATCAGTGATGTCAAATTGGTTAAAGAGGGAAGCGAAATCTTCTTTCTTCACTTCTGCAGGCAAACGGATGAAGATGTGGATTGCTTGGTGGTCTCCTTCAGATCCGTTAGTGTTAGTATAGCGAGGTGGAGATTGTATGGCCACAGTTTCAAGTTGCACGCTACTTCCTTGTGCAACGAGGCTACACTTGAGAGCAGTGATGAGCAGCGTCCATGCACGGCACGCAAAGTCACTGGAAGCAATGCCCAGAAGGATCTCAGAGGTATTTCTACTCCTGATGACATCATGGTTCTGACGTGCGCCTCATCCAATTGGAGTTGAGAGTTTGATCCTTTGGAATTTCACACATAGGTGTAAAGTGAGCAAGGCTTCATGGGATTTGTAGTCTGTTTTGGACTCCCTTTGTTTGATTTTGGCGCAGTTTTTATCAGTAAGATTTATGACTGTGTGTGTAGGCCTCAGTCTGGCTTTATGTGTTAGGCCTGCCTTTGTCTTTAATGTGAATCTGAATACATGAGGCCCAACAGGTACCCAAACTATTGCATGTCACACATTTTTTTTAACTGTGATATCTATAATGTATGTCAGTGATCATTTTGTAGTTTGATTAAATATAATTATAAAATGTGTATAGAAATTAAATAATTAAATAATAATAGTATTTAGAACCCCTTTAAGGGAACTGTGGCAAGGAACACAAAACTCCATAAGATGTTAGTTAATGTTTGTTAAAAATATATAAAATTATTATACAGATACTTAAAATGCATTACATTATTTTGGCACACAAGCATTGAAAAAGACAATACCAAAAGTGGCTTTAGAATGCAATATATTTTTTATTTCCTATTATTGAACAGATCATCAGTCTATCATTGGCCTACACTTCACAGCAATCCATTTTGCAACTGAATTCGTCAATCAGTCAAGCGTTCTCTGTCAGCGACACCTGCCTTGAGTTCTCACGTTATCCTGAGGCCGCAACCGGGCTACATGCCCAAGGTTCCTATGACCCCCTTCAGGGATCAGGTCGTGAACCTGCAGACGCTGCCCCAGGTGGAGGCAGACCCAGCCCGTTCGTTGCTTTGTCTGGTACGTGCTTTGTGAACCTATTTGGATCGCACAAAGAGCTTTAGATGTTCTGAGCAGCTATTTGTCTTCTTTGGTGGACGGCGGAAAGGGAACGCCAGCTCCAAACAGAGGTTAGCACACTGGGTTGTTGATGCCATCTCGCTGGCTTACCAGACCCAGGCTGTGCCCGCCCCCTTGTGGGTTCGAGCACACTTGATGAGAAGAGTGGCATGCTTGTGGGCACTGGTCAACGGCACCTCCCTAGCAGACATCTGCAAAGCAGTGGGCTGGGCAACACCCAATACCATTGTGAAATTTTACTATCTCAGGGTTGTGTCGGTCTCGACCTGTGTTTTGTCTCTGTAATGCGTAACAACCGACTTGCACACAGCGCCCTACAGCAAGTTGATCCAGTGTGCCTTCTCTCCCAGGTTAGCCACTAAGCATCGCTTCCTGGGAAGACCACCTTCCCTGCATTTCATAGAGTTTAGATAGCCCCAGCCACATCAAACTCTATGTGAGAGACATAGAGAGAGAAAAGGCCACAGCTGCCGGGCTTGCTCCCATGCTAATCATATAGCACCTGTTCCCCCCTCAGGGCTGCTGGGAACCTAAGGTCTGTTTATGACATCTTTTTCTGGGGGTGTTGTGGAGGGTTACGTGCAGCCGATACATTTGCTTCTAGCATGCAGCAGCCTGCTTGCACCTGTCTCAGCAGTTCATGTAACATGGTCTAGTGCATGCCGTTTTTGAATGGGACCCTTTGTGTCAGTTCATTCGACACAACATGCCTGAGGCAGGGAACGAGACATTGTGTCCCTTCTGCCACGAAAATAGACCTACCAATGTAAACAGCCATACCTTATTCTCGGCACCTCATTGCAAAACCCTGACTGACAGACGCACGCCCGCTTCCCTTTATACCCGTATGTCCGGGGGGCTGCTAATTTCTCATTGGCCTTTTCTCAAGTTCAGAGGTACGCAAGAGGCTCCCAAGGAAGACCCCTTGTGTCACTTCATTCGACACAACGTCTCGTTCCCTCCCTCAGGGAATGGAGGTTACAACAGTAGCCGTGACGTTTTTCGTAAAGGGAGGAATACATTTGTAATTAAAAATATTTTCGCAGTGGGCTTACATTAAATGATCCAATCACAATGGAGATGAATTTGTTTAAAAATTCTTGATGTTTTGAAATGCCAAAAGTGATTTATATTAAAAGGAAATGGTGCTCCCTAATCTAGAATGTTATTTTGAGTTAATATTATCTTTGTTACTCAAAAAAGCCTCTTGCTGTCTCTAAAATATTTGCATAAGTTGACAAATGTTGCCATATATCTATTGTCACTATATCTACACTACAATCTCCCCGGAGTAGTGACACCAAATGCCACAGACTTCAAATCTGATGCAATGCATTTAATGTCACCATATTTGAAATGAAAGTCACAGCAGGGGTAAAGATTTTCAGTAAGTACAGACATATATTTGTTCTTCACACAAATATACAACATGCCTTCAGAAGATTTGGAATATATTGCATGAGCCATATGGACCATTTTTACAATACAATTTTTGTATTTTATTTATTTATTTATTTTTTGTTTAATTTTGGAGCTTGACGGAACCAGTCACCATTCCCTGCCATTATATGGATAAGTGCGGCTAGGAATTTTTTTTTCAAATTTCTCTTTTTGTGTTCCACAGAAGAAAGTCAAACAGGTTTAGATCAACATCAGTGTGAGTAAATCATTACAGAATTTGCATTTTTGAGAGAACTAATCCTTAAAGTTTTTATTGACAAAATCCAAAGGCCTAAAAAATTGAAAGGGTCTTTGACGGTGGATTTCTGCCCCACATGTTCCCCATTTAATGGCAGACAAAGAATGCTGGAGCTTTCAAGATGGATCAATGCTTCAAAAGCCTCCATGAAGAGTGTTCTAAAGAAAACAGGGAATGACATTGTGAATGGAAGAGAGCACACGTGAAAAGTGGTGCAAAAATGCTCTGTGCTGCAGGAAGTCAGTTGTTCAGTACTTTACGCACAAACACAAGTTTTATTGATTGAACAGACAATCAGTTGTTTTAGGGCCGAAACCAGTGCATGACCAAAGGCGTAATACTGGCCTGAAACCACAAAACATTGAAAGCACATGTTTAACAGCCATCTTGGTTCCGGAAGTATTTTTCTATAGATATTTCCTTAATATGTATTCTATAGATATTAATTAAGAAAATCCTTAAAGAGTTCAGAGGTGAATTACAACATCAAAAACCTTAATTTGAAGCAAAAAAGTTTTTGAAAATCAGACAAAAATACAAAAGTTACAAGACTGTTTACTCACCGTTTTTAGTGAGGTAATCAACTACAATACCATGAAGCATTGCCAAAGATGTAATCAAATTAAAAATGCAAATAAAAACTATTGATTTGAAGTTGTTAAGTATAGAAAAATATTTTTTAAATTGTATTGCAAAGTATTCAGATACCGGAGTTTGCAAATACTGTAAGTAGTTTGAGAGTGTATGGAGAGCGAGAATTCACAGTGCATCATGGGAGAAAGCGGTCGCTGCACAGTTCTTTTGGTGCACTTTGTTTGCCATGATTCTCTGATTGTTGGGACTTCGCTTACGAAAAATCTAAACTAACCACAAATTTGCAGCAAATTCAATGCTTATTATTTTGACATGCAAATGAGCTTTTGATTCGCTGCAAATGTTTGCTAGAAGTTTGCATCTCTTCGTTGGTAGTAGTAAACCTTCAGGAAACCTTTGGGAACCATGGACAATTTGCCGCAAAGCTCATTTGCATGTGAAAATTATAAGTGGCGAATTTGCTGCAAATTTGCCATGAACGCTCGATTTTCATAAGGATTTCTTTTCAGTATCATGGGAAGTGTAGCTCTTCACCAGGAATTCCACTATTAAACATGCTTTCTAATAAATTACAGTTTTACAGAAAGCATACACCATTGATTAACTACATCAGAGCTCATGTAAAGTCTGTTTTAAAGGTTTATAAGTAATCTGTTCAAATTAATTTGCATATGGAAAAAGAGAGAGGACAAAATGTAGACAAAAGTCTCCTGCTTCTCACATCCATAGAAAAAGACCCCAGTGATCTAAAAAAAAAATATCCTCTAGAGTTTCAGAAAACATCTCAGCCATGTCTCACACTGTGCTCAGATTTGACAAGATACTAAATCTGCAATCAAAAGTCATAGATTTCAAATATGAACTGAGTTCTGTGATTTAGACCACTCCACCTATACCACCACCAATCCATATTCAAATGACAAAACCATGTAGCTGGGAAGTTGATGCAATTGAATGAAATAAATGTATAGTTCACTTTGTATGTGCAGCATGTTTCAAATGTGAGCAGAGCACTAGTGAATTTGTAGAGACAGTGTTGTGCCGATGCCAGATTCACCACACATACATTTTAAAGCTTCTTCTTTTCTCATACATGTAAACACCATCCTGCGCTCCGAGCATCGAGCACTCTGTTTGTAGCAGATGACAGTGAACGGAGCGCAAATTCACTTTGTAGCATGAGGCACATACAGAGTATATTCTTATTTAATTAACAGCAGCTTTTGCGGTTTAATAATCACTTTGAGTCATGTAGCGTCCAGATTTTTTGGACTGAAAAGCTACCATTATCACACAGAAACACTTCAAAATAAAAGATCTGTCAAAATAAAAGCTCAATTTAAATAAAACAAATTTGACAGAAATATATCACTATTGTGAAGTTAAGTAATATTCACTGTATTTCCACTACTAATAATAATAATAAATAAATGGTAATTGTATTATATTTAAGCAATATATTACATTTGTGATGCTCTGTTATGCAGCACTTTATTTGAGAAAGTAAAACTCCAATGCTGTATTTTAGATTGTGCTGTGAGGTTCTGTATATACAGTAAGCACTTCATTTGATTATGTTGAAAAGTAATTGTTATATTTTAATTTCATACAACTGAAATCATCTGTTGATATGAAGTTCAGAAAAAAATACAAAAATAAAACAGGTATCGGACTTTGTATCTGTGAGTATCATAAAGAAAGTTCCAGTAATTGTTCAAAATAAATTTTTAGTATGTATTTATATTTCAATTAATATTATTAGTATAATCCTTATTATTATTACATTTACAATTGTTTGTAGATCTTAATTTGTATTAGTAATTTTCCACCTGTTGTAGACAGATACTTGTGTGACAGCAAATGGAAGGGTGATTATCTATCTTTTAATTGCTTTTTCATTTAGTTTGAAGTGCAAATTTAATGTAGAAATATCTTTGGGTTGAAATTTTTCGTATATCAATAAATTTGTTATATTTTAAAGCAAAACCAATAAAGTGAGAATATTCAGCGATCCTTCAGATGGGGGAGTTGACGAATTTATTGGATATTGCAATAGTTTTTATACAAATATTTTGAACATATTTCATGCATTTCACCCAGCCCTCTATACACATTAACTTTGTGTCTCTAGAGCCCTGATAGAGAAACATTTGAGCAGTGAAACGTTCCTCTTGGCTGATGTGGGTTTAGATGGTGTCCTGGTTGCCTTATTTCTGCACTGAATCATCATGTGACATTCGGTCTGAATGAATTTCATTTATTAATTTTCAAAAAGGTCTCTAGGCAAATGTGCCGTTTGACAAATGAAGTACAGTGCCTGATAAAGCCTGGTTACACAGGTCAAATAGAGGACAGTGTATCATGTAAGTCATTTGGTTGTAAAATATGACATGAGTAAATGACAATTTATATAATTTTTATTTTGGGGTGAACTATCATTTAATGTAAGTTCTCTGTCAAAGAGTAGGAAGTATTGTTCTGTTAAACTGCTTCAGTCTTCTAGAAGCAGTCTGACCTATAGCTAACAAGAGCTCAGAGGTCCCTTCCGAGCAATTTATCATGCTGTGCACATGAGGGCAGGAAATTCTCAGATTCTCTGCGCTACTAAAGCAATCCTTAAATGTCACTCAGATGGCCTCTTGGAAATTGGAATGAAAGCTTGAATAGCATTCCCCAGATTATTAGATGACTAACAGGGATGTCTTTAAAGGGATTATTCATACAAAAAATAAATACAAAATCTGTTATCACTTACTCAACCTCAGGATACCACTGCAGGTGAACAAGCTCAACTCTGCAGCCTGATCTCATTTTAATTCGTAGGTATCCGTATGTAACATTTTTAAAAAAATGTTTGTATGTTTGGATAGATGCTGAAACAGACAATATCGTACAATATACAAAACTGTGAGGTAGACCGTGGATTGTTGTTCATTTCTTAGTGTGTTTTATTTATTTTAAATATATTCATTATTTTATTAATTTGTTTTTATATTTTATTACAAATTGCACATGTTTTGAAACAGTAATATTAACATTATACTATTGTATTATAATAATAAAAGATAGAAAATTGTTAATATACAAATGTTTAATAAATATTTATAATAATTAATATTTAATTAAAATTAGCAGCTGTTTGTATCATTATTTCTTTATTGAGATCAAGTAGGCCATTAAAGGTTTGAGCATGAGACCATCTCTTACAGTCATTAGCTTCACTAATGCAACAGTTTAATAGAGTTTATTTGCTAAAGATTTGCTGTCAGTGTGTTGAAGGGTCAAAATAATCCTCCACATGCAGCTTTAACAGTATCACACACTAGAGCTGCAGTGAAGAACTAATGAATCTGAGATTTCATATACCACTGACAACTAAATCTCTCTCTGACCCTTATTATCTCTTTCATGTGTACATACACACACACACACACACACACACACACACACACACACACATGTTGGTGCAGCTATCATTATGAGGACTCATAATGATTTTAATACTGTACAAACTATAGATTCTATCCCCTAATCCTCACAAAAAAACTTTCTGCATTTTGACATTTTCAAAAAACATAGTTTAGTATGTTATTTAACCAATTTAAATTATGGGAACACTAGAAATGTCCTCATAAACCACAAGTATAGCATAATACCCTTGTAATTACCAGATTGTAACCTAAAACAAATCTTATTTAAACAAAATGTATATATATATATATATATATATATATATATATATATATATATATATATATATATATATATATATATATATATATATATATATATAAATAAACTGTTTTGAAAACATTATTCAATAGTGTGCAAAATTGGCTCAAAATACACAGTTTTGCAAATGGTTGAGTTTGAGTGAGAAATAATTTCATAAATTTTGGTCATTGAATGGATTTTGTACCAAATTATTGATAAAATTATCCAGAGTCTACAGACACTGATTCTGCATTGATAGCATGAGTTTTGAAAATGTATACTATGTATTGTGGGACCCAACACAACAGAGTGCAGTGCAGGAAAGTTTTGATTTCTGAGTGAAGGTGCGAGAGAAAGAAATTTGCAGACTCCCGCAAAATATAAATATCTAAACATAAAATAAATTATAAATTGATTGTTGCACTAATATTGGAATGTGGTCTTTATAATTTAATTTTTGACACACAATATTTTTTTTATATTGAAAATCTCTCAAGAGTTAGAGGTTCCAGATGTCAAAGGTATAAGTTTAACAAGCAACCAATCAACCAGAGAAGGCCAGCTGTGCGTTCTGCCTTCCCAGTTCCATACTTTCCGCTTTATACATTTCTGCTATCATTTCTGAGTACATAAATTGCTCAATTTGATTATCTCCAGCCAATGGACTTGCATCTTACATCATTTCAGCTCAAAACCAATTTTTTCCAGGCCATCTATTTCTATTAGTGGAAAACTAGCAACTTTTAAAATGTTTTTAAAATACTTTTAATTTTTAGAAAGTGTGCATTTCTAGCAGAAAAATTATGTAATAACATGATTAGCCTTCTTGTCATGAGCATCAGTGCCTGTTTTTGCTCTGTATGCTGACTGAGTATGTTCCATACATGTGCTTTTCTCATTATAAATGGTTATATCACATGAACAAGTTTTTACTGATGTAATGTTTGTTAAAATTTTTGCAAAAACACCATACTACACAAAACAAACTCTAGCCGCTATGTGGAACCAGCTCAAAAAGAAACAAAAAAGGTGCTCAGCTTCCTCGGACGATCAAGTGGATGTTCAGTGAGTTGGTCGAATTGGCTGCAACATAAGTACCACAAAATAACTTACTCAGTGCATTGACTTTATGAGGGACATCACTTGCTGGGGACATGTAAATATGTTGCGGCCATCCTTAGCATCTATTCTCAATTTGGCAGGGAACATCAGTGCAAAAGCTACCTTCCGTTGATGTAAAAGTTTCTTGCATTCCTTGACTTGATCATGTTTCTCTTGTCGAATTCGTAATGTCTGGAAACAGGAAAATGCTGTGGTTCTTCAAAGAAAGCCTTCCTTTTCTCTTCGCCTCATGTAACACAAGATCTTTATCAGATTATCTCTTTATGGTAAAATGCCAATGACTTATATATTGATCTGTCTCATCCACAGAGTTGAGATATTTCTTTTCTAAATAACCACAATTTGACACTTTTTATTTTACTTTTTACAGAACTGTCACAGTGATCAGTGTGATATCTCAGGACAGTAATTGTAATGCTGCGGACGCTGAGGCAGAATCCATGTGCAGATGTTTATTAAAATCTACAGCAAACAGGTTAGAGTCGGCAGGCAGATATCGTAAACGTTAAGGCAGGCAGTGGTTTAACACAGTGAAGCAGTCCAATCCGTAACAACAGAGCAAAGGGGTAATTCCAAGAAGCAAGTTGGGTTAAAGCAGGCAAAAGGTCATACACAAGTTTAGCAAGACAATGACAATGAAATAACGCTTGGTAAGGCAGGTTAACTGGCAATACTTCGCAATGGCCTGTTAGCCAGGCCATGCTTAAATATCATTGATACAGGAAATAAACAGTGAAGCAGAGGGAGTGGCACACAGTCAGTACTCGGGAGAGGGCTCCCTCTGCTGGCGTGACGTTACAGAATCCCCCCCCCCCAGGAGCGACTCCTGGCGCTCGACGAGGGCATCCCCGTGGCCGCGGTGCTGGACGATCGGGTCTGGCTCGATGGAAGACTCTGATAAGAGTTGGGTCCAGGATATCATGGGCGGCTACCCAAGACCTCTCCTCAGGGCCGTACCCCTCACAGTCCACCAAATACTGGAGCTGACCACCCCTCCTTCTTGAGTCCAACAACTCCCTTACCGCGTAAGCAGTGGACCCATCAATGTCCAGCGGTGGAGGTGGTTCCTGATTCTCAGTGTTGGGGTCAGCACCTGGGTGGACCGGTTTGAGGAGGGAAACATGGAAGGAGGGAGAGACACGATAATTAACAGGAAGCTCCAATTGATAAGTGACCTCGTTAATCTGTCTTAGAATTTTGAACGGGCCTACGTACCTTGGACTTAGTTTCCTGCTTGGTAGCCGCAACTTGAGGTCCCGTGTAGAGAGCCAGACCCTTTGTCCAATTCGGTAGGGAGGATGTGGACGACGTCGTCTATTAGCTTGGACCTCCTGATTCCTGACAGCTCTTTGCAGATGCACATGAGCGGAGTTCCACACCCTCTCACTACGACGAATCCAGTCATCGACTACAGGTACCGTAGAAGGTTCACCTGACCACGGGAACATAGGGGGTTGATACCCAAGCACGCATTGAAATGGGGTGACACCAGTGGAGGAGTGTCTTAAGGAGTTTTGGGCATACTCTGCCCATGGTAGAAACTCTGCCCAGCAATGCTGTTCACGACTACAGTAGGACCGTAGATACGTTGATTCAGCCTCTCCACTTGACCGTTGGACTGAGGATGATATCCAGAGGTCAGGCTGACATTGATGTCCAGCTGCCTGCAGAAGGCAACCTGTGAGGTGAACTGAGCTCCCCTATCAGAAACAATATCCTCAGGAATACCAAAAACTCTAAAAACATGTTGGAATAGTGCTAGAGCTATTTCCATGGCTGTGGGGAGGCCCTTCAAGGGTACTAGATGGCAGGATTTAGAAAAGCAGTCAATAATAACTAAAATTGTCGTGAATTCGGCTGATGGAGGTAAATCCGTGAAAAAATCAATAGACAGGTGGGACCAAGGTCGTTGTGAGATGGGTAGAGGTTGTAGCAGACCAGAGGGTAAATGTTTAGGCGTTTTGGACTGAGCACATATTGAGCAGGACTTGACAAAATTGGCCACATCTTTAACCATTGATGGCCACCAGAATGAATTTTGTGTGAGATTAAGTGTTCGTGAGATACCTGGATGACCTGAGCAGAGAGAAGTATGGACCCATTGCATGACTCTAGCACGAAGGTTTACCAGAACATATTGTTTATTGGGGGGACAATTTGGCGGTGTGGGTTCATTCTGTTGCCCCCGTTGGATTTTCTCCATCAGATCCCACGTAACAGGTGCAATGATTATTGAGGGTGGTAGAATGGGCTCTGGCATGGATTCTGTTTGGGGATGGCTATGTAGTCTGGATAGGGCATCAGCCTTGTTATTTTTACTTCCCGGTCTGTACGTTACAGTAAATTGGAACCTGGTGAAGAATAGAGACCAGCGTGCTTGCCGAGGGTTTAGTCTCTTAGCACTCCTGACATACTCCAGATTCTTATGGTCGGTGATAATCAGGAATGGATGGGTAGAACCCTCCAACCAGTATCTCCATTCTTCAATTGCGGCCTTCATGGATAAAAGTTCCTTATTGCCGACATCATAGTTGCGTTCAGCGTCTGTGAGTTTTCTAGAAAAGTAAGCACAGGGATATAGCTTGCCTGGTTGTCCATGACGTTGGGAGAGTACTGCTCCAATTCCATTGTCTGAAGCATCAACTTCTACGACAAATGGTAAACTGGGATCTGTATGCTTGAGGATGGGTGCTGTCGTGAAACTGTTCTTTAGTTTAGTGAAGGCTTGTGTGGCATTTTCAGTCCATTTTAATTTCGAGGGTTTACCTTTCAGCAGAGATGTTAAAGGGGCAGCAGTAGTGCTATAATTGTGAATGAAGCGTCGATAGAAGTTGGCAAATCCTAAAAAGCGCTGTAGTTCCTTGACTGTGGTTGGTTGGGGCCATTCAGTGACTGCCGTAACCTTTGAGTTGTCCATTTCAAAACCTTGATGGCTGATGTTATACCCCAAGAAAGAAGTTTGTTTAACATGGAACTCACATTTTTCCGCTTTTACATAGAGTTGGTTTGCAAGTAGTCTGTATAGCACTGACTTGACATGATCCTGATGTTCTATTTCAGATTTAGAATAAATGAGGATATCATCAATGTAAGCGATCATGTACTTGTTTAAGATGTCTCTGAAGATCTCGTTGATGAAGGACTGAAAGACTGCTGGTGCATTGGCTAGTCCGTATGGCATGACCTGGTATTCATAGTGCCCCCTAGAGGTCAGAAAAGCTGTTTTCCACTCGTCCCCTTCTCTAATTCTGATGAGGTTTTAGGCGCTCCTGAGGTCTAGCTTGGTGTATATGGTTGCCTCACAGAGTTGTTCAAGAGCTGAGGGTACTAAAGGTAAGGGATAACTGAATTTGACTGTGACATTGTTCAAACCTCTGTAATAGATACAAGGCCGAAGTCCTCCATCCTTCTTTTCCACGAAGAAGAAGCCTGCAGCTGCTGGAGAAGTAGAAGGGCGAATGAAACCTGAACTGAGCGCTTCTTCTATGTATTCTTCCATGGCCTGCGTTTCAGGGTGCGATAGGGGATAAATCTTACTTTTGGGGGGCATGGCATTGGGCAGGAGGTCAATGGCACAATCCCAGGAACGATGTGGTGGAAGAAGTGTTGCTTTGGTCTTGCTGAAGATTTCTTGGTATTCGTGATAACATGACGGAATAGCGACTGGCTTAGAATCAGGACTTTCAATACTCGTAGTGAAACATGATTTGGTTACAGTGGTGTTTAGGCAGTGTGTATTGCAGAACAATGCCCATTGTGTAATCTCACCATGCTGCCATGAGATGACTGGGTCGTGAACCGATAGCCAAGGGTATCCTAGGATGATTTCATGGCGGGGGGGGAATCAATCACGTAGAAAGAGATGGTTTCCAAATGAAATAGACCAACTTGAAGTTTTACGGGCAAGGTTTGTTGGTTGATGCCTTCTCCAATGGGTTTATTGTCAATAGCATGAATTTTGAGAGGTGGGTCGCAAGGTTGTGTGGGGATGTTGTATTTTTTGACAATGTTTTGATGAATTAAATTTAGTGCTGATCCGGAGTCAACCAATGCTGTGAAATCAGTGGAGTTATTTTCAGAAGTAATCTTGACTCTGACAGTGAGAAATTTGGTAGACAGAAGAGAGAAATTTTCAACACTCACCCGGCTAGTAGATTTGGAGGTTTTCTAGGTTTTGAGTGGACACACGGTATTAACGTGGCCTGAGTTTCCACAGTAGAAACATAAATTGTGAATCAGGCGTCGGGATTTCTCCTCCTTAGAGAGTTTTGTGACTCCCAACTGCATGGGTTCAGGGCCAGATTGAGCAGTAGTTATAAATGGATTGGATATTAGAGAAGGTTGATTAGTTGCAGCGATTCTTTGTGAGGGTGTCCTGGATTTAGCGGGGCAGTTGCGCATGAGGTTATCGATCTTGATAGCGAGCGTCACGAACTCAGAGAATGAACAGTTTTCACCTTTGCAAGCGAGTTCTGCCTGTAACTCAATATTCAAGCTTCGTTGGAACATGGCCTTGAGTGCAACATCATTCCAACCACTCTGAGCTGCGATCGTTCTAAACTCGATAGCATATTCAGCGGCTGATCGTCGGCCTTGAATCATTTGCACGAGTTGAGTTGAAATATCCATACCCCCTGCTGGGTATTCAAATACTTCTCTGATCTGTTGGATGAAATAAGCAGACAAGGTTTGAATCAAACGATCAGTCTCCCAGACTGCCGCGGCCCAATCAATAGCTTTACCAGTCAAAAGAGTCATTAGAAAAGCGCATCTCTTCTCATCTGACTCAAAATCATCCTTCTGATGTTTGAAAAAGATCTCTACCTGTCGTAGAAATCCTTTGCAATGCTCTGCAGAGCCGTCAAATTTGTCAGGGAAAGCGAAGCTTCTTAGGCATGGGCGGTGGTAAAGAATGGAGATATTGCATGAGATAAGCGTTAGTAGCCTGTAGTTTACTCAGCTGTTCTTGATACTCCTTGAGAATGTCACTTTGGTAAGCAAATGCCTTCTGTAGATTAGAAACTTCTGCTGGAGTCATCGGTGGCGAAGTATTCTGTAATGCTGCGGACGCTGAGGCAGAATCCATGTGCAGATGTTTATTAAAATCTACAGCAAACAGGTTAGAGTCGGCAGGCAGATATCGTAAACGTTAAGGCAGGCAGTGGTTTAACACAGTGAAGCAGTCCAATCCGTAACAACAGAGCAAAGGGGTAATTCCAAGAAGCAAGTTGGGTTAAAGCAGGCAAAAGGTCATACACAAGTTTAGCAAGACAATGACAATGAAATAACGCTTGGTAAGGCAGGTTAACTGGCAATACTTCGCAATGGCCTGTTAGCCAGGCCATGCTTAAATATCATTGATACAGGAAATAAACAGTGAAGCAGAGGGAGTGGCACACAGTCAGTACTCGGGAGAGGGCTCCCTCTGCTGGCGTGACGTTACAGTAATTTCATTGCTATCTTTCAGGTAGTAGGATTTTTTTTGCATACCATTCCATGAAAAAATTGCTTACAGGACCTTTAACTAACATTCCAACACAAAACATAATATTTACTTATATATACAGGGTTGGGGAATACATGTAACAGGATTACATATTTAATATACAAAATATATGTAACTGTACTCCACTACAGTTACAAATTATATAATTTGTAATTAGAATACAGTTACATTCAAAAATGTATTTTGATACTGAAGATATTACTTTGCATTTTATTGTCATTTGATTCATTTAACATTTAGTGCTTTCAGATGGAAAACATTTATACATATAAATGATGAGACCAAAAGTGCATTTGAACAGCGGTGAAACACTTTCTTATAAATTCATACAAGCAGACAGAGAAGTAACTTTGAAGTAAGTTTGGAGCAGATAGAAATCTGCTCCAAATAGAATAGAAATAAACCTTGTGTAAATTGGCAGCTTTACACTCAGCTAAAATGCTATTTCTATCCATTTTACATGCACATGTTACCAGACACGATCATATTTATTTATCAAAAAATTCACGTTAGATCATAATTTCTTTTTTTCTAGTAAGACCTTTGATATTAGGGCAAAAATCATATTCTTGTTAATAATTTTTGGATTGTATTCCTGTAAAAATCCTTAAAACAATATCAGATTGATTTATCTTGCTTTAGAAACATCACCGCATAAGATATTTGGGTTTTTCAGAGAATGTATTTTTAACATGTGTATTTTGTCTTTTGTCTGAGTTTTTATAGTCAAAACAAGTGAAAAAAATCTAACAGTGCTGAAGAAATAATCCAAAGTATATAGAACACGTTACTGACCTTGAGTAATCTAAAGGAATACATTACAATTACATTTTACAGCATGTATTCTGTAATCTGTAGTGGAATACATTTCAAAGGCAACCCTCCCAACCATGTATGTATATATATATATATATATATATATATATATATATATATATATAAGCATAAAAATTAAGATTGCAGCCCTTTAAGGTACAGGGATCCAGCATTGCGGCCACTGACCTTTTCGAAATTGAGTAGCCCTGGTCTAGACAAACTGAGAAAGTGTGTCTGAGTCCCGAACAATGCTAGTAAGAATATTCCATAGTTTAGGAGCCAAATGGGAAAATGATCTACCTCCTTTGTGGATTTTAATATTCTAGGTACTATCAACTATCAATTTTGTGATCGTAATGGACGTGATAGATTACACATAAGTAATTCACAGCCAGGCAGCCAGTGTAGTGCTATTAAATTGGGATGATATGATCTTGTTTCCTGTTTTTTCCTGGTATAGGTTTTGTTGGTTTTAAACTTGGTAGAACCTTAAACTTAAAGGTGCTATATGTAATATTTTTACTGTACTAAATCATAAAATGACTATAATATGTCATTAGATTATTAGGAAACATGCTAAGTTTAATTACTGGCTTCTCCGATAACAATTTTACAGCCATTGTATTCTACATTGAAGTTTCGATACCGGGCTGGATTTTCTGTTTATTTTTTGGCCTGTGTGATCCCGCCCACTGCCCATTCACCAATAGTATTTCGATAGTGCCGGGTTGGCAGATTTGAACAAGTTTCCAGACAAACAACACTGCGTGCCGCAGCCCTAGAAGCCAGAGTCCACCCGACCTAAAAAGCCTCACCATCCATCTAAAAACCACCATGACCAGAGGCATAGTAAAAAAAGGATAAATATTGGAGATGCCTTTGGAAGATGGAGACAACTTAAAGCCTAGAAATCCTTTTAAACGGATGCTGAGTTGGCTAATTTGCATGTCAACATTCGGGCAATCTGCATGAGTTTCAAGTCTGGGGAGGGGCAGACAACTCTCCACTATTTTGAATTTGGGCTGCAGTACCCATTTAAAATGCTTTTTGTCAATCTTTAAAGACCTTATCTATTTGGCACAACATTTGATTAGCTGTGGACATTTCCCTTTGAAACTGCAGTGATATGTATAATGTACCATGTAATGTCATTTTGCAAAAATTTCACCAGAGTCAAGTAATTTTCATTAGATCAGGCTGACCATGTGTTATAATGAGTTGCTTTAAAGTGAATTCAAATATCTAGTTTTCAGTGTTGTTTTCAAACAGCTCTTTTCTCTGGTGATCTGGTAAATTATTTCAAGTGTTATGATCTTTGCTCATGGCATTACAGCAGCAGATCACATAAAAATACGCAGCAAAATGTTTTAGCAGTGGGCCAACACTTTGCAAGCAGAGAGCCAGCACTTGACCCCATAGCAAGACAGTCGTTTGCTGAGGTTATGGATGAAAGGAATATATATCTGCCGTTTGCCCCAGAGTGCAGTAATTCTCAGATCCTGCTTGGATGTCAAGAATTATTCTACATCAAACCACTTTGATCCAGATTTCAACTGTCTCTCACTGATCAATTGTCTGTTCTGTTGTTTTTTCAGCTTCTTCCCTGTCTTGTCTTAGATGATGCTCTCTAGAATAGAGGCAAATCATTGTGTGTGACAAAGCCAAGAAACTGTCAGCTTTACAACTGATTTGATAAGTACAGTGCAGGCTGATCCCATAAAAATAATGTGCAATAAAAGTGCAACACTCAGTTGAGCTAGCGCAATTTAATCACACTCAAACAAGCTTGTAAATGTACAGTAGTTGGATTTGTTATATTATAGCTTGATTACGCTTCTTTGTGCTTGATGCATGTAATGAGCGCTAGATGGCAGTGTCATCGAGCTTGAAATCATGATTGCCAAGGAGACTGCTGATGTCAAGGTTTAGAGTGAAAAAGGAGTTATATTTATATATGTATTTACCCAAAACCGATTGGATTGTTTCAGAAGACATGGATTAAACCACTGGAATCATAAGGATTATTAATTTATGTTGCCTTTATGTTATTTTTGGAGCTTCAAAATTTTGGGCACCATTCACTTGCATTATGTGGACCTAGAGAGCTGATATATACCTCTAAAAATCTTTGTGTTCTGCAGAAGAAAGAAAGTCATACACAACTGGGATGGCATGAGGGTGAGTAAATGATGAGAGAATTAAAATTTCATTCACTTCCATTGACCCTATTCATACATCCACATGCCGCGTCATAGTTGGCTAAACTTGAATGGCTGTGAATGGGGAACCAGAGTAAATAAAATGTTTGCTTTTGCTTTACACATTTAGACCAACAGCAAAAGAAAAAAACAATGATTATGCTTTGCAAAAGCGCTGGATAACATCATCGCAGCTATGGTAACTGATGTTTTAAAACGTATTCCAGGGTAATATAATACAAAGTACAATGTTATAAATTTACTCATAAATATTAAAAAATTGGAAATCTAAAAAGTTTTCTACATTTACTTTGTAAAAGAAGGCAGAAATGTGTCATAACAGAGCTTGACTTGTATTGAACCTGGAATATTCTTTAATTTAATTATAAATATACGATAAAATTTAGAACAAAGTGTATTGGGCCCACAAATCCCTTCACATTACCAAATACACAATGCACCTATACCAATATCAATAAAAATCTGTATATCTTCACAGTTTTACAAAGCATTGAAGGTCATACAGCATGGTTACAGCATCACACACTAATGTTCACCAAGTAATGGAAATTCTGTCAACATTAACTCACTGTCAGGTTGACTTTTTCTTCTATGGAATAGAAAAAGGAGATACTTTACAGAATATCCTGTTCTTCACAATACAAAAAAGTAAGTGGGGAGTGTAGCTAACAAGCACCAAAAATGATTTGAAATACACCATTGAAGTAACATAAAAGCAGTTCATATGACTTGTATGATATATTTCAAGGTTTCTAGAGCCATATGATGAACAGAGAAAAATTCAAGTAATTATTAGATACATCAGAAATTGTGTCCTTTCTGGAGTTCGACAGCCTATACACAGCTCAAAATTCCCTTTTGTTGCATGGAAAAGAGGAGCTCGGGCATTTAGCCTAGCATCATCTTTTGTGTTCCACAAAGACAGTCATACAGGTTTGAAACAACACAAAGGTGAGTAAATGCAGCAAAAGTACTGTGTAAACAACAAAAATGTACAGTCAGTGTACCAAACACTATCTAGAAGCTCTAAAAACTCATTAAAATGGCCTTGGTGTGGTCTGAAGGATGAATTTAGTTGATTCTGTGAAATGTGTGAAACAATGCAAAAAAAAAAAAAAAAAAAAAAAACCCTACCTGCATTAAAGGTTTTGCGCTGGGCACTTCATGTCTATTGAAGTCCTTTAGATGTGTCAGCTCATTATTTTTACAGGAGCCTTGAGCTAAAACTAGTTTCACCTAAAGCCAGAAACACATATAAACAAACATACAACAAAGAAATATCATCAATGTTCTACAGTATTTTAAGATCATCATAAAAGTGGAAAAGAGAAAGTAAAACTGCTGAAAATATAGGGTGTTCTGGGTCATTGCTATTGTTGGGAAAGCCACTTTGAAACAAGCTTCCCAAGCTTAAAGCTAATCATAACTTAAAGTAGTTAAAGGTGCACTCTCATGTTTTCTTCATTTAAAAGACTTTAAATGAAACTATTTAACTATTTAACTTTAACTCCTAAAGACATGAATTATAATTTTGCAATATATGTAAGAAATCATGATCACTCACATTAAAATGAAGTCATATCAGTAACCTTATAAAAGCTGTTTTATTCTACAGGGAGAGAGGGTCCGCACATGTTAGAATCACATGACCAGCCGAAAATTACTCACTTAATCTCAGTAACTTTCCTGTTATTTGACACTTTCACTGACTGACTATGAATACTACATTTCTACAATGTCATCTGAATCTGAAAACTATTTATTGTAAATTATGCTGCCACCAAGCCGATAGGTGTCAAGTCCAAGATGACACAAAGACAAAAGTTACTGATGCACCAGTGTTATAGTACTCGAGTTCAGGACTCCGACTCGAGTTGCGATATGAATCGTGACTCATCTCAGATTTGAACACTAATAACTCAGACTTGGAGCATTGGGTGCATGACTTGGAGGAGAGGACTCTACAACCGTTAACTTTTGCATTCTACCCTTTTATGGCATGAGATCACATGCATGTCATGTCATGTACTGGTTGCGTGAGCGCTAATCTCTGTGCTCGCACACGGATTTCCTATGCTTTCAATCAAAACTGGATGCGCACTCTCAAATCTCCCTTCTGTCATTCAGAGTGTGCGTGTGCCACTCAAAACATGTCATGTGCACTCACAAATCTATTATAACATGAAATAACTCTGCCTCTGTTTATTCATACACATATTCTGCCTCTGTAGATGTGGTATAGTAAGGGAGAATAACGAGTTTGAGTAATCGACTCGCCATTTGGTCAGTGGTGCATAATACATGGTTAAAGTCGTACTGTAATAATGATATTCTGATGCTTACTGGCAATGTAAGAGACATGAGCAAATCAAATGACAGAAATCGTTAACAAAGAATGCATTGTGACACAAGTCCTCTCAAAACTTTCTTACTTTACTTATGCCTGCTACCCCTCCTGGGGCATAGGCCGCCGACAAGAGTTCTCCAGGCATCCCTGTCTTGGGCTTTTCTCTCCAGCTGGCTCCAGGTGTAACCAAGTTCTTTGGTATCAGCTGCCAGATCTCTGCGCCACGTATTTCTTGGCCTTCCTCTTTTCCTTTTTCCTTGGGGATTTCAGGTGAGTGCTTGCCTGGTGATGTTGGAAGCTGGCTTGCGGAGCGTGTGGCCAATCCATCTCCAGCGTCGTTTCAGGATCTCATCTTCTGCAGGAAGCTGATTGGTTCTATGCCAAAGGTCCTGGTTGCTGATGATGTTCGGCCAGCGGATCTGGAGGATTCTTCGCAGACAGGAGTTGATGAAGATCTGAGCTTTCTTCATCGTTGCCACTGTTGTCCTCCATGTCTCTGCACCATAGAGAAGGACCGCCTTGACATTGGTGTTGAACAGCTTGACCTTTGTCCTTAGGCCCAGTTCCTTCGAGCTCCAGATGTTCCTCAGCTGTAGGAAGGCTGCTCTTGCTTTACATATTCGTGCCTTGACGTCAGCGTCTGTTCCGCCCTGCTTGTCGATGACACTGCCCAGATAGGTGAAGGACTCCACTTCTTCTAACTCCTCTCCGTCCAACTGGACTGGGTCGTTGTTGGTGTTATTCACCTTGAAGATCTTTTTCTTCTGCTTGTTGATGTTCAAGCCTACTTGAGCGGAGGTGGCAGCTGTGCTGTTGGTCTTCTCCTGCATCTGCTCTCGGGTGTGGGATAGCAAGGCCAAATCATCCACAAAGTCCAGGTCATCGAGTTGTGTGAAGGGTGTCCACTGGATTCCTGTTCTTGTATGTGCCGTTGTAGTCTTCATTATCCAATCGATGGCTAGCAAGAAGAGAAAGGGCGAGAGCAGGCATCCCTGACGAACCCCGGTTCTCACTTCGAAGATCTCCGTAAGCTTCCATCCATGGACCACTCTGCTGGCCATACCATCGTATGAGTTTCGGATGATGTTGACGATCTTGGCTGGCACACCATAATGCTGGAGAAGGTTCCAAAGGGCACTCCTATCCAGGCTGTCAAAAGCATTCTCGTAGTCTACGAAGGTGATGTAGAGAGAAGAGTTCCACTCCCGTGACTGCTCAACAATGATACGCAGGGTGGCGATCTGATCCGTACAGGACCTGTATTTCCGGAAGCCTGCCTGCTGGACACGGAGTTGGATGTCCACCTGGTCCTTCATTCTATTCAGGATGATCCTATTGAACACTTTCCCTGGAATGGACAGTAGCGTAATCCCTCGGTAGTTGTCACACTTGCTGAGGTCGCGTTTCTTAGGCAGCTTTATAATGTATCCCTCCTTCCACTCCGTGGGCACCTGTTCCTCCTCCCAAACGGGAACAGTATCTCTTCCAGTGTTTCCAGGTCCGCCTTCAATGCTTCTGCTGGTATGCTGCCTGGACCTGCTGCCTTGCCGTTCCTCTGCTGGCCTACTGCCTTGCGGATCTCTTCTCTGGTGGGCACACTGCAGACTATTGGTAGATCCTCTGCTGCTGGATTGATGGTTGGCGGGTTTCAGACATTTGTCTGTTTAACAGTTCTTCGAAGTGTTTCCTCCATCTGTCCATTTGTTTTTCCTTTCCCTTCAATATCTTTCCCTCCTTGTCTTTCACCGGCCTACCTGGCTTGAAAAACTTCACTGACAGCATCTTTGTGATGGAGTACAGATCTTTCATGTTGCCATTTCTTGCTGCTTCTTCTGCTTCAGCTGCCAGACCATCAACATAATTCCGCTTGTCGGTTCTAATACGCTTCTTCACCTCTTTGTTGGCAGCTGTGAAATCTTCTTGTGCCTTGGCCTTCTCCACTCTTGTTCTGCTGTTGTTGAGGGCTGCTTTCTTCTCTTTCCTTTCCTGAATCTTCCTCAATGTCTCTGTCGACAACCACTCCTTATGCTGGTATTTCAGGGGTCCAAGGACAGCTCTACATGTTGTTGTTATGGTTTATTTCACTCTCTTCCATCTGTCATCCACTGTATCCTCCTCCTCTTTTAGTTCTTGCAGTATTTGGAACCTGTTGCTCAAAGCCACTCTAAATTCCTCCAGCTTGTGTGTGTCCCTCAGAAAGCAGGTGTTGTACTTGTGCCTCTGTGCTGTAATTGCCATCCACCCCTTCTTCAACTGCGTCTTGCCACTATGAGGTGATGGTCTGATGCGACATCCGCTCCTCGCTTCGCTCTCACATCCTGTAGGGATCTTCTGAATTTCCTGACGATGCAGATGTGGTCTATCTGGTTCTCGGTGGAGCCGTCCGGTGAGACCCAAGTTGCCTTGTGTATCCTCCTATGTGCGAAGACGCTGCCGCCGATCACCAGGTTATTAAGAGCGCACAGATCTGCAAACCTCTCACCATTTTCATTCATGTCGCAAAGTCCATGTCTTCCCATCTCTTCCTTATAACCGGTGTTATCCTTCCCCACATTGGCATTAAAATCCCCCATCAGGATGGTGACATCTTTCTCTGGGTAGCTCTCCAGGATAGACTGCAATCTACTATAAAACTGCTCCTTGTTTCCCTCCTCGCTGTCATTGGTGGGTGCATAACACTGCACAACATTCATGGTGATCTTCTTCTTCTTCATTCGGAAAGATGCTATGATGATCCTTGGGACATGGGCTTCCCATCCAGTGAGTGCTCGCTGTGCTGTTCTTGACAACATCAGTGCTACTCCTTGTGTGTGGGGGGCGTTTTCCTCCTCATGTCCCGAGTACAGCAGCATCTTGCCAGTGATCAGCCTCTTCTGACCGGACTGCGTCCATCGAGTTTCGCTGATTCCAAGCAGGGTGAGGTTGTAGCTCCGCATCTCTGCTGCCACTTGCGCTGTCTTCCCCGCTTCGTATATGGTCCTCACATTCCATGTGCCAATATTGGTTGCCCTGGCTGAGAGAAGGGAAATCGGCCCTGCAGCTTCCAATTTACGTCGGCTTTCACTGCACAGCGTCATACTTCTTCTTGACGAAGACCCATCTCTCCCCAAGGCGGAATTGCCTGTTTCTCTTGTTTGCGTTTTTGTAGCAAAAGGTTTTCTACAGGGTGGGGTTGCTAGCCCCACGCCTAACCCTCCTCCTTTCTCAGACCGGACTTGGGACCGTCCATGGCGGAGCTTCTCAAAACTTTCACCTCAGTAGAAAGTTTGTCTAGAATGCATAAATGATTTTTCAGAATTTATGTGGCAGCACATTTATAGAAAATGTGACAATATGTGGAACAAAAAAAGATTACGGGTAATAATTATAACGGGAAAACGAGATCATGTTGATGTGTGTTCATGCGTTTATGACAGGTACAGTTTTACATACAGATGGAAACTAGCTTGTGTGATGCAAGTTCACAAATGTAGGCTAAAACAGTTAAGTAATCCCATTGTTAAAAGGACTAACATCTATCCATACATCCATGAAAAATCATGTGAATTCCTCCAGCGACTGAATTATAATGAATTTTGATAATTTAACACAAGAGGACAATACCTGAGAATAAATTAATTAATAAAATTCAAATAAATGGCAAGATTCAAGTATCGTTAAGAAGAAAAAATAACCTATAGAGATGGTATTGTTATTGGATGTATGGTTACTTTGAAAAGCTGAATGCGCGCGTGTGTGTGTGTGTGTGCGCCAATAAAATAAAAATGTTGATAAAAAAACAGAATTGTGATTCTTTTATAGAAAAGGAGTGGTAACTCGGACTTGTATGCAGTTATTGGCGACTCAACTTGGACTTGACTCAGACACAATATTGGTGACTTGGACTTGGACTCGACTTGAGATCTAATGACTTTAATGTCTCTTTAATGTCCAGCATGCAGCTAATGAGGCTAGTGGGATGTCAAATATTTCCAGCAGTATTTCAAAAGTGTATGTACTCACATACAGTAATCTATAGAAAGAGGTGGAAAGGTTAAACAGGGTTTGATTTGCTGTAATTGACATTCAGTATTGATTCAAATAGCTTAAAGTTTTGTCCCTGAAACTTTGCAGAGAAAAGTGGGGTGGAAGAATATTCAGAGAAAGTCAATAAAATTATGTTTATGCATTTTGTGTACAGAACACCTCTTTCATTTCGAGTAACATTCATAATCTAAAGTGCTCTCTGACTACTAAAGTGCCCACTTTTAGTCCACATTCCAACATGCTGATATTAAGATATTAACATCCTACCATCGTTGGCTTACATAAAAAGCAAATTCCTGTGACAATAGCTTATAATTTAGAATAGTTACATTTAGCACCTGATATTATTTCAAACAGGTATAGGTGCCTTTTTACCCCACAGCTAAAAACATTAACAACAACAACAAAAACACTCACAGATAACTAATAAGAGCACATATCCTTAGATCTACTCCTTGGCTGCATCCGAAGCTGGAAAATGCTGCCTTCGGAGGATATAAGAATGCATCAAGGCACAGAGATGCAAAGAGATACATCTGCAGTCAGATGATAATAGCAAGTAATTTGTAACTCTGATAAGTGAAGTCTCTGTACTATGATGGGGCCTAAATCCTGACCCTTTGCAGATACCATTTCTCTGTTAAAATATACATATATTTGGGAGGACACTCATTTTTGTAATATTTTAGACATGAATGGGAGATTTGAGATTGGTCTATATCTCTCCAGGATCAAGCTGTGTTTCCTTGATAAGTGGTTTGATAACTGCAAGTTTGAAAGTTCTGGGTTCATATCCAAAATATATAATGTAGCTTAGTTGGTAGAGGGTCTTGCATACATGTTATATTTTTTAATGCTTTAAAACGTTTTGTTCACACTTCTTGTTCTATAAGTCGATTATTGGGAATACAATGATACACTGACTTTTGAGGTGCATTCAGATGCATATTTCCAGTTTTCTTTCTGATGGTCTAAAAAAAAATGTTTAAAGAAATTTATATAGTCATTATTACTGTGCTGCGAGGGAATATTTGGTTCAGTCGAAGCTTTATTTCTTTTCAATTTAGCCACAGTGCTGAACAAATACAAATATTAAAAATAAGAGTTTTGTGATTATTTTCTAAGATTTTGCTAAAATATGCAGACCTGGTATCTTTTAGAGCCTGTCTGTATCTAAAGACTCTCCTTCCATGTACCCTGAAACACCTCTAATTTTGTACTATATTATATACTATTAAGAGCTGCTCTCTTAAGCTTGAGTATGATCATTATACCACCCTGCAGACCTTTTCTCTTTAACTTTCTTTAATCGAAGGGGCAAAACTATCTATTGTGCTAAATTTAATCTGTGACTACAAGTTCTTCTGAAGTCTTTGGCATACTCAGTATTTGGGACAGATCTGGAAGATTCTTAGTAAAGCTATGTTTAGTGGTCAATAGAATAGTTCTACCAGATCGATAATGTGTTTTTGTTTGATAATCTTAGCAAAGCACAAAATAAAGAGACACGTTATTTTCATCTCTGTGTTTTTTGACAAAGATTTTAATGTCTTCATCAGTAGTCGAAGATGTAAAACCTTCCGTGACAAAATAGTTTTATCTGTATTTCAATCGGGCCAATTCTCTGAGGCCATCAGATGACATTCTGTGCTTCAGCTATGCCTCTGCACTTTTAATATTCCCTTTCAACTCCACAAGTTCTTGTACTTTAGATTTTTTGATGAATGAGGCATACTATATGATCCGACCCCTAAGAATTGCCTTAAGTCCCTCCCAAGCCACACCCACAGAGGATACTGAGGGCTAGTTGGTCTCCATATAGACATTGATTTCAACCTTTAGCATTTGTTGGAATTCAGGATTTTGCCAAAGGTATACACTAAAGCACCAACTATATGATTTCCTTTTCTCCATATGTAGCACCTCTAAATTCACAAGGGCGTTATCTGAGACAACAGATGAAATGAGGGACTTAGAAATAAAAACAATATCTATTCTAGAATAAATCTTATGGACTGATGAAAAAAAATGCATTGTCCCTACCCATCCCTAGATGGGTTCAAAAGTCTCCAAATATTTGTAAGACCAAGATTTGTACACATCCTGTGAAGCATCAATATTGCTCCATGGGGCTTACACACTTTTGCTTTACTATGCTCAAGGACTGAGTTCATCAAAAGATTCAAATCTTCTCCCAATAATATATAAAGTCAGCGGCTTGCAACATCCCTTCAAGATCTATAAAAAAGCCCTGATCATCAGTGTTAGGTAAATGAATATTAGCCAAAATCTTTGCCCCTGAATGTCTGTATGACAATAATGACACTTCCTAATCTATCTTTAATCTGTCTGAGACATTTGAATTGTAGATGCTTACATACCAATGTAATGACTCCCTTGCTCTTACTTGAGCCAGCATTAAAGAAAATATGTCCACCCCATATTTCCCAAATTTTTCAGCTGCCTGCTGGGAAAGATGCATTTCTTGAAGAAATACTGTATCATATTTCTTACGTTTAGATTGTGTGTCAAAAACAAAATTATATAGACCACATTCCAACATTAGAGCAACAAAAAAAAAAAACAAAAAAAAAACAGAACTTCCCCCAGAACCAAACAAACAGAAAAAATGTAAATGTGTTCATTAACCCTGCACATGACAGCGCCAACTGCCGATCATCCCTCTAAACTCAAACAGTCTATGCACACCTATGAGAGCCCCCATGACATCTTTGCCATCGGATTGTTCAAGTCCAAAAAAGGACATTCAGTTTTCTTGGGCAGTCAAATGAATGTTCAGTGAGCCGGGCCATTCGGCTGATTCATAAGTGCCCTAATCACTCTAATGATTTGCAAGAAATATTCCACAAAACAAACTCCATCCAATAGGAGGCATAAGCACAAAGAACATGCAGATACATCCACAAACTGTCCCAAAGGAGTGTTATTCCACAAAATAACTCTAGCCACTAGACGGAACAACACAAAAAGAATCAAAGAATTGATTGCGGCCTGTCTCCCTCATCGGATTGCCGAGCCGAAACTCTGTGAGCTTGTGCGATTTCCAGCTTATGGCCTGTTCAGTTGACCCGGGAAGAGCTCTCATCAAGGAATTTCACCATATCACTGCCTTCTTCATTCTCAGGAATTCCAACAATTCAGACAATGTTTACAATTCACAAAGTCTTCCAACTTTTCCCAAACATGCTCCAAGCCCGTCTTGGTCGCTAGCAGGTTAGCAGTTAATTCCCTCTCTGGTGACTCCATATAATTTTTCTGTTTCTCAACATTGCCAAATCTTGTAACTAACTCAGAGAATTTTGAGTCCATGGCTGTGATCAAATTAAGTATTACAGCAAGATCCACCAAGTCAGCAATGACCTTTGCCCGCATTGCTGACATGCTCGACAGTTGATTCTGAATATCTCCCACCGCACCATCCAAACTGAGTCCCTTGTCTGCGGTCCTGTCAGGGTTATCAGCTTGAGTGCATAAGTCTCTTTTAATGTCTCCAGAGCCAGAGTATTTTGAATTCTTTAACATTTTGTCTTCATAGAACAGTTATGGAACAGGGTGTATCGAATCTTACAGGTTTATGACACAAAAAGTATTAAAATCTAGCAAAGTGGGCATAGCTAACCATTCACACATCCGACCCTCGCATGGTGTCACGTGATTCCTAGTACAAGAAATTATGAATACAAAGCAACATGTTCAAATTGAATGCAAATTTCATGAAATAAAATGTATTCATAGGTAGGCCCATTTTTCATGTATTACCAACACCTGTATTTTGTTTGGTAGACTATTCACAATGCAGAGTCCAGTGATCAATAAGTGTCTGTATCCAGCATGATTAATATTTAAATGTGTGACAATCAATAACACAGGTTTTTATTGGCAAAAATAAACATGCAACATTTATTCAAGTTAACATATATCCATTCTCACTCCATTCTTTCACTACTGTCTCTCAACTTTCTCCCTACTTGTACTTCTCTTGAGCAATTTGAAAATTTGTATTGCAGCACTTCTCAAGTTTTTGCCTCCTTATTTTAATAATATTTAGGATTTTTAAATTAGTTTTTATTTCTATTTTATATAAAATGTTTCATTACAATTTAGTTTAGTTTTCATTAGTTTTCACAGATTGTCTATTAGTTTTAATTTATTTTTCATTTTTACAGTGTTTTTTAGTTTCAGTTTAGTTGTTTTTACTTTAGTTTCAGTATTTTATATGGCTGCCAAAGCTGAGCGTTTACTGGTGTAATTTATAAAGTCTGACATTACATTTCTCAGGGCAGTCTTGTGTTACACCACTATCTGGGGTATTTTCTTGTTTAATGTGGATTGTAAATGTTCCAAATTATATAATATTGGGAAAATATGGGCAAAGTTACAAAAGACATTCAAGCTTGCTCCCCATTGTATCCATATGCATTTCATCTTTGTTTGTGTTCAGCTGAAGAAAGAAAGTCATATACATCTGGGATGGAAAAAGGGTGAATAAATGATTTTTTGGGGGTGAACTATTCCTTTATATTTTTGAGGTTTTAAATTGATGATTTTATTTTGGGATGTGTGGAAGAGCTCATTTCATGACCACTGTTATGAAAAGCAATGGTAAAGAAAATGACAGAAATTTGAGGTAAATAATAATAATAATAATTTAAGGTTATAAACAAGTGAAAGTTAACTATACACTGCAACCACTGAAAATAGCTTTTAAGTTAGTTAAATTATATTATTTTGAAAACAAGACACTATCCTAATACTTACCTATACAAACAAATCCTCTTCAGTCTTACTGGCCTTTCATCGCCTGAAGAAATAGGGGGGAAACCTTAAGAAAATTATTTTTTCTAAATACAAATGCCTTTTGGCTCTTTCCACCGCTTCCCCCAAGCTTCAGGAAGCTGTTTTTCCATAAGAGAAAAAAAGCTGCCTGAAGGTTGGGGGAAGCCGTGGAAAGAGCCTCCTGTTGGCTCTGGCACAAGAGGGAGGACGTTAACTGGAAGTCTGGAGGAGAGGTGTAGTGACTTGGCCACCACTGACAACCCACCAACTGGAGAATGTTGTGGATAATGGTCGAAACAATCTGTGAAGGTTGGGTGGAAAATGTTTTGCTTTCTTTTGATTTGTTTTCAATAAATCAGAGTGTGTTTTACGAAGAGCTGACATAAATGCTTCTTTGATCCAATCAGGTGGGTAATCCCATTGAAGAAATTTATTTTTCATTATCTGAGACTTATCAATAAAACCTGAATCAGAGTAACATATCCTCAATCTATAAAACTGACTTTTAGGAAGACCCTTTTTTAAAGGAGTAGGGTTTCACACACTGATACTGTGTAAAAACAACAATGTTTTTTCTACAGAAATGGGGGGAAATCCTCAATAAATGCTCTCTTAACCTTATGCTCTTGATCATAGAACAAGTATCTTTTGAGGAGATGGTACAACTGGAGGAGAAGTTGCAAATGCATCCCCGTAAGGACTTTGACTCAGACCAAGCATCAATTAATTTTTCAATTGATAAATAGTGTGAGAAACTACAAGAAATTAAACTGAAGAAGTATAAACGAGATACTGAGGACTATTTTCGTAATGAAGTGTATCCCTGGGAGAAGGCACCTGATGTAGCCTCTTGTAACAGTAGATATTTGGGGCTTTTTGATGTTTATAATCCAGGGTCGGTTTTGCCCTCTAAGAATGTATCACACTTCCATAATACCGGACGACGTGTAGGATCCCGTAATTACAGCAGATGGGTTGACAATTCTACCTATATAGTGACTTTACTTTGGACAGTGAGTCTAGTGCTTCTATGTCTAATTATTTTTTAGGATGACAAACTCCATCAAAAAGACCCCAGGAAAAAAGAAATGTTGAAGAGGGTCTAGGGCATCAAAAAGCTAACAACGGCCATGGATGAGGAGCTTCTCAAGGAGATGAAAATCAATATTTCTTCCAAAATACTGTCTGATGATCAAATCTGAGTTTTATCTAAAGGATTATTATTTGTAAAATATTTTGGCCTGAAAAAAGATTTGTTTAAATGTTTCAGGAAAATTAAATTCAGAATTTTTTTTTCCCAATTCTGTTTCGACTAATGTTTCCCAACCAGCGACACCTTTTAGACCCAAATGACCCTACCTATACTTATCAATCTGAGGTATTTTTGTTTTTTAATAATGCTAAAACCCAAGGATGGATATCTTTGACTGAGTATGATATCTTATATTGCAAGCATTCTATCAGGCCTGTTTTTTTTACTCTACCAAAGATTCACAAAATCTTATTGATCTCCCTTATCTCAATATGCAGATTTTTTTATTAAATCTTTTGTTCATATATTACCAGCATATATTATAGATTCAACAGATTTCATTAATAAAATATCAGATGTACAAGATTTATCCGAGACATCTTTGTTCCGTACTTTAGACATAACTAGTTTATATACAAATATCTCTCATGAAGGGGGACTTCAGGCACTAAATCATTATCTTTCTGGCCGATGAGACAAGATTCAACTTTCAGAATTTCGAATAGATATGGCTTCACATGTTTTGAAATATAATTAATTTAGTTTTGATGATGATTTTTACTTACAATTGAGTGGGGCCACAATGGGATAAATATTCCCCCCAAATTATGCTAATTTGTTTGTGGGGATTTTTTGAGCATTGTTATGTGTAATGCAATGTTAATCCTTTCCTTTCATGCATCTTAAAATGGTATAGATACATTGATGATGTATTTTGTATTTTTGAAGGAGATCTTAACAAAGTTCATGATTTTGTAAAACTTGTAAATGCTTTTGTGGAGAATATGGAGTTTCATTTGGAATTGAGTTTGGTACGTGTCAATTTTCTTGACATGTGACTTCAGAAAAACGAAGGGAGTCTCATTACTACTTTATTTCCAAAAGATACTGATCGAAATGCTCTTCTTATTGCTTCCAGTTGTCACCCTACTCCTTTAAAAAAGGGTCTTCCTAAAAGTCGGATTCAGATTTTATTGATAAGTCTCAGATAATAAAAAATACATTTCTTCAAAACCCACCTTGAAGCATTTAGGTCAGCTCTTCATAAAACACACTCTGAATTATTGAAAATGTATCAAAAGAAAGCAAAAGAATTTTCATTTGTTTTTATTATGACATATTCACCAATATCTTATCATATAAGATCAATTTTCAAAAAAACATTGGCATTTGCTAACATCTGATCCAGAGCTAAACGGTTCATTCCAGCATCCTCCTCTTATCACGTTTAAACAGGCTAAAAACTTAAAAGATCGTTTAGTCCATGCCCAATTCTGCATTAAGATTTCCGCACCATCTCAGAGACTGCTTAGTCCGATCACAAATGGAAACTATCGATGAGGTAATTGTGTACAGTGTAATAATACTTTTAAATCTTTTCATCTTTTTTTGTCATCCGTGAACTAGAAAAAGGTATTCAATAAACTCTGTTATTACTTGTTCATCTACCCATGTGTATTTGATTCATTGTCCTTGTGGTCTTGGATACATGGGATAAACATCACATCAGTTAAAACAACCATTCGATCAGGAGAAAAGCTCTAAATTATACATTTTGTTGAGTTTAATCATGATGTCTCCTCTTTGCGTTTTTGCGGCATCAAGAGTGTTAAGATGCCACCAAGAGGAGGCAGCATTGAATTGATTTTACAGAGACGTGAGATTTATTGAATCTACACACTTCCAACCTTATCTCTAATGGGACTTAATAATGAAGCCTTGTTTAATGTGATGCTGTAGATATACTGTTTATTTTTTTCCATGTGTATGTAGGTGTGTATATGTGTATATGTATATATGTGTATGTATGCATATGTACAGTATATGCATATATATATATATGTATATGGAACATATATGAAAGAAAAGGATCTGTATGTAATGGTGAGGGTTACCTTTACAGGTGTAATTTATTATATGGATTTGAGCTGCTGTATACATGATGTTTTTCTCTGTTCTGTATTTATAGGTGTTTTCTAGATGTTCACTTTTTTTATTGATTGTCATTGGTTGTGATGTCATGGTCATCAGATGTGTTGATTGGTCATGACATATTTTAAATTTAGTGCTGTTGCTCTCTGTTTGAAAATGACTGACGAATGTCGAGTGACCGAAATGTTGCTTAATAAAATCTGATACTTTTTTGCAAGCCGGGATCGATTGCTCCTCAGGTGTGCGTGGTTAGTTGTTTATTGATAATATCTCAATAATTAGTCATTGTATGACGAATTCAGGACATTAACCATGCGGTTTTACGAATGATCAGACATTACAGGTGGTGAATTATGGTAATTTTATGGCAGACATAATGCAGCCTAATAAAGATCAAACCAAGCCAAATCATTGCCAGAAGAGGGCCAGACCAAGTTCCCTGCTCTGCCCTAGCTGTGTTGAGCCGGAATCGGCTCAGTGCTTTAACGGCGTAACTAAAACACGTGAGGCAGCCGGGTGCGGGCAACACTGGGCCAGGATTTTACCTGCTGATGCCGACAGCGATAGGCTGTCTAGATTGGGCCGATTACTAGATGATATCTGGGATGCTGAGCTCGGCCCGATTACTACATGCTATCTGGGATGCTTCTAACCCCAGGTGGAGAGGTGTAGTTTCAACCACACAACTTTGCAATGCAGTTTGTGAATGTTTGTTGGAACAACGGTTTCTGGAAAAATAAAATTGTTGAACTATGTTGGAACAACGGTTTCTGGAAAAATAAAATTGTTGAACTATGTTGGTAACAATGGAACTTGTGACAATAGTTGGAAAACTATGCTTTTGGGAAAGAACACCTGTCTGGCAGAACTTGTTTTTAGACCTACACAGTGGACATTTCATCTCTGAACTGCAACAATATTTTTAATGAACCACATATCATTTTGCAAAAATTTTTGCCACTGTCGTATAATTTTCATGAGATCAGTCTGGTTCATCAAGCATGTAAATATGAACATATTGAAAATATTAACTTTTGTTTCAGACAAAAATTAGCCAGTAATTTGTGGATTTCTTATTGTGCTACACAATGAATCACACTTGATGCATTAAATTGACCGTTGAGTAACTTGGACTACTGGTTTAGTGTTTTACTGGTTTTATCCAAAGATCACCTTGGATGCTTTGTTTGAATTGAGTGCAATTCATTTTTTAACGTGCAATGATGAATCCTACACAATAAGACCAAAAACATGAATTAGTTAAGAAAATAGGGTCCATTTAGATTTTGTATTGACTTTAATACCAGGTGTAAATATGGCTTATAACTTGAATTACCCATCAGCTTGCTGACAGTGAGGAATAAATGTGGTGTCATTTTGCACACATCTTCTCCTGCAAGGACACGTGCCAGCACACTTCTGTACCAACACATGTGGCTTTGCTTTTATCTCTTTCTTTCCTCAAAAGTCCATATGTTTTGAAGGCAGGCTGTCAAGGGACAGCCGATGATCAGGTTTTGTCTGTAAAAGCCCATCTGCACCAGGACTCAGAATTGTATTCTCATAGAGCAGCTGGTGGAAGGGTCCAGTGCAAGAAAACTCTATTAAAGCAGACATAATTAATATAAACACAGTAGCTTGAGGAGATACAGGCTCATCATTTCAGTATGTTTCTGTGGAGCTGGTGATGATACTGAAGCTAAAGAAATGAAAATCTTCCCATATGCTCTCTCAGGGACAGAGATATCACCAATGTCCTGTTTATATAAGCAGGCTTATTGTTATAACTTCAGTCCCTTGTCATCATTGGCTTTAATTTAAATCTCCCAGATTTTTCTGGTCTTTTATTATTCAAGCAAGCTTTTATTTGTGTTCAACTAACCTCTTCTTCTACCCTTACATGTACGTCTTGGACTTTGTTTTTCACTCATTTACTCTTCATTATCTCTTATCCAGCTAAACTAATGTAGATTTATTTCAACTTTCATAAGAGTCCCATAATAGTTCTCTTATGAATGACACTTTTATGAATTTCCTTAGGAAAGAAAAATCACAATTATATGAAAGGACATTTCTCATCAAATTCATCAATTATCTGAGCATCCTGTAGAAAAGAAAAATTACCAATGAAATCTTTTTAATATTGTTTTTTTTTCTGCCTCACATGAATGTGATTAAAGTTTCACTCAGTAATTTTTTTTCCTCATTTAAAAAGTTTTACTTCTAAAGAAATGAATAGTAATTTTTAAACATATGTATAAAATCATGACCACTCATGTGAGTTACCACTATAAAAGCTGTTTTATTCAACATGGAGAGGGTCCCCTCATGGGGGCAGCCATGTTAGAATCACATGACCAGCTGATTACTTCTCATATAATCTCAGTAACTGCCATGTTATTGGACACTTCCATTCATGGGTTAAAATTAATCCTGGTTTACTGTTCATAGCAAATTTCTACAATGGCATTGGTAACTGAAAACTACTAAGTTTGAATGATGCAGGATCCAGGCCACTAGGTGTCAATGTAAGTCAATGTAAGCCACTTCGTCATCTTTCAAAAAATGACTGAGTGCACCTTTAAATAGAGAGTAATTTAGCTGAAGTTTTTTTTTTTTTTTTAATTATTATTATTCATTAAAAGCTTCTCATTTAAAAAATGTGTCATTTAAAAGCTTGGAACTTGCAGATATTTAAAGTTGGCAGATGTAACATGAACCAAAACATTTACCTACAGTATATTACAGATAGATGCTGATTTTAATTAGATATAAATGACAATACACTTGTATAAATTGCATGGTGCCCATTTATATGAACATTTACAGTAATCCTGATGACTCACTAATGGAGACAGAATAATTAACTTTAAAAAGCTGTAATAATGCATTAAACCAAAATGGAATGAAAATTAAACAACAAAACATATGATACTAACCTAATTATACATGGTGTAATATTTATTCTAGCAGTCAGACTGCAAGTGCAGTGGTGGTTTGTGTTTGTTATGTATGTGTGGCATTGTGCTTTTGCCATCTCATTCAGAGACACTTATTACAGCACTCAACAGTGACATTTCCACTGTATAACTTATTAAATGTGAACACAACAATCATAATGGGTATAAGTAAAAACATCATACAGATCGAATAGTCATGACTCATGAGTTATAATGTCTCAACCAGTGGTGTAGTAGTGTTTGAGGAGGTGGGCATACTGTGAATTTATGAAGGATTGGTCAATCAGCTTAGTTGGACTGTTTGTCATGCCTGTGCCATCAGTTGAGCTCACACCTACCGCTGCTCTGTGCGCATTTAGAAAGAATCACTGTACACAGTATAAAAAATTATAAATTCACTCAATGATGCTGAGGCATCACGTTAGTAGATTGAAAAAGTTCCAGGTCAAAAGCGTACTTGTTGTTCTGGCGGCCATACATATCATCACTTAATTTAGGTGGGCATATGCAAAATGCTATATCATGATAAATGCTATAAAACCGTGCACCAAAGCTAACATGAGAGAGAGCTGACTTGATTACTGGCTGACTCGTTACTTTGCTTACAGATATCATTGACAACTCTGTTTTTGTTAATTCACTCACTTTAGTAAGTACCACTTATTGTTGTACCATTCTCATGTTGTGTGATTCACCTTCTTCGACCTTGTTACTTGTAAACCTCCATGTCATCACAAATAGGAAAAAGAGGAAAGGTGAAAAACATTGTGTGGATTTGTGTTTTTGTATAGATTCACTAGGTTTAGGGGTGATTACTCTTAATAATGTTTTATTTCTAGGATAGTTAGAATTGACGCTCTTTAGACAGTTTAGAGGTTTTCAATCAGGAAGACACTTTGTTCTGTTTTGATTAGTTATTTTCTTTGGCACCGTCCATGTCCCTTTTCCCCTACCGGACTAGTGTGTCTTCGGTAACTTAGTTTTTGTATATATTGTAATTATTTCTCCTATTTCTTTATTGCACTTACCACTTAAGTCCTTGTATAATAAATTCATCCACTTTTGGTACATCTTGGCTCTGTCCATTGCTTCCATGCACTTAAATAGTTCACCATCTTTATTTTAACCAATGTTTTACACCTGTTACCCTTAAAATGGGGTTGTAACAGCGTAAAATATAACCCATTTGTTTCACTCACAAGCTAGTGTTTTTATCCATCTTGAGTCACTCTGTGTGAATTATTTCAAGATAAATTTAGCTTGTTAGGTTTTGTTTGGACTTGTTGTACAACAGTGCTGTTCTGTAAGTAACGATGAGCTGTTTCCCATATTCTGTTTATGTTCCATGAAGTAATACACAAAAATTATTGCCCCCAATTAACATGTTGCATTTTGGTTTATTGCCTCATGGAACAAACAGAAAATGGGGAATGGCATGTCATTACTTACAGCAAATGACTAAAACCAGCTCCAAAACAACAACAAGGTGCAGAGATTTTGAAATATGCCTCACAGAGCAACATTAGCTTGTCTTTCACTCACACAGACACGCTTTGTGTGCATACTTGCACTATCGCTTAAGGAAGCCCGAGTCCCTGCATGAAGGAAAGAAGCCGCAGGCAGTCCAAGATTTTCGGCATGGACAAGGAGCTTCCTCGCGTCCTCGTGAAGGTAGATGAAGAGCTCGGTCCTAGAGCCTCAGGCGCATGCGCATTGCGGTGACTCATTGCTGTCTGACTGCTCTAGCAACAGCCTTCTATCAACAGGGTGTTATGATGGGTCAAATTTTCAGAAGAAAAGTGGTGACCACAGATGCAACTAACACAGGTTGGGGCGCGGTGTGTGATGGATGCCCGACTTGGCACCTGGACAGGTGTGAAACATCTGACATTGTCTGACATCATCAATAACTACATTCTGATTCATTCGGACAACAGAAGTGGCGTTCCTAAACTGCCAGGCGAACTCTGATCGCCACAATTAATCTCGTCATGCCCAAGAAAGGTTTAGGGTTGCGACTGATCTTGGACCTGCGGGCACTAAATTTGGCCCTGTAAAGGCTTCTATTCAGGATGCTCACACAGAAGCACATTCTATTGTGCGTCCGGCACTGAGATTGGTTTGTGGCTGTAGACCTGAAAGACGCGTACTTTCATGTCTCGATCCTGCCTCATCACAGACTGATCCTTCGGTTTGCCTTCAAGGGTCAGGCATACCCTTCGGGGAGGACCCCTTCTTTCTCTGGGATGAGGCATGATCTGGCACCCACAACCAGACCTCTGGAACCTCCACGTCTGGCACCTGGATGGGACACGAAAGATCTGAGTGGCCTACCACCCACAGTGGTAGAGACTTTCACTCAGGCCAGAGCCCCTTCTTCCAGGCGATAGTACGAGCCTATTCAAGTATTGGTGTTATACTGGAGGTGAAGACCACAGAGTTGTGCAGTCAGGTCAGTGCTTTCTTTCCTGCAGGAGAGGTTGGAGGGGTGTCTGTCCCCCACCTTGAATGTGTATGTAGCCGCTATAGAGGCACACCAGGATGCAGTGGACAGTAAGTATATAGGGAAGCATGACCTGATCATCAGATTCCTTAGAGGCACCAGGAGGTTGAATCTTCCTAGGCTACACCTCATTCCATCATGGGATCTCTCTGTGGTCTTGCTGGGCCTACATGGAGCCCCTTTCGAGCCCTTAGAGTTAGTTGAGCCCTCTGAAAGCTCTCTCCTTGAAGACGGCCCTCCTAACTGTACTCACCTCTATCAAGAGAGTTGGGGACCTGCAAGCATTCGCTGTCAGCGATACGTGCCTAGAGTTTGGTCCGACGTTTGGTCCGACGTACTGTCACTGTCACGTGACCCCGCCCGGGCTCTGTGCCCAAGGTTCCCACTACCCTCTATAAAAATCATGTGAATCTACAAGTGCTGTCCTGGGATGAGGCAGACCCAGCCTTGTCGTTTCTGTGCCCGGTACATGCTTTAGGTCTCTATTTGGACTCTCCATCAGGGAACGGGGGTTATAACAGTAACTTCGATGTTTACATCGAAAATATGTGGAACATATTTCCTTCCCCATGTAAATGTATGATATGTATATTGATAAATACAGATATTGAGTGATATGAAAAAATTATATTGTGATATTTTGAAGAGGCTGGTAAAATTATATGATAAAATAAGTAAAATAAAAAGCATAAACATGCTTCTTTAGTATATTTAAATGAATAGTTTCTCATTATTCACTTACCTCCCAATGTCCCTCGACAGACATATCGAGAGCTTTCGAGGGCCGGGCGTATCAGTACAAGGTCCTCCCTTCAGCCGGTCCATGTCCCCTTGCATCTTCAAGAAAGTTGCAGAGGCAGCTCTTGCCCCGTTAAGGGAAGTGGGCATCAGCATACTCAACTACCTCGACGACTGGCTGATTCTAGCACACTCTTTTTACATATTTTTTTGTGATACATAAAACATCTGCTGCTCAAACACTCATTATGATATGAGTAATGGAAGCCTAAGCGATAATTCTCAAAGAGGACTCGTAGTAGCATTACATTATTAATTCCGGCATCTCATCTCATCATTATCTAGCCTATGCCTTTTAAGGTCCCACAGCTGTCTCATTGCTTGTATGTCGTGTTGCTTTCACCCACCACCAACCAAATATCACCAGTTTTGGTCCCGTCCTGTTGTGGGGGGTATGCTCCTCTACCCTGCTGTTATTGCTTTCCTGTACGTTCTGATGGTTCGTGCGAGAATCCTGACGCTGAACCATAGGATGGGGCTTACACCAACGGAACCTAATCTATAACTAACTCATGTTATCCCATACTATCCAGTTCTCTGAGAGAATTAATTCTACCTACAAATCTGATTCCAAAAACGTTGGGACACTGTACAAATTGTGAGTAAAAAAGAAATTGAATAATTTACAAATCTCATAAACTTATATTTTATTCACAATAGAATATAGATAACATATAAAATGTTGAAAGTGAGACATTTTGAAATGTCATGCCAAATATTGGCTCATTTTGGATTTCATGAGAGCTACACATTCCAAAAAAGTTGGGACAGGTAGCAATAAGAGGCCGGAAAAGTTAAATGTACATATAAGGAACAGCTGGAGGACCAATTTGCAACTTATTAGGTCAACTGGCAACATGATTGGGTATAAAAAGAGCCTCTCAGAGTGGCAGTGTCTCTCAGAAGTCAAGATGGGCAGAGGATCACCAATTCTCCCAATGCTGCGGCAAAAAATAGTGAAGCTATATCAGAAAGGAGTTTCCCAGAGAAAAATTGCAAAGAGTTTGAAGTTATCATCATCTACAGTGCATAATATCATCCAAAGATTCAGAGAATCTGGAACAGTCTCAGTGCATAAGGGTCAAGGCCGGAAAACCATACTGGATGGCCGTGATCTTCGGACCCTTAGACGGCACTGCATCACATACAGGAATGCTACTGTAATGGAAATCACAACATGGGCTCAGGAATACTTCCAGAAAACATTGTCGGTGAACACAATCCACTGTGCCATTCGCCGTTGCTGGCTAAAACTCTATAAGTAAAAAAAGAAGCCATATCTAAACAGGATCCAGAAGCGCAGACGTTTTCTCTGGGCCAAGGCTAATTTAAAATGGACTGTGGCAAAGTGGAAAACTGTTCTGTGGTCAGACGAATAAAAATTAGAATTTTTTTTTTTTGAAAACTGGGACACCATGTCATCCGGACTAAAGAGGACAAGGACAACCCAAGTTGTTATCAGTGCTCAGTTCAGAAGCCTGCATCTCTGATGGTATGGGGTTGCATGAGTGCGTGTGGCATGGGCAGCTTACACATCTGGAAAGGCACCATCAATGCTGAAAGGTATATCCAAGTTCTAGAACAACATATGCTCCCATCCAGACGTTGTCTCTTTCAGGGAAGACCTTGCATTTTCCAACATGACAATGCCAGACCACATACTGCATCAATTACAATATCATGGCTGCGTAGAAGGATCCTACCCGGATCCTCCGGGTACTGAAATGGCCAGCCTGCACTCCAGATCTTTCACCCATAGAAAACATTTGGCGCATCATAAAGAGGAAGATGCGACAAAGAAGACCTAAGAGAGTTGAGCAACTAGAAGCCTGTATTAGACAAGAATGGGACAACATTCCTATACCTAAACTTGAGCAACTTGTCTCCTCAGTCCCCAGACGTTTGCAGACTGTTATAAAAAGAAGAGGGGATGCCACACAGTGGTAAACATGGCCTTGTCCCAACTTTTTTGAGATGTTTTGATGCCATGAAATTTAAAATCAACTTATTTTCCCCTTAAAATGATACATTTTCTCAGTTTAAACATTTGATATGTCATCTATGTTGTATTCTGAATTAAATATTGAAATTTGAAACTTCCACATCATGGCATTCTGTTTTTACTCACAATTTGTACAGTGTCCCAACTTTTTTGGAATCAGGTTTGTACAACTTGCCCTGAGCACAACACAAGATCAGATAATTGTTGTAAAATGGGAAGTGAACACTTTAATGATAAGAAAGACCTCATTCATGAGAGATTATGTATTAACAACACTTTAGGCTGTGGAAGATTATCATCACATTCAATATGATATTAAACATCTGTTGGTTGAAAGGTAGATGTTTATTTATATAATTTGCATGCATCACTACTTGCGGCCTGACTAACTAACTGACTTAGATGTTAGCAAGATGCTACACTGTCCACCCATGTGATCGCTTTCACTGAAGAGTGTCAATCAAACAACACATACTTTGACATCTACAAAAACCTGCCCTAATATCAGAACCTGACAGCACACCTGTATATCAAAGGAAGAATTGTTGTATCGCAACCAACATTGGGAGGGGATATGATATATTGTTTGTGGGATGAATATAAATGTTTTGTTTTGGATATCACAAGTACACGTTTTCTATGATAAAAACAGCTGCCCACAGGTGAAAGATAAAAGTGGAGGACGTCAAATTTGTTGGTAATGAGAAAGCAATGGCATCAGGGAAGTGCCGATATATCACAGTTTTTGTGTTGCCTCTAAATAGCAAATTCACTAAACATTTGCACCATTGCGAACTGAATTTCAACACAAAAACTTAACCATCCACAATCTAGTTCAACCAGCCTCTAAATGTAATAAATTTAAGTCATTTGGAGTCTATTCATGAGATGTTTGTGTTGTGTTTCTTTGGATAATGGGAGCAGTATTTTATCAGTGTTTGGGAGTAGTTAACTAAAAATAATGATGCTACTAAATGACATTTTACAGTAGCGTGACAGTAGCTCAGCTTTTTTACAATAGCATTGCCTTTCCAATAATGAGCTATATTTTCCAACAAGTAGCGCTGTAGCGTCACAAAACACTACATTTGTCACATTGGATTGTGAACGTAGCAATGGAGCTGAGGAAATTATCAAACACACTCAGCTAAATGTCCTCTCTCTGTCATAGTGCTGGAAAAACAAAATCATTGAAGTGAATCAGGTCTTTTAGACAGTTTATGTAAATTAACCTGTTAAATAAATGATTCCCTTATTTTTAGCATTGGGAAGTCAAGTGAGTCTATGAAGTATTATTTGAAAGCTTAGAATCTAAATTTCTTAGGGATAACCATCACTGCTGAATTTATGTTACATAAAAAAATAATAATAATTGCATCGCAAATTAGTGTTCTCTAGTGGTAATGGGGTAGAAATATTTTGATGAAAATAAAAGTAATTCACAAAGCACAAGTCATTGATCAAATGAAAGTTCTCATTCTCAGGAATTTGATTGTACGGTTTTTGTTGCCCTAATACCACAGTTTTATAATATAAAGTGAAATATAATGAATGTAATTATAATAATTATGTAATTATAGTTATATCTGCTTTTACCGTTATAATAATAATTAGCCTTTTTTTACTTTTATGTGAGCTTGCTTGACTGAATAATCCAATGTTATATTTTAGGTGTACAGAACAAAATATGCTATCAAGAAGGAAATGCATGCTAAACAAATCATCAGAAAAATATTTTTTTCACTATTGATTGTTGTTTTCCATCGCAAAGGGGAGGATCTCAGCTTTCTTATGATACTTAGATTGAGTTTCTAGTCCACTCAGAGGCTAAGATATTGAATGAAACAATAAGGGTGGTGCATGAACTGAAAACTGGACGAGCATCTAAAGAGGAGCACATCTGTGAGGGCTAAAATGCGTTACAGCACCACCTACATTTCAGATCTGTATATTGTGATGGAATGTGACAGAGAAAAAAAAACACCTTTTCTAGTGCTTACTGCCATCTAGTGGAATGAAATTAGACTTTTCAATGTGAGTTTCACTTTTATGTGTTTGGTTCTTGTTTTGGTTCTTGTTCTTGTCTTTTATTTTAAAGTTTAGTTCCTGTTCAGGTCATGTGGTTTCATGTCATTTTCTGCTCCCCTCCATGTTCATGTGTCTTGTTTTCATTGGTTAATTGTCTTATTATTAGTTCAGTCTTGTGATTGGTTGTTTTGTTTTACCCGTCTGTGTATTTAAGCCCTCATGTTTGCCATTGTCTCTTATCAGGTATTGTTAATGTAACATTGTTTGTGTACATCAAGTTATTGTTCCACCATACCAAGTCAAGTATAGTCTAGTTCATGTTTATTTTAGATTTTTTTAAAGTTAAGTTCATGTTTATGTTTAGTTTAGTTATGTTTTACTGCACTTGGGTTCTTCACATCTTCATCATCTTGTCTTTATCCTCTTCAGCCTACCCCAATGTTACAGAATACCTGACCACATAAGATGAACCCATCAGTTCAGCTCCTGTGTCTCTACCAGGGGAATCAATCCCTGGAGGAATATGTGGAGGACATCTGTGCTCTGGCCAGACAAGGTTGGCTTTAATGAAATCACCCTCAAGGACATTTTTTGGGCAGGCATGAGTGAGCCAGTCTGATCTATGGTGCCAGGTGGTTAGATTACCTTCAGTCTGGCTCAGTTCATGGACTATGCCCTGGTACTGAGCGGTTCACCTTTCACTGTAGGAGTGGCTGATGAGGGACTCAGCACTCTCACAAAGCCTGCCATGTTCCACGAGCCGGTTCCCATGCCTGCCATGGTTAATGGGCCAGTGCCCATGCTTGTAGCCTCGACTGTCCCAGAGCCAATGCCTGTAGCCTCGACTGTCCCAGAGCCAATGCCTGTAGCCTCGACTGTCCCAGAACCAATGCCTGTAGCCTCGACTGTCCCAGAACCAATGCCTATAGCCTCGACTGACCCAGAACCAATGCCTGTTGTCTCAACCGTCCCCGTAACCATGCTCCCAGCTGTACAGAAAGGGAGGAGAAGGAAAAGGACACCTTTTGCCCAGTCTCTGCCTGTGCTCACGACCACGGAGGTCATTCCCTAGACTCTGCCTGGGCTCACAACCATGGAGGTCGTTCCCCAGTCTCTGCCCATGTTCAAGACCATGGAGGTCATTCCAGAGTCTTTGCCAGTGTTCACGACCATGGAGTTTGACTCTGAATGTATTGTTAATGTAACATTGTTTGTGTACGTCGAGTTATTTTTTATGATTCACACTTTTAATGTTTTTTTTTCCTCCTTCAAATTAACAAAACAGTACATTCCATTTTACAACTACAGTTTTATCAAACCCCCACCCCCATTACCCACCCATATAACATGTGTCAGTCATAATTATATATAGATTTCTAGAATAAATCCACAAAAAAACAATTAATTGAAAAAACAAATAAACTTGCAAAAAATAAATAAATAATTAAAATAATAATGTAAAAAAAGTTTTTCATCAAATATATTAATGACACTCTTATATTGCGTCTCACCACCAGGTCATTATCCTGAACCTTCAATAAATGTCAAGTATTTATCCAACTTTCTCCTATAAACATAATTTTTTTTTCAAGTAGTCTACATGATATTTTTTCATATAATGTGACTTTCCCCAATTCTGTAACCCATTCTTGGAAAGATGGTGAACCTGGTGACCGCCAACCTCTCATAATAATTTTTCTTTGTATCATAATACTTATTTGAATCCATTCGGTTGTCTCTACATCAGAGCATAGAGAAGATGGTTCTCCAAGGACATAAATGTCTGGACAGAATGGAAAGCAACATTCTGACACATCTTGAATATAGTTATGAACCTTAGACCAAAATTCCAGTATTTTAGAGCAGTACCACAGAGCATGCATCTGGTCACATCGCCAGCATTTGGCAGAGTCCTTCAGACCGAGCCTAAATAGCCTGCTCGGGGTCCAATAAAAAAGATTCAATATTTTAAATTGAATAAGTAGTACTCCCAGATTCCTTGACATTACTTTACAATTTTTACATATTCTGATCCAATCCTCATCACTAATTAAATTATTAAAATCCTCACACCAGACTACTTTAAGAGCATAATGGGAACTATAACCTACTTTATCCATTAGCAATCTGTAATATGCTGATACCTTATGCCCTCTAACCCATGCTGCTAGGATTGTAGACAAAATATTATCCTCTTGTGGAGCTTGACTACAAGAACCAAAAGTTGAACATAACGCATGTCTCAGCTGTAAATATCTCCAAAATTGCACTTTGTAAAGTCCAAAATATTGGGTTAACTGGTTAAACGATTTCAAAGTGTTATTCTCATAAACATCCCCTAACTTCAGAATATCCTTCGTTCCCCGTCTGTTGCTCACTTTGACGTTGTGTCGAAGAAGCGACAATAGGGGTCTCTCTTGAGCACCGAATATGCCTCTGATCTATGAAAAAAGGCCAATGAGAAGTTGCCAGCCAGTATTTGCATACTCCGCCCCTGGACATATGGGTATTAAAGCGGGGAAATACGCTGAGTTCATTCAGAAATTTTCTTCGGAGCCAATGGTTGTACTGCAGCGAGCTGCGAGTCACACACCCGTTCCTGTTCCTCTGACGCTCTCTGCTGTTGGATCTACGGTGCACTACAGTGGCTTTCTCCTTCCTTGCACGGCAGTGCAGTTTTCCCCTGGGTGCTTCAAAAGCGCAGAGCATATTAAATGTGTGATATTTCTTTTTTTTTTAGTGTTTTTCCTCTATTTAGAGCAATACACAGTGGCATTGAATGTCCTTTTCAGGACACGTCTTTATAAAGATGCCATTCCGCCCCTGTGTAGTTCCTGGATGCGGTATAGTGCTCTCCACTTCAGATGGCCACAGGCGTTATCTCGTGTGTCTGGGCAGCGATCACACCGAGGCAGCGTTTGTGGATGGTTCATGCTCTCACTGCGAGGGCATGACCATGGCAACGTTGCGGTAGCGGCTCGCTTTCAATAGAAAGTACGCTACTCCAGCTGCCCCCCGCATTGCTCCTTCTTCCCACGGGATTGAGGATGATGCGGCTGGTGATGGAGAAGATCTGGGGATGGCAGCGGGTGCAGCTCCACTGGGTACACCTCCTAGGACAACCCGCCCCCACCCCCCCGGCACGGTCGTTGACTCCCCGTCCATGCTTGAGGCAATAGTGGCTCGCCTCACATCCAGCCTGCTTATCCTCTAGAGCTCGAAGTGGATGAGCTCGCCACTGCATCGGAGAGCGCGGCGTCTGACACGGTTGACTCCCCTAGGCTGCCGCCATGATGAGCTGACATCATCGTGGAGAGCACCCCTCTCCACTCGTCACCAGCCCACGGGTACACGGATATTCCCCAGGAGGATAGGGCTGTTGCGCTCCACTATGCCCTGGAAACCCTACCACCTGGCAGGGTCGCCCTGTGGTCCCCTCCAAGGCCTGTAGGACAACATCCTCGCTGACCGCGAACGCCTACAGTGCCGCCGGACATGCCACTTCCGACCTGCATGCCATGGCCCTCCTGCAAGTCCACCAGGCCAAGGCACTCAAAGATCTGCATGGGGGTAGCCCTGATCCCAATGTGCTGCAGGAACTGCACTCAGCAACCGACCTCGTCCTTAGAGCCACGAAGGTCACAGCACAGTCACTCGGGCAGGTGATGGCCACGCTCGTGGTCCAGGAACGTCAGCTGTGGTTGAACTTGGTCAAGATGCGTGAGACCGACATGGTTCGCTTTCTCAACGGCCCTGTCTCCCAGTTCGGCCTCTTCGGCGACACCGCTGAGGACTTCGCCCAGCAGTTCTCAGTGGTGAAGAAGCAGACAGAGGCCATATCTCACATCTGGCCCCGCCGCAAGCCTGCTGCCATGGGCCATGCCCCATCTGCTCACCGAGGGCATCCTCCTGTGGCCAAGAAACACTCTGCTCAGCCCCAGCGTCAAGCACTCCGCAGGAAGCAGATGCCCCCCGTCTCACGGACCCCCTTGAGGACCCGGAAGGCTCCTAGGCACTCCTGAGACATTCGACCCAGAGATGTTAGCTCCGGAGCTGGTAAGACCACACCGTCCCCCAGTGGAGGGCCGGGAGGAGAATCTTTTGTTGGATTTATTTCATTTGCTGCCCCCCCTACACGGGGCTGCGGTACCCATATTCTCAATAACAGAGCTATACGGCCAACATAGTCTTTTACTCAAAGACGCGATAGAGCCTGTCCCTCCAACCGAAACGAAGATGGGTTTCTACAGCCCTTACTTCATTGCACCCAAGAAAATTTCTTGCGAGATTTCAACCGGGCTCTGCTCAAACTCCCGTTCAAAATGCTCATGCAAAAACACATTCTAACTTGCGTCCGGCATCTAGATTGGTTCGCAGCGGTAGACCTGAAGGACACGTACTTCCACGTCTCAATTGCCTCGAAATCGACTCTTTCTACGGTTTGCATTCGACGGCCAGGCATATCAGTACAAAGTCCTCCCCATCAGCATGTCTCTGTCCCCTCGCGTCTTCACGAAAAACGCAGAGGCAGCTCTTGTCCCGCTCCGAGAAGCCGGCATCCACATACTCAATTACCTCACGACTGGCTTATCCTAGCCCACTCGCGAGAATTACTATGCGCTCACAGAGACCAGATGCTCTGGCACCTCAACTGCTTGGGGCTTCAGGTCAACTGGGAAAAGAGCAAGCTCTTCCTGGTTCAGAGCATCTCTTTCTCGGCATGGAGTTAGACTCGGTCTCAATGTCAGCACGTCTCACCAACGAGCGTGTGCAGTCAATGCTGAGATGTATCTCCACACTCAGGCCAGGCACATCAGTCCCTTTAAAACTTTTCCAGAGGCTCCTGGGGCATATGGCATTCTCCGCGGCGGTCACGGAGCTGGGGTTGATGCATATGAGACCACTTCAGCACTGGCTTCAGACCCGAGTCCCAAGACGAGCATGGCGCTACGGCACGCACCATGTGATGATCACCCCCGCCTGCCGCCAAACATTCAAACCCTGGATAGACCTCTGCTTTTTACGGGCAGGAGTACGCTGGCACATCAACTGCCTGGAGTTGTTGACTGTTTTCTTTGCCCTGCGGAAGTTTCTCCCATTAGTTCGAGACAAACATATCCTGATCAGGTCAGACAGCACCACTGCGGTGGCGTACATAAATCGCCATGGCGGCGTACGCTCCAGCCACATGCCACGACTCGTCCGTCGTCTCCTCCTTTGGAGCCAGCACCGACTCACATCCACGGCAACCTCAATGTGGTAGCGGATGCGCTGTCACGACAACACTTGCCCAGTGGAGAGTGGAGGCTTCACCCCCAGTTGATCCAGCTGATTTGGGAATGGTTCGGCAAGGCCCAGGTAGACCTGTTTGCCTCCCGAGAGACCTCTCTCTACCTGCTCTGGTACGCCCGAACAGAGGCTCGCCTCAGGGTAGACGCATTAGCACACAGCTGGCCTGCGGGGGTGTGCAAGTACGCATTTCCCCCAGTGAGCCTTCTTGCACAGGTGCTGTGCAAGATCAGGGAGGACGAGGAACAAGTCACTCTAGTGGCTCCCTATTGGCCCATCCAGGCTTGGTTCTTGGACCTTGTACTCCTCACGACATCCCCTCCCTGGCAAATTCCCCTGAGGAAAGACCTTCTTTCTCAGGGACGGGGCACGCTCTGACATCCGCACCCAGACCTTTGGAACCTCCACATCTGGCCCCTGGACGGGACGCGGAAGATATAGCTGATCTACCACCTGCCATTGTAGACACAATCAGCCAAGCCAGAGCCCCTTCTACCAGGTATCTTTACACCCTGAAGTGGCGCTTATTTCTGCAGGAAAGGCTGGAGGGGAGGTTATCCCCTTCCACCCTAAAGGTGCATGTCGCTGCAGTAGACAGCAAGTCTTTGGGTAAGCACGACTTAATTATCAGGTTCCTAAGAGGCGCCCGGAGGATAAATCCCTCCCGACCAAGCCTGTTCCCCTCATGGGACCTCTCAGTGGTCCTCTCAGGCCTTCAGAGACCTCCCTTCGAGCCGCTAGAATCAGCTGGACTCAGGGCCCTCTCTCTAAAGACGGTCCTGCTGATCGTGCTCGCCTCCATCAAGAGGGCCAGGGACCTGCAAGCATTCTCTGTTACCGACACTTGCCTGGAGTAAGGTCCGGCAGACACGTTTGTGATCCTAAGACCGTGACCGGGCTAAGTGCCCAAGGTTCCTACCATGCCCTTTAGAGACCAGGTAGTGAACCTGCAAGCGCTGCCCTGGGAGGAGGCAGACCCAGCCCCTTCGTTGCTGTGTCTGGTGGTACGGCGGACAGCGGAAAGGGAATGCTGTCTCCAAACAGAGGATTTCCCACTGGGTAGTCGATGCCATTTTATTGGCCTATCACACCCAGGCTGTGCCCTCCCCCTTACAGGTCCGAACACACTCAACAAGGAGAGTTGGGTCCTCATGGGCACTGGCCAGGGGTACCTCTCTAGCAGACATATATAGAGCAGTGGGTTGGGCAACACCTAATACCTTCGTGAGATTCTACAATCTCTGGGTTGAGTCAGTATTGTCCCGTGTTTTCTCAGGTCCGAGCCAGTAGAACTCGGTAACACGCTGATGGTCTGGCTGGGTGGATCTCTTACGCCTAGTTCCCTTTCCCTCGGCTGAGGTAAAACTGTGCACTTTCTCTCCCAGGAGATCCCACTCATTCGGATCCCTGGACAATTCCTCCCTAGCCCTTTGGAACCGCAGTTCAGCGGAGGAACTCGCCGACCCAATCCACTGTGGGTACTTAATCTACCCTGTACTGGAATAGGTGCTCTGCAGGGCAGGACTCCTACGCGTACTCCCCCTGTGTGTATTTTCTGCGGTACGGTCCCCTTACGAGTGGACCCGCGTCTCCCTTAGGCAGTTCCAGCTGCCCTCCAGTCGTTGTGTTGTAGCAACTCCCCCCTCCTAGCGAGGCTGTATCTACCACTGCGCCATCTCCACATGCCACCTAAAAACCCATGTGATGTATTCGCCACCTTTACCTCCCCCTTCGGGCAGGGTCTTTTCCCCTTGAAAGAATAGAAAACTGGGTAAGACCCCCTTCCCTCGATACATGTAAGGGCCCTGGCCATTTTTGCTCTATGCAGAGAAACATAGAGAGAAAAGAGGCCAAGCCAGGTTGGTAAGCGTCGCCTTGTTCCCCTGCCTAGGGTAACCAGAAGGATTCCGACGACTTTTGTGGGGCATTGGGGAAGGGTACGTACAGTCTGACACAGCTGGTCGCCTTTGCATGTAGAATACCTGCCCACTCCTGTGTAAGCAGCACACGTACACGGCTCAGCGCATGGCGTGATTTAAATTGGACCCCTAGTGTTGCTTCTTCGACACAATGTCAAAGTGAGCGACAGACGGGGAATGTCTAGGTTATGGATGTAACCTCCATTCCCTGATTGAGGGAACAAGACTTTGTGTCCTCCCGGCCATGTCGCTGAGCCGAGCCACTGTAGTGTTGGGACCATTTCCGGCTCCTCAGAAAAATCCTGAATGATCTCAGCATATTTCCCCGCTTTTATACCCGTATGTCCGTGGGCGGGGTATGCAAATACTGGCTGCCAACTTCTCATTGGCCTTTTTTCTTAGATCAGAGGCATATTCTGCGCTCAAGAGAGACCCCTAGTGTCGCTTCTTCGACACAACGTCTCTTTCCCTCCATCAGGGAGCGGAGGTTACATCCGTAACCTAGACGTTATGCATTCCTTCCACAGAAAAGTTTAATTTCCAATGTGCAATTTGGGATTCATCCAAATACTGTGTTCAAAAAGGGGTTAAACTGAAATAATCTTGCTATTTTCTTCCAAATTGATTGAAGATGTGATATTATGGGGTGGGACTGTACTGTTTGAGGCAATTTAATGATAAGCATTGCAGTAGCCGGATAGATTGCTCAACATTAAACCTAGGATGGGCCCGCTCAGGAGGGAGGGACCAGTGAGCCAGATGTCTCAAGCTGAAGGCATAATAATAAAACATTACTCCCTCTATCAACCGCCTGTTGCAACTTGCTCATATGCAGCCGAGGCCACTTACCATTCCAGAGAAATTACTTAGTTATCTTATCAAACTTTTTGAAATATTGCAGTGGAATTTCTACCTGGATTGATTGAAGTAAATAGTTAATTCTTGGGAGACATGTTCATTTTGAGAACATTCTCACACCTTACACGAAAGAGACAAATTTAGTGTTGACCACCTCCCTATATCATTCAAAACTTTCTACAGTAATGGTCAAATTTCACTCTCACTAAATCATTAAGTTTATGAGGAAAAATAATACCAAGGTATTGTATACCTTCTTTGGGCCACTGAAACGGAGCAGGTTGGAAAAACGGCACAGGGCAATAGGCTGTTAAAGGGAGAGCTTCAGACTTTGACCAGTTGACTTTGTAACCTGAAAACTTAAAATTAATTAATAATTTTAGCAAACACTGCACAGACTGTTGGGGCTCTGAAACAAACAACAGTATGTCATCTGTATACAACATCAATTTGTGAACCGATCCCCCCCCACAGCAACCCCAGGAATGCCTGGTTCTAAAGCCAAACAAAACAACAGGGGGGATAATGGAGATCCTTACAGGGTCCCTCTTGCCAACGTAAATAAGAAGAAATCTGCCCATTAGTCTGCACTGCAGCTTGGGGTCGCATGTACAGTAAACTTATCCATTTTAAAAAAACTCCCAAACCCGAATGTTTTTAACGTCTCAAATAAGTAACCCTATTCCATGTGGTCAAAAGCTTTTTCCGCGTCCAGTGAAATCACTGCCACTTGCAAATTAACATCAGCCATTGACCAAATAATATAATAAGTCTCCTAATGTTATCTGCCCCAATTCTTCCATGTATAAAACCCACCTGATCCACATGAACCAAAGAAGTAATTACACTCTCCAGCCTGTTTGCCAGGATTTTAGAGAGAACTTTAACATCCACAGGAATTAAAGAGATCGGACGATAGCTCTTACACTCAGTTGGGTCTTTATCCTTTTTAAGGATAAGGGTAATTAACACCTGTGACAGGGTGGGTGGTAACTCATCTTTCTCCATTGCCTCATTATACATGTTAAGCAGCAATGGAGACACCTCAGCAGTATAGCACTTATAAAACTCTGCAGTAAAGCCATCCGGCCCCAGAGACTTAGATGAGGGCAAGGACCTGATTACTTCTACAATTTCATTCAATGTAATGGGGGAATCAAGTTCCTGTTTCTGCAATTCTGTCAACTTTTTAATGAGTCAACAAAATTTAATGAGTTCAAAAAATATTTATATCTCCACCCTCTGCTTCACAGGTAGATGTGTATAAATCCATATAAATTTTCTAAAAACATCATTAATATCCTCTAACTTAGTGACAGTTATTCATTCAGTAGACTGAATAGCAGGAATTAGAGCAGACATTTCTCTTTGCTTAATATAGTTTTCCAGAAACTTGCCCGATTTGTCCCCAGATTCAAAATATTTCTGCCTTGCCCTGAACAATCCAAACTCCACCTTCTTCGAGAGTATATCATTGTACCTATATTTCAATTGCATTAAATATCTCAAACCTTCATGTGTGGTCTTTTTCATCATCTCCAATTCCCTCTTTTGAATTTCTCTTTCCAAATTAGCCATGTCTTTAATATTATATTTCTTTATATATGATGCATATTGAATAATATATTTAACCAGTTTAATAACCCCTCAACACTGCCTTCAATGTTTCCCAAAAAAAGTCTTGCAGAGGGCACCACTGACACATTTGTCTCCTCATATATTATAATTTCAGTTCTCAAAGCCTACTTAAAATCAGATCTCTTTAAAAGGGAAGAATTGAACCTCCATCTGTAAGTACGTTGCCTATCCTGATACAGAGTCATTTCCATACATACCCAAGCATGATCTGAAATAATAATGGTGCTGATAGAACAGGTCGAGCAAGAGACAAGAGATTTTAATATTAAATAATAATCAATTCTAGAGTACATTTTATGAGAGCCAGAATAGAATGTATAATCTCTCCCATCTGGATTCAAAAGTCTCCAAATGTCACTAATGCAAAAGCTTTGCACATATTTTTTAACTTTACACTAGCTTTGGTCATTTTACATCTTATCAAACTACTCCGATCAAGCACTGGGTCGAATACTAAATTCAAATACCCGTCTAAAACAATATCATACTGCCCAGCTGCATGTAACATACCCTCCAGATTTACAAAGAAAGCCAGATCATCCCTATTTGGAGCATAAACGTTGGCTAGTATGATATTCTGCCCATTCATTTCCCACAATAGAACAAGAATTCTCCCCTCTTCGTCCTTCATTTGTTTAATGCATTTTAATTGTAACTGTTTATTTACCAATATTAACACACCCCACACAAACCCAACCCCCTGTTAGCTTCTTTGCTTCCTTCTGTGACAAGTGAGTTTCTTGAAGAAACACAACATTCCCTTTCTCTGCCCTAAGTTTAGACATAACCTTTCTTCTTTTAATCGGATGACCTAACCCACATTCCATGTGGTGAGATGCAGTATTCTAGAAAAAAGCAATACCAACTTTCAAAAAGGTAATAAAATAAATAAATAGCAATTTAGGAAATAAAAGGTAATAAAATAAATAATAGCAATCAAAAACAAACATGTACCATTTTGCCACTGACACCCCAACCCAAACGAAATAAACTGCGCTTGAACAAGAACAGAGCACAAAGTTGTCCAATAATTATCGATAAATGTCTTTTCAAACAAAAACTTGATGTCCATGACTCGCATGCACGAACATGACTCTTCGGCATTCTCTGAACTTTTCTCACTTGAGTTGCGTTGCTCTTGCAAAGTCAGGGAAAATCTGTATCCGATTACCCTCAAAGTGGATCTCCCCTTTCTCACGTGCAGCCCACAACACAGAATCACGATCCATTGATCTTAGAAATCTCACCAATATAGGCCTAGGTCTGTCCTCGGTATTGCGTCGAGGGCCGAATACTCGGTGAGCCCGTTCTACCTCCATCCGTCGTTCCGATATATGAATTATTGTGGAGATCAGCTCTCCTATGAACTTAATCATGTTTCCGCTTTCCTTTACCTCCAAAACGCAGATAAAGCAGAGATTATTTCGTCGGCTCTGATTCACCATGTCCTCCACTTTATCTTTTAACTGATCAAGTTCACATTTAGTGTCTGGCAGGTTCGTTTGCCATTCTTTCTCTGTTTCCTCGTGGAATTCCACACGTTTTTCGACATCATCGATTCACGTGATCAGCGCAGATTGCTTTTTTCCACAGAAGTTGTAGTTTGGCGAATATTGTCAATGCCCCCCATATCATCCGAGATTTTCTTCAACATAGTGTAAATATTCACTATGTCTGGTGACACTTCATTCTCTGGACCTGGGTGCAGGGAAGAACTCTTGATATCCTGAGGCAGTTCAGGAGCCTGTGATCTCAAATGTCTCTTAATGTCTCCAGCATTCGAGTTTTTCAACTGTTTCGACAGTTTACTCATTAGGCTTTATTCAGGATATGAATATCTAAAAGAACTGACCGTCTTATATTCGTTTAATAGGATAATTCTCTCAACGCGGCCCGAAGCTCAGCATTAAGCAGCCATCTAGCCTCCTCGCATCATTAGACATCGTATGTCGTGTTATTGTTCCACCAAGTTAAGTCAAATCAAGCATATTCTAGTCTTGTTCATGTTTATGTTTTGTTTTTTTTTTAGTCAAGTTAAGTTCATGTTTATGTTTAGTTCACATTTGGATTTACGTTTTTTGGATTTCACTTATGTAAATTAACTGCAGTTTGGTTCTTCACATCCTCATTGCCATGTCTTCATCCTCTTCATCCTACCCCAACATTACAGTGTGGTAGGGTGAACAGAACCAGAATTACATGTTTGCAAAATTGGGACCAAAAAAAGAAAGAAAGAAAAAAAAGACTGTTTATCATAATATTATAAACACATACAATATTGTTTATGAATAATTTGAGTCTTTTTATTTTATTTTGGGGGTTCTTTGAAAAATTAGACACACATTTGCAATTAGTCCACAGTATGTGTGAATGTGAGCTTTTACATTTGATTATAAAAAATTGCGGACGGCAGTCCAAAAATTCACCAGAGAATTATTTTCATCTTTTTTTAAGTGAAACATTTAGTGTATTGCTGTTGTTTATAACTATATTTCAATTCTGTTTTATAAAATAGGGTGTTTTCCAAGTTTATCAGTGTATATTATGTTTACTATTATGAGTAAAAATGTGTTCAATTTATTGTTTTCACCCTCATTGCAAACATTAACCAGTAATATTGTAGCAACCATAACTCTAGTAACTTTTTTGTTTTCTTTGCGGAAACCATGGTTTTGATACAGTTTAAATACAGCTTCTCCAACACTGGTTATAACCTGGCATATGTTCAGATGTGTGGTGTCGTCAAGCACACTTTCACCATTTTTAAAGGTCTGGATCACAGTTGAGGAGTAATTCTGTACAGTCCTGGTAAAGTATATCAGATTGCAATAGTCTGCTGCTTGCTCAATTTGCATTCAAAAGGAGCTGCAAGATCTGGAAATGCGCTGTGAAAATTGCGTTCAGTACTATTTTTGTGAGTGCATTTGCATAATTTCCTTAGTGATGTGGGGGTTAAAACAATGCAGACACGATATGCAAATAAACAACACTATCAGCGGCTGCAATTCATTCTTAGTACATTCTCATCTGAATATTTTCTATGCTTCACTGTACAGATGAATATGTTATACAGTTGTTGTATAATTCACTCGTATAGCTCAAACCCATCCACTGGCCTCATTTAGAGCCCCTACACACACTGTGCATTTCCTGTATGCATCAGTGCTCACATGCTACATGTCTTTGCCTTGTAGACTGTGTGCACTTCAAAGGTAAATTAATTTATGGACATAATTAGCCTAACACTCATTTCCTGGGGCCTTCTCATCTTTTAGACTGGAGCTAGTGTTAATGGAAATTCATTGATCAATTCTTTTAAAAAAGAGAGAATCCAAAACCATGAAGAGATTTAAAATAGGAAGGTGTGAAAAATAAAGGACATGTCAGAACATTTCATACTGATGTTAAATCTGCTTCTCATCTTCTTGTGTGCAGATGGAAAACTCGTCTGAAACAAACTTGTTTCTGTCCAAAATATCAAAAGAGAATGACTTTCTTTTGGGAACCATCTACACCATATTTGGTAAGTAACTGAACAAAAGTCCAAATATGATTTACAGTTAATTGGATTTGTTTAAATGTTTCATTAATTAATTTAAATTAAATTCTAAATATGGATTAGTGTTCTTGCTAAAAAACTGTTGAATCTGTAATCACTATATTGCTGGGTCATTACAATCATCTCACAATTCTTTAGCCTGATCTCATGAAAATTACGTGACTGGCGACATTTTAGTAAAATTACATTATGTGGTTCATTACACATGTCAAAGTTATATGGTAAAATGTACACTGTTTGGCACTACAATTTAGTTAAATGTTCTCCCAAACAGATGCTATTTCGAGTTCAAAACCAACAAAATCTACCTCCCTAGCTTAAACCTTAAACTTAATTGATTGTTTCAGAAATACAAATGTTAGATTAAAAATTTAATTTCTAAAGCAACTATGTAATTTTGTGGTGCTTCTACTTTCGACTCAAGTGTCAACTCGTGTGCTGGTCAGTACTCATACCCCTTTACATCACAATTGATATTCTATATCAGTTACCACATAATTTGATCACACTCGAACAAGCTTGTAAATGTAGTTGGTTATGTAATGCAAAGATTAAAGTTATGGGGGTAACCATATTACAAGGAACATGCGTAACAAAATTAGATTACTTTTTTTGAATAACGACTAATGAAATGTTTTTTTTTTGTTTTAATTTTTTTGAGACCAAAACGTCTGAGTAACTCTTTAAAATAATTTACACGTTTCTTTTCTACACCTCTCCTTCCCTCATATTGCAAGAAGTCATGAATAAGTGTGCAAGCTGTGTGAGATGTTGTTGTATGTGTGGGTAGTGCATGATGTGTATTGTTATTCTAGAAATTGTGAGCCATGACTATCAGTGATATACAGAGCACAATAAGTCTTCTTTTAGCCCACCCTGAGATTTATGTTTTAAAAACTGCAAAATATTGCTGGTAAAGGAATATAAATCTGAAAGCTTCAGTGGAATCCTGTTGTAAACATATGATAATTGGTGGCGGTGGATTTGTTGTGCAGTGGAGCTTGCATGTGCAGCCACCATAAACGTTGCCTTTGTCATGACAATCACAGCCATTTTTATCAAACATGTAATATTCTGGTATGTAAAACTTTGTTTGCCAAGATTGATAAGGAGAAGTCTTCCCTTGGCCATAGCATGATTATGCATACAGTTTCCTCCAATGTGGAACGAACGCTGACAGCTTCTGTATCCAAATTGCTCTGTTTTAAAGCAGCCTGTAAGCACAGGTCTAGGATTGGTTTGCATCTGAACTGCTCTGTGTTAAAGAATTTAACATTCAATATTCGGGTGAGTGAAACGTGATTGATTCATGTGTAAATACTCACTGCTTAAAAATGTCTGTAAACACAAGCAGATGAATTGAAGCAACATGATTTGGATATAGAAAAAACCCAGCCTTTCAGTTTGGAATGTTTCTACATCATAAATCAAACGGCCTAGGTATCCTCATTGGTCATAAAGGCCCCATCCGCCACCTGATCTTCCACACAGAGTTAAAGCAGACTTCTCTTTTGTAAGGTTACAAGGACCATCAGATTTGCTAGATAATGCTGAAAATCACTTTGAACTGTGGTAACATTTGTACCTGACAAATTAATGATTATAGACTGATGAAAATGTGTGTAGCGATGTGCAATCACCTATAATTGATAAATATTATCTTTAATTTTGTAATTTCATCTCATTCTACTAAGAATGTAACTGCAAGGCTTAACTTGATAAAATGCAATGATGTGTAAAACCAATATGATTTTGTAACCAGAGATTTTCATGTTTTGTTACCTACACGTTTAACATCCATAACAAAATTTCATGTTTAGCATGTAAGCGTTCGCTGGTGTATGAAGCGAAAGCTGATGACAATGAATATCATGTCTCTTGTACCATTCTCAAGATATAAAAGCTCATGATTAAATATGCACTATTTTTGAACGGGAAATTTTTAAGTGTCTGAAACAAAGGAACATAACTCAACTGTCGGAAAAGACAGCCCAGCGGGGATGTGGCCAGTTTCAGTTCAAATAATTCCAAACAGGAAGAACACTCTTGTCTCTTCTCCGGTCTTTTCTTTTCTGCCTTCACGTGCTTCATCTTCTGCTCCGCAGACTGCTCAGACTTCGCGCTGACTCACTTACCATGTGAGATCCAAGGGAGCTCGGGACTCGACGTCCCGAGAAGGAATGAGAAGCCCTCGCTTCAAAACCATAATCATCATTCAAACAGACAATAAACTTCAACCATACAGAGATCAAAACGTCGATCAAGTGCCAAGAACCAAGCAACACAAAGACCACAAGTACATCTCCAATATTGTGCTCAAAATGCTGGTGTATTGATTAAATAATTTGGGTAATCCGATAGCAAATCGATGTAGACTCAAAGAAGGATAAATGGTTCTTAAGGTATTGTTAACAGACTCCATAATGTTAGTTCATAGCTCACAAATTTTGAGACTCTAAATTCCCTCTAAATTATATATGTAATACCCTACAACACGCCTAGGCAGAGGGATTATAAGACTAGCCTTTCCCTGGCCCAACATGATATACAGGGTGAAATGCTCACTGCTTCACAGACTCATGCAGCTGAACTGCTCTGTGTTCTAGTTAAAAAAAACTGACTCTGGATCAGTGGCTGTGCGCAATGTTCTACATGGTTTGTGTGCACAAAGAATATGCCTTAATTTCTAACATGATTTAACATTATTGTTTTATAATAAACAAGTAGTGTTGTTTTTGAAATCTGTAAAAAATAATTCACTATGGATAAACTGTTAATTGTTATGGATTAACTATGGATTTTAATAATTAAAAATAATAAAAAAAATTGTATTAAAGTTATATACATATACGCTTTTGAAGTACTATGTGATCAAACAATGGCACCTGCAGCTATATGGCTGTACACATCATGCTCTGACTAAAACACTTTCTCAATCAACTCAAGCCTGCACTGAGAGGACTTTAGAGAAAAATAGTAATTCATTTATCAGAAACATTCCTCAAACATGTTAGCATTCCCCACTGAATTTCATCCTGATTTGCTGAAAAACATTTCAAGTTGACACTGGCATTGTCAATGGGCATGCATATGAGGACATATGATGCAGGTTCCTTTCACCAGGAACAATGAGTACAACAAGTCACATAACATTAAATATTTTTTTATTAACCGTGCAATAAATCTTAAACAAAGTGTTGCTGTAAGCCTTTTCTGTTAAAGCACTGAGCCCCACAGTCATAATAAGAGTTGTCTCACAAGTTATTGTAGAGCTGGGTTTTGGTGCAAAGGCATGTAATTAAGGGGATCTCCCATCCCTCTAATTACACATGGTCTAATTTAGTGGAGGATCACTTGCAAAGTTATATCCAATATTATAACACCTATTCTAATGCGTTCAATTATACAACAAAATGTATTTTTACATAGAAGTAAATTGAAACATAAATAACATAGGTAAATATGTTGGTGATGAATAAAAATAACTTCCTTTTCAAGTCGGATGAATGTGTGACTACTATTCTAAGCAGATGAATGTTACAGATTAAACCTTGGTTCCATAAACTGAGACTATGTGAGCTCCTTGCAGGAGTGACGATCACTGAACCCTTTTAATATCAGGCCAATCTCATTGGCAGATGGTGCTTGGTGCTCTGTTCCTTATATGCACGTCGTTGTGTGCACATAAATCAGAGCACAGCCCCATTTCATCAGAATTTTTATCTTGAAGGTCGAGAATGAGAGCGTTACATCTCTTCTGTAACGGGATGGTTTCGGCCTGTTCTTACTTTTGGTGATGGCATGCCAGAACACTGCTATGTCATACCATGGAGATTTAAAGGGGTCATGAAATGCTTTAAAATATATATATTATTTTGTTCCTTGAGGTTAGCTTATAATGTTATCAAAGTTCCCTATCTGTCACTCACTCGACATTGTGTCGATGTAGTGACACTAGGGGTCACTCTTGGGAGATCCAAACACCTCTGATGTTTTAAGAAAAGGTCAATTAAAATTGGTGAGTGGAATTTGCATGCCGCTCCCCTGGACACACAGGTATAAAAGGAGCTGGTGTGCAACTACTCATTCAGATTTTTTCTTCGGAGCCAAGCGATGTTGATGCATTCCACTGCCAATCCATTCACCTGCCGTGATCGTCGGGCTAGAGGGGAACCCTCCACCCTGCCCTGAAACCTTGCAGCTTGATGATTGGTTCCTGATGATTGGTGCCGCTCACAGCCACGCTTTGCTCTGGTGCCTTTCTTACCGGAGGTGCATGAAGACTGCCCAGACTAGGCTTTTGAGTTCTGCTGCTCTCACAGCCCTTGATGGCGGGGCTACACGGAAGTTCCCCAGGTGGAGCAGGCAATTGCGATGCACTTGTAAACTCCCATCCAAGGCCTGTAAGACTTCGTCATCTCTGAAGTCCTCTGTCATACTCCAGGTCCACTAGGCCAAGGCATTGAAAGAGCTGCATGAGGGTGTTCCTGACCCAGGAGTAATGCAGGTGCTGCACTTGGTGTCTACACTTGTGTCACTACACTGACACAATGCCTCATTCCCTCCATCATAGAACAGAGGTTACAACAGTAACCGAGATGATTCTCTCCATCCTCACCTCGCAGCAGTAACCATTCTCACCTTAACAGTACACCCATTAATACATGCAAATGAGCAATGTCTCATGACTTCATGAACACACAGATTTCTAAACAAGACGTTTCAGCAAGGTGGTAACTATGAATGCTCCTTTTAGACTGGGGGTGAGGCTTTGATTTCTGAAATTTACACTATGTTTTTACAGTACAGTTAATGCTTATACAGTATGTCTAAATATCAATGAAAATTGTATTATCCATTTAATGATCCCTTTAAGGCACCTCCATGCCCTGATGCAATGTCTTTATGCATTCATGCATCAGTGGCAGTGTGAAGTTATGATGGTATATACCTTGCAGATGGAATTTTCTGCATTTCTTGCACACCATGGTTTTAATGTCTCTTTGGAAACAGTCTGCGCACCTTTATTTCTGTGTGTGTATGTGTGTGTTATTTTGTGTGTTATGTTTTGCTTTCTGCCTCCTGGCTGGTATGTGCACGTTCTACATTGTAGAATCACAGAGGACGCAGATGCCATGATACCTAGTATTCGTTGATACTGACGAACAGTGCAACCTTGGCCTAGCCTGACTTTGCTCAGGGTGTTCTGAATCGTCTCGATTCAAGCGGTAGACAATTGTGCCTGCATCATGATCGAATTCCATATGACCCCCATATAGGTAGTTTCCTGAGTGGGAGAGAGAACGCTCTTATTGATGTTGAGTCTCAGACCCAGAGAAACCAGATGAGCTAAGACGACATCCCTGTGCTGTAATGGCAGTTATTATTACTGTTATTAGTTAGTTATTAGCTAGTATCAGCCAGTCGTCTATATAATTCAGAATGTGGACGCCCCGGAGTCGCAATGAGCCAGTGCTGCATCCATGCACTCATGAATGTGTGGGATGATAGGGCTAGGCAAAATGGAAGAACCCGATATTGGAAAGTTTTGCCCCCGAAAGCTAACCTCAGTAACTTCCTGTGTTGTGGCAGAATTTCTATATGAAATATGCATCCATGAGATTGATCGTGACCAACCAATCGTGATGTTGGATTTGAGACACGACCGTCTTGATGGTTAGCATCTTGAACTTGAAAGCCCTGACTGAGCGATTCAAGCCTCAAAAGGTCTAAAATTGGACGCAACCCCCCATCCTTCTTGGGAACCAGGAAGTATCTGCTGTAATAACCTGACTCTTTCTCTGGAAGGGGAACATGTTCTATGGCCCCGTTGATCAAGATATTTTGCAGTTCTTTCCACAGTAGACATGCTTGTTCCGGTTTCACGGTAGTGGGAAACACGCCGTTGAAATGTTGAGGATGGCGAACAAATTGAATTCTGTAGCCTTTTTCTACTGTTCTTAGGACCCACATAGGGACACCTGGCAGTATCTTCCAAGCTGAGATGAGAGGTTCCTTGAGATGGGTATACATTTTAACACTTCCTGTTGAGGGGATGTCAAGTGTTCCGTGTCCTGGACTATGGCAGGAAGCACCGGAACACCCAACATTCAGCTGGAAACCGCTAACTCCCGAAACACCAGAGGCAGTGGTAATGGAGAGGTTTCGTGGGGTATCGGGGAAGGTACAGGTGGATGTTTCACGCGTCCCGTCCCATGGGGGGCTTCCCTCACAAGGTTGGGTGCAAAACCATCAGGGCTTTCTCTTCTTGGAAATGGCGGTCCTGAGGTCTTACTTTGGGGGCTGCTGAGGACGATGAACCGGTCCCTAGTCTCTACGAGGGGGAGCGCGATTCGCCACACGCTGTTTTTGAGACTCCCCTCCCCCTGAGTGGGGCGAGGAAGGAATTGCTCGAAGGCCTCCTCATGACTCTTCACCTCCTGGAACCTGGTGATGACCGTGTACATCGAGTCACCGAACAAGCCAGAAGGTGAAACCGAGGAGGAACACTTAATACTTAATTATTTCACACCATCCTAGTCTGGTGACTGTTGTATTGCCCTTTGTTTGCATGCTAGAAGATTGCCACAGCGCATCTGAAATGACAATGGCTGCACAAGGCCCACCAGCTCTAATTGACTAAGTTTGGCAGTGCGACCACCCCATGTGGGTGGGAGGCTTGCTGGCATTAACAATCACAAAAGAACACCTGCGTATACACACCTCATTACTTATTTCTCACTGTTAAGGGACTAAGACATGAGCTCCTCACTCATCTGTCTAAAAATCCTGATTAAATGGCACTGTACTTTTTATGCTCATTGTGATGCACACATAAGGGTCAGAGTGCAATCTGCCAATGAGATTGGAATTATTCTAAAAGGGTTTAGAAACAGTCCCTCCTGTAATGAGCTCCCATAGCGTCAGCCCTGGGATCAAAGGTTTCATCTGTAACCTAGACATTCATATCCCTAGAACAGTAGTCCCACATTTAAAATGCTGATTTAAGACTTGATGTATGTGAGTTAAGAAAAATATGAGCTAAATAAGCTATATTTCTTTGGAGTATCTGACTCAAATCTGTTGTTTACAGACTGGACAGCAAAGAACAACATTGAGTCTTTACTAATCCAATCCAAACAACATATATTAAAACATTCTAAATGGTCAAATCAGATTTCAGTGTCTGAATTAACTCACTGTTTGTGAAATATTCTGAATATAATGATTGTAACATTTCCTGTGTGGTTAAATATTAATGAGTGAACGGATAAATTGTTTCAGACATAGCAAATGCATAAATGTAAATACACTAATGTGCCTGTTGCTTATGTTCTCTCATTGAGAGTTCAAACTGAGAGCTATGCTCAAGATGGTTTTCAGTCAAACTGCTTCACATATTTAAGCATATAGTTCTACAAATTTGACTAAAGAAAATATGAATCATTGTGTGTTTCCATCCACTGCATCATGCGTATTATTTTAAGGGAGCCCACCTTGTAATGATGATGGAGCAGCTTAATGACCTTCTTGCTTGGTAGAGAGATTTGTTTGCAGAATTGGAGCAATTTTAACTCTTTTTATTAAATGCTGCCAGGACACCCCGCAAAATAAATTTTTGATTTATATAAATCTGATATAATGAGGGCTGAAATGGCTGTGATGCCCATACACCACCAGCCTCCGCAGACCTGGGAGCGCCCGCACTGAAAAACTGTTCTGGAGGATCCACTTTCACAACCAGCTGTGGGTTAAACACTGAATTTCAAGGGCAATATTCAAGAATTGTGTGTTAAGGTCGGACCTTTCATTGGGTCAATCACATCAAGCTATCATACACTCGTAAGACCTTCACAAATGGTCAAAACACATCAACATTTGCGAATAAACTGTTTCCATCACCTTAATATTCTATCAACTTGTTTGTTTTTGCACAAGTATGTAACAAATGGTGTTGATAAAGCTTTCCTTTATAAACCAGTTTGCACTGTGTCTAACACCACCTCTCTGTCTTTCCCTGTGCAGGTGTGCTGTCTGTGTTAGGAAACACTACTTTGTTGTTTGTGGCCTATCGTAAGAAGTCATCTCTTAAGCCAGCGGAGTTTTTTATCATCAATCTGTCCATCAGTGATTTGGGCATGACAATCTTCCTCTTCCCCTTCGCTATTCCCTCTGCTTTCGCTCACAGGTGAAACTCATTTACAGCAATTCTGTCATTATTTACTCAAGCCAATGTCATTCCAGACCCATATGCTGCCATTTTTTCTATAGTACACAAAAGGAGAATTTTAAGAATCTTCATGCAGCTATTTTCCATATAATATGCAAAATAAAAGTAGTAAATATGACTTGTGTGCTGTATTTCATATAATCTAAAGTTATACGGTAACTTTGTCAATTGTCAATGTAATTAAAATTTTAATAAAGCACAATTTTAAACAACAATAGTTGACCAATGTGCTGTGCAACAACAAAAGCAATATAAAACCTAAAATTCTACTATAACAAATAGCTTTTCAAAACAAAATACATGAAACATCACAATATATATAAGATTGAAGTTTAGATGTGAAAAAAAGGCACAAATCAACCTTTCAAAATCCTTAAAAGAGAGAAAAGCCTTGACTTTAGCCAAAACTGTCAAATAAAACACCTAGGATTTTCACAAACGGTTTAACATAAGAGGACAAATTACCAAAAGTAAACCAGAGGCTTCAGAAGGCCCAAAATCCATGATCTCAGTTTAACATGCAATGTTGTAACAATTTAAGCCCCTGTTTCGGAACAAATCAAATGAGCTACAGGTCTGAAAACGCCCTCAGATTCTTTGTCGACAAATATTAGATCACATATTCTATTCTCTGCCAATGATCCATCTGTCACTTCAATTTGGACTGGTGCTTTAAGCTAGTTTGAACATATTTCACATACTTTTTACAAGACATTGTTGGTCAGCTAAAGCCTACAGTTTCTCCCCTTGACCTTATTCCCCCACATCAACTTAGATATGATTTTGACACTGTTAGACCCAGTATCCTGTTAACTATCAATAAGTGCCTGGTAAAAATGATAGTGACAAACTGACAACAGTGCAAATAGAAGGGACAGATGGATCATAAGCAAAGAATATGATATGCAATCTTATATCCACTATCTTGTCAATAAATAATCTTAAGCTTTTTTGTTTGTTTGTTTGTTTGTTTTTTAGACCTTTATCTTGTTTGATTTGTTCCCGAAACAGGGACTTTTGTTAGAATGTTGCATTTTCTTCTTGATTCAGTTCACTTTTCAAATGCAACATTTCAAAATGGACCAAAACTGTGGCAATTAGGGATGTCATAAAATATTGATATACTATATCGATTATTACGCTGTTTTATCAATATATTTTTGAGGCATCAACGCTAACATTTAAAGGAGACCTATTATGCCCCTTTTTACAAGATGTAATATAAGTCTCAGGTGTCCCCAGAATGTGTCTGCAAAGTTTCAGCTTAAAATACCCCACGGATCATTTATTATACTATGTTATAAATGCCTCTTTTTTGGGTGGAATCTAAAACATGCTGTTTTCGTGTGTGTCTCTTTAAATGCAAATGAGCTGCTACTCCCCACCCCCTTTCCGGAAGAGGGCTGTGCCTTTACAGCTCCTGCTTCGGATAATACAGCAGCAACAAATCTGAAACAATACAGCATAAATACAGTTCAGCCATAAAGTGCGATACTTACATCTTAGGATATAAAGCTGGAACAGTTGGTACTGATCCATGCTTGAGAATCAAATTTTTTTGAAATCCTGCTTTATTTTGATACTCATTCACAGAGCAGTCCAGTGTAAAATCACCCCAAGTGAGCAAGCTGAAGGTGACTGTGGCAAGGAACACAAAACTCCATAAGATGTTGGTTAATGGAGAAAAATAACCTTGAGAGAAACCAGACTCACTGTGGGGGCCAGTTCCCCTCTGACTAACATCATGAGTATAATGTAAATATTACTTATGTATAGTTAACCCTCTGAGATATTTTCTCTATTTTTGAGAAAATAACGTTTATGAATGGTTTAAAAAAAAAAAAAAATGAATGTAATTGGAATAAGGCCATATAACACATCCTTAACATTTGAGAACTTGGTCTTGTAGCCTAGAGTTTCTGCTACAAAATGATGTGAAAACCATCCTGATCACTCATTCATACAAAACAATATACTAATTTAACTTTTGTAAGACAATTTTAGTGTTGAAAGTTCATATGCTAGGAGGCATGAACTGTCATGAATATGGAGGTAATTTACACCTGAGGAGACTAAAGACCCTCCCTTGGGCCTATCAATGAGGAATGTGACAGAAAGAGAATGCATGTGAGGAGACTTAATGATCAAAATCAAATTTTAAGTTAAAAGTAATCTGACTATGTATTTTCTTTACATAAAGACTTTACTTAATTTTAGACCTACACTACCATTTAAAATAAGTCTCTTCTGCTCACCAAGACTGCATTTATTTGATCCAAAATACAGTAAAAACATTGATATGTTGAACTATTTTTACAATTTAAAAGAACAGTTTTCTATTTAAATATATTGTAAAATGCAATTTGTGATCAAAGCTGAATTTTTAGCATCATTACTGCAGTCTTCAGTGTCACATGATCCTTCAGAAATCGTTATAAGATGCTGATTTTCTAATATGGGCATATTTAAAGTGCATTTTACTCATTAACCTGAACACATATTTGCAAGCACAAGCTTTGTTGATGATAATGAGGCAGCATAAACACTAGATAAAATATAATCTAAACATTCATATTATTTTTTTATCATATTTATATCATACAACATACAATTTAAATGCCTGCTTTAGCCGAAACAGCATTTAAATGTAACTAAACTTGCTTATTAGAACATATTTCAAATGTCCATATCTGAATCCTGGCTGGCAAGTCTGGAAACAGTCCCACTAGTAAAATATGTACATGTTTATATAAAATAGCATGTCAACTAATTAAAACTAAATGACTTTCTCATCCGAAATTGTATCCTCGTCTGGATCAAGTCAGAGTCCCGCTCTTCTTCTGAGGAAAATGTTAACTCTTCCTTATTAACTAGGAGTTTCCTCGCCTGTGTATTGTTACAAACGTGCAGTAAAGTGAAAGAATTGTGTTTACATCAAACCTCTGAACACTGTCGGGGGCGTTTACATTTGCATTGATCGCTTCAGCACATTAGCATATGAATGGTGCGCTCTGCTGGTGGGTGCGATCATAATAGAGAAAATGAGATGAACCTGTAAAAACTGTACAGCACTTTGTTTCATACAGATTACAATGCAGGAGAATATTTGTTTTAAATTTCAATTGTTTTATTTAAAAGTAGAAATCTTAAGCTTTCTTTAGACATATGTTTCATGTTTGTGTGATAAGTATTCGCAGAGTTTCAGTTCATTTTTGTGACGTGTTTCAGATATATGCTCGTGAACAGAGACAGCTGAACGCTCACCCTTTTTATTTTCTTTATTTTACAAAAGCACAAGGTTTTGTTGTTATTGTGAGTGTACACAAATAAAAGTAGACCCTTTATAGTCTCTAATGTTGTCTTACACTTATCTCTATGCCCAAAAATTATGGAGTATTTTAAGTTGTTTCCGCTGTAATGACAAAAATATCAAGCAGGACGCGGCGGCGCGTCCGTCGACCCCAGAGGGTTAAAGTCATGGTTTAAAATTATTAAACTAAATAAGTGTTAAGGGTCAGTGTTTAAACATCGATTTTGTTTGAACTGTAAGATTAATGACTAATGTCTTTGAAGTCCATCCTGGATTAACTGCAGAAATTCACATAGATGCAATTGTTAATTGGCTGATGAAGGCTTTTGTTGGCAATTGTTAGTCTATGCATTCCATTTCAAGATTGTAGTCCATCAATAGACCGAGGTGATGCAGGCAGAGATCAGGGATATGAAACGCAGTTCAACCTGGCCGGTAATTTCAGTGTGGTCCATCCTAAATCCAAGGTTCAGACAATGGCATATGAAGTATCCCATGTCTTATGGATGCAGTTGGCATCAGTTCAAATGGCGGACTGTATGTAGATCACTCTTTGGAGGATCTATGATATAGGGTGGAGTCTGCACCAGCCGTTGGCGTGGCCTGCTCTTAACGTGACGGCAATTTGGAGCAGAAAAGAAACGAAAAGTTTTTGATTAATAGAAATATAAGAAAGAGGAGTGGGTGGATTTTTAACATTGTAGGGTGGCTGTGTACACACACTGCCGACTCACATTTAGGTACAAACACCATGTAAAAATTAATTTGCATAATTTAAATTAGAAATTTTAAATTAGAAGCCTAATTTGCATGCTTTCTAATTCACTCAACTGGCCTTCTGTTTAATAGTGTGGTATAAAAGCATTGGGAGACCACAAGGTGATGATATTACAATGACTGATGCCCGAGCGCAGGTGGGATAAACATAATCAGTCCAAATTTGTCCTAAGATACAAAAGTTTTTGTAACAAGATTCTCGACAGGGCGGGGAAAAGGAGGACACGAGGACAGGCTTCTGCTCACAGGTAAGGGTGTTTTTAATTCTCAAAGTAAAGTTACAGAGGTTCAACATAAACTTCTTCTTATAACAAAACTCAAAACTTTCTATCAACTTAGAACTACTCGGGGCTGCCAACACTGGACTGGCGTCCTGACTGGTGGTGCTGTGGCTCTTTTATGCCGCTCTCCCCATGCTCACTGAAATTAGAGACAGGTGTTAGACATATTTTAGCTCAGGTGTAAGCGCCCTTACCGCTCCCCCTCTCCGGACGGGCGCTTGACCACGCCCCCGCTGCCACATACCCCCACCGCCCGACTCAGGCCGGGGCACCATCCGGCCTGCCTACTACTCCCCCCCCATTTCTGGAAAGGAAGTCAGCGACAGCCATCTGCACCCCCGGTCTGTGGATCACCTCGAACTTAAAAGGCTGGAGAGCTAGATACCAACGGGTGATCCGGGCGTTAGTATCCTTCATGCGGTGGAGCCACTGCAGTGGGGCATGATCCGAGCAGAGGGTGAAGGCCCGCCCCAGCAGGTAGTAGCGGAGTGTGAGGACCGCCCACTTGATGGCCAGACACTCCTTTTCCACGGTGCTATACTTTGTTTCCCTCAAGGAGAGCTTCCTACTGATGTATAGCACCGGGCGCTCCTCCCCCTCCACCACCTGCGAGAGTACGGCCCCCAGCCCCCTGTCTGAAGCGTCCGTCTGTAACAAGAAAGGGAAAGAGAAGTTAGGGGAATACAAGAGCGGCCCCCCACAGAGTGCAGCTTTAATTTGTGTGAACGCCTGTTGGCACTGCTCTGACCATTGGACCGGATCTGGAGCCCCCTTTTTAGTGAGGTCAGTCAGCGGGCTGGTGACGTCCGAATAATTAGGTACAAACCTTCTGTAGTAGCCAGCCAGCCCCAGGAACTGCCTCACCCCCTTTTTGGTCTTGGGCCTAGGGCAAGTCGCAATCGCTGCGGTTTTATCAATTTGGGGACGCACCTGGCCATGGCCCAAGTGGAACCCCAGATACCGCACCTCCACACGCCCAATCGCGCACTTCTTGGGGTTTGCAGTGAGCCCCGCCCACCTCAGCAACTTCAGGACCGCCCTCAGATGTTGTATATGCCGCTGCCAGTCATTACTATAAATAATAATGTCGTCTATGTAGGCAGCGGCGTAGGCAGAGTGCGGCCGGAGGACACGGTCCATTAAACGCTGGAACGTGGCTGGGGCCCCGAACAAACCGAACGGAAGTGTCACGAATTGGTGTAATCCGAACGGCGTGGTGAAGGCTGTTTTTTCTCGGGAGATTGGTGTCAAGGGGATCTGCCAATAACCCTTTGTTAAATCCAATGTCGAATAAAAACGAGCAGTACCTAACCGATCGAGCAGTTCATCAACGCGGGGCATTGGGTACGCATCAAATTTAGACACCGTGTTGACCTTTCTGTAATCCACACAGAACCGCACCGACCCGTCACTCTTGGGAACAAGAACGACCGGGCTGGACCAGTCGCTGTGGGATTCTTCTATTACCCCCATATCAAGCATGGCATCCAATTCGTCCCGGACAACTTTCTTTCTATGCTCGGGGAGGCGATAAGGGCGGCAACAAACGACCGCCCCCGGCGCGGTCTCGATATGGTGCTGGATGAGGTTTGTGCGACCCGGCAGGGGAGAAAACACGTCTGCAAATTCCTTCTGCAACCTGGCAACCTCTGCTCGATGGCACGGGGAGAGGTGGTCTCCACAAATGACCGGGGCATTAAGATCTAGTTTTGGACTTACCTCCGGTCCGAGCTCCGCCCTCTCTGGGACCACCGTGGCCAACGATACAGGGACCGCCTCCCTCCATAATTTAAGGAGGTTGAGGTGGTAAATTTGACGCGCATTCCCCCTATCGGTTCGCTTAACCTCATAATCGAGATCCCCCACTCGTCATGTGACCTCGAAGGGCCCTTGCCACTTGGCGAGTAATTTGGAGCTCGATGTGGGTAGCAATACAAGAACTTTATCTCCCGGTGCAAATTCCCTCAGCCGCGCTCCCCTGTCGTACAGCCGGCATTGACGTTCTTGGGCCCGGAGCAAATTCTCCTGTGTTAGTTTTACCAAAGTGTGGAGCTTTGCTCTGAGGTCAAGAACGTATTGAATTTCATTTTTGCTATTTGTAGGACCTTCCTCCCAGCCTTCTCGTAAAACATCTAAGATGCTGCGCGGGCGTCGCCCGTATAACAGCTCAAATGGAGAGAAGCCGGTTGAGGCTTGCGGGACCTCTCGTACTGCAAACAACAGGGGATCGAGCCATCTGTCCCAGTTTTTAGCATCCTCGTGCACGAACTTACGGATCATGTTTTTGAGGGTTTTGTTAAAACGTTCCACTAGGCCATCTGTCTGCGTATGATACACGCTAGTGCGAATCAATTTAATGCCCAATAGATCGTAAAGTTCGCGAAGTGTGCGTGACATAAACGTTGTGCCTTGATCGGTGAGGATTTCTTTTGGAATCCCCACCCGGGATATTATTTTGAAGAGCGCCCCAGCAACACTACGTGCTGAGATGTTGCTTAGAGGCACTGCTTCCGGATATCGCGTTGCGTAATCCACTAGGACTAACACAAAGCGATGTCCGTGTGCTGTCCGCTCTAATGGCCCGACGAGGTCCATTCCAATTCTCTCGAAGGGGACCTCGATCAACGGAAGAGGGCGCAATGGCGCTTTTGGGGTGGCCGGTGGGTTTACCAGCTGGCATTCGCGGCACGCCGCACACCACCTGCGGACGTCACCGCTAATGCCCGGCCAATAAAAACGGGCTATTAGTCGGAGAAGTGTTTTTCTTTCCCCTAGATGACCCGCCATGGGATTATAATGAGCCGCCTGGAATAACATTTCCCGGCGGCTCCGTGGAATCAAAAGCTGTGTCATATTTTCTTTAGTTTGAGTGTCCTGCATCACTCTATATAGTCGGTCATTTCTAATTGAGAAATAGGGGTATGCGAGAGCGATGTCTGGTTGAAGGCGCTGACCATCGATCACTTTTACCTGATCGAAGGCATGCTTGAGGGTTTCGTCCCGCGACTGCTCCAAAGGGAAATACTCGTCAGGGAATTCCCTGCGAAGAGGAGGGGCGGAAGCCTCGCCCCTCTCCTCGTCATCCAGATTTGGAGCAGCCGAGGACGGCCCCGGCTCCGCCTCCCCTGTCAAAGCATCGCACATCGAACATCTCCCCACTTTAGTGCAGGACCCATCCATATAAACTCCCCCTAGCACATCTTTAAACGCTGGCCAATCGGTCCCCAAAATCAGAGGACGGGTGAGGCGGGGACTAACCGCTGCCTCCACTCTATGCTTTTTTCCCCGGAATTTCACTAACAAGGTCATCATCGGGTACTTGTGAATATCCCCATGCACGCACCTCACCCTCACCCGTCTAGCTGTGCCCAAAGCCCCAGGTTGAACCAAGCGTTGATGGATGGTGGTTTGATTGCAACCGGTATCCAGCAATGCTTGGTGTGTACCCCCCTGGATTCTTACCGGAATCCGGTACGCTCCAGCCCGATCGGGGGCAGCATGCGGGGGATCGGAGACCCGAACCACCGTCCCCACTTCCATCATCGGACACTGATCACGGAAGTGGCCCGGGTCCCCGCACCTCCAACAGGCTGGCCCAGGCGCCACACCCGTACCTGCATCGGCAGACGCCCCCACCTGAGGGGGAGAGCGGCTAAATGTGGCGGGGGGGTGTGCGTTGCCACCGTGGGTCTCTGCCAGGCTCCTCGCCTGCGGGGGGCAGGAACGGACCCTGGAGGGAAGACAGAGCGAGAGGGGGGAGGGGGAGGGGGAAGAGCGGAAAAAAACAGGGGAGGGAGAGAGAGAGAGAGAGGGCTCGTCCGCCCTTGGGGACGCCGCCATGTGGTCCTCCGCTAGCTGGATCGCCGCCTCCAGCGACGCCGGGCGGTGGCACTGGACCCACTCCGCCGTTCTCTTGGGCAATCGCTGAGTGAACTGCTCCAGCACCACCTGATCGTTTAGTCCCTCGACGTCGCGGTCCCCCACTAGCAGCCATTTCCGGCAGGCATCACGGAGCCGCTGGGCAAACGCGAACGGGCGGTCGGTTTTCTCCAACTTCATGGCCCGGAACAGCTGGCGGTTCTCTTCGGGACTCCGACCTACCCGTTGCATGATCGCTCTTCTCAGATCAGCATAAGCCAGGAGGTTCGTTGCAGGCAGTTGCTGAGCCGCGACTTGGGCTTCCCCGGACAAAAGAGGGACAAGGCGGGCTGCCCACTGGTCGCGCGGCCAGCCCCAGATTTCTGCGGTCCGCTCGAACAGATCTAAAAACGCTTCGGGGTCGTCCGTTGCCCCCATCTTCTGTAACGTGGGCGGGGGCAACGGGGAGCGATGGTCCGGGGTTGCGGCTGAGGCGGGAGCGACCTCCTGGCTGAGCAGGCTCCGGATGGCATGCCGGTCCTCTGCTTGAGCCCGCATGATCTCAAAAAAACGCCGATCTTGGTCCTCTCGGAGCTCAAGCAGGGACTGATGGTGGCTCTGATGTAGTGCTGCGAGGGACTGGAGGACTTCGGCCAGCTGGGAGGACTCTACGGGACGACCCTCCATATCTGAAGATCGGTTTGGGTTTCGGCACCAGTGTATAACAAGATTCTCGAAAGGGCGGGGAAAAGGAGGACACGAGGACAGGCTTCTGCTCACAGGTAAGGGTGTTTTTAATTCTCAAAGTAAAGTTACAGGGGTTCAACATAAACTTCTTCTTATAACAAAACTCAAAACTTTCTATCAACTTAGAACTACTCGGGGCTGCCAACACTGGACTGGCGTCCTGACTGGTGGTGCTGTGGCTCTTTTATGCCGCTCTCCCCATGCTCACTGAAATTAGAGACAGGTGTTAGAAATATTTTAGCTCAGGTGTAAGCGCCCTTACCGCTCCCCCTCTCCGGACGGGCGCTTGACCACGCCCCCGCTGCCACAGTTTTTTTCTTCAAAAATGAACAAAGTGATGTTGAAGAGTTTGCAGGCTAGTGTATAAATCTGGTAACTGCGCAAACTGAACGATTAGAAATGGTGAAGTTTATTATACAATGTCTCTGTATACAATGTCTCTGTATACAATACAATGTAGCATTGAATAGGTCTTTCTATCAAACTGACAAACCACAAAACAACATACTTTTAACTCAAAATACATTGTGTAGGCTATATGAATGTAACATGTTTTTTATGCATTTGGCAGACGCTTTTATCCAAAGTGACTTACAGAGCCCTTATTACAGGGACAATCCCCTGGAGCAACCTGGAGTTAAGTGCCTTGCTCAAGGACACAATGGTGGTGGCTGTGGGGATCATACCAACAACCTTCTGCTTAACAGTTTAGTGCTTTAGCCCACTACGCCACCACCACTCCATATAAATAATAGTCTATATCATCCAGTGATGGCTAGAGCAAATAAACTTTGTCCTTTGATAATGATTTGAGTAGAATTTAATGGAAACCAATGTGAGTTGCTCTCTGTGGAGCTGCAGATTTTTGATGTTGAGCTTTGGCGGTGTGTGTGTGTACCCATGTAGAAAATAATTGTAATACATTTTGTAACATGCCATGTCATCTGCCAGACACATCTGGTGCGCCCCTCTTTAATTTACCCTGCTGCTCATTATTACAACATCAAGTTATGTTGAGAAATATGTTTGAAAAGACAAACTATTGTGCAACGAGCAGCCCTATATCTATCTTAAATAAATCCCTATATCTACAATAATCTGGATAATCTTCAGATTAATGATGCGTGAAAAAGGCATCGATCCCAAGCCCAGTGTCAATAAAAGTCTCATGCGATTAATCTGTTCCCTTATTGGTCAGAGTGTTTGGGTGCTGTTCCGGAATTTAGTGGATCCATTGATATACCGGTTGAAATTATATACCTGTTAAAATTTGTCAAGCGTGTACATTTTCAAGTGTTGTTTATGTCACACTTATGCAAAGCGCCGCCACGTGGTACAGAATGTGTGTTCCACTTTTATTTTTATCCATCATTAGTTGCTTTTGCATGTGCAGCGCACTTCAAATGTGAGCACCTGTGAATGTGTGGAGAGTGTTGTGCTGACTCTGCTTTACCATTTAATCCTCCTTGGTTCATACAGGAAAAACTATCAACAGCATCGAGCACTTTGTTTGAAGCAGATAATAGTGAGCAGAGTGCAAATTCACTTTGTAGAGCAAGGCACAAACAGAGTACATACTTATTTAATTAACAACAGCCATTGCGGTTTAATAATCACTTTGAGTCACGTTGCATTTGGCTTATTCGGTTCGCGACCGGCTTTTCCGGAGTGGGAACCTCATCATAACATCAGTACTGAGATAAAAACCTCCATGTTTTTACAATAGGAGAGAGCGTAACGGTTAACTAGCATGTTACTACAGTAAGTCACAAATTGCGAAAATCATACAAATGAATGGGGAGAGCTGACACCTACTTGATGCAAAATCGTCTGTGCCTTCTCTTACAAAACAGAAATTTTATCATAGTAAACTCCACACATAGTTTACTCCAAAAGTATTGTTTAGTGCAATACATGTTGAAGATTAATGGACAGGTGGTCAATTCTTTAAATGATGAGCTGTTTCCACACAAAAGCAGTTTATTCAGCATAATGACACATCTCCTCCATGAACATCCCTTCAAAAAGAACAGCCTCTTGTCTACTCACCAGTGTACCACCCATGGATGGGGTGACCCATCATGGGGAAATCTAAATAAATCAGCCAAGACCTCCACAAGTCTGGTTCATCCTTGGGAGCAATTTCCAAACACCTGATGGTACCACGTCCATCTGTACAAACAATAGTATGCAATTATAAACACCATGGGACCATGCAGCCATCATACCCCTCAGGAAGGAGATGCATTCTGTCTCCTAGAGATGAACGTAATTTGGTGTGAAAAGTGAAAATCAATCCCAGAACAACAGCAAAGGACCTTGTGAAGATGCTGGAGGAAACAGGTAGACAAGTATCTATACCCACAGTAAAACAAGTCCTATATCAACATAACCTGAAAGGCTGCTCAGCAAGGAAGTAGCCATTGCACCAAAACTGCCATAAAAAAAGCCAGACTACAGTTTTCAAGTGCACATAGAGACAAAGATCTTACTTTTTGGAGAAATACCCTCTGATCTGATGAAACAAAAATTTAACTGTTTGGCCATAATATCCATTGTTATGCTTGGAGGACAAAGGGTGAGGCTTGCAAGCTGATGAACACCATCCCAACCGTGAAGCATGGGGGTGGCAGCATCATGTTGTGGGGGTGCTTTCCTGCAGGAGGGACTGGTGCACTTCACAAAATAGATGGCATCATGAGGAAGGAAAATGATGTGGATATATTGAAGAAAAATCTCAAGACATCAGCCAGGAAGTTAAAGCTTGGTTGCAAATGGGTCTTCCAAATGGACAATGACCCCAAGCATACATCCAAAGTTGGGGCAAAATGGCTTAAGGACAACAAAGTCAAGGTATTGGAGTGGCCATCACAAAGCCCTGATCTCAATCCGATAGACAATTTGTGGGCAGAACTGAAAAAGTGTGTGCGAGCATGGAGTCTTACAAACCTGATTCAGTTACACCAGTTTTGTCTGAAGGAATGGGACAAAATTCCAGCAACTTATTGTGAGAAGCTTGTGGAAGGCTACCCAAGTTAAACAATTTAAAGGCAATGTTACCAAATACTAACAAATTGTATGTAAACTTCTGACCCATTGGGAATGTGATGAAAGAAATAAAAGCTGAAATAAATAATTATCCTGACATTGCACATTCTTAAAATAAAGTAGTGATCCTAACTGACTTAAGATAGGCAATGTTTTCTGTGATTAAATGTCAGGACTTGAAAAACTGATTTTAAATGTATTTGGCTAAGGTGTATGCAGACTTACTGCATACACAACTGCATAAAATGCAACTATACCTCCTTTTGTGGATTTTGATATTCTTGGAACTATTAACAGGCCAGAGTTATGCGATCTTAATGAACATGGTGGAATATAGCATGGTAGAAGGTAGTGTTGTCATGGTACCAAAATTTCAGTAGTCGGTACCGATACCAGTTAAATTTCACAGTTCTCAATACCAATTTCGATACCACAGCAAAAATATGCTAATATGATAATGTGCTATTGAACACACCAGTTTAGTTATTTTTAATCATTTTAATAATTATAGTTTATAATAATTATTATTTTCCAGAACTTTCCAGAATCTTTTTTTAAAGTTTAATTTAATTTCATCATCAAAATGGTGTCTAATCAATAATCAATGAAAGATATAAAAGCTGAAAAAAATAATTCTCTCTACTATTATTCTTACATTTAACATTCTTAATATGAAGTAGTGATCCTAACTGATCTAAAGACAAGGAATGTTCCCTGTTAAAAAGCTACACTTGCTGCGCTGATTTAGTGCTTTGGGAACAACTTTAGGTGTGACCAGCTGTGAATATGTGTGCAACACTTCAATGAAATTGACCAGACTTTATAACCTCTGCTGGTGACATCATTGGATGCACCTGTAGCAGGGCTATAAATAGATGCGTCACAGGTGCATCTTCAGATCTTTTGTCTTCAGATCATTCTGTGTGTGTTGTGCTTCTTGACTGTCAGAACGTTCTACTTTCCTCTGTTAGGAGTTAGAATTGTTAGGCAGTGCGCAGAAACCTTTCTCTTTTCTTTAAAAAAAAAAAGAAGAAAAAGAATGACTGATAAACAAAGCAAGCGGTGTGTGTTCCCATGTTTACACTCTATGGCTGAATGTGTGTTTGGGGAAGAGCATGCTGTTTGGGGGAAGAGCATGCTGCTCTTGCGTTGGTGCAGGGCGGTTGCAAGCATTGCGATCTGTTTACAGTCAAATTGCTTCACACTCATCTCACTTCCAAGAGCCAGCGCCTACTCTTTCATCGTGGGGCTCTCGCATAGATCTGGATGAGACGGGTCTGTCCCTATCGCTCACTCTCTCCCCAGATCCAGCCGATCCTTCTCATAAGCCTGAAGCGGGCTTCGGTGCCTCTTCGGTTCACGAGGGGGACTCTGAACCTCTGAACATTCCACGCACAATAATAAAGCGGCTGAGGAATTACTCAAGGTGGTTACTCGGGCTGTGGCCAGACTACAGTTAGACTGGCCACACGAACAAGAGACCCCCAAATGCTCTAAACTAGAAGACATATTTATTTTTCTAAGAGGAAAAAACACTAATGGTCTTGCACCCAGCCTTGTGGGGGTAGCCCCCTTGGGATGGGGCGCGTGAATAATCCACTTCGACCCTCCTGGTACCCCCACGAAACCTCTCCATTCCCGCTGCCTCTGTTGTTTTGGGACTTAGAGGCTTCCAGCGAAATGTTGGGTGTACCGTTGCTTCCTGCCTTAGTCCAGGACACGGAACATTCGACATCCCCTCAACAGGAAATTTCAAAATAAATACCCATCTCAGAGAACCTGGCAGTGTGGAAACTTCCAGGTATTTCTATTTGGGTCCTAAGAACAGTAGAAAAAGGCTACAGAATTCAATTTGTTCGCCGTCCTCCGCGTTTCAATGGCGTGGTTTCCACTACCGTGAAATGTTCCTCTTCCAGAGAAAGAGTCAGGTTATTACAGCAGATACTTCCTGGTTCCCAAGAGGGTGGGGGGTTGCGTTCAATCTTAGATCTTCAAGGCTTGAATCGCTCAGTCAATGCGTTCAAGTTCAAGATGCTAACTATCAAGACGGTCGTGTCCCAAATCCAACATCACAATTGGTTCGTCATGATCGATCTCATGGATGCATACTGTCATATAGAAATTCTGCCACAACACAGGAGGTTCCTGAGGTTCACTTTCGGGGGCGAAGCCTTCCAATATCGGGTTCTTCCATTCGGCCTAGCCCTATTACCCTGCACATTCACAAAATGCATGGATGCAGCACTGACTCCTTTGCGACTCTGGGGCATCCGCATTCTGAATTACATAGACGACTGGCTGATACTAGCACAGTCTCAAGAACTGGCAGTTCAGTACTGGGATATCGTCTTAGCTCATCTGGTTTCTCTGGGTCTGAGACTCAACGTCAATAAGAGCATTCTCTCTCCCACTCAGGGAATTACCTATCTGGGCGGTGTATGGAATTCGATCACGATGCGGGCACAATTGTCTCCCGCTCGAATCGTGTCCATTCAGAACACCCTGAGAAAAGTCAGGCTAGGCCAAAGTTTTGGGTTACTTAACTGTAACCCCTGTTCCCTGATAAATGTGGAACAAGATGCTGCACTTCATTGCCACACTAGGATGCCCCAGGACTGTTCTTCAGACAAAATACCTGATGATGCACCTGTGACGCATCTATTTATAGCCCTGCTACATGTGCATCTAATGACGTCACCAGAATAACTCGTTATAATTAATTCTGAACATTTTGATCGGTTAATAGAATCAGCTTGAGATAGCTGAATTAAGATTAAAATCAATTAATCTGTTCGTTCAGTATTGATTGTCTATCAATGCTCAGAAAGGATATTTTTCATGGCCACACAAAAATAACACTTTCTTAGCATGGTGCTGAGATTGTATCGTTAAATTTACATTGATTTACAAGCAGACTCGCAAGACTGTACACAAAAGTTTATTCAGCTAAAATACGAACACATAACTAGGGGAAATGCAGTTATGAAAAGAGTCATTTTGTCCATCTGAGAGAACCATCAAGCTCTTAATTTAAAAGCACCTTTGTTACAAAGGGGATTTCATCTTATATTAAAACTAGGTACATTTAGTTACTGGTATGATACTTACAGTCGCAGGAGAACGTCTTGATGGTGTTGAAGTTGCAATCACTTTCTTCCGTATTTAATGAAGATATTAGGATGAACATTGGTCATTGACTCTATGGTCCAGGTAGAGCCTGCCAGCCTGCAACCTCATGGTCAGCACGACCAGCAGCAGATGTCAGGGATCAAGTAAGATTAAGATTCAACTTTATTGTCATTGTGAAATTGATTTTTTTTTGCATATTCCAAGTAAGCTGGGGTCAGAGCACAGGGTCAGCCATGAAACAGCACCCCTGGAGCAGATAGGGTCAAGGGCCTTGCTCAAGGGCCCAACAGTGGTATCTTGACGGTGCTGGGGCTTGAACCCCCAACCCTTCGGTCAGTAACCCAGAGCCTTAACCGTTGAGCTACCACTGGCCCAAGAGGTGGGACATGTCTTTTGAGGAGAGTTTCCTCCTCTCAGTGCAATTTCCAAGCAGAAAATGTTCCTTTGTTTGGAAGCTGACTCATTTGCATGATTGGGGGGTAAGTTGTTAATGTGTGCCCCTTTATGCTCTGATTAATATAGCAAGCATAAAATGCATGCTATCAGAATTTTATATATACCACTTTGTAGTGTGTCACAAGGATTAATTTGATAGGAAACATGGAAGAACTAATTATACATTATCTGGTAGTTCTTACTGTACAAAAACATTTTACAAGACAGTAATGATCCTATACACAATGTCCTGGGGATATACAGGTTAATTTATAGTTTGTTTATAATTTAATGGAGAAAAGTCTGTTGTTCTGGGCTTTGAGTCACTTTCTTATGGGGGAAAGATTGCTCTGGAATGCAGTTAGCCTCCCCCACTTGAAATGTCACTGATGTCCACTAGTTGCTGGACCTTGTGTAGTTACACTGTCCAAAGACAGTGTAAAGGCTTGGGCCTACTTGGACCTTTGCTTGTTACAGTCTTGAGACATCTGTTGGCTTATTCATTAAATAATGAATAATTGTGTGTCTGATTGGTCCAGATGCTACAGCTAGGAGGAAGTCATCCAGTGAACACATCTTGTGAACACTACTGGGAGTCAACAGCACATGTCTTCAGCTCAGTGGAGGTGAAAGACGCTATGCGCAAGTGATACACTCGGCCAACCCTCCCGAACTTACCTGTTCGTTCCTGCCAAGACACGGGTTGAAACCGGCTCAACCCGGAGATTGTAGAACCTCGCAAAGATGTTGGGTGTTGCCCAGCCTGCTGCTCTGCAAATGTCTGTTAGAGAGGCACCACTGGTCAGTGCCCAGAATGCCACCACACTCCTGGTAGAATGAGCTCGTAGCCCTGCGGGAGGCAGCACATGCAGGGTGTGATATGCCATAGATATTGCGTCTATGATCCAGTGGGCGATCCTCTGGTTGGAGATAGCACTTCCTTTTCGCTGTCGCCCAAAGCAGACAAAGAGGTGCTCAAAGACTCTGAAGCTCTGCATGCAGTCCAAATAGATGCTTAAAGCTTGCATCAAACACAGCAACATCAAGGCTGGGTCTGCCTCCTTCTTGCAGGTTCCCCACCTGATCCCTGAATGGGTCTCAGGAACATGTGAGTAGCCCGGACCAAACTCCAGGCATGTTTCACTGACAGAGAATGCTTGCAGTTCACCTGCCCTCTTGATGGAAGTGAGTGCCGTCAGGAGGGCAGTCTTTAAAGAGAGTGCCTTAAGCTCAGCTGACTCTAAGAGCTCAAAGGGGGCTCAAAGGGGGCTCCCCGTAAGCCTTGAAGGACTACAGAGAGGTCCCATTAGGGAACGAGGCGCGGTCTGGAGGGACTGAGTGTCCTCAACCGAAGGCGGAAGCCCAGCTGAGGCTTTCGCGTCCGACTGGACGAGCCCGCTCTCCGATGCTCCGATCAAGAGCTCATTACCTTTGCGGGCCAGGGACAAGAGGTCGAACTCGCTCTGAGACGAGCCGGCGCACACATCCGGAAGCCTGATCGGGGCAAACGAGCATTCTGAGAAATGGGAGGTCCGTGGGGATTTACCCGGCAGAGGTGGTCCCATTGAGGTCCCCAAATCATCCCCAGAGCTAGCCGCGCTGGCCTCAAACCTGTAGGTAGGAGGATCAAGGCAGGGAGCCACTGGGGTGGCTTTCTTTCTCATGAAGGCAAGCTGTGACCGCAACGTTGCCATGGTCATGTTCTCGCAGTGAGAATGTTCTTCTCAGCTCCGAAGAGAAAATCTGAATGAGCGGTTCAAACGCCAGCTCCTTTATACCCGTATGTGTGGGGGAGTGGCATGCAAATACCACTCTCCAATTCCCATTGGCCTATTATTAAAGATCCGAAGGTGTCTCTGGCTCCCAGAAGTGACCTCTAGTGTCACTTCATCGACACAACATCGTGTGAGTGACAGATAGGGAACATTAGTTAATGCACTGTGAAAAAACATGAGTTAACAATGAACAATTTTTTTTTAACTAACATTAACAAAGTTTAATAATTGCTGTAAAAATATGATGTTCATTGTTAGTCATTATCTAATGTTAACTAATAGAAACTTTATGATTCAGATACAATTTTTTTTTCAGATACTCGGTTTTCTAATAATCATACTTTTTTGTGTGTTAATTTTGGAGCTTGACAAAAATAGTCAAAATAAACTGTTATTGTATGAAAAAAGAGATGTGTAACTACTCTTTGTCTGTTTAAAATTTACTGTATGTTCTATAAGAAAAAAATAAAAGTGTACTTGTATGAAACAAACCTGAGGGTGAGTAAATAATGACAAAACTTTCATTTTTGAAAGAAAAGCACAAGAAAAGCACATCTCTCTATCTTTTTCTTTTGCCCTTTAGATGTTGATTTGCCCTCTTAAGACTCATTATAGAGGGTTGTCTCTCTCTCATCTGAATGGCGTCATCATTATAAAGGCTTATTAAATCAGCTGAAACTGCTGAAAGCACTTGAATGCAGCATCAGGACATGATCTCTCTTTTGATGTCACATTTATGCAGTTCACCCATGAATAAATATACCTCCAGAGGCACATTTTATTTGATATTCCATCTGTTCATTGCCTTTTTTGTTTGTTTCATGTTCTCCAATCATTGATTATGTAAACACTATTCTATCTTTGAAACCATTTCTAGATTATTTGAACAAAGATATGTTCAAATAAATACTTTAACATCTATCTCATGCAGTATGTGTATGTGCAGTGCATTCATGCATCTAAAATGCATGCACTGACAATACATCTAAACATTAGAAATGAAAATGCCTGACAGGGACAGAAAAGTCAAGGCAGTTGTAAGGCTGAATATCCTTGTTTTTGCTAGTAATGATTTTTGCATCATATTATCATTCACTTTAGGAAGAAAGCATTTAATAATAACATAAATGTGATGTAAAGTAGTGCATCTGGATTGGCCAAAAATTGGACAAACCAAACAAAACGTCCTGGTTACTTCCGTAACCTCCGTTCCCTGATGGAGGGAACAAGAGCAACCCTTAGTGTCACTACATCGAAACAATTTGGAGTGAGTGACAGATAGGGAACTACAGTTGCACAACTGTAAGTGTGATATTGCCTAATATTGCTTTCAATTATCCTTACACCGTTTACACTATTGAATCTGCATGATGTGTGTGATGACTTTGCAGGCCCATTCAAATAGAAAATAATATGGGATAGTGAATTAGATCTCACAGGTATCCCATTACCAGTGTGCAGGAAGCAGTGAGCACTGCAATTTAGCCTCAACTTTCTCTGTCTCTCACTGATTTTATCTGATGCATTAAAGGTCAATGGTGTGGAAACATGCTTCACGTTATTGCTTAGCAACTGTTTAACCATGCACATAATCTGTGGAGAGGTTATGTCATATCAGAGACATTAGACAGACAAGTGTGTAAAAAACTGAATACAACAAGATATCATCACCTTTGCACTTGGGTATTTGTTTTGTACTGCTTATATGCTTAAATAAGTATAAAGAGGTAATTCGCAGAAAAATTTAAATCCTGTCATCATTTTGGAACAACATAGTTGATGGTGACAGAATTTTCATTTTGAGTGAACTATTCAAGTGACTGCACAGACTGAAGTCTTGTTCTCTCTTTAGGTGGTTGTTCACGGAGGTGATGTGTATGTGTTATGCATTCTGTGGAGTTCTGTTTGGTCTCTGCAGTCTCAGTAACTTGACTGTGCTCTCCTGTGTGTGCTGGCTCAAAGTCTGCTGCCCCAACTATGGTAAGATCTGTATTTGTGTGTTATGTGGCATGCTACATAATTTCTGTTAAATCTAATAAAGAATCGTCTGTTAAATTCCAAATTTTTGATTGGTTATTTTAAAGCCCTAGCACTTCAAGGGGTATGAGAGGTCTTTCAACTATAAAAACATACTGCAAATTTAAGAACTCAAAATGTTATCCCTAATGAAATAAAAGCATTTATTGAAACCAAGCTGCAAAAATGCCGCTTTCACTACTTCCACAACTTCCCTACATCATTTGGGTGCCCATTAATTCATTACCGCCTCTACAGCAAAAAAATATTAATACCTACTTAAAATCATTGTACCCTTGGCCCCGCCTACTTGTGCTGAGTTTGTACTCGGAGAGATCACTGTGTCTTCACAATTCCTGAACACCAAATGGGACCCATCTGGACAATTTTAGATAATTTTTTTATATTTTCATGCACTAGATAAACAACTTTGATCACTTGATACATACAGTATCTTGCACTGCTTTTAAAAGAAGCTCTGTCAATTTACAACTCTGAAGAGAAGACTCCATGCGGTTTCATCCAGCTGCATTGCTTCTTACTTTTTTGAACGCAAACGTGTCATGGACGCTTTCTTTCGCTGACCTGTGCTATTTTTTTTCTTATTCATTTTCTCCCCTTTTCTCCCCAATTTGGAATGGCCAATTCCTAACAGTGCGTTCACATACAACGCAAAGCAAGCATTTTGCGTAGCGTGATTACATAAAAAGTCAAAGCCGGGCAGCGTGAATGAAGCGAATGGCGCAACTCGAACATGCAAATTCGAATCGCTTCATTTTCTTTCAACTCATCTGAGAAATCCGCATGAAGCGTTGTCACAAAAGCCTATCAGCATTGAGATTGTCCAGATGTCACTGACGTACTGACGTAGAATCCGGAAAAAAGGATTAAAAAAAGTGTTGTAGCGGTGTGTGGGCACCTGGAATTGTATGACACAACGTCATACATGTACAGAGAACGGACGAAAAAAGACATTGCTTGGAGGAAAGTGAGCGAGGAAGTTGGGCTACCTTGTAAGTTCTGAAAATATGCGCAGTTACATGATTCCAGCTATTGGTTGAACTTTACTACTGAACCAAGTCATAGAAGCCCTCCTCCTGTCCTTTTCCGGAAGAGAAGGTGGAATACAGTTTAAACACAAATTTATAATCCAGCGGTCAAACTCATGTGAGCAATACAAGGCGAATATTTTCTTCGCATTGTATGTAAACACATCATAAGTCCTCGTGGTGGTGTAGTGACTCCCTCAATCCAGGTGGCAGAGGACAAATCTCCAGTTTCCTCCATGTCTGAGACAGTCAATCTGCGCATCTTATCATGTGGCTTATTGAGTGCGTTACCACAGAGATGTAGTGCGTGTGGAGGCTTCATGATATTCTACGCAGCATGTATGCACAACTTACCACATACTTCATAGAGAGCGAGAACCATACTACCACGAGGAGGTTACCCCATGTGACTCTACCCACCCTAGCAACCTGGCCAATTTGGTTGCTTAAGAGACCTGGCTGGAATCACTCAGCATGCCCTATATTCAAACTCACGACTCCAGGGGTGGTTGTCAGCATCTTTACTCGCTGAGCTACCCAGGCTCCCTCCATCTGTGCTATTTTTAATTGTTGGTGTATGAAAACATGTGCTAGATGGACATCTTTAATCATTTTGACACATCTTTAATCATTTTGACACATCTGTGCTGATGTGATGCTGGATCTGTGATCTATGTGTTTTTTTTGGCTCATATCAGCGTGGTTTGTTTGTGAACCAGTCATAATACGATTTAAGCTTTGCAAAGCAACTATTTTTGAAGGATTGGGCAATTTGTTGAAAAACTGTTAAAAACAATTAGACGTGATGCAAAACAATAAGTAAACAGCTTCATTCATGAATATTTCAAATGTCATGACTGTTTGATAGTTTATGGTGCTGAGTGCTAACTGTTTTGCTTTAGATAAACAGTTTAATATGTTTGGATGCAATGTGTTAGATGTGCGTTATGTGTAACCCCTTAAATTTTGTATTATAATGTTGTGGAGCTTGTTCATTCTCTTCCGACTGAGTTTCAAATATGGCTGATTTCAAGGGGCTGCACAACGTTAGCCAATCAGATCAGTGCGTGTTTACCTTGAAATTTTAAGGAGGCTCTTAGGTGGTCACATGACGCCATGCAAAGAACGGATGTGTGATCAATGAGCTATGCGCACTTTGCTAGTTAATACACTTTTAATGACATAAACCGGAGAGATTCGATACAGTCTGTTCCAAAACTGTTCTAGGAGGACAATAAGTCAAACAATTCAAAATCCTCGGGCTCTAGAGACATTAAAAGACACTTAGGTGCTCAAGCTGACACCCCTGAGAAGGTCCAGGGCCAGGGAGTCAATTTGGTCAGAGAGATGAGGGAAATGCGGAGAGAGATGTTGATCATGTCGGCTTTGTTGATGAAGGTCGTTGCTGACTTGGAGGATTTTGGAAATTTGGCAAGAGAGAAACATGATTGATTCAACAAATGCAAGAAACTTTTACATCAAAAGAAGGTCGCTTTTGCAAGAATAGATGATCAGGATGGCCATAAACATTTACATTCCCACATCCAGCGATGTCCTTCAAAAAGTCAATGGAGTGAGTAAGTTATCTTGTGGTACTCATGCTGCAGCCAAGTGGGCTGACTCACTGAACATTCACTTGAGTGTTTGCGTAAACTGAGCACCTTTACTTTTTGTGTTGGTTCCACCTAGCGGCTGGAGTTTGTTTTGTGGAGTATTTCTTGCAAGACATTGGACTGATTAAAGTAATTTGTTGCACTCATGTAGCAGCCAAGTGAGCCGGCTCACTAAACATTTGTTTGACTATCTGAGGAAACTGAGCACCTTTTTTCCTTTTTCTGCTGGTTCCGCCCAGCGGCTGGAGTCTATTTTATGGAGTAATGCACCTTTGGGACAGTTTTGTGGATGAATCTACATGCTCTTTGTGTTTATTCTGCCTATTGTCTGGAGTTTTTTTATAGATTATTTTTTGTTGTGTAATTCTGTCTAACAAAATTTATATTGAAACACCGAATTGAGCAATCCGTCACGGGTTCTCGTAGGCGTACATGTTTGATTGTTGCATTAATGTTGGAATGTGGTCTTTATAAATTTTATTATGACACACAATAAAAATTTTCCTATATGTCAAAATGTCAAATATTAATATGAGTGGATTGTCTCCACATGGAATGTGACTGGGTTGGGGCACCCCATAAAAAGAAGGAAGGTTATTTGCGTAAGAAATATGATAGTGTTTCTTGAAGAAACGCATCTTTCCCCGCAGAAAGCTGAAAAATTTGGGAAGATATGGGATGGACATGTTTTCTATAGTGCTGGCACAAGTAAGAGCAGGGGAGTCATTACATTGATAAGTAAACATCTACAATTCAAATGTCTCAAACAGATTAAAGATAAATTAGGATGAGTCATTATTGTTTTAGCAGAAATTCTAATATTACACACCTAACTTAGAAGATCGGGGATTTTTATAGATATTGAAGGGATGTTGCAAGCTGCTGGCACCTGACCACATGATATTAATGAAATGCCTAATGTTATCAGAAGAGCTATGGCCCAGAGAAATTTGACAGTAAATCAAATTATATATAAAAAAAAAAATCCATTCTAGAGTACATTTTATGGACTGATGAAAAAAAAAATTATAGTCCCTACCATATAGGTTCAAAAGTCTCCAAATATCTGTAAGCCCGATATTTTTACACATCCTGTGAAGCGTCAATGTTGCTCTAAGGGGCTTGCACACTTTTGCTTCACTATGATCAAGGGCTAAGTCAATCAAAAGATTAAAATCTCCTCCCAATATTATATCATATAATCATATAAAATCATGCCGCTGAGTTTTCTAGATCTTATGCTACAGAATTGGCTCCACTTTTAATAGAAGTTTATATGGAATCATGGAAAGCTTCCACCAACCACGACGCAAGCCCGGATCAGTCTGATTCTTAAAAAGGACAAAGATCCAAGCAAGTGTAAGATTTACTGTCAAATTTCCCTGATCCAGCTAAGTTATGACATCTCTTATACATATAGAACAGGTGGGGTTTATTCTGGGCCATAGCTCTTCTGATAACATTAGGCATTTCATTAATATCATGTGGTCAGTGGCAAATGATCAGACTCCAGTCACTGCATCTCACTTGACACCAAAAAGGCGTATGATATGGTAGAATGGGAATATCTATTTTAGATTTAGGAAATGTATGGTTCGGGAATCCTTTTATTGGTTGGATTAAGTTACTTTATAGACAAAAGATAGCGGTGATACAAATGAATGGGTTAATTTCAGATTATTTTACTCTGAATAGGGGCAAATTTGGGTGATTTAGTTAGAGTTAATTTTGACACTTTAATAAAAAGGCTTTCAAGCGATGTGGGCAGGTGGGCTTCATTACATTTATCTATGACTGAGAAGTTTAATATTATTAAAATGAATTGTATTACAAAATTAAATGACCTACAGTACTATAATATCACCCTATAGATGTTCCCCTCATGAACACAAACGTGTTAATATCACCCAATAGATGTTCACCTCATTTGGATTGGTAAATGTACCAGATTACATTTCAGTATGTTACATAGGCCGATTGACAAAGGTGTGCTAGGTCTACCCAAGATTTTGGTTTATTACTATGCATTTGGTCTCAGACATTTGGCTCATTGATTGCTTCCACCTGTGAGAGCCGCTCCCTGGTTTTGTATTGAACAGGAAGTTCTTAACCCTATTTCACCATTGCAATGCCTTTCTATCAAACAAACCAGAGAAGTTAAGTTACACCCTGTTATCTTGCATTTGCATGCAGTATGGGCAAAAGTGTTTAGAGTGTTTAATTCAGACATTTATTACAATTTTGCTTCAAGTACATGGCTGAACTCAAAGTTATGTATTAAAAAAGTTCCCTTTCTGTTGGACAGAGAGGTTTGTGAGGGAGGTTAATACAATCAGTGTTCTACATGAGAGTGGAGTGTTGAGATCCTTTGAAAATTTGTCTCAACATTTTGGGATTCCCAGGTCTCAATTCTTTAGGTATTTACAGCTGTGCCACCTGCTTTGTACTATTTTGGGGAGCAGCATACACCCCACTATAGCGGCAGATACACTGGAAGTGGTGATTGCTGCTTTTGGAAAAGGCCATGAGGCATCAGTGTGTTTCTCGCTGCTAATTCAGAGTCTGTGGGAAGGAGCTTTAACATCTCTCAAGAGATTATGGGAGAAAGATTTAAACTTGGTATTGGAGGAGGGAGTGTGGGCTAGGATTCTAAAAAACATCAAGTCTGCATCTAGAGATGCAAGTGTGCGCCTTATGCAAGACAAGATTGTACATATATTCTATTGGACCCCCTCTAGATTGTATAGGCTTACTATTAAATAATCACCCACCTGCCGGCAATGTCAATCAGAAGATGGGGACACAACTCATGTTTTTCGGTGGTGTTAAGATCCAAGAATTCTGGTTTAGGGTTCAGAGTTTTATATGTGACATATTGCGCACTCAAATTTAATTTTGCCCCAGACTCTGTATTTTAGGCGATGGGCAGTCATTAGTATAGGGTATAAATACAAGAAATTGGGTCCTAACCAGTGTCGGTAGACAGATCATTCTGAGGGTATGGAAGTTGGCTGGTGCGCCCTTATTTCTGGAGTGGTACACGGAGATGGGCAGGTTGGCAGCATTTGAGGAGATGTCAGATAGAAGGCTGAGGAACCTGTGGGTTTTTGATATGAAGTGGGGCAGCTATCTGACCTTTTTGGAGGGCTCTCGGGGAGGGGAGGTTGAGAGGAATGTATAGATTGAATGTGTGTGATTATATATATATATATATATATATATATATATATATATATAGTTTTAGTTTTTGTGTGTGTGTGATTTGGCTTTGACCATGTTTGTTGGGGGTTAGGGTGGGGTTGCTGATTGGGAGGGGGAATAATGGTGGTTAAAATTTGATTCTGTGCATGTATGTTTTGTTTTTCTGTTTCACATGTTGTAATCAATAAAGTGTTAATTGGAAAAAGGAGGCTCTTAGGCCAAAACCAAGTGTTTCAGAAAAATTGCCAGCGACAGGATCAAGGACAAGAAAATCTTGTTTTAACGCAGTGGTTAATTGACAGGTGAGGTGAGGTTTATAGTAGATTAGTGTCACTGAACAGCTGGATGTCTGAGTGGTGTCTGGAGAACAGCATAGGATTTATAGACAATTGGAAGAGTTTTTGGGGTAGACCTGACCTGCTAAAGAGAGATGGAATCCATCCCTCCAAAGAAGGTGCCGCTCTGGGTCATAGTCTTAATAGTGATAGTATTTGATTAACTGGGGCCCAGGTCAGGAAGCAGACAAACTGGTTAATCTGAACGTCTGCTAACTGCCTTGATATGTCACATAGGTCACATAAACTACAACACATAGTGACTGTATCAACTAGATATCATAGAGAGACTGTGTCTGTTCCCCGAACAACCAAACACATTGCCCTCACTAAATCATTTAGAAAAAAATGTATTGTCAAATTAAAAAAAAAAAATAAAAAAATGTGAAGATAAACATATAAAGGTAGGGCTATAAAACATTAGATCTCTTTCTACCAAAACACTAATTGTAAATTAAATTATTACAGATCATAGCTGGATGTGCTGTGTTTGACTGAAACCTGGCTTAACCCGGACAAATATAATAATTTAAATGAATCTACTCCCCCAGGTTATTGCCTCATCTGAAGGGTTGAGGAGGAGGTGTTTCTACACTTAACAGTGAAGTATTTGATGTTACTTAGAGGACAGGATACAAATTTAAGTCTTTTGAACTAATAATGCTTAATGTGACAGCATCAGATATAAATAAAAAATCTCTGTCATCTTTTGCCCTTGCTACAGTAAAAAGATCACCCAGCCCGTAGTCAGATTTCCTTGGTTAATTTGTAAATTTTCTATCAGATCTAGTAGTTAATGTTGATAGAGCTTTAATTATTTGTGACATCAACATTCACATAGATAATGAAAATGACATATTGGGATTAGCATTTATCAATATTCTGAACTCTCTTGCAGTCAGACAAAATGTGGCAAGACCAACTCATCACCATAATGATATGCTAGACTTAATTCTGTCATATGGAGTTGATGTTGATACTATAGAAATTCTACCACAGAGTGATGACATCTCAGATCATTACTGTAAAGGGATTTAAAAGGGCGAGGAGGAGGCGAGAACCGGCTTGACAATATAAATAATATTTCTAATGAAAAACTTAAATAAAAGACACAAACATAAACACACATGATGGTCAGCTGCCCGTTAGCAATCTCTTTCTGTCGCACCACCATCCGCAATCAGCCTTTATTCCTCTCAGAGGCTTAATTAGTCTGAAAAGGGGCCGGGTGTGTATAATCACGACCCGACCCCACCCTCCGCCCTGTCAGAATTACCTCGTCTCTTGTTTGCTGCGATCAGCTAATGTCATTTAATCTACACCATGCTATCGTTCAGGTAAAACTATTCTTTTGATCACTAAAGATATCTTCACTAATAATCTTCCAGAATTGTCTCACATACTCAGTAAGCCAAAAGGTCAAGAAGAAAATTTTAATACAGTCTTCTCTAGCAACGTGATAGTGTCCCCCCCCCCCCCCCCCCCCCTCGATTAAAGACAATTCAAGAAAAAAAAAGTCATAGTTCATGAAGAGCTAACAAAGCCACAACTAAGCTCTTAAAAGAGGTATTCCTTAATCTCAGATCCTCTTCTTTATATTTTTAATTCCTCGCTATCCTTAGGACATGTCCCAAGAAACTTTAAAATGGCAGTTATCAAACCGCTTATTAAGAAGCCACAGCTTGATTCTGGAAAATTGGTTAATTACAGACTGATTTCAAATCTACCATTTATGTCGAAAATTCTAGAAAAGGTAGTGTCCTCCCAACTTTGTTAATTTCTACAGAGAAATGGTATATATTAACAATTTCAGTCAGGATTTAGGCCCCATCAAAGTACAGAGACTACACTTTTCAGAGTTAAAAATGACTTGCTCTTATCATCTGATCGTGGCTGCATTTTTCTTCTAATGCTTTTAGATCTTAGTGCTGAGCATTAATTGAACATTAGCATGGTATAGGTCCTATTTATCAGACCGCTTCCACTTTGTATGTGTAAATGAGAAATTGTCAAATCAAAAAAAGTATGGAGTGCCACAGGAATTAGTTTTAGGGCCGCTGCTTTTCTCGTTATACGTGCTTCCCCTAGGAGATATCAGGAATCATGGAATAAGGTTCTACTTTTATGCCGACGATACCCAACTTTAGATTGAAAATTATAGATTGAAAATAGATGAAAATTCACAATTCTCCAAATTAGCAGAGTGTATGAGTGAAATTATAGATTGGATGGCCAGAAATTTCCTTCAACTCAATTCCGAAAAAACAGAGGTATTAATTATTGGACCAAAACCTCTAAAAATAAGCTGCTAAAATATAATTTGACTCTCAATGTATGTACTGTTATGGCATCTTCCATGGCGAAGAAATTAGGTGTTATATTTTATACCAATCCGTCCTTTGAAAATAAAATTTCCAATTTTTGTAGAACAGCATTCTTCCAGTCTTCCAGCAAATATTGCTAAGTTATGACATTATGCAGACAAACTAATTCATGCATTCATGACCTCAAGACTGCATTATTGTAATACATTACTGGGGAGATGTACTGCAAGTTGAATAAATAAACTTCAATTGGTTCAAAATGCAGGTGGTAGAGTGATGACTTGAACCAAGACATTTTATCTTATTAGCTCCATTTTATAGTTGTTACATTGGCTACCTGTTAAATTTCATATTCATTTTTAAATTCTGTTAACTACATACAAAACTTTGACTGGTCTAACTCCACAGTACTTACATTCTGACATGCTATATTCTATCATGTTCATTATGATCACAAAATTCTGGCCTGTTAATACTTCCTAGAATATCAAAATCCACAAAAGTGGGTAGATCCTTTTCATATTTGGCTCCTATACTCTGGAACCTTTACTGAACCAGTTGAGTTGGTCATTGGAATCTGAACGAGATGAGACATCTCGTTCATGAACGGACTGAATGAACTAGTAAACTCATTTGCAAACTAAATGAATGTCTTGGTGATCTCGTTGGTTGACCGAAGATCTGCTGAACGGATAAACAAGGAGGCATGTTCAGTGTGAAAGAGGCGAAATGCACAAAGAAAAGTTTATAGGTATGCACAAAACATAATACAGAATTTATGAATGTGTAAAAATGTCTGAAGACCATACAGTTAAAAGGACATGAATTACAAATGGAAATGTTGTGCTTTGGAGCACAGTGTAAGATATAATTTGCTTTTTCTTTAATTTTTTTTTGTGTCTTCATAAAATTGAAGATGAGCATTTGACAAAATATAGCAAAAATAAGACCTGTCATTTGTAGTGAAAATGGTTATGGTGTTTAAACTCTATTTTTAAAGTTTCTTTGTACATTTGTTGACATGCAAATTCCATTTGTAATGCTTTTAAAGACTGACTTTAGTGAGAGCAAGCTGTGAAGAAGCATATTTTTGGTTAGACACACTAAACGAATACGCCCCCTTCAATGAACCAATCGGTCATTTGAGTCTGAACGAGACGAGACACCTCATTGAATAAATAATCTTGAATGAGGATCTGCTGTTCACTGAACAAGGGGAGGAGGCATGTCGTTCATTCAGTTAATCTCATTAAACAAGATAAGGGGCTGGATGAATTATGAATAAAAGTGAGCAATGACCACGCATTACAATGACATATGGATGTTAATGAAACTCATAATTATTTTGCAGACTAGTATTGTTGTCTTTTTTTGTATAACTTGATAAAGTTTTTCAGCAATTCACAATATGATTGATATGCTTTGCTGTAATTTGTGGGGAAATGCTAAAACGCTGTCTCTATACAAAGTCTCTTAGTATATTTGTTGACACTCAAATTTTAATAAAAAATAATAAGACTTGTTCCTGTTATGAATGACTTTGTGCTTTTGATTCAATGTAAATACGTGTTCAAAATGTAAAAGATGGTCATTTGGCGGCATCTACAGGTGCAAAAGTGTAATTTGCAGAAATGGTCAATGAACAAATCAATGAACGAATTTTAAGTTTCAAAAGTCTCGAGTCACTGAGATGTATCAAAATTACCACCATTGATGGGTGATTTCCAATCGGAAGTGAGCATCCCCTGCTCACTCTGAAGGCCAGAACCCTTGAATTGGGAGCTCTGGAGGGAGCAGGGCACTCGCATATCATATACGGCCCTTTGGAACACCCTTGATGAAGGGAATAATGAAAACATACATCACTTACTCTTTATCTTTGCCTGAAATATTACCATTACGACGTAGTGCATCCATCATCCTATTAGCTGTTCTAACAACAGGAATCTCTTATTTATTGCTGTTAATTTGTTGTTGCAAATAAATACATTTTTTGTAATATTTTTTTTCAAACACTGCCACTGTGTCTTATTTGCCCCCCTTGTGGTGTTTTTATAACAAAACGAATAATAGTAATAATAATAATAATAATAAATAGCTGCACTACATAAATATATATATAAATGAATGAACATTTCCTGCCAAAAGTTATTTGTTGCAAGCACGAGATATTTTAATAATTAGGTTTCCTCAATGTTTATACTACAGTAAAATTGACCCTGTTTGCTGAGTATCACTGCTTATGGCTATATCTGCTATTTTATGTATGAGGACGAATGTAAACTATGGAGGAATTGTATCTGTGTCAAAAGAGCTATAGAGCTTGCACGAGCGTTTGAACATGTAATGTTTTACTGACAACCTTGCTTCAAAATATACTGGTATACATGCCACCCAGGGTCACATGATTATAAAAAGTAAAATTACTTAGTTTAAGTGACCATCGCATGTAACCTTTGCTAACTGCCTTGTGGAATGGCCCTTTGTGGAGGTTTTTTTTTTGCTCTCTTTGATTTGGAACAGCCATTTATTCATTGTTGTGGAGAATCCAAAGGAATTTTTACCAAATACAAGATTTTTTCACTGTTTTTGACAGCAAGACAAACCTGTTCATTTATCACTATCAAAGATGATTGGACATGAGACTTAAAAAAAATAAATGTCTTGTGATCTTCTGTTATCATGTTAACTGAGGTATAGACAGGTCAAGAAAACACTGCAGGAGAGAGATGGGTTAGAGTGGATTACAAATAGTCTGTGATACTGGAGAGGAAAATTTCAATTAAAGACAGCGGGACCATAAATCTTTCAGGATGTTGTGTAGAGTTAGCTTAGTGATTGTGTCGAGAATGTCAAAGCCATGATTCCAGTTCCTTACCAAGATGAAGAGAATTTATCAAATGCTTCACTCAAAGCAACACACAAGCTCAAGGGAAAGACAGTGACAAATGGAGGAGACAAAGAATTGCAAACGTGAAAAAAATTGTTTATACAGACTTCATTAGCTAAGAGGATGTATATGCCTTTTGAAACCAAAAACATAAGGATATAACATTCAAAATACATTATGTAAATTATACTGAATCTGATTATGAGAACATGAGAATTAATTAAATGTCAAGTGAAACAAAAAAAAAACTCCACAACAACAAAAACAATTAAAAATGTCAGCACTGATCCAAAAGATAAGTAAAATAATAAAATAAGAAAAAGATATTCTAAAAAAGAGTAGTCTGCAATTGTTAACTCAAGGATATATTTCTACTTGATCTAACCCATAAAAACTACTTTTGTTGGTGTAACATAAATTGTCAAAAGTATAATTTTTAATTCAATGAATTCTGTTAATTTAGATTAATACAGATGCTCTGCATTAATATTCAAGTTATCTAAATAATAAGATAACTAGTTAAAAAAAAAAAAAAAACTATTGTGCGGATCGATATTCTAGATACCACAAAACAATTGGAAGTATAGATACTTTAGTAAAGATCCGCCCATCCCTATACTGTATATGCTTGTGTGTGACTTTCGGAATGTTTTTTTTACCTCTTCATTTAAATTTTTTAATAAATAAAAGTTAAACCCAAATGCATACATTATGTCAAAGGTGTGTATTTTTGGGGGAACTTTGGTATTCCAGTCTCAGTTCCTATGATACATCTATGATACGCTGTGTACACAAAATAGTTACACTATTAGTAAATTACACTATTAGTAAAACTTTGTCCCCACTGAAACCCATTAAAGCATAAAACTCAGTGCCATTAAAGCATAAAATCATGAATTTTATGATATTATTCTTTCATTCTGGAGCCCTGGCTTCAAAATTATTATTTTTTTTTTTTATATTTTCCACCAGATGGCACCTTTTTACTCACGTTTAGCCTGTGTGTGTGTGTGTGTGTGTGTGTGTGTGTGTGTGTGTGTGTGTGTGTGTGTGTGTGTGTAAAAAAACAACAGTGGCATTATATAAACAAACTGACATTTAAAGTGTTAAAATCCTGAAAATAAATGAATATTTGTTAGTTATGATCAGGACTGATGTTGGTTAAAAAAATTAACTAATTGAAAGTGGACAATAATATTATTATGGCAGATTTTTTGATGCAGACATTTTTTGTCCTCTAAGGACCTCTGAGTGACTTTTTATATTGACACACAATATTTAAGTTAAGGATGTGTTAACTCAAAGTCTTTCAGTGCTCCAAGTCATTTGAACCTATTGATTTGGAAAGTGAAATGGTTTTTCAAAGTGTTTCTATGTTGATTAGATGGTAAGTGAACTGTAGTCAACATGTTGAATGCTGGAGAAATGGGAGAGAATAAAGACCTGAGCAACTTTGATAAGGGCCAAATTGTTATGACCAGATGACTAGGTCAGAGCATCTCTGAAACTGCAAGGCTTGTGGGGTATTCCCATTAGAACTTAAAACAAGAACTGAGAAAAGTAGCCCCTGTGAGATTTAAGTGAGATTGTTTTTCATGCAGTACACAGAGATTGAACAGAAAGCTGGATGAAGTTGATATTTATCTACAATCAGTTGAGAGGTAATGTTGAGAAACTTCAACTAGTGCTGTCACATGAACTAGTATTTTAGAAATGCTTTTTAGCAAATAGTTACAAAAATGTCAATACACATGCTGAAGAATAAATAAAAATGCATCTTGCAAAGTCACCAGAATTGAACGCTTTGGTGTTGTTCATGCAAAAAATGTACACTTCTTTACTTGGTAAGGTTCCTGTGTGTACCCCGACTTGAAATCCTACAGGTGCCCCTGATAACATGTATATGTAAACTAAGCAAGACATTTAAGAAACAGACAGAAAATTCATTTGCATACAGTATATACGTATGAAGTGATAATATGCTTACGTACAGTAAATGAACACAACATGGAAAAAAAACAACAACATGTTTTTATAGCTGGTAGCCCACTTTTTTTTAGCATTTATCAATTTGACAATACTGCTTTGACACGTGATGGCACCCCTGCCCATAACTGTTTTCCAGAGCCTGTTTGTGATAAATGTAATTTTAACCAAAATGTCTGTTACAGATTGACATGTGAATCATAACCATTTCAATTTGTGTATGATAATACATATCGTGATGGCACATCATTCAAACATTAAAGTAAGAAATCATATAGATTCACATTATGGGACATTGTAGCCACCGCAATAATTAAGAAAACCAAAAGGTGGCATCAGAAAGCAGTACATGGAGCAAAAGATTACAAAACGTCTTGGTTACTAACGTTACCTCCGTTCCCTGATGGCGAGAACGAGACATTGTTTTGATATGTTGACACTAGGGGTCCTGCGGAGCCCAGACATCTCTGATCTTGAGAAAAGGCCAATGGAAATTGGCCTGTGGAATTTACATGACACTCCCCCGGACATAAGGGTATAAAAGGAGTGACGCTGCAAAAACACGTCAGGTATCGCACTGAGGAGCTGAGCCAAAGACCCGGCCATTTCAGCGGTTGGTTCAGTGTTGTGGCAGGAGGGACACAACATTTGTTCCCTCCATCAGGGTTACATCAGTAACCAAGATGTTCCCTATCTGTCACTCACTCGACGTTGTGTCGATGAGTTGACACTAGGGGTCCCAATGGAAAACGCCACAAGAGCTGAAACGAGTTACACAGACTGGTGGTGCGAGATGGGCAGACCTCTGTGTGCCTCGTAGCCAGCGCAGCAAGCCATCGCATAAATACCCCCAACACACTGGCAGGCAAGAAGCGGTCCCCTGCACCTAGGGGAACGGCTAACTGCTCAGGAGTATAAGGACTGGCTGGCCCAGCCGTGGCCTTCTCTCTATTGTTCTCCCCAAAAGGAACAAAATCGTTCGGCTGGGGGCCAAATATATGGTCCAAGCTGGGGAGTGTCCCTCCAAAGAGGAGGACTCAGTGGAATACAACACGGTCTTTACTGGTTAGGAGCGGAAGCACATCGTGCGGAGCGGTGTCGTGGTAGATCCTACCCAAGGGGGAAGGAGTTACTACAAACATGGCGACCATGGACAGAGGGCCCTCTGCCCAAAGAAGACGCGGTTTACCGGCAGGGAAGCCATTTTGTGGAATATACAAACACAGGGTTGCCTAGGGGGACAACCAGCACATGTGGAGCACTTACCTCAGTATGGGGGCATGGTAAAGCCCGTACTGGGTCGGCAGCGAGCCTCTCCGAAGACTCGACGGCCACTAGGCTAGGGAGGAAGAACATCCAGGGTTCACACTTCTTGCGAACACAACTGGGGAAAGCGCGCATGTCTTCACCTCAAGGGAGGGTAAAAGGTGCTATGCACAAGCGATACACCCGGCCAGCTGACCCGAACTTACCTGTTTGTGCTTTTTTTTGTGTTCACCAGATAACACACGGGACGAAACTGGCTCAACCCTGAGGTTATAGAACCTTGCAAAGGTGTTAGGTGTTGCCCAGCCAGCGGCTCTACATTTGTCTGCTAAAGAGGCGCCGTGGGACAACGCCCAAGAAGCCGCAACACCCCTGGTAGAATGGGCTCGTAGACCAGCAGGGGGCGGCACGTGCTGGGCGTGGTATGCCATAGTGATGGCATCGATGACCCAGTGGGTGATACCCTGTTTGGAGACAGTACTTCCCTTCCACTGTCCACTGAAGCAGACAAAGAGCTGCTCGGAGTTTCTAAAGCTCTGTGTGCGATCCAAGTAGATGTGAAGAGCGCGTACCGGACACAGCAAAGCCAAGGCTGGGTTTGCCTCCTCCTGGGGCAGCGCTTGCAGGTTCACCACCTGATCCCTGAAAGGGGTCGTGGGAACCTTGGGCACGTAGCCCGGTCAGGGTCTCAGGATGACGTGAGAGTAAGCCGGACCGAACTCTAGTCACAGTTCGCTGACAGATAACGCCTGCCGGTCCCCTACCCTCTTGATGGAGGTGAGCGCCGTCAGGAGGGTGGTCTTCAGAGAGAGTGCCTTTAGCTCTGCTGACTCAAGGGGCTCAAAGGGAGCTCCCCGAAGGCCCCGAAGGACCATGGAGAGGTCCCACGAGGGAACGAGGTGCGGCCTGGGGGGGTTTAACCTTCTCGCGCCTCTCAGGAAACTGATGATCAAATCATGCTTCCCTAATACTTACCGTCCACTGCATCATGATGCACCAATATAGCGGCTACATACACTTTCAAGGTGGAGGGGGACAGCCGTCCATATTACTTTTCCTGCAGAAAGGAAAGCACTGCGCATCTCTGGGGTCTTCACCTCAGGAAGAACACCACTGAGTGAAAAGACACCACTTCAGGCCATAAGGGCGCCTTGTTGAGGGGGCCCTGGCCTGAGTGATCGTGTCTTACACCACGGGTCTCACGATTAATGATGCGGAAGCAGAATGCAAGTAAAACTTTTAATTGTCAATATCGCCCTCAGTCAGAGCACACACAACAAGCTGGTCAGTAATCCAAAGTGAAGTGTCGTGATGATGAGAAGATGATGAATAAATCCAGAATCGCAGAGAACCGTGAGACAAGACTGGAACAGGACAAGACGCTGACAGGGACAGGATTACACACGAGGAACATCAAACAACGATCTGACAAGGAGAGAAAAGTGTAGTGAGTATTTAAAGGTGATAAGATAGGCAGCAGCTGGTGAGGAGATTGCGATCAGCTGGATCGCTAATCCACAGACTGAGTGGTAACACCCACTCGCGCACACCCACACACATGTAACAACAGTAACACGAGACAAGAAGGAAACAATGAATTCATAAACCGTGACAGTACCCCCCTCCCTAGGAACGCCTCCTGGCGTTCCCAGGCTCCCTTACCTGTTGATTGTAATTATCAATAAGGGAGTGATCCAGGATGTCTCTAGCAGGCACCCAACTTCTCTCCTCCGGACCGTAACCTTCCCAGTCCACCAAGTACTGGAATCCCCGTCCCCTCCGCCTAGAGTCCAGAATACGGTTGACCGAATAAGTGGGTTCCCCTTCTACGAGACGCGGCGGGGGAGGAGCCGGGGCCGGTGGATTAATATGAGAGTGAAAAACGGGTTTGATTGTGGATACATGAAAGACGGGATGAATCCTCCTGTACACTGGAGGCAAGTTGAGGCGGACTGCCACCGGACTAATGATCTTGGTGACAGCAAACGGACCAATAAATTTGGGAGCAAGCTTATTAGAAACGGAGCGAAGAGGAATGTTCTTAGTAGAAAGCCACACTTTTTGACCAACGATGTATACGGGAGGCTTCGACCGGTGGCGATCGGCCTTGGCCTTGGTGCGCACCCACACGTGGAGTACAGTCTCACGGGCTCTAGTCCAAGTGCGGTGACACCTCTGGACGAAGGCGTGAGCGGAAGGAACCGCAACCTCGGACTCCAAACTAGGAAAAATTGGTGGCTGGTACCCTAAGCTACACTCAAACGGAGACAGACCCGTGGGTGACACTGGTAACGTGTTGTGGGCGTACTCCACCATAGACAATTGTTGGCTCCATGAGGAAGGGTTCTTGGAAACCAAACATCGCAACACCCTTTCCAGATCCTGGTTGGCTCTCTCGGTCTGGCCATTGCTCTGGGGATGAAACCCTGAGGACAGACTAACAGTCGCTCCCAGCAACCTACAAAACTCTCGCCAAAATTTGGACACAAACTGGGGTCCTCTGTCGGAGACCACGTATGTCGGGAGGCCATGAAAACGAAAGACGTGATCTACGACTGTAACCGCTGTTTCCTTAGCTGAAGGTAATTTGGGTAAGGGAATAAAGTGTGCCGTCTTCGAGAATCGATCCACCACGGTTAAAACCACCGTGTTACCCTGGGAGGGTGGGAGGGCGGTGATAAAATATAGTGTGATATGGGACCAGGTTCTCGAAGGGACAGGCAGCGGTTGAAGTAACCCATCTGGGGGTCGATTGGAAGTCTTACCAGTGGCACAAACCGAGCAAGCCAAAACAAAACTGTGAATGTCACGAACCATAAGTGGCTACCAGAACCGTTGCTTGACTAAAAAACTAGTGCGGTTAACTCCTGGATGGCAAGCCACGTTGGAGCAATGACCCCACTGAATGACGTCAGACCGTAATCCCTCCGGCACAAATAGACGTTTCGGTGGGCAACCTGGCGGAGGCGTTACCCCTTCTAAGGCCGTTATGACCCTCGATTCGATCTCCCATACGAGTGTGGAGATAAATAGATTCTCGGGCAAAATGCACTCGGGAGTAGACGGGCGTTCGGAGCGATCGAAAATGCGCGACAAAGAATCGGGTTTGATGTTCTTGGAACCCGGGCGGTACGAGAGAGTAAAATCAAAACGTCCAAAAAAAAGTGCCCACCGAGCCTGCCTGGAGTTCAATCTTTTGGCGGTTCTGATGTATTCCAAATTCTTATGATCAGTCCAGACGATAAAAGGTACCCCTGACCCTTCTAACCAGTGACGCCATTCCTCCAACGCTAACTTGACTGCCAACAACTCTTGGTTACCAATGTCATAATTACGTTCAGCAGAGGATAAACGATGTGACAAAAACGCGCATGGATGAATCCTGTCGTCTGTGGGAGAACGCTGGGAAATCACTGCACCTACCCCCACCTCTGACGCATCGACCTCTACCACGAACTGACGTGATGTATCAGGGGCAATGAGAATGGGAGCCGAAACGAAGCGGCCTTTCAGTTTAGCAAACGCTGCCTCAGCAGCGTCTGACCACCTAAACGCAGTCCTGGAAGAGGTCAAGGCGGTCAGAGGAGCGACTAGTTGGCTGAAATTGCGAATAAAATGCCGGTAAAAATTGGCAAACCCCAGAAACCTCTGTAGGGCCTTACAGGAATCTGGACATGGCCAATCCACCACAGCCCTAACCTTCTCAGGATCCATGCGCATTCCCTCAGTCGACACAATGTACCCTAGGAACGGAACAGACTGTGCATGAAAAACGCATTTCTCCGCCTTAACAAAAAGCCCATTCTCTAACAGCCTCTGGAGCACTCGTCGGACGTGCTGAACGTGTTCCTGGAGAGAAGATGAAAATATCAATATGTCATCCAGGTAGACATATATGAACTGGTCAACCATATCTCTCAGCACATCGTTGACGAGTGCCTGGAAGACTGCTGGGGAGTTGGACAACCCGAACGGCATGACCAATTACTCAAAGTGTCCCCTAGGGGTGTTAAAAGCAGTCTTCCATTCATCCCCCTCCCTAATGCGGACCAAATGATAAGCGTTCCGTAAGTCCAATTTAGTGAAGATAGATGCTCCCTGCAACCTCTCGAAAGCTGAAGACATCAACAGCAAGGGATAGGTATTCTTTACCGTGATGCTGTTCAACCCTCGGTAGTCAATACAAGGTCGCAGGGACCCGTCCTTCTTCCCCACAAAAAAGAACCCCGCCCCCGCTGGAGAAGAGGAAGGACGGATGAACCCTGCTGCTAGAGAATCAGAAATATATTTCTCCATAGCCTCCCTCTCTGGAACAGAAAGCGAATATAACTTGCCTTTAGGCGGAGACTTACCTGACAGTAAATCTATAGCACAGTCATAGGGACGATGCGGAGGTAGAGAAGCAGCGCGAGACTTACTGAACACTTCCTTCAGGTCTAGATACTCCGCGGGCACGTTAGATAAATCCACTGCCTCCTCCTGAAAGACAGAGACAGGAACAGACAAACATGCAGACACAAGACAGGACTCATGACATTTACTGCTCCACTCCAACACAGATTTCTGCAGCCAGTCAATTCTTGGGTTGTGGTTGATAAGCCAGGGGTGTCCTAGAACAACAGGTGCGAGTGGAGAGTCCAGTATGTAGAATGACAGTGTCTCAGTGTGATTGCCTGAAGTGATGAGTGTAATAGGTCCGGTGATGAGGGAGATGGTGGGAAGGTCTTGACTGTTGAGTGCATGAACAGCTATCCTACTGGTGAGGGGTAAAAGGGGAATTTGAAATCTTTGTGCAAAAGAATGGTCCATGAAGTTACCTTCTGCCCCAGAATCCACCAGCGCTTGACAGTCCTGCTTGTATACTGACCATCTTAGTCTTACCGGGAGGAGCGTAGATGTAGATGAGGTCTTCTCGGCGGAGATCCCACCCGACAGTAGCCTCATACTTACTGCCGGGCTTGGCCTTTTATCGGACAACTGAAGGCGAAGTGTCCCGCGGCCCCGCAGTAAAGGCAGAGACCCTGGGATCTCCGCCTCTCCTTCTCCTCCCGGGAAAGTCGAGCTCGTCCCACCTGCATGGGCTCGTGATCGTAGGTAGGGCTGACCGTGCTCCCGCCGCTGGACCGCTGGCTCTCAATACCCTCCGGAACCCGGCTGTGTAGAGTCCGACGTTCGTTTCTGGTTAGTCGTGCGTCTACTCGAAGCGCCAGGTCCACAAGTCCATTCAAAGATGGGGGCAGGTCCAGGACGTAGATCTCTTTTTGAACGTGGTTAGCCAGCCCATGCAGGAACATGTCCCACTGCGCCTCCTCGTTCCAATGACACTCTGCCGCCAGGGTCCTGAACTGAATCGAGTATTCAGACACCGACCTCTCTTCTTGTTTGAGTCCGCGAGCATCCTTGCCGCCTCTCTTCCCGCGACCGCGCGGTCAAAAACTCGTTTCATCTCGGCGGCGAGTGTCAGGAACGAGGCGCAGCATGGATCCTGGTTCTCCCACACAGCCATTCCCCAAAGTGCTGCTCTCCCAGTCAGCAGGTTCAACACGAATGCCACTTTGGCGGGTTTGTGTGCAAAAGTCCGGGGCTGCAACGAGAAGTGCATAGAAACAACGGTTCAAGAATGCTCTACAATAGCTGGGCTCACCGTCATAAGGTTGCGGGACTGGTAGTCGAGACTCTGACTGGGAATCGCCCTCTGATGGTCTGGGGGGAACGACTGGTATGGGTGGCGCAGTGGGAGCTCGTAGCTGTTGTACTTGCTGGGTGAGCTCGGATACCTGCGTCACCAGCGCCTGAACGGCGCGCGCCGTATCATTCAAGTTCTTCTCTTGACTATCCATACGCTGAAGGCTGGAATGAACGAAATCCTCCAACGTCGAAGATTCGCTTGCTGCTTCCATCGTGGGTCAGATCGTTCTCTCACGATTAATGATGCGGAAGCAGAATGCAAGTAAAACTTTTAATTGTCAATATCGCCCTCAGTCAGAGCACACACAACAAGCTGGTCAGTAATCCAAAGTGAAGTGTCGTGATGATGAGAAGATGATGAATAAATCCAGAATCGCAGAGAACCGTGAGACAAGACTGGAACAGGACAAGACGCTGACAGGAACAGGATTACACACGAGGAACATCAAACAACGATCTGACAAGGAGAGAAAAGTGTAGTGAGTATTTAAAGGTGATAAGATAGGCAGCAGCTGGTGAGGAGATTGCGATCAGCTGGATCGCTAATCCACAGACTGAATGGTAACACCCACTCGCGCACACCCACACACATGTAACAACAGTAACACGAGACAAGAAGGAAACAACGAATTCATAAACCGTGACAACTGGTGGTAGGCCAATTAAGTCTTCCGCGTCCCATCCAAGGGCCAGACATGGAGATTCCTGAGGTCCGGTCGCGGGTGCCAAATAGTGCCTCGTCCCTGGGGAAGAAGGTTCTTCAGCCGGGGGGCTGTCGTGAGGAGCGTAAAGTCCGAGATCCAAATCCAGGAGGGCCAATAAGGGGCCACTAAGAGGATCTGCTCCTCGCCCTTGCAACGTCTGTGCAAGTAGGCTCACTGGGGGGAATGCATACTTGTGCAGCCCCAGGGGCCAGCTGGGGGCCAGGGCATCTGTGCCGAGGGGAGCCTCGGTCAGAGAGTACCAAAGTGGGCAGTGGGAGGATTCTGGGGATGCGAACAGGTCTACCTGTGCTTGCCGAGTCTCCACTCTCCCCTGAGCATAACCTGTGGTGACAGTGCGTCTGAATTTAAGTTATTAATTGCTAAAAATCTCCTGATCCACTCCATGAAGGTGTCATATTTAATTTAAACAAATACTTCACACAGAATATTGCATGTTGCAACCTGTCACGTGACAGACAATGAGTATTTTACAACACTGACGTAAAACCTGTTGTTATGCTACAGATGCTGCAATTTTTAAGTGTTTGCAGGATTTGAGTGTTTGGCCACTATGGCAGATTGAGACTAAGATCACTGAATAAAGACAAAAATCTGGGTCTGTTCCTTACACAGAGATACATATCATAATGGCTTTTGAAGTCTTCGATCACTTGGAGTGCACAAATAAAATTTATTATTCGTATGATTGTTTTATTGTGCTTAAGTGGTGCATTTTAGGAGGATTTTGTTTTTAGCTTCAGCATATTCATAAAAGTCCTTTTGTGTCCCTTGGTAAACAAAATAAATTTTTTATGAGCAATTATGATTAAACAACTACATAATTTGTTCATTTCATCATTTAAAGTTGATTAAAGTTATGTAATCCGTTGAAACGTGTTGAATAGGCCACCAGAAATCATACAGAACAGAATGAAAAATGTATAATATCAAATTAGATAAATGCATCAACTGCGTTAAATAAATGTGATGACAATTAATATTTAATTAATCTTATTGACTATAAATATGATGCAGGTGATTAATTCCACTAATTCAGTATTCAAGCATTTAATAAGGATCAGTAAACATTTGTACATCTCTAAAGTTGTTCATACTTCAGACTAATTAAGTTTTAGAAAATCATGAGGTGAATAAATGATGACATAATTTTTATTTTAAAGAATTTGGCCGAAATTATGGTCAGGTGGCAGACAAATGGTGTCACATTTTTTCCCAACCCAGAAATAACATTTCCATTATCACATAGATTGCCTTAAAACATCTGTACAACCTGTCCAAAATCTTCACATGGCTGTCATTAAATAATTGTGTTTTAGATGCAGGTGCACATTTGAGACCTGTCCAGAGAGCTTCATCCGTCTGTGTTACTCCAGCAGACTGTGAAGTGGCTTTGTTTCATTGCACAGCATTGCACTTGCTATCATGTTTATGTCTTTGAGCTGGTTTGTGTTGTTTGTGCACGGTGCTGAACTGTTGACTACCACAGGCTTGTGTTCCTGTGGGTGACTGGATATGAACAGCTGGTTCTGGCATGTGTGTGTGTCTGTGAGTGCGCTCGTGTTTGTGTAGTCTCAAATAGCCAGAACTCTACAGTAACTGCGGTAAAAGATCTGGTCCACTTTGCAGCTTAAACTGGCCAAGAAGCACTCTCTTAGAGAGGAAGAGATGTTAATGACATCTAAAATGATCAATAACAGTTCAATATGTAATTACATGACAATTAGGGATGGGGTTGATATATAGTATACCATAATAATAGACCAATCTAGAAAAATGTGCGTGGTGGTGGTGTAGTGGCTAGAGCACAGGGCTGCTAATCAGAAGGTCGCTGGTTCAAACCCCATGGCTACCACCATTGTGCCCTTTTCAAGGCACATAACTCCAGGTTGCTCCGGGGGGAGTGTCCCTGTAATGAGTGCACTGTAAGTCGCTTTGGATAAAAGCGTCTGCCAAATGTGTAAATGTAAGTACAGTACAGAAAAACTAAATATAGTCTATTTTATATAATTAAGAAAGTAAAACTGAATTTAAAGTTCTGAATTTATTCAGTGATTATTTGATCCTCAAAAGCACTTGTTGTTTTAACCTGGTATGTTGCACATTTGTTTCCAGGCAGATAATTCAAAAGTGCTTCAAAAGGGTAATTCAAAGCACTATGGGAATGATCTTGCATTGTGACTGTAAAGAAGTTCATGCTCACGGGCAAGGATGAGGCGAGAAACCGGCTTAACGTATAAATTATAGTTTTAATGGAAAACTCAAAAGACAAACACATAGGACAACGGACATGTCCGTGAACGATCTCTCTCTCACTCCCGTCTTCCGCGGTCGGCCTTTAACCCTCATGGAGGCTTGATTAGCCTAATACGGGACCGGGCGTGTTGAATCACGATCCGGCCCCACCCTCCACCGTGCCACAGTGACCAGCTGCGAATATGTGTGTAACACGTCAATGAATATTCACCGGAAATGTATAGTCTCGGTTGGTGAGATCACTGGACGCACCTGTGGCCAGGCTATAAATAGAGGCGTCACCAGCATGTTCGTCAGCTACTTTTTTCTGAGGAGCAGTCCTGGGACATCCCAGTGCGGCAAAGAAGCGCCGCATCTCGTTCCACTTTTTTCAGGGAACATGTAACCCGAGACGTTCCCTTTACAAAAAGCTTCACTATGATGCTGCGCTTGCTAAAAGCGCTATGGGAATGAAATACCCACGCCGCCGCACTGGGGCTGTCCGGACCCCTATGGTTATGAAGTGGGCTCACAAGAACGCAAGATGTCTCAGACATGAGCCTGAGATGTCCACTCAAGGGCGTAAAACCCGGAGTAGCAAGAACATCTAAACCACAAAATTGATGAATGTGTGCGGAGAGACCAGCCTGCTGCATCACAGACTTGCTTATACATGAGCTTCAGATGACGACTCAGGGGCGTAAGAGCCTGGAGTAGCATGAATATCCAAACCATAGAGCCTGAAGAATGTGTGCAGAGAGGACCAGCCTGCCGCATCACAAACTTGTTCAGGCATGAAAGATTTAAGCCATAAGATCTGAGAATGTGTGCGGAGAGGACCAGCCTGCCGCATCACAAACTTGCTTAGACATGAGCTTAGATGTCGACCCAAGGGCATAAGAGCCCGGGGTAGCATGAACATTGTGGCACAGTGGAGGGCGGGACCGGCGCGTGATTGCGCACGCCCGGTCCCGTATCAGGCTAATTGCCCATGAATATGATCTGTTTTACATTGGTGCCGAAAGCCCGGCAAGGAAGAGGCGAGAAACCGGCTTAACGTATAACTTAAAGGTTTAATGGAAAACTCAAAAGACAAACACATAATATAACGGACGTCCGTAATTGAGCTCGCTCTCTCGATCGTCGTCTGCGAGTGGCCTTTATCCCTCTTGATGGCGTAATTAGCCTGATACGGGACCGGGCGTGCGCAATCACGCGCCGGTCCCGCCCTCCACCGTGCCACAAACATCTAGTAACATGACCATAAAACCAGATGAATGTGTGCAGAGAGGACCAGCCTGCCACATCACAAACTTGTAGAGACATGAGATTGAGATGTCGACTCAAGGACGTAAGAGCCCGGAGTAGAATGAACATAAGAAAGACCATTTTGAGAGTCAGAAGTCTGTCAGACGCTGACTCTAGAGGTTCAAAGGGGTCTCAACCAGACCCTCCAGGACTATTGCTAAGTCCCATGAAGGAGTTCTGGTCCTAACAGGAGGCCTCAGTCACATGGCTCCATGAATGAAGCGAGCGAGTAGAAGATGTTTCCCCAAAGGCACCCTATCCGTCAAGGATTGGCAAGCCGAAATGGCAGCCACATAAACCCTGACAGTAGTGGGGCATATGCCTGCTGACAGTTTTTCCTGCAGAAAGTCCAGAACTGAAACAATTTGGCAGTTAACTGGATCTGCACCATGTGAACTGCACCACTTTTGAAGACACCCCATTTATTGGTGTAGATTCTTCTGGTAGAGGGAGCCCTAGCACAAAGAATGGTCTCGATAACCTCAGGCAACAGCCCTGTGTCCCTCAGTTGGTACCCTTCAGGGGCCAAACGTGAAGTTTCCACAATTCGGGCCGGGGATAAAATATCATCCCCTGTGCCTGAGACAGAAGGTCCCTCCTGTCCGGAATTGCCCAAGGCGAGCCGTCGAGGAGAGATATCAGCTCTGAGAACCAAATCCTGTTCGGCCAGTAAGGCACTATCAGTAAGACGCAAGACCCTTGCTGGCAAACTCTGGCCAAGACTCCCGGGAGCAGAGAAACTGGGGGAAACGCATACAGACACAGTCTGGGCCATGTATGCACCATCGTGTCCAGATCCAGGGGGGCTGGGTGACTCAGAGAGAAGTAGAGGGGACATTGCGCAGTCTTTTGATTCTGTAAAATCTCTCCCAAATTTGTTGTACTACGTCGGGGTGGAGTTTCCATTCGCCCGTCAGTATGTTTTGTCTGGACAGAAAATCTGCTCCCACATTTAGGTGTCCAGGGATATAAATCGCCCTGAGTGACAGGAGCTTGCCCTAGGCCCAAAGGAGGATCCAACGTGCCAGCAAATTCAGGTGGCAAGAGCATAGACCTCCTTGATAATTTATGTAGGAGACTGCTGCTGTGTTATCCACCCGCACAAGGACATAGCAGCCTCCCAGATGTCGGAGGAAGTATTTCAGGGCCAGAAATACCGCCATCAGCTCGAGGCATTTGATGTGCCAATCGAGCTGATGACCCTCCCGTTCTCCTTAGGCTGGACGACCACTTAAGACCACACCCCAACCCATCAGAGAGGCGTCTGTCGTTAGCATCTTGCAATGGCATTACGCACCCAGAGTGGGACCCAAGGTAAGAAACCGTCTGAACAGTGCAACCTTGACCTAGCCTGAGATTGCTCATGGAGTTTTGTATGGAGATGATACGAGCGGGAGACAACTGTGCCTGCATCGTGATTGAGTACCATATAACCCCTAGATAGGTAATTTCCTGGGTCGGAGAGAGAACGCTCTTTTCGACATTGAGTCTCAGACCCAGAGAACCCAGATGAGCTAAGACGATATCTCTGTGCTGAACTGCTAGTTCTTGAGACTGTGCTAGTATCAGCCAGTCGTCTAAATAATTCAGAATGCGGATGCCCTGGAGTCGCAACGGAGCCAGTGCTGCATCCATTCACTTCGTGAATATGTGGGGTAATAGGGCTAGGCCGAATGGCAGAACCTGATATTGGAAGGCTTCGTCCCCGAAAGCGAACCTTAGGAACTTCCTGTGCTGTGGCAGAATTCCGATATGGAAATATGCGTCAATAAGGTCGATCATGACCAGCCAATCGTAATGTTGGATCTGAGACAGGATCGCCTTGACAGTTAGCATCTTGAACTTGAATGCCCTGACCAAGCAGTTCAAGCCTCGAAGAGCTAGAATCAGATGCAACCCCCCACCCTTCTTGGGAACCAGGAAGTATCTGCTGTAATAGCCTGACTCTCTCTCTGGAAGGGGAACATGTTCCATGGCCCCTTTGACCAAAAGATTTTGCAGTTCTTTCCACAGTAGACATGCCTGTCCCAAACCACGCCGTTGAAACACGGAGGACGGCGAGCAAATTCTGTAGCCTCTTTCTACTGTTTCTAGAACCCACATAGAAATATCTGGCAGAAGTTTCCACGCTGCCAGATTCTCTGAGACTGGTATTAATTCTGACACTTCCTGTTGAGGGGAAGTCGAGTGGTCCGCATCCTGGATCAAGGCAGGAAGCAACGGTACACCCAACTCTTTGTTGGAAGCCTCTATCACTCGAAACACCAAAGGCGGGAAGTATAAATTTCCTCCATTAAGAAAATACTTGTTATGGAGGTCATAGAAGAAAGGAAGAGACTGATATAGAGTTCCCTTCCCTCTTTTATTTATTTAATTATTTTGGCCACCAGACAGAAATATGTCTTCTAGTTTGGAGCGTTTGGGGGAGGGTCTCTTGTTCGTGTGGCCAGTCTAGCTGTAGTCTGGCCACAGCCTGCGTAATCACCTCAAGTAATTTCTCAGCCGCTTTATTATTGTGCGTGGAATGTACAGAGGTTCAGCGCCCCGCCCCCCTCGTGAACCGAAGAGGCACCGAAGCGCGCTTTGAGATCACAGGAAGGACCAGCTGGTTCTGGGGAGAGAGCGGGGGAAAGGGATGAACCCGTCTCTTGCTCCTCAGCCAGATCCATGCGAGATCCATGCGAGAGCCCCACGAATAAAACTTGTCTCGTTTCACTGTGTACTGTACTAACTGTATATGGTTGAAACAACAATAAAAACCACTTGATGACTTGACTTGAATGAAATGTGGGCGCTGACTCCCGCGAGTAAGCAAGGCGAGCGCGAAGCATTTTGCCCGAAAGCAGATCGCAATCCTCGCATTTGTCTCTTAATTCCACAGCCGCTTTATTATTATGCGTGGGATTTACAGAGGTTCAGTGTCCTCGTGAACCGAAGAGGCGCCGAGGTGCGCTTCAGGCTTACGAGGATCGGCTGGATCTGGGGAGAGAGTGAGCGAAAGGGATGAACCCATATCTTGCTCCTCAGCCAGATCCATACGAGAGCCCCACAAATGAAGTGTGGGGCGCTGACTCCCGGAAGTAAGCAAGGCGAGCAAAAAGAATTTCGACTGTAAACAGATCACAAGGCTCGCACCTGCCCCGCCCCAACGCAAGGGGCAGGTGCGAGCCTTGTGATCTGTTTACAGTCGAAATGCTTTGTGCTTCCCCAAACACACAAAACAAAAACTGGTGTGTGTTCGTTTCAGCCATAGAGCGTAAACATGGGAACACACGCTGCTTGTTTTGTTTATCAATCATTCTTCTTTTCTTTTCTTTTTTTCAGAGGAAATAAAAAGGAGAAAAGGTTCACTGCGCACTGCCTAACAGAATCTAACTCCTAACAGAGGAAAGAAAGATTGACAGGCTTGTGAGACACAGCACAGTATGCTCTGAAGAAAAGAGATCTGATGAACACAATGGTGACGCCTCTATTTATAGCCCGGCCACAGGTGTGTCCAATGATCTCACCAACCGATGCTATAAATTTCCGGTCAATGTTCATTGACGTTTTACACACATATTAACAGCTGATCAACAATGCAAGATCGTTCCCATAGCGCTTTTAGCAAGCGCAGCGTCATAGTGAAGCTTTTTGTAAAGGGAACTTAATTTTAAATAATTTAAGAACAAGGAATTCCAAATAATAATAGAAATAAAGAAGATTTATAAAAAAAAAATATTAAAACATAAAAAAGGATATATTAATAAGATTAAATAGTGCAATCAGTAAAGTGCTGCATAGTTCTCAGTCAGTGAAAGCACAGGTAAACAGATGTATTTTCAGAATTGATTTGAATGTTAGCATGCAGTCTGAGGCTGAGACAATTATGTGTGTGTGTGTGTGTGTGTGTATGTGTGTGTGAGTTGGGTAATTTTGTCATGCAATGTATTTGATTGAATGTGGCGAGCGGTAGATTTTGTTGACAGGAAGAAAGAAAAGAGACAAGCCAAAAGAGAGAGAGAACAAAGGAAAAAAGAGAGTCGACTATGCCACCCTGGTCACCACCAGGGAAGTATCCCAATGAGGACACACAGATTTTTCCCCTTTACACAAAGACTCTGAGACGTGGATATGACAAAATACAAAAATACTCTTTATTGAAGATAAAAGCTAAAGTGCAAGGCAATTAGACTCAATCATAACCATAAAACAATAAACAAACTCACAGGACTCATGATTATCAGAAACAGGTAGAGGGGCTACTGTCAAGATCGCTAACGTCAGCAATGGTCAAGGTACACCCACACGTGCAATAGGCTTCACACACACTCACGGCAACCAAGATCAATCACTAGGGGACGTTAGAATAAAGACCACACACACACACTGTGCCTCAGCAAGACCCACCAGCAAATAGAGCAACTAGCCCTCCTGCTCTGGACGCACAGTGCCTGAAACACAAGAATTATAAAAGACAATGCACAAAATAATGAATTAAACAAGAAATAGTAGAGTGAGCACAAGAAACAAAAATCAATAATACACAGCAATCAATTAATTGCACTCACCAAACTAACAAGACAAAATAACTCAAACAAATAAACAAAAAAACAACCATCAACAATGCTGAAGCCGGCTCACAAGTATAACTGCAGCAAGCATGTCAATAAAACAAAAGTAGTAATAAAAAAACAAAAGAATACTGAAAACAAACAAAATAACTCAGACAAATAAACAACCATCAACAATGCTGAAGCCTGCTCACAAGTGTAACTGCAACAAGCATGTCAATAAAACAAAAGAAATAATAAGAAAACCCAAAAGAATAATGGGAACAAAACAGCAGCGATGAAAAGTCTTAAGCTCAAGCAATACGGTCTTCCAGTGCCCTTATACAGGCGGATTAATTCACCAAACATGCGGAGATCGCATCATTTGTCGGCAGTCAGCCGATGAGCAAAGTTCACAAAGATGAGCTAGAATACACAGATAAACCCCATCCCTCTACACCACTAAATTAAATAAATACGGCTACAAGTACCAAAAAGGGACTTACCAGAAAGCCAAACAGCAATACACCCACGACGCTTACCAGAAGGCCGAACAGCAATACACCCACGACGCTTTGTGCAATTTAGACATTACATCGCATCCTGCGTTGGTATCCGGCAAACAGCGCGTGTTGTCAATGGGTACAAATCCTCAGCACAACGTGTGCATATCCGTGTACGGCCCGACACCTGACAAGGGTAACACTCAATTTAAAGTCTGTTAGGCTCAAGCAATGTGACAACCAGCCGCCGCACTCACCTCAGCCAGAGCACCAAACAGACACCAAAACAATGACACGCTAGAAAGGTGGTCGCACATTGACGCAATCTCTAGTGGCCACCCAGCCATCTTAATATACCCCTTAAAATGAGACGCTGATTGCCTGCGTGCATCTAGGGCGGAGTCAAAGGGCGGAGTCAACACCTACAGCAATGCATCTAGGGCGGACTCAAAGGGCGGAGTCAACACCTACAGAGGGACGTCACCAAACAGTGGAGCTTCACTACATGATCATTCTTGATCTGCAGTCGACGTCTCGATTTTGAGTCTCAGCTGAGGGAAGAAAGAAGTGACACAGACACCAGAGCATATCAGATCATTCCTTTACGTTTAATGTCCAGCTCATCATTACATATTGTTCAGCAAAGCAACATTTCTACTAGACTAACCAATAAAATCATTCTTTACCTTATCTGGATGTAACATACATGTTTGTTGAAATAATTTAGGTCTTAGGACAGAACGTATAGATAAAGGAAACCCATTTCTATAGATGGCAGTTTGCTTACACACCCTTCTACAGAACAGGAAACAGCTTGCAACACATCAACTGTGTCTTGTAACAGCAAAGTAAACTATACTGACAAGAGATTTTCTAAGGTTACAAACGTCTAGGTTAATGTTGTAACTATCATTCCCTGATGGAGGAAACAAGAGGTTGTGTCGACTGAAGCGACACTAGTGGACTTACCGAACTTGAGAAAAGGCCAATGAGAAATTGGCAGACAGAATTTACATGTCCCTCCCCCGGACATAAGGGTATAAAAGGAGGGAATCATGCATCTGTTCATTCAGGTTTTGCACTAAGGAACCGCAAATAATTTTCGGCCGTTACAGTGGCATGGTTCAGCGTCATGGCCAGGGTACAACAGTAATCTAGACGTTCCCCGTATGTTGTTCACTCGACTCTGTTTCAAATGAACACAGCAACAGGCTGCGTCAGACTGCACATAACCTTCCCCAACACCCCATGGAAAAAGTCAAATACTTTTTAGGTTCCCGGCATCCCGAAGGGGGATTTCTGTCTGTTTCTATTCTTTTCCAACTACTATTATTTCAGGGGGAAAAGACCTTGCAGAGACCACAACCTGCTCAGGCTGGGGGAAGGTAAAATGTGGCAAAATACATCACATGGGTTTTCAGGCCACATGTGGAAGTGGCGTGGTGGTAGATCCTACCTGCTGCGAGGGAGAAGTTGCTACAAACATTGGACCTTGGGACATAGGGGACTGCCCAAGGGAGACGCGGGTCCGCCAGTAGGGGGACCGTACCATGATTACCTGCAAGCGGAACACCCGGTCATAGACGTTCTACGTGCTCAGACCTGAGAGAACACGGGACAACACCAACTCAACCCTGAGATTGTAAAATCACGTAAAGGTATTGTGTGTCGCCCAGATTGCCCACAAGGATGCCACACGTCTTGTCAAGTGTGCTCGAATCCACAAGGGGGGGTATGCCCTGGGTGTGATAGGCCAATGTGATGGCGTCAACAACTCAGTGGGATAGCCTCTGTTTGGAGACAAAAAGCAAAGCAGACAAAAGCTGCTCAGAACATCTAAAGCTCTGTGTGCAGTCCACATAGGTACTCAAAGCACTCACCAGACACAGGAACAAAAAGGCTGGGTCTGCCTTTTCCCAGGGCAACGCTTGCAGGTTCACTACCTGGTCCCTGAAGGGGGGTCGTAGGAACCTTTTGCACATAGCCCGGTCGAGGTCTTAGGACGACATGGGAGTCTGTCGAACCGAACTCCAGGCAGGTGACTCTAACAGAGAACGCTTGCAGGTCCCTAACACTCTTGATGGAAACAAGTGCGATAAGAAGGGCTGTCATCAAGGAGAGGAACTTACTGTCCACTGCATCGTGGTGAGCCACTACATAAACCTTCAAGGTGGAGGGGGACAGCCTCCCCTCCATCCTCTCCTGCAGAAAAGAGAGCACTGAACTGACTGCGCATCTCTGTGGGTCTTCAGATCAGGAAGAACACCAATTCGCGAACAAGCGCCACTTCAGGGCATAAAGTTACCTGGTAGAGGGAGCTCTGGCTTGGTTGATCATGTCTATGACAGCAGGTGGTAGGCCACTTAGATCCTGACCAGGGGACAGACGTGGAGGTTCCAGAGGTCTGGGCTCAAATGCCAGAGGGTGCCCCGTCCCTGAGAAAGAAGGTCCTTCCTCAGGGGAATTCGCCAGGGAGGGGCTGTCGCGAGGAGCGTGAGATCCGAGAACCAAGATTGTGTGGGCCAATAGGGGGCCGCTAGAGTGAATTGTTCCTCATCCTCTCTAAACTTGCACAGCACCAGTGCAAGTAGGCTCACTGGGTGAGCACTGGCACACAAGGGGAGCCTCCACTAGGGAGTACCAGAGTGGGAAATGGGAGGTCTCTTGGGAAGCGAACAGGTCTACATGTGCTTTGCCGAACCGCTCCCAAATCAGCTGGACAGCCTGGGAACGGAGCCTCCAATCTGAGTGTGCCCTGTTGCGACAGCGCATTCCATGTTGAAGTTGCTCAGGATATGAGTGGCATGCAATGACCCTCCAAAGGAGGAGATGGCGGGCAAGTTGCAACATGTGACGAGAGAGCATGCCGGATTGGCGATTTATGTACTCTATCGTGGTGGTACTGTCTGATCAAATCAAGACGTGATTGCCCGGAATTAGCGGGAGAAACCTCCATAGGGCAAGAACTACAGCCAGCAACTCTAGGCAGTTGATGTGCCAACCCAGCTGGTGCCCTGTCCAGGAGCCGGCAGCTGCGTGCCTATTGCACACGGTGCCCCAATCCTGTTTGGAGGCATCTGTGGTGCCTAGAACGCGTCAGGACACCTGCTGTAGGGGGATTCCTTTCCGCAAAAAACAGAGGTCTTTCCAGGGGTTGAAAGTCTGACGGCAGGAGGGGGTGATGAACACACGGTATGTGCTGTGGTGCCATGCCCATCTCAGGACTAGAGTCACAGACCAAATTCTAGTTTCAGCACGGTAAAATAATGCACATATTATTTTCTCTTCTCAGAGTCCGTCAAACTTTCTTTACAGGTAATAGTCTACAGCAGTGATTCTCAACTGGATTCAGGACCAAGACTTACAATTATTTGCATTTAGCTTTGTTTTTTACCTGCTGTCTGCAACCCAATCAGAACAAACATGCATCCCAGAGGGTCACAACCCAAAATTTGAGTTTCAGTGGTCTACCAGCATGATCACAGAGGAAATTGACATGCTGCTTCCGAAAGTTCATGTACCCTGAATTCAACCCCTTTCAGCCGAATGACCTTTCAGTGACAAGACAATATCCAAGACTAGCCCTGTGTCCAAAATCACATAGGACACTTACATCTTGGCTGGAAACAGTACTTTCTTTAAGTACGCATGCAAGTAGAATGAAGAGATTCCGGACATACTGTACTTCATCTGGGGATGTGGGTATTAAAAATATGATTGATTTACCTAACAATTACGCTGCATCGTGAAATCGGAAATTTAGTCACGATTTGATTAAATTCATTCATTGATTAAATACGATTCATAATTTTTTTTTTTTAAATATGCCCAAAAAAGATTCAAAGTTTTTACAGAACATTGCTAGTTTCGACAGCACAGAAATGCACCAGACTTCAGCACTAGAGTCACAGATGCATTTAGGATCAAGGAGGATTCTTATATGTGTGGCTGCATATGTTAACAAAAAATGCATTACATGATATGCACTACAGATATTATAAATATGTTACATATAGACATAATGTGGTACATATAGGTATATTACATGCATAATAGATGTCCAACACTAATAAAGAATAACAAAGTTTGATGCAACATAATAACTTGATGCAAACACTGACAAACAGACAGTAAACTATTAAATAAGCTTGATAGATCAATCTTGATAGACACTAAGGGGCCTAAAGTGTGCCAAGAAAACATCCCCCACACCATTACACCACCACCACCAGCCTGCACAGTGGTAACAAGGCATGATGGATCCATGTTCTCATTCTGTTTACGCCAAATTCTGACTCTACCATCTGAATGTCTCAACAGAAATCGAGACTCATCAGACCAGGCAACATTTTTCCAGTCTTCAACTGTCCAATTTTGGTGAGCTCTTGCAAATTGTAGCCTCTTTTTCCTATTTGTAGTGGAGATGAGTGGTACCCGGTGGGGTCTTCTGCTGTTGTAGCCCATCCGCCTCAAGGTTGTGCGTGTTGTGGCTTCACAAATGCTTTGCTGCATACCTCGGTTGTAACGAGTGGTTCTTTCAGTCAAAGTTGCTCTTCTATCAGCTTGAATCAGTCGGCCCATTCTCCTCTGACCTCTAGCATCAACAAGGCATTTTCGCCCACAGGACTGCCGCATACTGGATGTTTTTCCCTTTTCACACCATTCTTTGTAAACCCTAGAAATGGTTGTGCGTGAAAATCCCAGTAACTGAGCAGATTGTGAAATACTCAGACCGGCCCGTCTGGCACCAACAACCATGCCACGCTCAAAATTGCTTAAATCACCTTTCTTTTCTTGACATTCAGTTTGGAGTTCAGGAGATTGTCTTGACCAGGACCACACCCCTAAATGCATTGAAGCAACTGCCATGTGATTGGTTGATTAGATAATTGCATTAATGAGAAATTGAACAGGTGTTCCTAATAATCCTTTAGGTGAGTGTATATATACACACACACACACACATTCCTCTAAAAGAGTAAACACATTGATGTTGAACGTCTTTTTAAAGATGCACCTTTTTTAAGATGCCCTTCCGTCTTCATTCCGTGTCATTCGTGGATGCGGTTATTACCTCTCCGCTTCTGACGGCCACGGGCACTGCCTCTTGTGTCTGGGAAGAGATTACACAGAGGCAGCTCATGTTGTGGACCATGGCAACTTTGTGGTCGCAGCTTTCCTTATTCCGGGGGAAAGCCACTCTATCCGCCCCCCGCGTTGCGCCTTCTACCCACGGATATTAGGCCAGTTAACCACCCGTTCCCCAGCATGCTCGTTTGCCCCCGTCCAGTTCTGAGATGAGACTGGCTCACCTTATGGCCAGTCTGATGTCTCAGGTGATGGCCACCCTTGTGATCCAGGAACACCATCTGTGGCTGAATCTGGTCGAGATGTGGGACCCCAACAAGGCTTGATTTCTCAATGCCCTCATCTCCCAGATCGGCATATTTAGCGACACTGTAGAGGGTTTTTCCCAGCAGTTCTTGACGTTGAAGAAACAGAGAGACAGAGGCCATTCAACACATCTGGCCCCACCATGACTCTAGATCACACATTCCATCTGCTCGCCGAGGGAGTCCCCCTGAAACCCCAGGCAGCTCTGCCCCAGTGTAGAGCTCCCCACAGGAAGCGGATGCCCTCATCTCTCGAACCACCTCCCAGACTCAGAAGGCTCCCAAGCGCTCCAGAGATGGGCAACCCAGGGAGAGAGAGACGTCTGCCACAGAGCTAGTGTCCAGACCACTCCATATCCCAGTAGGGTCCAGGTAGAGAAGCTATTCTTCCTTTTCTCTTGCATGCCGCACCCCCAAAGGGCTGCGGTACACATGTTGTCACATAGGAAGCAGTTTCCTCACTCCCTGGTTCACATAGCCGGTGCCCACAACCGGTGTTCTCACGGCGATCAGGCACCGAGCACTTGCAGTCGGGCCCCTATAAACGCGGACCCTCCGGATTCACATGCCCAACTACACCACACTCACGCCTCAGGCCAGCAGGTGGTGACGAGTCTGGAGGTCGCCTACCCACCCCAGGCCAGGTACACGGAGGTAGGAAAGTGCTTTGAGCCTCTCCTCAGCACAACCACCTCGGGACAACGCAACGCACCCCGATGTGATGTCACCTGCTCCCCCCACCAAGAGGCCCCACTTCTAGGTACATCACATGTGATTGTCCCCTTAGTGCCCCTCCCCCGGAGCATGGACACATGGCTTACGCTTTCCAACCCGTCGTGGTGGCTGGCCAGGACCATCCGACTACGCAATTCAGTTCGCCAGGCACCCGACCTGGTTTAGCGGCATCCGTGTTATCTCGTGCAGGGCGAAAACACCGCCACCCTTGCAACCTTTCTGTGCAAGAATGCGATAGAGCCTGTCCCTACAGCCGAGATGGAGAAGGGTTTCTACAGCCCTTACTTAATTGTAGCCAAGAAAAGTGGTGGGTTGTGGCCAATCTTGGACCTGCGAGTTCTGAACCGGGCCTTACACAGACCCCTGTTTAAGATGCTGTTGCAGAAACGTATTCTGCCATCTGGCATCAAGATTGGTTCACAGCAGTAGAACTGAAGGATGTGTACTTTCACGTGTCAATATTACCCTGTCACAGACCCTTTCTATGGTTCACTTTCAACGGCCAGGCGTATCAGAACAAGGTCCTCCCCTTCGGTCTTAATTTAATTAAGAGGCTGATCCTCTGACTGGCATCCTAGAATAGCCCCTGGTGAATACCACTGTAAAGTGTGATCCAGCAAGGCTAATTTGATTTGCTATATATTTTCCTTTGTGAACATATATTTGTCAACACTGTTGATGTTTTCTGTATACAGAGGGACTTGGCCGGATATGGACAGTTCTGGTAACCCCGGGATGTGAATCCCGAGGTTAAGACAGGGAAACAAATAATATTAATGTAGATGCCAATCAATGTATTGCAGAGTTATATAAATATTTCTTGTTCTGGCAGACCTCACTAAAGCAGCCTAATTGTAAGTTGATGGATAAATTAGGTGTATGCTTAGCTGAATTGATGAGTCTTTAGTCTAGACTTAAACTGAGTGAGTGTGTCTGCATCCCGAACATTGTTAGGGAGACTATTCCATGGTGTAGGAACCAAATAGGACAAATTTTTGTGGATTTTGATACTCTAGGGACTATTAACAGGCCAGAATGTTGTGATCATAATGAATGTGTTGTTAGAAGGTCACTTAAGTACTGCAGAGCTAAACCATTGAAATCTTTGTACGTAGTTAACAGAATTTTAAAATGTATACGAAATTGAATAGGTAGCCAATGTAAAGGCGATAAAATGGTGCTAATATGATCATATTGAGATCTCATATTGAGAGGACTCAAGATGGCACAGAGTATGGCTGCGATACAACACTGCAGTTTATTGTTTGTTTTGTTTACAGTTTTTTGTTTTTTGTCTTGGATGTTGTCTGCCTTATTTTTTACGACAGAGAAACGCTTTTGGACATTGGTTCAGCATTTACACACCGAAAACCGGACTTCAAATTCCTCAGTGCTGACCCGCTGTTTACAAACACGCCAGTGGAGCCCTTTGTCTGGGCTGCCCGGCCACGGAAACGCAGAAGGAAAAAGAAAAAGAGCCGGCGTTCTCATCAGAGTAAAACATCGCGCAAATCGACCCCCACTACCCAGTATACTACTGGCCAATGTTCAGTCTCTGGACAACAAGCTCTTTGAGCTGAGAGCTCAGATCTCTTTCCAACGAGAGACTAGAGATTGCTGTGTTATCTGCCTTACAGAAACCTGGTTGGCTGCAGAGATTCCAGACTCGGCCATCGAACCCGCGAGGTTCTCCGTGCACCGAGCGGACAGAGCAAAAGACCTCTCAGGTAAAAGCAAAGGTGGTGGTGTATGTTTTATGATCAACAAAACATGGTGTGATTAAAGGAACGTACATTTTATCAAGTCTTTCTGCTCTCCTGATTTGGAATATCTCATGCTTCTGTGTCGACCATTCTGGCTACCGAGGGAATTCACAGCGGTCATCATCACAGCTGTGTACATCGCCCCACAAGCCGACACAGACCGGGCACTCAAGGAACTGTATGGGAGCATAAGTGAGCAGGAAACCGCACACCCTGAGGCCACGTTCATTGTTACCGGGGACTTTAACTAAGCCAATTTTAAAACAATCGCTTCAAAATACCACCAACACATCAACTTCAACAAACGAGGGCACCGGGTTTTGGATCATTGCTATTCTCCTTTCCGGGATGGCTACAACTCCCTCCCCCGCCCACCATATGGCAAATCAGATCACTCTTCTGTTCTACTTCTGCCTGCTTACAGGCAGAAACTAAAACGGGAAGCACCCACCCTCAGAACGATCCAGTCCTGGTCGAACCAATCAGACTGTTTTGATCACGCGGACTGGGAGATGTTCTGGTCCGCCTCTGATGACAACATCGAGGTTTACACTGATCGTGTAACGTGTTTCATCAGGAAGTGTTTAGAGGACATTGTGCCAACCAAAACAATACGGATCTACCCCAACTAGAAACCATGGGTTAACGGCGATGTTCGCGCGGCACTTACTGTGCGGACCTCCGCTTTTAATTCCGGGAACGCGGAGGAGTGTAAACAAGCCAGTTATGCCCTCCGTAACTATCAGTGCAGCCAAACGCCAGTACAGGCACAAAAGAGTGTGCGCGAACCAACTGGCTGGTGTTTTTACGGACATTTTCAACCTGTCCCTCTTCCTGTCTGTAGTCCCCACATGCTTCAAACGTCAACCATTGTGCCTGTACCGAAGGAAGCCAAAATCACTTGCCTAAATGACTGGTGTCCTGTTGCTCTGACCCCCATCATTAGCAAATGCTTTGAGAGGTTAATCAGAGATCACATCTGCTCTGTGCTGCCCACCTCTTTGGACCCACTGCAGTTTGCCTACCACAACAAACGCTCCACTGATGATGCCATTGCATCTACAATACACACTGCTCACTCCCACCTGTAAAAAAGGAACACATATGTGAGAATGCTGTTTGTAGACTACAGCTCAGCATTCAACACCATAGTGCCCTCCAAACTTGATGAGAAACTCTGGGTTCTGGACTTAAACAGCTCGCTGTGCAGCTGGATCCTGGATTTCCTGTCAGGCAGACATCAGGTGGTTAGAATGGGCAGCAACATCTCATCACTTACCCTCAACACTGGAGCTCTGCAGGGCTGTGTTCTCAGCCCACTCCTGTATTCCCTTTACACACATGACTGTGTGGCGACACATAGCTCCAATGCCATCATTAAGTTTGCTGACGATATGACGGTGGTAGGTCTGATCACTGACAATGATGACAACAGCCTACAGAGAAGAGATGCACACTCTGACATGCTGGTGTCAGGAGCACAACCTCTCCCTCAACGTCAGTAAAACCAAGGAGCTTGTAGTGGACTTCAGGAAGAATGACAGAGAACACAGCCCCATCACCATTAATGGAGCACCGGTGGAGAGAGTCAGCAGTTTCAAGTTCCTCGGTGTCCACATTACTGAGGAACTCACATGGTCCGTCCACACTGAGGCCATTGTGAAGAAGGCTCACCAGCGCATCTTCTTCCTGAGACGGCTGAGGAAGTTTGGAATGAACCACCACATCCTCACACGGTTCTACACCAGTACTGTAGAGAGCATCCTGAATGGCTGCATCACCGCCTGGTACGGCAATAGCACCGCCCACAACCTGTACATTGTATAATAGGATTGTGTTGTGTAAGTATATGTACAATTGACATGTAAATTGTGTTGTGTAAATATGTTGTTTATTGTAATTGGTATATGTCTCGTCACTGTCATGACTGCTATGTTGCTCGGAACTGCACAAAAGACTTTCACCTACTGTTGCACTTGTGTACATGGTAGTGTGACAATAAAGTGACTTGATTAGATTTCTTGGTTCTAGTCAGCACTCTGGCTTCTGCATATTTAAAAAAAATAATTTTATTTATTTAACTTGTTGGAGATCTTCCCAGTAATGCATTACAGTAATGTAGTATTGATGTCATGAATGCATGAATTAGTTTTTCGGCTTCAGCAACAGAGAGCATGTGTCCTAACTTAGCAATATTTCTGAGGTGAAAGAATGCTGCTCTACAAACATTGGAAATGTGATTTTCAAAGGACAGATAGGTATCAAATATAAAAAAAATATTTGCTGTAGAAGATGATGCAATAGTTCATCAAATAATATTTGTAACTCTGAGAAGTGCAGTCTTTGTCCTGTGATGGGGCCTAAATACTGAATGAAATTGTTCATATATACAAATGCTCTGTAAAAATTAACATAGTTGGGAGGACACTAACTATCTAGTATTTTGGACATAAATGGGAGATTTGAAATTAGTCTATAATTAGCCAATTCTCCAGGATCAAGCTGTGACTTCTTAATAAGTGGTTCGATATCTGCCATTTTAAAGTTTCTTGGGTCATGTCCTAAGAATAGCGAGGAGTTAATAGTATTAAAAAGATGTTCTGTGATTACAGGGAATGCCTCATTTAAGAGCTTAGTTGGTATTGGATCTAACATATATGTTGTGGCTTTTAATGTTTTGATAAGTTTAGTTAGCTCTTCATGACCTATTACAGCGAGGGATTGAAGTTGCTTGTGAGGAAATTATGAGACACAATATGAAAAACAATATCAACAACAAATGTACAAACAAATGCAGCAGACCACAAGCCCGGGTCGCAAGCAGAGCAGAGCATTTTCTAAGGTACTGTGACAGACAATTGCATAATTCCAATTATATTTCTGATGATTTCAATTTTATCAGTAAAGAAATTCATGAAGTCTATCAGTTACACCTGATGGGATGCACTGCTTGCGCTTTGCTCTGCCGAATCGATCCCAGAGGACCTGCCTGATGGTTTGAGGCTGCTACCTGAATACAATAGGCGGTCGCGGAAAAGAGGCAGGTGAGGCGGAGTACGACAGCATCTACGACAATGAGGAAATAGACCCCCCATGCCTTTGATGTTACTCTGAAACATGCGAGTCAAAATGGAGGAGCACTGTGTTAATGCTAATGCATATTTTGAATACCACACTTCAAATCTGATGGTGTTTAAGGAGACCTAACTACACCACACACTATCTACACTAACTTGTCCGAGCAGAAAGGAACGAGTTATTAGGGTAAAACCGAGGTTGTGGCATGGCTGTGAATGCGAGTAATGACTGGTGCAAACAGTACACAAATAGAGAATCAATCTTCTGCCCAAATGTTGAGGTTTTTTGTATGAGTTTGAGATCATTGTACCTCCCGAGGGAGTTTGGTATTGTTGTTATTTGTGGTGTTTACTTTCCTCCCAGCTAGAATGCAGCAAGAGAATCAGCTGGCATTGCAGACTATGTTCATCAATAATTACAGCATACACCCCTGTTTTTATCTTTGGTGATTTTAACGACTGCAAACTCGAATTGTCACACCCTGGATTTTAACAATATGTTAAATGTGAAACACAGGATAATAGAACTCTAAGTGCTACAGAAACATAAAAAATGCCTATGTGGCCAGATCTAAACCCCCTCTGGACAATACCATCCACCTAATTCCTACATATAAATCCATGCACAAACGTAGCCATCCACAGGTGAAAACAGTGGCTGTGTGGTCAGAAGATGACATAGAAATACTTTTTTTCCAATTAAGAACTTTGGCAAAAGTCAAGCCATTTTTTCATTTTATGATTTGGAGAGAGTGATGCACACATTTGTGTCATCATGTTTGGACTACAGTAATTCATTATATATAGGGATTAGTCAGTCAACATTGACATGATTGCAATTTGTTCAAAATTCTTTCAGCAAGATTGTTGACAGGTTCTCGAAAGCAGGACCACATCATTCCAATTTAGTTTTCTTTACATTGGTTGCCAATCTGGTATAGGATTGATTTTAAGATTTTGCTGTTTGTTTTTAAATCTCTAAATGGTATGGCACCACCCTATCTCTCAGATTTATTACAGATATACTTGCCATCAAGATCACTTAGGTCCTCTGACCAAAAATTATTGATTGTCCCGAGGTCTAGATGAAAATGTTGGGGTGATCTTTCTTTTTCAGTGATGGCTCCAAAGCCATGGAATAGCCTGCCTTTGCATATTAGAACTGTTACATTCCATATTGTCTTTTGTTTATGTACTTTTATTTTGAAATTATTGTTAAGTTTCTGGCCCCTGTTACATTCCATATTGTCTTTTGTTTATGTACTTTTATTTTGAAACTATTGTTAAGTTTCTGGCCCCTGTTACATTCCATATTGTCTTTTGTTTATGCACTTTTACTTTGAAATTATTGTTAAGTTCCTGTTTCCTGGTCTTTGTCTTATGTCCTGTTTTCCCTCCATGTCTATGTGTCTGATTTTCATTGGTTCATTGTTTAATTACCTTGTTATTAGTTCTAGTTTGTCATTGGTTTCAGTTTATTGCCTTATCATCTTGTTTTGAGTTTCCGTTTTCCATTGGCTTACGTTTCCCCTTGTTTTTGTATTTAAGTCCTCATGTTTACCTTGTCCCTTGTCGAGTATTGTTGTGATCCTGACCTCTGCCTGATGTTACCCCGATGTTTGCCTGTCAGTAGTTTAATGTTAGTTAGTTAGTTAGTTAGTTAGTTAGTTAGTGTATCTGAGCCTTAGTCTGTTCCCGTTCCAGTTCATGTTCCTAGTCTTAGTCCCTAGTCTAGTTATCGTCTCCAGTTCCTGTATCACCATCGTTTTGTTAATAAATCTGCACTTGGGTCCTACACTTCGCCTTCATCCTTGCCTTGACTGCTTCAAATCGTAACAAGAACTGTAACCACAGTGATATCTTTTAAATCTCTTTTAAAAATCCATCTTTTTTCTCTGGCTTTCTTGTCAAACTCTTTCTGATATGTTGACGATATATTAGTTGCTGTTTGTTTTTATGTGAGATGTATGTGTATTTTTGTTCTTTGCATAGGTTTACAAATTGTACATTGGTCAACTACCTGTTGTTTTTAATTGTGCTATATAAATAAACTACCTAATCTTACCTATGCACAGACTGGGTAATTTTTAATGATATAGATATTGATGTGACTACAGAGATTATAATGAACCATATAAACTTCTGGGACATTGTACTCACAAAAAAGACCATAATTATGTACCCGAAGAATAAACCATATATAACAAAAGTTCTGAAGGATTGCATTAATAGGTAAAAGGCAGCGTTTAGAAACAAAGATTGTGATGAGCTATAATTCATACAAAAAGAGCTTAATCAGTGGTTAAAGGAGGCTAGGAGACAACAGAAGGACACTATTTAACATCATTTTACCACTGTGAACTTAAAAAAATTGTGGAATTCAATGAAAGACATTACCAACATGGAACCAAGTAAAACATATTTGTACTACTGACGACCTACAGAAAGCTAATGAGCTGAACTATTTTTACCTCAGGATTCAAAACTATGACTTTTCCAACAAATGCAATATTGTTGTGGACTCTCTCAATGATAATATAGCCATAAGGCTTGAGGTGGATAGCTTTAAGGTACAGTCGCTGTTTCGTCATTTATGTACTAAGAAATCCAGAGGAAAAGATATCCTAAATCCTAAGAAATCCTAAAAACCAGCCCTGAGAAAACTTACTTCAGCTTGGTGCTCACTCTTTCAGCATTCATTGGACTCACATGTGGTTCCTGCACTATGGGAAAATTCAATCTTGGCTTAGTACACAGAGATCAAAATCTATAATCTTACCACTCTGAAATCAAACAGTCTGTGGATTGGTATGACGCTCACCACCTTGTTTGTGAATGTGAAGAAAACTGAGGAGATGCTATTTGATGTGAAGTCAACTGGTGACCATAGTTTAGTACTCACTCATGATGTACCCATAAATCAGGTTTCTTCATATAAATATGTAGGTGTCTATATTGACAGCTCGCTTACATGGCATATTCATGTTGAAAACCTTTGCTCTAGGCTGCAACAGAACACTTTGCTTTGAAGAAAGAATGTGAGTCAGCTCCATGGATGAAGTTGGGAAGGTCATTCCTCCTACTTGGAACAATAAAACTGAATGTCCAGGAAAGTGTTTAGGTCCCTCTTTGTGTTGGTACAACAAGGCGCTGTTCCTTAGTCATCTGCAGGCTTCTGGTGGGAACGTAGCTCTGCAAAAATTATTTTAGGTATGCTGAAGCAGAACCAGTGACTGTTCTGTATGCCAGCATCATAGCACTAGCTGAAGTTTCTCAAAGTTACCTCTCAAAAAGACAGCCTTTTGTTTCAGTTGACTGTAAGTAAATTTACACTGTATCCAGCATTGTATTCGTAAATAACCAGAAGAAACCGCTCCAAATGATTCAGTGAGAGAGCGCTCTGAACCAATTTTACTGAATTACAAATTGATTCCGACAGTTTTGCCAGCCTGTTTGGTCAATTCACTGAAATGAACCGACTCAAACTAATTATTATTTAGCAAATTGGGCATTGTTAGTTCTTTTAAACAGCCAACAGAAATACAGGAGTAATTTCATGATTTGTGAAATATTCTGAGAGTAAATATTTCTAAGGTCAGTGAGAGCGCTCATGATATGCACAGTGTGTACGGCCCTACAGCTGCAGGAGCCACTGGTACGTGGTATATATTATGTGCAGTTTCTGTCTCTCCCTGCTCGGCTAGAAAGTGCAAACAATTGCAACTAACATGCGGATGAGAAAGAAATTGTCTGCACTAACCCAACTTCTTGACTATTGATAAAGCTAAGAGAGTAGTCAGTGCAACCCCTAATTCAAATATTATAACTTACATTTCAAATTTCACTTAAAGTCATGTAAACCATTCATGTTAAAAACACCTGTTAATCAGTGATTATTTTAGCTTGTTTCTGAGATTTAATAAAATAAATGAAAGGCTAAAATAAAATAAATAGCCTAATAGATAAGCAATAACAGACATTGTGTTCACTGTTGACAATCTTGTGAGTACTCCTGAGGCATCACGTGGAGCAGCATTTTCTGGGAGACAGATGTGCTTTAACACTTCACAGATAGTGAGTGGTATCAGAACTTAAGGAAGGGGAGTTCTGATGAGGGGGGAACCTAAAAGGAAAATATCTCTAGTAAACATCTTGTTAAAAGGAATATTCCTTGTTCAATGCAAATTAATTAAAAAAAGAAAACGTAAGTAAAGTAGGGCCAATTCGAACTTTTTATATATATATATATATATATATATATATATATATATATATATATACATTATGCCACAAATGTTGTCAATTGAAATGAACTTGTATTGGACCCGGAATATTCCTTTAAAATTTTAGATTGTGTAGAAAAGTTCAAAGTAAGCATAGAGGTTTAGTCCAACAGAATATTTTATTGTAAACAACAACAATACTTTTCTGTAATTAACTTTGAATAGAGAAGTACAGAAACTAAACATTTTAGGCAACAGGTTGCCTATTCTTTTCACATTATATGCATAGTATATGTACTGAAATTTTTAATTTAAGGGTAATAATATTTATTCACTGTAAGCACTGATTCTACAGATATATATTGCAGCAATAGTAAGAGTAATATTGTAGAGAGCTATTCTCTCTCATGCTTTGTCTTTTATGTTTTCATCAGGTAATAAATTTTCCCCATCTCACGCATTTTTGCTGGTGGTGGGGGTGTGGTGTTACGCTGCTGTGTTTGCAGTTGGGCCGCTCTCAGGCTGGGGTCAGTACGGGTCAGAGCCATACGGTACCGCCTGCTGCATCGACTGGCACGCACCCAGCTACAGCACACCTGCCATGATCTACATCATCTTCCTCTTCTTCTTCTGCTACATCGTGCCCTGCACCATCATCATCCTCTCCTACACACTCATATTTGTGACAGTACGGGAGTCCCAGCATGCAGTGCAGCAGCACGTCTCTCCTCAAAACAAGATCTCCAATGTGCAGACACTTATTGTCAAGGTAAGCGTAATGAGAGAGCTGAAGTAGAGAGAGAATGGTTACAAGAGCTCTTGAACTTACTATTGGCACAAGTAAATGTAAGCAGTACTGATGTGTGTGAATTAAGCCAAATACATTTTTTGGGTGTCAATGACAAATAAGGATGTAAGGGAAAATCTTTTAAATAGCGAGTTTATGTACGTGCCAAAAAAAAAATTATCTTTGTACTCATGTTGGTTTCATACTTCAAAACATTTCAATAATGGTTAATTTGTTAACACTACCTTAGTTCTCTTTGTTAAGGGTTTATAAATGGCTTCATTAATGACTAATAAGTCATTAACAAATGCATTATTTATTACTTATATGCAATTATAACAACATGAATAACAAGGGTGTTTTTATACTATACTTAAGGAGAATATTAGTAATATTTATATTAATCAAAAACTATTAACTAAATTCATTTTGACATGACAAGTATATAGAGTCAAATTTTAGTACTTTCAAAAACTCAGATTAATCACGATCATGCGATTAAATATTTGAATTGACTGACAGCACTAATAATTATAGTTTTATATATATTTATATTAGGTCTGGGAAAATTAACGTTAATTTCTGAGATTAATAGTTGACTTTTTTCACTTCGTAAAACTTCACTAATGTTTTCCCCCACTTCCTGTGTCTAAAATTGGCATATATACATTTAAGATCTTCATGCTCATTCACAAAATGTATCATATAATAAAGCCGTATGGCCATTAAACCATATGGAACTTTATGGACATTAATATTGTAAATATTTCATATGTATCCACATTATTATATTAAGGTGTATTTTCATAGGTTACTAATGTTGAAGTGTTATTAAGCGTTTATAAAATGTGAGGTAAAATCTATTGGGCAAGTATTGCATGAAAATCTTTTTATTAATGTTATATCTGCATTTAATTGATTTTGAATACATTTGAAGATGACTTATTAGGCTTTAATTAACCCCTTAACAAAGGGACCCTTTACAAATTGAACATAATGTATATTCTTAAAGGACTAAATCTCGATTGGTACAAAAATCAAAAGGCAAAGTAAAAATGAATTTTCCCTGCACCTTAAATACATGTCAGTGTATACTGTATTATATATATATATATATATATATATATATATATATATATATATATATATATATATATATATATATATATATTTTTTTTTTTTTTTTTATTTTATTTATTTATTTATTTTTTTGTTTAAATGTATAGGTAAAACATTTTGGTAACACTCTATTTTAGGGATCAGAAATTAGACAGCAATTAATGACAAATTGGACTTGTAAAGGCCTAGTTACGGATTTGTTTAGAATTATAAGGTATTTATTATGCCTTTGTTTGCTGATTTCATACTCTTGCCTAATAGCCTCTTTATATTTGTTTTTTTTTCTTGCAATAAACATTTTAGGTAAAAAAAAATAAAAAAAATAAATAAAAAAGAATAAAAGTGCAAAGTAAATAGTTTATAGGTTCTTATTACACTGTGTGAATGTGCAGCTTATACGTATAAATTAAACATAGAACCCAGAGACTTTTGTTGCTTAGTGTAAATAAAATAAGATACATAAATAAAAATATTTGCACAAAGTGTAAATAGATGCAATTTGTAACCCTAATTAAATACTACCATACAATATAGGGGCATCCTGCAGCATGTTTATTGTGTTAATTTAGAGTTCCACAGACATCCAACAACCCATAACCCTAACCTTCCCTGATTTGTTGAAATTTATTGAATGAACATGTATTTTATACTTGTAAGCTGCACATTCACACAGAGTACTGATAACCTATTAAGGATGTCATTTGCATAATAGTAGCTACTGATATGTTTTGTTTTTATCTAATAATTTCATTGTTATATATAGAAAAAGTAAATGTAAACAGGTTATAAAGCAAGAATAAAAAAATCAACCAATAAAGGCTTAATAAATGTTATAAAGCCAGACAAGTCCATAATTATTCACTTTTAAATGTGATTATTAGTCATTATTTATGGTCTAATTTATGATCCCTAAAATAAAGTGTTACCAAAGTTATTCACTAATATTATAAATTTTTTGAGTCATGAATAAAGTTTTCTTAGGGTCATATATTTTGGCAATATAAACTGACACAAAGTAATGGGGATCTTCTGGGGTCTCTGTGGTGTCCTGTTTGCTGGAGTTCTTCTCACATTACAACAGCATGTCTTCTTGCATGTTGGTCACAGCAAAACTTCCTAGTTCCCTGTCTGTCACTCACTTCGACGTTGTGTCGAAGAAGCGACACTAGGGGTCTCTCTGAGCACTGAATATGCCTCTGATGCATGAAAAAAGGCCAATGAGAAGTTGGCAGACAGTATTTGCATACCCCGCCCCCGGACATATGGGTAATAAGGTGAGGCAATACTATGAGTTCACTCAGAAATTTTCTTCGGAGCCGATGGTCGTGTATGCAGTCAGCTGTGAGTTACACACCCATTTCTTTTCCTCTGACACTTTGCTTGCTGTTGGATCTACGGCGCACTTCAGCAGCTTTTCTCCTTCTCTGCACGGCAGTGCAGTTTGCCGCTGGGTGCTTCGCTCGTTGACTCCCGTCCGTGCTCGAGGCAACAGCGGCTCGCCTCACGGCCAACCTGCCTATCCTCCAGAGCTAGAAGTGGATGAGCTCGCCGCTGCATCGGAAAGTGCAGCGTCTGATGCAGATGAACCCCTGGGCTGCCGCCTTCGGGCCAGCACGCCCAGGCTGAGGCGGACGCGCAGATGTCCGATATGCTTGCCCGGGCCGCCGCTAGCGTGGGGCTGGACTAGTCCTCTGTCCTCCCCACAGCCATCGCGGCTGGATGATTGGTTCCTGGGAACACCGCGCACACCCCCGGTCTCATTTTTCCCAGAAGTGCATGATGAGCTGACGTCTACGTGGAGGGCTCCGCTTTCCACTCGTCATGCCACCCGCTCTCGCTACCCTCGACGGCAGAGTGGCCCACAGGTACATGGCAATTCCCCAGGTGGATAGGGCTGTTGCGCTCCACCTGTGCCCCGGAAACCCTACCACCTGGCGGGGTCGCCCTGTGCTCCCCTCCAATGCCTGTAGGACAACGTCTACACTGACTGCTAAAGCCTACAGCTTCTGCCCTGCACGCCTTGGCCCTCCTGCAAGTCCACCAGGTCAAGGCGCTTAAAGATCTGCACGTGGGTAGCCCTGATCCCGATGAGCTGCAGGAACTGTGCTCAGCGACCGACCTTGCTCTCAGGGCCACGAAGGTCACAGCGCAGTCACGTGGCAGGCGATGGCCACGCTCGTTGTCCAGGAACGTCATCAATGACCAAACATGGTCGAGATGCGTGAAACCAACAAGACTTGCTTTCTCAAAGCCCCAGTCTCGCAGTTCGGCCTTTTCGGCGACACCGTTGAGGACTTTACCCAGCAGATCTCCGCGGTGAGTCCAGAGGACGCCTCTACCAGCCCTCCTCCTCAGTCAGCCTCCTGCCGGGTGCGCGGAGCAAGGTAAGTGCTTCGAGTCTTTTCTCAGCACCAGAGCCTCGGGACGCGTCATCGCCTCCCGACGCCATAACACCTGCTCCGCCCCGCTGCTCCGCCCCGCTGCTCTGCCCCGCCGGGTACATAAAAAATAATCATCCCCTTGGTGCCCCTAGCACGGAGCTTGGATGCGTGGCTTTCACTTCCCAATTCGTCACGCTGGCTGGCCCAAACCATCCGACTCGGTTGCGCAATTCAGTTTGCCAGGCCTCCGCCACACTACGTGGGCATCCACTTTACCGCAGTACACGGCGAGCATGCCAAATCCCAGCGAGCGGAGATCGCTACCCTTTTACTAAAAGATGCGATAGAGCCTGTCCCTCCAACCGAAATGAAGAAGAGTCTCTACAGCCCTTTCTTCGTTGTACCCAAGAAAGGCGCCAGCTTACGACCGATCTTGGACTTGAGAGTTTGGGCTTTGCACAAACTCCTGTTCAAAATGTTCACGTAAAAACACATCTTAACTTGCGTCCAGCATCTAGATTGGTTCACAGCGATAGACCTGAAGGACGCGTACTGCCACGTCTCAATATTGCCTCGACACAACCCTTCCTTCGGTTTGCGTTCGAAGGCCAGGCATATCAGTACAAGGTCCTCCCCTTCGGCATGTCTCTGTCCCCTCGCGTCTTCACCAAAGTCGCAGAGGCAGCCCTTGCCCCGCTCCTAGAAGCCGTCATCCGCATACTCGATTACCTCGATGACTGGCTCATCCTTGCCCACTTCCGAGAGTTATTATGCGCTCACAGAGACCAGGTGCTCAGGCACCTCAGCCATTTGGGGCTTCAGGCAGTGAACCTGCAAGCGCTGCCCCGGGAGGAGGCAGGCCCAGTCCCTTCGTTGCTGTGCCTTACACACCTACGTGGACCGCACAAACAACTTCAGGCGTTCTGAGCATCTCTTTGTCGGATTTTGGCGGACAGCAGAAAGGGAACGCTGTCTCCAAACAGAGGCTCTCCCACTGGCTGGTGGACGCCATCCTGTTGGCCTACCACACCCAGGCCATGCCCCCCCCCCCCTTGCGGGTCCGAGCACACTCAATAAGGAGTGTTGCGTCCTCGTGGGCACTGGCTAGGGGTGCCTCTCTGGCAGACATATGCAGAGCTGCATGTTGGGCAACACCCAATACCTTTGCGAAGTTTTACAACCTCAGGGTTGAGTCAGTCTCGTCCCATGTTTTTCTCAGGTCCGAGCCAGTAGAACTCGGTACACGCTGAGGGCCTGACCGGGTAAATCGCTTGTGCTCAGCGCCCTTTCCCTTGGACGATGTAAAACACTGCGGTTTTCCCTCCCAGGAGATCCCACTCACTCGGCTCCCTGGATGACTCCTCCCTAGCCCTGTGGGTCCGCAATTCAGTGGAGGAATTCGCCGACCCAATTCACTGCGGGAATCTCAAATCTACCCTGCACTGGGAAAGGTGCTCCACAGATCAGGCCTCCTACGCAGACTCCTCCTGTGTGTATTTTCTGAGGTACGGTCCCCTTACGAGCGGACCAGCATCTCCATTAGGCAGTTCCCGCTGCCCTCCGGTCGCCGTGTTGTAGCAACTCCCCCCTCCTCGAGGCTGGATCTACCACCACACCATTCTTACCCACATGTGACCGAAGATGCCCATGTGATGTATTTTGCCATGTTACCTCCCCCTTTCTGAGCAGGTGTGGTCTCTGCAGGGTCTTTTCCCCCTGAAAGAATAGGAAAATGGGTAAGACCCCCTTCCCATGATGTGGCAATGGCCCCAGCCGTTTGACTCTATGAGAGAAACATAGAGAGAAAAGAGGCCTGGCTAGGCTCGGCCCGTCCCAGGTTGGCAAGCGTCGCCTTGTTCCCCTGCTGGATAACTATAAGGATTCCGACTTCTTTTATGGGGCACTGGGGAAGGGTACGTGCAGTCTGACACAGCTGATCATTCTGGCACGTAAAATACCTGCCCACTCCTGTGTCAGCAGTACACGTACACGGCTAAGTGCATGGCGTGATTTGAAGTGGACCCCTAGTGTCGCTTTTTCGACACAACTTCGAAGTGAGCGACAGACGGGGAACGTCTACGTATGTAACCTCCATTCCCTGATGGAGGGAACGAGACGTCGTGTCCTCCCGGCCACGTCGCTGAGCCGAGCCACTGAGGTGGCCGACACTTCCTGAATGAACTCATAGTATTTCCTCGCCTTTATACCCTTATGTCCGGGGGCGGGGTATGCAAATACTGTCTGCCAACTTCTCGTTGGCCTTTTTTCATGCATCAGAGGCATATTCGGTGCTCAAGAGAGACCTCTAGTGTTGCTTCTTCGACACGACATCTCGTTCCCTCCATAAGGGAACGGAGGTTACATACGTAACCTAGACATTCAGTAGCAAATAGGTCAACACAGGCAGGAAAATTGCGTGTTTTAAGTGATTAAGTTTCTCTAAGAAATATTCAAAATTAAAGGCATAGTAGTAGGAATTTCAGAATTATACTTAATTTCTTCATTACCTTACTATAGTTACACCAACTATATGGAGCTAAAATCATGACTAAAGTCTTTGAAGCATAAAAGCATGTTGAATTGCTCTAATCAAAAAATAAATGCATTTAATTATCAGAGTACTGATGCACAATCTCAACCTGATGCTATTCGTTCTCACCAGTACGTAGTGCAATGCAATCGGGTGTTGACTGCTGAAGACCAAAGCTACAGGGAGAGAGAACAGCCATGTATGTTTTGATAGTTTGTTTTTCAAAATTGTTTGTGGGTAGAAAATAGATCAATATTTGATTTGCTCATGAAGGTGGGCATGAAACACACATTTTCACTGATTGGTCAGCCTGCATCATTGTCAGTTCCTCAATGCTGTGTAACAGAATAATTATTCACTGCTGCTCAACTTTTAATGCAACTACATGTAGGGCCTTGCCCACTGAAAATGGCAGCAGAGACAGCATGGCCCTTTGTTCTATGATCAAAGGTGAAACATTGAACTCGGTTTCCCAGAATGCTTCACAGCCGGACGGAAGTCCTGCCCATGGACTCGATCTCAAACATCATTGGTCAAAAGTGGCCTATGACCGATGACGTCATCTTCTTAACAAAACTAGCGCTCAGATTTGATTTCTCTCTCTCTCTGCTAAAGCTTCGCTGGCTACAACTGCACGAGCTGTGCTCTAAAGAGACGCATCTACACAAAGGAATCCTCCTTCTGGACAAAGAGAGACCACGTTTTTCTAACCTCATCATTTGGCCACGGTAGAGTAAGATTAACTGAGCTTTGTTCCAGTCGTGTAGTATTACAACCGGTTCATTTCATTTTCACAGTGAAACAAAGTGAATTTGTTTAGAATACGGAAAAGGCGACCAGATTCCCTTTTCAATCGTTTTCTATCAACGTTGACCATCGCCTGCATTTCTCTCCATCACCGGACCCGAGAAATAACGCAGAGACGCAGAATCCAGATCGTTTTCTCCTGACCGCTCATTGCAACAGGAATTCAAACGGACAACCCTGCTGAAATCACACAGGATTTCCCAAGTAAGGCTTGATATCTGGGCAGATTTAGTTTAGAAACTAAAACAACTGTGTTGATTCATGAGATCATCATTTTTGGGTGAAATGTTATTTTATTGAGTGATCTGAACTAACGATTCAATCGCACTGTTACCAGCGTGTATCCTCTGTTAAATTGCATGAGCCCCTGTTTGTTCGCTCTCTCTCTCTCACACTCACTGAAATTCACAGAGCGAGCAGCACCACGGTTTGTTCGAATCAGGCTGGTGTTTTCCAAATTCTCCCGCCTGTTTCGTTCAGTTCTTTGCGTGTCTGCTCATTTACCACCCACACGTGGTAAAAGCTCTATTGTTCTGGAACTGATCCAGCCATCTTTCTTTCCCCACACCTTCAAATGATCATTGGCTCCGCCCCTTTCGGTCTAATCCTCCCTTTGGGAAAATAGTTTCCATTTTGAATTCAGTTCGCCATTTTGGAACCTCGGTCCCAATTTTGGAACTGATCCTCCATTTTTGAAACTTGCCCACACGTGGAGTTTAGTCCGCTATTTTGTGTCTTTGTTACCGAACCTAGACACACACACACACACACACACACACACACACACACACACACACACACACACTAGCATATAGCTCCACAATTTAGTTAGGATTTCCATTTTATGTTTTGTATTATATTCATCTAGTATTGACAGTGTTCATTGCTGTTTGATTATAATAAATCTTGTTATATTATAATAAGTACTCCTAGTTGTTTTGTTTGAATATTGTGTTGAAGCCAGCCTCTGCCACGTCAAGAACTCCCGTATTACTTCAGGATCGTTAAATTGTTGTTGTTAGAAGCCAACTGTAACCAGATTACTGTTGGATTTGTATGGCAATAATTCGATTAGCTTCTTACCCTTTTTGATTATTTTGATTATCAATCAAGATACTCAATCTTCAGGGTAGAATTTTATGAGACTTGATCAGTCACTTACTATCATTTTTCTCTTGTAAAAGAGTGGTGCCCCGAGGATAGAATTTAACAAATTAAATTCTATTATTTAATTTAATTATTAATTAAACATTAATTATTAATTATATCTGATAGTAAAACTGATCTAAACAACCTGTGCGCACTACATACATAATAACTCTCTCTCATCAAACAACCGAACTAAGGAATGCTTGTGACACAAACCGTACTAGTCAGGGAAGAGTCTATAGAGATTGCAGGTACATTGTCCAGGTTCTTACATAACTCAGTTGTTTGAAGCGCTGATTGTTGGTAGGCATTATAATGTAGTTCCCTAAATTGGAAGGTTTTTTTTTTTTTGGTTGTTGTTGTTGTTTGGTCTCATTTTATTTATTTGTCCATGGCTAGGTTTCCCGAGGCACTATATAACATTAAAGTAATATGAAAAAAAGTAAAAAAGTAAATAAACAGGAGACAATATTTATTAAATAAATCTGCACCCGCCTCCCCCAATAAATTTCCCAGAAAAAAATCTTCTAATAAAAGTTAATGAAATTATAACAGATAAATTAGATAATTAAGAATATAGTTTGTCAACAACAGACTAACACCAGCATAGCTGAAAAAGTCATCATCTGGAGCAGGAGAGACAAAACTCTCCTGTGAACGATAAACTCTCAACACTATTCTTGCGGTTGCTCAAAATGTAGCTTCTTTATACAGCTCACAACAAATGCTGCAAATGCGTGTATCTCTTCTCTCCTTCAGCCTTCCTTTTATGCAGGGCCGGATTAACCATTAGGGCAAATGGTCACTTGCCCAGGGGCACAGGACATCTAAGGGGCCCTGGGCACTGTCAAATATTATGTTAAATCACTTTATGAACGCAGTCCTCCTAGTTATATGCAGATTTTTGAAACCCGTTCGATCAAAATATTATGTTAAATCACGTCAAAAACAGTGTCTGTAGCTTCCTGCGCACCGAGCGTGGCGCCGGCGCATCGACTCACGTGACGTCACGTGACTTCACGCGCTGACATTTGAAATCGGTGGGAAGATGGAGAAACAGTTAAGCGGGAGCGCTAAAAGAAAATTAAAAAGAGAAAAGGAACTGAAATTAGTTGACAATTTGAAAAATATTCCAAAAATAGCTAAATTTTTTACTTTAAATCAGAGAAAAGGCGATGATAGCGCTGAAATCCTTCCTTCACCTGTGGCCGTGGAAACAGCTTACGACGACGTTAACGTTATTGCCAGCAGTCAGGCTACCACCAGTGTGGAAGCTAGCAGTAAAAACAGCAAAGAGCAAGAGGACGACGAGCATGAACAGCCTCCACATCACCACAACGAATTCCCAAGTCCAATTGAAGGAGCTGAGACAGCCAACAGCCCCAGCACCTTCACGCTCCCGTCAGATCCGGCACTATGGGGACCCCTGAACGAGACGCTGAGGGAGGAAGCGATCCACAGAGGGCCCGCTGCCTTTCATAACCGGGCTACCAGGTACCCAGCATCAGTGAGGGAGTCTGGGCTTGGGTGTCGAACCCGCTCCCTCACAAATGACCTATTGAATTGCCGTCTTCAAAACAATGAAGTCGTACCGAGGGAATGGCTGCTTTATTCACCATCTACTGGGTCTGTTTATTGCCATGCCTGCAAACTCCTGTCACCCCAATGCCGACAACATGCCTTCATCAGTGGATTTAGCGATTGGAAACACTCTGAGAGGATCGGGGATCATGAAACAAGTTTGGAACATAGACAGAATATGTTGTCTTTAATGTTGTCCACTTTGCAGAGTGGATGCAGCACTTGGGAATTATCTGGGGATAATGGAGCTTATTGCAAATTTCGACCCATTTTAAAAGGACCACTTTGTAAAGCATGGCAACAAGGGGAAAGGTAAGCCCTCATATCTCTCCTCCACTGTGTGTGATGAGTTTATTGCATTAATGGGTGAGAAAACAAAGCAAGTCATTGCAGATGAAATTAAGCAGGCAAAATATCATGTTTTGTTTAAATTAATTTATAAATGAAATAATTAAAAAGGGAAGAAAAAAATAGAAATACACATCTAAATTAAATGAATGAACAAAAAGTAATGTGGGAAATATGCTTTAAAGACTGGGCAAAATAGGGATGAATTCAAAAAAATCTGTCACTGAGTTACTGACGTGCACGAACACCAGCATGTACTGGGCATTTCTAGCGGACCTCCTTCCCTGATCTTTGAACACCTCTGGGTGCAGTTAGTTTGCAATGTCCTCCCAGATGTTTTGTTTTTCCTTATTTGTATGGTGTCCTTTAAATCTGTTAAAAATCTATCTCCTCTAAAAGGACATTAATTTGATCTTTTTGAAAGGTATCTTCTCTTGTTTTTGTTTTTTTTGTTCATCCATTTTGTCAGTGCTTCTGCCTGTATAGGTGCTTAATATAGACTTGTCTTGAGTTCTAATCCACAACAAATGACGATTATTAGGTTAAACTTTCATAATACGATTCCAGCACTTCGCGAATGGACAGCGACGCTTAAGTAGCATGTAGAGCGCGTTCTCGAGCGTCCATGTTAACTGCATTTTTGAGAAACGCACGTGGAATTGCGGCGAGCGTTCGTAACTTGCACGTAGAGAGTGCTCTTAAGAGCTAAGATACATCGTTATCGGGAAACCCAGTCCTGATTTGTTAGTTTAGAATTATAGGCTATATGCTCTTGGTGATAGCGACTTTGCGTGGTGGGACGGGAGGGGGGCCCTTGAGTCTTGTTGCCCAGGGCACAGGAAATTATTAATCCGGCCCTGCTTTTATGTGAACCACAGTCCTCTTAGCGCCAAATCACAGCAGGCAGAACACCGCAATGGTAACAGGAAACAGGTGGCAGTAATTAGTACCTGCTCAGAGGAAATTGGGAGACACAAAAAGAAAAACTGACGGATGGAACACACCCCAATAGTGACAAACACTGATGAAAATAAGCAGCGTTATTTAAGATGATCATAAAAGTTTAAGTCGCAACATGTTTTCGGGAAACTCAGCCTATATTATTTGTATTGTTGTAAAATAAAAATACACATTAATTTATTCCCACTTATCCTATGTAACATCGCGAATGTACTGGAGCCTATCCCAGGAATATGTTTTTTTTTTTATCGTTGAAATCGTCAGAATTCATAAGACTTTTCAAAATTTTACTAATTCATATGATATTGTGTGACTCATATTTTGTACAACTTTCACTACAGCCAATGATGTCACTGGACATCGTTTCCATCTAATACGTGGCAGGAACTGTCATCATCATGTTTACACACTCTACTCATCAGTTATGTTTAGATAAGGTGTTTGGGTAAGGGCACGCAAAACTCGCTCTTCCGCAATACACATTCGGGGATTTGCACACAATGAAATCGTACAAATTCATACCAAATAGTCAACATGTAAAATATTTCAGAATTTTCATGAGACTGGGTTGTATTTATCTAACATTAGAAAAGTTGAAAATTAGCTTTGACTTTTACAAATGAAGATTAAGGCAAATGTCTCTGGTAGTAATTAATAATATGTTAGCCTAGATAAGATTATTTGAATGTTTATTAAGTCTGTCGATACATTTCTGATTTCAGATTTTGCTAGAAGTCCTTTTTTTTATTATTATTATTTACTTCAGCACCAGATATTAATATGTAGATTTTTACGTAGTTCAGGAAACACAATAAATTAATAAACAAATGAATTAATTCACCAACCATGACACAAGCCCGGTCAGTCTGATCCAAGTGTAAGAGTTACCGTCCAGTTTCCCTGATCCAGCTAGATGGAAAATTATTGTACAAATTTTGTGTCATAAAGTAAAGTTATGACATCTCATATACATATAGATCAGGTGGGGTTTATTCGGCTGTAGCTCTTCTGATAACATCAGGAGTCTCATCAATATCATGTGGTCAGTGGCGAATGATCAGACTCTGGTCGCTGCCTTCTCACTTGATGCCGAAAAGGCATTTGACATGGTAGAATGGGATCTTTTTAAGAATTTGGAAATTTACCTTTTCAGGAATACTTTAATTGGATGGATTAAGCTACTTTATAGACTCCCTGTAGCATCGATACAAACAAATGTATCAATTTCAGACTATTTTACTCTGGATAGGGGCACCTGGCAGGGTTGCCCTCTTTCCACATTATTGGTCTGTCTTGCCCTGGAACCATTAGCAGCCACAAACTTTTACAAAACACACGAAATGCTACAATGTCTTGGGGCTAAAGACTGCACGCATATTGAAATTAAAAAAGCCTCCAGTAAACTCCACTGATTACATTAATAGAAAATGCAAATTCTCAATGAACGTTCAGGCTACCTGTAATTTCAAGTAAACATTCATGGACGTTGTTATTAAATGACCTGGCAGTGTTCGCGATGCACTTGCAAATTAAAAAAATAAATGGCTACCTGAAAGATGGAAAGGTTCCTTCTTGTCAAAGAGTAATCATGGAGGGAGAAGATCCTTTTCCAGTATTTTTACTCAAGAGACCCAGCATACCCCCTGCTGCCCTGTGTTATGAAAGAGTATGCGAGTGGAGGAGCTACTCCTGAGGACAGGGTTGTCACTTTGCAAGTCCAGAATTGTAATTGAATGCTCCTTCAGATGTTTAAAAGCACGGTTTGGAGCATTACAGAGGGCAATGGACATAAACCTGGATGATCTTTCATTTGTTATCAATGCCTGTTTTGTCTTGCATAACTTTTGTGAAGCTAACAGAGAAATCATTCCAGGCCAAAATGTTTCTGTAGTTGTTCAATATGATCGAGACTTCCAGCTACTTACACAGCACAATAACTTCCGAACAGAATCCAATGAAACTGAAGAGAGTCAATTGAGAACTTATTTTTTGTCTAATTGTTTAATAATTTGTTTAAACAAATTTATTTGCAAAATTAAGTTCAGCTGAGGTTAATTAAGGTCAGCTGGCTATTATATTTAATTCTGCTTAAATTAACAAAATTACTTGAATAAAGGTTTGTTCATTTTGCTGAACAAGACTCAAAGATCCAAGTTAGTAAAATGATCCGATCTTCCCATCACTAGTCAACACCCGATTGCAATGCACCACCTACTGGTAAGAACGAATAGCATCAGGTTGAGATTGTGCATCAGTACTCTGCTGCTTTTTCCTGCAGTTCCTATAAGGTTGAATTTCCAACCGAATTTGAACCACCAAATTTTGTTAAACTAAATATAACGGGCTGAATTTTATCTGTCAAAAAATCTAGATGGTATTTTCAAATTAACTTAATATTTTGGAAATTAACTTTGGAAGGTGAATATTTATTAATGCATTTTTAGTAATGAAATAAGTTGTGAAATGCTTCTAAATGAAATATTCAATGTTTAAAAATACACTTTGTTAAAATTCAGTCTTCCAAAATGCTAGCACATTAAGTTCAATGCATTTATTTTTTCGATTAGAGCAATTCAACATACAACTAGACATTTTGAAAAAAATATATATAAATGATTTTTTTACTAGAAATTGAAAACATGTTATTCATTTTATTTGAGTCCTTGCCTAAAATAATTTTATTTGAGTCCTTGCCTTTATGAATTGCATCTTTTATGTATGTTAGAATACATCAATACTATATGTCAGATAAATAAAAAAGCTTAACATCATTAATGCTTTGCCTCATTTCTTTCTGTTGTCATATAGTGAAGGGGCTGGTTATCTGTATTATAGGATGTTTGTTGATATTTTTGTCTCTGTGGGTTTTTGTTTTCCTTTGCACACAGCTATCAGTTGCAGTATGTATAGGATTCCTGATGGCATGGAGCCCGTATGCTGTGGTGTCCATGTGGGCGGCCTTCGGTGAGCCAGACTTGGTTCCTCCAATAGCGTTTGCTCTGGCAGCCATGTTCGCCAAGTCATCCACCCTCTACAACCCAGTGGTCTGCCTTGTGTTTAAGCCCAGCTTCCGCAAATCCCTGTGCAGGGACACCACAAATTTCAGGAGGACAATGTGTCCATGCATGTGCCAGACAAAGAGTCAACCAAAAGAAGCCACAAATCTACCGAAACTGAAAACAAAGGAGGAGTGTAACTACACATGGGCATCTAACGCGCTGCATGAGAGCCACCAGTCCTGCAGACACAGTCCAAAGGGCAGGACGGGACATTACCTGGACATTACACCCCAGAGGACAGCTCGCATCCTCACTGGCTCAACACACAGCGAGGTGGTGGTCAGTCAGCTCTCCAATGAGATGCATAGCGACTTCCTGTAGACAGTGAGAGAGGGATGAAGACCACTTAAAAGAAGCAAGATTGTTTAGGTTTGACCACAATCATAAATTTGGTCAAACCAAATCAGAAAATTGTTTTGTTGAGGGGAATAGATCCAATGGCATACTTTGGAAGATATGAAACGAATATGCCTTAAAGTCTTGTACTAACAAGAATGCCATTGGCAAGAGGATATTCCACTACTCAACTTGTTACAACCTGGTCTTGTTCTACATATCCTGGCAGTTTCCTGGTGAAATTAACTCTAGAGGCGCTACAAAAACAATTACTTTTATTATTCACTTTCACACAAATAACCAGTAAAACAGATTATCAGTTCATAAACTCTAAATAAAAGCAAGAGGTTGCTTCAGCAATTGTGTTTTTTTATCTCACTTTGCTTTTTATTAATCTATTGGTTTGGTTTAGGGTTTTAGGGTAGGAAGGTAAGTTTTATTGTTTGAAAACTCGATAGAGCATTAAACTTAAAAGCCTTATCTGTTTGGTAGAAAATTTAAAAAATAAATCACTTTTAATGTCACACAGTGGGCATTTCACCTTGAAACTGCCTCGATATGTGTAAGGAACTACATAATATTGTTCTTCCTAAAATTTCACCTCTGTTATGTAATTTTCACGAGGTCAGGCTGACTCAGTAACTAAGCAAGAAATACTGTTCCCCTTCTGTCACTCACTCAATGTTGTGTCGATTAAGTGACTCTAGGAGTTGATCTTGAGAGCCCAAAACACCTTCAGATCTTTGAGAAAATTGGTGAGGGTATAAAAGGGTGGCCAACAAACAAGTTAATTCAGATTTCTTCTTCGAAGCCGAACGTTTGCACTACAGAAAGCTGAGGTCATCTGCTCACTCAATCACCTTCACTCTCAGAGCATTGCAGTTGGATCTGCGGCGCTTTCCAGCGGTCTCTCTCCACTCTGCACTCCACTGCAGACTACACTCCTGGGTGCTTCAACGGCGCTTCTGAAAGAGTTTATTTTCTCTAAAAAAGTGTGCACAGTGACGTTGAACATCTTTTTAAAGATGCGTCTTTTTAAAGATGCCATTCTGTCTCTGTACAGTTTCTGGATGTGGTCGTTACCTCACGAACAATGCCTCATGTGTCTGGGCCAATGTCACGTTGAGGAAGTGTTCGTGGATGGTTCATGTTCTCACTGTGATCCTGAGACCCCGACCAGGCTACGTGCTCAAGGTTCCCATGACCCCTTTTAGGGATCAAGTGATGAGCCTACAAGCGCTGCCCCCGGAGGAGGCAGAGCCAGCCTTATCATTGCTGTGTCCGGTGTGTGCTTTGCGCATCTATGTGGATCGCACGCAGAGCTTTAGACGATCTAAGCAGCTCTTTGTCTGCTTTGGTGGACAGCAGAAATGGAAAGCTGTCTCCAAACATAGGCTTGCCTACTGGATGCCATAACGTTGGCCTACCAGGTCCAGTCAGGTCCCGCCCCCTTGCGGGTTTGAGCACACTCCACAAGGAGTGTGGCATCCTCGTGGGCACTGGCCAACGGCACCTCTCTAGCAGACATATGTAGGGCAGCGTGCAGGGCTACATCCAATACCTTGTTAACATCCTGTTATGTATCTTCCATGGCAGTTCTACCCCTTCCTTGTGGTAGACCCGCGTCTCCCTTGGCAGAGCCCTCTCTGACCCGGTTGCTGTGTTATAGACCCTGAACCGAGTTACGCAGACTGGAGGTGCGAGACGGGCAGACCCCTGTGTGCCTCATAGCCAGTGCAGCAAGCCGTCGTATAATTACCCCCAACACACGGGCAGGCATGAAGTGATCCCCTGCACCTAGGGGAACGGCTAACTGCTCAGAAGTATAAGGACTGGCTGGCCAGTCTGGGGGGGGGGGGGGGGGGGTTAGGTGGAATACAACAAACGGTCTTACCGGCTAAGAGTGGAAGCACAGTGTGTGGAAAGGCATCGTAGTAGGTCCTACGCAAGGGGGAGGAGTTACTACAAACACGGCAACCTAGGACAGAGGGCCCTCAGCCCAAGGAAGAGGCGGTTTACCGGCAGGGAAAACCTTTTGCGGAATATACATCACACAGGGTTGCCTAGGGGGACAACCGGCGCATGTGGAGCACTTACCTTAGTGCGGGGGCCTGGTGATGCCCGTACTGGCGCGGCAACGAGTCTCTCCAAAGATTCAACAGCCGCTAGGCTAGGGAGGAAGAACGTCCAGGGTTCACACTTCTTGCAAACACAACTGGGGAGAAAGAGCACGTCTTCGCCTCAAGAGGGGAAAGGCACTATGCACAAGCGATACACCTGGCCAGCTGACCCGAACTTACCTGTTTGTGTCACCTGATAACACACGGGACGAAACTGGCTCAGCCCTGAGGTTATAAAATCTTGCAAAGGTGTTATGTGTTGCCCAGCCCGCGGCTCTACATATGTCTGCTAGAAAGGCACCGTGGGACAACGCCCACAAAGCCACATCACCCCTGGTAGAATGGGCTCGTAGGCCAGCAGGAGGCGGCACTTGCTCCTGGGGCAGCACTTGCTGGTTCACCACCTGATCCCTGAAAGGGGTCGTGGAAACCTTGGACACAGAGCGGTCTTCAGAGAGAGCACCTTTAGCTCAGCTGGCTCAAGGTGCTTGAAGGGAGCTTCCCGAAGGCACACGGTGAGGTCCCACGAGGGAACGAGGTGTGACCTGGGGGGGTTTAACCTCCTCTCGCCTCTCAGGAACCTGATGATCAAATCGTGCTTCCCTAAATACTTACCATCCACTGCATTATGATGTTTCGGCTACATACACTTTGAAGGTGGAGGGGGAAAGCCGTGCCTCCAACTTTTCCTGCAGAAATGAAAACACTGATCCAACTGCGCATCTATGGGGGTCTTCACCTCGGGAAGCAAACAAGCAAACTGACACCACTTCAGGCTGTAGAGGTGCCTTGTTGAGGTGGTAGGCCACCTAAGTATTCCACGTCCCATCCAGGGGCCAGACATGGAGATTCCAGAGGTCTGGTCGCGGGAGTCAGATGGTGCCCTGTCCCTGAGAAAGAAGGTCCTTCATCAGGGGAATTCACTGGGGGGGGGGGGCTGTCGCGAGGTGCATGAGGTCTGAGAACCAAATCCGGGAGGACCAGTAAGGGGCCACTAAGAGGACCTGCTCCCTGTCCTCCCTGACTTTGCACAATGTCTGTGCAAGTATGCTCACTGGGGGGGACATTCGACGAGAGTGTAGGTCACCTTGGCAGCTGATGTACGCAATCATCACTGTGTTGTCCGTCCAGATCAACATGTGCTTGCCACGGATCAACGCAAATAGCCTCCTCAGGGCAACTCAAGGCAGTTGACGTGCTAACACAGTCGCAGGCTGGTCTAAGGGCAGACGACTGAGTGCCTATTGCATACGGCACCCCAGCCCCGTTGGGAGGCATCTGTCGTAACCACGATGTGTCTGGGGCATGGCCTAGGGGAACTCCTGCCTGTAGGAATGCTAGGTCTGACCAGTGGCTGAGAAAACAGCAGCAATCCTGCATGACAAGGACGTGGTGTGTGCCGTGGTGCCATGCTCGTCTCTCTACTCAGTTCTGTAGCCAGTGCTGAAGTGGTCTCATATGCATCAACCCAAGTGGTGTGACTGTCGCTGAGGATGCCATATGCTCCAGGAGCCTCTGAAAGGATTTCAGTGGGACCAACGTGTTCTGTCTGAACACAAGCCTTCATTGAGACTGAGTCTACTCCATACCGAGAAAAGAGATGCTCTGAACCGGGGCATGCTTGCTCTTTTCCCAGTTGATCCAAAGCCCCAAGCGGCTGAGGTGCCTGAACACCAGGTCCCTGTGTGCACACAACATGTCCCACGAGTGAGCTAGGATTAGCCAGTCATCGAGGATGCGGATGTCCACTTCCCTTAGTGGGGCAAGGGCTGCCTCTGCGACTTTCGTAAAGGCACGAGGGGACAAGGACAGACCGAAGGGGGTACTTTGTACTGATATGCCTGACCCTCGAAGGCAAACCAGAGAAAGGGTCTGTGTCGACGAAGAATCAGACATGGAAGTATGCGTCCTTCAGTTCTACCGCCACAAACCAATCCTGATGTCAGGTGCTCACTAAAATGCGTTTCTGCATGAGTATCTCAGTTGGAGTCTGTGCAGAGCCGGTTCAGAACTCGCAGGTCTAGGATTGGCTGCAACCTGCCACCTTTTTTATGTACGATGAAGTAAGGGCTGAAAGAACCCCTTCACCCTGACTGGAGGGACAAGCTCTATCGCGTCGATTCGTAGAAGGGAGGTGATCTCCGCGCGCAAGGCAGCGGCGTTCTCGCCTCTCACCTCAGTGGAGCGGACGCCATTGAACCTGGGCGGGAGCCTGGCGAACTTAATCACGCAGCTGAGTCAGACGGTCCTGAACAACTAACGCGATGGGTTGGGGAGCGCGAGCCACACCCCAAAGCTCTGCGCGAGAGGGATCAAGGGAACTACAGCGTCGGACGTACCAGTGGGCGCACCTCGCAATGGGTGCTGAGTCTAGAGACATCAAAGCACTTACCTCTCTCCTTGTGACCGCTCCCAGAACAGCCTGGGATGGGGGAGGAATATTTTCATCCTTATAGCCCGTGGAGACCATCACATCAAGGGCAGATTTTTGCCACAGCTGGGCGTGCGATGCACCATGCCTGCCAGAGAGAGAAATGGTGCCCGGTGGTTGTGATAACGACGGCCGGGGACACTGACTGTGAGGCCTAGGAAATGAGAAGACTACTTTTTTCTTAGAATGTGGGTACCACAGCCCTTGAGGCACGTGGTGAGGTAAGAAAAGGAAATAAAGAACCTCCACCCAGCCCTCCACCGGGGGAAGAAGTGGTGCTCTTACCAGCTCCTGTGTAGCGTGTCTCCTACTTCCTGGACTGCCCATCTCAGGGAACGCTTTGAAGCCTTTCTTGGGTTCTTGGCATACGGCTATGAGACAGGTGGCGTCTGCTTTCTGCAGGTGGCTTGACGGCGGGGCCAGCCTACTGGGGCGGGCTGTGGTGGAGCCAATGTTGCTGCCGCAGGAGGACGACCTTGACGACAAACAGACGGAGGTGCGAGACATTGCGTTGCACCGGGGCAGGATGTGTTGAATGAGACCTGTCACTGAGCGCAGCTCCTGCATAAATCTCGGGTCAGAACCTCGTGCAGTTCTTTGAGTGCCACGGCTTGGCGGCCTGTCCAGTGGCACTGTAGGCTCAGTCGTGAGTGACGACGTAAACCCACAGGCCCTGGATGGGAGACATGTGGCGGTGCTCTGCAGGCACAAGTGCACCGCAATCACCTTACCAACCTGGGGAGTTGCCGAGCACCCCTGGCAGCCCCACCATCGAGGGTAGTGTGAGAGGACGAGCCCGCGAACCGGGTCCATGCAGTAAAAGGTGCCCTGCACTTACGGAAAGAAAGGTACGGGGGCGGGGCACAGCCGTAAGTGGTGCTCGGAGTCCTGGGACCGATCACCGGGCCGCGAGCATCGGGATGGAGTGTAATCCTCCGCTCCCCCCTGAACCCTTGCGGCCCGGTGATCACTCCCAGGACTCCGTCAGCTCACCCTGAAACGAGCCGGCAGTCACATCGTGAACTCGCTGGGGCAAACGAGCGTGCTGGGGAATGGGAGATCCGTGGGGGGTTTCCCGGCGAAGAAGCTCCCATTGAAATCCTCAAATCACCCCCAGTGCTAACTGACACCGCCTTATACCTGTGGGTAGAAGGAACGAGTCGGGGAGCCACTGGAGTGGCTTTCCCTCTTACGAGAGAAAGGTGCGACAGCAACGTTGCCAGAATCATGCCCTCGCAGTGAGAGCATGATCCATCCACAAGCACTGTCCCTCCGTGGGCAGTGCCCAACACGAGAGGCAGCGATAGTGGCTGTGGGAAGCGGAGAGGTAACGATTGCAACCACAAAATATACACAAACGAAAAACTTAAAGTTTTTCATTTGCGCCACTCCTTTAGAGGGCACTTCAGCAGCAGAAAAGTACAGAGTGAACAACTTTGTTTATATATATATATATATATATATATAAACGAAGTTGTTCACTCTGTAATTTTCTGCTGCTGAAGTGCCCAGGGGTATTTGCTCAGCACAACCATGGTGTACGAGGGGGAGGACCGATGGAATGCACCGTAGATCCAACAGCGTAGAGAGATGAATTCAGCTGTGAACTTGCTCTCTCGACTCCGAAGAAGATATCTGATGTGTGTCTGCAACGTCACTCCTTTTATACCCGTATGTCCGGGGTAGTGGCATGCGACTGGCATGGCCTGCTCCCACACTTTATTTAGCTTCAGATAAATTTAATGTTTTTTTTTATATAGTTTTATGGGGGGGGTTGAAGCTATCTTGGTGTGATGAAATTCAATCTGTTCTTCCCACAAATAATTTGAAATTGAGTCATGAAACTCTACATTCACAAGGTCCTTTGAACATGTAATCTGTAAACCAATCAGCTTGCACACTCCATCCTGATACACTGCAAAAAATCTTATTTCCAATACAAATATCAAAACATTTTTAAAACAAGATGCATTTACTTGAGAAGTGAAATTACATATTTTGTCTTATTTTCAGAGAAATCAAAAAACTTAAGCAACGTTTATTCTTATAAAAAGAAAAAAGATTTGCGAATGGAGTAAGTAAAAAAACTTGATTAAAAGGGAAAACTATTTATTGTTCTTAACCCATTTTTTTAACCATAAAGTTAACAAAATTGTATACGTTTTATCTGAAAACAACACTTTCCACTAATGTCATTTTGGCTTTTCAAGTATTTTTTTTTTTACTTGTTTTAAGGATGTTTAGATATTTTTAACAGAAACCCTCCTCCCCAGCACCTCTTGTCTAGGTCTGATTCCGGGGGATTGTATGTTAGTTTAATTGTGCAGCAGCACCATGTCTTACATGCACAACAGTCTATCTGTGTATGTTCTAGTCTAGCAGTAGCAAGTTTTTGTACTTTGTACTTAAGTTTTTGCTCTGCAGTAGCAGCAGCGTAAGAAGATATACAGTATTCCACCAAGACCAAGCATATCAACTTTTCATATCCTTAAACTTTTCCAAGAGATGACAGAAATCTATAGCATGACTTCAGAAGACTATATTGCAGAAAAGCTATAAAAGCTATGTACTGCTTTTACAATATTTTAATGGTGTTTTTTTCCCTATTTGGAGCTTGATAGCTGTGGTCACTATGAACTGTCATTGTATAAAAACTTTGAACTCATGAACCTCACAGCCAGTGACTTCTCTTCCAGAGGGACATCAGTTAACAGTTAAGTGCTCACCACTGCCTATGCATTTCAAGCCTTTATCTATTTATTAATTTATTGAAATCAAGCCACAAATGCAAGTAATATATTATGGGATCCAACAGTCTCATGAAACTGTAACTGATAATAATTTGTACGAGATGGCGAAATCATACAATTTCATACAGCTGGGCTCATACGAAAAGGTAAAACTTGTATTGCCAAACAGACCAACCAATCATCAAATCGAATTTAATATCAATACAAACAGACTTTAAATAACTTTTAGCTAGCCTCCTATCCAAAACTTTATTTTAAGAAAGGAAACATCAGTGAAAAAATTTGGTTACTCATTCCATATTTATTTATGCAATACAAATGACTGATATGTATGTCAATAACCTGGAATATGCTTCCCTCGTTTCATTCCAAACAACGTTTTCTTTCTTCTGTGGAACACAAAGCTTTACTTCTAAGGAAGTAAAAGTCAACAAAACATTTTTATACGAGCCAACTCGTACAATTTCATCATGTAGACTATTATTGTGAGTTGTCATGAGACCTGTTTAATTTCTCACGGTATGTCTTGGGCATAGTTCAGAATCTAGTGTGAATGACCATTACACATACATCATTCTACTCCAGCAAGAAGAAGAATCTTATTTTGTTAATCGATTTAGTTAAATAGGGAATTTGCTCACAGACTGGCTCTTGTTGTACAATGTGGTTTGAGATCTATCTTTTTAAAGTGTCAAATACAAATGTAAAAAATTACGTAACCAAATGGTTTAGAACTGAATGTTAAATCGATTAAATAACAACAATGTGGTCAAAACGGTTAGAATTCAAATTAGCTGGAAACATACATAGGTTTATAATCTGTATTTATACATTGTTATACAGGGGTGATGTTTAAATATATGGCATAATTTTTTACACCTTTGACACAAAGCTAGTCAAAGTTAGTGTTCTAAACAAGAACCCCCGGGATGCTCCATGCAATTAATATACTGTAATTCACTTTCTATGAGACATGTTAGGTACATGTCAACTAACTATTGAGGTTTATAAATGTTAATGGAATTTTTTATTTTTTTTAAATGAAAAAACAAACAAACAGATAAATCTATATAAATAAATAGCAGATAAATCTATAATATATATATATATATATATATATATATATATATATAAATATATATATATACATATATATATATATATATATATATATATATATATATATATATATATATATATATATATATATATATATATATATATATATTGTTTTCAAGTTAATTGATCTAATATAAATTTATCTAATTGTATTAGAAAATGCATTAGGTTTCATATTCTAGCAAATAACAAGTGCAAGATAAGTGCTGTTCATTGTTAGCTCACGTTAACTAATGCAACAAACAAAATCTTATTGTAAAGGTTGCCAAATAATTTTTTAGAGAGTGCATTTTCAATTATAAATTATATCGAGTTTCATCAGTAGATTTGATCATTTGTTTTAAGCATAAAGAGCACTACATTTATTCATGTATTTTCTAACAGCCATTATGGAGTTTTAATGAGACAAAAGTACATAAACACACAAATTGCATATCTGAGAGAATGTATGTGTAGATATGTATATTATACTTGCATTTGCAAGAACAAATATGATTTTCCTCTTTGAGGGACTGGATATACACTCACCTAAAGGATTATTAGGAACCTGTTCAATTTCTCATTAATGCAATTATCTAATCAACCAATCACATGGCAGTTGCTTCAATGCATTTAGGGGTGTGGTCCTGGTCAAGACAATCTCCTGAACTCCAAACTGAATTTTTGGCAATTTTGAGCGTGGCATGGTTGTTGGTGCCAGACGGGCCGGTCTGAGTATTTCACAATCTGCTCAGTTACTGGGATTTTCACGCACAACCATTTCTAGGGTTTACAAAGAATGGTGTGAAAAGGGAAAAACATCCAGTATGCGGCAGTCCTGTGGGCGAAAATGCCTTGTTGATGCTAGAGGTCAGAGGAGAATGGGCCAACTGATTCAAGCTGATAGAAGAGCAACTTTGACTGAAAGAACCACTCGTTACAACCGAGGTATGCAGCAAAGCATTTGTGAAGCCACAACACGCACAACCTTGAGGCGGATGGGCTACAACAGCAGAAGACCCCACCAGGTACCACTCATCTCCACTACAAATAGGAAAAAGAGGCTACAATTTGCAAGAGCTCACCAAAATTGGACAGTTGAAGACTGGAAAAATGTTGCCTGGTCTGATGAGTCTCGATTTCTGTTGAGACATTCAGATGGTAGAGTCAGAATTTGGCGTAAACAGAATGAGAACATGGATCCATCATGCCTTGTTACCACTGTGCAGGCTGGTGGTGGTGGTGTAATGGTGTGGGGGATGTTTTCTTGGCACACTTTAGGCCCCTTAGTGCCAATTGGGCATCGTTTAAATGCCACGGACTACCTGAGCATTGTTTCTGACCATGTCCATCCCTTTATGGCCACCATGTACCCATCCTCTGATGGCTACTTCCAGCAGGATAATGCACCATGTCACAAAGCTCGAATCATTTCAAATTGGTTTCTTGAACATGACAATGAGTTCACTGTACTAAAATGGCCCCCACAGTCCATCCATCCATCCATCGTCAACCGCTTATCCTGCGTACAGGGTCGCGGGGGGCTGGAGCCTATCCCAGCTAACATTGGGCGAAAGGCAGGGTACACCCTGGACAGGTCGCCAGTCCATCGCAGGGCCACACATATACAGACACACACTCACACTCACATTCACACCTAGGGCAATTTTTCGGAGACACCAATTAACCTAACCTGCATGTCTTTGGATGGTGGGAGGAAGCCCCCACAGTCACCAGATCTCAACCCAATAGAGCATCTTTGGGATGTGGTGGAACGGGAGCCAGATCTCAACCCAATAGAGCATCTTCGGGATGTGGTGGAACGGGAGCTTCGTGCCCTGGATGTGCATCCCACAAATCTCCATCAACTGCAAGATGCTATCCTATCAATATCGGCCAACATTTCTAAAGAATGCTTTCAGCACCTTGTTGAATCAATGCCACGTAGAATTAAGGCAGTTCTGAAGGCGAAAGGGGGTCAAACACAGTATTAGTATGGTGTTCCTAATAATCCTTTAGGTGAGTGTATATAAAAAATATGAAAGTATGAACAAATAGAGAACTTAAGAACTGTGATGATGTCACAGGAAAGAGCTGATTCTATTTCTTAAGTCTTATAGATGTTAACGAGAGAATCACAAAAATGTTGGCAGCAAATTCTGCCAACATTTTCAAAACATTTCAAGTTAAAAAAAGAACAATAACTGCTCATGAAGGACTGTCTTCAGCAATGGATATACTTTTTATTTTAAATTATTTTCCCCCTTGATTTTCTCTTTAATTATGCTTCAATACAACAAGAATACCTCAAAATATATTGTTTTATTTTTTTATGATTTATTAAAAATAGTTTCATATCACAAAAAATTGTTAGAAATATTAACAAAAATACCTTTTAACTTTGCTTGCCAACCTGAATTGTTTAAGTAGGTAGACAATTACAAATGCCATTGAGACATTGGGCTCACTTGGATTCTAAATACAATTATTACTGAATTTTAACACAAAATGTACATTCATATTTAATCAAACTACACAATTATGACTCTAAGACATTATAGATATTACAGTTCCATGTTCAAAATCTCTATTCATAAACTTGAGACTTAAGAAATTATCGCAATGTGAAATCAGTAACTTTAGGTCAAAAGTTCTGCTGCTGAAATCAATCTGTGCTTACCAAAATTCAAACTACTCCCCACAGAGGCCAAAGTTGGAAATTGTAGTTTTAGTTGTAAATTATGCAAAACAGTCAACAGGGATGCACATTTTATTGACTTGACCACCTAACACAAACTCAAACTCTAAACAAAACCGTCAGTAGAGGAAAATGTAATCTTTGAGCAAAAATGCAACCTCTGAACCTCTCACCGGTCACGCCACAGAAAAATATCACAGCTGTGCTAATATTCAGTACAACATCACAATTGGGAGTGTGATATTGCTCCTATGCAGCAGTTCTAAACAAACAGTTGAACAAAATTGACTTAACAATAGTATTTGGACTTGCCAGAGCAAAACAACCATTTACTGCAGGTGTATAACTGAATGACGACTATCTGTGAATTTACCCAAAATCTTAATACACTTTCAGTTCACACTTCCGTTCTGGTAATAATGCTAAAACCTTCAATTTCTGTGTATGTTAAAATGTTATTTGATCAATAATCTCTGTGACACAATGATGATAACTAGAACTAACTGTTGATTTATTTGTTTTAATTTCAATGCTAAACAAGCTAAACAATGCTAATCTCAGGTATAAAGATAAACTTACTATAACCAACCGTACGTGCACAACAGCCTGTAAACGCCTAAAGAAGCAGTTGTAACCAACCTCTTGCACACATCACTGCATAGTTATTCCTTTATTAGTTCTTTCTGGAATAATATCAGCATCTAATCTCTCGGGAGGCCACTTGATGTCAACCACTGTGCTTCACCTAAGTAAAAACAGCATATCCTATCTGTAACCCAATAAACATCAATTTGTTTGATGGATTTCAGTTTACCCCTATTTTATGGTAAAACTGTTAGTCAGATTCAGTCCAGTTTAACACATCATATTTCAACTGATTTTTGTACGGGGTTTACAATAACAAGAACAGGTTTAAACCAAACATTGGCCTTTACGGATTTTAGAAATCAAATTCTTTTTATGTATGGAAACTACTGTGAATAACACCATCTATGCAACAATGCATTTACACAAACAATGTTAACCAAGTTCAATTTCTTTCTGTCATTTGATTTCTCTTGATTTGTTACTGCATTTAAAAATGTTGTCATGCACTGATTATATTTGACATAAAAATTGGCATGTCCCATCCTGGACATATGAGTATATAAGGAGGGAAATGTGTCTGTTCATTCAGAAATTTTCTTCAGAGCTGACCGGTTGTGTGAGTAGTGAGACATATGTATATAGCCTGTATGCAAACGATTCTAAAATAATTGTTATTCAAGATTTTGGTGTGTTTGTATTGTTGTTGCTTGTTACAGAGAGACTATGTAATTCTATGAAAAATCAGCTTATAGACACATGCTCTACAGTATACCATGCATTTGTGTAAAGTTATATTGAAATTGTGTCTTTGAAGTGCAAAAGCTTAAAAAGAGCACATTGTATATATGTTCATATTTGATACGGGTTGACATCAATTTTGCCAAGCCCAGGGAAAAACTTAATTCAAGAATGTCCTTTTGGTAACAGGAGAATTTACATTCTTCTATACAATTACTAGTACTGAAAATGAACAACATATGTATCTGATCAGCATGTATGTCACTATTGCGAGGTGATGCTATTGTGCAAATATAAACTCAGGACAATTATTTATTCTATATTCAGAATAATATTCAGAACATTACTATCAATCAAGGCTAAAGTGGAACATGAATTTTACAAAACATGTCAAGGTTATATTTCATATGTCATATTTTATTTACTGTATGCATCCAGCAATGTAAATAATATAATCTTTTTTTTCTGCATGACATTAATGAAAAAATGCATTATGGTAATGAGATTTAGGGTGGAAAATGTGCTTCTCTGTCTGTCGCTCACTTCGACATTGTGTCGAAGAAGCGACACTAGGGGTCTCTCTTGAGAGCCTTATGCATCTCTGAACTTTGAGAAAAGGCCAATGAGAAATTGGCAGACAGAATTTGCGTGTCCCATCCTGGACATATGAGTATATAAGGAGGGAAATGCGTCTGTTCATTCAGAAATTTTCTTCAGAGCTGACTGGTTGTGTGAGCAGCGAGCTGCAAGTCCCAATTGGTTTCCTCTCATCTCTGTTATCAGCGTATGCTGTTGGATCTACGGCGCATATCAGCGGCTTTCTCCTTCTCTGCACGGCAGTGCAGCTTTTCCCCTGGGCGCTTCGACAGCGATGCTAAAAGAGAATTTTCCCTTTCAAGAGTATTTTCTCTAAAAGAGCAATTTACAGCGGCATTGAACGTCTTTTTCAGGACGCGTCTTTATAAAGATCCCTTTCCACCCCGTGTAGTTCCTGGATGCGGTCGAGTTCTCACTGCTCCTGACGGTCACAGGCACTGCCTCATGTGTCTTGCCATGAATACAGCAGCTCGCCTTGTCTGCCCGCCGTGGTTGTCCTCCTGCAGCTTCCAAGAAGTGTGCAGCTCCGACACAGCCTGGGCCCAGTTCTCAGCCCTAGTATCGAGCCCCCCACAGGAAGTGCACACCCCCATCTCACGAACCCCCTCAAGGACCAAGAGACCAAGACGTTTGCTCCGGAGCTGGTAAGCAGACTACTCCGTCCCCCGGTGGAGGGCCGGGAGGAGAATCCTCAGTTGAGTTTATTTCTTTGCCAATAAAAGAGCAATTTCTTCTGTCTCTGGGTCACCTGGCCTGCAAATGCCATTCTCACGGCACCCAGGTGCCACACCTCAACAGTCCCGGCACATTGGACGCTGACCCTTCACCTCCAGCCCCACGACTGTTGCCCCCTGGCCGGCTGGTCCTGACGAGTCTAAAGGGCGCCTCCACGGGACCTCCTCCTCAGTCACTAAGTCAGCAAGGTCGAGTGTTCGAGTCTTCTATCAGCACCAGAGCCTCGGGATGCGCTTTTGCCTCCCGATGCTGTATTACCTCACCTCGTTCAGGCCAGGCACGTGGGTCCCCCTAAAACATTTCCAAAAGCTCCTGTGGTATATGGCATCCTCCGTGTGTTTATCATCCCCCGCCTGCCGCCAAACTTTCAAACCCTGGACAGACCTCTGTTTTTTACGGGCAGGAGTCCCTTTGCAGCAGATGTCCCGACGCGCCCTGATCACCACAGATGCTTCCAAACAGGGTTGGGGCACCGTGTGCAAGGGGGACACAGTCACAGGCCCCCGCTGCGCTGACACATTAATTGCCTAGAGTTGTTGGCTGTACTTCTTGCCCTGCAGAGATTTCTCCCACTAGTTCGGGGCAAGCACGTCTTGATCCGATCAGACAGCACCACCACGGTAGCATACAGAAATCGCCAAGGCGGTGTACGCTCCTGTCACATGTCACAACTCACCCGTCGTCTCCTCGTTTGGAGCCAGCAGCAACTCAACGCACTATGACAGTGTTCGCCCAGCGGAGAGTGGAGGCTTCACCCCAGTTGTTCCAGCTGATTTGGGAACAGTTCGGCAAGGCATTGGTAGACCTATTCACCTCCCAAGAGACCTCCCACTGCACGCACTGGTACGCCCGAATGGAGGCTCCCTTGGGACAGACATGCTGGCACACAGCTGGCCAACTGCACAAGTACGTATTCCCCCCAGTGAGCCTTCTTGCACAGGTGCTATGCAAGGTCAGGGAGGATGAGGAACAAGTCACTCTGGTGGCCCCTAATTGGCCCTCTTGGACATGGTTCTCGGATCTTATGCTCCTCGCGACAGCCCCTACCTGTCGAAATCCCCTGAGGAAGGACCTTCTTTCTCAGGGACGGGACACTCTCTGGCATCCGCGCCCAGACCTCTGGAACCTCCACGTCTGGCGCCTGGACGGGATGTTCTGAGACGCATAAGGCTCTCAAGAGAGACCCCTAGTGTCGCTTCTTCGACACAATGTCTTGTTCCCTCCATCAGGGAATGGAGGTTACATCAGTAACCCAGACGTTAAACATGAACATACCACAATCCCAAATATATATATATTTGTTCTGTTTGCTTTATTTGTGTAAATATTTAATTTCTTCTTTTTTCATTTTGGGGTGAAAGATAACCTGGACATGTTTTCATGAGATTCATTCTTTCTTTCTTTTTGCTTTCTTTTTTTAAGCAAAAGTTATGATGGCAGTGTCTGTTAAATTGTGATAAATATGTGTCTGTGTCCTTGTTCATGCTCACCCTTTCAAAACTCAAGGAGCCAACTGATGTTGTAAATATGTTTAAATACTGTATGATATATAATTGTAACATTATTACAATATTCATTTTATAACAACTATAAATGAGATTTGAAATGCACTGTAAAGAATTGTGTCAGTATGCATGATTTGTGGTGTAAAGATGGGCAATCGAAGCAAAAAAACAAACAAAAAAAACTGAACTTCGGATATAAAGTAATCCATTATCTCTTTCACACAAATATCTAACCTATGCACAAACCCACAATTAATCATTTCAAGTATCAGGTTTTTTGATGACAACTTCTAAAGCTTCAGCTTTCAAATATCAATTTGCAGGCAAGAACTCTGAGTAATATAAAAACTACACTGTTCTTTGGTAGGAAACATTCATATATCTTGTTAATAATTGTCCAGAAGAAAATGCATTGTATCTACCTCATGATTCAGAGACAGCTTTAAAATGTTGTATACACTGTATATTTGTAAACAATGCATTTATATGAATGTCAATTCTGTTTGGCTGTACAGTTACAGCTTTTCATAGTTGTATAGTACTCAACAAATGTATTGTGATAACAAGTACATGTTTCATTGCTATATATATATATATAGTTGTTTCAGCGGCTAGTACAGAGTTGTGGCAAGAGGGACACAATGTCTCGTTCCCTCCATCAGAGAACGGAGGTTACAACAGTATTGCCACATCAAGGGGCATTGCTTCATCCCGAGGTGGCTGCGCTGAGGGGAACCTAGAAGCATTTACCATGCTCCGTGTACCTGGCGTAGGGCAGGTTAGTGACTGAGGAGGGGGGCCTCAATGGCGCATTCGCGGGGCCCTGGCTGTGAGTGCTCATGTCTGGTTGCCGTGACAACGACGGTCATAAAAAAACGATATGTGACCCAAGGAGTTGAACTGCTCTTTTTTTTGACAATGTGAACACAGCACAAAAACTTTTGCCGCAAAAGGCATCTTTAAAAAGACACGTCTTTAAAAAGACATTTATGTCAATGTGCTGCTCTAATAGAGGAACATATACACTTTGCAGAAATATATGCTCTCGTAGTAGCACTGTCAAAGTGCCCAGGGGCATAATCTGCACTAGGCATGCAGAAGGAGAGAAAGCCTACGCTTCTTTCTGAGGTGAATGGAACAGCAGTGGGATTCAGCTCACTGATACACAACTGCTCGGTTCCAGAGAAAAAATCTGAATGAGTGGCCTTATTCCAGCTCCTTTTATATCCTATGTATGTCTGGGGGAGTGGCTTGCAAATTCTCATTGGCCTTTTCTCAAAGATTAGAGGTGTTTGGGGCTCTCAAGAGCGACCCCTATTGTCACCACATCGACACAACATTGAGTGAGTGACAGAAGGGGAACTTGCCTTTACAGCGATAATGCATGTGTAATGATACGGAAGCTGAGGCTGAATCCATGTGCAGATGTTTATTAAAATCTACAGCAAACAGGTTAAAGTCGGCAGGCAGGTATCGTAAACTTTAAGGCAGGCAGTGGGTAAACACAGAGAAGCAGTCCAATCCGAAACAACAGAGCAAAGGGGTAATTCCAAGAGGCAAGACAGGTAAAAGCAGGCAATGGTCATACACACGATAAGCAAGACAATGACTGTGAGATAACGCTTGGTAAGGCAGAAAAACTTGCAATACTTCGCAATGGCCTGTTAGCCAGGCCATGCTTAAATATCATCGATACAGAAAATAAACAGTGAAGCAGAGGTAGTGGCACACAGTCAGTACTCGGGAGAGGGCTCCCTCTGCTGGCGTGGCGTTACAGAATCCCCCCCCCCCCTAGGAGCGACTCCTGGCGCTCGACGAGGGCGTCCCCATGGCCGCGGTGCTATACGATCGGGTCTGGCTCGATGGAAATCTCTGATAAGAGATGGGTCCAGGATATCATGGGCGGCTACCCAAGACCTCTCCTCAGGGCCGTACCCCTCCCAGTCCACCAGATATTGGAGCTGACCACCTCTCCTTCTTGAGTCCAACAACTCCCTTACCGTGTAAGCAGGGGACCCATCGATGTCCAGCGGTGGAGGTGACTCCTGATTCTCAATGTTGGGGTCAGCATCCGGGTGGACCGGTTTGAGGAGGGTAACATTGAAGGAGGGAGAGACACAATAGTTAATAGGGAGCTCAAATTGGTAAGTGACCTCGTTAATCTGTCTTAAGATTTTGAATGGACCTACATACCTTGGGCTTAGTTTCTTGCTTGGTAGCCACAACTTGAGGTCCCGTGTGGAGAGCCAGACCCTTTGTCCAATTTGGTAGGGAGGGTATGGACGACGTCGTCTATTAGCCTGAACCTCCTGGTTCCTGACAGCTCTTTGCAGATGCACATGAGCGGAGTTCCACACCCTCTCACTACGACGAATCCAGTCATCGACTGCAGGTACAGTAGAAGGCTCACCAGACCACGGGAACATAGGGGGTTGGTAACCAAGCACGCATTGAAATGGGGTGACGCCAGTGGAAGAGTGTCTTAAGGAGTTTTGTGCATATTCTGCCCATGGTAGAAACTCTGCCCAGCGATGTTGTTCATGACCACAGTAAGACCGTAGGTACCGGCCAATTTCCTGATTCAGCCTTTCCACTTGACCGTTGGCCTGAGGATGATATCCAGAGGTCAAGCTGACATTGATGTTCAGCTGTCTGCAGAAAGCTCTCCAAACCTGTGAGGTGAATTGAGTTCCTCTATCTGAAACAATATCTTCAGGAATACCGAAAACTCTGAAAACATGCTGAAAAAGTGCTTGAGCTGTTTCCATGGCAGTGGGGAGGCCCTTCAAGGGTACTAGGTGGCAGGATTTTGAGAAACGGTCAATGATAACTAGAATCGTTGTGAATTCAGTTGATGGAGGTAGGTCCGTGACAAAGTCAATTGATAGGTGTGACCAAGGTCGTTGTGGAATGGGCAGAGGTTGTAGCAGACCGGAGGGTAAATGTTTAGGTGTTTTGGACTGAGCACATACTGAGCAGGACTTGACAAAGTTGGTCACATCCTTAACCATTGATGGCCACCAGAATGAGTTTTGTGTGAGACTGAGTGTTTGTGAGATACCTGGATGACCTGAGCAGAGTGAAGTATGGACCCATTGCATGACTCTAGCACAAAGGTTTACCGGAACATAATGCTTGTTGGAGGGACAACTTGGTGGTGTTGGTTCATTCCGTTGTCCCCTTTGGATTTCCTCCATCAAGTCCCATGTAACTGGTGCAATGATTATTGACGGTGGCAGAATGGGTTCTGGCGTGTACTCTGTTTGGGGATGGCTATGTTGTCTGGATAGGGCATCAGCCTTGCTATTTTTGCTTCCTGGTCTGTAAGTTACTGTGAATTGAAACCTGGTGAAGAATAGAGACCAGCGTGCTTGACGAGGATTTAGTCTTTTAGCACTCCTGACGTACTCAAGGTTCTTATGGTCGGTGATTATCAAGAATGGGTGAGTGGAACCCTCCAGCCAATGTCTCCATTCTTCTATCGCGGCCTTCATGGATAGAAGTTCCTTGTTGCCGACATCGTAGTTACGTTCAGCGTCAGTGAGTTTCCTAGAGAAGTATGCACAAGGAAAGAGCTTGCCTGGTTGTCCATGGCGTTGAGAGAGTACCGCACCAATTCCAGTGTCTGAAGCATCAACTTCTACTACAAACGGTAAATTAGGATCTGGATGCTTGAGGATGGGTGCTGTCGTAAAACTGTTTTTAAGTTTAGCGAAGGTTTGTGTGGCATTTTCTGTCCATTTTAGTTTTGAGGGTTTACCTTTCAACAGAGATGTCAGAGGGGCGGCAGTAGTGCTATAGTTGAGTATGAAACGTCGGTAAAAGTTGGCAAATCCTAAGAAGCGTTGTAGTTCCTTCACTGTGGTGGGTTGGGGCCATTCGGTGACTGCAGTAATCTTAGAGTTGTCCATTTCAACACCTTGATGGCTGATGTTATACCCCAGGAAAGAAGTTCGCTTGACATGGAATTCACATTTTTCAGCTTTTACGTAAAGTTGATTCTCAAGCAATCTGGATAGCACAGATTTGACATGATCCTGACGTTCAATCTCAGACTTGGAGTATATGAGGATATCATCAATGTATGCGATAACGTACTTGTTAAGGATGTCCCTGAAGATCTCATTGATAAAAGACTGAAAGACTGCCGGTGCATTGGCTAGTCCATATGGCATGACCTGGTATTCGTAGTGCCCCCTAGAGGTCAGAAAAGCTGTTTTCCACTCATCCCCTTCTTTGATTCTGATGAGGTTGTAGGCACTCCTAAGGTCTAGCTTGGTGTAAATGGTAGCCTCTCGGAGTTGTTATAGAGCAGAAGGTACTAAAGGCAAGGGGTAACTGAATTTAATGGTGACATTGTTCAAACCTCTGTAGTCGATGCAAGGCCGAAGTCCTCCATCCTTCTTTTCCACGAAGAAGAAGCCTGCAGCCGCTGGAGAAGTAGAAGGACGAATGAAGCTAGAACTGAGCGCTTCTTCAATGTATTCTTCCATGGCCTGAGTTTCGGGATGCGACAGAGGATAAATCTTACTCTTGGGGGGCATCGCATTGGGCAGGAGGTCTATAGCACAATCCCAGGAACGATGTGGTGGAAGAAGGGTTGCTTTGGTCTTGCTGAAGACTGCTTGATAATCATGATAACATGACGGAATAATGACTGGCTTAGAATCAGGACTTTCTATACTTGTAGTTAAACATGCTTTGGTGACTGAGGTGTTTAGACAGTGTGTGTTGCAGAACGGTGACCATTGAGTAATCTCACCTTGCCGCCATGAGATGACTGGGTCGTGGATCGATAGCCAAGGGTATCCAAGGATGATTTCATGGCAGGGGAATCAATCACATAAAGTGAAATGGTTTCCAAATGAAATGGTCCAACCTGAAGTTGTAAGGGCAAGGTTTGCTGACTGATGCCTTCCCCAATGGGTTTGTTGTTAATAGCGTTAATTTTGAGAGGTGGATTGCAAGGTTGTGTGGGGATGTTGTATTTCCTGACAACGTTTTGATGAATTAAATTTAGTGCAGAACCGGAGTCAACCAATGCTTTGACATCAATGGAGTGATTTTCTGAAGTAATCTTGACTTTGATAGTGAGAAATTTGGTGGTCAGAAGTGAAGAGTTGTCAACACTCACCCGGCTAGTGGATTTGGTAGTTCTCCGGGTTTTGAGTGGGCACACGGCATTAACGTGACCTGAGTTTCCACAGTAAAAACACAAATTGTGTACCAGCCGTCGGGATCTCTCCTCCATAGAGAGTTTTGTGACTCCTAGCTGCATTGGTTCAGGGCCAGTTTGGTCAGTAGTTGTGCATGGATTGGATATGAGAGAAGTTTGATTTGTTGCAGCGATTCTCAGTGAAGGTGTCCTGGCTTTAGCGGGGCTGTTGCGCATGAGGTTATCAATCTTGATAGCGAGCGTTACATACTCAGGGAACGAACAGTTTTCTCCTTTGCAAGCGAGTTCTGCCTGTAACTCAATATTTAAACTTCGTTGAAATACGGCTTTGAGTGCAACATCATTCCAACCACTCTGAGCAGCGATCGTTCTGAACTCGATTGCGTAATCAGCGGCTGATCGACGGCCTTGATTCAATTGCACGAGTTGAGTTGAAACATCCAAACCCCCTGATGGGTATTCAAACACTTCTCTGATCTGTTGGATGAAGTAAGCAGACGAAGTTTGAATCAACCGATCAGTTTCCCAGACTGCTGCGGCCCAATCGATAGCTTTACCAGTCAATAGAGTCATAAGAAAAGCGCATCTTTTCTCTTCTGATTCAAAATCATCTCTCTGAAAAAAGATCTCTACCTGTCGTAGAAATCCCTTTCAATGCTCTGCAGAGCCGTTAAACTTGTCGGGTAAAGCAAAGCTTACCTTCTTAGGCATGGGTGGTGGCAATGAATGGAGATATTGCGTGAGATATTTATTAGTAGCCTGTAGTTTACTCAGCTGTTCTTGATATCCTTTGAGAATGTCACTTTGGTAAGCAAATGCTTTCTGTAGATTAGTAACTTCTGCTGGAGTCATCATGGGCGAAGTATTCTGTAATGATACGGAAGCTGAGGCTGAATCCATGTGCAGATGTTTATTAAAATCTACAGCAAACAGGTTAAAGTTGGCAGGCAGGTATCGTAAACTTTAAGGCAGGCAGTGGGTAAACACAGAGAAGCAGTCCAATCCGAAACAACAGAGCAAAGGGGTAATTCCAAGAGGCAAGACAGGTAAAAGCAGGCAATGGTCATACACACGATAAGCAAGACAATGACTGTGAGATAACGCTTGGTAAGGCAGAAAAACTGGCAATACTTCGCAATGGCCTGTTAGCCAGGCCATGCTTAAATATCATCGATACAGGAAATAAACAGTGAAGCAGAGGGAGTGGCACACAGTCAGTACTCGGGAGAGGGCTCCCTCTGCTGGCGTGGCGTTACAGCATGATATAATGTTGTAATCATTGTTGATGATTACTTTAGAATATTCACATTCTAATAATATAAAGTACTGTATACTCGCCATTTACAGTAAATGAGTGTTTAAATTCTGTTGCAATGGAGAATACAACATTCCATGAAGCCACATAATTGGTCGAATGGTGTTATAAAATATGTGTAGCATTCAAGTTGTGTTGGAATCACTGTAAATGACCAAATGATAGAGATTTAAACTTTTCCACCATCAGGCCGAATAGTTCTGAAAATGAGAAGTGACACATTTCGGAATGTTATGGTGTGATTACTAACCGTTCCTGGCCTGGATTTTTCAGAACGGTTAGCTAACCTTTTTCAGAACAGAGAACCTCTCTTACTTTAATGACATGGTGACTCAAGACTTCATGTCGCAAGATTGTAATGTGTCAAGATTGCAGGTCATTCCCCTGCAGTGCACCCCCACAGTGAGTTATTTCCACACATGACACTGCACAGTCAGCACTAAAGGGGGGGGCGGAGTGTAGACAAGTATTTTATTTAATTCTTGCTTTCTTGTCAAAACATTTAAAATACTGTATATACTTTAATAAACATAAACAAATGGGTTATTTTGACTGTACTGTATTTTCTTTATTTCTTTATTTTATATACATCTATAAAAATAAATGGACAAATAATATCAGCATATATGGTTTGCGTGTGCACTGTTTGACATCTCAGACATTGTTTATGTGTGTCAAACGTATCGTCACCTAATGTAAACAGACAGCTGCGTGCATAGGATGATCACGATTGTGTTGACTGTAAGTATACGAGTTATAAAACTGTTATTGTGATGATTTTGTGATAGATTAGCTGTCTGTTTCAGAAAAAACGTGTCATATGTTTGATAAGACTTACATTACATTATTACATTTTTCTTTTTATTCTTTTCATGAAAATGCATTATTTATACCAATCACATACAATTCATTTGAAATTTCCTTTACATTTCCATGATCAGAAAGGAGCAGATGGAAGAATAATATTCTTATATTTATCTGCCCCCTTTATAAACTTCAATAGTAGATGGCATTAACATTATTCCCTCCACCATCACCTAAAATTTATTAACATAAATAATAGATGATATTAGCATCACCCAAAATATATTAACATACATAATAGATGTCATTAGCACTGTTCCCTCCACCATCACCCAATATCCAACATATCTGATATTTATTTAAACTTTTATACATTGACCACATACAGTCCAATTCAAAATTCAGTTTGATATAATTCAAGTTGTTTCTTTTTATAACTCTTTTTAAATTCCAAAATATTTTTACAACTTTTTAAGTCTTTCCTTAGAAGATTCCATGCTTTTACTCCAGCAACAGACAAACACATTTGTTTCAGGTTTGTTCGTGCTATTAGATGTTTAAAGTCATACGGCCGTCTGTGATTTCCATTTTCAGAAGTAAAAACAAATAACTTTTGTAAGTCATGTGGAAGTGCTTTGCATCTAGCTTTAAACATCACTAATAAAGTTTGTAATTCTACAATGTCTTTAAGTTTTAATAATCCTGACCTAATAAAGAGTGGGTTTGTGTGGTCTCTATATCCTGCTTTGAAAATAATGCGAATGGCTCTTTTCTGTAAAATAAATAAAGGCATAGTGTTACTATGATATGTATTTCCCCATATTTCTACACAATAGTTTAAATAAGGCAAAATCATTGAACAATATAACATTTTCATTGTATTATACGGTAAGCTGTATTTAACCTTATTCAAAATAAATAGGCTTTTTGCCATCTTATTTTTAACATGCAATATATGACTTTTCCACGTCAATTTTTCATCTAAGGTGACTCCTAAAAATCTAATTTCAGATACCTTCTCAATATTTACATTATTTATAGATAAGCTGACTTCCTCTTTTCTTTTATTGCTGAATATCATAAACTTTGTCTTATTCAAATTTAAAGATAATTTATTTACATCAAACCACAGTTTTAGTTTAACCATTTCATCTTCAATATTATTAGCTAAAGTTTTCAAATCATTTCCTGAACTGTATAAATTTGTATCGTCTGCAAATAATACGTAGTGTAATTTTTTTGAAACCTCACAAATCTCAAAATAAAAAGTTTGGGTCCTAAAATTGAACCTTGTGGAAGTCCACATTCAATATTCATACATTCTGACCTATGACCATCAGACTCAACATATTGTTGTCATTGTTGTAAATAGCTGATTAACCAGTCCAGTACAACTCCTCTAATTCCATAAGCATATAATTTAGAAATAAGAATTTGATGATCTATAGTGTCAAATGCCTTCTTCAAATCAATGAACACTCCTATTGTGTATTTATTTCTGTCTATTGCGGTTGTTATGTCTTCAATAATTTTCGCGATAGCCAAGCCTGTAGACCTATTTGACCTAAATCCGTACTGATTTTCATTTAATATTTCATGTTTTTCAATAAAATTATCTAATTTATTAACAAAGAGTTTTTCAAGCACTTTGGAAAATTGAGGTAGGAGAGATACTGGTCTATAGTTATTAAAAATATGTTTATCTCCAGTTTTAAAAAAAGGTATTACCTTAGCTATTTTCATACTATCTGGAAAAACTCCCTCTGTAAAAGAATAATTAATTATATAATATAATGGTTTAATAATGCAATCAATTGTATTTTTTATTATTTTCATGTCAATACCATTGCTATCCGTTGAGGTCTTGTTTTTTAACTTCTGAACCACAGATAATATTTCATTTTCAGTCACCTCACCTAGATACATTGACTGCATAATCCTATTTTCCCTTTTCCAGACTCCCCCTAACTGATCATTAGATATTGGTATTTCATTTGCTAAGCTAGATCCTACATTTACAAAGAATTGATTTAGTTCATGGACCATTTCATCTTTATTATCTATTACCCTATTATCTTTTTCAAAATATTTAGGTAGTTCCGTTCGTCCAGTCTTATTCCCAATTACCTTGTTCAGAATATTCCATGTAGCCTTTAAATTATTTTTATTTTCATGTAACATTCGATTATAATAGTCCTTTTTTGCTTGTCTCAATATATCAGTCAACTTATTTTTGTATTTCTTATAACGTTTTTCTGCATTATCTGTTCTTGATTTGATAAACTCCTTATAAAGTCTATTTTTCTTTTTAGAGGCACTTTTTAATCCATTTGTTATCCAAGGTTTACTATTTTGCCTTTGTTTAGATCTGCATAGGATCTCAGGACAATGCTTATTATACAATGTAAGGTAACATTTAAGAAAAGAATCATAGGCATTATTTACATCATCTGTGTACACCTCTTTCCACTCTTGTTTAATTAAATCATTCCTAAACTTATTAATATGATCAGCACTCCTTTTTCTTTTATATATTTGATGGTATACTGTTTTTTTTTTTTTTTTAGGCAACTTATAGTCAAATATTGCAAATATAGGCAGATGGTCGCTTATATCATTTATTACCAACCCACTAGTAATGTGATTATCCAAAACATTTGTAAATATATTATCTATTAAAGTTGCACTAGTTGTGGTTATTCTGCTAGGCTTCGTTATTAATGGATACAACCCGTTTTTATATATTGTCTCAACAAAATCTGAGTTTTGTATATGTGAATCTACCTTTAGAAGATCAATATTATAATCTCCACAAATTACGATATTTCGTTTATTATTTAAACCTTGAATCATTTCTTCTAATTTATCTATAAAGATTTCCATTTTTGATCCTGGTTTTCTATATACACATGCAACAACAATATTCTTATTTAGTTCTAATTCTATTTCTACAGCCACACTTTCCATTATATCATTAATGGCTGTTGTCATGCATTTAACTAGTCTACATTTCAATTCATTATAGACATAGAGGGCCACTCCCCCTCCAGTCCTATTAGCTCTGTTGGTAACATATAAATCATAATCCTTTAATTAACCCCCTTATCTTTCTTTATCCATGTTTCAGATAAAGCAATTAACTTAAATCTTCCTTTAAGTGTCTCCAAAAAATATTTGATTTCAGAAAAATGTTTTGATAAACTTCTACAATTGAAATGAATAAAAGAAAATGCCTGTTCTATTTGTACCTCCTCAAATTGTTCCTCAGTGTAATACTGACAAGAGTTCCTAATATTATTGAACAAATTAGTCTCTGGATCCACATTATTTTCAAAATCATATGTATCACGTTCTATATAATCAACACTTGTCGTAAAGGCTTCAGTCTTAAATGAGAGTCATAAGTTCTTTATAAAAGATCCAATAATCAAGCCGAAAAAAAAAAAAAAAAACTCACTATTGTCATTTGTACAGATCCAAGTCCTTCATTTTTCTCACCACAATCACCGTAACTTGTTCCGGAGGTCCATTCGTCCAGATGAAAACTTTTCCATTCCTGGTCCAGGTTGATTGAATTTTATTTTCCTTTTTCAGGGTACGGCTAGTCCATGCAATTTCTGCATTTTTCTTTGTCAAGTGCTCATTTATATACACTCCGGTGCCTTTAAGTTTCTTAGCTTCCTTCAGGATTTCCACCTTGTGCCTTCTGCTTGCAATCTTGACAATAATTTTAGTTTTATTTTTTTGTCCTTACTTGGAAGAATGTAACATGCTGAAATTTGCTGTTTGTCCAGAGGAATGATTTTACTCTTCATGAAGCGCACCACTTGTTGCTCCAGGGTTTCCAGCTCCTCAGATGGTGCATCCTCACCTTGTTGATAACCAGATAGGCCTGTAGCCCGGGCATAACTTTGATGCCTAGTCTCTAGACCGGTGATTACAAGGTCATCAGCTCTGGAATATTGTTCCAAGTCATCCACCCTTTGTTCCAGGAGTTCAATACGTTCATCCTTCTGTTGTATAATGATTTTTAATTGCCTGATCTCCTCCATAAGGCCTGTCAGTTTTCTTTGTTGCTCCACCACTTCACTTATTTCCCTTGACATAAAATTCAGGGAATTTTTTATTTCCGCCATTTCAGCTACTATTTTAGCAGTAGTGGCCATTGTACTCCAAGCAGTCTTGACTTTTGTTGGATGTCAGTGCAATTTGATGATTTTAATGGATTTCATCAGGTCTTTGAGCAGAGAGAAACTGATGCAGCCATCTTACTCCAAGCGGCCATTTTGTCAAAAAGTCACACACACACACCAAGACTGTTTAGGGGGTCATGTGACACCATGCGAGAAGCGTTGTAAACCGCGAGCTCTGTGCACTTTGCTGGTTTTTATTTATTTTTGTGTTATTATCAGGTGAGATTTGAAACACCCTGCTACATATTTGCTCTTTGAAGTCAATATTTCAAAAAGATTTGAAATCATCAGGCTCTGGATACATTAAGATACACTTAAGTGCTCAAGCTGAAATCTCTGGGCCTACAGTCCGGGGACTCAATTGGAATGGAGCAGCGGGAGAGATTCAGTGTCAAATGTCCAACATGTTTGTGATGCTGACGAAAGTTGATGCTGACTTAAGTCTCACTGATCTCGCTGTCATACTTTGATTGATTATGGTGATGGAAACAATATTCTCTGAACTGGTTACAAGAGTGGCAGATGTTGAGAAGCAGATTGATTATCTGGAGTCATGAGAAAAGGAATTACCTGATAATCCACCAGCAACCAAAGTTGATTTGGATCACATTCTTGAAAAACTTGACTATCTTGAGAATAGCAGCCACAGGAATAACATCCGAATTGTTGGAGTTCCTGAGCATGAGGAGGGCAGATATATGGAGAAATATCAGGATGATCTCTTCCCGGGACTGCTCGACATAACAGGCCAGACTTTGCAAATTCGACAATTATGGTTTTAGCTGAAATTCAGGTGCAAAGGTTGATATTGGCAACTAATGCTGATGATCAGGGCTTTTTTATAGATTTTGAAGGGATGCTGCACGCCGCTGGCACCCCTCATGATATAATTTTGGGAGGAGACATTAATCTTTTGATGTCCTTGATCATAGTGAAGCAAAAGTGTGTAAGTCCTCACAACAGTGACACTTCACAGGATGTGTAAAAATCTTGGTCTTACAGATATTGAGACTTTTTAACCCATCTGATAGGGATTCCAATTTTTTTTCATAATTTCATAAGATTTATTCTAGAATATATATATATTTATATATCTAAATCCCTAATTTCTTTATTTGATATACATCTATAAAAACAAATGGACAAATAATATCAGCATATATGGTTTGCATGTGCACTGTTTGACATCTCAGACATTGTTTGTGTGTGTAAAACGTATCATCACCTAATATAAACAGACAGCTGCGTGCATAGGATGATCATTTCATTGTTTATTGCTCAATTGGAAACAACTTAGTCTCAGATCATGCCCTGATGTGCGTAGAGGTGTTGCAACATATGGAGAAAAAGAGATCATATAGTTGTTACTTAAGTTATCCCTTTTGCAGAATCCTGATTTCCAACAAATATTATATGCTGAAATCAATGTTTATATGGAGACCAACTGGTCCTCAGTATCCTCTGTGGGCATGGCAAGGGAGGCACTTAAGGCAGTTCTTAGGGGTTGGATCATACAGTATGCCTCATTCGTCAAGAAATCCAAAGCATGAGAACTTGTGGAATTAGAAGGGAATATTCAAAGTGCAGAGGCAGAGCTGAAGCCCCGAATTTCATCTGATGGCCTCAGAGAGGCAAGATAGTCAATTTTGAGTCAGGGGACAAAGCAGGGAAACTTCTGGCTAGAAATATAAAACAGAGAGAGTCTTTTTCTTCCATTCCCTCAGTGAAATCTGCTGGGGGTGAGATTTTTACCTCTGCCATTGATATTAATAATGCCTTTAAAGCTTTCTATCATGATCGTTATAGTTCCAAGTCTTCGTCTACTGAAGAGGATATTAGGAACTTTGTGGAACAATTTACATCAGAACTTTCATAGGACCACACATCCTAAACTGATGACTGTGCAAAAAACTCACAGGAGATTGATGAGGTAATTAAGGCCTTAACTCCCGGCAAGCCTCCGGGGTCAGATGGTTTTGCTGGTGAATTTTTCAGATCTTATGCTACAGAATTGGCTCCACATTTGTTAGAAGTTTATACATAATCATTATGGAATGGAAAGTTTCCACCAACCATGACACAAGCCCAGATCAGTCTGATTCTTAAAAAGGACAGGGGGTTTATTTGGGGCTGTTGCTCTTCTGATAACATTTGGCGTTTCAACAATATCATGTGGTCAGTAGCAAATGATCAGTCTCCGGTCGCTGCCATCTCTCTTGATGCCGAAAAGGCATTTGATATGGTAAAATGGGATTATCTTTTTAAGATTTTGGAAATGAATGGGTTAGGGAATACTTTTATTGGAGGAGTTAAATTACTTTATGGACACACTGTAGCAGCGGTACAAACAAATGGATTAATTTCAGATTATTTTACTCTGGATAGGGGTACTCGGCAGGGTTGCCCTCTTTCCCCATTATTGTTCTGTCTTGCCCTGGAACCATTATCAGCAGTGATAAGAAAGGAGGACGATTTTCCAGGAGTGGTGGCGGGAGGTATGGCACATAAGCTTTTGCTTTACACAGATGGTATTTTATTATTTGTATCTGACCCTACTAGATCTATGCTTTGCCTCCACAGAATTATTAATTCCTTTTCCAAGCTCACAGGATACAAAGTCAATTGGTCTAAAAACTGTCCAGTAACGGCATTCCAGCCGGGTGCCTTCCTGTGGCCCAAACAGGGTTTTTTTTCAATATTATGTATTTGGGTATTTTATTCCCAGCAAATTTGTCTGATTTAGTTAGAGTTCATTTTGACACTTTAGTTACAAGATTTTTTTGAGGGATGTGGACAGATGGGCTTCATTAATTTATGGGGAATTTTGGGAAGGTTAATGTTATTAAAATTAACTGTATGAACAAGTCCTGTTCAAGTCATCCTGTTCAAGAGTATACAATTCAGACATTTATTGAAATATTGCCTCGAGCATATGGCTTAACCCAAAATTATGTATCAACAAGTCCACATTCTGTTGGTCAGAGTGGATTGTGAGGGGGATTTCTACACTCGGCACCCTGTATGAGAGTGGAGTGTTGAGATCTTTTGAGAAATTTGGTCATCATTTTGGGATTCTCAGATCTCAGTTTTATATGTATTTACAGCTGTGACACATGCTCTGTACTGTTTTTTGGGAGTAGCACACACCCCCCCTAAAATGGCATATACTTTGGGAGAGGTGATTACTGCTTTTGGGAAAGGTCATGAGGAATCAGTGTATTACTCCCTGCTGACTCAGAGTCTGGGGGATGGGACTTTAACTTCTATTAAGAGATTATGGGAGAAAGATTTGAACTTGGTATTGGAGGATGGAGTGTGGACTAAGATTCCTAAAAATGTCAAGTCTGCATCTACAGATGCAAGGGTTCGCCTTATGCAATATAAGATTTTACAAAGATTTTATTGGACCCCCTCTAGATTATATAGACTTGGTCTTAAAGACACTTGCGATGCCAATCAGAAGTTGGAGACACAACCCATGTTTTTTATGGATGTGTTAAGATCCAAGATGGATAAAGATTCAGAATTATTTGTGTGACATTCTGGGCACAACAATTTTACTTTGCCCCAGACTATGTATTTCTGGCAATGGGGAAATCACAAATATGGGGTACAAATCTATAAAAAAAATAGGTTCTGACTGGTGTGATGATTGGTAGACAAATTATTTTAAGGGGTTGGAAGTCAGACGGAGTGCCACAATTTCTGGAGTGGTATGCGGAGATGGGGAGGGTGATGGCTTTTGAGAAGATGATAGATAGAAGGCTGGGGCTGGAGGACTTATTTTTCAGGAAGTGTAGTTGGTATTTGGTGGTTTTGGGGGACTCTAGGGGATGGCATGCGGAGATAGATGTTTAGTTTTATTTTGCATGTTTATTGTATTTTTATTTTTATTTATTTATTTATTGTGTGTGTGATCTTTGAGGTAGGGTGGGTGTTTGGGGAGGGATATTAATGAGGGTTAAAAGTTAAATGTTGATTCAGTGTGTGTATTTTGTGATTTTCTCTGTTGTGCTATTTTCTTTGAATCAATAAAATTGTTAATTACATAAAAAGACTGTTTAAGTTGCTGTTTGTGTGATGAATGACAATTTACCATTAACATAAAAAACATGGCTGCAAGCATCGGATGATCGTGCTTGATGTGTTGACTGTGCTGTGAGCACATGAGCTGTAGCCTTTTTATCATGGTACTTTGGTGACCTTTTGAATGTATGTGTATAAAATAAACATATAATGTGCTTGAAAAGACTATGATTAAATATTTGTGCGAATAGGAATTAAAGGCGCCTTACCCTACAGCTAAACCGGCCACTCCAGCTGAGTACCAAGTGAAAGTCAAAGACCATTTCCTCAGTCAGTGCCTTAACATTCAGCAGCTCACAACTGAACAGATTAAACATTGGATTAAAACTAACAAGAGCTGTTAGAAGTGTGGAAGAACACATCTAGCTGCACAGTGCAATCTGAAGAAGCCTTGCAGCAAATGTTAAGGTAAACATCTGCTAATCCTCCATGAAATCTAGCTTGGATGGCCAGAAATTTCCATCTAGTCAATTCCAACAAAACAGAGGTACAAATTATTGGACCAAAAACCTCTCAGAATAAACCGCTAAAATATAATTTGACTCTCGATAGATGTACTTTTACATCATCTTCAACAGCGAAGAACTTAGGTGTTATATTTTATATCAATATGTCCTTTGAAAATCAAATTACCAGTATATATAGAACAGAATTCTTCCATCTAAGAAATATTGCTAAATTACAACACATGCACTCTGTTGCTGATGCCAAAAAACGAATTAATGCGTTCATGACCTCAAGACTAGATTATTGTAGCGCATTACTAGGAGGATGTCCAGCAAGTTCGATAAATAAACTTCAATTGGTTCAAAATGCAGCTGCCAGAGTGCTGACAAGAACCAAGAAATATGATCATTATAGCCCCATTTTATCATCGTTACATTGGCTAACTGTAAAATGTTGTGTTAATTTTATAATTCTGTTAACTATGTACAAAGCTTTGAATGGTCTACCTCTACAGTACTTAAGTGACCTTCTACCACGCTATATTCCATCACGTTCATTAAGAGTGCAAAATTCTATTCTAAGTTAATAGTTCCTATATCAAAATCCACAAAAAGATAAAGATCCTTTTCATATTTGGCTCCTAAACTATGGAATAGTCTCCCTAACACTTCGAGATGCTGAAACACTCACTCAGTTTAAGTCTAGACTAAAGACTCGTCTATTTAGCCAGGCGTACGCCTAATTTGTCCTTCAACTAACAATTAGTCTGCTTTAAAATTGGTCTGCCAGAACCAGAAACCAGAAACATTGATTGTGATCTATAACTCTGCATACAATTGAACGGCATCTATGCTAATATTATTTTATTTATTTCCCTGTCTCAACCTTGGGACTCCTATCCTGCCACCAGAACTGGCTGGATCCAACTCCATTCCAGACTTAGACTTAAGATAGACCTCACCAAAATTACCAGCCAGGTTGAACTGTGATGCACCTAACTGATCTCTGCCTGCATCACCTCTGTCTAATGATGGACTACACTCTTGAAATGGAATACATAAACTAACAATTAATTGTCAACAAAACCCTTCATCAGCCAACTAACAAGGACAATTATATCTATGTGAACTGTTAGTCATTAATCTTACAGTTCATAAAAAATCTTTGTTTAAACACTGGCCCTTAACACTTACTTAGTTTAACAAATTTAAACCATGACTTGCACTATACTGTACATAAGTGATATTGGCATTATATTCATGATGTTAGCCAGAGGGGAACTGGCCCCCAGAGTGAGTCTGGTTTCTCCCAAGGTTATTTTTCTCCATTAACCAACATTTCATAGAGTTTTGTGTTCCTTGCCACAGTCGCCTTCAGCTTGCTCGCTGGGGTTATAATGTCTTGGTTACTGTTGTAACCTCCGTTCCCCGAGGGAGTGAACGAGATGTTGTGTCTAAGGAAGTGACACAAGGGGTCTTCTCGGAAGCCGAATCATACTTCTGAACCTGAGAAAAGGCCAATGTCAAGTTGGCAGACAGAATTTGCATGCCCCGCTCCAGACATACGGGTATAAAGGGAAGCAGGGTAGCAAATGCCAGTCAGGATTTTGCACTGAGGAGCCGAAAGGATGACGCACAGCCATTTACAGTGCTAGGTCTAGTGCCGTGGCAGGAGGGACACAACATCTCGTTCCCTCCCTCGAGGAACAGAGGTTACAATTGTAACCAAGACGTTCCCCTTCTGTCACTCTCTCGACGTTGTGTCGAAGGAAGTGACACAAGGGGTCCATATAAAAGCACCACGCACTGACTGTGTTACATGACTGTCGGAACAGGGGCAAAGCAGGCTATTGCGTGTTAGAGGCACCTGTACCGAGTGCACGTAGCCCTCCCCAACGCCCCCACAAAGAGTTTTAACATACCCACCTTAGGTTTTCTTGCACCCCTGAGGGAGAAAAAAGGTGTTACATGCTAGCATGGGAGCAAGCCCAGCAGCCGCGGCCTTCTCTCTCACTATGTCTCTCACATAGGATGTAAAGCGGCTGGGGCCGAACCTAAGTAGGGGAAGGCGGTCTTTCCCCGGGGGGGTGCAGGAGAGCTTGTCGGGCGCAGCAGGTGTCCCGAGGCTAGCGGTGCTGAGAGAAGACTCGAAGCATTAACCCTGCTCCACGCACCCAGCAGGGGGCGACTTAGAGACTGAGAAAGAGGCCTAAAGAGGCGTCTTCAGAACTCGTCAGTGCCGGCGTGCCAAATACACCACGAGGGTTGTGAAGCCGGACGTGGGATACGGCACGGTGGTAGGGCCAGCCTAACGAAGGGGGGACTCTACAGGCACGGGGCCGAGGCAGCGGGGCTGCATGAGGGAAACACGGGTCCACCGAGAGGGGGACTGTACCGTGGAAAATACATCACGGGGAGTTAGCCTGAAGAGGGAACTATACCCGTGGAGCCCGACCCCAGTACAGAGCCCTGAGACTCGTACAGGGTCTAGCCGCGAGTTGCTCTGCTGAATTCGCGGGCCAGAAGGCTAGGGATCACTTTGGTGAAGGGTGCAAGATACAAGCGGAACACCCGGTCGGTTGTGCCGCGTTACTGAGTTCAACCAGCTCGGACCTGACAAAACACGGGACGAGACCGACTCAACCCTTAGATTGTAAAATCTGGCAAAGGTATTGGGTGTTACCAAGCACGCTGCTCTGCAGATCTCTACTAGAGAGGTGCCGTGGCTCAGTGCCCACAAGGACGCCACACTTCTAGTAGAGTGTGTTCGGACCTGCAGGGGGGCGGGCACGCCCTGGGCATGATAGGCTAAGGCAATAGCATCAACGACCCAGTGGGCTAGCCTCTGTTAGGAGAAGGCGTTCCCCTCCCGCCATCCACCAAAGCAGACTGCTCAGAGCTGCTCAGAACATCTAAAGCTCTGTGTGTGGTCCACATAGGTAAGCAAAGCATGCGTCGGACACAGCAACGAAAGGCTGGGTCTGCCTCCTCCCGAGGCAGCACTTGCAGGTTCACGACCTGGTCCTTGAAAGGGGTCATAGGAACCTTGGGCACGTAGCCTGGTCAGGGTCTCAAGATAACGTAAGAAAGCGCCGGACCGAACTCCAGGCAGGTGTCACTGACAGAGAACACTTGCAGGTCTCCAACCCTCTTGATTGAGGCTAACGCGATCAGGAGGGCCATCTTTAGGGAGAGGGCCTTGAGCTCGACTGAATCAAGCAGCTCAAATGGGGTCTCTGAAGGCCCGGGAGGACCACTGAGAGATACCAAGAGGGAAACAGGCTAGGCCGGGGAGGATTCAGTCTCTGGCGCCTTTCAGGAACCTGATAATCAAGTCATGCTTACCAAGGGACTTGCCATCTACTGCGTCGTGGTGAGCTGCGATAGCAGCTACATACACCTTCAAGGTGGAGGGGGACAGCCTCCCCTCCAGTCTCTCCTGCAGGAATAGAAGCACTGACCGGACTGCGCATCTCTGTGGGTCTTTGGATAGGGAAGAACACCAGTTCGCGAACAAGCGCCACATCAGGGCGTAAAGTTGCCTGGTTGAGGGAGCTCTGGCTTGATTGATCGTGTCTACGACAGTCGGTGGTAGATCTACTAGCTCTTCCGCATCCCATCCAGGGGCCAGACGTGGAGATTCCAGAGGTCTGGGTGTGGATACCAGAGGGTGTCCCATCCCTGAGAAAGAAGGTCCTTCCTCAGGGGGATTTTCCAGGGAATGGCTGTCCGAAAACCAGGTGCGGGTGGGCCAGTAGGGGGCCACCAAGATGATCTGTTCCTCGTCCTCCCTGATCTTGCACAGCACCGATGCAAGAAGGCTCACTGGGGGAAATGCGTACTTGCGCAGCCCCTGGGGCCAGCTGTGTGCCAGTGCGTCTGTCCCAAGGGGAGCATCCATCAGGGAATACCAGAGCAGGCAATGGGAGTTGTCTTGGGAGGCAAAGAGGTCTACTAAACTGCCTCCGTCTGCTTCCTCACCACCGATAAATGCTGGGCAAAGTTGTCGATGGTGTTGCCGAAGAGGCCGAGCTGGGAGGTGGGAGCGTTGAGAAATCGTGACCCACCTCCATCTGCATCTCGACCGTGTTCAGCCATAGGTGGCACTCCTGGACCATGAGGGTGGCCATCGCCCGCTCGAGTGCCTGCGCCATGACCTTCTTAGCTCTGAGAGCGAGGTCGGAGTACAGATATGCAGATATTTGAGTGCCTCGCCAGGTGGCGGCATACCCGTGGGCCGCCCCGCCATCCAGGGTAGTGAGAGCGGACGTTCCGACCGCGTCAGCTCGTCATGCACTTCCGGGAACAATGGAACCGGGGGAGGGGGGCATGGCTTTGAGCGGCACCGTGACCCGATGAACCAATCAAGTAGCCAAGAGGGGGGAACGGAGATCTCCAGTCCAGCCTTGCGCTCGTGTCGGCCCCGGGAAAGCATAGCGGACATCTGTGCGTCAGCCTCAGACTGGGCGAGCAGACCCGAAGGTGGCAGCCAAGGCGAGTCATCAGCATCAGACGCCGCTGTGACGCTCTCCGATGCAGCGGCGATGTCATCATCCAATTCCAGGGGTTCAAGGGCGAATGCCGGGTGGCCGCAAGCCGAGCCGTACTCATCCCGAGCTCGGACGAAAGCAAGCAAGTGTGCCGGGGGGGCGGTTGGTTCATTGTGATTTACCCGGCGAAACCGAGCCCGCCGTCATCCCCAAATCACCTTCATCGCTAGCCGGGTCGTCCTCAATCCCGCGGGAAGACGGCTGAAGTGGCTTTCACTCGTAACAAGAGAAAGCCGCGACCGCAATGCTGCCATGGCTATGTTCTCGCACTGAGAACATGAACCATTCATAAAACGCTGTATGCGTGTGATCGCAGCCCAGGCATGCGAGGCAGCTTTTATGACCGTCAGACCGTCAGTGGAAAGACATCTTTATAAAGACACGTCCCGAAAAGGACGTTCCAACGCCTGCTGTGTATTGCTCTTTTATGAGTGGGAACTCAAACTCTTTTAGAGAAAATAGACTCTTTTTAGGAGGAGAACACTCTTTTAACAGAAAGAATGCGCTGTCGAAGCGCCCAGGGGCGTGAACTGCACAGCGTGCAGAGAGAGACGCCAGCTGGAAATGCGCCGTGCGGATCCAACAGCAATGCTTCTCGCTGATATAGGTGAGATGAACAGTAGTGAAGCTCAGCTTGCTTGTTGCACAACCATTCGGCTCTGAAGAAAAATTCTGACTGGCATTCACTGTCCCGCTTCCCTTTATACCCGTATATCCATGGGCGGGGCATGCAAATTCTGTCTGCCAACTTGACATTGGCCTTTTCTCAGGTTCAGAGGTATGATTTGGCGTCCGAGAAGACCCCTTGTGTCACTTCCTTCGACACCACGTCGAGAGAGTGACAGAAGGGGAAATACAATTATTATTTAATTAGAATTTAAGATATTACAGTTTTATCTTCTCTTAATGCATGATCTTCTGTAAAGTTGCTTTGAAACAACGTGTGTTGTGAAAGGTGCTATACAAATAAAAAAAAATGACTTGACTTGAGATTCATGCTGATGACCTTACAAAGGGTCAAACGCTTAAAGAAATGGCCAGACCAAACAGATGGAGTAATGGACCCTCTATCCTGCTAAAGCAATTAATTTGTTATCAAACCACACTTTCACAATTCTCAATGGTTTGGCATTCCTACTTCTTTGGGGGAATTTAGGCAAGCAATGGCTGATTTGCACAACAGAGTGGTAGCGTACCTCTGGTCACAGTTAATGTCAACCCTGATTATTCCCTTTTTCAGAAGTTCTAGGGCGCCCTGATCCTCTCTTGAGTGGGTGACTAATTTCTCATTACAGTAGGGAAGGGTGTCCATCCAGAATTCTGCAGCATGTCTGCTCTTTAATGAACCAAAGAAATTGCATGTTACACCACTCATTGTCTGTCTTCACTGGCTACCAGTTGATTCACATATCAAATTCAAGGCTCTAATGCTGGCACACAAAACAGTCACTGGGTCTGCTCCAGCATACCTAAAATCATTTCTGCAGAGCTACACACCCACTAGAAGCCTGCGTTCGGCTAAGGAACATTGCCTTGTTGTACCACCACAAAGAGGCACCAAAACACTTTCCCAGACTTTTGACTTCATCATACCACGTTGGTGGAATGACCTTCCCAACTCCATCTGTGAAACTGACTCACTTTCTATCTTTTCCATGAACACTTAACCCTTAACAATAATTTCTTGATGCACTTTAATCTTTTTGAATGCTACTATTCTGATGCTAGTGAAACTTTGTAATATGGCACTTTTCATACCACTGCCTCCTAAAGATGATTAGCTTATGTTTTCCTCTTTTGTAAGTCTCTTTGGATAAAAGTGTCTGCCAAATGAATAAATGTAAATCAGTCATCAATGGCCAAAAGTCCTGCAACTTGGTTTCACTTGGAAGAGACCCAGAGCTGTGTTTATCAGTATTCTGTGCCCTCAATATAGTCAATTCCAATCTACAAATTCCTAATGCAAGCCAGTTTACAACCTACATGGGACTACTGGAAGCCACTGAGCAATGTGTTCATGGGGCAGAAAATGGGGGGCAACTGACAGCTGAACATTATTTTAGTTACAAGCAGAATTATTTTAGTGGAGAGCATCTCAGCTTGATAGTTTTTTTGAGGACTTTTGGTGCATGAACCATGGTAAACTCCTTTCCTCCAGCAGAAGACTGCTCAGCTTGTGTCCAGAGCTGGACAAATATCTAGACGTCATTTGATTAGAAGAACACTTCGAAGAACAGAGGCACTCAATCCAGCAGCTAAGCATCCAATTGTACTTGACCCAAGGCATGCCCTTAAAAAGCTTATCATCCAAGACTATGAACACCAGTTGAAACATCCAGTTCCATAGAGAATCCTGGCTGAAAACTGAAGGATGTTCTGGATTCTTCGCGAACAAGAGACCATCTGCCATCACCAGTTTCAGTGCCTGAATTCCAACATTGATTAGCAAAACAGAAAATCCACTTTCACTTCAATAGACCTGGAGCCCCCCATTTCGGAGGAGCATGGGAACGTGAAATTTGATTAGTTAAGGCAGCTCTGTATGCTTTTGTAGACTGGGTAGACTGCTACCCAGTCTGTCACAGAGGAATTCCTAAGGACAGAACTGATTGAGGTTGAAGGAATGCTGAATTCCAAGATGCTTGGCTACATATCATCAGATGTGTCAGACATTGATCCTGTTACTCCAATTCACCTTCTCATAGGGTGGCTAGATGTCTCTCTCCCACAAGTGGTATAGATTCAGAGCGAGAGGATCAGTTGGAAACGATGGAGGCATAGTCAAGTCCTCACAGACCTACAGTATTCTGGTCTTACTTCATAAAGCACTACCTGCCAAGTTTACAGACTCGTTCTTAGTGGCAGGGAGAGGTAGAGGACATTGCTGTTGGCAAAGTTGGTATGCTGGTGGATCCTCAGATACATTGAGCCCTTTGGACTTGGGAAGGGTTACCAAAGTTATAGCAAGATCGAAGTCCTATTATAGAGCAGAGGTAATAATTAAAGACTGTACATAACAAGGCCATTGGCAAGAATGACTGTACTTCCTGCAATCCCCCATGGCACAGTCACCTCATAAATGCGGGCATTTATCAGGGACAAATTTTGAGCCTAAATTTGGGGGCAGCTGTACAAAAGGCCCTTAGTTAATTGATCATGTACATTGTTATTCAAAAAGTGTTACCAACTATGGCAACTATTACAAACAAAGTGGCAGACCCACATGTTGAATATAGACTGCTTTTCTTTGTTTCCAAGTTCCTAACCCTAATGAGTGATTCCTGAGAGGTTTTTAATGAGTGTGCATCATTGACACAATAACCACACACTTGTAAAAATACTTCCACCCACCATCAAGTGTATTGGAACCTATCTGTAAAGAATTGTATGCCATATCGTGCTGACTGTCATTGACCCTAGTAAATATCTTTCAACTTGATACTGTCTTCCTGAGTCTTGACCGGCATTCAATAGCGATACTATAAACTGTAGCCAGACACATTATCATCCTAACCCTTCAGACACAATGAAATGCAGGAACATCGGAGGAAGGAGAAGCAAACAAACTCATGCTCCCTTGACAGAACATTTCTCGCAGACAGCAACAAAGCACATTTTTCACATGTTTTTTTTTCCAACTTTGACCCAAAGTCCGGTGGATCGTGAATGACCAGAATGCCTATGGAGGGAAGCACCTTACCCAGGACTTCTATGTCCAGCTCCAAATAGCCTTGATAGGAGATGTCCAACCCATTGGCTGCCCTTAACTGCAGCCATCCACAGGAACGTAGCTGGTCTTGCCCCTGAACTTGAAAGTGTTCTTTAAAGAAAGATTCCGTAATAGTAGATACCATAGACCCGGTGTCAACAAGGCACGTGATAGGCACTCCTCCTATTTTAACTTCGGCCACTGGGCACTGCCCTATAAGTACAGAATGAGAAGATGGTATGGGGAAGAAAGAACCTGAGCCTGTTGAGACCCCATCTAGTGCTTGGCTCCATACACTAGAGGGTGCTAGTTTCCCTGCAACCCACTGGATTGAAAATCAACTGCATTAACTGCCATTTGCCCAGAGTCACTCCGAACCCGCTGTCCCTGCTGGCGGACTGTCGAACATTCCCTTGCCATATGACCAGCCTGGTCGCACCTCAAACAAATAGGCCAACCATCGGCTTCAAATCGATAACGCCGAGGTGAATTACTTGGCCTACTGTTGTGATTGGAATTCACTGGTCCGGAGGACAAATGTTTTAGAATGATGTCCAATTGAGTTTGTTGCCTATGCAAACAATCTTTAAGTTCAGCTAATTCATCGTTTGGTTTTGCAGCTACGGCTTGGGTCTCCGCTCCCCATTCCCCTACCACCCCAGAACTAGCATCACAAGAGAAAGTCCTAGCGCGCACTGGGCGAGCCCCCTCCCTATCGTCAGCCCAACTAAATGATTCCCTATGCACGTCCAAAAACTGCGAGCCAGGATTGAAGCGAATAAATTGTTTTAATTCTCTCACAAACTGATCCCGGAGAACCGAGTCAGGGTTAGAAATAGCATTTGAATTTTTACGCTGACAATTCAATTTCCATTAGAACCATTAATGAATGGGAAAATTCAAGCAATGTTTCTCCCTCACACTGGCGGCATTGGAAAAACTTTTATTGGGCCTCAATGTAAGAGTGAGCATAGCCAAAAGTCTCTAATAATATTGAAAAAATTCTCTCAGGGTTAGCCCTATCAGTAGCTGGATGAAGTTTAATCTCCAATTTAGCCTCCCCCTCAAGAAGATCATATACAAAATATGCCTGTTCGCTGAGGGACATATGTCTAGCCTGTAAGCATTTACGAACCTCTTCAACCCATTCCTCCACAGGAGGACATTCTGGACCTGGACTACCATAAAACTTGGGGTATTTACGTTCTCTTGGGACATAGACATACCTCATACCAGATGAACCTGGCACTGTCCGACTCGGCTCTCCCTGATCTGTATCCACTGGGATACATTTCCCTGCCGAAGTCGCTCATTGTCTGCTTGAAGTTGTTGGATCTGCTCAGTTAAAAGTCTAACCTGGTCTTCCATGACCTATGATGTCTGGGCCGAATCAAAAAACAAGACAGAGGAGACAGTTAAATGTTAAACACAAACCACTGATTGCTTACAGCATCGTCGTCCCGAACCTTTCCTCAGCCACTCTAATTGTCCATCTGTATGGCCCTGTAGGTAGGTTTGAATTACTTTCCATGTTTGAAAACATTGCTGTTACTTTTAACGTTAATTCAGAATTAACAATAAAAAAACTTTTAACAGAGGGAAAGAAGCATGACTCCAGGATGCTGGCAGAATCTGGACTGGTACCACTGCTGGAGCATCATGCCTTGTCTAAGGATGAGGAAACTGTATGTGATATCTGATTTGTTAAGAAACATACTTCCTTGTCTGTATGGTAATCAGACATTTTGTTTTAGACATCAGCTCCCTCTCACACTGTCCTCTCTCCCTCAAAAACTTCCACTTCTCCTATTATGTTTGTTGGTTCTACAATCCTCTACCTCAATGCTAAGCCTCCTGGTGGTCTGGCTCACACTCTCTATGGCCCTGTTCCTTGCTTCCTCTGCACTGGTATGGTCTGCCTCTATCTTCCTTCTATTATCATCAGTCTCAGACCGGGAAAGCATAGCGGATATCTGCAAATCAGCCTCAGACTGGGCGAGCAGACCCAAAGGTGGCAGCCCAGGCGAGTCATAAACATCAGACGCCGCTGTGACGCTCTCCGATGCAGCGGCGATGTTGTCATCCAATTCTGATGGATCAAGGGAAAATGACGGCTGGCCCGGAAGCGAGCCGCACTCCTCCCGAGCTCGGACAGAAGCAAACAAGCGTGCCGGGGGGCGGGTGGTTCGTGGGGATTTACACGGCGAAACCGAGCCTGTGGTCATCCCCAAATCGCCTTCATCGCCAGCCGGGTTGACCTCAATCCCGTGGGAAAAAGGAACAACGCGGGGGGCAGCTGAAATGGCTTTCTCTCATGACAAAAGAAAGACGCGACCGCCATGTTGCCATGGTTATGTTCTCGCACTGAGAATATGAACCATTCATAAAACGCTGCCTGCGTTTGATCGCACCCCAGGCACACAAGGCAGCTTTTATGACCGTCAGAAGTGGAGAGATATCAATCACATCCAGGAACTACACAGAGGCGGAAGGACATCTTTAAAAAGGCGCGTCCTGAAAAGGACATTCAACGCCTGCTGTGTATTGCTCTTTTATGAGTGGGAACTCAAACTCTATTAGAGAAAATATACTCTTTTATGAGGAGAATACTCTTTCAAACAGAAAGAAGCGCTGTCGAAGCGCCCAGGGGCGTAAACTGCACAGCGTGCAGAGAGAGAGATGCCAGCTGGAAATGCACCATGCGGATCCAACAGCAATGCTTCTCACTGGTAAAGGTGAGTGAAACAGGAGTGTCTCAGCTGCTTGCGGTACAACCATTTGGATCTGAAGAAAAATTCTGACTGGCATTCGCTGCTCCGCTCCCCTTTATACCCGTATGTCCGGGGCGGGGCATGAAAATTCTGTCTGCCAACTTGACATTGGCCTTTTCTCAGGTTCAGAGGTACGATTCGGCGTCCGAGAAGACCCCTTGTGTCACTTCCTTCGACACTACGTCGAGAGAGTGACAGAAGGGGAACACAAAACATCTTATTTGCACTAAGCACAAATAGTGTTAGATGCTATATACACCCTGGTGCAAATACTGGCAGATACTATCTAAACCTCTAATTAAATACTATCTAACAGTATAGAGTAGTCTGGAGACACAGATCAAAACAGTTTGTCTGCTGGTGCAGTGGGAGAAAGAGTATTACTAAATACCATGTAAAGTTTAGTGTAATATTTTAAGTTTTATTATCAAGTTTCTATGTTTTATAAACTGGTGGTTTGTATTTTTAAATGGTAACCAGTTGTATAGTGCTATAATCTGGCCAAAGGTTGAAGAAAAACAAAAGAATGGACATCAGAGTGCTTAGTAAGAAAAGAAGGGATACGGATTAATAGATGAAGCTGGAAGTATTCTGATCATGTCGCTTAATGTAGCGGGTAGGGTGGTTGAGACGGGAAGTGTGCCTTTAAGACCTGCTCACTGGCACTGATTAATAGGATCAGGTGGCATAAGTGGCGTGTTCCTTTAAATATGTCCCGAGACATATGCTGCGTCCCAATTCGGATACTATCCGTCCTAAATAGTATTCGAAAATAGAATTAGTACGTCCCAAATCGTAGTATGTTGAAATGAGTGTTCCAAAGATACCCGGATGGTCTACTATTTCCGGTCAGAATCCGAAGTGCAGATCGATGCACACTCTAACGGCTAATATTGCCCACAACCCATTGCGTGCGGGAGGGAGGAGCTTTGAGATGATGCAAACATGGCGGCCGGATGCGGCAGCGGAGATGCGCCCTCAGTTTTTAAGTGTAAGAACTTAAACGTTTAGCGCTAATTAAAGTTATATTTTATTGTCTCATAATATTAATGGATTTGTGTTGTGCAAAAAAAGTACCGTGTTTATCTTGTAGGGTCCGATGAAGACACTGAGCGCCTCATTAACTGGCGCATTGCCAACGACGATGTTTGTTTAACTGTCGCGGTGTGCGTAACTAGGCAACCACGTTCTCTTCCATTGCATGACGTCTTCGTAGTATGTCCCAGAACGTGCATACTCTTTTGCTACACACTCAAAAGTATGTACATTTTCTTCAAAAAAAAAAGTACATACTTTTAGGTCGTAGTATAAGTAGGCGAATTGGGACGCAGCAACAGACAGAAAAACATTAGTGCGGTGTGAGTTGAAGAGTGTATCAGCTGGGCAAACGGGAGAACGTGAGTCTTTTTGGAAAGGTTCCGCCTATTTTTAACACTAAACTCATGAATCGCCTAACATGGCCCATTGTTTGTTTGTAGCTCGGTCTGGCGTCTGCGTGTATGGTGGCTAGTTTATGTTGCACGCAGTTACGAGTCTATAGAAACGTGCTTGCATAATAGCGAGTAGTGATCCTTGACGGGTTTGCAGTAACGTAAGTTTACTAACCTTTTTTTCTTTTAGATTTAATGTGTAATGTTTAATGTGTTGATCGTTTCTTTTTTTTTTTCTTTTTTTTGATATTGCCTATGAATAGAAGCAACACTGGAGAGAGTGTGCACTGCTATTAGTCACTCATACAGTTTAACTTTATTGCTACGGGGCATATAGCTCTAATTCATTTAGGCTGGTGTCCAAAGAAAAAAACATGAGATCATCTAATTCCTTTTTGTCATAATCTTTTAATCAGAGATTTAATATTGTTTTAAATTATTACGATACTATCAAATATCGCATCATAAACCATTTTATGTTGTGATTACAGGAGGATGTCCTTTGTCTGTCTAACTAGCCACTGTTTTTCCTGGGTTAAATTATTTTGTTTTACTTTTTATTTTAATATGTGTGTGTGTCGTGGAGATCTACCGCCACCATTCTGTGTTGACCTGGACCTAGGTGGGCCGAGGGCGGAGTCCTGCCAGTGGTAGCCAGTAATTTAAAGGTTTTGGGGGTTTTTTTGTGTCTGTTTGGCAATCATTATATTCCAATATTCGGCCTATGGACATTGTGCAATATCTCCTTTGGGTACCGTGCTTATTTTGCAATGTTCATTAGTGTGACGTGTGAAATGCTGGGTTAATGTGTGTATGCACGGCCGATTTGGTTTGAAGTGTTTCTTGCAGTGTTTGAGTGTTTGTATGTAAACAGTACCTATTTATTCACTGTATTCTATGTATTATGAGATTGTATATCCTGTAACTCATTTACTATGAGACTTTTATTCACTGTGATTTATTTATTGTAGAATCTTTCACTGCTACCTACGGGGAACATTGGCCTGCTCTGATTGCCAATCAGTATATTATTGTGTTTAGTGTTTAATAAAATTTATATTTGAGTAAATCAGTCCCATTGCTGTTCCTTCATTGGCCATAACCTGCCTAAAATAGTTTAAAAGGGAGCGCTGTTTGGGTTTTCTAGCTTTGATAGGCAAATTGTTTGCCAGAGCGCCCCCTAGGGGTCACATTAAGATAAACCAAGGGACTGTAAGAATAAATATTCTGATGTTTCTCTCATTTGTAAGTGTTCGTCTGTTGCCATCTTACCCTTTAGTAAAATATTTTATCTCTTGTACTTCTGTGTAAATGCTCAATGACAATAAATTTATCCTGAATTTACAACACTAGCCATCTGTACTTTGTGTATAGATAGATGGATAGCAGTCTGGACTCCGCATGTATTAGTATGAAAGCTTGTTTTTAAATCATGTGTTTAGGCTCGTATTTATTTTACAAAACTATTAAATGTTTTAGCACATCATTTATATTCATGTAGTCAATGCTACATTCAAAGTAATCCAAAACTTGGCTTTGCCTCATTTCTAAAGTTCGGATTAAACACTCCCAGTCACTGTAAATCTAGCAGCAGGTATCAGCAAAGACAGTGCTATGAAACTATGAATAAAGACACCCTTCTTGGTTTAGAAAAATTAATATTGTATGCTATGAATGCATACAATTACAACAAATATAAAAGTCATTAGTATACAAGAAGTCTAAGTTTTTCTTGCAATTTGTAAAGGATCCAATCCACCAGTTAAGTTTCTTCATATTATCCCATGACACCTTTGTGAAATATTATACAGCGTTTCTATATAAACGTAAGTGTTTTTCGTGGTCAAAATGTTTCGAATTTCTTTCTCATTTGTACCGGAGAAACATGGTGCTTTTTTTTTTTTTGGTGTCTCCATCCATCATGGCGGTGTGGGCTTGTTTGATAATGTAATCAAATGCTATCCATATTAGCGTGACTGCAGCATGTTTATTGTGTTTATTTCAAATACCACAGACACTCTACACCTACCCCTAAACCTAACCTTAAGTTTGTCTTCAATTTCTGTGTTTCTATCAGACTATTGGAGTGCAAATAACCGTGCTGTGTGAAAGGTGCTATTTACACCTAAATAGTCACTCAGTTATTATTCTTCCATTAAATTATTCAACCTTTAGAAATAAAGTGCTCTAATAATCTCATATGGAGAGTATTTAGTTAATTGCTCAGGTACATATCTCATTCTAAATATGGTCATAGAATTAGAAGGTTGTTCCTAATGTATGATTTAGCATTTCTAGTAACGGTGGTCAAAAAAATAGTTTCAGTATTTATTAATTGAACAGTACACTGTATCTGAATGTTATTGTATCTGATTGTATTGCTCCTTGAACAGTTGCCCTTCCTGTTGCTATACAAATCTTGATTTTCTCCACCAGGGATTTCAATGGGAATATGAGTGCACTCAGTTGCTCCTATAACTCCTGGAAAACCAGTTATTGTATAAGTGTATTGTGACAGTTTTTGCTGTCAGTGCAAATACTGATTTTTTTTTTTTTTTTTTAATGTTTCAATTGCCCTTCACACCCTTCCATGGCTGGACTGGGACACAGAATCAGCCCTGGAAATATTCAGGTTAATTGTGAAGTTAAATAACACCTAATTTATACAGGGCTATATTCAAACATTATGACAGTAGGACTTGACACTGATATTGATCTTTCATCAGGGTATACATTATTTAATGAACTTTTTCCATTAAAGTTCATTAGAAATAAACATTTACAAAGGAGAAAAAAGTCAAAGGTTGAGAAACAGAGAAATATTTAAGTCCTTTTTTACTATCAATCTCCGCTTTCACGTTCTTTTGTTTTTGGTGATTCACAATCTTTTTGAATATTGCCACTTACTGGGCTGGAAGGAGAATTTATAGTAAAAATGGATTTATAGGGTTAGTTCACCCACAAAGGAAAATTCTGTCATCATTTACTTGCCCTCATGCCACCCCAGATGTGCCTTTCTTTCTTCTGCAGAACACAAAAAAAGATTTTTAGAAGCTCTGTATGTCCATTCAATGCAAGTGAATTGTGACCAAAACTCCAAAAGCAAATATATAAAGTTGGAAAAAAAGTAATCCATAAGATTCCAGTGGTTTAATCAATGTCTTCTGAAGCGATCCAGTTGGTTTTGGGTAAGAACAGACCAAAATATAACTCCAAAAATATCAAATCATTGTTTGCGTTCAGCAGACGAAAGACATACACATATGGGAAGGTATGATAGTGAGAAAATAATGAGAGAATAGATTAACTATTCTTTTATATTTGTTAGGTATGTAAAAAATAAAAAATAGCAGTCAAGGAACAAGGTGTGTGTCTCTTATTCTTAACTATAATTCATATCTTCCTTTAGCACAAAACACAGTCATAGCAACATTCCACCGAAAATGTGTAAACCCACAGTGCCTTTTGGTGGACATTAACAATAAGGGAATCTAACAGCGCAATCAAAACATGAGAACACAACAATCCCTTGGGTAGCTCTGGGGCCTGTACCAGGGGCGTTTCTAGGGTTGGTGGATATTCAGGGCTTACCCCAGAGCACTGTGGATACGTAACTACATCTTTGGTTAAATATCAAAATATAAAACGCTAATAATAAAAGCTTAAAATGTTGCATCAATGAAGTGTCATTTATATTATTCATATTTAAATATTACTGAAACTAAAAATAAAATGTTCTACTTTGTCTCAGCCTCAAAGACCAGAAATTGCTTGCTTTTAACACAATGCATTTTAAAACAAGGGGTAATAACATACTCTTTTTTTATTATTATTATTATTGTACTATCTTCCCTGAGGTCCACTTAGTTGTTTGCATCAAAACATTTATAATTTAGTCATATCTAAAAATTTCCCACCCTGTCTCTGGCACTTTGTCTGAAATGCTCAATTTTAAGCTGTCTGGCTCTTTAACACTTCAAGGCAAACTCCCACTGTTCTGATTGGCTAACATTGTGAAGCCCTTCCAATACAACTATTTTTCAACACATTTCATCTTAATATTTGTAACTGTTCACTCAAGCACCACCATAAAATATTAAACAGTCATGATCTATTGAATATACATGAAAAAAATTGTTTGCAGCCCAATAGTGTTTTAACTATCCCAGTTCCTTTGCAAAGCTTGAATCATAGTGTGACTGTAATACAATCCATGATGTTGGGTGCCTCAACAATCAAAACATGGATGCTTCAACAAAACAAAACAAAGCAAACCTGCAGGTCTTCACTTCTCACATCTTCCGTGCTTGTTTACACACAGGATTGAATATCCATCCAGTGGCAACACCAGAATGAGATACTACTTAAAAGTTGTATTGTGAGGGACCTGACTAGCTCAGCAAGTAAAGATGCTGACTGCCACCCCTGGAGTCATGAGTTCGAATCCAGGGCATGCTGAGTGACACCAGCCAGGTCCCTTAAGTAACCAAATTGGCCCAGTAGGGTGGATAGAGTCGCGTTGGGTTAACATTCTGAGATTCGTTCTCCGCCACCATGATTGAGTCACTATGCCACCACAAGGACCTAGAGCGCATTGGGAATTGGGCATTCCAAATTGGGGAGAATAGGGGAGGGGAAAAAAGTTGTACTTGTACACTGTCACAGTCTGTCTCCCTTGTGTTTCCTAGGACTCTTATTTTGAAGTGTTTTCCCCGGACTACGTTTCACATCATGCACTGCCCTCATCACTGCCATCTGTTCCCCATTGTTCTCACCTGTTTACATTCTGTCATAAGCCCTTGTGTGTGCATTTTTACCATCTAGTTTTGCATTTCTTTGTCAGTTCTTGTTTGTTCTTGTCCATCTTCTTTAAAATCCTACATTTTGATTCAGCATCTCCCATCTCATCTCTGCAACCATTCATTAGAGAAGAACTGACCCACATGGAACTAGCGGCTGTCAAAATACTGATTCTTAAACAAGAGTACCGTCCAGTTGAAGATCATGTCTGCAAGTTTTTACTCTCTCTGGTGGTTTTCTTCTGGACCAGTCTGAGTAGTACATTGAAGGAACTGATGCCTCTAGCTGATCCTCACTGGACACTGCTGAATATGTGGTGCTATGGAACTTCCATTCGCCCTCCCAGAGACTCCACCGCCTGTGTCTGCCCCCCAGGCCTCCTGACCCAGTCCTGGCCCTGTGGCCAGCCCCCAGGGCTTCCTGACACAGTCCTGGCCTTGTGGCCACCCCCCCAGGCCTCCCGATCCAGTCCCAGCCCTGTGGCCACCTCAAAGGCCTCCCAACTCTATCCCAGCCCTGAGGGCTGCCTCCCAGACCTACCGACCCAGTCCCTGCCCTGAGGCAACCTCCCAGACCTCCGGACCCAGTCTCTACCCTGAGGCGGCCCCCCCAGACCCTCAGACCCAAACCTTACCCTGCCATCTTTGGGGCAATAGGAGTCGCCAATTAAGGGGGGGGTTATGTCACAGTCTGGCTCCCCCTTGTTTCCTAGGACTCTTATTTTGAAGTGTTTTCCCCGGACTAAGTTTCCCATCATGCACTGCCCTCATCACTGCCATCTGTTCCCCATTGTTCTCACTTGTTTTCCATTCCCTCATTAGCCCTTGTGTGTCTATATATATATACCCTCTAGTTTTGCATTTCTTTGTAAGTTCTTGTTTGTTGCTTTAAGCATTCATGTTAATTTGTTTCAATATTACCATCTTCATTAAAAGCCTGCATTTAGATCCAGCATCTTCCGTCTCATCTCAGCAACCATTCATTACATACACTCTTAAAACACAGCGCACATCACCGGTGTTGCACGGAAAGGCACCAATACGATCATAATGTCCATGTTTACAAAAGGCCAACAAAACAGCTCAACAGTAAGACAGCACAGCTGATTGAAATACAATACAGGTCTTCATTTTTGGGTTAACCCATTTAATTCCAAAATTTGAAGGGTCCACAAACAGTTGTTAATGTATTTTATAGAGAGTTATGATCTACGTGTGAGCACAATTCAAATACGACCCGTCTAAAGATGACCTGATTCCCTGTAGAGAGGCAGGCGTGCACATCATATAGATCATCAGTAAAGACAATCATAACTGTTGGCAGAGCAAACTGGAGAACACGGAGAACGGCACACAGGACTGATACTGTCACAGGAGCTGCAGGAGTGGGGTGTCGCATGTATAGCCATGGAGGAATCAGGAGCAGCAGATGAGCACTCTTCCTCTGTGTTCATCTGGAGATGTCTGGATGTTAATCATTCACAGTCGAGAGTGCATAAAGTGTGTTCAGTCAGTGTCACGAGTGTTACAACATCATTTTCTGGAGGAAAATTCACTTGTTTCCCAATCTGCTCTGAGAGAGGCAAGGAAATGTGACACCTGTGCGCACTCACACAAGCTCTGAATGGACAACTTCTCTCACGAATAGAAGTTGTGACGGGTTTGTAAATTGACTTGGATTTGATTTCTTGTCCGGATCTGGAGGACATTTTTAATTAATCGATCAATCATTTCAGCAAATGTGTGTCTTAAGAGTATTATTGTTTTACTTTGAGAAAACCTATTATTATGTGTAAATCAAATCAAATCAAATCACTTTATTGTCACACTACTGTGTACACGAGTGCAACAGTAGGTGAAATTCTTGTGTGCAGTTCCGAGTAACATAGCAGTCATGACAGTGACGAGACATAAACCACTTTACAATAAACAACATATTTACACAAAACAATTTACATAACAAATGTACACATACTTACACAACAATTTACATAACAAATGTACACAATACACACAATGTAGAATACACATACACTAGATACGGGTATAAATATATATAAACACTAATTGAATTGGGAGAATATATTGACAGAGTGATGATTAATAAAGTGCAGTGCTGATTGTTGATCGTGAGAGATCATGTGTTCAAAAGTCTTATTGCTTGTGGGAAGAAGCTGTCATCTAGTCGGGTGGTGCGGGTCCTGATGCTGCGATACCGCCTGCCTGATGGAAGCAGTGAAAGCAGCCCATGACTCGGGTGACTGGAGTCTCTGATGATCCTCCGAGCTTTATTCACACACCGTCTGTTATATATATCCTGGAGGGAGGGAAGCTCACCTCCGATGATGTTTCTGGCCGTTCGCACCACCCTTTGCAGGTCTTTGCGGATGTGGGCGGTGCAAATGTTTCAATGGTGCATACATTTTGCGATTGAAATGAAGTAATGTGCATAAACATAATTAAACTCACTGTGTGAACTCTTCATTTCATATTGCCCTGTGTGAATTCCTCTGCAAATGACAAACTTCTCTTCAGTATGTTTTTTTTTTTTATCCCTTTCCTTTCATGTGTTCAATTTGAAAATGGAAAAAGGCGAAGAGATGTATGATAACGGTCAAAGCCGTTCATCTAGTGCACATTGTGTAGAAAAACATTTAAATCAAGACAGGCACATGAAGGTGTCCTGTGTAAGTCCACTTTGGATGAATCTCCCATGACAGGCCATCTCTCTCCTCTCCACCTGTGTGACTGATTCTGAGCACCAGTGGGTGGGGCCAAGGGTGCAATGACAGAAAAATAGGCATTGCATATGGAGATGTATTTGGCCCTTGTGATGTCACAAGTTCCACGAATTCAAAACGAGCCATTTTTCACAAGTTTTCAGTTCTGAAACTTACAGTATGTTTTTATAGTACAATGATCTCCTTAAATATCATGAGCCCTTTATAAAAACACACTATTTTGTCTTTTTTACATTTCCGTAGTTCAATGCACATTTATAATATTTTATACAGTAGCTTATTATTGATTCGCCTGGTGTTTGTAACTTAGTTTAGAAGATAACAGGCTGTAAATATGCTAAAATATGTGCATATAAGAAAAATAGTTGCTAGTTTGGCAAAGTTTAGAAGGTTCGTGGCATTGTGTCTTAATAAAAGAGTTTTGCAAAAAACGGAAATGTCCTGGCTCGTGACTTATGCTGCCTTCATGTTCTATCGGAATTAACCTACTTCCCACTTCTGAAGTAGTAATTACGAGTAAGTCGTGTACTCGTGCTTTGCTGTCGGAAAGAACGGGAAACATCAACGACGCCAGAGGAACTTTTATTTTGACACCATAATATATATTGCTCAGTTAGCTTGCTGACGATAATAGAATTTTGGTCAAATGCAAGCTATTTTCACAGTGTAAAACAAAAACTTGCATAGAATAGTTGCTCATATACATGAATATGACCAAAACGGCAAGCACTAACAATTAGCTGTATTTAGAAAAATCCCATCTCGGAAACTCGGGTATCAAAAGTATCTTATGCAAATTCCTTAAGCAAATGTGTATTACTCTCTGTTTTAAGGGTTATATCTAAAGCCAGCTGTAGTTTATACTGTATATGTGACCCGAAGGTGTAACCTTTAACAAGGTGTAGGCTTAACGGTTGTCAATTACGCCACCTGGTGCCTCTCACACCAAGATATACTTTGGCCTACTAACTACTGAATGCCAAATTCAATATGCGCAGGTTCATAAAATTGCATCCAAGATGGATTAGACGGGGACGTGTTTTCATTAAAGGAACAATGTTTTTATTAATTAATAGTATCCCAAAAATGGCCGGACAGTCATGATAAAAAGGCCGTCAACACCGAAGGCTTAGCCTAAAGGGGGACACCAAGGCTAGTATTGGCTGCTACCAGATACAATATAATTAACTCTAAAACCAGGCAATACCTATTCGCTGTCCAGGTAGGCTACCGGTCCGAGGAAAGCGTGACATTCACCAATCGTGCACTTAACACTGGTGCCTATAGTAAAATACATACAAACCCACCATACACACACATAGGCACCACCACTACAAACCATCAATTCAATCAATATTGTGAAGTGCAGTGTACCACTACAATATGCGGTGCAGTGCGCGAAGACGGAACCAGGAACCTTTCCTGTGTGCAGGTACCCTAGTCCTCTGGAGGGAAGAAACAAGGACAAAGAGGTTGTTACCACTAGTAGAGACAATCAAATATATATATATATATATACATATAGTTAGACAAAATTCTCTACACTACTGGAGCAGCCAATACCACCTCAGTTGAACAGGGCATTAGGCAAAAGGCCATGACAACATAAACAAACAAAAGAAAGAAAATATAAAGACAACAAAGTGAACGCTACAACAAATTGTAGGCAAAGCAAAGCAGCAGGGGCAATGTGCCTATAGACACAAAAACGTCATTAAGATCCATGCCTAACATACACATGGGCAGATGTTACATAGGATAAAACATTTTCATGGCAATATTCCATTGCGTTTACCTCAATTCGTCACGAATTGACACAGTGGAAACGCAGCTCTTACGCCAGTCTTCACAATCCTACATAACAGTTGTTACACACAGCTTAATAATTTAGTACATCTCTGTTAATAAGTAATAATCAACACAGCCGTGCACAAATGTCAAGATACACCATAAAGCTCATTTGACAGGTATTCAATACTATTGGTCCCCACATACTGGCTCTATCAGAAACAAACATTTACCTTTTTTCCGATGTCGAGTTTTAATGAGGTTACCTCTACCTGGCAGGTGCTTTGCCCAAGACCTGTGCGCAAATGTGCTTGTTAAAATACATGTACAGCAATGACACACCCATTATAAACAAGAAAATGAAATACCTTCGATAGTTGTACTGGAGACTATCCGGAAGCGTCTAGCGAACTTTCCGACACCCGTTTTCCAGTAAAATCACTTATCCAACAGAAACAGGCTGAAGATATATTTTGGACGCCCGGGAATCTCTCACTTAGCCCAACCGGGAAAAAGTTTATTTTATAGAAGTTGACCTAGCTGGTAATGAATTACTAGCCACTCAGTGGCCAGCTAGGTACAATGACGTCAGACTAGCGGGGCACAGTGACGTCATGCGACTACCGTAACTGTGAGAGGACAAACTTCACCCGGACAGTGACTATTCTGCCGGTTACACTCTACCCCCCCCAATTAGTTATCGGCGTCCCGCAGAAAAGCTCAATAGATTATAACCCTATCTTCCAATAACCAAAGAATAATAAAAAAAAAAAAAAGGAGTAAACTAGTACCAAGGACGGAGCGCTGTTGTCACTTCGCCACCAGACCCAAAGACTTGAAAGCTAGTAGCCCCCTCCACCGTACTCACCACTGGAACTGGAAGATGGTGTGGGTTACCATGTCGTCCTGCATTAGTCCGAGCGGTTCTCCGGGGCTCCACTGAACCGGGTGGCACCTCGTCCGCAATGGAGGCGACCTGCGGAAAATCGGGTAAAGCCAGCATGGGGACGTCCACTGGGGGAGTTGTGACAAGTTGGATGGGTAGAACATCTTCCCGGGAGCGAACAAGGACCCATTGGCCAGTGGTATCACCATCCATTGGCTGGCTTGTTTCCCCTTGTAACTCCACAGGCCTGTCGGATATTTGTGGGTCCTGGTCCACATATGCAGGCTTTAGCATGGTTCGATGTACTTGTCGTACTTTGCTTAGGTCCCGTGTTGGGGCCACAGAGTATACTACCCCACCCGATGGAGGTGCACGGATGACCCGATGGACAGTGGCACCCCAGGCATCTTGGATCTTTGAACGGCCCCTAATCGTATGGTCTCTGATGTAGACATGCTGTCCTTCTGCCAGTGGCTCACTTTGGATTTTCTGGTCATGTCGTTCTTTTCTCTTAGAGGCAGCAGCTTGCAAACGCTCCCTGGCATTCTGGAAGGCCACATTAAGGCGCAGCTGGTGCTCTCGGACCCATTCACACACATGGCCATATTCAGGCTCTTGTACCCTGCCAAGCAGGAAATCCACCGGTAACTGAGGGTCTTGCCCGAACATCAGGTAATACGGCGAGTCACCAGTTGTCTGGTGGACAGCAGTGTTGTAACTAAACACTAATTGGGGTAGGTGCTCTGGCCAGCGGCACTTCAAGTCCCTGGGCAGAGTACGGAGTAAATCATGCATTGTGCGGTTGAAGCGCTCACACTGGCCATTACCTTGAGGGTGGTAAGGGGTTGTCCGGGTCTTCTGGATCCCGTACAGAGCACACAACTGATAAATGATGGCATTCTCAAAGCTGCGTCCCTGGTCTGAGTGCAGGCGAGCCGGGACCCCAAAACGAAAAAACCACTCACGAACAAGTACGTTGGCCACAGTCGTTGCCTTCTGGTCCCGGGTGGGCACGGCCTGTGTGAATTTAGTGAACACATCAGTCATGATCAACACCTGCTCCCTACCATCCAATGCAGGCTCCAAGAAGGTGAAATCCACAGCCAATATCTGGTTTGGGCAAGACGCCAGGAGATGCCCCATGGGTGCATGGGGTCTGGGTTGCGAAGATTTGGCAAGGGTACACCGCTCGCAGTTCTGACACCACCGCTTTATGTCTTCCCCCATTCCTGGCCAATAGCACCGCAGTCTTATCAGCTCTGTGGTACGTTCGACCCCCTGGTGGCCATGGTCATTATGGAGCTGCTGCAAGACTTCCTCTTTTAGACAAGCAGGCAACAAGAGCTGACGCACCTCTTCACCCCCATCTGGACGGAAAGTTTGACGGTAGAGCAATCCATCGGCTCCCACGACGCGGTCCCATTGTTGTAGAAGTACACGGGTAGGGCCAAACAATTTCCTCCGCACTGTTGGGTCTGGCGGTCTTTTTGCCAACCAGAATGGCAGGAAGGCCCCAATAGTGGGGTCCGCCGCTTGTAGCCTTCTTAACTCCTCGAGGGTGCGGGAGGGTAAGGCTGAGATAGCCATCTGGGTTGCCAGTGGTGGGTCTTGACATCTGGATGTTTGTTGTACGAGAACTGGTATGGCTGTCCCTAGTGTGGAGGACTCTGTGGTCAGTCTCGGTGGTCCTGTAGGTTGTCGGGAAAGGGCATCTGCATTCCGGTTAGTACGACCAGGCCTATACCGGATGGTATAATTGAAGGCAGCCAGCTCAGCCTCCCATCGCTGTTCAGTCGCTCCCAGCTTAGCAGTCGCCAGATGGCTCAAGGGATTATTGTCAGTCCATACAGTACATTGTTGGCCCCACAGATATTCCCGGAACTTGTCGGTCATGGCCCACTTCATTCCAAGGAACTCCAGCTTCATTGAACTGTAATTTTTTTCTGCTGGACTGAGACTGCGACTAGCATACGCAATTGGCCGGATCTTTCCTTGCTGCTCCTGCGATAGCACTGCCCCGAGACCAGTGTGGCTGGCATCCACCTCCAAAATAAATGGTAGGTTAAAATCAGCAAACGCCAAAGTGGGGGCACTCACCAACCGCTGCTTCAATGCCTGGAAGCTGGTCTCGCAGGCATCGGTCCACATTCCATCAAGCCGTGGCCCTTGGCCCTTCCGGGTCTTGGTGCCGGCCAACTCCGCCCCCAGACGGTTTAAAGGGGCTGCCAACTTGGAAAACCCCTCCACAAATCGCCTGTAATAACCTGCAAAACCAAGGAAAGACCTCAGTTCGGACACGGTGGTGGGATGGGGCCACTTGGCCACTGCGGACACCTTGGCTGGGTCAGTGGATACCCCGTCAGGGGAGACAAGGTGGCCCAGATACTGGACCTCCTTCTGGAAAAAACAGCATTTCTCCAGCTTTGCTTTCAGTCCCTCCTTCCACAGACGGCTCAACACTAGATCCAGGCGGTGTAAGTGGTCTTCAATACTAGAAGAAAAAACAATTATATCGTCCAAATATAGTAAGAGGGACTGGCAATGTTGCGCTCCAAACATTCTCTCCATCAGCCGTTGGAAAGTGCTTGGGGCATTACATAGTCCAAAGGCCATGCGGTTAAATTCAAATAATCCAAAAGGCGTGCAGAAGGCAGTCTTTGGACGGTCCTGTTCAGTCACAGGTACCTGGTTATACCCGCTAGCCAGGTCCAACATGGAGAACCACTGAGCCCCTGATAATGCATCCAAGGACTCCTCGATGCGAGGAAGGGGAAAGGCGTCTTTTCTGGTCCTGCTGTTGAGCTGCCTGTAGTCAACGCACATCCGGAGGTTGCCACATTTCTTCCGAACGATCACAATAGGAGAGGCGTAGGGGCTACTACTTTCTCGTATAACCTGGCTGTCCAGCAACTGTCGCAAGTGGGTCTTAACAGCATCATAATCAGAGGGGGGAAGACGCCTATAACGTTGCCTAACTGGTTTGTCATCCAGCAAAGGAATATCATGGGAGATGAGATTAGTACAGCCAAGGTCACCCTCAAAAGCAGAGAACACTGACTCGTGTTTTAACAGGAATGCCCTTACTTGTTTTTGCTCAGCCTCAACTAGTACTGACAAATCAAGAGCCTGTATTTGCTCCCTCACTGACTTAAACCTGACTTCCCCATTAGGAACCTGTATACTGGACACGGCAGCCTTTATTTCTGGTATCTCTTCAAAAATACCCGCCGGCAGGCCCTCAATATTGGCGTGAACAAGAAACCCCAACGAGCGACGGGGGTACAACGTAGCACGTGTAAACCCCACGTTAACTACAGGGATAAAAGCTGTACCTCGTTCTACGTGCACTAGTGCAGGCGAAACCAGGAGACCTCCCGGTAGGGAGCCACTATCTGGTTCTAGCAGGACAGCGGGAGCATCGAAAAAATGAGAAGAGCAGGTGGCTGCCACCAATTTTACAGTGCCTCCTGGTATATGGATGGGCCTTTTACCTCTAACTTTTGCCACACCTGTTTTGGGGGAAGGAGAGCGGAACTGGACCTGATGACAATGCTGCAAGGCGTGCCGCCATGGAGGTGAGGCATGAACAACCGGTGGGAGATCAAACAGAGACGACCCATGCTGGCCAAACAGTTCAGCATAGCATTCTTGAATAACATTCATCCCCAGCACACCTGGCACCATAGGAGGGGCAAGATGACCTGGGGGATCTTTAACCACTAGCCAACCTCGTTGGGGGATTACTTTCCCCAGTACTTCAACTGTGAGCTCAGCATACCCAGTATAGGGTATGTCTAAACCATTTGCAGCCCGAAGCTGCAACCAATTACACTCTTGAAGTTTATCCTTAAAGTGCTGCACAAAGAAACTCTCCACCAGGGTAGAAACCATAGACCCGGTGTCTAACAGACAGTTTACAACTACTCCCCCTACTCTCACAGCTACCTTTGGGCACTGAGCAACAAGGGAGGTCATAGGGTGACTAGGAGTATTCTGATTCTGAGAGCCGCCAAAATCCCCTCTCAGCGTGTGGCTCTGCACGCTGAAGGGAGCTAGTTTTCCGACTGAGAAACTGAGACGACGTTAGTCTGAGCTTGGGCCTGGGGGGTCTGATTGGGAACTACCACTCTCTCATTGTCACACTCTCTAGCGTAGTGACCAGGCTTTAAGCATCGCTTGCAGATGACTGTTGGCGGGCGACTAACTGGAAAGGGGCGACCGGGGTAAGCCGGGCGGGCTGCTCCTTGTAAAATAGTTAAGGCAGTAGTTAACTGGTTGATCTGTTCTTGTTGCTTCAGCAACATGGTCCGCAGCTCTGCCATTTCTGAACTTGCCCTGCTAACCGGCGGTGAAGCTCTACCTGGCTGAGTTTTAGAGTACTGCATAGCACAAATAGAGGGTACTGAATGACTCCTACCTCTATTGAAGTCACTGGGCCTACCCTCACACTCCCACCGGATGGCAGCAGCACGCACGTCCAGCATGGACATCCCTGGGGTCTGACGGACAAGTCTCTTTAATTCTCTGCGGAGATCAGAATCAATAACATGCTCTACGAACTGGTCACGGAGCAGCATGTCAGACTGGGGCACTGAGTCAGGGGAGACCTGTTTAACTTTATCCATCAGAGAGAAAAGGGCATGTGAATATTCTTGTAAAGACTCACCATCTAATTGTTTTCTAGAAAAGAAACTTTCTTGTAAGGCAACATAAGACTGGGAACACCCATACAGTTCTTTGAGAATAGTTACGATCCTTTCCGGGCTTTCCCGGTCTGCCCTTGGCCTATAACGAATCTCATCTTTAGCCTCCCCATCCAAATGATCAAACATAAAATAAGCTTGGTCAAGTGCATTCAAATGTCTAGTACGTGCACAGACCTCTACTTCTTCCACCCACTCCACAATGCCAATACCCACCCTACCCCGAAATACAGGACACTTCCGTTCCCTCGGAAGATAAACTAGTCGTTCATTGGAAACAGGGTTAGCAAAATTGTCCAGCTGAGACAGCGGTGGTTGCTGCTGCTGCAGGCGGTCATTGTCTGCCTGAAGCTGACGGATCCGCTCTCTCAGCTGTTCAACTTCCTCCATTGCTGTAGCAGAGTAATGTCCACACCACTGGAAAGACGATGGGCCTTCCAACTGCTCCTTTAGGTCCCACGCCGTACCCGCTGCTGCTTTGCTTTTACCTTATTACTATGCCTTTCAAATCAAAATATACATAACCAGGGAAAAAATAAATAAATAAATAAAATAACCCAAAATAAAAATGAACAACACGTCTCTGTGTGCAAGGACCCTGCCGACTACGCCACTTTGTGACCCGAAGGTGTAACCTTTAACAAGGTGTAGGCTTAACGGTTGTCAATTACGCCACCTGGTGCCTCTCACACCAAGATATACTTTGGCCTACTAACTACTGAATGCCAAATTCAATATGCGCAGGTTCATAAAATTGCATCCAAGATGGATTAGACGGGGACGTGTTTTCATTAAAGGAACAATGTTTTTATTAATTAATAGTATCCCAAAAATGGCCGGACAGTCATGATAAAAAGGCCGTCAACACCGAAGGCTTAGCCTAAAGGGGGACACCAAGGCTAGTATTGGCTGCTACCAGATACAATATAATTAACTCTAAAACCAGGCAATACCTATTCGCTGTCCAGGTAGGCTACCGGTCCGAGGAAAGCGTGACATTCACCAATCGTGCACTTAACACTGGTGCCTATAGTAAAATACATACAAACCCACCATACACACACATAGGCACCACCACTACAAACCATCAATTCAATCAATATTGTGAAGTGCAGTGTACCACTACAATATGCGGTGCAGTGCGCGAAGACGGAACCAGGAACCTTTCCTGTGTGCAGGTACCCTAGTCCTCTGGAGGGAAGAAACAAGGACAAAGAGGTTGTTACCACTAGTAGAGACAATCAAATATATATATATATATATATACATATAGTTAGACAAAATTCTCTACACTACTGGAGCAGCCAATACCACCTCAGTTGAACAGGGCATTAGGCAAAAGGCCATGACAACATAAACAAACAAAAGAAAGAAAATATAAAGACAACAAAGTGAACGCTACAACAAATTGTAGGCAAAGCAAAGCAGCAGGGGCAATGTGCCTATAGACACAAAAACGTCATTAAGATCCATGCCTAACATACACATGGGCAGATGTTACATAGGATAAAACATTTTCATGGCAATATTCCATTGCGTTTACCTCAATTCGTCACGAATTGACACAGTGGAAACGCAGCTCTTACGCCAGTCTTCACAATCCTACATAACAGTTGTTACACACAGCTTAATAATTTAGTACATCTCTGTTAATAAGTAATAATCAACACAGCCGTGCACAAATGTCAAGATACACCATAAAGCTCATTTGACAGGTATTCAATACTATTGGTCCCCACATACTGGCTCTATCAGAAACAAACATTTACCTTTTTTCCGATGTCGAGTTTTAATGAGGTTACCTCTACCTGGCAGGTGCTTTGCCCAAGACCTGTGCGCAAATGTGCTTGTTAAAATACATGTACAGCAATGACACACCCATTATAAACAAGAAAATGAAATACCTTCGATAGTTGTACTGGAGACTATCCGGAAGCGTCTAGCGAACTTTCCGACACCCGTTTTCCAGTAAAATCACTTATCCAACAGAAACAGGCTGAAGATATATTTTGGACGCCCGGGAATCTCTCACTTAGCCCAACCGGGAAAAAGTTTATTTTATAGAAGTTGACCTAGCTGGTAATGAATTACTAGCCACTCAGTGGCCAGCTAGGTACAATGACGTCAGACTAGCGGGGCACAGTGACGTCATGCGACTACCGTAACTGTGATAGGACAAACTTCACCCGGACAGTGACTATTCTGCCGGTTACATATAGACCAGGGGTTCTCATTATGCAATCGACCAGTCAATCTTATGTCAACCACTGGTCAATCTTCTTAAAGGTGCCGCTCATAATATTTTCCTCATTAAAAAATGTAACTCCAAAAGACATGAATATATGTAGGAAATCATGACCACATACGTTAAAATGAAGACTCCAGTCATATCAGTAACCTTGTAAAATATGTTTTATTCTACATAGAGAGGGTCCGCACATGGGGGCTGCCATGTTAGAATCACAAGACCAGCCGAATACTACTCACTTAATCTCAGTAACCGTCCTGTTATTTGACACTTTCACTCATTGATTAAAGTAATCATGGCTGACTGTGAATATGACATTTCTACATGACACCTAAAACTGAAAACTATTGATTTTAAATTATGCTGCATCCAAGCCGCTAGGTGTTAGAGTAAGTCCAAGGTGGCACAAAGACAAAAGTAACTTTTTCTTTAACAGGTCAAAAAAGAGAGTGAGAGAGAAATTACAAAAAATATTCTAAAACATATTTAATTAAAAAACAATCTCCAAGATCATCATTCATTTCTCATCCATAGACTTAATGATAAAAAAAGATATCTTCAATGCACTGCCACCATATACTTGTGATAGACTGTAAGCATATGGTTACCATAACAACAATTATCACATACAGCAGCTTTATTATTTAAAAATGCCGAAACGAAGCAGAGAAATGTACAGCACCAAATACAAAAACGTACAATTTTCACTCTGAATGGGAGGAAGATGTGTGTCTAATTTGTCAAGCCGCTATTGCTTTGCCAAAAAAAGGAAACATGGAGCGGCATTATCGTACCATGCACAAAACATATGACAGTAAATTTCCCATGAAGAGTGAGTTACGAAAGAAGAAAGTCAAAGAACTGAAATCCCAGTTAACTGTTTAACAATCCATTTTTACAATGCCAAGTTCGAAAGCAAAAGCGGCAACAGTGGCATCCCTGAAATTGAGCAATCTTCTTGTCAGACACAAGAAAGCCTTTTAAGATGAGTAAAAGTTCAAAGAGGCATTTGTTTAGGTTGTAGACTCCTTGTTTCAAGATTTAAAAAATAAGTCTGAATTAATGTCAGCAGTTAAATCAGTTCAGTTGTCTAGGGCAGTTGGTGCGAAGCGATGGCACATAACTTATGCCAGCAACTGAGAGAAGACATTCAAAAATGCGAGTTTTTTTTTTACTTTTTCACAGACGAGTCTACAGACGCCATTGATACTGCACAGTTGGGATGGTTTTTGCAGACATGACTGTTAAAGAGGAGATGTTGGCTGTTTTACCTCTGAAAGAACACGCATGCCGAGGACATTTTTTCCACATTGCTGCAAGTATGAACTTACCACGATCAAAGATCATATCAGTCATATCTGATGGTGTACCTGCAATGGTATGCCAATTAATGGTATGCATCATTGCTAAAAGCAAAGAGAATGAGATGTTTCTAGAATTCCTCGGTTACCACTATATTCATCAGCAGGCACTATGCGCAAAGTTGCTCAATATAAGAGAGGTCATGGATGTGTTGTAACACTCCCCTATTTATAAAAATAGGAAGTATTAACACACTCAAAGGGATCAGTGCTGCTCTTAAGTGATTCGTAATATGGAGGAAGAATGTTTAAACAGATGTTTAACAATAAACCCAAGTATATTTAAGAGATCACAGATATATACAAACATATAATGGAACAACGCTGACAAGACAGTGAAATATATATATATATAAATATATATGTTGAGGTGGGAATGTCAGATAGGTATGTAAAGAGTCTCGTTATCCAGAGTGCACGCACAAACAAACAAAGTTAGATCGGTCTCACCGGTGTATGTTCAAACCGTGAGCAGGATCAGTGCGGTAAAGTGACTGTTATAAGTCCACAGAGTTGAGTAATCCAAACAAGCGTTATTTGGTAGTTCTCTTCCAAGGAACAGCATATCATGCTCCAAAAAACAGCCAGCAAAATGGATAATCCATGCAGATACAATTGTAGTTGAGAGTGAGGAGCAGCTCTCTCGATGACCGGCATATCGGTCTCTTTTATTCAAAATACTAGTCCTTCCTGTTTACATGTTGCGTCATCCCGTGACGAGATCTCACGGGAAGTGATCGCGAGAACATGTATGAGGGCGTCAATATCACATTAGTCAGGGTAAAATACAGCTTACCGGGCAAAGCAATAGAAATAAAACCAACAATTTAGTCAATTAGCATCATTACAAAGGTGCTTTGCCTTATGTGGCAACGTTACATAAATCCCCCCCCCCCAGCCTTCGGCATAGGAGGAGATCGTCCGTACCAAAGTTTCAGATTCACCTCATTTATAATGTCTGTTTTATATGGGTCACCCCAACCAACTGTGTAATTTATTGGCCCCATTTTCCTTATTATTTCAGCCGGTCCCTCCCACTTGGGCGCTAGCTTGGCAGAAGATGAGAGAGGGTGAGTTTTTATCCAGACTAGATCTCCCGGCTGGAATTGTACATCCTTCCGTCGGGCATTGTAGTATCTAGCTTGTCTAGCGTGTTGCACTCCTACTCGCAGCTTTACTTCCTCCGCCATGATCTTTTGTCGTTCAATCTGGTTATACGATGTTTGGTCCAGTGTGGGGGGTTTGAGGATCAACCTCTCTAGTGGACCCTGCAGCTGTCTGCCCATCATTAACTCAGCAGGTGTTCTACCGGTAGTTTCTTGACATGCTGTGTTGATGGCAAATCTTAACTCAGGTAACCACTGGTCCCATTTCTCATGATGGTGTCCCACATATGACGCAATCATCGTTTTTAATGTCCTGTTAATTCTTTCCGTCAGGTTGGTCTGCGGGTGATAGCTGGTAGTAAGTTTTTGGACACTTCCCCAGGTTTTGCAGAGCTCTGACAACATATTGGAAGTGAATTGGGCTCCCCGGTCAGATATGATGTACTTCGGCACCCCCCATCGTGTAAAGATCTCTTCTCTGAGAAGTTTGACGATCTTAGGGTTCTTACTGTCTCTAAGGGGGAACAACTCTACCCATTTGGTGTAATAATCCACTAGCACCAGTAGGTAAGTGTTTTGTTTCTTACTGACCGGGAAAGGTCCCATGAAATCCATCCCCCAAGTGTGACCTGGTTCTGCCACTTGAGTGTGCTGTAAGAATCCGCTGGGTTTTGTGTTGTCATGTTTGTATTTCTGACAGGTAGAGCATCCTTTGACGTATTGCCAGACGTCTTTACGTACCGTGGGCCACCACGCCACCTCCAAGAGTCTCAGTAAGGTTTTCATACGTCCCAGATGTCCTCCAAGAGGGTTATCGTGTACGTAGTGTAAGAATCCAGGTATTAATGCCTGAGGAACAACCAGTTGGAATTTATCTCCGTTATTCTTGACAGGCACCCGGCGATACACCACCCCCTGGTGGACCTCAAAGGTAATTTGGTGATCTTGAACCTTCCTGGCTTTTTGTGACATTGGTAGAAGAGACACTGCATTGTCACTACTTTGTGCTTGAGCGATTTCATCTAATGTGTTGGGTATGTCAGACGCACATTTTGTCGTTGTTGTTATGGCCATACAGTGCACCCTTTCTCTCTCCTCAGATTCACAGACTCGTGACAAGGCGTCTGGCCCCAGGTTTAGACATCCTCTCCTGTGATGGACTTTGAAGCTGAACTGCTGCAGCCTAAGGGTCCATCGGGTCAGCCGAGAGGAGGTTTTAGGGCTATTGAAGGCCCAGGTTAAGGCAGCATGATCGCTATAAATGTCAAACTGTCTCCCTTCAAGGTAATGCCTCCATTTTTCCACCGCCCAGACTACAGCCAGACACTCCTTTTCAGACGTTGAATAGTTTAACTCAGGTCCACGTAAAGTTCGTGATGCGTAAGCTATCACTCTTTCCCCCTCAGGGGTTAGTTGGGTAATGATAGCTCCTAAGCCCACATCACTGGCATCAGTGTGTACCTGGAAAGGTTGGTTGAGGTCAGGTTGCATCAATACAGGTGGGTCTTGTAATAATGTCTTGATGTTTTCGAAACCTGTCTGGCACTCAGGAGTCCAATCCCATTTTACTCCTTTCTTCTTTAAGTTGTTTAACGGAGCTGTGATGTCGGCAAAGTGGGGAATGAACTTGTGGTACCATCCTGCTAATCCCAAGAAGCGTTGGAGGGCTTTAATATCTTTGGGCTGAGGATATTCAGCTATCGCCCGGGTCTTTTCCTGATCGACCTCCACTCCTCTCTCTGAGACTATGTGTCCCAGGAACTTTAACTGTTTTTTAAAGAAGTGACACTTGTTCATGTTCAGGGTAAGCGATGCTTGGCAAAGGCGTTGCAGAATGGTGTTCAGATGTTGGACGTGTTCCGTTAAAGTTTGTGAATAGATTATAATGTCATCAATGTAAACAAAACAAAACTTCCCTCTCAGTTCTGCTAGGACCTTCTCCATCAGCCTCTGGAAGGTGGCTGCCGCATTCCGTAATCCATATGGCATGGAGCGGAATTGGAATAGTCCTTGGGAGGTGATGAAAGCGGTTTTGTTTTTACTCCTTTCCTCCATTTCGACCTGCCAGTATCCAGACTGCAAATCCAATGTACTGAACCAGGAGGCGCCTTCCATGGATTCCAAGATGTCATGGATGATGGGCATTGGATATGCGTCAGGTATGGTCATACTGTTAAATTTCCTATAGTCCACACAGAACCTGTAAGAACCCTCAGGTTTGGGGACCAGGACTACCGGTGATGACCATGGAGAGACGGAAGGTTCGATGATGTTGTCTTTTAGCATTTGTTCCACATGATCATCAATAATCTTCTTCTTGAAAGGTGAAACCCTATAAGCTCTGGATCTCATAGGCATTTCGTCAGATAGTAAGATTTTGTGTTGTTCCACAGATGTTTTGCCTAGGACTTTGGAGGTAGTATGAGGCCAATTATCCATCAGCCTCCGTAATTCCTCCTGATTGTCGGAGTCCCAGATGGGAGCAACTTGTGTGTGTACGTCGTAGATTGGGGGATCCCATGTTGGCGGTAAGGCGTAATAGAGACTCACAGCAGCAGTGGAGCATACTCTTTCACCCATCGTACTAGTAGACAGCACAGGATTTATAAGTGCAGTTAGGAATGGATGATAAATATATCCTTTGCCCATTTTCAGTCCATATCTCCCTTGTCCTACATCCACTATGGCTTCAGTGGCTCTTAGGAAATCCAGACCAGCTATAAGGGGAAAGGCCAGGTGAGCATCCTTCATTATGTAGGAATCCAGCCTGCATACCTTGTCATGCCACTCATAACAGACTGTTTTCTTACTAATCGCCTGGTGCATTTTTCCATCAGCCATAATGAACCGTTGAAGAGGGACTGGGGGGTCAGGTGTCGCTTCCCCTCCTAACTGTCTCCACAGGTTCTCCTGAATAAGGGTGTAAGTGCTCCCAGTATCCAGCACTGCCTTCACCTCTTGTCCTTTTATCGTTAGAGGCACTACTAGAAGGGATGTTATAGGATGGGGTTGTGCAATGGATAATCCTGCTAGACTTTTAGATGTATTCCGTTCAGGAGGTCTTTTAGTCGCCTTTTCTTTACTGTTCAAATTGCCCACTTTCTGCCAGTAATCTTTTGCTCCCATCCAGTCTTTCTCTACCATGGATCCTACCTTCACCAGTTGTTCCACAGACTTCACCGTCCCTCTCAGACAGCCCGCAACCCTTGGGTTGATGTTATTAAGGATTCGGCTCACCATTTCCTCTTCAGTGATAGCTGGCTTCCATTTTAGGCAGAGGGCTCGGTAATCTTAGGCGAAATCTCTCAACCGCTGACAGGGTTGTTGAACCAGGGCTCTTAACTTATCCTCCACTTCGGTAAGGTAATCCTCTGAGAGAAAAGCAGACATAAAAGCATCCTTGAAAGATTTCCAATCAGTTACCTTTGCCTTTTCAGCCTTCCACCAGCTCTGTGCAGGTCCTTTGAGTACTGTACTCAGAGTTCCGACGAGCTCCACGCTAGGAAGAGGCCTGATGTCCAGGAAGTTTTCACATTGTTCAATGAACTGGAGCACATCAGATGTCTCACATGATTCCCCAAAGGAAGGAAATTCCAGTCGTATTGGGGGTCTCCCACAGAAAGACGAGATACTGGACATAAGTGAGGGGTGAGCCATGTTTGTTAGTGGAGCTCCAGAAGTGACATCATTGGTAGCGTTGATCCTAGTGGCAGGTGGGGTTTTAACTCTCGCTGCTGGAATGGGAGTTCTCACCTCTTTAACAGTAGAATAGGAAGGAACGGGGTCAAAAGTCTGTATTTGAGAACGAGATGGGGTACTGGTGAATCTTAACTTTTTCATTTGACTTTCCCATCTTGCATCTCTCCTCAGAAAACAGTCAACCACGGCTCTCTCCAATTTCTCTATAGACCCTTGGAAATGATCTTCTAAATCTGCCAAGCTAGTGTTCACTGCTTCCCGGAAACTGGTTTCTCTATTAAGAGAACTATCTACGGACAGTATTACCTCCTGTTCATTATTTTGTACTTTTGCACTAAGAGCCAATAAATCCACCTTTAGCTTGTCAATCTCAGATTGCATTGTTTGTACAACATTTACATTCAATACCTCTTTTTCATCATCCTCATCATCAGTTTTTTCATCATCAGAAATATACATGGAACTCAGCATAGATGTTATTTCAGCAGCAGGGTTACGTCTGGTAACAAATGGGCCTGCTGTGAAATCAGCCACTAGGGCTTCATCAGTGCTACCTCTTAAATTAGTCACATCCATATGCATGATATCAGCATGTATACTTCGATCTCCTCCTCCATTTATATATGCTTGTTCCTCCATTTTATAAACACCAGAATCACTATTTAACAAAACAGAAACAGCACGTTTCCCCATACGGGCCACCACTATGTATACTCCCCTATTTATTAAAATAGGAAGTATTAACACACTCAAAGGGATCGGTGCTGCTCTTAAGTGATTCGTAATATGGAGGAAGAACCTCACTCTCAACTACAATTGTATCTGCGTGGATTATCCATTTTGCTGGCTGTTTTTGGAGCATGATATGCCGTTCCTTGGAAGAGAACTACCAAATAACGCTTGTTTGGATTACTCAACTCTGTGGACTTATAACAGTCACTTTACCGCACTGATCCTGCTCACGGTTTGAACATACACCGGTGAGACCGATCTAACTTTGTTTGTTTGTGCGTGCACTCTGGATAACGAGACTCTTTACATACCTACCTGACATTCCCACCTCAACATATATATTTATATATATATATATTTCACTGTCTTGTCAGCGTTGTTCCATTATATGTTTGTATATATCTGTGATCTCTTAAATACACTTGGGTTTATTGTTAAACATCTGTGTTTGAGTGAGATTCTTCCTCCATATTACGAATCACTTAAGAGCAGCACCGATCCCTTTGAGTGTGTTAATACTTCCTATTTTAATAAATAGGGGAGTGTTACAGTGTTAATGAGAATTGTCTGCTTGATTCAGGCAAGATCTCTTCAAAGATGATTGTTTTGTGCATAGTTACAAAAGTCAGATACAGAACACACTGATTTACTGCTTTATTGCAATGTCAGATGGCTCAGTAGAGGGGCATTTTTGCTATTCAGGTAGTTGCTGCATGAAATTAAAGTGTTTATTTGATTCCAAACTCTCTGAACATGAAAAGCTTGATGATGAACAATGGTTGATGGACTTGGCTTTTTTTAACCGATTTTATTGGCATGCTCAACAACCTCAATTTAGTACTTAAAGGGAGAGACAAAAGTGTTATAGACATGATTAGCTTTCAGGCAAATCATATAACTGGTGGCATCCATATTGGAGCAGCATAATCTAAGATCCTTCCAGGCACATTGCATCTGAACTGGAAAAGCAGGGAAAAGAATGTATCAAATTGACAACACTCGATATGTTGAGCAGTTTCATAACATACTTTCAGACTTTGTCAAACATTTTCATGCATTGCATTTTTCATGTGCTTTATGAGCTGATGGGTGTTATCAATGAACATTTCCAGGGTAATCATGCCATTAAAGTAAGGAAGACACACCAGACAAATGTTCAGATCTTCCAACTGAGCTGACAACTGCTGATGAACACTAGGGCAGAGGGCACCACTGCTTCCGGCTCTTGGGAAGGAAAATTGGCGGTTGGTACCCAAGGCAACACTGGCAGGGGTAGGGTGACAACCACATGAATGACACCGGCAACAAATTGTGTGCATACTCGGCCCAAGTGTGGTAGGAATTTCAGGAAGGCCACGCAACAAAGATCCCATTCAAGATACTGATTAGTATGCTCGGATTATCAAGTGGTTTAGACAGGTGGTTCTTAACCTTTTTTGGAAGAACGCCCCCCCACGTCACTCCCTAAACCCAGGCCGCCTATGTCACATCATTTGAAAGCTTAGACTTTGTATTATCAATAATTTTTTTTAATTAAAAAAAAAAAAAAAATTTAAAATAAAACACACAACTCAAAATTTTTGTTGTTTGCTTAAATTAGTTTAATGCATTACAAAATTGTATTATTTAATAATATTTTTCAGCAGGCTTACACATTATGAATGTAAGAACAAACCTTGCATTTCTTGAATGCAAGAAGATGGAGGGATATATCTGGGGCCTTTAAAATTACAATTTTGAGAACAACTGATAATGAAAGTGACATTATTTTTATTATATTTCAAATAAGTGAAATGCCAAAAATAAGTGAAATACCCAATAATATTGCATTCTTTGTGCTACTGAAATGCTCATTCTATAGTACGGCATTGATTTTAAGTTGGATGCAGGTGTAAATTTGATATTAACAACAGTAAGTTTCTATGACATCTATAAAACATTAAAGGGTTTCCCAAAAATGAAAATTATCCCATAATTTACTCACCCTCAATAAGACTGTATAACCAACAATGATCTTACAAGACACAGTTTCAGTGCCAGCTGCAGCGCAAAAACATCTTATTGTGAATGCTGGATTTACTTTGCACATGTATCTAAACTGACAAACAAATAAAAAAATCAAAAGTAAAAAAATAAAAATAAAGTTTCAAACCTGCGAGTAACTTGCAGGCACGAGAGCTGGTCACAAAACCCCTTGGCTATCAGTCCACATGTGTTTTCAAAAACTTTTTTCCACTGGACACCATCATCGTAACTTTAAAGGCATATCACATATAATAACAACAAAATAAGCACAAATATATTCCATTACGCTTATGAGCAGGGTTTCCACTGAACCACTATTGTCTACCACTGCAGTTTTGTTTTTTCATTAGGTCTAATAAATCAAATAATGAATGTTCACAATGTTTTTGTTTCGATTTTCAGGAAGATAATTAAATAACTAATATCTATGAAGCAACACATTCGAACAGCTTTGTCTATACATCAATGGTAAATTCAAGAGCTAACTAAGCTATAAATTTAATGCTGCCATTAATTTTGCATTGTTAGATTGCCTTTAGGGATGTTACGATCGATCAGCCACCGATCGGTATCGGCCAATTTTCACATTCTACAACTCAAACAGTGATTGGTAGATTGGCCGATCACAAAAACAATCACTCATGTTGCAAAAAAACGAATCCTTTAAGAATTGAGCATGAGCAACAGTGTCATGGCATCAGAAGTGTGGGGAATATTGGCATTGTGTTGTAAGACAACAAAGATTCAGCAGTCAAGAACAATGCAGTGGGAGAGGTATGGCAATGGCAAATACGAAAAGTTATTGTGCTATCCTGTTAATGTGGCATTCCCTTACAGTCCACTTGACATTGCTTTTACTAACGCATATGGGGAGAGCCTTCATACACAACCTATTTGAAACCTCTCTACAATAACACCAATATTCTAATATTGGCCATGGTGTTTGAGCCCCCCCTGTTTTGGCATGAAACTAACCGCTCGTTCCGGCGCAAACTGACAGCTATAAAATGCACCATTTCCAGAGAATTTCTTCCTTCAAGACAGCGATTACCGCTTGCCTCGAAGCACTCTACCTTCGTCATCGATACACACCAGTCAGCAGACAAAATCTTCACGGCAGCGAGAAGACTCTCTGCTCCCCTGCAGTGCTCTGGCGAATATCACTCCATCTCGCCCATTGATGCTTCGCTGGTGAACGGATCTCAGCATCCCGATTTTCCGCAGCACAAGCAAAATTGTACTTATGTGTTAAAATATAAGATATATGTTATATAAACATAAATCTATATTTATAATTATTTATCAAGAAGAGGCACTAGCATGTTCGCGTCTTTTGCAAGAGGTCGTTCCGTAAGTGTTCCTTGTGCGAGAGACACATCCCGCCGTAAGACAAGCATGAGAGCTGCATTTTCTGTCTGGGCCGTGCCCACACAGAGTCAGCTCTCATGGAGGCAGACTGTCCTCACTGTGAGGACATGAGTCTCAAGTCGCTTTGCTCATGAATTACCCTTGTTCTGAGGGACGAATCAGCCTCCCGTGCCCTCACACTCGCCTCTGCTGTGATACCCAAGGGTCCGCACGAGGGGGCACGGCGGGGCCGCAAGGTCGAGCAGGATTAACTTGAGGTGGATTTTGTGCCGGCACACACCCCACGAGCCCCTCAATCTCCACAAAGCGCATATTTCCCCATACGCTATGTGTGAGACAAGCTCCGGCCCTGTGAAGGAGCGTGTGGCCTTGTCTCGTTTGGTGGATCTGACGCTGGGGATGATGACGATGTCATATCTCTCGCTGCATCAGGCAATTGGTCAGTGGATGATGCTGACGCTCCTCCCCCCAGCGAGGACGAGGAACGTGCACGTGCACGTGCCACTGACAGGGAGATGGTCCACGTCATTACACGGGCAGTCGAAGAGCTTCACCCTGACTGGTCTTCCCCAGAGGAACCTGAATAATCTCACCTTGATGACTGGTTCCAGCAGTCCAGACCACATCAAATGGCAGCATCCTGCACAATTCTTCCCCGAAGTTCATAACGAACTATTCAAGTCCTGGTGCGATTGCGCAGTGATGCCATCCTCTTTAATGTGGATCATGGGAAAGAAAACAGTTATGCCCAATTACCCCCTGTGGAGGAGGCGGTAGTGGCACACCTCTGCCCAGCGAGTAACATGTACATCCTTCCGAACTGTGTCGACAAACATCCGCACTGGCGGGAAAAACACAAATTGTCAAGCACAAAAATGGTTTTACAGCCGTTATTTTCTTGTTCCAAAGAAAGACAGTGGGCTTCAGCCAATCCTGGATCTGAGACATTTAAACCGCGCACTTACAGTATAAAGCGCCTATTCAAAATGATTACTCGGATAAAGGATCTTATTTGTGTTTGTGTTGATAGATCTGAAGGATGCGTACTTTCATATCCAAATTGTACGACATCACAGGATGTTTTTGAGATTCGCGTTCGAGGGAACAGCGTATCAATTCAAAGTCCTGCCCTTCGGTCTGTCTTTGGCTCCTCGTACATTCACAAAGTGCATTGATGCGGTTCTCGCCCCTGTGAGACTGAGCGACATAAGCATCTTGAACTACCTCTACAATTGGCTGTTACTGCCGCAATCAGATGCATTGTTATGCCATTTTACAATGTCCATCTCAGTTAAAACTGGGGAGAACATTTCCACTGAAACTTGTTTCAGAAAGCATTGGGATTTGTGGCGGCGGCATCTTTAAGTTCCTTAACAAGGAACAAGACGATTCCCACCTCTGCAGGCTACAGTTCCCCCCTTCACGCCTTTGGATTCTGTTGATTTGTGTATGCTCAGTAAAACAGGTCGGTGACCTATATGCATTATCAGTCGACAATTAATGTCTGGAGTTTGGCCCCAGTCTTTCAAGAGCCACTGTCAAACCCAGGAAAGGCTATGTACCCAAGGCCCTGACCACACCCTTCAAAGCACAGGTGGTTCACATTCAGGCCTTCTTCCCTCCTCCATTTAATTCAGATGAGGAACAATCATTGCATTTGTTATGCCCTGTGCGGGCGCTACATACATACGTTGAGCGTACTTGCCAGTTCAGATTGTCTGATCAGCTCTTTATATACTATGGAGAACACACAAAAGGAATGTCCGTCTCCAAGCAAAGACTTTCTCACAGGATTGTCGATGCAATTACCCTGGCTTACGAATCACAGGGTCAGACTTGCTCAATTGGTGTTAAAGCACTCAACTAGAGGCATGGCCTCCTCATGAGCATGGACGAGTGGTGTGTCCTTACAAGACATGTTTGGCAGCTGGATGGTCCTCGCAAAATCCGTTCTCAAGGTTAGGTTAAATATAACATCTCTTTCTTCACAAGTCCTCTCTGTTTAGAGCACTTGCTATTCATTGGCAATATACATATATATGCCTCAGATCCATGTTTGGCCCCTGAAGGGAACCAACTGAGGGACACTGGGCTTTCACCTGAAGTTATCGACACCATTCTAAGTGCTAGGGCTCCCTCTACTAGAAGAAGTTACGCCAATAAATGGGGTGTCTTTGAAAGATGGTGCAGTGCACATAATGCAGATCCAGTTAACTGCCAGTTTGCTTCAGATCTGGACTTTCTGCAGGAAAAATTATCAGCAGGCACATGCCCCGCCACTCTCACGGTTTATGTGGCCGCTCTATCGGCTTGCCACGCCTTGATTGAAGGGGTGCCATTGGATGAACTGCGGGAGGCACTACGCGTACTCGGCTTGCTACGGAGACCAGGCCTCGAGGCCTCGGCGTCACCTGATGCCGGTGGCCGGGAGAGAGGATGTCATAAGCGGTGTGCGAGGAAGCAGAAGCGCGGCAAGAGGGCGGGGGTCCATGCTAGGCTAAAAACAAACCCTAGCCGGCCAGCTCTCCCGTCTATCCTGCTCTCAAATGTTTGCTCCCTGGACAATAAACTGGACTATATCCGACTCCAGCAGGCTACGCAGCGTGAGTTTAGAGACTGCTGCGTCTTTGTTTTCACGGAGACGTGGCTCAGTGACAGAGTTCCGGACACCACCATTCAGCTAGATGGGCTCGCCTTGTTTTGTGCCGACAGAAATACAGCTCTCTGCGGTAAAAATCGCGGTGGTGGCTTGTGTGTTTACATCAACACGGAATGGTGCAAGAACTCTGTGCTAGTCTCTAGCTACTGTTCATCGCTGTTGGAGCTTGTGACTGTTAGATGCAGACCTTTTTATTTACCACAGGAATTCACCACTGTTTGCATAACCGGATTCACCTCATTTATAATGTCTGTTTTATATGGGTCACCCCAACCAACTGTGTAATTTATTGGCCCCATTTTCCTTATTATTTCAGCCGGTCCCTCCCACTTGGGCGCTAGCTTGGCAGAAGATGAGAGAGGGTGAGTTTTTATCCAGACTAGATCTCCCGGCTGGAATTGTACATCCTTCCGTCGGGCATTGTAGTATCTAGCTTGTCTAGCGTGTTGCACTCCTACTCGCAGCTTTACTTCCTCCGCCATGATCTTTTGTCGTTCAATCTGGTTATACGATGTTTGGTCCGGTGTGGGGGGTTTGAGGATCAACCTCTCTAGTGGACCCTGCAGCTGTCTGCCCATCATTAACTCAGCAGGTGTTCTACCGGTAGTTTCTTGACATGCTGTGTTGATGGCAAATCTTAACTCAGGTAACCACTGGTCCCATTTCTCATGATGGTGTCCCACATATGACGCAATCATCGTTTTTAATGTCCTGTTAATTCTTTCCGTCAGGTTGGTCTGCGGGTGATAGCTGGTAGTAAGTTTTTGGACACTTCCCCAGGTTTTGCAGAGCTCTGACAACATATTGGAAGTGAATTGGGCTCCCCGGTCAGATATGATGTACTTCGGCACCCCCCATCGTGTAAAGATCTCTTCTCTGAGAAGTTTGACGATCTTAGGGTTCTTACTGTCTCTAAGGGGGAACAACTCTACCCATTTGGTGTAATAATCCACTAGCACCAGTAGGTAAGTGTTTTGTTTCTTACTGACCGGGAAAGGTCCCATGAAATCCATCCCCCAAGTGTGACCTGGTTCTGCCACTTGAGTGTGCTGTAAGAATCCGCTGGGTTTTGTGTTGTCATGTTTGTATTTCTGACAGGTAGAGCATCCTTTGACGTATTGCCAGACGTCTTTACGTACCGTGGGCCACCACGCCACCTCCAAGAGTCTCAGTAAGGTTTTCATACGTCCCAGATGTCCTCCAAGAGGGTTATCGTGTACGTAGTGTAAGAATCCAGGTATTAATGCCTGAGGAACAACCAGTTGGAATTTATCTCCGTTATTCTTGACAGGCACCCGGCGATACACCACCCCCTGGTGGACCTCAAAGGTAATTTGGTGATCTTGAACCTTCCTGGCTTTTTGTGACATTGGTAGAAGAGACACTGCATTGTCACTACTTTGTGCTTGAGCGATTTCATCTAATGTGTTGGGTATGTCAGACGCACATTTTGTCGTTGTTGTTATGGCCATACAGTGCACCCTTTCTCTCTCCTCAGATTCACAGACTCGTGACAAGGCGTCTGGCCCCAGGTTTAGACATCCTCTCCTGTGATGGACTTTGAAGCTGAACTGCTGCAGCCTAAGGGTCCATCGGGTCAGCCGAGAGGAGGTTTTAGGGCTATTGAAGGCCCAGGTTAAGGCAGCATGATCGCTATAAATGTCAAACTGTCTCCCTTCAAGGTAATGCCTCCATTTTTCCACCGCCCAGACTACAGCCAGACACTCCTTTTCAGACGTTGAATAGTTTAACTCAGGTCCACGTAAAGTTCGTGATGCGTAAGCTATCACTCTTTCCCCCTCAGGGGTTAGTTGGGTAATGATAGCTCCTAAGCCCACATCACTGGCATCAGTGTGTACCTGGAAAGGTTGGTTGAGGTCAGGTTGCATCAATACAGGTGGGTCTTGTAATAATGTCTTGATGTTTTCGAAACCTGTCTGGCACTCAGGAGTCCAATCCCATTTTACTCCTTTCTTCTTTAAGTTGTTTAACGGAGCTGTGATGTCGGCAAAGTGGGGAATGAACTTGTGGTACCATCCTGCTAATCCCAAGAAGCGTTGGAGGGCTTTAATATCTTTGGGCTGAGGATATTCAGCTATCGCCCGGGTCTTTTCCTGATCGACCTCCACTCCTCTCTCTGAGACTATGTGTCCCAGGAACTTTAACTGTTTTTTAAAGAAGTGACACTTGTTCATGTTCAGGGTAAGCGATGCTTGGCAAAGGCGTTGCAGAATGGTGTTCAGATGTTGGACGTGTTCCGTTAAAGTTTGTGAATAGATTATAATGTCATCAATGTAAACAAAACAAAACTTCCCTCTCAGTTCTGCTAGGACCTTCTCCATCAGCCTCTGGAAGGTGGCTGCCGCATTCCGTAATCCATATGGCATGGAGCGGAATTGGAATAGTCCTTGGGAGGTGATGAAAGCGGTTTTGTTTTTACTCCTTTCCTCCATTTCGACCTGCCAGTATCCAGACTGCAAATCCAATGTACTGAACCAGGAGGCGCCTTCCATGGATTCCAAGATGTCATGGATGATGGGCATTGGATATGCGTCAGGTATGGTCATACTGTTAAATTTCCTATAGTCCACACAGAACCTGTAAGAACCCTCAGGTTTGGGGACCAGGACTACCGGTGATGACCATGGAGAGACGGAAGGTTCGATGATGTTGTCTTTTAGCATTTGTTCCACATGATCATCAATAATCTTCTTCTTGAAAGGTGAAACCCTATAAGCTCTGGATCTCATAGGCATTTCGTCAGATAGTAAGATTTTGTGTTGTTCCACAGATGTTTTGCCTAGGACTTTGGAGGTAGTATGAGGCCAATTATCCATCAGCCTCCGTAATTCCTCCTGATTGTCGGAGTCCCAGATGGGAGCAACTTGTGTGTGTACGTCGTAGATTGGGGGATCCCATGTTGGCGGTAAGGCGTAATAGAGACTCACAGCAGCAGTGGAGCATACTCTTTCACCCATCGTACTAGTAGACAGCACAGGATTTATAAGTGCAGTTAGGAATGGATGATAAATATATCCTTTGCCCATTTTCAGTCCATATCTCCCTTGTCCTACATCCACTATGGCTTCAGTGGCTCTTAGGAAATCCAGACCAGCTATAAGGGGAAAGGCCAGGTGAGCATCCTTCATTATGTAGGAATCCAGCCTGCATACCTTGTCATGCCACTCATAACAGACTGTTTTCTTACTAATCGCCTGGTGCATTTTTCCATCAGCCATAATGAACCGTTGAAGAGGGACTGGGGGGTCAGGTGTCGCTTCCCCTCCTAACTGTCTCCACAGGTTCTCCTGAATAAGGGTGTAAGTGCTCCCAGTATCCAGCACTGCCTTCACCTCTTGTCCTTTTATCGTTAGAGGCACTACTAGAAGGGATGTTATAGGATGGGGTTGTGCAATGGATAATCCTGCTAGACTTTTAGATGTATTCCGTTCAGGAGGTCTTTTAGTCGCCTTTTCTTTACTGTTCAAATTGCCCACTTTCTGCCAGTAATCTTTTGCTCCCATCCAGTCTTTCTCTACCATGGATCCTACCTTCACCAGTTGTTCCACAGACTTCACCGTCCCTCTCAGACAGCCCGCAACCCTTGGGTTGATGTTATTAAGGATTCGGCTCACCATTTCCTCTTCAGTGATAGCTGGCTTCCATTTTAGGCAGAGGGCTCGGTAATCTTAGGCGAAATCTCTCAACCGCTGACAGGGTTGTTGAACCAGGGCTCTTAACTTATCCTCCACTTCGGTAAGGTAATCCTCTGAGAGAAAAGCAGACATAAAAGCATCCTTGAAAGATTTCCAATCAGTTACCTTTGCCTTTTCAGCCTTCCACCAGCTCTGTGCAGGTCCTTTGAGTACTGTACTCAGAGTTCCGACGAGCTCCACGCTAGGAAGAGGCCTGATGTCCAGGAAGTTTTCACATTGTTCAATGAACTGGAGCACATCAGATGTCTCACATGATTCCCCAAAGGAAGGAAATTCCAGTCGTATTGGGGGTCTCCCACAGAAAGACGAGATACTGGACATAAGTGAGGGGTGAGCCATGTTTGTTAGTGGAGCTCCAGAAGTGACATCATTGGTAGCGTTGATCCTAGTGGCAGGTGGGGTTTTAACTCTCGCTGCTGGAATGGGAGTTCTCACCTCTTTAACAGTAGAATAGGAAGGAACGGGGTCAAAAGTCTGTATTTGAGAACGAGATGGGGTACTGGTGAATCTTAACTTTTTCATTTGACTTTCCCATCTTGCATCTCTCCTCAGAAAACAGTCAACCACGGCTCTCTCCAATTTCTCTATAGACCCTTGGAAATGATCTTCTAAATCTGCCAAGCTAGTGTTCACTGCTTCCCGGAAACTGGTTTCTCTATTAAGAGAACTATCTACGGACAGTATTACCTCCTGTTCATTATTTTGTACTTTTGCACTAAGAGCCAATAAATCCACCTTTAGCTTGTCAATCTCAGATTGCATTGTTTGTACAACATTTACATTCAATACCTCTTTTTCATCATCCTCATCATCAGTTTTTTCATCATCAGAAATATACATGGAACTCAGCATAGATGTTATTTCAGCAGCAGGGTTACGTCTGGTAACAAATGGGCCTGCTGTGAAATCAGCCACTAGGGCTTCATCAGTGCTACCTCTTAAATTAGTCACATCCATATGCATGATATCAGCATGTATACTTCGATCTCCTCCTCCATTTATATATGCTTCTTCCTCCATTTTATAAACACCAGAATCACTATTTAACAAAACAGAAACAGCACGTTTCCCCATACGGGCCACCACTATGTATACTCCCCTATTTATTAAAATAGGAAGTATTAACACACTCAAAGGGATCGGTGCTGCTCTTAAGTGATTCGTAATATGGAGGAAGAACCTCACTCTCAACTACAATTGTATCTGCGTGGATTATCCATTTTGCTGGCTGTTTTTTGGAGCATGATATGCCGTTCCTTGGAAGAGAACTACCAAATAACGCTTGTTTGGATTACTCAACTCTGTGGACTTATAACAGTCACTTTACCGCACTGATCCTGCTCACGGTTTGAACATACACCGGTGAGACCGATCTAACTTTGTTTGTTTGTGCGTGCACTCTGGATAACGAGACTCTTTACATACCTACCTGACATTCCCACCTCAACATATATATTTATATATATATATATTTCACTGTCTTGTCAGCGTTGTTCCATTATATGTTTGTATATATCTGTGATCTCTTAAATACACTTGGGTTTATTGTTAAACATCTGTGTTTGAGTGAGATTCTTCCTCCATATTACGAATCACTTAAGAGCAGCACCGATCCCTTTGAGTGTGTTAATACTTCCTATTTTAATAAATAGGGGAGTGTTACAGTGTTAATGAGAATTGTCTGCTTGATTCAGGCAAGATCTCTTCAAAGATGATTGTTTTGTGCATAGTTACAAAAGTCAGATACAGAACACACTGATTTACTGCTTTATTGCAATGTCAGATGGCTCAGTAGAGGGGCATTTTTGCTATTCAGGTAGTTGCTGCATGAAATTAAAGTGTTTATTTGATTCCAAACTCTCTGAACATGAAAAGCTTGATGATGAACAATGGTTGATGGACTTGGCTTTTTTTAACCGATTTTATTGGCATGCTCAACAACCTCAATTTAGTACTTAAAGGGAGAGACAAAAGTGTTATAGACATGATTAGCTTTCAGGCAAATCATATAACTGGTGGCATCCATATTGGAGCAGCATAATCTAAGATCCTTCCAGGCACATTGCATCTGAACTGGAAAAGCAGGGAAAAGAATGTATCAAATTGACAACACTCGATATGTTGAGCAGTTTCATAACATACTTTCAGACTTTGTCAAACATTTTCATGCATTGCATTTTTCATGTGCTTTATGAGCTGATGGGTGTTATCAATGAACATTTCCAGGGTAATCATGCCATTAAAGTAAGGAAGACACACCAGACAAATGTTCAGATCTTCCAACTGAGCTGACAACTGCTGATGAACACTAGGGCAGAGGGCACCACTGCTTCCGGCTCTTGGGAAGGAAAATTGGCGGTTGGTACCCAAGGCAACACTGGCAGGGGTAGGGTGACAACCACATGAATGACACCGGCAACAAATTGTGTGCATACTCGGCCCAAGTGTGGTAGGAATTTCAGGAAGGCCACGCAACAAAGATCCCATTCAAGATACTGATTAGTATGCTCGGATTATCAAGTGGTTTAGACAGGTGGTTCTTAACCTTTTTTGGAAGAACGCCCCCCCACGTCACTCCCTAAACCCAGGCCGCCTATGTCACATCATTTGAAAGCTTAGACTTTGTATTATCAATAATTTTTTTTAATTAAAAAAAAAAAAAAAATTTAAAATAAAACACACAACTCAAAATTTTTGTTGTTTGCTTAAATTAGTTTAATGCATTACAAAATTGTATTATTTAATAATATTTTTCAGCAGGCTTACACATTATGAATGTAAGAACAAACCTTGCATTTCTTGAATGCAAGAAGATGGAGGGATATATCTGGGGCCTTTAAAATTACAATTTTGAGAACAACTGATAATGAAAGTGACATTATTTTTATTATATTTCAAATAAGTGAAATGCCAAAAATAAGTGAAATACCCAATAATATTGCATTCTTTGTGCCACTGAAATGCTCATTCTATAGTACGGCATTGATTTTAAGTTGGATGCAGGTGTAAATTTGATATTAACAACAGTAAGTTTCTATGACATCTATAAAACATTAAAGGGTTTCCCAAAAATGAAAATTATCCCATAATTTACTCACCCTCAATAAGACTGTATAACCAACAATGATCTTACAAGACACAGTTTCAGTGCCAGCTGCAGCGCAAAAACATCTTATTGTGAATGCTGGATTTACTTTGCACATGTATCTAAACTGACAAACAAATAAAAAAATCAAAAGTAAAAAAATAAAAATAAAGTTTCAAACCTGCGAGTAACTTGCAGGCACGAGAGCTGGTCACAAAACCCCTTGGCTATCAGTCCACATGTGTTTTCAAAAACTTTTTTCCACTGGACACCATCATCGTAACTTTAAAGGCATATCACATATAATAACAACAAAATAAGCACAAATATATTCCATTACGCTTATGAGCAGGGTTTCCACTGAACCACTATTGTCTACCACTGCAGTTTTGTTTTTTCATTAGGTCTAATAAATCAAATAATGAATGTTCACAATGTTTTTGTTTCGATTTTCAGGAAGATAATTAAATAACTAATATCTATGAAGCAACACATTCGAACAGCTTTGTCTATACATCAATGGTAAATTCAAGAGCTAACTAAGCTATAAATTTAATGCTGCCATTAATTTTGCATTGTTAGATTGCCTTTAGGGATGTTACGATCGATCAGCCACCGATCGGTATCGGCCAATTTTCACATTCTACAACTCAAACAGTGATTGGTAGATTGGCCGATCACAAAAACAATCACTCATGTTGCAAAAAAACGAATCCTTTAAGAATTGAGCATGAGCAACAGTGTCATGGCATCAGAAGTGTGGGGAATATTGGCATTGTGTTGTAAGACAACAAAGATTCAGCAGTCAAGAACAATGCAGTGGGAGAGGTATGGCAATGGCAAATACGAAAAGTTATTGTGCTATCCTGTTAATGTGGCATTCCCTTACAGTCCACTTGACATTGCTTTTACTAACGCATATGGGGAGAGCCTTCATACACAACCTATTTGAAACCTCTCTACAATAACACCAATATTCTAATATTGGCCATGGTGTTTGAGCCCCCCCTGTTTTGGCATGAAACTAACCGCTCGTTCCGGCGCAAACTGACAGCTATAAAATGCACCATTTCCAGAGAATTTCTTCCTTCAAGACAGCGATTACCGCTTGCCTCGAAGCACTCTACCTTCGTCATCGATACACACCAGTCAGCAGACAAAATCTTCACGGCAGCGAGAAGACTCTCTGCTCCCCTGCAGTGCTCTGGCGAATATCACTCCATCTCGCCCATTGATGCTTCGCTGGTGAACGGATCTCAGCATCCCGATTTTCCGCAGCACAAGCAAAATTGTACTTATGTGTTAAAATATAAGATATATGTTATATAAACATAAATCTATATTTATAATTATTTATCAAGAAGAGGCACTAGCATGTTCGCGTCTTTTGCAAGAGGTCGTTCCGTAAGTGTTCCTTGTGCGAGAGACACATCCCGCCGTAAGACAAGCATGAGAGCTGCATTTTCTGTCTGGGCCGTGCCCACACAGAGTCAGCTCTCATGGAGGCAGACTGTCCTCACTGTGAGGACATGAGTCTCAAGTCGCTTTGCTCATGAATTACCCTTGTTCTGAGGGACGAATCAGCCTCCCGTGCCCTCACACTCGCCTCTGCTGTGATACCCAAGGGTCCGCACGAGGGGGCACGGCGGGGCCGCAAGGTCGAGCAGGATTAACTTGAGGTGGATTTTGTGCCGGCACACACCCCACGAGCCCCTCAATCTCCACAAAGCGCATATTTCCCCATACGCTATGTGTGAGACAAGCTCCGGCCCTGTGAAGGAGCGTGTGGCCTTGTCTCGTTTGGTGGATCTGACGCTGGGGATGATGACGATGTCATATCTCTCGCTGCATCAGGCAATTGGTCAGTGGATGATGCTGACGCTCCTCCCCCCAGCGAGGACGAGGAACGTGCACGTGCACGTGCCACTGACAGGGAGATGGTCCACGTCATTACACGGGCAGTCGAAGAGCTTCACCCTGACTGGTCTTCCCCAGAGGAACCTGAATAATCTCACCTTGATGACTGGTTCCAGCAGTCCAGACCACATCAAATGGCAGCATCCTGCACAATTCTTCCCCGAAGTTCATAACGAACTATTCAAGTCCTGGTGCGATTGCGCAGTGATGCCATCCTCTTTAATGTGGATCATGGGAAAGAAAACAGTTATGCCCAATTACCCCCTGTGGAGGAGGCGGTAGTGGCACACCTCTGCCCAGCGAGTAACATGTACATCCTTCCGAACTGTGTCGACAAACATCCGCACTGGCGGGAAAAACACAAATTGTCAAGCACAAAAATGGTTTTACAGCCGTTATTTTCTTGTTCCAAAGAAAGACAGTGGGCTTCAGCCAATCCTGGATCTGAGACATTTAAACCGCGCACTTACAGTATAAAGCGCCTATTCAAAATGATTACTCGGATAAAGGATCTTATTTGTGTTTGTGTTGATAGATCTGAAGGATGCGTACTTTCATATCCAAATTGTACGACATCACAGGATGTTTTTGAGATTCGCGTTCAAGGGAACAGCGTATCAATTCAAAGTCCTGCCCTTCGGTCTGTCTTTGGCTCCTCGTACATTCACAAAGTGCATTGATGCGGTTCTCGCCCCTGTGAGACTGAGCGACATAAGCATCTTGAACTACCTCTACAATTGGCTGTTACTGCCGCAATCAGATGCATTGTTATGCCATTTTACAATGTCCATCTCAGTTAAAACTGGGGAGAACATTTCCACTGAAACTTGTTTCAGAAAGCATTGGGATTTGTGGCGGCGGCATCTTTAAGTTCCTTAACAAGGAACAAGACGATTCCCACCTCTGCAGGCTACAGTTCCCCCCTTCACGCCTTTGGATTCTGTTGATTTGTGTATGCTCAGTAAAACAGGTCGGTGACCTATATGCATTATCAGTCGACAATTAATGTCTGGAGTTTGGCCCCAGTCTTTCAAGAGCCACTGTCAAACCCAGGAAAGGCTATGTACCCAAGGCCCTGACCACACCCTTCAAAGCACAGGTGGTTCACATTCAGGCCTTCTTCCCTCCTCCATTTAATTCAGATGAGGAACAATCATTGCATTTGTTATGCCCTGTGCGGGCGCTACATACATACGTTGAGCGTACTTGCCAGTTCAGATTGTCTGATCAGCTCTTTATATACTATGGAGAACACACAAAAGGAATGTCCGTCTCCAAGCAAAGACTTTCTCACAGGATTGTCAATGCAATTACCCTGGCTTACGAATCACAGGGTCAGACTTGCTCAATTGGTGTTAAAGCACTCAACTAGAGGCATGGCCTCCTCATGAGCATGGACGAGTGGTGTGTCCTTACAAGACATGTTTGGCAGCTGGATGGTCCTCGCAAAATCCGTTCTCAAGGTTAGGTTAAATATAACATCTCTTTCTTCACAAGTCCTCTCTGTTTAGAGCACTTGCTATTCATTGGCAATATACATATATATGCCTCAGATCCATGTTTGGCCCCTGAAGGGAACCAACTGAGGGACACTGGGCTTTCACCTGAAGTTATCGACACCATTCTAAGTGCTAGGGCTCCCTCTACTAGAAGAAGTTACGCCAATAAATGGGGTGTCTTTGAAAGATGGTGCAGTGCACATAATGCAGATCCAGTTAACTGCCAGTTTGCTTCAGATCTGGACTTTCTGCAGGAAAAATTATCAGCAGGCACATGCCCCGCCACTCTCACGGTTTATGTGGCCGCTCTATCGGCTTGCCACGCCTTGATTGAAGGGGTGCCATTGGATGAACTGCGGGAGGCACTACGCGTACTCGGCTTGCTACGGAGACCAGGCCTCGAGGCCTCGGCGTCACCTGATGCCGGTGGCCGGGAGAGAGGATGTCATAAGCGGTGTGCGAGGAAGCAGAAGCGTGGCAAGAGGGCGGGGGTCCATGCTAGGCTAAAAACAAACCCTAGCCGGCCAGCTCTCCCGTCTATCCTGCTCTCAAATGTTTGCTCCCTGGACAATAAACTGGACTATATCCGACTCCAGCAGGCTACGCAGCGTGAGTTTAGAGACTGCTGCGTCTTTGTTTTCACGGAGACGTGGCTCAGTGACAGAGTTCCGGACACCACCATTCAGCTAGATGGGCTCGCCTTGTTTTGTGCCGACAGAAATACAGCTCTCTGCGGTAAAAATCGCGGTGGTGGCTTGTGTGTTTACATCAACACGGAATGGTGCAAGAACTCTGTGCTAGTCTCTAGCTACTGTTCATCGCTGTTGGAGCTTGTGACTGTTAGATGCAGACCTTTTTATTTACCACAGGAATTCACCACTGTTTGCATAACCGGAGTTTATGCTAATGTTAAGGAAGAGCTCTTTGAACTGTATGGGGTTATGAGCAAACTGCAGAACGCTCACCCCGACGGACTGTTTATTGTCGCCGGAGATTTCAACCATGCGAATCTCAAGACAGTGCTCCCTAAATTCCATTAGTATGTGGACTTTGCATCGAGAGGGGCGAACGCGCTTGATCTTGTTTACACAAACATCCCAAGCGCGTACCGGGCGGAGCCCCGCCCCCACCTCGGCTACTCAGACCACATCTCTGTTATGCTAATTCCAGCATATAGACCGCTCATCAGACGCACAAAACCACTTCAGAAGCAGGTGAAAACCTGGCCAGCAGGAGCAATACCTGCTCTTCAGGACTGTTTTGAGTGTACTGACTGGCACATGTTTAGGGAGGCTGCAACATATGGCGATTCTACCAACTTGGAGGAATACACAGCATCAGTGACCAGCTACATCAGCAAGTGCATTGATGATGTCACTTTCTCCAAGACCATCACAACACGCTCCAACCAGAAGCCGTGGATGACTGCGGAGGTGCGCACACTGCTGAAGACCCGAGACTCCGCCTTCAGAGCAGGCGATAAGGCAGCCCTAAGAACAGCTAGGGCCAAACTATCCCGGGCCATCAGAGAGGCAAAGCCCGCACACGTCCAGAGAATCCACAGTCACTTCCAGGACAGCGGTGACACGCGGCGCATGTGGCAGGGCATCCAGGCCATCACCAACTACAGGACAACATCCGTTGCCTGTGACAAAGATGCCTCCCTTCCAGATGCGCTGAACGACTTCTACGCTCGGTTTGAAGTGCAGAACGACGTTGTAGCGAGGAAGACCACCCCTCCTCCCAACAACCAGGGTTCTGTCTCACCACGGCGGATGTGAGGAAAACTCTATGTAGAGTCAACCCATGGAAGGCCGCTGGACCAGACAACATTCCTGGCAGAGTGCTCAGAGGATGTGCAGACCAGCTGGCAGATGTTCTTACCGACATCTTCAACATCTCTCTGAGCAGCGCCGTCGTTCCAACGTGCTTCAAGGCCACCACCATCATTCCCATGCCAAAGAAGTCTTCAGTGTCCTGCCTCAATGACTACCGTCCCATTGCACTCACACCAATCATCATGAAGTGCTTGGAGAGGCTCGTCATGAGGCACATTAAGACCCAGCTGCCCCTTCACTAGATCCACTGCAGTTTGTGTAATAGTCCAAACCGTTGAACGGACGGCGACATCACCACAACCCTCCATCTGGCCCTCACCCACCTAGATAAAAAGGACTCATATGTTCGAATGCTGTTCATAGACTTCAGCTCATTCAACACAGTAATTCCTTCCAGTAATGCATTCAACACAGTAATTCCTCAGCACCTGATTGGAAAGCTGAACCTGCTGGGCCTGGACACCTCCCTCTGCAACTGGATCCTGGACTTCCTGACTGGGAGACCACAGTCAGTCCGGATCGGGAACAGCATCTCCACCACCACCACACTGAGCACTGGGGCCCCCCAGGGCTGTGTGCTCAGTCCACTGCTGTTCACTCTGCTGACTCACGACTGTGCAACAATGCAGAGCTCGAACCACATCATCAAGTTCGCCGACGACACGACCGTGGTGGGTCTCATCAGCAAGAACGACGAGTCAGCATACAGAGAGGAGGTGCAGTGGCTAACGGACTGGTGTAGAGCCAACAACCTGTCCCTGAATGTCAACAAAACAAAAGAGATGGTTGTTGACTTTAGGAGAGCACAAGGTGAACACTCCCCGCTGAACATCGACGGCTCCTTTGTGGAGATCGTCAAGAGCACCAAATTCCTTGGTGTTCACCTGGCGTAGAACCTCACCTGGTCCCTCAACACCAGCTGTATCACCAAGAAAACCAGCAGCGTCTCTACTTTCTTCGAAGGCTGAGGAAAGCACATCTCCCACCCCCCCATCCTCACTAAGTTCTATAGAGGGACTATTGAGAGCATCCTGAGCAGCTGCATCACTGCCTGGTTTGGGACTTGCACCGTTTCGGACCGCAAAGCCCTGCAGAGGATAGTTAGAACAGCAGAGAAGATCATCGGGGTCTCTCTTCCCTCCATCAAAGACATTTACATAAAACACTGTATCCGCAAAGCAACCAGCATTGTGGACGACCCCGCACACCCCTCACACAAACTCTTTACCCTCCTGCCGTCTGGCAAGAGGTACCGAAGCATTCGGGCCCTCACGACCAGACTGTGTAACAGCTTCTTCCCCCAAGCCATCAGACTCCTCAATACTCAGAGACTGGTTTGACACACACACACGTGTCCTGAGTTGCACTTTAATAACTGCCACTTTATAACTGTCTGCTACCTCAATAACTGCTATGTGCATAGAACACTATATCATAGTATGTTATGTTTACATTTGGCATTTAGTAACTCGTCTTTTTTGCACTACTGTATACTGGTCAGCGTTGCACTGTCTATCACTGTGCCTATTGTAATGTTCATTGTTAGAAATGTATTGTACTGTCCCATACTTTTGCACACGTTTTTGCACGTGCACTTTATATAGGTATTTTATATAGGTATTTTTATTTAGTCTGTGTAGTCTCATGTGGTTCTGTGTTTGTCCTATGTTGTTTTATGTAGCACCATGGTCCTGGAGGAACGTTGTCTCGTTTCACTGTGTACTGTACTAACTGTATATGGTTGAAACGACAATAAAAACCGCTTGACTTGACTTGACTTGACTAGAAGGCCACTTCTAGGGTGAGTAACCACAGTAAAACATTGTCAAATCTTGTAATGGTCCACGTCAGCAGATGCTTCTTGTGAATAACCAACCTCAAAATGTCTGAGTGCTTTTTATAAGTCAAAGTAGCTCTAACCCACACCTCCAATCTTGTTTCATTAAATGGATGCCAGGTTTGCCAACTCCTGACTCTACTAAGCTTTTGTTGATATCATTAGCCTACGGGTTTAAATACTTTTTCCAACCAATACTGTGAATGTTTGAATGATGTATTCAACATGGACAAAAATAATACAATCATTTGTGTTATTAGTTAAAACAAATTGTGATAGTTATTGTAATTTAGGTGAATATCAAACAAGATTAGATTTATATATATATATATATACACTCACCTAAAGGATTATTAGGAACACCATACTAATACTGTGTTTGACCCCCTTTCGCCTTCAGAACTGCCTTAATTCTACGTGGCATTGATTCAACAAGGTGCTGAAAGCATTCTTTAGAAATGTTGGCCCATATTGATAGGATAGCATCTTGCAGTTGATGGAGATTTGTGGGATGCACATCCAGGGCACGAAGCTCCCGTTCCACCACATCCCAAAGATGCTCTATTGGGTTGAGATCTGGTGACTGTGGGGGCCATTTTAGCACAGTGAACTCATTGTCATGTTCAAGAAACCAATTTGAAATGATTCGAGCTTTGTGACATGGTGCATTATCTTGCTGGAAGTAGCCATCAGAGGATGGGTACATGGTGGCCATAAAGGGATGGACATGGTCAGAAACAATGCTCAGGTAGGCCGTGGCATTTAAACGATGCCCAATTGGCACTAAGGGGCCTAAAGTGTGCCAAGAAAACATCCCCCACACCATTACACCACCAACACCAGCCTGCACAGTTGTAACAAGGCATGATGGATCCATGTTCTCATTCTGTTTACGCCAAATTCTGACTCTACCATCTGAATGTCTCAACAGAAATCGAGACTCATCAGACCAGGCAACATTTTTCCAGTCTTCAACTGTCCAATTTTGGTGAGCTCTTGCGAATTTTAGCCTCTTTTTCCTATTTGTAGTGGAGATGAGTGGTACCCGGTGGGGTCTTCTGCTGTTGTAGCCCATCCGCCTCAAGGTTGTGCGTGTTGTGGCTTCACAAATGCTTTGCTGCATACCTCGGTTGTAACGAGTGGTTTTTTCAGTCAAAGTTGCTCTTCTATCAGCTTGAATCAGTCGGCCCATTCTCCTCTGACCTCTAGCATCAACAAGGCATTTTCGCCCACAGGACTGCCGCATACTGGATGTTTTTCCCTTTTCACACCATTCTTTGTAAACCCTAGAAATGGTTGTGCGTGAAAATCCCAGTAACTGAGCAGATTGTAAATTACTCAGACCGGCCCGTCTGGCACCAACAACCATGCCACGCTCAAAATTGCTTAAATCACCTTTCTTTCCCATTCTGACATTCAGTTTGGAGTTCAGGAGATTGTCTTGACCAGGACCACACCCCTAAATGCATTGAAGCAACTGCCATGTGATTGGTTGATTAGATAATTGCATTAATGAGAAATTGAACAGGTGTTCCTAATAATCCTTTAGGTGAGTGTATATATATATATATATATATCATCTAAATGCAGGTAATTCCAAAGGGTTCACATGCTTTTTTTTGCACATTATAATCTTTGAAGTATTGCCTACTCCCATAAATACCTTCTTTAAAATATAAAATAATACAACACTGTTTTTCTTTGCTTGATCATCCCTGAGTAATGATTGGAAGGAGAAGTAGGTCTCTTAATATAAAGTATTTGAGATTAATTGTACATAAAAAAGGCCATAATAATTCCACACTATGACACTGTCATTGAAACAGACTGCAGCAGAAGCTGTTTTATGCAACAAAGCGAAGCTTCTGGTGTGCGGACACGGGTGTGTGAAAAGGCCTATAGCAAAACAATGCAGGCAAAACAGCAGAGCTTAGGATGCAGATAAATAAAAGCCTCTCTCAAAATGAACAATTACACCAGATAATCATATTATATACACATATGTACTAAAGTATCTAATAGGCACCCATGAAATACCTCTGTCACATTAAGAAATTGGACTCAAACCCAAAAAGATGGAACCTATTAACATCCCCAGACTATCTCATCCCCAGGTAATCGATGCACACGAACCCGGGAGTCCACATGATCTAATAGAAAACATGGTCCAGTTCTCATGTTCACTTGCTTATTGTAAGCGATTTCGGCTGTGGACAGAGGTCAGCATGGGCACTCTGTGTGCAGCCCCATACGCAGCAAGCGGCGATGCACTGTGTTCTGACACCTTTCTATCATGGTCAGTTTTTCAGCAATATGTGCTACAGTAGCTCTTCTTTGGGATCAGACCAGGTGGGCTAGCCTTTGCTCCCCACTCACATCAATGAGCCTTGGATGCCCATGACCCTGTCACCGGTTGTCCTTTCTTGGACCACTTTTGGTAGGTATGAACATAGGGCAGTGGTGGCTCAGCGGTTAAGGCTCTGGATTACTGACCAGAAGGTTGGGGGTTCAAGCCCCAGCACTGCCAAGACACCACTGTGTGGCCCTTGAGCAAGGCCCTTGATCCTATCTGCTCCAGGAGCGCCGTATCATGGCTGACCCTGCACTCTGACCCCAGCATAGCTGGGATATGTGAAAAATAAATAATTTCACTGTATATATGCAGAAATGTATGTATAATGTGTGACAATTGGGCAATTAAATTAAAACGTACCGGGAACACCCCACAAGACCTGCTGTTTTGGAGATGCTGTGACCCAGTCGTCTAGCCATCACAATTTGGCCCTTGTCAAAGTCACTCAGATCCATACGCTTACCCATTTTTCCTGCTTCCAACACATGAAATTCAAGAACTGACTGTTCACTAGCTGCCTAATATATCCCACCCCTTCACATGTGCCATTGTAATGAGATCATCAATGTTATTCACTTCACCTCTCAGTGGTTTTAATGTTGTGGCTGAACGGTGTACATACCCACGATGTGACCAGCACTACTGGTGCATCCTCTGAATGCAGAGAAAAAAACTTTACTGGCATGGTAAATTTCCATGACAAAAACATTCAACTTGTTTTATTCCCCATGACAATTCCAGGCCTGGAACAGTTTCTAAATTCCATGACTTTTCCAGGGTTTCCATGGCCACGGGAATCATGATTGTCTGTTGTTGTTTAAAGCTGTTAAAAACACTTTCCACAAAAACAGCACAACAATTCTCATTTGTATAAATTCACATGTTTTTTTTATGTGTATTGCCATAAAAGTTTTTCCAGTGACAACGAAGATGATATTTCAAAGAGCCTGTGTGTATGAAACTCTTTCCACAAGGATGGCATACGTAAGGCCTCTCTCCAGTGTGAATTGTCATGTGATCTTTAAAATATCCTTTACGTTTGAAACTCTTTCCACATGTAACACATATGTAAGGCCTCTCTCCAGTGTGAATTGTCATGTGATCTTTAAAATATCCTTTACGTTTGAAACTCTTTCCACATGTAACACATATGTAAGGCCTCTCTGTAGAGTGAATTATCATGTGATCATCAAGATATCCTTTACGACTGAAACTCTGTCCACACTCAACACATGCGTGAAGCCTCTCTCCAGTGTGAATTCTCATGTGATCATTAAAGTGTCCTTTCTTTATGAAACTCTTTCCACACTGAGAACATGTGAAAGGTCTCTCTCCAGTGTGAATTCTAATATGAGTACAAAGATGACCTTTAGTTTTGAAACTCTTTCCACAGTGAACGCATATGTGGGACCTCTCTGCAGTGTGTATTCTCATATGATCATTTAGGTGTGTTTTACGTTTGAAACTCTGTCCACACTCAACACGTGTAAGGCCTCTCTCCAGTGTGAATTCTCATGTGATCATCTAGATGATTTTTCTGTTTGAAACTCTGTCCACACTGATGGCATATGTAAGGCCTCTTTCCAGTGTGAATTCTCACATGATCATTAATGTGTCTTTTATGTTTCAAACTCTGTCCACTTTGAGAGCTTGTGAAAGCTTTTTCTTCAGTTATGAAATGAGGTTCCTGATTCTGATGATTCTCCTCCTCTCCATTCAGTTCCAGACTTTCCTCTTTCACTTGCATCAGACCTAATAATGTAAACATAGTACAAGGTGAAAATGCAGAAATCAAGGATCTAGTTTTATGTGATCTTTGATGCGATTATTACAATCAAGTCTGGTAGGTGAATGCTTTTCAAAACCATGACCATTAATATAAGTTATTTTCTCTTTATCTTTTCGGACAAAAGGAATGGCATATCCCAAGAAATGTCATAGTTAGAGTCTGAGCTCATTGTCCTTATAGTGTTAGTGTTTGACCCACCTGTGCCAAGGTAAGGAAGCAGATAGACTAGATAAACTGACCGTCTGCAGGCTGACTTGGACGTCACACAGGTCATATTAACTACAACACATGGACACTTATATCTCCTAGATATCATAAACACTGTCATTAAAAAAAAATACAAAATTTAGTGTCTCGGCTATGTTCATTTTTACAGAGAAATGGTATCTGTGAAGAATTTCAGTTAGTATTTAGGCTGCACTTATCAGAGTTACAAATGACTTCTTATCATCTGATGGTAGCTGTATCTCCCTTCTTGTGCTTTTATATCTTAGTGCAACACCATAGACCACAACACCTCTTGAACATTCTTGACAATTATGTTGGCATTTGTGAACGGGCATTAGGAGGGTTTATGTCTTATTTATCAGACTGCTACCACTTTGTTTGAGTTAACAAATATTTTTTAGATCTACATTTATAAAATTTTTAGATCAAGTAAAGCTAAAGTATGGAGTGCCGCAGGGCTCAATATTAGGTCCTCTGCTTTTATCATTGTATATATTTCCACTTGGAGACATCATCAGGAACTATGGAATTAGTTATCACTGTTATGCCGATGATACACAGCTTTATATTTCTTGGAGACCCAGTGAATGTTCCAATTCTCCAATTTAGAGAATTGTATCAATGATATCAAATACTGGATGGCTATAAATTTCCTTCTACTCAATTCTGAGTTATTAATTGTTGGACCAAAAACCTCTAAACATAAGATACTAGAATATAATTTATTACTTGATGGATGTACTATTACATCATCTTCTACAGTTAAGAACTTTAGTGTTATGTTTGATAGCACTCTTTCCTTTGTAAATAACATTTCCAATGTTAGGAGAACAGCATCCTTCCAACTCAGAAATATTGCTAAGTTATGACACATGCTCTCTGTTTCTGCAAAAAAGCTAAGTTATGCGTTCATGACCTAAGGACTAGATTATTGTAATGAATTACTGGGAGGGTGTTCTGCAGGTTCAATAAATAGGCTTCAGTTGGTTCAAAATCCAGCAGTATTTATCATAAATATACACCGATCAGCCATAACATTAAAACCACCAGCCTAAAATTGTGTAGTCATAACAGCGCCGCCAAAACAGCGAGATGAATAACATTCTGAGATGCTAATCTTCTCACCACAATTGTTCAGAGCGGTATTCTAAGTTACCGTAAACTTTGTCAGTTCAAACCAGTCTGGTCATTCATTCTCTGTTGACCTCTCACATCAACAAGGCATTTCCATCCACAGAACTGGTGCCAGATGGGCTGGTTTGAGTATTTGTGTAACTGCTGATCTCCTGGGATTTTCATGCACTATAGTCTCTAGAATTTACTCAGAATGGTGCCAAAAACAAAAATTAGTTTTGGTGGCATGAGGGGACCTGCACAACATTAGGCAGGTGTTTTTAATGTTGTGGCTGATCAGTGTATATATAAGCAACATAAATATATTTGTTCAATATATGTTGCGACTCAGTTCGATCATTTTAGATCTTGCCTGGCAACATGTGTGTCCCTGCAACAGCTCCCTCCCCCCATCGAGTGAAGGCCTGTTCACACCAAATCCATGACAATTTTGCGAGACAAACCTCTGACGGAAGGTTTATTCACATCGAGTCTGTCACGGTGCTGTTGTTATACTAGTCTCCTGTCTACACCCTTCAGCTGTTAGAGATTAACATAATAAATGCTGTAAAGAATTTATTTTCCTAATTTAGCATAACTGTTTCATTATGTTCTTCCAATAATGATGATGCAGTTTGAGGAGAATATAATCTGCTTTTATGCGAGTGAGATAAGTAAAGAGTGCTGTTTCATATTTATTTGCACATGTATTTGGCTACAAGTAAGGTATTCCAGACTTCCAAACTCAATTTCTCTTTTTATAATACCTGGATTAATGCCTGGATTATTTAACACAAGGTAGTGATATAAATACATGTAGAATAATGTACACTGAGAATAACAGTAGGCTATAGTATAAAATATGATGCATATATTAAAAATAATAATAGAAAGGCTGTTCACTCTTTTTTTTTTTTGTGCTTTATTTAAAATATTGCAATACTTTGTTTTATTGTTCTTGCAATAAAAATCACATTGTGGTTCTGCAATTTGTTTATCTAAAACAGGGGTTCTCAACAGGGACGTTCAAAGGAGCCAGTGGGTGCTGAGTGCAAATTAGTAAAGAGGGGGGGCATTAAGTCACAAATGGAGGGCGTTTAGGACTCATTATAATCAAATCTACGTCAAGTTCCTCTTTTCCTCTTAGAACTTTTATCTAGACTTGGATATATCAGTAGGTTCTCAATTATATGGGTCGGTATGGATTTGTACTGCAGTTCATCTGATTTTGAAGTGTGGTGACACATCTGAAGTATCTGGTTTAGCAGTGTCGAATACACAGGCAGAGGCACAACCTCCGCTAATGCACCTGTATGACTCTGTAGATGGATATGGCTCAATGGACAGAGCAGCGCAAGAGCAAAGCTGGTGCGTTTTTACTTGCAGACCAGTCTCAAGGTCTTAAACGCGCAGCTCTGTGAGAATCGGTGAGAAGCAAGGCATGAGAAGCAGAAACCATTTGAATTCAGCACAGAATTGTACATCATCACCCTTGAATTTACTATAGTAATACTAACTAACTGTACTTTAGGGAGAAATAGATTGATAATAAATATTATCACTACTTTAGCTCTATTAAATTTGTCATAGGCTACATTACGGGAGTGTGGGAATATAATAAATTATTTTACATATTTATATATATTTGTATTTATATTTTTTATTTATTGTTTTAGGTCTAATGTTTATAATTTATAAAAATGCCATATATAGAAATCATGTTACATCTAACTATGGTAGAGAAGATCCATGCTTCCATGTGCTTGCTTACTATGGTCTTGTTACAAATACCATTGTTAAAACTATAAAAAAAATTATAATTAATTAATAAATAAAACATTTAAAAAGAGTAAATGCAAAAAATACTATTGTTTTTTAAAGATGAAATAGAAATGTGTAAATCCTAAAAAATGTGTGAATGTCTTTTGCTGCACATGAGTGAAGCAGCATATAAAATAAAAAGTTAATGGGCACTAGAGTGTATTTAAGTACATTTGATTCCTTTTGTGGACTAATAAACAAAACAAATATCGATATATAGATTACTGATTGTCACATAATTTTCTCGATATGATTTTTGAGGCATTGATATATTAACATAAGCTGACATTTAAATTAGAAGCCTAACTTATGTGCTTTTCAATTGACTATAAGTTTACCTTTTGTTTAATAGCTTTGGTGTAATGGCTTTTTAAACACTAAAGGGTGATATAATATGTATTGAAGCAGGTCGCAGGTTTAATCGAGCTTGAAATCATGATCACCAAGGATACTGCTGTCAAGATGTACAGATGTATAAGATGTATTTTGGTCTGTTCTAACCTAAAACCAACTGGATTGCTTCAGAAAACATGGATTAAACCACTGGAGTCTGATGGATTACATTTATGCAGACTTTATTTTCTTTTTGGAGCTTCAAAGGCCTGGTCACCATTCACCTGCATCGTACAGAGCTGAGATATTCTTCTAAAAATCTTTGTTTGTGTTCAGCAGAAAAAAGAAAGTCATAAGCATCTTAGATGGCATGAGGGTTATGAGATGAGAGCATTTTTATTTTTGGGTGAACTAACCCTTTAAAAGGAAGAAATATACCTGAAGGAATAAAACCATCATTATCTTCATCACACTGTTCTCCCTCTGCAGATGTTTCTCCTCTGATGTCCATCTGGTTTCTGTAGTCCTCCAGCTTCACTGAGCACATCTTCAATGGTATCTGAAGCATCTGCTGTTCTCCACTGTTACAGACAAAAGCCAGAGACTCTGTGGAGGTTTGATCAATGGAACCGTGGAGAGAGAGACCAGATACGTCCTGGGAAAAGCCAAAAATAAAAGCTGAAGTACAATTAAACTGTAACTACACACCGAACAATTGATACATTCGAAACAACAAGGTTGCATGACATATGTATAAAGAAATGCAACTGTAAATTTAAAAAGCAGTATAATGTGAATATAGTGCCCAGCGCTACCGAGCATCTTTCTCACTAATTTGCGGTCTCTGGCAAATAAGATCGACGAACTACGGCTTCGGATTACTCAGCGAATATTTTTGGATTGCAAAGTTATGGTTTTCACAGAAACTTGGCTCAATAGCATCATTCCAACCAGCGTGATTGAGCTAGAGTGTGCAGTATCCATAGAGCTAACAGAACGGCTTTGGATTCCAGTAAAAGCAAAGGTGGGGGTGTTTGAATCTATGCAAACAGAACTTGGTGCACCGATGCTGTTATTACTAAATCCCACTGTTCTGCTGATATTGATTACCTCTATCAAGTGTAGACCCTTTTATCTGCCCCGTGAATTTACATCTACCATTATCGCTGCAGTATATGTACCCCCGGATGCTAATGCTAAGCTAGCCATGAAGGAACTCTCTTCTGTTGTTAGTAAACTGCAAACAAAAATCCGGACGGAGCTTTTATCATTGCTGACGATTACAATCACACCAATTTGGGGACAGCACTCCCCAAATTCTACCAAAACGTTTTTTTGCACTACAAGAGGAGACAACACTTTTGATCATGTTTATACAAACATCTCTGATGCCTACAAGCCATTCCCCCTCCCCCATGTTGGACAATCCGATCACTTATCCCTGTTCCTATTCCGCAAATACAACCCCATCATCAAATGTGTGAAACCCACAGTAAGGACCGTAAAAGTGTGGCTGGAAGGAGCAGACTCTTTTCTACAGCATGAGGTCCAGAACACAGACTGGAATGTGTTTGCTTCTCAGGCCAAACTGGACTCCCACACCGACATTAATAGCTACACAAATTCTGTTCTGCAACACATCAACAGGTGTGTCGACGTGGTAACCACCCATAAAACAATTAAAACATACCACAATCAGAAACCCTGGATGAACCAGGAAGACTCCAGCTGAAGGCACATGATGCTGCTTTCAGATCTGGTGACCGGGAAGCCTACACTCTATACAGGGCCAATCTGAAGTGGGGAATTAAAGCAGCCAAATACAACTACAAACTGCAGATTGAGGACAATTTTATGAACAATGACCCCCGACGTATGTGGACAGGCATCCATGACCTCACAAACTACAAACCAGCGAACAGCACCCCCCCAACCAGTAATGCCTGATGGCATCCCGGGCCGAGTGCTCAGGGCCTGCGCAGAACAGCTGGCTGACATCTTCACCAACATTTTCAACCTCTCATTGGCCCAGGCCATTGTCCCCACCTGCTTCAAAACAGCCATCATTGTACCAGTACCAAAACAAGCTGCCGCAGTGGCCCTAGACGACTTCCGCCCCGTTGCTCTTACTCATATCATAGCAAAGTGCTTTGAGAGGCTGGTACTCTCCGACCAGAAAACATGTCTGCCCCCAACACTGGACCCATATCAGTTTGCCAACAAACCCAACAGGTCAACTGAGGATGCTATCGCCTCAGCTCTTCACCCCGCCCTGACTCACTTGGACAAAAATAACATGTATGACAGGATGCTATTCATTTCAGTTCTGCCTTCAATACTGTGATCCCATCCAAGCTGATCTCCAAGCTCACTGAACTTGGCATCAGCCCCTCCCTCTGCAACTGGACCTTGGACTTTCAGCAACCACAAATCCTCCACCCTCACTTTTAACACTGGTGCGCCACAGGACTGTGTGCTGAGTCCAATCCTCTACTCCCTCTTCACCCACGACTGCATACCTGAGCAAGGCTCCAACTCTATAATCAAGATTGCAGATGACAACACTGTGGTATGCCTGATCAGCGGCGATGATGAGACTGCCTACAGGGATGAGATACAGCGCCTGGCAATGTGGTGTGCCAACAACAATATCACACTCAACACCCAGAAGACCAAGGAGCTGATTGTGGACTATCAGCGGACAAGGAAGGGACACAGACACAGACACACTCCCATCTACATTGATTTGGACAATGATGTGAAGCTTGTGACAAGCTTCAAGTTCTTGGGTGTCCATATCTCTGAGGATCTTTCCTGGACCTACAAAACCTCCACTCTGATCAAAAAGGCGCAACAGTGCCTTTACTTCCTTAGGAAGCTAAGGAAAGCTCACCTGTCCCCCCACATCCTGCTGCAATTTTACCGCTGCACTATTGAAAGTATCTTAACAAACTGCATCACAGTGTGGTATGGCAACTGCACTGAGTCAGACCAGAAGGCACTCCAGCGGGTGGTGAAAACTGCCCGATACATCACTGGTGTCCAGCTACCCTCCATCAAGAAGCATCATCAAAGACACCTCTCACCCCAACCACGGTCTATTTAATCCTCTTCCATCAGAGCAATTACAGCTTGAAGTACCACCTGTTTCAGCAGGGGGCAGTAAGTGCAACTCCAGCTGTAGAGGAACACCACATTCAGTTGACTGCACGGCAGCTGACAAGGACATGAATGAGCTGTGCATGTGCAAATAGAGTTGCCAAGGATCAAACACTATCTTGTATTGATTGTTCCTCCTTTGTTTTAATTTAAACAATTAAATTTGACCATTATTTTTCTTGCATATCACTCACTGTTATACAGACAGAGGCAGTGTGAGAGAAAAATAAGACGTTCTATCGCTCCTAAATTTCTCTGAGTGATCATTTTACATGTAAATATAGCCAAAATCATAGCACAGCCGTTGTCTTTAACGTCTCGGTTACGTATGTAACCTCCGTTCCCTGATGGAGGGAACGAGACATCGTGTCGAAGAAGCGACACTAGGGGTCTCTCTTGAGTGCCGAAAGATGCCTCTGATCTATGAAAAAAGGCCAATGAGAGTTGGTGAACAGTATTTGCATACCCCGCCTCCGGATACGGATATAAAGGCGAGGGAAATACGCTCGTTCATTCAGGATTTTTCTGAGGAGCCGGGAGTGTTCCGGGCACCTCAGCGGCTTGATCAGCGACGTGGCCGGGAAGACACGACGTCTCGTTCCCTCCATCAGGGAACGGAGGTTACATACGTAACAGAGACGTTCCCCGTCTGTCTCTCACTTCGGCGTCGTGTCGAAGAAGCGACACTAGGGGTCCACTTCAAAACTCGCCATGCACTGAGCCATGTACGTGTACTGCTTACACAGAAGCGGGCAGGTATTTCTACGTGCACAAGCGAACAACTGTGTTCAGGCTGCACGTACTCTTCCACAATGCCCCAAAAAATTCGTTAGAATCCTTTTGGTTACCCTAGGGGGGAACAAGGTGACGCTCCCAACTAGGGAACGGGTCAAGCCTGGCTGGGCCTCTTTTCTCTCTATGTTTTCTCAGCATAGAGCAAGAGCAGCCAGGGCCCTTACTGCATCGAGGGAAGGGGGTCTTATCCCGAATTCCTATTCTTTTAGGGGGAAAAGACCCTGCGGAGGCCACACCCGCCCGAAAGGGGAGGTAGAGGTGGCAAAATACATCACATGTCCTCTTGGGTCACATGTGGGAAGAATGGCGCGGTGGTAGATCCAACCTCGAGAAGAGGGGAGTTGCTACAACACGGTGACCGGAGGGCAGCAAAGGACTGCCAAAGGGAGACGCAGGTCAACTCGTAAGGTGACTGTACCGCGGAAGTACACACAGGAGGAGTCCCGTAGGAGGCCTGATCTGTGGAGCACCTATTCCAGTAGGGGTAGCCTGGGGTACCCGTAGTGGACTGGGCCAGCAAGTTCCTCCGCTGAACTGCTGCGGGCCCAAAGGGCTAGGGAGGAATCAACCAGGGACCTAGGTCTTCTGGGAAAGAAGCGCACTGTTTTGCCTCGGCAGAGGGAAATGGCGCTGGAACAAGCGATTCACCCGGTCAGCCCGTCGACTTGTACTGAGTTCTACGGGCTCGGACCTGAGAAAACACGGGACGAGACTGACTCAACCCTGAGATTGTAATACCTCGTAAAGGTGTTAGGTGCTGCCCAGCCTGCAGCTCTGTAAATGTCTGCTAGGGAGGTGCCCCTAGCCAGTGCCCATGAGGATGCCACGCTTCTAGTAGAGTGGGCTCGAACCCGCAGAGGGGGTGGCATGGCCTGGGTGTGATAGGCCAGCAGAGTGGCGTCCACCACCCAGTGGGACAACCTTTGTTTGGAGACAGCATTCCCTTTCTGCTGTCCTCCAAAGCAGACAAAGAGCTGTTCAGAGCGCCCGAAGCTCTGGGTGCGTTCCAGGTAGGCACGCAAGGCACGTACCGGACACAGCAGTGAGGGGGCTTGGTCTGCCTCCTCCCGGGGCAGCGCTTGTAGATTCACTACCAGATCCTGAAGGGCGTGGTAGGAACCTTGGGCACATAGCCCGGTCGAGGTCTTAGGATCACATGAGTATCTGCCGGACAGAGCTCCAGGCAAGTGTCGTTAGTAGAGAACGCTTGCAGGTCCCCGACCCTCTTGATGGAAGCGAGCGTGATCAGCAGGGCCGTCTTTTTAAGGAGAGGGCCCTGAGCCAACTGATTCAAGCGGCTCGGGGGGGGGGGGGGATCTCTGAAGACCGGCGAGGACCACTGAGAGATCCCAGGAGGGGAACAGGTTTGGCCGGGAGGGGTTTAACCTCCGGGCACCTCTTAGGAACCTGACGATTAAGTCGTGCTTACCCAGAGACTTGCCGTCTACTGGGTCGTGGTGAGCTGCGACAGCGGCAACATACACCTTCAAGGTGGATGGGGACAGCCTCCCCTCCAACCTCTCCTGTAGGAACAGGAGCACCGACCTAACTGCGCACCTCTGTGGGTCTTCTGCCCAGGAAGAACACCAATTCGCGAACAGACACCAATTCAGGGCGTAGAGTTGCCTGGTAGAAGGGGCTCTGGCTTGGTTGATCGTGGCTACGACCATGGTGGTAGACCAGCTAGATCTTCCGGGTCCCGTCCAGGGGCCAGACGTGGAGGTTCCAACGGTCTGGGTGCGGATGCCAGAGCGTGCCCCGTCCCTGAGAAAGAAGGTCCTTCCTCAGGGGAATTCGAAAGGGAGGGGCTGTCGCGAGGAGTACGAGGTCCGAGAACCAGGCCCGGGTGGGCCAGTAAGGAGCCACGAGGAGTGACTTGCTCCTCGTCCTCCCTGACCTTGCACAGCACCTGTGCAAGAAGGCTCACTGGGGGAATGCGTACTTGCGCAGCCCCACCGGCCAGCTGTGTGCCAGTGCATCTGCCCCGAGGGGAGCCTCTGAGCGGGCGTACCAGAGCGGGCAGTGGGAGGTCTCTCGGGAGGCAGAGGGGTCTACCTGGGCCTTGCCGAACCATTCCCAAATCACCTGAACCGAGAGGGGGTGAAGCCTCCACTCTCCACCAGGCAAGCATTGTCGTGACAGCGCGTCCGCTATCACATTGAGGTTGCCGGGGATGTGAGTGGCACGCAGTGACTTGAGTCGGTGCTGGCTCCAAAGGAGGATACGACGGGCGAGTTGTGACATGTGGCGGGAGCGTACGCCGCCTTGGCGATTTATGTACGCGACCGCAGTGGTGCTGTCCAACCTGACTAGGATATGTTCCTCCCGAATTAACGGGAGAAACTTCCGCAGGGGCAAAAGGACGGTCAACAACTCGAGGCAGTTGATGTGCCAACGCAGCTGGGCCCCTTTCCAATGGCCTGAGGCTGCGTGCCCGTTGCAAATGGCACCCCAACCCGATCTGGAGGCGTCGGTCGTGACCAGGACGCGTCTGGACACCTGCTGTAGGGGTACTCCTGCCCATAAGAAACAGAGGTCTGTCCAGGGGTTGGATGCTTGGCGGCAGGCGGGGGTGATTGTTACCCGGTGCGTGCCATGGCACCATGCTCGTCTCGGGACTCGGGTCTGAAGCCAGTGTTGGAGCGGTCTCATATGCATCAACCCCAGCGGTGCGACCACCGCAGAGGACGCCATATGCCCCAGGAGCCTCTGGAAAGGTTTTAAAGGGACCGCTGTGCCCGACCTGAAGGCGGCGAGGCACTTAAACACTGAACTGGGCACGCCCGTAGGTGGGGAAGGACGAATCTTCCATGCCGAAGGGGAGGACTTTGTACTGACACGCCTGGCCATCGAACGCAAACTGCAGGAAGGGGCGGTGTCGAGGCAGGATGGAGACGTGAAAGTACGCGTCCTTCAGGTCTACCGCTGCGAACCAATCTAGATGCTGGACGCAGGTTAAGCGTGAGCATTTTGAACGGGAGTTTGTGCAATGCTTGGTTGAAAATTCGCAAGTCCAAGATTGGTCGTAAGCCGCCGCCTTTCTTGGGTACGATGAGTTAAGGGCTGTAGAAACCCTCCTTCATCTCGGTTGGAGGGACAGGCTCTATCGTGTCTTTGGCCAAAAGATTCGCGATTTCCGCGCGCAGGGACTGGGCATGTTCGCCGTATACAGCGGAAAAGCGGATGCCCATGAAGGGGGGTGGGGGCCTGGCAAACTGAATTGCGTAACCGAGTCGGATGGTCCGGGCCAGCCAGCGAGATGGGTTGGGAAGTGAAAACCACGCGTCCAACCTCTGCGCTAGGGGCACCAAGGGGACGATTAATTTTGATGTACCCGGAGGGGCTTCGCAGCGGGGCGGAGCAGGTTGGGCGGCGACAGGGCAACCCGCAGCTGGGGTGCTGAGAAAAGACTCAAAGCACTTACCTTGCTCCGCACACCCGGCAGGGGGTGGGTTAGAGACTGAGGAGGAGGTCCCGGGTAGGCGTCCTCTAGACTCGTCGGAACCGGCTGGCCGGGGGGCAGTCGTGGGGCTGGAGATGGGTGGTCCGTGTCCAGGAAGCCGGGACTGCTGAGATCTGGTGGCAGAGCGCTGTGAGAACGCCATTTGCGGGCCAGGTGACCCAGAGACAAAAGGAAATAGCTCGTTACAGAGAATATGAGAATGTGAAAACTAATTCGACAAAAAATTCTCCTCCCATCTCTCCACCGGGGACAGAGCGGTCTTACCACCTCCGGAGCTAACATCTTGGTCCCTGGGTTGAGCGTCTACGGACAGCCTGGGAGCCTTCCGGGTCCTTGAGGGGGTCCTTGAGACGGGGCGTCTGCTTCCTGCGGAGTGCTCGACGCTGGGGCTGAGAGCTGGGCCCGGGTTGATGCGGAGCAGGGTGTTTCATAGCCGCAGGAGGACGCCCTCGGCGAGCAGACGGGGCATGGCCCATGGCGGCAGGCTTGCAGCGGGGCAGGATGTGCGGTTGCCTCCGTCTGCTTCACCGCTGAGGACTGCTGTGCAGAGTCGTCAACGGTGGTGCCAAATGGACGGAGCTGGGAGACGGGGGTGTGGGAGAAGGTGTGCCTTGTCTACCTCCCGCATTTCGACCAGGTCCAGTCCACAGATGCGTTTCTGGACCACAAAGGGTGGGACATCGCCTGTTCGAGTGCCGGCGCTTCTGACCTCCGTGGCCCGGGGGTGCGGTTGGTCATCCAGCGCAGTTCCTGCAGCACATCAAGAGCAGGACTACCCAAGGTGCAAGTTTTGAAGTGCCTTGGCCTGGCATTGGTTGCAGGAAGGGCCGTGGCGTGCAGAGTGGAAGCGGTCTGGGACCGTTCCACCGCGAGGGTAGTGAGAGCGGAGGAGCGAAGAAGCCTTGGCTTTGCTCAACTCGTCATGCACATCCGAGAAGAAAGGAACCCGTGGGTGGGGCGTGGCTGTGAGCGGCGCACCTGCCCGCGGGACCGATCAAGTAGCCCGGGAAAGCATAGCGGATCTCCGTGCGTCAGGCTCAGGCTGGGCGGCAGACCCGAAGGTGGCGGCCCAGGTGAGTGATCAGCATACGATGCCATTGTAATGCTCTCCGATGCAGCGGTGATGTCATCCAATTCTGAAGCAAGCAAGCGTGCCGGGGAGGCGGGCGGTTCGAGGGGGTTTACCCGGCGAACAGAGTCCGTCATAGTCCCCAAATCGCCTTCATCGCCCGCGGTGCCTGCGCCGATCCCGTAGGAAGAAGGCGGAGCGCGGGGGGCGGCTGAAGTGGCTTTCTCTCATTACAAAAGAAAGCCGTGCGACCGCAATGCTGTAACAGCCATGTTGCCGCACTGAGAAGATGAACCATTGGAGAGAATGCTCATCCCGAGCTCAGACGGAAGCAAACAAGCGTGCCGGGGAGGCGGGTGGTTTGAGGGGGTTTACCCGGCGAACAGAGCCCGTCATAGTCCCCAAATTGCCTTCATCGCCCGCGGCGCCTGCGCCGATCCCGTAGGAAGAAGGCGGAGCGCGGGGGCCGGCTGAAGTGGCTTTCTCTCATTACAAAAGAAAGCCGCGCGGCCGCAATGTTGCCATGGCTATGTTCTCGCACTGAGAACATGAATCATTCATAAAACGCTGCCTGCGTGTGATCGCAGCCCAGGTATGCAAGACAGCTTTTTATGACCGAGAGAGGTGGGGAGAGATCACCGCATCCAGAAACTACACAGGGGTGGAAATTACATCTTTATAAAGACGCGTCCTAAAAAGAACGTTCAACGCCGCTGTGTAATGCTCTTTCAGAGAAATAAACTCTTTTACAGAGAAAATCACTCTTTCAACTCTTTTAACTCTGCGCTGTCAAAGTGCCCAGGGGCAAACTGCACGCCGGCAGCTGAAGTGCGCCGTTGATCCAACAGCAAAGCAGAGTGTCAGAGGATCAGAAGCAGGATCAGTTGTGGCATTCGCAGATGGCTGCATACACACGACCATCGGCTCCGAAGAAAATTACTGAATGACAAGCGTATTTCCCTCGCCTTTATATCCGTATCCAGAAGCAGGGTATGCAAATACTGTTCGCCAACTCTCATTGGCCTTTTTTCATAGATCAGAGGCATCTTTCGGCGCTCAAGAGAGACCCGCTTCTTTGACACGACATCGAAGTGAGTGACAGACGGGGAACTTATGTTATAAAATCTAAATTTAAAGATGCAGAGCAGCAGCTTGGAAATTGCTTGGAAGTGACTACTGGTTAATATGTAGACTTAATGGGTGGCGTTTCAGTCACTATTTCACACACATTCTGTTGTCTGACAACAGAAACAGAACAAATATGTACATGAGAAAAGATTTATTGGGAATTCGGCTGTATTAAAGTACAGTGTGTAAGCACAGAGAGTAGGGAGAAGCACACAGATGTAAAGTGCTGACACAAGGCAGAATGCAAATATGATGTGATGACGTCAAGAATATGCTAATTAACGAATGTTATCATCTAGCGATATTTAGCGACTTAGGCTTTAGCTACTTTTCATTGAAAGTAGTTGGCAACACTGCTTGACGCCAGAAACAGCACAAGATGAGAACACCTCTATGAAGTAGGGATGCACCAAAATTTCTGCCGCTGAAAATTTTCAAAACAGAAAAAAAAAGCTTAAAATCTCATCCGTAAAAATGTGAACAGAAACAGTTAATTGAAAAATCCAGGACCAGAAACACTCACGTAGAGAAGAAGCAAAGTACAGTCAGGACATTAATAATGTAAAAAATTACAATTTCAATTTGAAAACAATTTTAGGAACTTTACTTCAAAGTGTTCTCATCAAAAACAATTCTCCACATGCAGCAATGACAGCTTTGCAGATCCTTGGCATTATAGCTATTGGTTTGTCCAGATACTCAGGTAACATTTCACCCCACACTTCCTGTAGCACTTGCCATAGATGTGGCTGTCTTGTTGGGCACTTCTAACGCACCTTATAGTCTAGCTGATCCCACAAAAGCTCAATGGGGTTAAGATCCATAACACTCTTTTCCAATCATCTGTTGTCCAATGTCTGTGTTTCTTTGCCCACTCTAAAAGTGGCTTTTTCTTTGCAATTCTTCCCATAAGGCCTGCACCCCTGAGTCTTCTCTTTACTGTTGTACATGAAACTGGTGTTGAGCGGGTAGAATTAAATGAAGCTGTCAGCTGAGGACATGTGAGGCATCTATTTCTCAAACTAGAGACTCTGATGTACTTATCCTCTTGTTTAGTTGTATATCTGGTCTTCCACATCTCTTTCTGACCTTGTTAGAGCCAGTTGTCCTTTGTCTTTGAAGACTGTAGTGTACAGCTTTGAATGAAATCTTCAGTTTTTTGGGGCATTTTCAAGCATTATATACCCTTCATTACTCAAAACAATGATTGACTGACGTGTTTCTGGAGAAAGCTGTTTCTTTTTTGCCATTGTTGTCCTAATATTGACCTTAAGACATGCCAGTCTATTGTATACTGTGGCAACTCAAAAACAAACACAAAGACAATGTTAAGCTTCATTTAATGAACCAAATAGCTTTCAGCTGTGTATGATATAATAGCAAGTGATTTCTAGTACAAAATTAGCAATTTAGCATGATTACTCTAGGATAATGTGTTGGAGCGTTGGCTGCTGGAAATGGGACCTCTCTAGATTTTATTTAATAGTAATGGTGCTGTTTTTTTACATCAGTAATGTCCTGACTATACTTTGTGTTGAATGCCACTTTAGTGTACTAATGTACCAATTTCCTCCAGAAAATCTGTACATATACATATATATATGAAACCATTCTGAAATTGTTAGTTTTAGACACTGCTGAGAAAACTAGTAGTGCAGAGTAGAAATTTGTGTTGTTTTTCTTTTTCGACATAATATATCTTAGGATGCAAATAAGAGAACTCTTTTGTGTTGTTCCTCAACATGTCAAGTGTACCTGGCACAAAAAAATTTGTGTTGATACAACAAAGGAATTAAAAGTTAGAACTTTCTCCCTCTGCTGTGTCAAAAATGTCTCTTCTTTACTTTCCAAAAACAAGCAAGTATTCAGGTGTTTTATTGCACATTCAAAACTATGAATGCAAACATTAAAAAAATTAGGGGTGCACCATTAATCGGCAACGGATCTAAATCATACATGCCAAGGCTTTAGAGGAGGAGAGCCCTCTGGTAGAGTGCGCCTTAAAACCTACTGGCGAAGCTTGACCGCGTGCCTCGTAGGCCCGTGCAATAATGTCCCTCACCCAAAGTGACATAGTCTGCCAGGAGGTGACCGCCCCTGGTCACGGCTCCCAAGTGAAGAATTGCTGCCCTGACTTTACATCACTAGCAAATGCGGTGGACATAAGTCTGAAGGGTACAGACTAGACAAAGTCTGAAAAGTCTTAGCTGCTCCGGCGTTACAAACGGCAGGGAACAGAAGGCTTAGAAAAACAACCGGCCAAGGGTCGCTCGCACCTTGGGCAGGCAGTTAGGGTGAGGGTGCAAAGAATGCTTTTGGTCATAGCTGGGGCAAACTCTAAACAGGCTGGCAAAAGAGACAGAGCCTGTAGGTACCCAAGTCTCCTTAGAGACGAAACTGCCATAAGAAAAACCATCTTGAGAGCCATCTACCAAAACATCAACATCAACTGCCATCAACCATCTACCAAACGCTGACTCTAGAGGTCTAAAAAGGGGGTCTTACCCTATGAAGAGGTCCTAGCGAGGATGCCTAAGGGGGCACCCCGCCCACCAAGGCGTGGCAAACTGCAGTGGAGGCCACATAGAACCTGGCAGTGGTGAGGCAAGTGCCCGCTGACAGTTCTTTCTACAGAAAATCCAGAACTGAAACAAACTGGCAGTTAGCTGGTTCTGTAATATGAACTTTAGTAGAGGGAATCGCATGCAGGCGCATTTGTGCCATGTATGCATCACCACGATCAGCTCCCCCCCCCGAGAGGGGGGTGTGTGAACTGGGTGACTTGGGGAGAAGTAGAGGAGATATTGTGCTATCAACAGAGGCGAAGAGGTCCTCTTCTGCCCTGTAAGAGCTGCCCAGATCAGTTCCAAGTGGAGGGAGCCCTAGCACTTGAAATGGTCCCGATAACCTCAAGAGAAAGCCCTGTGAACCTCAGTTGGTACCCTTAGGGGCCAGACATGAAAGGTTTTACAATTCAGGCCAGGGATGAGAAGGTCCTCCCTGTTCGGAATCGCCCAAGGCGAGCCGCCGATGAGAGGTATTTACTCAGAGAAACATATCCTGTTCGGCCAGCGCAGCGCCATTAGTAGGAGGCAAGACCCTTGCTGGTGAACATTGCCAAGACTCCCGGGAGCAGAGAAACCAGGGAAAGAAACGCATACAGACGCATTCTAGGTCATGTATGTGTCTTAACGTCCAGACCCAAGGGGGGGCTGGGTGATTTCAGGGAGAAGTAGAGGAGACATTGCAATATTCATAAAGGCGAAGAGGTCCTCTTCTGCCCTAAGATCTTACCCGAAATTGTTCCAAGTGGAAAAAAGCCTGAGCATTTAAGAAGGTCTCGATAACCTAAATAAAATGTTGCCCTGTGCCTGAGATAGAAGATCCTTCCTGTTCGGAATCGCCCAAGGCGAGCCGTCGAGGGAAGAAATTAGCTCTGAGAACCAAACCCTGTTCGGCCAGCGCGGTGCTATTGGTAAGAGGCAAAAACCCTTGCTGGCGAACTCTGGGCAACTACTACCTTAGGGTGGAGTTCTTTACTCCCCCGTTGGTATTTTCTGTCTGGACAGTAAGTCTGCTCCCACATACGGGCATCCAGGGATATAACTGTCCTGAGTGACAGGAGCTTACCCTGGGCCCTAAGAAGAATCCGACGCATCAGAATTACAGCTGACAAGAACGTGGATCTCCCTGATGATTTATGTAAGAGGCTACTGCTGTATTGTCCACCCGCACCAAGACATGGCAGCCTCAGGAGGAGGTATTTCAGGGACAGAAATACAGCCATCAACCCGAGACAGTGACTGTGACAACCGAGCTGACGACCCTCCTATCCCCTTAAGCTGGACGACCACTTAAGGCCACTACCCTGCCCGTCAGGGAGGCATCTGTCGTTAGCAGCCTGCGACAACAAGACGCACCTAGTGTGGGACCCAAGGCAGAAAACCGGGGTCTGAACCACATAGAAAGGGAACGAAGCCTGAGGCGCATAACCCTTATTAGCCTAGGGGTTTTGGCCCTTGAAAGAAAACCCCTGGCTTTGAGCCACAACAACAATGGTCTCATGAGCAGAAGGTCCAGAGGGATCACCGAGAACGCGGTCGCCCTGAGACCTGGAAATCGTTGATACTGATAACAGTGCAACCTTGGCCTAGCCTGACTTTGCTCAGGGTGAGCTGAATGGACTCAATCCTAGCGGGAGACAGTTGTGCCCGCATTGTGATTGAACTCCATACGATGCCCCGATAGACAGTGTTCTGGGTGGGAGAGAGGACGCTTTTCTTGGCGTTGAGCCTCAACCCCAGAGAAACAGATGAGCTAAGACGATGTCCCTGTGCTGAACTGCCAGTTCCTGGAACTGCGCTAGGATCAGCCAGTCGTCTACATAATTCAGAATGCAGATGCCCCGGAGTCACAAGGAGCCAGCGCTACATCATGCATTGTGAATGTGCGGGTAAAAAGGGCTAGGCCGAATTAAAGAACCTGACACTGGAAGACTTCACCCCCGGAAACGAACCTCAGGAACTTTCCATGTTGTGGCAGAACTTCTAAATGAAGTATAGAAGTGCGTCATAAGATCGTTGGTGACCAGCCAAACGAGTTGTAGGGCTTGAGACACGACCGTCTTGATAGGCATCATCTAGGACTTGAACACCCATGGGCAGTTCAAGCTTTAAGATCTAAGCCAGACGCCACCCCTCACCCTCCATGGGAAATGGGAAGTATTTAGTGTAATAACCTAACTCTCTCTCTCTGGAAGGGGAACACATACCATGGCCCCTTTAACCAGGAGATTTGATTTATGTATTTATTTTTGCTATAAAACATAAAAAGAATGTTTTATAGCAATGTTTTTGACATAAAAAGAAATCCGGTTTACGGTAGTGAGACCATGCCATTGAAACACGGAAAGGCGGCGAGTGAATTAAATCCTGATGCCCTTTTAAGACCCACAGCAAAGAAAAATATCTGGCAGAGGTTTCCATGCTGCCAGGATCTCTGAGACGGGTATTAGATTTTAACACTTCCTGTTGAGGGGTTTTCGAGTGTTTCACGTCCTGAATAAAATGCAGGAACAGTGAAAACACCCAATTTTGACGGGAGCCTCTGCCACCCGAAACACCAAGAGGTGGTGGGAATGGAGGGGCTTCGAGGGGGTACCGGGAGGGGTGAAGTGAAACACGCACCCCGTCCCGAGGGGAGCTACCCCCCTAATTTAGGCGCAAGACCATCAGGATTTTCTCTTTCTAGAAATTATAGTCCTGAGGTCTTGCTTCGGGGGCTGCCGAGGGCGGCGAGACTGTCCCCAATCCCTGGGAGGAGGAGCACGACTGGCCACGCTTTGCCTTTGAGCCTCCCTTCTAACAGGACCGAGGCAGGTCTGAGGGGCCGAAGGACCCGCCCCCTGAGTGCAGCGAGGGAGGAACTGCCCAAAGGCTTCCTCGTGGCTTCTCGCCTCCTGGAACCTGGAGATAGCCATGGTCATGGTGTCTCCAAATAGGCCAGTGGGCGAAACCGGAGCATCAAGAAGGGAATTTTTGTCCCTGTCTTTGATGCCCGAAAGGTTGAGCCTAGATGCCTCTCTGCGGTTACCAAGGCAGACATAGACAGGCCAATAGCACGAGCTGTTTGCTTGGTCGCGCGGAGAGAAAGATCTGTGGCCCGGCGGAGCTCAGTGAAGGCTTGCTCGCCGAGCACAGAGCCCACACTCAGGTCGTCCAGGAGGTCAGCCTGGTACACCTGTAAAACAGCCATAGTGTGCAGAGCAGCACCAGCCTGACCTGCTGCTTGATAAGCCCTTCCCACTAGAGTGGAGGTTGTCCTACACGGCTTTGTGGAGAGCGAGGGCTTCTTAAGTGACGATGCCGAGCCTGGCGAGAGATTGCCCGCAAGCGTCTCTTCGACCGGCGGCATCACTGAATACCCCCGTGCCTCAGCACCCACGATAGTCAAATATAATGACGTCGAGGGTATGTGAACACGGGAAGAATAGGGGTTCCTCCATGTGCGAGAAAGCTCTTCATGGAGGTTATCAAAGATGGAAAGGAGAAAAGGTTCACTGCACACAAATTCTTACTCCTAGCAGAGGAAAGAAAGTTTTGACAGAGTTGTAAAACACACACACACAGAATCGCTCTGAAAAAAGAGGATCTGACGACACCTGGTGACATATCCATATATAGCCTGGTCTCAGGTGCGTCTAATGATCATATCAGCCAAGGCTATAAATTCCAGTCAATGTTCATTGACGTGATACACACATATTCACAGCTCGGTCACGACTAGGGTCGTTCCCAAAGCGCTTAGCAAAGCGCAGCATCATAAGAGAAGCTTTTTGTAAAGTGAACTTTGTTATTCCTTCCAGATTAATGAACCTAATCTCCTGCTAAATAAAATACATTTTACTACGAAAGGCTATCAGAAAAACACATGGCCAACATGAAAACATAAAAAGTAGCATGGGATCACCATGTTTTTTTGGACACGTACCATTACATGGAGCACCATGTACATTCAGTTGAATATGAATGTGGTAATCATATGTCAAATAAGCATGGTTGTACCATGGTATTCTTTGAAGCACCATATAAATACAAAATGGTGCATAAATATGGTAGCCTAATAGATAACATCAGATATCATATTGTTATTGCCCAGATGTGCGCGCGCGCGCACACACACACACACACACACACACACACACACACACACAAGGAATTTGGCCTCTGATCAGAAGCTTTCAGTACATACAGAAATACAACAGTGAGACACAGAAATACAGGATAAGATTAATAGTATATGAGTTTTTTTTAATTAAATTTTTTTAATTTAAGTAAATTATGTTCAAATGGGTATGGGTTTGTAGCGGTAGAAGTATAAATATGAAAAATAAAATGTAAAAATAGGTTAGTTATTTTTTTATATTGAAAACATGGGTTTGTATAGATAGCATGTATAAATATGAATTTACATGTTTTTAACATGCACATGCAGTTTATATTGTACCAAAGTGTTTACTTGTATATTGTATTGAAATAAACTGTAATATACTGTAGCATGGTTTTGATAAACATCATGTGAATAAGACTTTTAGATGCTTTGTCTATGATGGTGTGCACCAAGCATCTGCTTAAAAAAAAAAAAAAAATAAAAAAAAAAAATAAGTATCTTAAATATACCAAGCTACTTTTGGTGTGTAGTAGAAACTTGCTACTTTCTCTGAAGTGTGGCTCTTAGCTTAGCTTAAATATTTTTTCCATGGAGTAGTTGGTAGGATAGCTAGCTACCTTTTTTGAGTAGCTTGCCCAAAAATGCATTGGACTAAGGAATATTGTTGAACGATTGCAGAGAATAGGGGTGCAAAAGTGTAGAAACTATGTAGAAAGTTTTACAAATGATGCAAAAACTGTGAAAATATTATTGTGTGTAATTAGGATACATGGAAAGTTAGCTATAAAATTAGCCTTATCAAAACAAAGGAGTTTATTTCAAAAACATTAAAATCGTCATGACTTTCAGAAAAAAAGGACAAAAATACCATAAATCTCCTGTGATGCATGTTGGACATTAAAAGGGGTGATGATTGAAATAAATTGTTGTGGTAATCAACAATATGCCACAAATGTGTCGATTTAGTTTAAAGGTGCACTAAGTAACTTTAGTTTTTTTGTCATCTTGGACTTACACTGACACCTATCGGCTTGGATGCAGCATCATTTAAAATCAATAGTTTTCAGTTTCAGATGACATTATAGAAATGTATTATTCATAGTCAGTCATAGTTTAATCAATGAGTGAAAGTGTCAAATAACAGGAAAGTTACTGAGATTAAGTGAGTAGTATTCGGCAGGTCATGTGATTCTAACATGTGCGGACCCTCTCCGTGTAGAATAAAACAGAATATTTTAAAGTGTCCGTGACAGATACAAACGTGGAACAACGTAGTTTACAGTCATTAAAACACTAATGAGAGGAAAAACAACAAGCAAATAAAACAAATACTTACATAATGATATAAAGCACATTGAACATGCTCCGGCTGAGTGTTCAAAACAAGGAGCTCTCACCAGAGCCCTTCAATCAAATATATATTGCAATGTTAACAACAAAATATGTGAAGAGGCGCTTCCATATACATTCTATGGGCTGTAACACTGATGAGGAGACAGAGGCCGTTTTTTATTTAATTGTATTTTCTTATGGATGTCTGTGGATGATTCAGTGTGCTGAATAAACTGCATTTGTGATGAAACAGCTCATCGCTTAATGAATTGGCCGCCTGTATGCTAATCTTCAACATTTTTAAGCTAAACTATCCTTTTCGAATTAATTGGGATATTTTGCTGTTTTTCAAGAGAAGACCAGACACTTTTGCGACAGGTAGATGTCCTTTTACGACTCTCACCATTCAAATATATGATTTCTACAAAGGGTGACTTACTGTCATTACATGCTTACTGTATTACTTACTGTCATCCAATGGTAAAAACGCGAGGTTGTTATCAAGGTGACACCGGTATAGAAGATCTCTGCTCTCTCTCAACTGGCTCTTGTCTCTTTCTTTCTTTCATACTCGTGTTTACCAGCGGGCTAGAGAACTGCATAGTGCCTCTTACTGTGCTGGAATGAGACTCAAGTATATTGTCTGCGTCCTGTCTGTGGACCTCTGGATCATGAATCACAAATCTGTTAATGGTGTCATATTATAATTTTTTTATTATTGTTGTTCTTCCAGAGGCCCACTTATAATGTTGGTAAAGTTTTGTTGCGCCAAAAATAGTCATAATATAGCCTAGTTTTGACCATTTCCATAATTTTGATCATATAGGGAAGAGCAGTGATTGTAACACTTTAGTTGTAACAGCACTCGTCCCAGAAATCAGTTACAATTTTTTTATTATAACACTCCCTTTAACTTTAGTAACTCAAGTAAAAGTGGAGATATATAGTAAAAAAAAAGAAAAAAAGGATTGAAATATTGATCTGTTTCTCACCCAGTGATTGCATCGCTTTAGAAGAGAAAAAATGAAGAGACCACTGCAAAATGACCAGTATTTATAGGTATGTGTTAAATTAACTTTTTTTTTTATTCTATAAGTACTGATTTCTCCCAAATTCCAAATAATAATATTGTCGTTTAGAGCATTTATTTGCAGAAAATGACAACTGGTCAAAATAAAAAATAATGCAATGTTTCCAGACCTCGAATAATGCAAAGAAAACAAGTTGATATTCATTTTTAAACAACACAATACTAATGTTTTAATTTAGGAAGAGTTCAGAAACCCTGATTTTCATTGGCATGCCCTCTACCAGTCTTTCACATTGATGTTGGGGGACTTTATGCCACTCCTGGTGCAAAAATTCAAGCAGCTCGACTTTGTTTGATGGCTTGTGACCATCCGTCTTCCTCATGATCACATTTCAGAGGTTTTCAATGTGGTTCAGGTCTGGAGATTGGGCTGGCCATGACAGGATCTTGATCCAGTGGTCCTCCATCCACACCTTGATTGATCTGTCTGTGTGGCATGGAGCATCGTCTACTGCTGTAAAAACAATCCTCATGTACCTTGAACATGGCTTGTTTCATGTGCCCTTCACAAAGATGAATCTGTCCGATTCCAGCCTTGCTGAAGCACCCCCAGATCATCACCGATCCTCCACTTGTTCATCTAATGGTAAAACGAAGACCTTGAGAGGCTTTCAAACCACAGTGTCTCACATCCACTGTGAAATTTGCTGGAGGATTGGTGAGGATCTGGGGGTGCTTCAGCAAGATGAGCATTCATGCCAGTGAATTATAACAGCTACAACAGTAAATTACAAATGTTAAATAATAATAACAAAGAAATTGGAAGATATTATTACATTGGATATTTTATATAAGACAATAAGTATTTACATGGCAGTGAAGGTACTAATTTCATGCTCAGATCATTCTGACATCCATTTTTAAATAGGAATATGGGTAGCCTTTACCTACTAGGTCATATAGCGGCAGTTTTGTGTGCTTTTTACTATCGGACAAATGTGAAATGTGTAAATGCTGACTTTAAATTCTCTGGTTGAGCTTTCATGAACTTCCTTTAGCATAATTTCCATGATGATCAAGTCCCTCACAAATAAGCTCCCAAACTGGGATAAAGTTAGTTTTAGATTCGATATCTTTTGGATATTCAGTTACTCGTAACTGCGCTCTCAGTCGGTGGCAAGTTTGCAAAGATTTTGTACATTTGGCTTGATGTTATGGTATATAAATTGTATATAACTATAATGTAAAGACATAAAACACTGCACTCAGAACTGTCTTTTGGTATGGCTGCAGAATTATTACTGAAATTTCACCCATGACTGTCAGCCAGGTACAGCTCCAGTTCCATCATAAAGATAGTTGATGACACCACCGTAGTAGGCTTGATCACAAACAATGATGAGACAGCCTACAGGGAGGAGGTGAGGCTCCAGGCAGAGTGGTGCCATAGTAACAATCTTGCTCTCAATGCCAGCAAAACAAAGGAGCTGGTTATTGACTTCCGGAAAAAGGGAACAGTGCATGCATCCATCTACATATGAGATGATGCTGTTGAGATGGTCACTTCTACCCTCAAGTGGACTGAGCATGTAAAGACTACCATCAAAAAAGCTCACCAACTTCTTCACTTCCTCAGACGTCTGAGGAAAACTCGGATATCCACAGCAGTCATTACCAGTTTCTACTGGTGCGCTGTTGAATCCATACTCATCGGAGGAATTACATGCTGGTGCATCAGCTGCTTGTCACAGGACAAGACAGCTCTGCAAACGGTGGTGATAACAGCTCAAAGAATAATAGGCAAACTCTAAATGCTGTCTCAGGAATACTGAAAGCATCACGAAGGACTCTGGTTAGCAGATCAGGTGCATCAGCACATGCATATCCAGATACAGGAACAGTTTCTACCCCACTGCCATAAGACTGTTCAATCATACTGTTACATCTAACACATAACTTTATAGACCCCTTCACATACACACTTAATATAGTTTAACACTAATTTCAGAGCACTTACCATAAAACTTTTTGCACCATTATTTCTGTTCAGCCTGCAACTGGTGTATTTATTTTTTTTTTACCGCCAACATATTGCTGCTATTTATAATTATTTATCGCACACTTAGATACGCATTTACATTACACAGTAATATATGAGTGCATATATGCACACACATTTTACATATACATTACACTACATATTTACCAGGGGACGGGGTTGGCTAGCCCTACTCTATACACGTTTGCACAACACATTCTCTATGCGCATTGCTTTGTTTTGTTCGCAATAAGTAATATGTCAATTTGCTGTCTATCACTCCCCGTTTTTCTTGCTTTCTTTGCACATAAATGTTTTGCGAGAAGCACCCAAGTACTAATTACATTGTACTTGATACTCTGTACTCTGTACACATAACAATAAAAAAAAGTTTTGACTTTGATGCGCTATCATTGCTTAGCGTACTTAAGGGAACTTCTAACAATTCAACTCACTATTAAACACAGGCAGTGTCCAATCACTCATTCAGTTGACATTCAAGTTAATTTAACACAAAACATTAATAGTACATTTGTCACGTATTCCCTGCTGACTTTTGTTTTGTGCTTTTATGTTGAAGTTCCTGTTTGGTTTTTGTAGTCCTTTATAGTTTCATTTTTTGATTGGTTTTCCCCTGATTGTTGCTCATTCCCTGATTGTTTCCCCAGGTGTTCCTTGTTTTCCCTTGTGTATTTAAGCCCTTGTTCCCACAGTCAATTTGTCGATTGGTGGGATTCAGTCGACAAGCTGCTGCTGGACTGGAGTTAATTGTAGGAAGTGTGGGATGGATGAATCTGAGTGTGGGTTTGGAGAGGAAGGTAGGCCAAAACGCAAGAAAAAGAAATGTAATAATAAACAAGATGATGAGGATATGGATATGTCTGTAAGGAAGGAAGCATATAAGGTATTTATTTCCATAGTAAAGGAGGGAGCATCCTTTTCTGATTGGAGTCCTATCCAGCTAACGAAATGTGTACATAAGGAGATAGGGGAAGTAATGAGTGCGAAAAAATTGAGGAATGGGTCATTGTTGGTAGAATGTATTGATGAGGAACAACAGAAGAAAGCAGTTAAGATAAGAAAGATGAATGGACAGGAAGTGAGAGGTGTAATAGCTTGTGACAAGGAATTGATCAGAGGAGTTATAACTGGGATCCCAGTTAAAGATTCAATTGAAGAGTTGATGGAAAACATAAAAAATGTAAAAATAAAAGAAGCCAAGCATCTGAAAATGAAAAAAGATGGTGTTTCGAGTGATAGCTTGTCAATATTGCTAACGTTTGATGAAAACCGACTCCCTGAGAAGGTATTTATTGGATTCATGAGCTATAATATCAGGGTATACATCCCTCCTCCATTGAGGTGTTTCAATTGCCAAAGGTATGGGCATGTGGCTGCTGTGTGCAAAGGGAAGATTAGGTGTAGTAAGTGCGGAGGAGAACATAAGTATGGTGAATGCGAAGAAGAGGTAACTCAAAAATGTTGCAATTGTGGTGGCGACCATAGTGCAGCGTATGGAGGATGTGAGGTTTATAAACGCAGGAGAGAAGTTCAGAAGATGAAAGCAGAGCAAGGAATGTCCTATGCAGAAGCAGTGAAGCAAATCCCTAAGCTAATCCCTGAGGCAAAGAAGGTTAAAAGCAAAATGGAAGGAGAGTGTACAGTATGTAAAAAAATTCAAGAAGACACTCTGATTGTAAAGAAACTCGATTTTGTGCTCTTTATGGCAGATGTTATTAATGGAGCTGCACAAATAAAAAGTAGAACAGATAGGATCAGTATCATAGTTAAATTAGCCAAAAAGTTTTTGAATGTGCAAGGGTTGGAATGAGGGAATGTTGTAGATTATCTTAATGAATCAGAAGATAATACCGTCGAGGAGTCATCTCAAGATCAGTCATGTTAAGGATAATTTTAATGGTTTTAAATATCATCCAATGGAATGCAATGAGTTTGATTTCTAATGGAAAAGAATTTAAAAAATATGTTGAAGATCTTGAGGTAAAACCAAATGTTATATGTATTCAAGAATCTTGGCTGATCCCAAGGTTAGACTTTGGTATAAAGGGATATATGTCAGTAAGAAGGGACAGGGAATCTGGTAAAGGTGGAGGGGTAGTTATATTCATTCAGAGGGGGCTCCAGTTCAGGGAAGTAAGGAAAGGAGATGATTTGGAGTATATTATTGTTGAAGTTTGGTCTAAAAATGGTAAAATATTGATTATTAATATGTATAATCCATGTAGACAGTTGGAAATGAGACAACTTGAGGGAATTTGGAAGGAACTGTCTGGAAGAATAATTTGGTGTGGGGATTTTAATGCGCATAGCACACTGTGGGGTGATAGGGATGATGATAATGGGATTGTCCTAGAAGAGTTTATGGAGGTAGAGGGGTTAGTTTGTCTAAATGATGGATCTAACACTAGGGTAGACGTTTCTAGAGGAACAGAGTCAGCAATAGATTTGACTATAGTGTCCAGGAATGTAGCTGATAAGTGTGAGTGGGAAGTTCTTGAGGATAATACAATTGGGAGTGACCACTACCCCATTAGAGTTCAGGTAGGGGTAGAGTTGCAAAAAGACGGTGAAATGAGAGGAGGAAGATGGATATTAGAAAAAGCTGATTGGGAGAAGTTTAGAGAATTCAGTGATGAGTGGTTGTCAATTGTTGAAGGAAATATGAGTGCTAAAGAGCTATGTAGAGAAATTAGCTCAAGTATAGTGGATGCAGCAGGGGTTGCTATTCCAAAGTCAGAACCCAGGTCTATAAATAAAATAGTTCCTTGGTGGTCAAAAGAGTGTCAGGAAGCAGTTAAAGAAAGGAATAGAACGTTTAGGAAATTGAAGAAGTCCCATAATTTTCAGTGCTTGATTGAGTACAAGAGAACACAAGCTGTGGTGAGAAGAGCTGTCAGGAAGGCAAAAAAGGAATACTGGAGGAGATTTTGTGATTCTGTGGGGCGGACTACCCCTTTAGAGAGGATTTGGGGTATGATCAAGAAAATGAAAGGAATAGACAGAAATTATGGTTATCCTATGCTCATAGATGGAGAGAATATTGTAACTACGAGTAAAGATAAAGCAGAAGTGACTGCAAAAACATTAGCTAGAGTGCATAGTTCTGATAACTTAAGTCTGGAGGAAAAGAAAGGAAGGGAAGAGACAATTTTATGTATATGTATGTATTCAATTTCCCGGTACTATGCTCTTCATCGGCATGGTACCAGGCAGTTCTGGGTTAAAGAGGTTAATGTTCCCACAAGGCTACATCGTCCATCGTTGTCTTTATTGGAATTTCAAAATATATGCTTGAAAGCTCTTAATCTGAAAATATCTGTAATTATTTGTAAAATATTTTTTTGTATGTTTCAGTAAACGACTTGATTGGCTGAAACTCCAAACACATCAAGAGAAGTGCTATGTTTTCTCTCCTTTTATGTTTTGTCAATTTATTTTTAATAATTTCCCCTAATAATGTAGTTGTGATTATTAATTTCAATAGAATTCACAGAAAAATTTTGTTAAGGGCAAATGTAATGCATACCATATTCTTTAGGCTACACATCCAAAACAAGCTGTGAACTGTATGAGAACTATGTGAGATATAAACAAGCATCAGACTGGGCTAAACTCTCTCTTTAGGCCTATTACTGATGGTCAAACGGAATCTATGCACAAAGGATTTTGCAGAATTGGGACACACATCATTATCAAATTTCTATTCATTCCCTGCCAATTGTACGTTTGTTTATTAATTATTTTTAGCAAATTTGCTGATACCTTTAGCGGCCATTACAATTGTTGTACTCTCAACTCAGTTTAACTGCGTTTAATCCCCCCCAAAATTTTGAGATTGTGTCTAGGCCTAGACTTATCTTAACATTCATCTGATTCATCATTGAATTCATGCACTCAACAGACATGTTTTGATTGGTTACAATGCTCAATGTTGCAAAAAACAGACACATTGTAAATAGAACATTTTAACAGAACTTTAAACAGTTTTAAACTATTAAAAAATGTAAAGTAATTTTTTTTTAAATTTCATTGTAAAAGTTTAAAACATGTTAGCAATTTTCTAATTAAACTGTAAATAGAAATAGAAACATGACTGGAGTGCTTTATATCTAACAGAATTCTGTTTTTGACACTTAATTGCGGTTGATGTAAATGTAATCTTAATATTTTTTTTCTTTTAATTGAGTAGCCCTATTTCATAGTGTACTTGTAAAGATAGTTTCTGTGCAAAATCCTTTCCCAAGAAAGAGCACATGTAATTCTCATTTGCATGCATTTTCATGTGTGCCTTCAGGTGTATTGTCAAGTAATTTTTTTTAAGTTATATGACCTAACTCCAGAGTGACAAAGGAGTTGATGTCTCAGAGTGTGTGCCTGTGTGGAACTCTTCCCACACTTCACACATATGTAAGGCTTCTCTTCAGTGTGAATTCTTATGTGATTATTTTGAGATCCCTTACATTTGAAACTCTGTCCACACCCAACACGTGTAAGCCCTCTCTCCAGTGTGAATTTGCATGTGATCATTAAGGCTATTTATGAAACAATTTCAACACAGGGGGTATGTGACATGCCCTTTAGTTTTAAAACCCTTTCCACAATGATAGCATGTGTAAGACCTCACTCCAGTTTGAGTTCTCGTGTGATCATTAAGGAGTCCTTTAAAAAGGAAACTCTTCCCACACTGAGGGCTTGGTAAAGCTTTTTTTCCAGTTATGAAATGAAATTTCTGATACCAATGCTTTCCTCCTCTTCATTCAGTTCCTGAATTTCCATTTTCACTTCCATGAAGTCTAAAAATGAACATAGTAAATTGTCAAAATATAGAAAGCAAGTGATCTTTGGTGTGCTGAAAAAGGATGTCTGGTAGAAGTCTGGTAGATTTTTCAAAACCATGACCATTTTGATTATTCTTTTTTCCTTTAAATACAAAACCTCTATTTCGGGGAGTCCCGTGACGCCATGCGAGGTTCAGATGTGTGAATGGCGAGCTGTGCACACTTTGCTAGTTTTTATACTTTTAATGATATAAACCAGTGGAATTCTATACACCCTGTTCCATAAATGTTCTAGGAAGACAATATGTCAAGGAATTAAACATTATCGGGCTCTGGAAACATTAAAATACACTAATAAGCTCAAGCTGACACCCCTCCGGAGGCCTCGAGCCAGGGACTCGATTTGGCCAGAGAGTTGAAAGATTTGCAGAGAATTGCTGAACGTAACAGCAATGCTGACGAAGGTCATTGCTGATTTGGAGGATCTTGCTGCAATACATTGATTAATCATGGCCATGGAGACGAAATTCACTGAGATGGTTACAAGAGTGGGGAATGTCGAGGAACTGATAGATTATCTGGTGTCATCAGAGAAGGAATTAGCTGCTATTCCGCTAGTGACCATGGCGGATTTGGAGCGTGTTTGGGAGAAGATGGAGGATTTGAAGATTCATAACCAGCAGAATAATGTCTGAATTGTTGGAATTCCTTAGGGAGCAGAGGGTCAGAATATGGTGGAATTCCTATGGTGGAATTCCTGGACGGGCCCTTTCCGAATCTTCTTGACATAACAGGCCATAAGATGGAAATCAAGCGAGCTCACAGGGTCTTTGATTGGGTCATTTGTTGTGCTCCTGTAGCAGTTGAATGGGCCGGCTGTCATGCATGGGGTTAATGCAAAAGTATTTATTTTTTCTGTTTGTTTGGTTAAGGGGAAGTTTAGGGTTTGAGTGATGCACTAATGTGGAATGTGGTCTTTATCATTTTATCTTTGACACACAATCAGTTTTTTCTAATATGTCAAAATCACCCAATAAAAACAAGGAAAGATATTTATCTTCTTAAACGTAAGAAATATGATATAGTGTTTCTTCAAGAAATGCATATTTCCCCATAGGAAGCTGAAAAATTTGGTAAGATAGGGGGTGGACATGTTTTCTTTAGTGCTGACTCATGTAAGAGCAGGGGAGTTATTACACTGATAAGTAAACATCTACAATTCAAATAAATTAGTCATTATTGTTTTAGCAGAAATGGAAGGGGCAAAGTTTGATTTTGGCTAATATTTACGCACCTAAAGATGATGATCAGGGCTTTTTTATAGATCTTGAAGGGATGTTGCAAGCCACTGGAACCCCTCATGATATAGTATTGGGAGGAGACTTTAATCTATTGATAGTCTAAGTCCTTGATCATAGTGAAGCAAAAATGCCCCCAGAGCAACATTGATGCTTCGAAGGATGTTTAAATAATTTGTTTTTACAGATATTTGGAAACTTTTAAACCCATCTGATAGGGATTATATTTTTTTTTTCATCAGTCCATAAGATTTATTCTAGAATAGATTTTTTTAATTATCTAAGTCCCTCATTTCATCTGTTGGTGATTGCTCAATTCCTCATATAGTTGGAGCTTTAATGTATCCCTTTTGCAAAATCCTGAATTCCAACAAATGTTAAAGGCTGAAATCATTGTTTATATAGAGATCAACTGGTCCTGAGTATCCTCTGTGAGCGTGGCTTTTGAGGCACTTAGGGGTCGGATCATACAGTAAACCTCATTCCTCAAATAATCCAAATGACGAGAACTCGTGGAGATGGAAGGCAATATTAAAAGTGCTGAGGTAGAGCTGAAGCGACGAATGTCATCTGATGACCCTATTGAAATACAGATATAATACTCTTTTGTCGTGGAAGGTGGAGTTTTGGCTATTCAGGGCAAGACAGTCATACTTTGAGTCAGGGGACAAAGCAGGGAAGCTTTTGGCTAGATATATAAAGCAGATTACACCATTCCCTCAGTGAAATCTGCTGGTGATGAAATATTTACTTCTGCAATTAATATTAATAATGCTTTTAAAGAATTATACCTTGATCTCTATAGCTCCATGTCTTCAACTACTGATGAAGTTAATAGAAATTTTGTGGAACCATTATAGCTCCCTAAACTGACGACTGAGCAAAAACTATTTTATTCTAAGATACCCTTGGAGGAGCTAGGCGAGGTAATTAAGGCCTTGCCTATAGGCAAGGCTCTGGAGCCAGATGGCTTTGCTACTGAATTTATTAGATCTTATGCTACAGAACTGGCTCCAATGGAAAGCTTCCCCCAACTATGACACAAGCCCGGATCAGTCTGTTTCTCAAAAAGGACAAATATCCAAGCAGGTGTAATAGTTACGGTCCAATTTCTCTGATCCAGCTAGATGTAGAAATATTGTCAAAAATTCTAGCTAACCGATTAAGTAAAGTTATGACATCTCTTATAAATATAGATCAGGTGGGACAGCTAATCTGATAATATTAAGCATTTCATCGATATCATGTGGTCAGTGGCAAATGATCAGTCTCTGGTCGCTGCCATCTCACTTGACGCCGAAAAGGCATTTGATATGGTAGAATGGGATTATTTTTTTAAGATTTTGGAAATATACAGGTTTGGGAATACTTTTATTGGATGGATTAAGTTACTTTCTAGACACTCGGTAGCGGCAGTACAAACAAATGGAATTATTTTGATTATTCTGGATAGGGGCACCCATCAGGGTTGCCCTCTTTCCCATTATTGTTAAATTTTGCCCTGTAAACATTAGCAGTCACGAGAAGATGGGTGGTGGCAGGAGGGACAGCGCATAAGCTTTTGCTTTACGCTAATGGTATTTTATTATTCGTCGCTGACCCCATTAGATCTATGCCTTGCCTCCACATAATTATTAATTTATTTTCTAAGTTCTCAGGACATAGACTCAACTGGTCTAAATACGAAGCTTTAGCTCTGACAGCATACTGCCCAGTAACAGCTTTTCAGCTGGCCCAAACAGGGCATTAAGTATTTGGGTATTTTATTCCCAGCAAATTTGTCTAATTTAGTTCTAGATAAATTTGACCCCATAATTAAAAGATTTTCCATCAATGTGGGCAGAAGGGCTTCATTACATTTATCTATTATTGGGAAGGTTAATATTATTAAAATGAATTGTATTCCAAAATTGAACTATCTGCTACAATCTCTCCCTGTAGATGTCCACCTCTCTTATTTATAACAATTTGATAGCATACCAAAGTCCTTCATTTGGAATGGAAAGCATCCTAGATTACATTTGAATAAATTACATAGGCTGATTGACAAACGTGGGCTAAGCCTACCCAAGATTTTGTTTTATTATTATGCATTCGGTATCAGACTTTTGGCTTATTTCTTATCACTTCCACCTGAGAGAGCCCCTCCCTGGTTTTGTATCGAACAGAAAGTTCTTGCCCGTATTCCATGCACAAAAGCCAGAACCAAGGAGCTCTAATACCAAGGTGATTTAAATTTTGCTTGAAATAAATTTTGTTTCGTCACGGTACACGTTTACTTTTGAAACCATGATCCAACACGGAATGCTCAAACAGCCTAATTTACACTTAGAAAACTCCTGATGTTGCTATAGCAATGCAAAAAGCACTTACCAATTTGCATGAGGTGTAAATCAGCCCTCCTTTCTTGTTTGATTAATCAATCGCATGATCATGCAGAATATCTCAGGTTTTAAACCTTTCTTTCTCAACTGCAATAAAAGCAGTGGACAGCAACTCGTCAGCAATATCTCAAGCTCTTCAATTTCAAATTAAATCACTTAAAGTGTGATTGCGTCACTCAGCACCAGCTAGTATGCCTGGACTAGTACATATCGTAAAGACCACAACCACAAGAACAAATAAAACAATCTGATCAGTTGATGAATCTGACAGTCTGTCTTTAGATGCCTATTCATTGCATTATTCAGGGATTCTGTGGAAATTCTGAATGACTGACAGGGTGGAGCTCAGACTCATGCACTGCTTCGGCTAAGGAGCATGGCTCCAGGCATGCGATTTGTGAAACAGTTGTCACACTTTGATTCTAGGCATCGAGGAATAAATTTGGAGGCATGATACGCCAACAGAGAAGGCATTGCTGGCCCTGAGAAATCGCCACTAGTTCAACATTTTGAACATTATTTCAACTATAGGTATTTACAGCTGCGCCACCTGCCCTATACTGGTTTTAGGTGTAGCACACACACCCTTAAAGCGGCAGATACTCTGGGAGTGGTGATTACTGCTTTTGGAAAAGGTCATGAGGCATCAGTGTATTACTCTCTGCAAATTCAGAGTCTGGGGATGGAGCTTTAACTTCTATCAAGAGATTATTGGAGAAAGATTTAAACTTGGTATTGTGGGAGTGTGGGCTAGGATTTTAGAAAACATCAAGTCTGCATCTAGCAATACAAGGGTACGCCTTATGCAATTCAAGATTTTACATAGATTCTATTGGTTCCCCTCTAGATTGTATAGGCTTGGTCTTAAAGGCACACCCACCAGCTGACAATGCCAATCTGATGGAGACACAACCCTTATTTTTTGGTGGTGTGTTAAGATCCAAGAACAATGCAGAGTTTTATATGTGATGTAATGGGCACTCAAATTTAATTTTGCCCCAGACTCAGCAATATTTGGGATAAACACATAAAAAATAGGGTTCTGACCAGTGTTATGATTGATAGGTAGGTTATTTTAAGGGGTAGAAGTCAGATGATGCGCCCTCATTTCCGGAGTGGTTTGCTGAGATGGGGAGGGTGGCAGCTTTCGAGGAGGTGTCAAGTAGAAGGCTGGGGTTGTTGGATTTGTTTGATAGGAAATGGGGTATTTTGAGGGACTCTCGGGTAGGGGCTGTGGAGAGAGAAGTTTAGTTTTAATTATGTTCGATTATTATATTTTCTTTTTTTTTTTCTTTTGTGTGTGTGTGTGTGTGTGTGTGTGTGTGTGTGTGTATTCTTACATGTTATCACAGGGGTGTTCGTTGGGGGTATGGGTGGGCTTGGTGATTGGGAAGGGGGCGGGGTAATAGTGGGGTTTAAATTTTGATTCAATGTATATATGTTGTGTTTTTCTTTGTTATATATCTATGAATCAATAAAACATTTTAATTGAAAAAAATGTGGCCCTGTTACCAAATGTATTTATTGATTCCTATGAGAAAAACAGGGAGAAATATCCTATAGGTATGACTATTTTAATGGAATAATTCAATTATAGTAGAAAAGGACTTAAATACTGATCTTTTTCTCACCCACACCTGTCATATTTCTTCTGAAGACATGGATTTAACCACTGGAGTAGTAACACGTTTATGCTGCCTTTACAGGTATATGCATTTTGAGTTTCAAAGTTTTGAATCCTGTTGACTTGCATTGTATGGACGTATAGAGCGGAGATATTCTTCTAAAAATCTTCGTTTGTGTTCAGCAGATGAAAGCCATACACATCTGGAATGGCATGAGAGTAAATAAATGATAAGAGAATTACAATTTTTGCGTGAACTAATCCTTTAACAATGAAATATGTGACGAAAAACTGTCGTGTAGTTCCTTGCACAAAACCAAAAAACCCAGAACTGAAGTTTAGCACCTATAAACCAACAACAACAAAAAAAGAAGTTGCTGTGACTGCAGCTGTCAAGCCTGTCAGTCCACTTGGATGCCATTTTGAGAATACTCCTGAGCTGCTTTTTTCTATTGATACAAGCGGCATGAGAGTAAAGCTCTCCTCTCGCTCTGAAATTTGCTTGCAAGGGAAGAGACTCTGACACAAAATTGATATCAAAGAATCCAAGGGGGACAAAGGGGTGTGATAAGACGATTCATTCAGCATCTTGTACCATGAGAGCTGTGGCAGCCACTGCCTGCAGACAACCAGAAAGTGTTTTGGACAGGTATGCAACAGGTCTGTAGTTACCACCATGCTCTTGGGCCAGGATTCCCGTGGCTATGCCCCCACTTTCATGCACATAGATTTGAAACAATTTAGTATAGTTAGTTAGCCCTAATGCAGGTGGTTTACTCAGTGCAGATTTGAGGTTTTTGAAAGTGGCTGTCATTTCAGTAGTCCATGTTATGTTCTCATCTGAGCCCAGGGTAGACTCATGCAAAGTCATCATAGTTTGAATTGTTTGGCACCTAGGATCTGCAATAATTCACCAGTCCCAGAAAGCTTTGTATCTGTTTCTTGTTCTTTGGATGAGTGATGTAGTGACATTTTTCACTCTGTGGAGACAGGCAGGCTGCGCCACCTGTGAGGATATGTCCCAAGTATTCCACCTTCCTCTGGACCCATTGAAGTTTTGCTTTAGAGGCTTTAAATCCTGCTGCAGTGAGGATAGTGCAAACAATGGTGGATGCAGCAGCACACAAGTCTTTAGACTGTCCAATGACCAGAACATCATCTGCATATTGCAACAGGCAGGTGTCAGGAGGCAGTTGTGCATTTTTCAGGGTGTTGTGCACTACAGCAGAAATCACAGCCGGGGAATCTCTGAACCCTTGCTTGAATGCGAACAATGGCTGTGTCACAGTATCCACCGGCACACTGAAAAATCAGAACATAAATCAATCACTGTAAAGTAGTCATGATTAGATTGAATAGAATTAATGGTAGTCTGCACATTCGGAACAATAAGATATACTGGCTTAATCAAACCATCGATCCTCCTACGGTCCTGGGTTAATCTCCAAGTACCATTTGCTTTCTTTACAGGGTTAATGGGCATGTTGTATGGTGAGTGAGTGGGAACCAGGATGCCCTGCTGAAGTAGTTCAGCAATAACTGGTTGAATACTTTCCTCTTTCTCAGCAGAGAGAGCATATTGTTTACAATACACTGGTGTATCTGTTTGTAGCACTGCTCTGTACGGAATTACATCATTATGTCCTGCCTGGTCTTTGTGGGCGGCCCACAATTTTGGATTAACGTTAGCTACAATACTTCCTGTGTCTCTTCTGTCTGTGTGTCAGCAGCTATCTCAAGCTGACTATAAAAAGTCTGAAGTTTAAGCACTGCCACATACTGATGTGGGTTCTTAACAGGGTTTGGAAGTTCTTTACAGATAGCCATTGCTTCCGTCACGGAGAGAGGAAATATTTTGTAAACATTTGGGACTTGTGCGAATGGAAACGCATGGACAGAGCTAAGAGGTGGTGGATCGATACTCTGTGTAGCAAGTGTTTTTTCAGCACTCTATATCTCATGAGAGATGTTTTGACTCTTCAACAGCGTGTTTAGATTAGGGTACAGCTGTTGTTTTACAACAGACTCATACTGTGGTGGCCGATCCTGTGTGTCTCCCACCTCCATGCACTGATGGGGAGAGACACAAAGAGGGGTTCTTGGCGGAGATGTTAGACCTAGACCTTGCACAGCGGAAGCATGCTGGGCCCATGACCTAGTTGTTGATTGTTGATTCTGACTACTGTCCTTTTTTCTCTCTGGGCCCTTCTCCCAAAAATGCTTCATGTCTTTCCATTTAGAAAATTAAGTTTTCATGTAATTATAATCCCACGCTGGGCCTCCCCAGCCTCCCATGTCCATAGATTTCATACTGGCCATGTCTGCGGTTTTAAATGAACCTTTCCTTGGATAGTGATCTATTTGAGTTTTACCCTTTGACCATCCTGCCAGATTACTCAAAAAAAGGTTCTGTGTTAAAGCCTTTATTATTTCTGAACATCCAGTCGCTGGGTGTTTCCCCCGGAATCGGCTCACTTATCTTGTTCCCCATTCTCACAACTCAACAAAGATGTTTCCTCCTCAGTGATACAATACACAATCAATTTGATGACCAAATATTCTGCCAAAAAGTATTTTTAGGCTTTACTTTTGCTCTGACCACTTTTGGTATAAAGAGGTATAACAATTAATTTGTGAGCGAAGGACACAGAGTACTAAAGGAATAGTATCCCACTGAAAAGTTTCAGAAAATTATTTCATCTATTCCTTTTCCCACGTCTATAGCTTGTGAGGCTCCCACTTCCCAACAGAAGAATTGATCTGTTATACTAACATATACTGAAATATTTTAAAGATCTTTTGGGCAAAAACTAATGTATTTCTCTGCAGACAGGAGTGAAAACAAAAAAATATTTATCTTACCTGTCCGGAGAAATCCCCATACTGGCCACCAGAGTTGTTCGATTATTTCTCCTATAATCTATGTAGTTCGACCTTTTCACCCCCAGCACTCTCCGTTGTCCTCTCGCTCAGGAAGGTGCTTGCAAGGGAAGAGACTCTGACACAAAATTGAAAAATCAAAGAGTCTTCAAAGGTTTATTGACAATCAAACATTTTTATACCAGAAAAGTGCATCAAGGAAAATCATCATGCGTCTATAACAGACATCTCTATCTGTGTGCCAGTCTAAGCAGTGCTGTCTGCTATTGGAACACCAATTTATACCAGAGCTTCAGATAAGGAGAGCAGAAGGAACAGAAAAACAAGTGCTACGAATCATTAAAGACTAGTGACAATGGAGGCCCAAAATGAAAAAGTAGGCCTGAAATTGAGAGCAAATCTATATTTCTCACACCTATCCAAGACAATGTTGTGATCTATGGTGTCAAAGGTATTACTAAGATCTAATGGCACTATAAGAGAGACGGAGCTGCGGTCAGATGATACAAGCAAGTAATTTGTAACTCTGCTAAATAGAGTCTCTGTACTATGATGGGACATTATAGTTGGGAGGATGTAAATTGCTGATTTGAGATCGGTTTATAGTTAACCAATTCTCCAGGATCAAGCTGTCAAAGCTGATTTAAGGCTGTCAAACTAAAATTTGATATTTGAATATTCATTGAATTTAAGATAAAAATGCACATTCAAATGCTAAAATGTGCATTAGAATTTTGGATGTGTGCCAGGCACTGTTGATGTGTTATGGTTCGTTTAGACTGATTGCAATCTTGTGCTAAAAACAAACCATAGCACAACAAATAAAACATAATGTGGGTGTCTCTAGCGAGCTTTGACAGCATCTAAATAAAAAGCAGCGCTCCTACACGAGACGCTGACATGCCGCAATGTTCAAAAACATCTGTCTAGAGCATGCTTACATAGAAGTTGGATGCAAAAAATGTAAAGTACTGTGGTACTGCTAGAATTATGGTTGAGTCTTTTGTATTACCAAGGCACCACTAGAAATATAAGCTACTGTGTAACATCAAGTTAACATAGAAGAGGCTATAAAACATTACTTTTTCTTACTTCAGATTTGAATTAATCTAATGCAATAATATTCATACATTTATAAGTGTGGCTTATGTGTGCAAATATTTTTTGGGGCCACTGTAAAGTGATTAAAATTATCCTGTCTGCCGGCAGGTCATCCCCGCCTTCCTGAATCTGGGAGGGAACAGGGGGAGGGAAACAATAATTAAAAATAGGAGGGTACTCCCTATAGCAGTGCAGTACCCCCCAACAAAAAAAACAGTACAATTTAAAAGAGAGGGAAAAGGCCAGCGCAGAGCGGCAGTGGGAGATAGAGAGGAGAGAGAGAGATAAAGAAAAAAAAAAACACTCACTCAGGGGACGACAGCCGTGCCTTCCCGGGCGGATCGGAGGCAGTCCTCCAGCCCCTGGCGGACGGAACGCCCCGCCGTGTTCTCGGGGAACAGAAGGGTTCTCCCACTCCAGGTGGTCGCAGTGAGCCCCTCCCCACTCACCGGTCTCAGACCTGCCGCATTTCAGCGGCTGGTAGGGGTCTCTTCCGCCCCTGGCAGCGGCCCTGACCATTCCAGGCGGTCGGCTAGGAGCCCCTTCTCCCCTCGCGGTTGGCAGCCAATTCCTCCACTTCCAGGCTCCTCTGTTCCCAGGAAGACAGCCACAGCTGCTCCGTTGGGGTGGATGGTAGTAGCGAGAACTCCAATATGGCGTTTCCCTCCTCCTTCCCGGGTTTTCGGCACTAGTGTAAAGAGAACAATGGAAAGTAGCAGGCGAGAACCGGCTTGACAATATAAATAATAGTTTAATGAAGAAATAAAACAAAAGACACAAACACACACATACACATAGGATGGGACAGCTGCCCATAAATGTTCTCTCTCTGTCGCACCACCATCCGCAGTCAGCCTTTATCCTTCTTGGAGGCTTGATTAGCCTTATAAGGAACAGGGTGTGTAAAATCAAGACCCAGCTCCGCACTCCGCCCTCCGCCCCGTCGCATACAGTATGTAAAGGTGAACAATACATTGTTGAGTTTTCCTGTTGTTTTCACACCGTAAACTACAGATTGTGTAAGTGTAAAACTAATAATATGTCAGTGTTTCCCACAGGATTTAGTGAGACATTAAAGTTAAATACATCAATCTGGTGCACATTGAGAGCAAAATTAAGAGGCTAGATCTATGAAGAACATTGTGCTCTTGTAAACAATTTTGTGCTCTAGTAGTATTTTAATCATAAACACATTGCTGAAATAGATATGAAAGGTGATGTTTATCAGATTACCAGAGCCACTGGTTATAACGTTAACATTAGCTAGCTAGATATAATGTAATATATGTTATACATTGTTATTCACGACAAGCAGCCAGATATGTCAGTCGATATATGCGAGGAGACTTACAATTAATGTGATTAGCTAACATTAATGTCAACTAACTTAGCTAATGATAGTTATCAACGATAACTTCTGCAGTAAAGTTATCTCTTTGCTGTCATGCAGCCATGGCTAAAAGTATTGGCAGTGACACAAATTTTGTGTTTTGCAAAGTTTGTTGCTTCAGTATTTGTAGATAATTTTTTCACATGGTATACCGGAAAACAATGAGAAGCATTTCATGAGTTATAAAGGCTTTTATTGGTAAAAACATGTATATGCAATATATGCAGAGAGTCAATATTTACAGTGTTGACCCTTGTTGTTCATAACCTCAGCAATTCGCTCTGGCATGCTGGATATCAGCTTCTGGGCCAAATCCTGACTGATGGCAATCCATTCTTGCCTCATAAGTGCTCAAAGATGATCACAATTTGTGGGCTTCTGCTTGTCCAATTGCCATTTGAGGATTGACCAAAGGTTCTCAATTTTTCAAAAATTTAAATGTAATTATCTTTGAACCACTTCATTATCACTCTTGCCTTGTGACATGGTGATGCATCATGCTGGAAAATGCACGGATCATCACCAAATTGCTCCTGGATTGTTGGCAGAAGTTGCTCTTTCAGGATGTTTTGATACCATTTTTTATTCATGGCAGTATTTTTGGGAAAATCAACTTATTTTGAATGTGAATAAATATAATATTCGATCCTAGGGGAGTAGGGAACCACAGACCTGTAATTATTCATCATTCTTCTATCAAACAAGTCTGTTCTTATAAGTATTTGGGTGTTTTTATAGATAGTGCATTCACCTTGAGATCTCATATTGAATACCTCTGCTCTAGATTACAGCAAAGATTATATATTTTTAAGTTTTATTTTATCAAGCAACTATGGGTAGAGTTTAATACAATATGGTAGTTGAAATGATGTTGTTACAAGAGTGGGGGATGTCGAGAAATGGATCGATTATCTGGAGACATCGGAAAGGGAATTATCTGCTTATCCGCTAGTGACCAAGGTGGATTTGGAGCGTGTCTGGGAGTTGGAGGACATGGAAAACCATAGCCAGTGGAATAACGTCCATTTCGTGGGAGTCCCGGAGGGAGCAGAGGGACAGAATATGGTGGAATTCCATGAAGGGCTCTTTCCGAGTCTGCTCAACATAACAGGCCATAAGCTGTAAATCGAGCGAGCTCACAGGGGTCCAGCTGAACCCTGAGGGAGACAGGCCCGATCAATTCTGGACAAATTTCTAAGATCATCTGATAAAGATCTTGTGTAAAGGCTAAAATTTAAATTTAAATATCATATGGAATAATCAAAAAATTACACAGAATTCACATAATTCATACACAACTGATAATTAAAACATAGTTGTGTTCAAAAGTTCAAAACCTGTAGTAAATTGTCTTTTATATACTTGATTGTGAATGGCCAGTCGAGGTATTCTGCAGTCAAATATTTTTCTATTCTATAAATCTATTATTATCTATCTATAAAATATATTATCTTATTAAACTGTAATAGCCCATTGTCCCAGGCAACCAATCTCATATACTGTGCTAGTTAAACATCTCTTGTATCATCCATTCCACTCTCTTTCTTCTCACATAATAAAATAATTTTAACTAATTAATATATAATTCCTATTTATTTATTAATTTGATAAGTAGCCATGTGTAATTGGGGTAATGTCCAGCTAGCTGATTACTGCTGCAAAATAATGCAAACTTTGAAGGAGGTTGTTTTGTGATAATGATCAGATTGTACATTATTCTTTTTGTGACTGTACATTATTCCTTAGATATTGGTAGCTTTTTTGTATTTGTATTTATATTTATATAATCAGGGACAATATACATGAATTAACATCATGTCTATGTTAATGTGCCAAATTTAGCCAAGATGGTTAATTTTCATCTATACAAACTAGATATAATATAAAAACAAATTATAAAAATCACCAAAGGAATCAAAGCAGATCAAACAAAACAAATCTTACTACATATGAATGAAAAATGTTTATACTGTATATTCAAGCAATATCACACAAACAAGAGTACTGTATGGCCCTACATCAGCACGGCTGCGATTTGGCTGCCCGACGTGGACTTCTGCTGTTATAGCCAATACGCCACAAGGTTTGATGTGTTGTGCATTCTGAGAATCTGATCTCTCCTGGTCCCTTCATACAGACAAGGTATTGAGATCAGCCCATCAACAACTTTACTTCCTGAGGAGGCTAATAAGGCTAACCCTGACAAACTTCTACCGCTGCACCATAGATAGCACCCTGAATGGCTGTATCACGGTCCGGTATGGCAGCTGCTCTGCACTTGACCGCAAAGCTCTGCAGAGAGAGGTGAGAACAGCAAAGCTCATCATAGTCAGGGACTGGATCCACCAAGCCCACAATTTGTTTGTGTCAATGCCATCTGACCTCAGGAGTATTCAGTCACAAACTAGATTATAAAACAGTTTCTACCTACAAGCTTCAGACTGTTGAACAGCCACTAGCTACCTCCACTCTGCATTCCACCACTTTTCAGTGTATTTATTCAGCATATTGTATACATATCACAGATTATTTATTAATGTGTAATTATTACTGCATACGCTTCTTCAATCTGCTTACTTACGGTATGGCTCCTGCTGCTATTCTCACCTGAGACCATCTTTATTTTTAGGAGTTTATTGTATCACTCTGTACTTGCTTTTACACTACATTATTGTTTGCACTGCAATGACAGTTAATCCGCACAGTTACTTATCTATGGTCATTGTTTTATATTGGGATCCCAAACTGTCTTTTTATGAATAACTCTGCATCTGCATTCCCTATATTTACTGAACCTCCTGAACCTTGTCCCAAGCGTTAAAATGCCCAGTGTACCTTGTGTAATCTGTGCAAATGTTAAATAACTTGAGATGCTATTCTGCTCACTACAATTGTACAGAGTGGTTATCGGAGTTACCATAGCCCTGTCTGACCATTCTCAGTTGACCTCTCTCATCCAGAGTTGGGCAAGCTACTCAAAATATTTTGCAAGCTATGCTACAAACTGCTCATGATAAAAAAAAAATAAAAATCACTAAAAGCTACACACCAAAAGTAGCTTGCTACATTAAGGCTACTTTTTTCTTTTACTTTTTTTTTTTAACCAGATGCACGGAGAACACCATCATAGACAAAGCATCTAAAATACTTATTCACATGATGTTTATCAAAACCATGCTACAGTATATTACAGTTTATTTCAATACAGTATACAAGTAAACAGTATGGTAATACAAACTGCATGTGTGTGTAAAAAAACATGTAAATTCATATTTATACATGCTATCTATACAAACCCATGTTTTCAATATAAAAAATAACTAGCCTATTTTTGCATTTTATTTTTCATATTTATACTTCTACCTCTAGAAACCCATACCCATTTGAACATAATTTACTTTGCACATTCCTGTAAAAAACGTCTCCGTTACGTATGTAACCTCCGTTCCCTGATGGAGGGAACGAGACGTCGTGTCGAAGAAGCGACACTAGGGGTCTCTCTTGAGTGCCGAATATGCCTCTGATCTATGAAAAAAGGCCAATGAGAGTTGGCAAACAGTATTTGCATACCCCACCCCCAGATACGGATAGGGAAAGGCGAGCTAAATACGCTCATTCATTCAGGATTTTTCTGAGGAGCCGGGAGTGTTCCGGCCACCTCAGCGACGTGGCCGGGAAGACACAACGTCTTGTTCCCTCCATCAGGGAACGGGGATTACATACGTAACTGAGACTTTCCCCATCTTTCGCTCACTTCGACACTAGGGGTCCACTTCAAATCACGCCATGTGCTGAGCCATGTACGTGTGCTGCTGACACAGAAGCGGGCCGGTATTTCACGTGCACAAGCGACCAACTGTGTTCAGGCTGCACATACTCTTCCCCAATGCCCCAATAAAGTCATCAGAATCCTTCTGGTTACCCTAGAGGGGAACAAGGCGACGCTTCCAACTAGGGAACGGGCCAAGCCTGGCCGGGCCTCTTTTCTCTCTATGTTTTCTCGGCATAGAGCAAGAACAGCCGGGGCCCTTACTGCATCGTGGGAAGGGGGGTCTTACCTGAATTCCTATTCTTTCAGGGGGAAAAGACCCTGCGGAGGCCACACCCGCCCGAAAGGGGAGGTAGAGGTGGCAAAATACATCACATGGCCTCTTCGGTCACATGTGGGAAAGAATGGCGCGGTGGTAGATCCAGCCTCAAGGAGGGGGGAGTTGCTACAACATGGCGACCGGAGGGCAGTGAAGGACTGCCTAAGGGAGACGCAGGTCAGCGCATAAGGTGACCGTACCGCGGAAGTACACACAGGAGTCCGCGTAGGAGGCCTGATCTGTGGAGCACCTATTCCAGTAGGGGTAGCCTGGGGTACCCTTAGTGGACTGGGTCGGCGAGTTCCCCTGCTGAACTGCGGACCCAAGAGGGCTAGGGAGGAATCGACCAGGAACCTAAAAGGGGTCTCCTGGGAAGAAGGCACACTGTTTTAAGTAGCGATTTCTGCACGCAGGGACTGGGCATGTTCGCCGTGTACTGCGGAAAAGCGGACACCCATGAAGGGGGGTGGGGGCCTGGCAAACTGAATTGCGTAACCGAGTTGAATGGTCCGGGCGGGCCAGCCAGCGAGACGGGTTGGGAAGTGAAAGCCACGCATCCAATCTCTGCGCTAGGGGCACCAAAGGGACAATTAATTTTGAGGAAGGGTAGGTAGGGCAGCGTCAGGCGGCGACAGGGTGACCCGAGAGTGGGGTGCTGAGAAAAGACTCAAAGCACTTACCTTGCTCCGCACACCCAGCAGGGGGCGGGTTGGCGACTGAGGAGGAGGTCCAGGGTAGGCGTCCTCTAGACTCGTCGGATCCGGCCGGCCGGGGAACAGTCGTGGAGCTGGAGACGGGTGGTCTGTGTCCAGGAAGCCGGGACTGTTGAGATCTGGAGGCAAAGTGCCATGAGAATGGCATTTGCGGGCCAGGTGACCCAGATACATAGGAAAAAGCTCTTTTATTGAGAATGTGGGTACCGCAACCCCTAAGGTGGGCGGCAAATTAAAATTGTTTAAAAACAAAAGATTCTCCTACCGGCCCTCCACCGGGGGACAGAGCGGTCTTACCACCTCCGGAGCTAAAGTCTCTGTTGATGGGTCGTCCGTCTCAGGAGCGCCTGGTAGCCTTACGGGTCCTCAAGGGGGTCCGAGAGACGGGGGGGTGTCTGCTTCCTGCGGTGTGCTCGACGCTGTGGCTGGGAGCTGGGCCCGGGTTGAGGCGGAGCAGATTTCTTGGCCACAGGGGGACGCCCTCGACGAGCAGATGGGGCAGTGTCCATGGCGGCAGGTTTGCGGCGCGGCAGGATATGTGAGATGGTCTCCGTCTGCTTATTCACTGCAGAGAACTGCTGGGCGAAGTCCTCGACGGTGTCGCCAAAGAGGCCAAACTGGGAGACAGGGGCGTCGAGGAAGCGAGCTTTGTCGACCTCACGCATCTCGACCATGTTGAGCCATAGATGATGTTCCTGGACCACAAGGGTGGCCATCACCTGCCCGAGTTCCTGCGCGGTGACGGGGCGGGGGGGGGGGGGGGACGTGACTGTGAGCGGTGCCCAAACCCCAGGGACCAGTCATCCAGCCGTGATGGGTGTGGGGAGGATGGAGGGTTCCAATCAAACCCCACACTGACGGCGGCCCGGGCAAGCATGTCGGACATCTGCGCATCAGCCTCAGCCTGGGCATGCTGGCCCGAAGGCGGCAGCCCAGGGGAGGCATCAACATCAGACGCCGCGCTCTCCGATGGAGGGGTGAGCTCATCCACCTCGAGCTCCAGAGGATAGGCAGAGGATAGGCAGAGGAGAGGCGAGTCGCCGTTGCCTCGAGCATGGACGGGGGTCAACGAGCATGTCGGGGGCGGGTGGTCCGAGGAGGCGTACACGGCAGAGCTGCACCGCTGCCCTCCCCAAATCGCCTCCATTGCCAGCCGCATCATCATCAATCCCGTGGGAAGAAGGCCAGGGGCAAACTGCACGCCGTGCAGAGAAGAGAAAAGCCGCTGAAGTGCGCCGTAGATCCAACAGCAAAGCAGAGCATCAGAGGATAGAAGCAAGAAAACTGGTGTGTCACTCGCAGCTGGCTGCATACACGACCATCGGCTCCGAAGAAAATTACTGAATGAACGTGCGTATTTCCCTCGCTTTTATATCCGTATCCGGGGGCGGGGTATACAAATACTGTTCGCCAACTCTCATTGGCCTTTTTTCATAGATCAGAGGCATATTCGGCGCTCAAGAGAGACCCCTAGTGTCGCTTCTTCGACACGACGTTGAAGTGAGCGACAGACTGGGAACTCATATACTCTTCATCTTATCCTGTATTTCTGTGTCTCGCTGTTGTATTTCTGTATGTACTGAAAGAGGCTAAATTCCTTGTGTGTGTGAGTGTGTGTGTGTGTGTGTGTGTGTGTGTGTGTGTGTGTGTGTGTGTGTGTGTGTGTACACATCTGGGCAACAACAATGTGATATCTGATGTTATCTATTAGGCTACCATATTGATGCACCATTCTGTATTTACATAGTGCTTCAAAGAATACAATGGTACAACCATGCTTATTTGACATATGATTACCACATTCATATTCAATTGAATGTACATGGTGCTCCATGTAATGGTATGTGTCCAAAAAAATGGACATGCCATGGTACTTTTTTATGTGTTTTCATGTTGGCCATGTGTTGTTCTGATACCCTTTTCATGGTAAAATGTCTATACCTGCAGTAGTGTTTACAAGCTGTACACGTGTTGAACTTCATAAAGACCTTCTTAATCACAGGCAAATTATGCATTTGCATGTTTGGTTTTCATTCATTGTAACAACGTCCTAACAACCAGGAGTTTTGTGGTGATTTCTCGTCAGCAATTATCACAAGGTCATTAGACCTGAAGTTTCGTTTGGCTGAAGTCCATTTTGTTCTTTCTTGAATGCTGGGAATATATTCTCTAATCCCCCATTTCCAAAATAAATTGGAAATATATTGCACCCGTTTCCATCTTCTGTGCAGATATAAGTCATTTTTATCAAAGACACCAGGTGATATAACAGGTTGTTCATTCATATGCAGAAGGTGGTTAGGTATAAGAGGTTCCAAGTCTTTTGGATCATTTGAAACAGTTGTTATTTGACGATCATTCATGATCGCTTCTACTTTGCAGAACACTGTGGCTAATCCTTTATCATCCAATGTTTGCTCTCGGAAGAGTGATTGCAAAATTATTTTGAATGATTTGATTAATCTCTCCCAGACTCTTCCATGGTGTGGTCCAGAGGGTGGATTGAATTCCCATTTCACTCCTTCCATTGCCAGTGTGTCATGAATTTTGTCATAATTTAAGCCTTTGAGGCTTTCAGCCATTTCTCATTGACTGCCAATGAAGTTTGAACCTTGATCAGATTTTATAATATCTACAAGGCCTCTTCTGTATATGAATCTTCGTAAGGCATTGCTACACAAATCTGTATCTAAAGAACTGGAGACCTCCAGATGAATGGTACGAGATATTAAACATGTAAAAATCACTCCATATCTCTTCACCAGAGAATAACCCCTCTTGACCTCTATGGGTCCAAAGTAATCAACACCTACATATGTGAATGGTGGAAAATCTGTGATACATTTGACTGGTAGATCAGCCATTTTCTGTTCTCCTGTTTTTCCTTGATGATGTCTGCAGAAGACACAGCTACCGATCATTTTACGGGCTAGGGCATTGGCACAAGGTATCCAGAAACGCTGTAGGAGTTTAGATAACATATAGTTTCTTCCAGAATGACCTGTATATTGATGAATGTGTCTCATGATGAGCTTTGCGACATGAGAGTCTTTGGGCAAGATTATTGTTTGTTGTTGTGTAACTGGCATAGCCAACTTATTGAGATGACCTCCTACCTTCAGTATTCCATCTTCATCGAGAAATGGATCCAAGCTAGAAATGTTACTTGAGGTCTTAACTGACTTTTCTCTTTGCATGGATTCAATGTCCATTTTGAAATGTTGCTGTTGTACATGAGATGATTGCCTGTTCTGCTCTGACTAGATCTTTTATGGAAAGGTGGTTAGTTTCCACATGACATGCAGCCACATTTTCATCCTCATATTTTCTTATCAGTTTTGCTTTTAGGATGTCTTTCAATTTCAATAGCCATGCCACTGCTCTTTTCAAGTCATTCCACTGTGAAAAGTGTTCAATTAACTTGCTTATGGGATTTTCCATAACTGTTACAACATTCACTTGTGTCATTCTTTTGATTTCCAGAACATCTGGATCTATGGAGAAGAATTCTTTTGTAACTTGGGACCACTGGGTTTTATCATTGCTGAGAAATTCTGGACCATTAAAACACAATTTGGATCTCAAGAATGCATCTACATTCAAACCTCGGGATGCTTTATCAGCCGGGTTATTGTCTGTACTTATATATTTCCACTGATCTTTGGTCATTAGGTCTCTGATGACAGAAAGACGGTTGGACACAAAGGTATGAAATCTTGTCTGACTATTGTTTATATACTTCAAAACTAACTTGCTGTCAGTCCACAGCACTGAACGTTCCAGCTGCATTTTCAGTTCTCTTCTAAACATTTAATAATTTTTTAGTGTTCTAGTGTTGCAACTTGTAGTTATAGCCTAGGAATGGGGATTTGTTTCAATGGGGTTACCCAAGCTTTTCCCATAACAAAGGAGACAGGAAATTCATTTTTGTCGTTCACATACCTGAGATAGCTAACAGTTCCATATCCTACTTCACTAGCATCACATAAGTGGTGAAGCTGTGAAGTCTTGATTGGATCGAAATTCTCAGGTTTAGTACATCTTTCAACCTGTAAATCTGAAAGTTTATCGAGATCCACAAACCACTGTTGCCATCATTGAAGAATAGTCTCTGGAAGGGTTTGATCCCAACCATACCCAAGTTTGCAGAGTGTTTGAAATATGTGTTTGCCCCTCAAGGTCAAAGGAGCATAGACAGAACTCAGCATGGAGAGAATTCCTCTTCTTGTCATTGGCTTGTTGTTCACAGCAATTTTGAAATTGAATGTGTCATTCTCAATATTCCACTGAATACCAAGTGCACTTTCAATGTGTGGATCCTTTCTGTCCAGATCAAGATCTTTTACTAGTTCTCCCCTGTCATCCACTGGAATTGATGAGATCATCTTTTTGCCATTACTTATCCACTTGGTAAGTTTGAATCCTCCCTTTGAACATATTTAATTGAGGTCTTAGTACAAGTTAATGGCTTGGGTTTCTGTGGGTACAGATTTCAGACAATTGTCTACATAGAAATGGTGTTGGATAGTGTCCACAAACTCTTTACTGTAATTGAGTTGATTATATTGGGTTGTATTTTGCAGTGCAAAATTCTAACAACTCGGTGATGAAACAAAACCAAAGAGATGTACCTTCATGCAATGACCTTTACAAGGTTTGAATCAAGATTTCCATTTGGCCACCATAAAAACCGGAGAAAATTTGTATCATCTTCATGAATTCTCACCTGGTGGAACATTGCCTGTATACAGGTGCTGGTCATATAATTAGAATATCATCAAAAAGTTGATTTATTTCAGTAATTCCATTCAAAAAGTAAAACTTGTATAATGTATACATTCATTCCACACAGACTGATATATTTCAAGTGTTCATTCCTTTTAATTTTGATGATTATAACTGACAACTAATGAAAACCCCAAAATCAGTATCTCAGAAAATTAGAATATTGTGAAAAGGTTCAATATTGAAGACACCTGGTGCCACACTTCAATCAGCTAATTAACTCAAAACCCCTGCAAAGGCCTTTAAATGGTCTCTCAGTCTAGTTCTGTAGGCTACACAATCATGGGGAAGACTGCTGACTTGACAGCTGTCCAAAAGACGACCATTGACATCTTGCACTAGGAGGGCAAGACACAAAAGGTCATTGCTAAAGAGGCTGGCTGTTCACAGAGCTCTGTGTCCAAGCACATTAATAGAGAGGCGAAGGGAAGAAAAAGATGTGGTAGAAAAAAAGTGTACAAGCAATAGGGATAACCGCACCCTGGAGAGGATTGTGAAACAAAACCCATTCAAAAATGTGGGGGAGATTCACAAAGAGTGGACTGCAGCTGGAGTCAGTGCTTCAAGAACCACCACGCACAGACGTATGCAAGACATGGGTTTCAGCTGTCGCATTCCTTGTGTCAAGCCACTCTTGAACAAGACACAGCATCAGAAGCGTCTCGCCTGGGCTAAAGACAAAAAGGACTGGACTGCTGCTGAGTGGTCCAAAGTTGTGTTCTCTGATGAAAGTAAATTTTGCATTTCCTTTGGAAATCAAGGTCCCAGAGTCTGGAGGAAGAGAGGAGAGGCACAGAATCCACGTTGCTTGAAGTCCAGTGTAAAGTTTCCACAGTCAGTGATGGTTTGGGGTGCCATGTTATCTGCTGGTGTTGGTCCACTGTGTTTTCTGAGGTCCAAGGTCAACGCAGCCATCTACCAGGAAGTTTTAGAGCACTTCATGCTTCCTGCTGCTGACCAATTTTATGGAGATGCAGATTTAATTTTCCAACAGGACTTGGCACCTGCACACAGTGCCAAAGCTACCAGTACCTGGTTTAAGGACCATGGTATCCCTGTTCTTAATTGGCCAGCAAACTCACCTGACCTTAACCCTATAGAAAATCTATGGGGTATTGTGAAGAGGAAGATGCGATACGCCAAACCCAACCATGCAGAAGAGCTGAAGGCCACTATCAGAGCAACCTGGGCTCTCATAACACCTGAGCAGTGCCACAGAATGATCGACTCCATGCCACGCCGCATTGCTGCAGTAATTCAGGCAAAAGGAGCCCCAACTAAGTATTGAGTGCTGTACATGCTCATACTTTTCATGTTCATACTTTTCAGTTGGCCAACATTTCTAAAAATCCTTTTTTTGTATTGGTCTTAAGTAATATTCTAATTTTCGGAGATACTGAATTTGGGATTTTCATTAGTTGTCAGTTTTAATCATCACAATTAAATGAAATAAACATTTGAAATATATCAGTCTGTGTGTAATGAATGAATATAATATCCAAGTTTCACTTTTTGAATGGAATTACTGAAATAAATCAACTTTTTGATGATATTCTAATTATATGACCAGCACCTGTATAAGTCATAAGAGCAATGTTTTCTTTATGAAATCTGATGAGGACTCCTAGAAGGTTATTTGTTAGATCTGGGCCCTGGAATATTTCCCTATTCAAGGATGTGTTTTTGAATGGTGATGAGCAATCAAATACCACACATAAAGTTTTATTGTGCTTATGATAAACACCATGTTGTGGTAGGTACACAATTTTCCCTCATCAGTATGCAATTTCTCTAAGGGTACTTTCTTTGTTTGGCATCATTACATCATCATTGCAAAATGGCAGAGATAAGGAGTAATGACTATCTACTTGTACAACTTGATTAGAGACAATTTACATAATTTTTTTTTTTTGTAATCCTGAGACATCTCTCTTTTCTCCTCATAATATGTTTCAGGAAACTCTTGATTATACTATTTGAGGAGAAGTTCTTCAATCTTGACAATGGAAATTCTATTTGCAGTTACCTTTGATAAGCCTGCATCATCATCTTTGACCAAATTGATTGGACAATTGACCACCCATCCAAGCAAGGTACATACTGCGTAGGGACATTCACCTTCACTATTGATAATTTGCCATGGTTCCATTGGCTTTGAAGCATTAAATCCAATCTGAAGTTCCACATCTGCATCAATTTCCTTAAGATCCACATTTGGGAGGTAAGGCCATTTCTTGACATCGGCTATTGAATCAATGTTTTATCTTGAAACCGGAATTGCATCTTGAGTGTAAACCTTTGTCAGTGAAATTAAGTTATTACCATCTATATCTCCAACTTCCAGATTGGTAATCTCATAGGTGGTAATAGGTTTTTCTTGAGACATTGTTCCAAGTAGGATCTCAGCCTTTCTTTCCCCTGCATTCAACTGCCTCATCAAATTTTTGTACAAAAAGTAGCAGAGCTGCCAGGATCCAAAAAGGCATATGTGGATACTGATTTGTTTGCATTTGACACTATAATCTGTACTGGTAATATTGCAAATTTGCCAACCCCAGTATCTTCACCAGATCGAAGTGAAACAAGACCACTACTTACAGGCTTATCTCCTAGAGACATTTGGTCACTTTTAAATACTCTTATATCTGCTGAGTTGTGAGATTTACTTTTCTCTTTGTTGTCCATAGGCATGTGCAGAAGAGTAGGATGTTTGCGTTCGCAAATTTCACGTGTCATCCTTCTTTTGCAGTTTTTGCTTAAATGTCCCCTCACAAGACATCCAAAACAGAATCCATTTCCTTTTAGAAATTCTACCTTTTTCTCATGCCGCTGTATTTTAAAGTTACTTGTGATACTGTTGTTGCAAAGCTATTCCTGCTGCTGTGTCTACCTTTTATGGGGAATTTTGACTCTGCATTGTTAGATTTTCTGATTCCTTGGCTATCCTGAAACTTATTCTAACCTGCTTCTCAAGGAAGGTAACAAGGTCTTTAAAGCCGGCTCTCTGATTGGCTTTCTCCATGATGACTCATGCATCACATTGCAACACCCTCTTAAATAAAAGGACAGACAAGCTTGACAGTCTTCTGTCTTGATGTTAGGCCATAGTATAATCTCTTCAATATAGGCATACATGACAGCTTCTTCCCCCAAGCAATAAGACTTTTGAACACTTGATCTCTTACGATCAACAATCAGCACTGCACTTTATTAATCTTATATCTCACACTGGACTGTCATAATTATATTCTCCACAAAATAACAACTGCATATATGTTTTTATATACTCTTATTTTTTATTTTTATTGTATGTGTATTCTATATTGTGTGTATTGTGTACTGTACATTGTATATTAGTATTGTGTAAGTATATATACATTTGATATGTAAATTGTGTTGTGTAAATATGTTGTTTATTGTAAATTGGTATATGTCTCGTCACTGTCATGACTGCTATGTTGCTCGGAAATGCACACAAGACTTTCACCTACTGTTGCACTTGTGTACATGGTAGTGTGACAATAAAGTGATTTGATATGATTGATTTGATTTAATTTGTAACTCTTACGTCATCTGCAAAATTATCTCAAAGTAGGTGTTTTACTTCGTTATAGCCTCCTCTAGGATCCATGTGCACACAGCTGCGGACTTGATCTCTGGCCTGTCCAGATGTGAATTGCTCAAGGTAGTAGAGATGTTCCTTACTATTTTTTTGTTCTGTTCTCAATGCTATACTCAAAGGCTTGAATGAATGGAATAAAACTCTCAATTATAAACTGCAATTTATCTTGTTGGCAGAAGAGCCAAACTTTGTTGTCTAAGCAGCATTTCAGTCAGGTCAGTCTGTTGTTTCATTATGTTGAGAAGAATATTTTCACTTGTTGGATGATCATTAATTTGTTGATTTCTGGATGCACCATCAACCTGCACTTGAATTGCTTCTGCTACTGTGTTCAGCTGTTGCAAGAATTGCTTACTTTGCATGTTGTTTTGAAGATAAGTTTTTGGAATAACATTTATAGGTGCATAATCTACTGGAGATTGCTCTTGCTCAGTAGTAATAGATACCGGAGAAGGCCTTTGCTGCTCTTCAAAGCAAGTATTAATTTCGTCATCTGGATTTCCTTGTGGGAATTTTTCCTAACTTTCCAAAACTTTGATTTCAGCCTCTGAGGCAGCCAAGTCAGTTTAAATTTTCAATTTCTCTTGGATTCCTTTTTTTTTTTAGCTTCCTCTAACTCTAAAGCATGTTTCATTGTTAGGGCAGCTGCACATGCCATCAAAACCACTTTTTCTGGACTCAGCTTTCATGCGTGCATAGGATGGAGTAGAAGACACAGAAGATCTTGATGTTCGACTTGAATGATAGTGTGAGGTATTTGATCTAAATTTAGACATGGTGAATAATGATATACTATTGTAAGGTGCCAGCGAGTCTGGGCTATTCCTCGGGAGAACAAAAGGCTCTCATGAGAATCAACATTTGAACTCTCTCTTGCACATGTAACAGCAACATCCGAGACGCAGCCAGCAGGGGCTCGCACCTCCCTTCTACCGTCTGATTATCTCCACCTACAATGTTTGGTATCATTTTAAGTGTCTCAGTGTGCCTGGTAAACTGGTCTCATCCTCCCAGCCATAATGAAAAGCTAGAAGAAGTTATAGAATATGAGAGATGTGGTGTGCCTCTTAAAGGTGTACCCTCCCCCAGATCCTCCATACCTACTATATGTAAATGTAGTGAACCCCTCAATAGGGGACCCAAATCTAATTAGAAGGACAGACACCACCATTTGGTTAGCTTATTGAATTATCTGGGTTTATAAGGAGAAGGGGCAAAAGGTTCTGGGAGTCGGTAGGTAGACTTCCCACATGATCGCTGTGTGTAGTTTTTCGTTGCCAGGTAATATTTCTACAAATTCCTCAATTTCCGAATTGTTGTGATTATATTGGTTGGTCGATGATTTTGCCTTATGAATTGGATTTGAATTATTGTTCTTTTACCTGGTCAATAAATTGTAAACATTTGATTTTATTCTGACTGACTCTGAAATTGTTTTCCCAAACAGATTGAGCGATTCGATTAGTATGTTACCGCAAGTCTGCGTCAGATTTATGATGACTAATATTTGGCATCAATTCAAGTGTACTTGGTTTGCAAAGACAGAAAGTGTATTTCCGTTTAGAACAACTAAATGCTGCTTGACCAATCTAAATTCGGGTGTCTTACCTCTGTTTTGATTTGATGTTTCTCCAGATAAGTGTACGTGGGAAACCACGACATGGCCAATCCAAAGCTATTAAAAGAGAAGTTATGTTGGTCAACTTACATCTGTAATAGTGGCTGTGACCTCTACTGAAGAAAACGTAAAGTTAAATTCAAGTGTATGCAATTCCATGGGGGCTATACTGAAGTATCTTTGATTGTGTATACATGAACGTGACCGATCTCAGGTATATAGCAATTACCTCTGTTTGATGATCCAATACTGACCGCTTGTGATCCTGAGACCCGCAGTGTAGAGAAAACACGCGAGGACCTCAAAGCGACATAGTTTCCTAATCTGAATGGGTAAAATATAATTAAAGAGTTAAAAAGAATAATCAAACATTCGCTCACTTTTAATGATGCTCAGATATCATTAAAACCTTCTTCATTTATGGAGTCAGATGAAATAACGAGGTAATACATGAGAGAAAATGTATTTTATTGAATCTTGTTGTGTTGCGTAAAAGAAAGACAGTAACGCGCAGAGACCTTCATCCGTATTATTAGAGACCGCCATTGGACCGATAAATGGGCTTACACTATCGTTAGTTGCAACAGTACTTTCAAGTTGTGTTACAATGTCCTTTGCACTTTCAATTGGATGTGGCTCTGCTTTCAGCCACATTTCAGTCTCAAATAAGAAATCCTGTAAGTACACAATTTTTGGATTAAACCAGTTTTTACTGTGTTTATCCTTTTCCTCTTTTGACATCATTGCTTGCACCTGACTGTGAACACCATTAAAGTTTTGCAATGGGTCTTTACATTTCTCTACAAGTATTTTCCCATTGTCTGGGTCTTCATTTGTTTTACATAGTTCTTTTATTTCATTAATTTTCCTTGTGCATGCACCTAGTTTTCCTCTACGAGTTCCAATTAATTGTGTCAAAGAATCTCCTCCTTCCTCTTCCTTATCCATGATTTCTATTAAAATCCAAAAGTATATAAATGCTTGCTGTTTTGGCTAAACAATGTGCTCAGCACTTTAATCAAACTCAATCAAGACATCAATCAAGCAAGATACTCACAAACTTGGTTTCCAGCAAGTTTTCAATTTTGTGCCAGCCAGTATCCAGTCAATCGCTTCATGTAAAGTATTTGCCATTTATTTGTCATCCAACAGAAGTATAATTCCCTTTGACAAATGCAAGTTCCACAAGTCTTCACTAAGTTTAACATAATTAGTAATAAAACAATAAATCAACTGAAACATCAACATGCCATGCGGTTGAAAACTGCTTTTTACTGACAGGCCATCTTTACAGGCTACCACGTTCTTTTAAACAGGACCCTACAAGTATCATCTAGGTGCAGTGACCGGTATGTAACACTAGAGGTAGGTATTCAGCTCAAAAGAATAACAATAGGTAAATGGATTCATCATCGGTTATGTAATGAGAGAAATATTCTAATGTAATGCAAAAGAAAAATTAAGATTGCTCTAACAGTAGGTGTGCAGGTGTTCCTAATAAAGTGCTCAGTGAGTATATATATATATATATATATATATATATATATATATATATATATATATATATATATATATATGTGTGTGTGTGTGTGTGTGTGTGTGTGTGTGTGTGTGTGTGTGCTTGTAAATATATATTCAACAAGAGAAGTCATCTGAGCATGGGACTTTATTTCTCAATGCATATATGGCTCAAAATACCTCATTACCACATACGAGAGAGAGAGTTCAACGTTTTGTCTTCTTCATCTTCATCATCTTAGAAAGTTGGTTTGCTTCTTAATTGTGATCAGTTTTATGTAAATCCTTATAAAAATCGTCAATAGGGATGGTCCTGGATGTGGACGACTGGATTCCGATCTGGTTTGTGTGGCATTGAAATTATTTGAGTTTTTTTGTCCATGGCAATTTCTGCATAATGTCCTTTTAATGAAACATGTTCACCTTTAAAGGAATAGTTCACCCAAAAAATGTAATTCTCTCATCATTTACTTTCTTCAGCAGAACACAAATGAAGATTTTAAGAAGAATTTCTCAGCTCTTTTTGTCCATAGGCTACAATGCAAGTGAATGAGTGGCAATGTTTTGAAGCTCCAAAAATCACATAGGTCTGTCAGGGTTCAGCCACTTCTGTTTGTTTTCTTTATATCTTTTAGTGGCTGAATTCTGGCATTCATGATTTATGTCATGTTGTGTGAACACATGGTTTTGTTTTGTTTGTGTATTCTCATTGTCATTGTACTTGTGTCAGTTCAGTCTTGAGTGATACCACAACCCCCTTGTTACTTTGTTGTTGGTTCATTTGCCTCACCTACCTTCCCTTGTTGCCCTCCTCATTTCCATCCCTATTTAACCTCATTGTGTTTTCTCTCCCAGGCCAGTTCATTGTGGATTTTCCCGTTATGTGTCCTGTTGGTCCGGTTCAGTCCAGTCCTGTTCCTCCAGCCCAGACAGTCTTATCAGCACGTGTCCTGGACTGTTACTCTTCCTCCTCAGGGTAGTTTTTATTTGTTTGTTTTCATTTTTAGTTAAGAAAGCCCATTTACTTCCTCTGCACTTGAGTACTTGCCTCTCTACTCCCAAACCTGACAGAACACACTGGCCCCAAACTGACAGAATAAACTGGCCAATAGAGGACTCGGCAGAAAATATGCATCTTCCTTTTTCCATCTCCAACCACCACTTAATCCATCCATTAGCTTATGGTTCAGCTTGTCCACCTCCGCAACATCCATCAGAGGGAGGCTCATGGCAGTGGATGAGCTGCACTATAATAAGGATGACTTGAAAGAGGTTTTTAACACCAGCCTCAACCTACCTCTCAGCCAGCTGGAGAGGGAAAAACTGGTGAAACTGGAATTAATGTACTCGTTCCAAGAAGAGCTCCCCCATGTGGAATATCCCACCCATGGTTGGTCAGATCCCCATGACCCGTATGCAGAAATGAAGAAGGAATGGTCCTGCCTCATTACTCAGCACTACTGATCACTAGGAGGTGGAGGGGCCCACTGTCTATCTATCTATCTGTCTGTCTATCAGACCTATTTTTTTCAAGTCAAACTTAAGTTTGTCAACAAACTTTTTAATCTAGTTTATTATTATCACTGCAAAATTTTTATATAAATATTGTGTCCTAAATTATGGAACATTCAGAAAGTATTCAGACACCTTCATTTTTATTTTCACATTTTGTTATGTTGCAGCCTTATGCTACAATACTTAAAATTATATATTTTTTTTCACATCAATCTACACTCCATACACCATAATGACATATCAAAAACCAGAGTTTTGATAACTTTGAAAATATATTACAAAGTAAAAACTGAAATAGTACATTGACATAAGTATTTAGACCCTTAACTCAGTACTTAGTTGCACCTGGGTTTGGGTATTTCCTGCCATTCTCCTCTGCAGATCCTCAAGCTCTGTCAGGCTGGATGGGGACCGTCGGTGGACAGCCATTTTCAGGTCCCTCCAGAGATGTTCGATTGGGTTCAAGTCCAGGCTATGGCTGGGCCAATCAAGGACATTCACAGAGTTGTCCCTAAGCCACTCTTGCATTGTCTTGGCTGTGTGCTTAGGGTAATTGTCCTGTTGGAAGATGAACCTTCACCCCAATCTGAGATCCTGAGCACTCTGGACCAGGTTTTCATTAAGGATATCTCTGTATTTTGCTGCATTCAGCTTTCCTTCAACCCTGACCAGTCCCCCAGTCCCTGCCTCTGAAACCCCCCCCTCCCCCCCTAGTGATAGTTGTCCTTCTGCAAGTTTCTGATTTCATGAAGCTCAACCAGAGTGACCATTGGGTTCTTGGTCACATCTCTTACCAAAGACTTCTCCCCTGATTGCTCAGTTTGGCTGGGAGGCCAGCTCTAGGAATAATTCTGGTTGTTCCAAACTTCTTCAATTTAAGAAGTATGGAATATTTTTGTAGCCTTCCCCAGATATGTGCCTTAACATCCTGTCTCTTAGCTCTGCAGGCAGTTCCTTTGACCTCATGGCTTAGTTTTTGCTCTGACATGCATTTTCAGCTGTGAGACCTTATATAGACAGGTGTGTGCCTTTCCAAATCATGTCCATTTACTTGAATTTGCCACAGGTGGACTCCAATCAAAGTGTAAATGTGATGCACCTGAGCTAAATTTCAAGTGTCATAGCAAAGGGTCTGAATACTTATGTCAATGTGACATTAAATGTTTTATTTTTTTTTAAATAAATTTGCAAAGTTTTTGCTTTGTGGGGTATGGATTGTAAAAAATAATAAAAAATGTTTAGCATAAGGCTGGAACGTAACAAAATCTGAAAAAAATGAAGGAGTATGAATACGTTATGAATGCAGTGTATAAAAAGCAGCAACATTAAGTTAATAAGATCATTTAACACCTGACGACTTAATTCCAAATATTTTTTTATAAATTATATTTGGAAAACTATTGTAATGACATCGCACAATTTTTAATTCCAGTTTGAGATTTTGGAAATTATATTTCAATCTTTCAAAGCACAAAATGTTTAAATATGACAATGAAACATGGCACTAAATCAATTTATTCACATTTGTGTTTTACACCACATCCTCATTGCACTTTTGTGCATGTGGCTCATAATCTGTTTATTATTCAGAAATACATTCCTTCAATCACACCATTACAACTATTTATAAACTCATCAAGTTTGCAGTGTCAAAGTTCCCATTTATAAAGACAACACAACAAATAAATACATCATAAAAAGAAAAAAGGGTGCCAAACATAAAAAAAAAACATTCATTGGTGTCATTTCCCTGTACGAAAAATCAAAACCCAACAAAGACAGATAGAAAAGTTGTAGGACTAAATTAGTTCACCCCAAAATGAAAATGTTGCAATTATTTACTCCTCGTATAGTTCCAAACCTAAATGCTGTTATTTTTTTTATATTCTTTATAATAATCATTTGATAGCTTTCATTTGCAGTGAACTTTTCCTTTCAGATGTTTCAACTTGTTTAAAAAAAAATACAGTAAAGTGTCCAATATTGCTATTTATTTTTTGCGTGTTTTCCTCAAATTCTCTTTAGTATTCTACTTCTTATTCTGTATCCTCACTATGTTTCCCTATAGTGCAACCCGAAACATCACCAAAGTGATTCTTTGACCACATTTTCTTCTCCTTTTCATGTAGCAGCACCACAGTATTTTGTTCCAGTGGTGGAGTGTTGTGTGGAAAGTAAAGGGCTGCATCACCATGTGATTCTTATATTTTATGCTACATGCTAAAATAGAGTTCCGACTCGGCCACATCGCTCTCTGTCCAGCCCTTTACAGGAGTCTTAGAGCAGTTCTGTTTCATCGTCATCATCCTCAGAACCAGACGGCCCCTGACGCACCTCCTCATACCATTTATTAGTGAGAGTCTTCATCTGGATCCGCCCATGCCGCAGGTCCTTACAGAGGAAAATTGATAGATTATTACCACAATTTCAAGTTTTAACTGTTCACATAATAGAAATTGACACTAGATATTGATGGTGTTGTTTGTCCATGCTAAAGTTGCCGCCACAATGCTACGGTGATGCTATGTGGTTGCTAAGATGTTCTGATTGGTTTTTAACAAGCTGCTATGCAGTTGCTCGGGTGTTGCTGGACTGTTTTTTATTGTGTTGCTATGTCGCTGCTAGTGTGCTCTGGCTGGTTTCTGTGGTATTTTGAGTGGCTTTTAACCCTCAAAACGTTGCCTCTATCAAATCTGATGCACTATTTTCTAAAGCATGTGCATAATTACCATAATCATCACCGAAAATCCTGTTGTCTGCAATGAACAAAATGTCTGCTGCCACCTGGTGGACGTTTCTGAGCATTTCTTGATGGAATTTTTTTTTTTTTTTTTTTTTTTAAGGTTTTGTATTGCATGCACTTTTTTTTTTTTTTTAAATCTTTGCTGATTTTAAGAAAGTAAAAGTCACAGTAATTATTATATTGTTACTGATATTTTAAAATGAGTATTTGCTGAATAGAAGCAACTTGTGCTTGGTTAAAAGTTTGTATATTATTTTATTGAAAAAGCAAGTTGAAATTCTCAAAATCACCAATCATGCCAACCAAAAAAAAACAAAAACAAACAGAGCTGACATACTTTTTATAAGATATAAAATGTGAACTAATATTTCTGTGTATTTTTATATATGCTGCCAGTCATTATAAAGCTCTCATTATTTTACATTACAAGCTATTATGATGTCATCTAACCATAAGTTCCTGAGACCCAGGAAAACAAATTTTGCAAAACAAGTTGAATGTCTTTTTTTAAATGTCAATATAGTGTTTGGTGCATAAAATACAAATGATAAAAAAAAATATTTAAAAAATGAACTTTTATTTATATTGTATATGATGTGCTGAATTAAACTGCAATATATTTAGATCCACAATTATAGCCCAAGGAGAGGAAGATGTTATGGACAAACTCTCAAATATTTAGTATCTCTGAAAACCCAAGGCAGTCCTCCAATAATACCCCAAGATTTACCACTGTAGCATGAATGGGCTAAGAAAAACTGAAAGAAACTAATTGATTTTCAAAAATGATATATATATATATATATACATACATACAGTGAGGGAAAAAAAGTATTTGATCCCCTGCTGATTTTGTACGTTTGCCCACTGACAAAGAAATGATCAGTCTATAATTTTAATGGTAGGTTAATTTGAACAGTGAGAGACAGAATAACAACAAATAATCCAGAAAAACACATGTTAAAAATGTTATGAATTGAATTGCATTTTAATGAGGGAAATAAGTATTTGACCCAATCAGAGATGTCTGTCTCCCAGGTGTCTTTATACAGGTAACAAACTGAGATTAGGAGCACACTATTAAAGGGAGTGCACCTAATCTCAGTTTGTTAACTGTAAAAAAGACACCTGTTCACAGAAGCAATCAATCAATCAGATTCCAAACTCTCCACCATGGCCAAGACCAAAGAGCTGTCCAAGGATGTCAGGGACAAGATTGTAGATCTACACAAGGCGGGAATGGGCTACAAGACCATCGCCAAGCAGCTTGGTGTGAAGGTGAGAACAGTTGGTGCGATTATTCGCAAATGGAAGAAACACAAAGGAACTGTCAATCTCCCTCTGTCTGGGGCTCCATGCAAGATCTCACCACGTGGAGTTGCATTGATCATGAGAACGGTGAGGAATCAGCCCAGAACTACACGGGAGGATCTTGTCAATGAGCTCAAGGCAGCTGGGACCATAGTCATCAAGAAAACAATTGGTAACACACTACGCTGTGAAGGACTGAAATCCTGCAGCGCCCGCAAGGTCCCCTTGCTCAAGAAAGCACATGTACAGGCCTGTCTGAAGTTTGCCAATGAACATCTGAATGATTCATGGGAGAACTGGGTGAAAGTGTTGTGGTCAGATGTGACCAAAATCGAGCTCCTTGCCATCAATTCAACTCACCGTGTTTGGAGGAGGAGGAATGCAGAATATGACCCAAAGAACACCATCCCCACCGTCAAACATGGAGGTGGAAACATTATGCTTTGGGCGTGTTTTTCTGCTAAGGGGAGAGGACAAATTCACCGCATCAAAGGGACGATGGACAAGGCCATGTACCGTCAAATCTTGGGTGAGAACCTCCTTCCCTCAGCCATGGCATTGAAAATGGTCATGGATGGGTATTCCAGCATGACAATGACCCAAACACATGGCCAAGGCAACAAAGGAGTGGCTCAAGAAGAAGCCATTAATGTCCTGGAGTGGCCTAGCCAGACTCCAGACCTTAATCCCATAGAAAATCTGTGGAGGGAGCTGAAGGTTCGAGTTGCCAAACGTCAGCCTCGAAACCTTAATGACTTGGAGAATATCTGCAAAGAGGAGTGGGACAAAATCCCTCCTGAGATGTGTGCAAACCTGGTGGCTACAAGAAACGTCTGACCTCTGTGATTGCCAACAAGGGTTTTGCCACCAAGTACTAAGTCATGTTTTGCAGAGGGGTCAAATACTTATTTCACTCATTAAAATGCAATTCAATTTATAACATTTTTGACAGGCGTTTTTCTGGATTTGTTTTATGTTATTGTCTCTCACTGTTCAAACCTACCATTAAAATTATAGACTGATCATTTGTTTGTCAGTGGGCAAACATACAATATCAGCAGGGAAACAAATACTTTTTCCCTCAATGTATAAAAAAAAAAACAAGCAAATTTTTTTTGTTCTTTATAGTTTGTCTAATGGTACTAAAAACAGTTTAACCCTTCAACAGTTAAATTGCTAATCAATTGTTTTTTAGTATATTGTTCTACAGTTTCTAGGGTATTCTGGGTGGTTACTAGGGTGTTGCTACATAGATGCTCGGGTGCTCTGGGTGGGGAATTTTGAGTGGTTAACACATTACTATGCAGTTGGTAGGGTGTACTGGGTGGTTGCCAGGGTATTGCTATGAGGTTGCTAATGTTTTCTGAGAAGTGTTGTCATGAGCTGCTATGTAGTTTATAGGGTGATCTGGGTGGTTACTAGTGTGTTGCTATGTACAGTAGTTGCTAGGGTGTTGTTGTGGATTTGTTAATGTGTTTTAAGGGTTTTTTAGTGTGTTGTTATGTAATTACTAGGTAATTGTCATGTGGTTGCTAATGTATTCTAAGGGGTCTGTATTGTGTTGATATGTACTTACTAGGGTGTTATGAGTGGATTTTAACATGTTGCTATGTAATTGTGAGGCTGTACAGTTGCTAATGTGTTCTGATTGTTTTTTAGTATGTTGCTATGTATTCTGTAGGGTGTTCTGGGTGGTTACTAGGGTGTAGCTATGTTGTTGGTAGGTGGTTGCAATGTGTTCTATGGGGTTTTTAGTGTGTTGCTATGTAGTTGCTAGGTGGTCACCAGGGTGTTGTTACGTGTTCTTTTGAGTTTTTGATTAGTATGTTGTAGTTTGCTGTTATGTAGTTGCCAGGGTGTTCTGAGTGGTTGCCTGGAAGTAAGCTAAGTGTCCGATTTTAATGCCATTCTAGTTGTTCTGAGTTGTTATTAGGGTGTTGTGGATGATTAATTACACGCCCAAGTCAAAAGATGCCATCCTCATGTCAGCTATTCTGCTACCAGTTGCAACAAATCTCTTAAAAATACCATTTGTAGTAATAACACACAATGACCACACTTGAAATTGTTAACCCAAGGTCATTCTTAACCCTGGGAAAAATAAATCTTGGGTCATCTTGTTTCATGTTTCACACTGTTCATACTTTGTTTTTGTAATTAATCCTAGGTTTCAAGGTTCCACACTACATTTGTAAACCCTGGGCTAATGTTCTTATTTAAATTTTTACCAGTTCGACAACAATAGGCGCTTTTCCGTTATCAGGGCAGCATAGCCAGGTCTAACATCTGGCCAGCTGGGGCCAATAGCATAGGACCTCGAGCCGTGAGACCAAAATTGATCTGCATTCCCACCATCAGGCCAAAAGCTCCACTTTTTTGCCCTAAAATTCACCCTTAACACGCCCCCCTGGTGCCAATGTCACACACCCCGCACATTTCATGGGCAAGAGGGAAGCTCAAGCTGAGGTATCATGTTATCTAGTTATCTTGAATATTGAGTTTATAAGATTTGTAAACATTAGCTAGCTTGCAAGATAAGTTAGCGTTGACAACTCACCAACTCTAACTGCCATGGTGTCTCGAATTGTCTCTTCACTAACAGTGGAACGATGTCCAAGCACACCATCTCTGTTCACGGACCATGGAAAATGTATTTGGGCACCGTTTTTTCCATAGTGCATTTTAACGGATTTGTACTGTACCCAATCCTGTACCATTGTGCGCTGTACACAATCTGGCAGGTTCAATGAAACTGCACCTTTGACCTTGACCCCATCTAAATCCCAAGTTGGCCTTGTTTGGCCCAAGGATAATCAGCATGCCAAAGGCCACTCACCCCGATAAAGCCCTGAGGAGGCACGATGAAACCTCGGAAGTGACAGTAGTAACACAACTGACCCTAGCACACATCAGAATGCCCTCATTTGGCCCGATAGTGGAAACGTGGCTATTCAATGGATGAATGACGCTAGCAACGGTCACACAATATGCACTAATCAGAGATGCACACTCATGAGGGGTGAAAAAGGTGAGACAATCACTGGTCCACAACAATGTTTTCTGGGGTTATTTTTTTAAGCTAAAGCACCAATTCCAGCTATTTTAATTATTCAAGTATTGCAAATGAACTGCACAATTGTGCAGAATTAGCTGCAAAAACAAAGGGTATAAAGGGCTTACTTCTGTTTAACATATGTGTTCAGTTTAATTTACTGATTAACTCAAGTGTCCACTTCTACACATGCCACTAAGTGGCTAAATAAGCATCTTATGTGCTATGAGTGAGTCATTTAATAATTTTGTGTTGTTTATGATTGAAATCTACCAAAAGGTTTTATAGTAGGTGTAAATACTATAAATTCTGTGCTGAGATGGCTGATATCAAACACAACAGAAAGAAAGAACAAACTGGTTATGATGCAATTACTTTAAATTTTGCAATTTGTCCACGCTGGTCTCAAACCAGTAACCTTTCCATCTCCAAAGAACACAGGTATAGTGCACCTTACTGCTGGACCACAGGTACTGAAGAAACATACCAAGCTTAGAGACAGCAGGTTTTCAAAATGGTGGAGAGCCGATATGGCTGAAAAAGAACAGACCAGTTCTAATGTATTTTGCAAATCGCTTGATCTCCAGAGGACAAAGGCATGGCGCACTGACCGCTGTGCCACATTGCTTCAGGTTTTACAGGTGCTGAATAGATATACCAAAGTGTGAGGCAACATGTTTTAAATTTAAGAAGTATTCAAAAGGGTGGAGTGCTGATATGGCTGATATTAAACACAGCAGAAAGAAAGAACAGACTGGTCATGATGTATTTAACTGATTAGCATGCTAGCTCATTAGCATGCTAAGCTTATGTTGCCCTACAGATAGCATTGTGATCAAATAGTCCTATAAGACAGAAAACCCAATAGTTGTACCAATATGCGGAAACACACTCAACAAGCAATTTAATAAGACGGGTGGATTGACAGTCTCAGATGCGGAGGCAAATGAGATTCGTCCTCTGCCACCAGGATTGAGTCACTACGCCACCACGAGGACTTAGAATGCATTGGGAACTGGGCATTGCATATTGGGGAGAAAAGGGGAGAAAATCACAAAGAAATAAAATAAAATAAAAGTCAATATGGTGGAGATGCAGTATGGCCAATATGGTAAAAACAGATATCGTTGAAATCCGGATGACCTAAGAAATCCACAGACACCAACCCCATGATTTTAAGACACAAGGTTTAAAAGTTACAAGCAAAATAATGCAATGTTGACTGATTAGCATGCTAAGCCTAAGCCTACCAAATGTGCTGTTTAGAATGCTAACTTATTAGAATGCTAAGATAATAGTGCCCTATGGATAGCGTCATTATCAAATAGCCTTAAAAGACAGAAAACCCAACAGTTAGCATGCTTACCGATGAGCATGCTATGCTATCATTGCATGTATTATGATGCAAAAACCATGTAAATTACCATGCAAAACAGAACATGTTCTTTTGAACTATAGGTGATGCTCTCTCTGAACTTCAATCAATCCCATACATATCAGAACAACACAAAGAAGAACAAGAAGTATACCTGCAAACAGAAATGATCTATAATAAGCCCTGCAACAATTCAGTAAACAATACAAAGATCTCCAGTACAATAAAAAATCAACTCTAACAATGGTCCACCTGGGAATCAAACCCACAAAATGTCAAACTACAAATCAGGGCTATAACACACTGAAACTTTCAGCTGACATCCCCATTGAGTGGCAAAGCAACTTTCTGAGGTTAGAATCAGCACACAAGTGTGGGTTGTCTTTTGAACTATAAGTGACACTGTCTCCAAACTGCTCAAGCGTCATCAGGACATGATGTCGATTATGCATAACAATTTTCTTTGAAATCCGACAATACATTTAAAAAAGATCGAATTTTTTAAATAAATGTCAATATGGTGGAGAGGAAGTACGGCCGATATGAGAAAAACTGGTATCGTTGAAATCCGCATGACCTAAGGAATCCAGACACCAACCCCATGACTTTAAAATAAACGCTTCAAAATTACAGGTTACTACAAATATATAAGCACTTTTCACCAGTGTTTGGTTGAAGATGAGGCATGGGGCGGAGGGTGATTGTGAAATGCGTGCACAGGGATATTCAAAGTTACCCTGTAGTGACTGTCACTATTCAATTTCTGGGACAAAAACATAGTGTAGAGTCTGCGGTTAATTCCCGCCTCACACATCCACTCATTTTGGGAATGAATTGACCAGCATGTGTGTGGATGGGTCCTGCAACAAAGAGTATCAGTGTGTGATGTGTGACTCGCTGGCTGGGGAGGCGGAAGCAGAGGCAGAGCCAGAGCCAGGGCCGTCCGCATGAGCTCCACGTTAGGATGACGTAAGGGAGGGGGAAGCAGAGACATGAGACAAGACCCTTAGGCATGCCTTTGATCAAGTGAAAGCGATCGATGGTCTATGCCTCCAGTCAGAAGTTGCACTCGCATATCCGTATTTTTCAGTTATTAAAGATACGTTTATTGAGTGATGCGGGATCCTCAGACAAAAGAGGATACAAACCAATTGTCAATACCGAAAAGCCATTGGGAATTGCTATTCCAGACGGCTCATCATAATCCGATGGCGGGTCACTTAAGACGAGAAAAAACAGTAAACCATTTCATAGCCCGCTCTATTGGCCGAGCATACATGGGGATGTCCGCAGGTGGTGTGCGACATGCCGTGAATGTCAGCTGGTGAATCCCACGGCTGCCTTCCATTGCGCCCACTTCCATCGATCGAGGTCCCCTTCAAAATAATTGGTATGGACTTCTTCGGGCCATTAGAAAGTACTTTGGGGCCATTACTTTGTGTTAGTTAGTTCTGCTGGATTACACAATGCGATACCTGGATACCTCTGTGCAAAATTTCAGCAAGTAGTGTTGTGGAGGCACTCTTCAAAATTATCTACCGATTGGGGATTCCGAAAGAAATCCTCACGGATCAAGGCAATACTTTCTTGGGATGCACCGATACCGCTTTTTCTCTTCCGATATTGGACATCTCAGTATCGGCCAATACCGATCCAATACCAGTGTTGTTTTTTTGCATAATCAGTTTAGAATATCTTTACATTATTGTGTGGAACTAATTGGAGACCTCTTTAATATGTAAAGAAACACAAACCTCTAACTACACATTATTTCAATATAAATGTATAGATAATTAAGAAACAATTCATTATTAACTAGTATACTGGATAATGTAGCAGCAAAATTACCAGTAATTCCAGTCTTCAAGTATTCAGTAGAAAAGAAACCAGTGTTTTCATTTTTATTAATGTAATTTATATCTACATCTGAGATGCTGTTCTTGAGTAGCACTCAAATATTGTGCACCACTGTGAAGTGAGTTTGTGTCAACAGCACCAATCACTAACGAGCTGCCACTGTGTATACTATATTTTTACTTATTAAACAGCCTTTTGCGATTCACAGAGCTATTGCTCGTCTTCAAGTGGCTTTGAGTAAAATGTGCGAGTCATATGAACTGTTTTAATGTTGTTTTTATGGTTCTTTATGTCATTTTTGGAGCTTGACAGTAACGAACATGACTAACACACAGTATCGGATTTGGATCGGGCTCGTCGAACTGATACACAATCCATCTAAAAGCTTCAGTATCGGAGCCGATACCGATCCAGGTATCGGATCGGTGCATCCCTACTACTTGCATATCACGCACACAACGTGAACTGTATGAATTATTGAGTATTAAATTGATTTGCACCAGTGTTTATAACCCAAAAACAGATGGTTTGGTGGAACAATTTAATAAACCCCTTAAAAATGCATACACAATGCCTCGTATTGATGAACTGCTCGATAATTTATGCACAGCTCATTTTTATTCGACACTGGATTTGACAAAGGGCTATTGGCAGATCCCCTTAACCCCAATATCCCGTGAGAAAACGGCCTTCTCCACACTGTTTGGTTTACACCAATTCATAACGCTTCCATTTGGCTTGTTCAGGGCTCTGGCTACGTTCCAGCTGCTCATGGACCGAATCCTCAGACTACACATTGCTTATGCCTATTTAGACAATATCATTATTTACAGTAATTACAGCGGCACCTGCAGCATATGAGGGCGGTCCTGAAGTCGTTGAGGCGAGCAGGCTCACAACAAACCCATAGAAATGCGCATTTGGGCAGGTGGAGGTACAGTATCTGGGCTTACACTAGGGCCACGGGCAGGTGTGGCCCCAAATTGATAAAACCACATCGATTAAAGCCTGCTCGAGACCGGAGACCAAAAAGGTAAGACAGTTACTGGGGCTGGCTGGCTACTATTGTAGGTTTGTACCTAATTATTCAGCCCTCACCAGCTCACTGACTGATCTATCTAAAAAGGCAGCACCAGATCCGGTCCAGTGGACGGAACAGTGTGAACAGGCATTTATGCAGGTGATAGCTGTACTTTGTGGTGGGCCGCTTATACATACAGTACACCTTACTTCTCTCACCCTTTTATTTTACAGACAGATGCATTGGACCGCAGGTTGGGGCGGTGCTCTCGCAGGTGGTGTAGGGGAAGGAACGGCCCTTTAAGAGAGAGACTAATTATAGCACAGTTGAGAAGGAATGCTTGGCCATCAAGTGGGCCGTCCTCACGGATGGCTCCCTGGCCTGATTTGGGCAGTGGGGGTGTGTGGTAAATGCATGGCTGAGCATTTGTTCGGAGAGAGGGGAAGCGGTAAGGATTCATCCCTGGGTGATAATTGGGTCTAATAATAGTACAAGGTTTCTTGTTGCAGTACTCCAGGAAGAACGATAAGATGGGCCCACACCAGAGGAGGAGAGAGAGAATGTTGCACAGCAGTGCGGTATATTAGAGTGCTTAAGAAAGCCACCACTGTGATTGTAAATAAAGAGTTTGAAGTTACCTGAACCTCGCCTCCCCATTCCCACATCGTCCAGTCCTGTTACACCCTCATTCTAGATTTTTGATTAGTTTTCAACACAATACAAGCAGACATTTTGGTGTCAAAAATGGTACAGTGAATCCCTATTTGATTAATTGGTATGCCTCTTTTCTCACAAACAGAGTTCAGATTGTAAAACTCTTTCATCTGCCATCACGACCAATCTTGGGGCCCCCCGGGGCTGCTTGAGTTCATCCATTCTTTTCACTTTTTATACCGACGACTGTCGTACAGATATAACAATTCAATACATTCTAAAGAATTCAGATTATATATATTTCTAATATCTCTGTTAAGTAACTTAGAGAACAAAGTGGTCAAGTTGAGTGATAACAATACTATTGAGATTAACACAATGAAAATGTTCCTATTGTTATCCATATTGAAAAAAATCAAGCAGGTATTTTCATATAAATACCTTGGTGTAATGATAGGCCATTTGTTATCCTGGGAAAAACCACATTGAAATCGTCTGCAAAAGGACAAAGCAAAGAATTTATTTTCTCTGCCGCCTTAGGTCTTTTGGGGCAAGTTGACAAAAGCTTCTTGTTTTTACTGTGATTATGAGTGTCTTACAGTATTGTAAAACTACATGATACAAGTGTTTGTCCACTACTTTAAAGTCAAATCTGTTCCACCAAATAAGAATTTGCTCAAAGATTGTAGGCCAACCCCTTGAGAAACTCAATGAAACAATCTATCATAGTTACATGTTAAGGCTGGTCAAAAATATTGATCCTAATCATGTCCTGAACAGTGAATACATTTTGTTACCATTTCGCAATTATGTGATCACGTGCATTTTTTATGCTTGTTACTGTCACCGTGTTTTCTAACAGTCTCTTTTTTGAAATGGTTAGTTCCTGCAATGAACTCCGTTTTCCCCGCTATTTCTTTGATATAAACTTTTGTAATGTATCTTGGGAAATGTAATGCAAATTTTAAAATCAAAGGGAGTAAACTTTTACTGTCGCCAATGGCGACCTTGACAGAAATTACACTTACAAATAAATTTATTTGGTCACAAATGCGACCATTTTTAGTCGCAGTTTGGAGCCCTGCACAAGGATGATGATTTATCGACTTTATAGACATTACATTTTTATCGTCTGTTAATGCTGAACTTCTGTAAAGCTGCTTTGAAACGATGTGTGTTGTGAAAGGCGCTATACAAATAAAATTGACTTGACTTGACATGACTTGACTTGACCATCAAACCGGAGATACAGAGTTCCACAATTTAATATGGTTAGACTGAAGCACTCATTTGTGCATCAGTCAATCCTAAAATCCTAGACTGAATGTACATTGAGGGACTTGAATATTGTCTTTTGTGATTGTAATGTTAGTTAAATGTATGTATCTTTGTTTGTGTGTGTGTGTGTAGGTGTGTATGTGTATGTTTTGTCCTAATTTTTATCTTCTCTGTGATGCTTTAAATGGAGCTGCTGTGATGCAAGAAAAATTACAGACATGTCTGACAAAGTATTTATCATAACATATATCAAAAAGAAAGCATCACGAAGAGGTGATTTTACAAGCCGAGAATGAGATTAGCTGTAATCAATCAAGTGATCTGCCAAGCATGCGATTGACCACTTCTATAATCAATCACCCCCCCCCCCCCCCCCCATTTGTGATGCATAAATCACAAAAGTGACCAATTTTGGTTTCAAAATGGTAAATTTCACCAAAAGGTGAGGCGTTTGCATCCCTGACTAATAAATGTTAATAACTAATAATCAGTGGAAATATGCTCTGCTTATCTTTCATATCCTGAAACATACTACAAGTACGAAAAAATAGGCAAAAGTGCTCAAACTCCTAGTGGTAACCCCCTTTCAAAATTACAAGTGTGAAACGTTGCTCTACCCAGTTTTAAAGCCGGGATTAAAAAGATAAAAACCCAGGGTTATGCAGAGTGTGGAAAGCTCTAATAAGCTGCCTGAAACTCCAGCTATCTGTCATTGGTAGATCAATCAGATAGTCCCACCAAAAAAACTCAGGTCAATGGTTGAGTCTAAGTTGCTGTGTCGGGATACTTAAACAAACAGATCAGTGTTTTGATAGCAGAGTCAGAATGTTTATCCCTTTTGGAGAAATGAACCTACAAATGTCTACTTGTCTCGGCATATTAAGTTGGGATAGGAGAAATAGCTTTAACAATTTAAGCTGAAACGATTAATAATGTTTCAATGAAATACTCTCAGATTAAGAATGTCTGAATGACATTATAAAAACATAATGAACATCCATCTTACCTCCTGTGTGAGTCTGCGAGTAAAGAAAGGGTTCAGATATTTGGCATCCAGCCACAGGAAGCCCTTCAGATCCTGCCTCTGAAAAATTTGAGCTTCGTACTCTTCCTCTGTCAGCTCAGACAAATGCTCTGACTCAATGGTGTTACCCTTTGAGACAGAGAGAGAGAGAAAAAGAAACATATTGTGATTAGTGTGACCCTGAGAAGACATAAAAACCCACAAAGACATTTACACCTGGTATGAATATCTCAGGTGATCCAGTCACAAGTGGAGAGAGGAATAAGAAGTACAATTATTTAATGAAATGAAAACAGTAAGAATGATACAAATAAAAGGTGTCACACCATCTTCTCAGTTTTGCTCAGGTTGACGTCTTTCTTGTTCTTGCGTCGTGACTGGCTCTCCTCAATGTCCATGATGCGGATGAGAGGCATGGTTCCGCCCCCCATAAGCAGGATGGTAAACAGTACAATGACTATTGTGGTGGTGCCGATGAGCTGCCGCTTCTCGATGGGTTCCAGACCCAAATGAAGACTCAGAGCATATGGGATCGCACCACGCAAACCTGAACACACCAGCATTAAAAATATTGAAAATAGATGAGACTAAAACATTGACTGAATGTCAGGCGACATTTGAGACATTAATGCCAACGTTATTGAACTCCAATACAATTTAATCACAAAAGAACTAATGATTCTGGCTGCCACCTGCATTTTTCACACCCAAATTTAAAAGCTCACCATATACACATACTGTGGACTAATTGCTAAATATTGGTCTCATTTTACAGAAAACACTTATATTATATTTAAATTATAAATAAATAAAAAGATTCAAATAATAAATAAATAATATTGTATTTGTTTACAATCATACGGTATAAATAACATACATTTTTTATCCTGTTTTTGAAAGCCTGTGATTCAGGTTGTTTGCTCTGTCTCTGCAAAAAGTTAATTCCACTAAATGTTAGCAAGTACTAGGAAACCTGAATTTTCCTCTATCACCTTCCATCACAATATACAGATCTGAAATGCAGGTGGTGCTCTAACGCAGCTGATCATTTGCCATGTGTTCGTCCATAGACATTCATTCTTGTCCCACACACCTTCCCCATTGATCTATTGAATATCTCGGCCTCTGATTGGACTAGAAGATTAATCTAGCTGTCACTGAAAAGATCCTCCTCTTTGATGATGATGATGTATAATACTTAATCATCAGAGAACATATTTATCAAATTATTTGTTATTATGCTTTTTGTTCTATGGGTTGGCATTAAATGATCAAGATGTGGTAATAAACGTGACTAAAACATAACTCTCTTTAGGACTGTTAAATTAGAATTTGAAATTAGAATATTCATCAAATTTTAAATAAAAGGCCCATTTGAATGCTAAAATGAAAATGAAAATTTTAGTTGTTTGCCAACTTTCATTCTTGGGGTAAAACAGGGCAGTGCAACTAATACAAAGAAATGCATCAGATGCATTTTAAAAAGTTGAATTTCCTTTTTAAATTAATCCCGCATCTAAAAAAAGGGATAGTTACTGCACGAGATGCTGAAAAACAGTGAGACATGATGCAATAGTCAAAGACCTCTGTCTAGTGCATGCTTGCATAGAAAAAGACGGATGTGTTCAGAGTGAACGGCCCCTTAGGTGGAGGTCTTTGGCGGTTGAGTATTGTCTATGCCTTGTTCTCTTATCAGCGTCTCGCTTCATAAACTATAGGCACTTGATTAAACTTTATTTAATAAAAAACACTGTGGTACCACCGGTATTCTAAAGCTTGAGTTTGTGGTATTATGGCACCGGTTTAGGCTACTGTGCAACACTAAATTAAAATAGAACCATCTATTGAATCGTTTCTTTTCTCGTTTTCCTATTTTACTTAAAGCTACACTATGTAACTTTTTTAGTTTTAGTTACTACCATGGTCTATTTTGCCAGAATATCCTGTAGTTATAAAAACTTTACAATGTTTGACCTTATCAGTCTATCAATCATTATGTATAAGGTTAAAAATGTTACCTAACTTTTGTAATGTCATTTATTTCAAAATATCAATGTTTCCAATAAGTACACACGACAGCATAAGATATGGCACTTATCTGCTCAGAGGAGATGTTTTCGGATATCTGTCTTTTCCTTTCTTTCATTATGTATTTGTCCATTTGCTCTGATAATTTGTCCTGTATTCATGTGCACACTGGTGCCTCGAACCACATTCATCCGCACAGAAGAGCAGAGCTGAAGCTCAACCAAAACAATGTTCTTCCGCAAGACACATGCAGTTTTATTTTTTAACTGTTTTAATATTTAAGCATGTGAACTGGCTAAATATTTTGACTTTATAATTTTAAGCACATTTGTTAACAGCCAGATATGTTCTTTGCAATAAACAATCACTATAACACAGTGCTTATTGGCTTATATTGATTTGTTGCACCCTCTTGTGGACGTAGCAGACAACATCAATTTAAAGATCAGTTTCTTGTAGATACTTCCCCCATCTGAAATAATGTCTTGAATTTCAAATATACTTCGAATTCCTGTATTATTACAGTGAAAAGTTTGAATTTAGTTTCTCAGCCCTGTTGACAGCCCTAACTCACTTCAAACCCTTTATCCTTTTTTAAATGTTCACATGTATAGCATATTAAAATTGACTTATGGAAATTAACAGAGTAATGTCTTCTTACCACTAAACCACATGATGAACATCATTTTGGGGGTGATTTTATGATCTCTGAAGAAGTTGAGCATGAAGGAGAGAGGAAAAATATTCACAGCGCGACCAAGAAGAACCAGAACCTAAGATGATGACAATACACTTCATCAGAAGCTGTGTGTGCAGTCAAACTCTGATAATGATGTAAGACAGGTCTGCTTATACCATGGTCTGGGTGAATACTCGATTCTGATTGGCTGCAGGGTGTCCGTTAAAAAGTGATATAGGACACCTAGTAAAGTAGTTCTGGTGAAACTGCCTGTTTACCATTCGAAATTAATAAATAAATGTGCTGCCTACAACAGCTAACAGTAACCATAGCAACAGGCAGTCAAAGTATCCGTTAACAATTTGCTCTATCAAAACAAACATCTAACGTTAGTTAGATATTACATAGCCTACTAATACAACAATGAGCGACTTCGTTATTTCTTTTAACATTTATGGAGAATATGACAACTTTGACGACTGGGATGCTGCTGAAGAAAGAAAAAATGTAAATAAAACGGAGAAACGACACAAAGAGATAACACCGGGAGAATTTAATCAAATAGAAGACGAAAAAGATGAGATCAACACGAAAAAAAATACGAAATGGGCAGTAAATACACTCAGAGACTTTATTGTTCAAAAAGAAATGGACTCCAGCTTTGAAAATTACACCGCTGCTGCTCTGAATGAGACCCTGCGGGAGTTTTACGCAGCTGTCCAGACAACCAAGGCAGGAGGAGAGTACAGCGTTTCAAGCCTAAGGAGCCTGAGAGCCGGTATCAACCGCCATATAAGGGAATTCAATATTATAACTGACACCAGATTCATGACCTGTAATGCTGTGTTTAAAGCAATAATTAAGCGCTTGTTTGATTGTTGTTTGATTAATTGTTTTATGTGTAATAAAAAAATAATTATGCCTACCTTTGTGTTTCATGAAAAAAAAAAATGCATTTTTGAACCTGAAGGGTTCTACAAGCTGAGCGGACTATAAATATCTCCGGTTGCTAAATAAACCGTCAGGCAAGTTATTATTTGTAAAAACTAGCTTTAGCCTAATTAAAATATAAACTAATGTTTTAAAAATGTTTTATTTGGCAAGTGACCATGGTATAAGCGGGTTAATGCCCTCCGAGGTGTCCATTGTCAGGTTTTAATGGACTTCGGCGGAGGCAACCGTCCTCCGCTGCGCGTCGGCCGGTTCACACCTCGCCGTCGTCCATTAAAACCTGACAATGGACACCTCGTCAGGCATTAACCCTTACATAATTAATGCTTGAAAAAGACTGGATATATTATATAATGTATATTTTAGTTGTTCATTGACAAAGTGGTAACATTTAATACCAGCTAGAAATTATATATTGACACACAATTTCCTAAATTTTCTTTTTCTTTTTTTTTCTTGGTGTACTTCATGAAGACAGTCATGCCATAATTTAAATTAGGGTTATTTCAATGTCAAATCAAACCAAATTTCAGAAAGTTCCCATAGCTGAAATGTTTGATTTTGTCAATAATTTACTTACCAGTCAAAACACCTGCCTAATATACTGTTGGTCCTCCACGTGCCACCAAAACAGCAACCTGCCAAGGCATGGGCTCTATAAGACCCCTGAAAGTGTCCTGTGGTATCTGGCACCAAGACATTAGCAGCAGATCCTTCAAGTCCTGTAAGTTGCGAGGTGGATCCACCGTGAATCGGACTTATTGGTCCAGCACATCCCACAGATGCTCAAACAGATTGAGATCTGGGGAATTTGGAGGCCAGGGCAACACCTTGAACTCTTCTTCATGTTCCTCAAACCATTCCTGAAAAATGTGTGCTGTGTGGCACGGTGCATTATTCTGCTGAAAGAGGCCACTGCCATCAGGGAATATTATTGCCATGAAGGGGTGTACCTGGTCTGCAACAATGTTTAGGTAGGTGACACATCAAACTGACATCCACATGAATGGCCGGACCCAGGGTTTCCCAGCAGAACATTGCCCAGAGCATCACACTCCCTCCACCGGCTTGTTGTCTTCCCACAGTGCATCCTGGTACCATCATTTCTCTAGGTAAATGGACTCATCAGACCAGGCGACCTTCTTCCACTGCACCAAGGTCAAATTCTGACGCTCGCATGCCCATTGTAGGCACTTTCAACGGTGGACAGGGGTCATTATTGACAATCTGACCGGTCTTCTGTTGGTTCAGACCAGATGGGATAGCCTTCACTGCGATGGATGTTCAGCTTCGACGAGCCTTGGGCATCCAACACCCTGTCGCCGGTTTATGGTTTGTCCCTCCTTGGATCACTGTCATTAGGTACTCATCACTGCTGACTGGGAGCACCCCACAAGTTTTGCTATTTCAGAAATGCTCTGACCCAGTCATCTGTCCATTACAATTTGGCCCTTGTCAAAGTCACTCAGGTGTTTACTCCTGCCCATTTCTCCTGAATTCAACACATTGACTACAAGAACTGATTGTTCGCTTATCATCTAATCTACTTGTTAGGAGATGATCAACATTAATCGCTTCACCTGTGAGAGGTCACAATGTTTTGTCTGATTGGCTTAAGCTGTAAAAATGGACCAGACTTTAGGAAGACACTCCAAAGTGTGCCTACATGAGATCTGCAGTCTGACTGGTCAGTAGTGCTCTGGGGCCAGAGACACACTAAACTAAACAGAAGATAACAAGCACTAGATATCATAAAATGAGGTTACTTACTATACACCAGATGACAAAGGACAGCTCAAACTTATGAGGGAAACTGAAGATGGACAGACCCAGGAAAGCAAACACACAAGTTTCTGTTAAATCAAAAACAAAAGAGTAACATTAAATATTCAACAATGCATGAAAAGTAATGCTATTATACAGAGGTTTACATACACTTCATTAAAACACATTTTTTAACCACTCCACAGATTTCAAATTAGCAAACTATAGTTTTGGAAAGTAATTTAGGACATCTACTTTCTGCTTGACCCATTTTTCCAACAACTGTTTACAGACAGACTGTTTCACATTTAATTGACTTCATCACAATTCCAGTGAGTCAGAAGTTTACATACACAAAGTTAACTGTGCCTTTAAGCAGCTTGGAAAATTCTGGAAAATTATGTCAAGCCTTTAGGCAATCAGCCAGTTAGCTTCTGACAGGAAGTGTACTGAATTGGAGGTGTACCTGTGTATGTATTTTAAGGCCTACCTTCAAACTCAGTGCCTCTTTGCTTGACATCATGGGAAAATCAGCCAAGACCTCAAAAAAATAAATTGTGGACCTCCACAAGACTGGTTCATCCTTGGGAGCAATTTCCAAATGGCTGACGGTACCACGTTCATCTGTACAAACAATAGTACTTAAGTATAAACACCATGGGACCACACAGCCATCATACCGATCAGGAAGGATATGCATTCTGTCTCCTAGAGATGAATGTAGTTTGGTGGAAACAGCCAAGGGCCTTGTGAAGATGTTGGAGTAAACAGGTAGACAAGTATCTATAACCAGTAAAACAAGTCCTATATCGGCTCAGCAAGAAAGAAGCCACTGCTCCAAAACCGCCATAAAAAAAGCCATATTACAGTTTGCAAGTGCATATGGGGACAAAGATCTTATTTTTGGAGAAATATCCTCTGGTCTAATGAAACAAAAATGTTACTTTTTGGCCATAATGACCATCTTTATGTTTGGAGGAAAAAGGGTGAGGCTTGCAAGCCGAAGAACATCATCCCAACCGTGACACATGCGGTGACTGCATCATGTTGTGGGGGTGCTTTGCTGCAGGAGGGACTGGTGCACTTCACAAAATAGATGGCATCATGAGGAAGGAAAATTGTGGATATATTGAAGCAACATCTCAAGACATCAGCCAGGAAGTTAAAACTCGGTCGCAAATGGGTCTTCCAAATGGACAATGACCCCAAGAATACCTCCAAAGATGTGGCAAAATGTCTTGAGGATGACAAAGTCAAGGTATTGGAGAGACCAATCACAAAGACCTGACCTCAATCCGATAGAAAATTTGTGGGCAGAAATGAAAAGCGTGTCCGAGCAAGGAGGCCTACAATCCTGACTCTGTTACACCAGTTCTGTCTGGAGGAATGGGCCAAAATTCCAGCAACTTATTGTGAGAAGCTTGTGGAAGGTTACCCAAAACATTTGACCCAAGTTAAACAATTTAAAGGCAATGCTACCATATACTAACAAAGTGTATGTAAACTTCAGATCCACTGGGAATGTGATGAAAGATATAAAAGCTGAAATTAATCATTCCCTCTACTATTAATCTGACATTTCACATTCTTAATATAAAGTTGTGATCCTAACTGATCTAAGTCTGGGAATGTTTTCTACGATTAAATTTCAGGACTTGTGAAAAACTGAGTTTAAATGTATTTAGCAACTGTGAATGTAAACTTATGGCTTCAACTGTATGCTAACAGGAGGCATTTGTGAATGTTATAAATGTACTGACCACACATGAAGGCAACGGTTCGAAGCGTCTGCTGCATGAGGATTTGAGTGACTGGAGATAAGTTATGGTGAGTGTAATGAGACATGACGATACCCGAGAACAGAATCGCCATGATACCTACAATACAAACAGACAGAACTCAAAAAATATTTTTTTTTACAATATAATGCCAAACAAAAACAAAATCATGAAATTTAGAATCAAAACAACATAATATTTTTCAACCACAGTGATAAAATGATATAAAATTAGTAAGGCAGGAAAGTAATGAAAGATGAAGAAAGAAAGGGTCAAAGTAGGTGAATGTACAAAAATGGAATTTATAATTTTTTTTTATACTGACATAAAGTTTTTTATCAGTAAAGCTTATCACAGGTTGGAACTCATCAGGATCTGTGTTTGAAACTAACCGGAGAGTTTGATGCCCTCAGCGAGGCCGTATGGCAGGTAGGCAAATATAATCATCATGCCAAACTCTAGAGATGGAGTCTTCCTCAAGTCAAAGTGCTTCAATGCCTTCAGATATTAGTTTAGGAAAATAGCATCACAGGATTGCAGGTTAAGATTTAGTTCTTCAAAAAACATAATATAAAAACATATGTCATCTATGAATTCATTTACATTTATGGTAACATATATATATATATATATATATATATATATATATATATATATATATATATATATATAGTATCAATAATTTTTTATATATGTATATATATATATATATATATATATATATATATATTTAATAAATGCATGTTTGTTTTCATATCATGTAGGATTTTTCAAGAGATCTAAGAAATGCATTTCTTATAAATTTATCAATGTATAAAAAAACTATATAATACACATATGCAACTTTCATTCTCAAAATTAAAGGAATATTCTGGGTTCAAAACAAGTTAAGCTCAAATGTTGATTACCACAAAAAAATTTAAAAATCAACTTGTCCTTCCTTTTCTTAAAAAAAAAAGAAAAAAATGTGGGTTACAGTGAGGAACCAATTGGTAAACGTTAAAATGCTCACTGTTTCACAAGTAATGCCACAAGGCATCAACAATATGTGTGTTAATATGTTTGCAGTGTGACAATATTGCTTACTGACCTTTTATGAGTAAAGTTACTGGTATATCCAATTTTAAAACTTCAAAGCCATGTAGTAGTAATGACATAAACCCTAAAATGACTGTAAAAAAGACACTTTAAACAACTTTACAGCTCAAACAGTTTTAACAGAAGATTTAATGTAAGTGCTTTTATAAAATTATAAGCTTCACATTTCCGCCTCATCAACTCTGTGGATCCACCGGTGGGTCCAAAAGAGGATGCTGTGTCACGAAAAATGTTTACATTTAAAATCTTCAAGTCTCCAAATACATAAGTCAGGCATATGAGGTATCAAATAACAAAATAAGGCCTGGAAACATTTGCGTCTGAAAAACGAGACCAAGTTTTGGTATTTAGTCCACAGTATGTGTAAATGGTTAACTTTTAAATTTGAGTGTGAAAATTGCAGGTGGAGGCCCAAAAATACCCCAGAGATGAAGAGGTTAAACCCTCCAAAAATTGGCCACATTCTCATTCATTGTAAATGTCTCACTGTAACCTGTTTTAAAGAAAAGGGACGAGTTGAAATATTTTTTTTGTCTTTTTAACCATCTAAGAACATAGTAACTCGTGAACCATCAGGTAATCCGCTGAAGCCCAGACACAGATAGGATACAATAGCAGAGATGAGTCCAGTGAGCGTGCCCAGAGCAGCCGAGCCAAAGAACATCTTGAGGAAGTAGCCGAGGGCCTGCAGGAATGTCTCCCAGCCTGTAGAGACATCAGAGCCTGCAAACCCCTCTGCTGTACTGAAACATCAACAACACCACACACATGAACCCCTGACCACTGTCTGATAAAAAAAATCTATAAAAATGGATGAATCTGTACAATTATGAGACCTTAATTACATCAGGTACTTGAAGAAAATGTTTCATTTTACTGGTCTAATAAAATAGCAATTAATATCAACTGTTGCTGAAAATATGATGCATAATGAAATAAAACATTTAATAATAATAAAAAAGCTAAATAAAAGCATTTTCACAATTCAGACATTTGAACTCAACTCTTTGTGAAATGGAGAGATTTTTGGTCAAATTATTAATTGATTTTTTTGCATGGTCCCCTGCTTGTTAATTACAAATATGTAATATTGTGCAGAAGATGCACACTTATTCCAACCCCAAACAAAAATTTCATTAGATCTTTGTGTGTCAGCAGGGGGCAGTACATACACATTCTACACACTACATGTACTTATATGATGTACTAAAATGATGCTTTGACCTATTGCAACTTTCACATGTAGAGCAATACAATACTAAAACCATAGAGGGAACATATTTTATGTAAAAATAATTATATAAATGCCTCCATATGGGCGTTTCTTCAACTTTGGGCACTTTCATGTCCCAGGGGGTTGATTTTTATTGAAACTTTCATTCCAAATTGTTATTTTCTTTTACATTTTTTGAAGGTCTAATTAAAACTGAATTGGAAAAATCTTACCAGGCATTCATCATTAGTTTTTGGTACTTTTCAAATGCCTTGTAGAGATTTTACTTTTTTAGCCATGTCTCGGACCTAGACTTTCAATATTAAACTGTGATAATAAAAATATTTAATTTACTACATATATAAAAATTATAGTCTAAACAAAAAAATGTTGACTGTCCCAACAGTTGTGTGGTGTGGTCATGCACCACATCAACAAATTCTGCAATTACAACATTTCTTTTATATTTTTTAATATTTTTTTTTTTTTTTTTTTTTTTTTTTTTTTGTGGACAAAAGTGTCAGTGAAGAGCATGCTTGAGAAAACAACAATTTATTGGATGTCATTTGCAGTCAAGCAGTAATATTGCCAAATTAGGCACAAATTATAAACATATTATTTTATTGTGTATATTTAGGATACATCAAATGTAAGCTATGATATAAGCCCCATCAAGTCAACAGAGGTGCCAATTTTTATTTAAAAAATTAACATACAGTGTTGGACATTATAGATTAATAATAATTTAGTGTAAAATGTTTTAACGGGAGTGCTCAAGGAACGAAAGAATTATAATGAAAGTGCTCACGGCAGAGTCTTCAGCCATTCTTGAGAATTGTGATGTACTGACAGGTTGTAAGATCATAGGGAAAGACTACAGAACCCTTTAAGATTCAGTCATTTTCTAAACATACGCAATTGTTTTTGAAAAATGTTGTTGTTTGGTGTTGTTGTTTCAGTGCAAACAAAAATAAATATTACATCAGCAAAGGAACATCTGCTCTACATCTATACAAGCTAATGATAAAGATCTACAATCGTCTTGTCAGGAGGGACAATTTGGCTCATGAGTTTAAAACTACACCCTGTGAAGGTCTTACTGCTTTCTAGGAAATAAACAAACAGCTGATATCAGCAACTCCTCATTCCCATCCATTATACATAAGATCATTTTACCAACCAATTCTTCAGAGACAGCCAAAGTACACACACTCGATGAGTATAGTAGAGAAGAAAAGAGTATAGTAGAGAGTCAAGACAAAACCAGGGACAAAGCAAGAAGAGAAGAAAAAAACAAGACGAGACAAGAAGAGACAAGATGAGAAGAAAAGACTAGGGAGGAGAAGAGTGACAAGATAAGAATATAGCTGCAAGCAGCGATGACGGGCATAAGCACAATGGCTCCATTTCCACCCGGTGGCTTTCGGAAAACAATGCAAGATGGACACATGCATTTGGCATTTGACATTATTCTAAACAATTTTGAAGCAATTTGGTTAAATATAAGAGGACTATTATAAAGTCTGTTGTAAGAGTCACACTTCCTGCTGCCAGGTGGCGGTGTTATGACTATGATCCAAAATAGTCACCTCTATGTAATTATCCCCAAGACTAAACATACATCTCAATTATGATCTAATTCACACATTGCACACAGAAGACATGAGACACTTCCTGTTTCCATTTTTCAACATTAGTTTAATGCTTCACCATGGAAATGACATTCGATATATAAAAAATCTGTTCACAATTTACATCTTCAATGTCTTGGCATAATATTGTCTAAATGTGGTGACAGTCTCATGAATCACCAAGGAGGAGTATTTAAAAGTTCAGAGACTGCAATATTAAAAAAAATCCCAAATATCCGACTTCATGTTGGGCAGAACAAATAACTATATTTATGAAAGTTGTCCGGCTTGATGAGAATGTGTACCAATTTTGGTGATTGTAGGCAAAAATGGGTGTGCCACAGAGGCCTATTTCAAAGTCTGTTAAAAGTACCATATTTCCTGCTGCCAGTTGGTGGCGCTTTGACCGTATCCCATAATAGTCACATTAATGTGATCAGCCCCCATTACCAAACACACAGCAGAATTTTCATCAAAATCACACAATACACAAAGAAAATATAAGGCACTTCATGCTTCCCATTTTTCACCACAAATGTATTGCTTCACCATGGCAACATCATTCAAAATATAAAAAATTGTGTCTTGGCATGCTGTTGGACAAATTTGGTGGCAGTCACATGAATCCTATAGGAGAAGTGTTTAAAAGTTCCTGTGATTTTCAGAAAATCCAAAATGGTAAACATCCAGTTGAGCAGAGCTAATGACTGTGAGTATTAAAGTTGTTCGGCTTGATGTGAACTATATATGTACCGATTTTGGTGACTGCAGGTGAAAATGGGGGAGCCCCCCCTTACAAGCCACCCAGGTGCTTGGGCCCTAATGACAAGAGAAGAGGCAAGATAAGATGAGTTGATGAGAGGAGAGACAAGACCAAAAGAATAAAGGGAAGATAATAGAAGAGACCAGGCAAAATGAGACAAGACAAGGGGATAAGACAAGAGACAACAATAGACTACAAGACAAAAGATGAAAAAAATAGACAACAAGCGCTTAATATGGATGACAATCAAGACAATCCAGGAGAAGAGAGATAAGAAAACAAGACGTGATGAGACTAGAAGACAAATGACAAGAAAAGAGAAAAAAAGCCTAGACAAGACACACATAAAAAAAAAGATTAAATAAGAAGAGGTAGGAGTAAAATTAGAAGATGGCAAGAAAAGACAAGAGACTAGACTAGAGACAAGATGACAGAAGTTGAGGATATGAGAAACAAGTCCAAAAGAAAGAGAAAAGAACAGATGAGATGTTACAAGGGATGAGACAAGACCAGAGACGCAACAAGATAAGGGACAGGGCAACAAGAGACAAACAGGAAAAAGACAAGTAAAAAGACAAAACACATAGATGACAATCAAGACAAGTCATGAGAACAGAGACAAGAAAACAAACGAGACAAGGGATGATTTGAGACAACAAGACAAGACACAAGACACAAGAGGGACAAGAAAAGATATGAGAGGACCAGACAAGAGATGAGAAGAAAAAACAGGGGATAAGAAAAGACAGATGAAAAGACAAGATTCAACAAGATGAGAAGACAAGAGGAGTTAAGGAGAAAAGAGACAAGATAAAAAGAGAAAAGAAGGGAAGAAAACAGACAAGATGAGACAAGGGATGGAAAAAGAACAGAGATGACACAAGACAATGGATGAGGCAAGAAGGCAAGAGATAACAAGACAAAAAGCACATATAAGATGTAGGAAAATCAATACGATCCAGGAGAAGAGAGAAAATAAAAGAAGATGGGAGAAGACTAAACGAGAGATGATACAAGACTAGAAGACAAATGAAGACAAGAGACAAGAAAAGAGATGACAAGGCCGACATCTCTGTGTTTGTAGCATCGCTTATATATCGGTTTTCAGCCTTTAATCATTAACATCTGCCATTTTTAAGCGCGCATCGGGTTTTCCCTCACATTATTCTCTTATTGAGAATCCACCTGCATCCGCTTTATATTTTTATTAAAATTAAACTGCGTGCATTTTTCAGCATGCACCCTTTTTCTCCTATGTGTTACACAGATTATTGCATCGATCTGAAAGCACCGCTTATCAAGAACAACCAACAACAAACAATTGCATGAGGGATTCACATCGATCTCAATCCCTCACCGCTCAGGAACAACCAACAACAACATACATTTTGCGGTAAGTCATGGCATCCGCTCATGTTATTTCTTCCTGCATTGCATGTCACATGTTTACAATAGCCTCTTCCGTCAGCAGTGAGGGACTCACATGTGATACGTAAATGTAAGGAATTAGTCAGGCTGAACACTCAAGGAGGTCAATGATGAAGAGAAGCCGGTAGATACTGTTTCGGACACGAGTAGTACAGAGAGCAACAAACACACTGTGGTTATGGCTGTAGAGCCCCCACAGCAGGGCATTTGTGTGACGTCTCGGCTACATACTCGCTCAGCAAAGAGACACCACTTGTAAAGAACGTGGAAATAGAGAATCCAGCCACTATTGTTAATAACATTTCGGGTGCCAGAGCATCCGATATCAAATCAAATTTACAAGTGCTGGCAAATGCTAAACATAGATTTTCTAAAATTGTTGCACTAATGATGACTGGCTTCGGCAGTCGGAGATCACTAAAGATAATGTTAAAGAGGTGTGTGAATTTGCAAAAACGATGTCAGACACTGTAATATGCTCTGGTCCCCTCCCTGCTCATCGTGGTGGTGAGGTTTATATTAGATTAGTGTCACTGAATGGCTGGATGTCTGAGTGGTGTCTGAAAAATAAAATAGGATTTATAGACAATTGGAAGAGTTTTTGGGGTAGACCTGACTTGCTAAAGAGAGACGGACTCCCTCCCTCCAGGAAAGGTGCCACTCTCCTCTCTGGTAATTTGGCTCATAGTCTTAATAATGATAATATTTGACTAACTGGGGCCCAGGTCAGGAAGCAGACAAACTGGTTAATCCGAACATCTGCTAGCTGCCTTGAGACATCACTCAGGTCACATAAACTACAACACATAGAGAAAGTATCACCTAGATATCTCATAGAGACTGTGTCTGTTCCCCAAAATTCCAACCGCAAAACCCTCACTAAATAATTTTGAAAAAAATTGATCAAGGTCAAACTTGAACAAAACAAACAAATTAAAGATAAACATCATATAACAATAGGGCTACTAAATATAAGAGCACTTTCTACCAAAGCACTAATTGTTAATGAAATGATTACAGATCATAGATTGGATGTGCTCTTAAACCAGATGAATATATAAGTTTACATGAATCTACTCCCCCAGGTTATTGTTATAAACATGAGCCTCGTCTGAAGGGTTGAGGAGGTGGTGTTGCTACAATTTACAGAGAAGTTTTTGGTGTTACTCAGAGGACAGGATACAAATTTAAGTCTTTTGAACTAATAATGCTTAATGTGACACCGTCAGATATAAATAAAAAAGATGTCGTCTTTTACCCTTGCTACAGTGTATAGATCACCGGGGCCCTATTCTGATTTCATTGGTAAATTTGCTCATTTTTTATCAGATCTTGTAGTTACTGTAGATATAGCTTTAATTGTTGGTGACTTCAACATTCACATAGATAATAAAAATGACACATTGGGATTAGCATTTATCGATATTCTCAACTTTCTTGGAGTCAGACAAAATGTAACAGGACCAACTCATCATCATAATCATACACTAGATTTAATTCTGTCATATGGAGTTGATGTTGATAATATTGAAATTCTACAGCAGAGCGATGACTTCTCGGATCATTACCTAGTCTCTTGTATGCTGCGATCAGCTAATGTTACTCAATCTACACCACACTATTGTTCAGGTAGAACTATTCTTTCGACCACTAAAGATAGCTTCACTAATAATCTTCCAGATCTATCTCATACACTCAATAAACTCCAAAGCCCAGAAGAACTTGATGAAATAACAAAAAAAAAAAAAAATGCAGTCTTCTCTAGCACTCTTGATAGTGTTGCCCCACTTCGATTTAAGAAAATTAAAGAAATAAGCCCTGCACCATGGCATAATGATCACACTCGTGCTCTCAAGAGAGCAGCTCGGAAAATGGAGCACATGTGGAAGAATACAAAATTAGAAGTATTTCATGGTGCATGGAAGGATAGTGTCTGTAGCTACAAAAACTGCCAGGTCAGCATATTTGAGTAAACTCATGGAAAATAACCACAACAATCCTAGGTGTTTATTCATTACTGTGGCTACATTAGTTAGGAATAAATCCTCCGCAGAACCAGACATTACGCCGCAGCACAAGAGTAATGACTTTATGAGTTCCTTTACACATAAAATTTAAATATTCAATTTCAAGAAAAAAATTGGAATTATGCAATCATCTGTCACAGCACCTCAGAAAAAAGTGTCTAACAATTTTCCTCACGTGCAACTTCAATCCTTCGCTGTCATAGGTCATGAAGAGCTAACAAATCTTATCGAAACATCAAAAGCCACAACATGTTTGTTAGATCCAATACCAACTAATCTCTTAAAAGAGGTATCTCCTGTAATTTCAGAACATCTTCTTAATATTATTAACTCCTCGCTATCATTAGGACATGTCCCAATAAACTTTAAAATGGCAGTTATCAAACCACTTATTAAGAAGCCACAGCTTGATCCTGGAGAACTGGCTAATTACAGACCGATTTCAAATCTCCCATTTATGTTAAAATGCTAGAAAAGGTAGTATCCTCCAAAATATGTTCATTTCTACAGAAAAATAGTATATACAAATAACTTCAGTCAGGATTTAGGCCTCATCACAGTACAGAGATTGCACTTATCAGAGTTACAAATTACTTGCTCTTATCATCTGATCGTGGCTGCATCTGTTCTAGTGCTTTTAGATCTTAGTGCTGCATTCGACACGATAGATCACAACATCCTCTTGAATAGGCTGGAGAATTATATTGGCATTTGTGGTTGCATTAGCATGGTTTAGGTCCTTTTTAGCAGACCGCTACCACTTTGTCTATTTAAATGAGGAATTGTCAAACCAAACAAAAGTATAGAGTGCAACAAGGATCAGTTTTAGGGCCTCTGCTTTTCTCCTTGTATATGCTTCCCCTGGGAGATATTATCAGGAATCGTGGAATAAGTTTCCACTGCTATGCCGACGATACACAACTTTATATTTCTTCAAAACCAGACGAAATTTCACAATTCTCCAAATTAGCAGAGTGTATCAATGAAATAAAAGATTGGATGGCCAGAAATTTCCTTCTACTCAATTTTGACAAAACAGAGGTACTAATTATTGGACAAAAAACTAAAATACAGTTTAGAGGCTAAAATATAATCTGACTCTTGATGGATGTACCGTTACATCATCTTCAACAGCGAAGAACTTCAGTGTTATATTTGATATAAAAGCTGTCCTTTGAAAATCAAATTACCAATGTTTGTAGAACAGCATTCTTCCACCAAAGAAATAATGCTAAATTACGGCACATGCTCTCTGTTGCTGTAGCAGAAAAACAAATTCATGCATTCATGACCTCGAGACTAGATTATTGTAATGCATTACTGGGCGGATGTCCAGCAAGATCAATAAATACATTTCAATTGGTTCAAAATGCAGCAGCCAGAATGCAAACGAGAACCAAGAAATATGATCATATTAGCCCCATTTTATCATCAATAAAACATTGGCTACCAGATAAATTTCGTATTCATTTTAAAATTCTGTTAACTACGTAAAAAGCTTTGAATGGTCTAGCTCTGCAGTACTTAAGTAACCTTCAACCACGCTATATTCCATCACGTTCATTACGATCGCAAAATTATGGCCTGTTAATAGTTCCTAGAATATCAAAATCCAAATAAAGATAAAAATCCTTTTCATATTTGGCCCCTAAACTATGGAATAGTCTCCCTTACTGATCTCTGCCTGTATCACCTCGGTCTATTGATGGACTACGCTCTTGAAATGGAATACATAGACTATCAATTGCCTTAACAAAAGCCTTCATCAAACAATTAACAAGGACAAATCCATCTATGTGAACTTCTGCAGTTAAGGTTCCAGGAGGGACTTCAAAGACATTGGTCATTAATCTTACATCTCATACTAAATCTATGTTTAAACACTCTCCCTTAACACTTACTTAATCATTTTAAACCATGACTTGCACTATACATAAGTAATATTTACATTATATTCATGATGTTAGCCAGAGGGGAACTGGCCCCCACAGGGAGTCTGGTTTCTCTCAAGGTTATTTTTCTCCCATTAACTAACATCTTATGGAGTTTTGTGTTCCTTGCCACGGTCGACTTCGGCTTGTGCACTGGGGTTATTAATACAATTATTATTTAATTAGTTCTTGACTTGACAGGAGAGGAGATGACAGATAAAAAAAAAGATGAAATGAGAAGATGATGAAACAGAAGAAAGTTGAGAAGATGAGAAGAAAAGATAAGAAAAGATACAAGATGAGAGGAGTTCAGGAGATGCGAGACGAGATCAAAATAGAAAAGAAAGGAAGAGAACAGACATGACAAGAGAAGACAATAGACAAGACAACAAGACAAGTGAAGTTTAATTAAAATACATGATGAAATGAGAAGATAGAAAAAGACAAGATGAGACGAAAAGACAAGAGGAGAAGAGAACAGGAGATGAAATCTGATGAGAGACGATAAAAGAGAAGAGACGTGATGAGGAGACAGATGGAGATGCAGATGGATGCAAAGACAGACATACGGAGCGATTGCAGATACACACTGTCTCACTTTTCCTGTTCAACTTGTTTGTCACATGATCTAGTCACATGAAACTGTCAGGTTTTCACATTCATGTTCAGGATACATGTGTGATTCTATGAAACCCAAATAACATTAGGCCAAAGCATCACATCCACAGCTGCCCGCCCATTACACATAAACCATTAAAAGACAAAGGCATACAAACACGACTAAATGCCCTGCAGCCAGTGTATTAAAACAATAAAGTTAAGAAAACTCTTACTATTGATACTGTAACAATTATTACCAGAGACTATTATGAGGCGGCTTAGGCTCAGGTGGTAGAGCGGGTCGGCCACTAATTGCAGGGTTGGTGGTTCGATTCCCGGCCCACACGACTCCACATGCTGAAGTGTCCTTGGGCAAGGCACTGAACCCCAAGTTGCTCCCAATGGCAGGCTAGCACCTTGCAAAGCAGCTCTGCCACCATTGGTGTATGAATGTGTGTGTGGGTGAATGAGTCACAGTGTAAAGCGCTTTGAATACCATTAAGGTTAAAAAGGCGCTATATAAATGTAGATCATTTACCATTTATTAAGCCAGAGACAGAGAATTTGTTTAAAATAATTGGAATTAATTGGAATACCCAATTTGGTGGATGTAGAAAAGAAAGTCCTGCCTTACAGGTAAAATGAGTAATCACCTTTCAGATACAGTTACCTTGAGAATGCGCATTAGCTGGATCAGCCTGAAAAATAGTGTTTTTTTTTTTGTGTGATATAATCTAAAGCTGCACAATTTATGTCAGATTGTATTGCTGATTTGAAATATGTTCTTTGATTGTAATCTTGAGCAACCATTTTGGAGATTTCTTTTCCAAGTAGATAGAAGCTGTACTTTTATGCAGCTGTATCCACAGAAAATAGCTGCCAGTGAGCATCCCCAAGATGGATGATGAGTGGACTGACAAACCTTGAAAGAGACCATATTATTACAAATAATTCACTTAAATTCACCAAAGTGGTATTCAACTGATCACAACGCATAGTCAGGAAATTTCTTATATAAAAAAACAGCACCATCACTATTTGAAATCCAATCTAGACAGGCCCCCTTTCCAGAAGTCATCACTCGAAAGCTATTTGGCTCATGAAATGAAGCTTAACATTGTCTTTTTTTTGTTTGTTGCCACAGTATGCAATAGACTGGCATGTCTTAAGGTCAATATTAGGTCAAAAATGGCAAAAAAAAAAAAGAAACAGCATTCTCTAGAAACATGTCAGTCAATCATTGTTTTGAGCAATGAAGGCTATACAGTGCTTGAAATTGCCCAAAAAAAATAAACAATTTATATAAAGGTGTACACTACAGTCTTCAAAAACAAAGGACAACTGTCTCTAACAAGGACAGAAAGAGATGTGGAAGGCCAGATGTACAACTAAACAAGAGGATAAGTACATCAGAGTCTCTAGTTTGAGAAATAGACACCTCGCATGTCCTCCGCTGACAGCTTTATTGAATTCTACCCGCTCAACACCAGTTTCATGTACAACAGTAAAGAGAAGACTCAGGGGTGCAGGCCTTATGGGAAGTATTGCAAAGAAAAAGCCACTTTTGAAACAAAAACAAAAAGAAAAGGTTAGAGTGGGCAAAGAAAAACAGACATTGGACAACAGATAATTGGAAAAGAGTGTTATGGATCTTAACCCCATTGAGCATCACAGGAAGTGTGTGGTGAATTGTCACCTGAGACTATGGACAAACTGACAGATAGAATGCCAAGGATCTGCAAAGCTGTCATTGCTGCACGTGGAGGATTTTTTGATGAGTACTATTTTAAGTAGTTTAAGAGTCTCTGAAAACAAAAACCCCATTTCAAATTGTAATAGTAATTTTCATGTTATTAATGTCAACAATCATGCCTCGATCCAAATCACTGAAATCAAATTTTTTTCCCATACTGATGGGTATATATATATATACACACTCACCTAAAGGATTATTAGGAACACCATACTAATACTGTGTTTGACCCCCTTTCGCCTTCAGAACTGCCTTAATTCTACGTGGCATTGATTCAACAAGGTGCTGAAAGCATTCTTTAGAAATGTTGGCCCATATTGATAGGATAGCATCTTACAGTTGATGGAGATTTGTGGGATGCACATCCAGGGCACGAAGCTCCCATTCCACCACATCCCAAAGATGCTCTATTGGGTTGAGATCTGGTGACTGTGGGGGCCATTTTAGTACAGTGAACTCATTGTCATGTTCAAGAAACCAATTTGAAATGATTCGAACTTTGTGACATGGTGCATTATCCTGCTGGAAGTAGCCATCACAGGATGGGTACATGGTGGCCATAAAGGGATGTACATGGTCAGAAACAATGCTCAGTTGGCACTAAGGGGCCTAAAGTGTGCCAAGAAAACATCCCCAACACCATTACACCACCACCACCAGCCTGCACAGTGGTAACAAGGCATGATGGATCCATGTTCTCATTCTGTTTATGCCAAATTCTGACTCTACCATCTGAATGTCTCAACAGAAATCGAGACTCATCAGACCAGGCAACATTTTTCCAGTCTTCAACTGGCCAATTTTGGTGAGCTCTTGCAAATTGTAGCCTCTTTTTCCTATTTGTAGTGGAGATGAGTGGTACCCGGTGGGGTCTTCTGTTGTTGTAGCCCATCCGCCTCAAGGTTGTGCGTGTTGTGGCTTCACAAATGCTTTGCTGCATACCTCGGTTGTAACGAGTGGTTATTTCAGTCAAAGTTGCTCTTCTATCAGCTTGAATCAGTCAGCCCATTCTCCTCTGACCTCTAGCATCAACAAGGCATTTTCGCCCACAGGACTGCCGCATACTGGATGTTTTTCCCTTTTCACACCATTCTTTGTAAACCCTAGAAATGGTTGTGCGTGAAAATCCCAGTAACTGAGCAGATTGTGAAATACTCAGACCGGCCCGTCTGGCACCAACAACCATGCCACGCTCAAAATTGCTTAAATCACCTTTCTTTCCCATTCTGACATTCAGTTTGGAGTTCAGGAGATTGTCTTGACCAGGACCACACCCCTAAATGCATTGAAGCAACTGCCATGTGATTGGTTGATTAGATAATTGCATTAATGAGAAATTGAACAGGTGTTCCTAATAATCCTTTAGGTGAGTGTATATATATATATATATATATATATACATATATATATATATATATATATATATATATATATATATGTGTGTGTGTGTGTGTGTGTGTATATATATATATATATATATATATATATACACACACACACACACACACACAGTGTATAAGTGTGTGTATACAGTGCATCCGGAAAGCATTCACAGCGCTTCACTTTTTCCACATTTTGTTATGTTACAGCCTTATTCCAAAATTGATTAAATACATAATAACAACGTGAAAGAAGTTTGTTTGAAATTTTTGCAAATTTATAAAAATTAAAAAAAAAAAAAAAAAAAAAACACACGTACATAAGTATTCACAGCCTTTGCTCAATACTTTGTTGAAGCAACTTTGGCACCAATTACAGCCTCAAGTCTTTTTAAGTATGATGCTACAAGCTTGGCACACCTATTTTGGGGCAGTTTCTCCCATTTTTCTTTAAAGGACCTATCAACCTCCATCAGGTTGGATGGGGAGCGTTGGTGCACAGCCATTTTCTGATCTCTCCAGAGATGTTCAATCAGATTCAAGTCTGGGATCTGGCTGGGCCACTCAAGGACACCCACAGAGTTGTCCCATAGTCACTCCTTTTTTATCTTGGCTGTGTGCTTAGGGTCATTGTCCTGTTGGAAGATGAACCTTCGCCCCAATCTGAGGTCCAGAGCACTCTGGAGCAGGTTTTCATCAAGGATGTCTCTGTACATTGCTGCATTCATCTTTCCCTTGATCCTGACTAGTCTCCCAGTTCCTGCCGCTGAAAAACATCCCCACAGCATGATGCTGCCACTACCATGCTTCACTGTAGGGATGGTATTGGCCAGGTGATGAGTGTTGCCTGGTTTCCTCCAGACATGACGCATGCCATTCAGGTCAAAGAATTCAATCTTTGTTTCTCATGGTCTGAGTCCTTCAGGTCCCTTTTGGCAAACTCCAGGTGGGCTGTCATGTGCCATTTACTGAGGAGTGGCTTCCGTCTGGCCACTCTACCATACAGGCCTGATTGGTGGAGTTCTGCAGATATGGTTGTTCTTCAGGAAGGTTCTCTTCTCTCCACAGAGAATTGCTGGAGCTCTGTTAGAGTGACCTCTGGGTTCTTGCTCACCTCCCAGACTAAGGCCTTTCTCCCCTGATTGCCCAGTTTGGCCGGGCAGCCAGCACTAGGAAGAGTCCTGGTGGTTCCAAACTTCTTCCATTTACGGATAATGGAGGCCACTGTGCACATTGGGACCTTCAATGCTGCAGAAATTGTTCTGTACCCTTCCCCAGATCTGTGCATCAATACAATCCTGTCTCTGAGGTCTACAAACAATTCCTTGGACTTCATGGCTTGGTTTGTGCTCTGACATGCACTGTTAACTGTGGGACCTTATATAGACAGGTGTGTGCCTTTCCAAATCATGTCCAAATCAACAAAATTTACCAAATGTGGACTCCTATCAATTTGTAGAAACATCTCAAGGATGATCAGTGGAAACAGGATGCACCTGAGCCTTTAAGCAACTTGAAAAATTCCAGAAAATGATGTCAAAACTTTAGACAATTAGCCAATTTGCTTCTGATAGGAGTTGGTGTACCTCTGGATATATTTTAAGGTCTACCTTCAAACTCAGTGTATCTTTGCTTGACAACATGGGAAAATGAAAAGAAATCAGCCAAAATGTGGAACTACACAAGTCTGGTTCATCCTTGGGTGAAATTTCAAAATGCCTGAAGGTACCACATTAATCTGTACAAACAATAGTAATCAAGTATAAACACCATGGGACCATGAAGCCATTATACCGCTCAGGAAGGAGATGTATTATGTCTCCTAGAGATCAACACGATTTGGTACGAAAAGTGCAAATCAATCCCAGAACAACAGCAATGGACCTTGTGAAGATACTGGAGGAAACAGGTAGACAAGTATCTATATCCACAGTAAAACAAGTCCTATAATCAATATACCTGAATGGCTGCAAGGAAGAAGCCACTGCTCCAAAACTGCTATAAAAAAGCCAGACTACAGTTTACAAGTGCACATGGGTAACAACTTGTTTACTTCTTACTTTTTGGCCATAATAAGCATCATAATGTTTGGAGGGAAAAGGGTGAACCTTGCAAGCCAAAGAACACAATCCCAACCGTGAATCATGGGGGTGGCAGCATCATGCTGTGGGGGTGCTTTGCTGCAGGAGGGACTGGTACACATCACAAAATAGATGGCACCATGAGGAAGGAAAATTATGTGGATATATTAAAGCAACATCTCAAGACATCAGCCAGGAAGTTAAAACTCGGTCGCAAATGGGTCTTCCAAATGGACAATGACCCCAAGAATACCTCCAAAGATGTGGCAAAATGGCTTGAGGATAACAAAGTCAAGGTATTGGAGTGGCCATCACAAAGCCCTGACCTCAATCCAATAGAAAATTTGTGGGCAGAAATGAAAAAGCGTGTCCGAGCAAGGAGGCCTACAAACCTGACTCAGTTACACCAGTTCTGTCTGGAGGAATGGGCCAAAATTCCAGCAACTTATTGTGAGAAGCTTGTGGAAGGTTACCCAAAACATTTGACCCAAGTTAAACAATTTAAAGGCAATGCTACCAAATACTAACAAAGTGTATGTAAACTTCAGATCCACTGGGAATGTGATGAAAGAAATAAAAGCTGAAATAAATCATTCCCTCTACTATTAATCTGACATTTCACATTCTTAAAATAAAGTAGTTATCCTAACTGACCTAAGTCTGGGAATGTTTTCTCAGATAAAATTTCAGGACTTGTGAAAAATCTGAGTTTAAATGTATTTAGCAAATGTGAATGTAAACTTCTGGCTTCAACTGTATATATATATATATATATATATATATATATATACAGTGAGGAAAATAAGTATTTGAACACCCTGCTATTTTGCAAGTTCTCCCACTTGGAAATCATGGAGGGGTCTGAAATTGTCATCGTAGGTGCATGTCCACTGTGAGAGACATAATCTAAAAAAAAAAATCCAGAACTCACAATGTATGATTTTTTTTAACTATTTATTTGTATGATACAGCTGCAAATAAGTATTTGAACACCTGTCTATCAGCTAGAATTCTGACCCTCAAAGACCTGTTAGTCTGCCTTTAAAATGTCCACCTCCACTCCATTTATTATCCTAAATTAGATGCACCTGTTTGAGGTCGTTAGCTGCATAAAGACACCTGTCCACCCCATACAATCAGTAAGAATCCAACTACTAACATGGCCAAGACCAAAGAGCTGTCCAAAGACACTAGAGACAAAATTGTACACCTCCACAAGGCTGGAAAGGGCTACGGGGAAATTGCCAAGCAGCTTGGTGAAAAAAGGTCCACTGTTGGAGCAATCATTAGAAAATGGAAGAAGCTAAACATGACTGTCAATCTCCCTCGGACTGGGGCTCCATGCAAGATCTCACCTCGTGGGGTCTCAATGATCCTAAGAAAGGTGAGAAATCAGCCCAGAACTACACGGGAGGAGCTGGTCAATGACCTGAAAAGAGCTGGGACCACCGTTTCCAAGGTTACTGTTGGTAATACACTAAGACGTCATGGTTTGAAATCATGCATGGCACGGAAGGTTCCCCTGCTTAAACCAGCACGTCAAGGCCCGTCTTAAGTTTGCCAATGACCATTTGGATGATCCAGAGGAGTCATGGGAGAAAGTTATGTGGTCAGATGAGACCAAAATAGAACTTTTTGGTCATAATTCCACTAACTGTGTTTGGAGGAAGAAGAATGATGAGTACCATCCCAAGAACACCATCCCTACTGTGAAGCATGGGGGTGGTAGCATCATGCTTTGGGGGTGTTTTTCTGCACATGGGACAGGGCGACTGCACTGTATTAAGGAGAGGATGACCGGGGCCATGTATTGTGAGATTTTGGGGAACAACCTCCTTCCCTCAGTTAGAGCATTGAAGATGGGTCAAGGCGGGGTCTTCCAACATGACAATGACCCGAAGCACACAGCCAGGATAACCAAGGAGTGGCTCTGTAAGAAGCATATCAAGGTTCTGGCGTGGCCTAGCCAGTCTCCAGACCTAAACCCAATAGAGAATCTTTGGAGGGAGCTCAAACTCCGTGTTTCTCAGCGACAGCCCAGAAACCTGACTGATCTAGAGAAGATCTGTGTGGAGGAGTGGGCCAAAATCCCTCCTGCAGTGTGTGCAAACCTGGTGAAAAACTACAGGAAACGTTTGACCTCTGTAATTGCAAACAAAGGCAGGAAACGTTTGACCTCTGTAATTGCAAACAAAGGCTACTGTACCAAATATTAACATTGATTTTCTCAGGTGTTCAAATACTTATTTGCAGCTGTATCATACAAATAAATAGTTAAAAAATCATACATTGTGAGTTCTGGATTTTTTTTTTTAGATTATGTCTCTCACAGTGGACATGCACCTACGATGACAATTTCAGACCCCTCCATGATTTCTAAGTGGGAGAACTTGCAAAATAGCAGGGTGTTCAAATACTTATTTTCCTCACTGTATATATATATATATATATATATATATATATATATATATATATACACACACATACACACACACGTGTGTACACCCCTCACGTTTTTGTAAATATTTGATTATATCTTTTCATGTGACAACACTGAAGAAATGACACTTTGCTATGTATGTAGAATACATTCAGAATTTCTTCAGAATCCTGCAACAGTGCAAATAAATGGGCAAATAAAGTCAGACGGTCAGATTCATCAGCCAATCAGACTGATTTATTTGTTCTTGGTGGGTGTGATCTTTAGGATATGTCAATGCCTTCTAGCTGGCCTTGAGTGATGCAATCACACCTTTAAGTGATGTACGTAATTCAAGAAAGAAAAGCAGCTGTTACCAATGCTGGTATTGGTGTTGAGAAAGAGATAAAAACGAGATGTTCTGCATGATCGTGTGATTGATTAATTAAACAGGAAAAGAGGACTGATTTTCAAGTGCATTTGCATTGTTATAGCAACATCAGGAGTCTTCAAAGTGTAAATTAGGCTGCTGGAGCATTCAGTGTCGGATCAAGTTTGGAAAAGTAGTGCTGCGCTCTATTCAACTCGGAAAGTCAGATTTTACAACTTCCTACTAGGAAAAGTGCAATGGGAAGCATCTTTAAGTCAGAATTACAACTTGTAGGCTCCTGCAGAAATTAACAACGCTGATTTTGGAGAGATGCAGGGGCATGATGTCACACAAACATGTTGACACTCAGGGAGTTACACAAAATGATAAAAATTCACTTTATTAAGAAATATCGATAAATGAGTTTTTTTTTCCACATTACATGATATTAAAGCTTGTTTAACAAACACTTGCAGAAACAGGTGTATAAAACATTATAATCTCTTTTGATAACCTGTAGCACAAATGGTACTACTGCAGAATTGTTTATCAGTTGGGTTGTTAGGAGACATCTCTAATGAGAGTTAAACCCCTGCTAAGCTAATGGGAGCATTGAAGTTCCAAATATCGGGGAATGGGATGCATTTATTGTCAGAGATATTTGATATCAAGTAGGAATATCCCACATCCAACTTCTTGTTGTCCATCCATCCATCCATCCATCCATCTTTTTGTGCTTTCAAGCAAACCCAACTGTGGCAATAATTGTAATATTTAGATTCTTATTGAATTGTACTCTATTGATATTCAGTTCTTGTTGGAGTCATATCAACGCACAAGGAACTGTTTTAATGGTGAAAAAGAAAATGTGAAGTAGTACGAGAAACTCCGAAGCTTATAAGACCGGTGTGCACGTAAAATATCTGAACACAGGCCGAGTGTGTTTTAAAAAAAAAAAGCCTTTGTTTTTCTGAATATAACATGTGAAATTATAAAAATGTCATTAGCCTTTTTATGTAGACTCAAAGTTAATATATGTACTATATATGTATATATGTTAATTTATTCAATATTTTTTTTAATTATTATATTATTATTACTGCATATTGTTCCTTTTATTGTGGTCTCAAAAGAAATTTATAGATTGTTGAAGTTAGATTATTTTGAAACCATTCTTGGTCAAATTTGTGAAGAAAACTAAATAAAAATTTTACGTACGTCATTCTTGATATTTTTAACCAACATTCCCTGTCTGTCGCTCACTTCGACGTTGTGTCGAAGAAGCGACACTAGCGGTCTCTCTTGAGTGCCGAATATGCCTCTGATCTATGAAAAAAGGCCAATGAGAAGTTGGCCCCATGTGAGTCACACACCTGTTCCTGTTCCTCCAACGCTTCTTTGCTGTTGGATCTACAGCACACTTCAGTGGCTTTCTCCTTCTCTGCACGGCGGTGCAGTTTGCCTCCGGGCACTTCGACTGCGAAGACTTGCCTCGACCTGCCTCTGGGCACTTCGAAGAGTTATTAAAAGAGTGATTTTCTTGTAAAAAAGTATTTTCCTCTAAAAGAGCAATACATAGCGGCGTTGAACGTCCTTTTCATGACGCGTCTTTTTAAAGATGCCTTCCCGCCCCTGTGTAGATCCTGGATGCGGTAGAGTGCTCTCCGCTTCAGACAGCCACAGGCGTTGTATCGTGGTCACCCCCGCCTGCCGCCAAACATTCAAACCCTGGACAGACGCTGCACGCCACTCACATCCCCGGCAACCTCAATGTGGTAGCGGACACACTGTCACGACAATGCTTTCAGGTGGAGAGTGGCAGCTTAACCCCCAGTCGGTCCAGCTGATTTGGGAACGATTCGGCAAGGCCCAGGTAGACCTGTTTGACTCCCGAGAGACCTCCCACTGCCTGTTCTGGTATGCCCGAATAGAGGCTCGCCTCTGGGCAGACGTACTGGCACACAGCTGGCCCTCGGGGCTGTGCAAGTATGCATTGCCCCCAGTGAGCCTTCTTGCTAAGGTGCTGTGCAAGGTCAGGGATGACGAGGAACATGTCACCCTAGTGGCTCCCTACTGGCCCACCCCTGCCTGGTTCTCGGACCTCGTAATCCTCGCGACAGCCCCTCCCTGGCGAATTCCCCTGAGGAAAGACCTTCTTTCTCAGGGACGGGCACGCTCTGGCATCCGCACCCAGACCTTTGGAACCTCCACGTCTGGCCCCTGGATGGGACGTGGAAGATCTAGCCGGTCTATCACCTGCCGTCGTAGACACGATCAACCAAGCCAGAGCCCCCTTTACCAGGCAACTTTATGCCCTGAAGAGGTGCTTGTTCACAAATTGGTGCTCTTCGTGGGCTGATGACCCACAGAGGTGTGCAGTTAGGTCAGTGCTCCTATTTCTGTAGGAGAGGCTGGAGAGGAGGCTGTCCCCTTCCACCTTGAAGGTGTATGTTGCTGCTATCGCAAGTCTTTGGGTACGCACGACTTAATCATCAGGTTCCTAAGAGGTGCCCGGAGGTTAAATCCTTCCCGGCAATGCCTGTTCCCCTCCTGGGATCTCTCGGTGGTCTTCACAGTCCTTCAGAGACCCCCTTTGAGCCGCTAGAATCAGTTGGACTCAGGGGCCTCTCTCTGAAGACGGCCCTGCTGATTGCACTCGCCTCCATCAAGAGGGTCGGGGACCTGCAAGCGTTCTCTGTTAGCGACAATTGCCTGGAGTTCGTTCCGGCAGACACATATGTGATCCTAAGACTGCGACCGGGCTACGTGCCCAAGGTTCCTACCTCGCCCTTTAGAGACCAGATAGTGAACCTGCAAGTGCTGCCCCAGGAGGAGGCAGACCCAGCCCCTTCGTAGCTGTGTCCGGTACGTGCTTTGCGTACCTACTTGGACCGTATGCAGAGCTTTAGACGTTCTGAGCAGCTCTTTGTCTGCTTTGGTGGACAGCGGAAAGGGAACGCTGTCTCCAAACATAGACTTTTCCACTGGGTGGTGGACGCCATTTCATTGGCCTATCACACCCAGGCCGTGCCCCCTCCCCCCCTTGCGGATCTGAGCACACTCAACAAGGAATGTTGCATCCTCGTTGGGCACTGGCCAGAGGTACCTCCCTGGCAGACATATGTAGAGCAGCGGGTTGGGCAACACCTAATACCTTTGCGAGATTTTACAATCTCAGGGTTGAGTCAGTTTCGTCCGTGTTCTCTCATGTCCGAGCCAGTAGAACTCGGTACACGCTGACGGACTGAGCGGGTGGATCGCTTGCACCTAGCGCCCTCGGCCGAGGTAAAACTGTGCACTTTCTCTCCCAGGAGATCCTACTCATTCGGATCCCTGGAGGACTCCTCCCTAGCCCTTTGGGTCCGCAGATCAGCAGAGGAACTCGCCGACCTGATCCACTGCGATACTTAATCTACCCTGTACTGGAATAGGTGCTCCACAGGTCAGGACTCCTGCTTGGACTCCCCTTGTGTATTTTCTGCGGTACGGTCCCCTTGCGAGTGGACCTACGTCTCCCTTAGGCAGTCCCAGCTGCCCTCCGGTCGCCGTGTTGTAGCTACTCCCCCCTCCTTGAGGCTGGATCTACCACCACGCCACCTTTGACATGTCGCCTAAAAACCCATGTGATGTATTCACCACTCTTACCTCCCCCTTCCTGGGCAGGTGTGGTCTCTGCAGGGTCTTTCCCCCCTGAAAGAATAGGAAACTGGGTAAGACCCCCTTCCCTCGATGTGTGTAAGGGCCCCAGCCGTTTCTTGCTCTATGCGGAGAAACATAAAGAGAAAAGAGGCCCGGCTAGACTCGGCCCATTCCCAGGTTGGCAAGCATCACCTCGTTCCCCTGTTTAGGGTAACCAGAAGGATTCCGACGACTTTTATGGGGCAATGGGGAAGGGTATGTGCAGTCTGACACAGCTGGTCTCCATTGCACGTGAAATACCTGCCCGCTCCTGTGTCAGCAGACCACGTACATGGCTCAGCGCATGGCGTGATTTAAATTGGACACCTAGTGTCGCTTCTTCGACACAACGTCAAAGTGAGCAACAGACGCTCCCTCCCTGATGGAGGGAACAAGACGTTGTGTCCTCCCGGCCACGTCGCTGAGCCGAGCCACTGTTGTGGCCGGACCACTTTCGGCTCCTCAGAAAAATCCTGAATGAACTTGACATATTTCCCCACTTTTATACCCATATGTCCGGGGGCGGGGTATGCAAATTCTGCCTGCCAACTTCTCATTGGCCTTTTTTCATACATCAGAGGCATATTGGGCGCTCAAGAGAGACCCCTAGTGTCGCTTCTTCGACACAATGTCTCGTTCCCTCCATCAGGGAATGGAGGTTACATACGTAACCTAGACATTATAATTTACAAATAATCGTTAACTCGTGTTTGTGGGTTAGTGTACTCGACTACAAATTTACTTGAAAATGCCCATCCCTATCTTCAAACAGGTTTCCCAAACACTCCCCCTGGCTTCCATTGGTTGAGTCAATGTTCCTGTGTAGGGTTGGAAAGACAGCTCAAACAAACAGAGCAATGTTTTGATACCATAGAGATACAGAGACTTCACACTTTCAAGGGAAGATCAACCTCCTTTATTTTTAGTTGTCTTGGCATATTAAGCTGGTAATTGAACTTCCAAAACATTACACAATTCACTTTAAAGGGGTTTGTCGCAGCTGAGCACTGGATTCCTTACATATGCATGCTCCCTGTCGACATTTGCCAAACCACGATCATTTATCATCACCAAGGACTTTTGCTGTTGAGGTCAAAGTTTAATGATGATGTTTGGGCTTTTCATCTTTGATTTTTTTCCATTGGAATCAGCACTTTCTGCATGAGCGCGCACACGCACACGCACACACACACACACACACACACACACACACACACACACACTCTTCTGGTTATAACAGTGTGGGTCATTCCTTTTATTCAATGGATATTCAAGTCCCTGTTAAATATGATTTAATATACTGGATAAAATATTTAAATCCACCCACATTTTAAGATGGAAACCATATTAGTTTGTGAAAAACTAATTATTGATCAATATATTTATCAAAATGTTTAAAACAAAACATGTTCTCTTGAGTCCATTGTTCTAATTGGTAATCAATGTATATGTTGTGTTCTTAATATCACTTTCCATTCTGTTAGTCTTTTGTAAAATCCAGTTACTTAATGACATCATCTTCCAGGAAGTGGCAACATTGTTGCTGGGAAACATCATTAAGTGTTAGCATGGATTTAAATAATTCTGTAATGTTGTGTAGTATTATTTTGTTTGTCTCACTCTAAAACATTCCATCATGTCAAAAGTTTAAAAAAATCTTAAAATTATCTTCATGTTGACACTCTCAGGCTAACTGTCAATCCCTCACTAAGCTATTGCTAAATGCAGCTTTTTATTTCCATCCTGTTCATTTTCTTGCTGTTGTGTACATATTTAAGGTATAATTAATAAAGTTTAAGTGCCTTCATCAGGGCATATTTCTGAAGGTCTGTTAAACGCTTTAAGAAATGCTACTTAAAAACAACAAGTTATGGAGTTAAAAAGGTACGGCATAACAAGAATAACCTGTGTGTTTTTCGAATGAAACTAGTAACACTGTCTGTAATTGCCCAATGGAGTTAACACGTTATAATCATTATTTATGCATATGCAAAACAGTTACTGGCAACGCTGTTTAATTTGAGCTGTGTCAGACTGTTCATAAGAGATAATGTACAAGGTTTTAAAGCTCATGTTATATATGGATCTGATCTAGCTGCTCTCAGCAAATTCAGGATTGGCCCGTCCGACCTGATCTAAATCCACAGCCATAATCTCCCATCATTCATTAATGTAAGAGCTGCAGACACATGTCATACGTTAATTATTGCACCGGCTGGATTTCCTGTAACTCCTTTAATGAGCTTGTCATGTTCAAACACAAGGAAAGTGTTTGGGATTTTACTGTAAAATACAAATATGTTCAGTTCTTGTAATTTCTTTCACACTTCACACTGCATTATTTGGGTGGATCGAATGGCTAATTTAAGAACAGGGATTTTAAATTATTTATGAGACCTCCACAACAGTGACAAATAACTTAGCAGAAAGGACAGTTAAGACTCTAAAGGTCATATTCTAAAAAAATTTAAAAAAAATTTTTTAAACACAAACTGCCAAGATGGTTCACTGTCTCCTAAGCTAACAGTTTTGTCACAACAGGAGGCTTGAGAGCTCGAATCCGAACACATTTATCACACAGAAATGAGACACTGTCATGTGATATGTAACTCCTGCAGGCTGTGAGAGCAGAAGAAGAACAGAAGGGACAGACTTCAGGCCATTAGACCAGCAGCAGCTCACCCCTGAACTAGAAAAGAAAAGAGCTGATAGCACACTTACGTGAAGCCTACTGAGATAAAGTGTTTGAGAGATATGAGAGAGTGTATATCTGTGTGCGATATTAGAGTGTGTATATCTGTGTCTGTGTGTGTGTGTGTGTGTGTGTAGATGCACAACTCTTGTCACTGGTGTTCAGCTCGTGTAATCACAGACCTGAGAACCGAACCATATAATTGGTTTTACCCACTGAACAAATACACCCCTTCACTGAACCAGTCGGTCATTTTGTTTGTGAACGATCTGAATGTACTGGTATACAGCTTCAAAAAAGAGACAAATAAATCAGTCATCATGCATGATGATCTGCTGACCAGGAGGAGAAGCTGCATGTAGTTCGGTCAGTTCATCAATCTAGTTCAACATTAAAGGGGCCGGATTAATTATGAATAAAGTGAGTGAAGACCACACATTACAATGACATACAAACCTTATTAAAACTCATGATTATTTTGTAGGCCAATATTGTTATCTTTTTTGTATAGCTTGATAAATAGTCATGCTCATCAGTTCACAGTATGATTCATCAGTATCATTTGTGGGGAAACGCATATGATATATGCAGTGCTGAAGTCTCTTTGCAGAATTGAAGACACGCAAATTTTAATTAAGGATAAATAGACTTGTTCTGGTCGTGAATGACTTTGTGCTTTTAGTTCAATGCAATTCATTAGAAGATGGTCATTTGAACTAATCTTTTGGTGAAAAGAATCAAATGAATAAAAATCACCAGCACTAATATGCAACATTTACCTGTCCTCATAGTTAGCTCAAGCTCCACTCTTCGCCATAATGGTAACCCCCAAAACTCCAACATAACAGAAACTCTTTTATATCTCAACATAACAAAACATTAAACACTAACAAGTGTTTTTTTATACTCATCTAACAGAAAAACACATAAATAACTTTTATTATTACAGTATTTTAACATTTACTCTCCTTGTCAAATCCCATGTAAAGCATGCTGGGAAAAGGAAATCCCCTGCCCAGTTTCATCAATGCTACATTAACATCACAAAAAGTATTTATGTAGTCCAATCTCGAATAGACCAAATAAACTTCCATTTTTACAAATGTAAATGGATTGAACACAATTCAATTAAGTTGTGACTAAATGTTCTAGAACAGGCCTTTGGAAAGCTCAGGGCGCAAAGCTAGATCCGTGTAGCATCGAGGGCCGCACTCTTACTAGTTATAGTAATTCTCATATATAATAAGCTAGTAGTTTAAAATATGTTTTATATATTTATTTATTTTTATATAAAAAATTCTTAAGTTTATAATATAATATCATACAAGCCTATATAAAAGCCTAAATTATGGATGTAACAGTTTCATTTTCTCATGGTTTGGTTTAAATTTTTCAAAGAGCCACTTTCTCCCACATTCATTGCAATAAAAAACAGATAGGATCAGTTCTGTTGTCACTGTCATCTTATAACTCCATGAGTGTTCAACACACTCACCTGAGATACTATGTTCCAAAACAAGAGAGATATATCCACAATTAATTCCAAAATTGCTCCAGTGAGAACAAATAAAGATTTGTTCACCCTCTTTAGTGTTTTGCTGGTGAAGTAACAGATCTCTAATTAGCATTTGCATGAAGGCGTCTCAACGTCATTATTGTATTCTTTTTTCCTGTTATAACTGTTTTCATGACAAGCAAATATCTCTGTTAAGCTACAGATTGATGGTGATGAGTGACTCTCAGGTGAGATTGAAAGTGTGCATTCTTGATTGACAGACCACACGTACGCACGTACTGTTTTTATGAACGCGCCCGCTGAGGAATCGCCGCTCTCATTAAACATCAACTCGTTTTAATTTTGTTAGCATATTCATGCTATTCTGAACTTGAATGTGTTTCTTCCATGGAACACAAAATGAGAAATTTTGAAGAATATCGTGGCAATTCTTTTCCAATTAATGTGAATAAGGATTGGGCCTGTCAAGCTCCAAAATGGCAAAATAAAGTGCCATAAAAGTATCATACAACATCTTGTGCAGCCATGCAATAGCTTTGTGAAAAAGACGATTTTTCAAATTATAAACCATTTTTGTAGTCCATGTGAGTTTTTTAGACCATGTCAAAGATTCAACAAATGGGAAGAATGATAGAAGTAATATCAGTGAATAACATCCTAAATTTCGGTCCGTTTCTCACACAAAGCTATCGTATGACATTAGAAGACTTATATATATATTTTATGGTGCTTTTTTTGTCATTATGGAGCACAACAGAACAAGTCACCATTTACTTTCATTACATGGAAAAGATCAGGCAGGATATTCACCTGGAACAGAGAATATTATCACAGAATTTTACATTATTTAATGAACTATTCTTTTAACTTCCAACATAATGTTACATACAGCGTAACTTGATTTAACATCAGAAGCAACTTTTGAATGTAATCGTGATATTTTAATTAGATAATGAATAAAATTCTTAGTAATAAATTCACACATAATATCTGTAAATGCAGTATAAGCATCTTATTTCAGATAAATGGATCTTTGCAGCACAAATGGGTGTCTTCCAACTGAATGTGCATCATGTTGAACTGCTTGATTATAATGGGAGCAATACAGTTTTGTTTTGCGGATTAAATTGTTGTTATTGTTCTCGCACACTGTTCTCCGATGTTAGTGTTTCTTGGTTTAAGGCTAGCATTTGTGAAGGGAAAATCTCTCATTATTAACTCATGTTGTGTTGTTCCAAACCCCTATGACTTTCTTTTTCCGTGGAACACAAAAATGACTTTTTTTCATCATATAATGCAAGAGAATAGTGAATATGCTCTCATGCTCCAAAAACACCATCAATTCACAGTAAGAGTAGTCGACACAACTCATTCTATTCTTCAAGTCTTCTGAAGTGATATGATCACTTTGTGTGATGAACAGAATCAGAAGAGAACAGAATCAAATCATTGCTTAAATCCTGTACATAACATTCTCATTGGTTCTTGTGCGTCTAGTGACCAAACATCATGATATCATGACACAAGAACCAATGTTATTGAGGTAGGCACTATATTTGATTTGGACACTGTTTACAGGAGTAGAATAATGAGGAAATGGAATGTTCTGGTCAAAGGAATATAGTTCACCCAAAAATGATCATTCTCTCATCCTTTTCTCACCACTACGTCGTCTCAAACTCGAATGGCTTTCTTACCTCTGCAGAACACAAACAAAGATATTTTGATGGAGATATGATGATAAGTCAATGGGGTCTAAAATGTCCAAGCTCCAAGAAGGACATTAAGGCAGCATAAAAGTAATCCATATTCTCAAGTGGTTTAATCCATGTTTTCTGAAGAGATTTTATCAGTTTAGGCTGAGAAACAGACCAAAATAGGACTCATATTTTACTATAAATCTTTCCATCTGCTTTTCTGAAGACATGGATCAAACCACTTGAGTCATACTGACATACTTATTATTCTTCCTTTATGTTCTTTTTGGAGCTTGAAACTATTGGACGACATTGAGTTACTGTATAATGTATTGTTATATATGCACATTATATCTCCATCAAAATATCTTCATTTGTGTTCTGCACCAGAAAGCCATACAAGTTCGAGATGACATAAGGGTGAGTAATTGATGAGAAAATGAACTATTCCTTTAAAGAAGGGAAGGAATACAAAGAGAGACAGTTGTAATGACTGGGTGTTGCATACTTTGTTAGGACAATGGAGACGGCGTCGTTAAGGATGCTCTCCCCAAACACCAGCATATTGAGCACTGGATCCACGTTCAGAGCGTTAAAAATGGCGATAGTGGCGACTGGATCCACAGCCGAGATCAGAGAGCCAAATGCAAAGCTAACGAGACAAAAAACATGAGCAGTCAATGCAAGGTATGCAAGGTACATGTTAAAGCTTCTCAGAAATCGCAAACATTAATTAATGTGAGGTGTTCTAGGAAATGCCCCACCTGTCTGTCATTGTCATCTTGTAAATTACATCAGCCTGTTGAAGAAACACATTGAGAAATAAGGATCATAATCCTTGGGAAATCATGCCAGATGAGCTATTAAGGTGTGCATACCCGTTTAACTTGACAAACCACTTACTGACTTCATGAGGTTTGGAGTTAAGCTTTTGAAGGTTTTGGGAATGTTTACATGAAAAACGGTGTGAATGTCTCAAATTAGATGTTATTTGCATTATGTAGCCAGACCTTTGACCCACACTACCATCTTGTCTGTCCAGCGATCAATCAAAGTTTTTTTTTTTTTTTTTTTAGTTTTTACATGCCTTTTAGGGACAGATTTATCTGAAATAGATACCACAATAACAGATGATGGAAAATAATTGATTTAAAAAATAGCACAGTTGTCTACATGTTTGATTGTACAGGAAAATAGAGGTCGACCACTTTATTATTTTTGGCGATTAATCGGCTAGAATAGTTCTTTTGGAAAAATCAAAGACGATAGTCCAACGATTTTTAGTACTTATTTTTAGGTCTGACTTTATGTCTGGAACTCCCACTCACAGAAAAGACAATGAGCATTTTTTAACAGTCAATCTTTTTTTAAACCCTTTCTGCCAATTAATCAATACCTTAGATATTGGTATTGTCAAAATCCAGTATTGGTCCAATTTTGCAGAAAACATAAACACATGGAAAATAATGACAGACGTTTTTCACAGAGATTAACTAAGAATATAAAGTTGGGCTCATGTATATGTAGCTTACTTGCCAATAAGTGCCTCAAACCAAACTCAATATCTAAGAAAAAGTACTCCAAAGATTATTTCCTCCTCTGTGCTTGCTGTCAGTCTTCCTCTCAAAAGTTGTGTAAAGAAAGAAAATGTTTTTGAGAAAGTGTTTTCTAGTTTTGTGTGTAATATGTTATCAGATGATCATTGAATGGACTGTGTGAAACCCATGAGTCTGAGACTACAAATGAGATGAATCTACCTGGCCCAGGAAATAGATTCCTCCACCCACGATGAAGGCTGAGATTGCTGTTCCAAACACAGCGAATAATGTGATTGAGCCGATGTTCTGGAAGAAATTACCCTGCGGGGGGGGGGGGGGGGGGGGGGGGGGGGGGGGGGGTATAATATAAGCGATGATGTTATAAAAATGGTAGAGTGCAATCGCATATTTCAACACATTTCTCAAACAAACTTAATGACTATGGTTTAAAATGTGACTTTAAAATGGCTATCATTTAAAAATCTAATAATAGTTTATTTATTTGGAGAGACTAATACTTAGAGGACTACACTAAAAATGTGTCCTTACAAGAACGTGACAAGTGATAAAAAAAAAGGAAGAAAATCTCTTCCATGTATATCTGAGATTTGGCCCAAACCAGCCATGACAAATATTTTGTCATATGATTGGTTTCTATATCTGCAGTGTTATGCTGGGTGGCTCCGCCCACTGTGAAATCTCACTGGTCCAAAATCCCGCTCCACATAGAACAGTAATATCTTAAACATCAAATATATTTTTACCGGCTGTGATCATATCATGTCGCGCAGCAGTTTTGTGTTCAGTGTGGACAGACAAATTTCTTGTCGCAAAAAGCTGAAATAACATTGTGTGTGGCAGACTACAAAGATACACATTTTCAAACAAACAAGTAAACAAGATTATTTTATATCTTTGCAGTTGTTTTTCTTTAATGACATTTTTAAAAATATTTTAGTCAGTTTTACCTTGTGTAATGAATATCCAGACTCAAAAATGATTGGCGGTAGAAGCAGCAGGAAGAACATATTCGGCCGAAACATCTCCTCTTCCTGTGAAAGAAAGTTAATCAGTACATTTCAAACACTGTACATTTTGTACATTGGAGTAGATGGTCAACTAATCGTCCAACAACTGACTAGGTTCACAAGTTTACCTACTTCAGGTATTTTTTGCCTACAATTTATTTCAGAGATATTTTTTGCAGCGGTGCATTAATTGGCATGCTGCGCTTTATTGTTTAAAGAAAAAGTAGCACCTCTATATTATAAATAATTCTGAAAACTTCTGACTTCAAATGAACATTACATAAAAACATTTTTTACAAATTATATTTCTTTTTCATCATTTTGGTCACATTTTAGCTTTTTAAAACTGTACAAATCCATGTATTCCATCAATAACTGATATTATATTGCATTTTTACTAGTATGTGCAATGATTTGTAGAACACATGCTAAAAATCTGTACTGTCTCTTTAAGAAAACCGAGAGCTCGGTTTGAAAAGAGCACCTGTAAATGAGTGCATATTAATGAAAGAAGACTCAAATGGATTCTTTACCTCATCCGTGCTATTCGTGATTAGAATTTAAAAAAAAAAAAACAATAAATGACAACAGAACAGAAAGGGAATTAAAAAAAAACAACATTATAGAATGACAAATGGCTTATATTGATCTCGTCTTTGAGTCAAATCAAACTCTCAACAGTGAAAAGATCTCGCTGAACTTCTTCACCACTATACTACTCGAACACTGGTGAGTGAAATCTAGACATTTACCAGCCAGTGTCTAATCACAGACATTTTTTGTTACATTGTGTGAAATTTGGTCTAATATCCGAGTGATACACTCGTACTGTAGAGAGTTGCGCATATAATAACATCGATCTTGTATTTTAAGAATCAATATCGAGATTGTTCAAATGAAGATTGCGATGCATTGGAAAATTAATATTTTTACCCAGTCCTACGATGCATCTCTAGCAAAAACAGTATCTTATGGAAAAGCCCTCTTTAAACTCATCAGGTTCAGGTTCAAACTCAACCAATCGTTCAAGCAAGAGACCTACTTTATTGAAAATATGTCATTAGGCAAATCCCTGAATTTGGACATTGCTACTCAGTTTGTTTTTAGGGTAAAACTCAGAGACCATGAGAGAACTGGCAGTAAATGCAAAGGTGCTATTCAAACCCATATGACCACTAATCTGGACAGTAACATTACTGTGGCCTTCAATGAAGCAGTGACACCATACATTACAGTCTCTCCCTTACAAAAAAAGAGTTCTGGAAAATTAGCAACTAAATCTCGAATTAAATTGCACTTGACCCAGCCCATTACCACTTGCGCCTAGACTTAGCGCATGCTTACACAAAAATACCAAAGCTTCATGGCCATGCCCACCGACTTGAACTTATGACTTAAAGTAAAACACTACACACTTCACGCTGTTCCTCACACAATGCTATCTTAGCTCTTCTATTATTTTCACATGCCACTAAGCTTGTGATTGATCACAGATGTTTGCCAGAAGTTGGCAGCTCTTGACCGGTATTGATGATCCTGCAGAAAACCTTTGGCAACAATAGACACTTTGCTGCAAGTTTGCCACAAAGCTCATTTGCATGTGAAAATAATCAGTGGCAAATTTGCTATGAAGCAAATATGCCACTTAGTATGCCACACCTCAACAGGATGTGGCACACTAATGAACTAAGGAAATTAATAACAAAAATGTCTTAGTCACTACATAAACCAGTTGTTAATTGTATGGGGTTTCCCCTGAAAAATTATATTCATGTAAATTAATAATCCCCACGTTCCCGGCGGAAGTATGTTTGGAATCTATTTATTCTACTCACCTAAATTTCATTTTGTCTGCATGCACTGCGAGTAATTCATTACATTTAATAAAATGGCCACAGTGGCTTCAACTTCCTTTACATTTCTATTTTGCTCCAATTTCCCCAGAAGTGACATTTTATTTTTCACTTAAAAACATGGAAAGCGCTGGTTTATTCACAAATTGTTCTTGCAATATTCAGATTATACACAAATACAATTTGTAACTTGGATGGAAACATGACAAGAGTTCATGGTTTTACAGGAAGACCAAACAATCCACTACTTAACACATTAGATGTTTATTGCAGTTTATTTAGTAGCTTAATTTAAATTATATTAAATTATTTTCATAAGTCTGATTATTTCTTGTTATCTGTATTATTCTTATGTAAAGCACTTTCTATTAGCATTGAGATAAATGTGCTATATAAATAAGCACGCCTTGGCACAGTCAGAGAGTGAGTTTGTGTGTGTGTGACATGTTTGTGTTACCAGTTACCATTCATTATTATTAAAATTATCCACATTTTAGAATAATAGTAATCACAACTTTGAAATACCACAAATCGATGTATGGTAATTATGTAGTAACTAAATAAAGCCAAACTATCTTTTATATTAGCTAGCTTTTTTCAAATTAACCACTTTTAGTCACTATCTGCTTCAACTCATCTATTTAAAAAAATATATCATTAAAAGTCTATTGAGAGATTGAGTGTGTATGTAATGTTTGTTACTCAGTGCATGTGTGTATTTGTGCACAAGTGCAATTTTACACCATTGCTCTTCTATGGTCAGTTGATTTGTGTCTGTTCACTGACAGTGATTATTTTTAGATGTGTGCAAAAGTATAAAAGCCAGTATGCTTGTAACCATCCGTGCAACGCATTTCACCTTGTGCACACTCATTCTTGAAGTTCCTGCTCAGGGAGGCCTCACCTGGCTACATTCTCTTTTAGTTCCACAAAGATCTGTCTCTTCCACCAAACATTTGTATGAAAAAAAAAAAAAAAAAAACACACACACACTAGTAGATTCACAACATTCCTTGGAATTTGCTGGAGCCCTCTTTGAGACAATCTCTTAATGAATAACTGAGGGGGATTTGGGTATTGGATCGTACAGGTTTAAACATGAATATGTACATATTTGCATATTCTCTCTTGATTCTCTATGCTTGTATCTGTTCAAAGCACATAAGTGTACCCATCAACCGTCAGAGAAAGTTCAACAGTTGATGGAATTTAACAATCCAGAACATGAATGCAAACTATTGTGAGGGAAAGCAAAATATATTGTGAGAGAACAAAAACATATTGCGAGGGAATGCAAACTATCGCAAGTGAATGTGAAACATATAGCGCAGGTAAAAAACCTATCATGAGGTAACACAAACTATTGCATGTGAACGCAAAAAATATTGCACGAAAACACAAACATTTTGCGAGGGAATACAACCTATTGCAAGGGAACGCAAACTATTGCGATGGAAACTTACTATTGCAAGGGACACAAATTATTTTGTGAGGAAACAAAGTAAATGCAAAACGTTTTGCGCAATAACCCAAAACTACTGTGTGAGAATGTAAAACTATTGTGAGGGAAGCAAACTATTAGAAGCACATGCAAAACATATTGTGTGGGAATGCAAAACATTGCATGGGAACACAAAACTGTTGGGATAGAACACAGAACTTATTGCGTGGGAACACAAAATATTGTGAGGAAGGCAAAATTACTGTGAGGGACGCAATCTTTTGAGAGGGAACGCACACTATTGCAAGCGAATGCAAACTATTGCAAGTAAATGCAAAAAATCATAAGGGAATAAACTATTGCAAGTAAAAGCAAAATATACTGTGCTGGAACGCAAAACTATTACACGGAAAAGAAAAACATTGGGAGGCAATGAAAACATTTTAAAGGAACTTAATACTTATTGCGAGGGAAAGCAAAGATTTGCGTTTAATATATTTCAGAAAATAAACAAAACTAATGCAAACAGTAGGGAACATAATTCTGCCATTGTTTTGGCTCAAATGTAAAGCAGTATTGCACTTATTCATGGAAGGGACAATCCCAGAATGCATTGCGATGAACAGTTTAATTTTTCAAGATGGTAAAAATAGCTTCAGAATTTTGTATTTTTACGTATTAGAGAATATAGTCCAGCTTCAATCCAGGATGAACTTCAAAGACATTAATCTTACAGTTCATACAAAATCTTGTTTAAACACATCCATGACTTGCACTATACATAAGTAATATTTACATTATATTCATGATGATAGTCAGAGGGGAACTGACCCCCACAGTGAGTCTGGTTTCTCTCAAGGTTATTTTTCTCCATTAATCAACATCTTATGGAGTGTTGTGTTCCTTGCCACAGTCGCTTTCAGCTTGCTCACTGGTGTTATATTATTATTTAATTACTTATTTTTAAACACACTTCATAATTGTATTTTATCAAACTACACAATGATGACTCATCGACATTATAGACATTACAGTTTTATCTTCTGTTAATGTTATACAAATAAAAATTACTTGACTTAGCAACATGCTAACATCTGACTCATTACTCTCATTAAGACCTATGCACACCAAGTCAAAAAACAAAAAGTAAAGCAATTGAAGATGAAAGTTCTAGTCACACCAAGAGCTAAACAAATAAACACTTTAGTCAATCACGAGCTATAAGGTATGAGAGCATGCCCGCGAGTACCTTACTGTTTGTATAAAATGGCTAAATGTGGTTATGGTTAGGTACTGTATAAAATAGTTCCTTAATAATAAATCTTTTTTTCAGTACAACCTTATTTTTTTTAGCAAATTCATGAAAGTGACATACTTCCAATACAAGATATAGTCTTGACATGTAAACTAATGTTAACAGTTGGTTTCTATGGGTGATGAAACTGAAATACACCTCCAGAGACCCAAGCATGACTGTTGTGGGCATTTATTTCCATTTCCTTTTTTTATTACCTTATTTGTAACTAGTAGCACATAATAAACATGCAAATAATAATAAGAATAATAATTATAGAGCAAATCGTTTTTAATCCCTAAACTTGATGTCCACATATGTAGACAGTGGGACTAATTTGTAACATTTGAAATAATACCGAGATATAGAAAGTCAAATTTTTTAAATAAAATGATTTATTATGTTTCCAGGAGTGTTGGTTATTCATGTTTTTGAGATGTTACAGACATTACAGCTGATTGTTGTAAAGCTGCTTTGGAACAATGTGTATTGGGAAAAGCACAAATAACAAACTATACAAATACAAATTCGTTGACCTGATTTGACTGTAATTAACAAAATCTCAAATGTTCTCTCTTTGCATTGTCAAATAAACCAGTAGACAATAGCCAGTGCTGAAGCATTTTATCAATCAGAAATGAGCATAATTAACGTTGATAAAAGTAATGGACAGCTTCTTCCAACCACTGCCAACTAGAGTTGAGCGGTATACCGGTACTAATGAAATATCACAATACCAAAAATAAAATGGTACAATATCATCTTGTTGCTAATTTTGGTACTATTTTACAGTGTGTTGCCATTAGCAAAATGTTAAGAGATGTGAAAGTTTGTAGATGAAATCACTGACCATTTGAAAAGACTATTTAAAAAAATGTCAATATGGACAAATGTGATCATGTAAGGCAAGGTGCCAATGTGTTTGCATTCAAAGGAAAGGAGCAAATGTATGATCTTTGAGAAAATCAACATATGAACTTTCTTTCAATTAGCAACTCTTCCTGAGGCACCACACCACACCCCACTGAGCGAAGATTGCAAATTCACACCTCATTGTTGCCCTTCCACATCTATCCCATTCTCTCCCCTCTCCTCCTCATCCATTCTCCCTCAGCTCAGAATCACCTAAAACTCATTAATATCTGTATGTAACAAAAGACCATATACAAATAATGTAACTAGCGTACATGTTTTGGTATCATTTAAAATGTCTCAGTGCTCCTGGTAAACTGGTCTCATCCTCCCAGCCATAATGAAAAGCAAAAAGTTATCAAATATGAGAAATGTGGTGTGCCCCTTAAAGGTGTGCCCTCCCCCAGATCCTCCTGTATGTAAATCTACAGGAATCAAAATTCCCTCAATTTGGGACCAAAATCTAACTATAACGACAGACACCACCATTTGAATTATTTGGGTATTTAAAGAGATGTGACACATTGTTCGTGGTTCTCTGTAGTCAGACGATCCCACACAGTTACTGAATTTCATATGTTTTGATAAAATGTCTAAATTGTAATTGATGAATTTATGATGTTACCTGGTCAATAAATTGTAAACATTTGATTTTATTCTGACTGACTCTGAAATTGTTTTTCCCAAACAGATTAAATGATTCGTATGTTACTGCAAGTCTGCGTCAGATTAGTGACGACTAATATTTGGCATCAGTTCAAGTGTACTTGGTTTGCAAAGACAGAAAGTTTATTTCTGTTTAGAACAACTAAATGCTGCTTGACCAATCTAAATTTGGGTGTCTTACCTCTGTTTTAATTTGATGTTTCTCCAGATAAGTGTATGTGGGAAACCACGACATGGCCAATCCAAAGCTATTATAAGAGAAGTTATGTTGGTCAACTTACATCTGTAATAGTGGTCGTGACCTCTACTGAAGAAAACGTTAAGTTAAATTCAAGTGTATGCAATTCCATGGGGGCTATACTGAAGTATCTTTGATTGTGTATACATGAACGTGACCGATCTCAGGTATATAGCAATTACCTCTGTTTGATGATCCAATACTGACCACTTGTGATTGTGAGACCCGCAGTGTAGAGAAAACACGCGAGGACCTCAAAGCGACATAGTTTCTTAATCTGAACGGGTAAAATATAATTAAAGGAGTTAAAAGAATAATCAAATATTCACTCACTTTTAATGATGCTCAGATATCATTAAAACCTTTTTCATTGAGTCAGATGAAATAACGAGATAATACATAAGAGAAAATGTATTTCATTTAATCTTGTTGTGTTGCGCAGAGACCTTCACCCGTATTATTGGAGACCGACATTGGACCGATAAACAGGCTTACAATCATTAAACAGCAGAAGGGTGTCATTAAAATAATATACAGTACCATTCGATGCGTGCTACAGAATGAACAAGACGTGCCGCTCTGCTCTATCTTCTTCACACACACACACACACACACGTATGCGCACACAAACGCAACACACGCTGCTGGTGCTTGATTTTCATGCAGTGTGTTTAGTGTAGAAATGGTTGTGAACACTCAAATCTCCTTCTCCGGTGCAGCTCTGAGATTTTAGCTTGCGATTCACGGCAGGAGTATTACAGCATTAATGGAAAACTTGATATAACCAGAACCCATCAATAAAAAGAAGCACTAAAAGGTCTGTCAAAATAAAAGTTCCACTTAAATGAAAGCGCTATTTAACTGGAAGTGTGAAATTGAAGACAGTAAAATATACTGTAAAAAATATGAATATTCCAAAAGTAGCAATAATACTCATAATAACAGTAGTATAATATTAAATGGTTGTATTATGATTATTATGATCTGTAAGCAGCCTTGTGTCTGAGGTAATCAGTTTTCAATAATACTCAATTTAAAAAAAAAAATTTGTTAATAATGAATTATTATATTTTCATTTGATTAAAGCTGCATGTATATATCATAATATTTAATTAAAACATTTAACATGGAATCCAAAAAAATGTAAACGGAAAATAGAATTTGTATCTGTTAGACTTTATGCAGTTCTTTTAATCAAGTTATTTTCTGTGTAATTTCATAAAAAATCTAAGTATCGATTTAGTATCAATACCGAGGTGCCAGGGCTTGTATTGTACCAAAGGCAAAATTTTGGTATCGGAGCAACCCTAGTGCCAACCATGTTTAAATAATAATATACAGTACATTATAAATTCTGAATCCAAGTACTGATTAACGTTGTCCCATGTTCAGTGGTTGAGAGGCTTGGGTGTCTGTGTTCCAGGTGGTGCAGGTGATCCCTCTGGCACCGAACATGTACATCACGAGTCGGGAATACCCTGCAGATCGTTTACAAACGTCAACAGATTTATCTGAAGTGGGGCGCAGTTCATTCCAAACAAAGCAGAAACTCTGTGACATGCTCTGCAGGCACATGGCCGCATGGGCAGCAGGTTCAAACCCTTGAGTAATAAACTTTGAGCATATGGTTAAAGGTGCATCGTGTCCATCTGTAGCAGTGACATGAGAACAGCATGTTGCACCCTCAGGACGACACGCTCTTGGCAAGAACTAGCATGCTATTCTCAGGCTAGCCTGAATCCATCCGTCCATTTGCTCTATTATGAACGAAGACGAGAAATGCTGCATTAACGCCAACAGTTAAAGAAAAATAGTGACAGTAGCTCAGCTGTTCAGAAACAAGCTGTTTTTCCAAAGACTAGTGATTATTTTAGCAGCTTTTTTTGTCGCATTGTTTTCTGCAATATACAAAATACTATTCTAATATTTATAACAATACAATTGCAAAATAATATAATATTTAGTCAAATGTTGCCGTTCATCGATATGTTCTATGTCAGTTATATCAATGTTGGTGTTTTCTAGTGGTATTGGTGGTATTTAGAGTAAATCCTTCTGGTAACATTTACAATGTTACATTTGTTAACATGAACTGACAACGAACAATACTTTTACAGCATTTAATGTTAATTTCAACAAAGTAATACATTTTAAAAACAAAAGTTTTGTTTTTGTTTTTTTTTGCTGTAAAAGTATTGTTCACTGTAGGTTCATTATACCTAATGCATTAACTAGTGTAAATAAATGAAAACTTATTGTAAAGTTGATCTGTTCAAATACTGTTTATTGCTGTCACACTAACTGATTTTTCACTAATAATCCTATTTTGGCAACTGTTGCCATCTGCCATTTCTCTAACAAGCACTCTACGTGAGAAGTGTGTGTTTGAGCAGTTTTAAGCCGAATTTTATAGAAATTGTAAAAAAAAATAAATAAAAAAAAAAACATTGTTGATTGATCACTTGTAATAGTGACACTATGTACCTAAAGAGGATATACGCATTTTAAATAAATCTCGAGAAGAGCATGCTATGGATTAAACTGTGTCAGCCCTCATTCCCAAATGAACATGTAAAACATCAGCAAGGACACCTACATTTGCTCAAAGGTAAATTAAAGTTAATAACTTCATGTTAACTAATTAATGTATTGATTCAGGTCTTAAAAGCTATAGTAAGCAGGGTTCCCACTCTTTTCAAGGCAACATTTCCAGGACACATCCTGTGCCGAACGGGTGTAATATTAAAGCAAAAAATGAATAGACGATACACTGGATCAACAAGATGTAATTCAGCAGCCAAAACTGTTTTTCAGACATATTATTATTATTAGGGCTGTCAATCGATTAAAATTTGTAATCAAATTAATTACAATGCGTCCCGATTAATTACTCGCGATTAATCGCATATACAAATATTTGTTGTGAAAGCCCCTCATATAAAAATAATTCAATATATAAAGATTATACATATTAATATCATTATATAATTATACATAGTTATCTTTAAATATTAAAAAATTATATATATATAAAATATAAAATATTCAGATAATTAAAATGCATTACATTCTTGTGGCAGAAGAGTTAATCATTGATAAGGCCGTACAAAAAGTGGCTTTAGAGTACAATGTATTGTTTACTACATTATTGACCATAAGTCAATCATTGGCATACAGTTCACAGCAATCCATTACACAAGTGAATTTGTCTATCAGTTGGAGATTTATTATGAGGACTTGTTTAAGGACCGTCAAATTACACCTGCATCAGACATGCTTGTGTAGCGTCTTGGATGCTTTGTGTCATAAACATAAAATTGTTAGGTCACCCTGTGTCAAGTTAAATATAGGTTAATACTCAATCTTTAAACACATCTCAATCTTTAGATCCCTTTGTTCGCATTTGCGCTCCTTCAAGTGTTTCGAATGCAAGAATGTAACGTATGTTTGTGTTATCTACTGAAGTGTTTTCTTCACTGTATAAACTACGATTGCTCATGGAACTGAAATTTCACTTACTGCCCTCTGGAGTAAACAGGCGTTACTACAAGCTTGCGTTTCTCAGGAACCTTCCCTATTATGGTCCAGGGGCAGTGCGATTAATTGCGTTAATTATTTTAACGCGTTATTTCTTGTCAAATTAATCGCACTTAATTAACGAGTTAAATCGACAGCCCTAATTATTATATATAGTTATCAATTTGTAATTGCCCATCGAGTACTTGAGTAATTAATCGAGTAGTAGTCGAGTAGACAAAATGACCAAAATGCTCATCCCTAGTTCACACCAATCTCCCATTCATTCCTATGGGGAGCTCAGCAGAAATTGTCAGAGCAAGCAATGGTAACCAAGGACGGCAGAACTTAGCAAAGGGTCAATTGAGACCCTTTTTGCTTTTGTTCCAGACAAATACTGCTGTTATTGAAAAAATACAGAAATAAATTAATCCATACTGTAACTAAAACTAAATAATTTTCTTCAACTTTGGGCATTTTTATGTCCCAGATGTTGATTTTCATCAACAAAAATTATTTTCATGCTTGAGATGAAATATGAGATGAGTAATGTTTAAAGTAAAATACAATTTCAGGTAAATATCATGTGCTAAGTGTCTAAAGTGTCTAAAGAAACATACACTTATATAAAGATATTGTCCCACCTTAAATAGCTTTGATATAGCAATATCAATAAATGTAAATGTACTTTTCATCAGTAATTTGCAATGTAGCTAACTGTAGTTGTAATTTTACTTGAGCTAATTTCAATTATGAATACCTTGAAGCTTGGCAAACTACAGTTTTCAAAGTAGCTTCACCAACAGTGTACATACAGGAAATTATGCATTTCAAATCAGAGCTAGAACAATCTGGTCACGTATATACAAAAAGTCTGCTTCCTAAATCATCTAGAAGATCTGTAAAACAGGTATTAGATCCAAACTCCTTGCTCTTGATCAGTCATTCACAAAGGTACAAAAGAAATGAGAGAGAGAGAGAGAGAGAGAGAGAGAGAGAGAGAGAGAGAGAGAGATCCTCCTGTATGCAGATGATCTGGTAATGCGGTCACCAACAGAAGAGGGTCTACAGCAGAACCTGGACATCCTGTATCAGCTCTGTCAGACCTGGGCCCTGACGATTAACCCAACTAAAACTAAAGTTCTAACATTTCAGAAAAGACCCAGATGTCAGGGAAAGAAATACAGTTTCACCCTTGGTATGAACAAAATTGATCATGCCACAAACTACATATACCTTGGTTTCAAATTCAGGCCAAACAGAAACCTCAACTTGGCCGTGAATGAACTGAACGAGAAAGCAAGTAGGGCTTTCAATGCCATTAAAACATCTAATTGGTATTTCAAATTGGATAGAATCTGGCTCAAAATATTCCAATCAGTCATAGAACCTGTTGCACTATATGGCAGCAAAGTTTGTGGTCCTCTCCTAAATCACGAATTTGACAAATGGGACAAAAGTCAGATTGAAGTCCTGCATACAGAGTTTTGTAAAAGCATTCTTAGGGTACAGAGAAACACACCTAATAATGCATGCAGGGCAGAATTAGGTTAATGCCCTCTAATAGAAAAGAAAAGAGCCATTCAATTTTGGAAACATCTAAAACTGAGTGACCCCAACTCTTATCATTTTAAAGCCCTTAAAAACCATGAAATGAACACTGAGAATAGTCCCATCATTCAGCTGGTCCTGAGGCTCCACAAACAAACTAACAATAATCAGCCTCAGGACACGGACACCCTCATTCACACAATCCGGCCCAACCAAAGGATTCATAAAAAGGTGGAGAGGAAGAGAAAGAAAAGAGAGGGGGTATTGAGAGAGAGAAACAGAAAGATTGTAAAGCAGAGAGAATGAAATGAGAGAGAGAGAGAGAGAGAGAGAGAGAGAGCGCACTCTATTTGAGATTCTCATCAGAAGGGTCTCTGATTACTAGACTGAGCAGCCCACATGACCTTTAAACTTCCTGAAACAAAAGAAAGCTCTGTGCTCACCTCATCCACATCACACACAACAACATTAAAGCATGAAAAGAGAGAGAGAGAGAGAGAGAGAGAGAGAGAGAGAGAGAGAGAGAGAGAGAGAGAGAGAGAGAGAGCTAAAAAGGTGGAGAGAGGAAGAGAAAGAAAAGAGAGGGGGTATTGAGTGAAAGAAACAGAAAGACATTGTGAAGCCGAGAGAATGAAATGAGAGAGAGTGAGAATCTGGTAAGTGAGGAGAAAATGAACATCAGGAAGGAAGGTATGGGACTGAAAGATGTCTGACACACAAACTCACTTCCTCTACTCATAACCATGAACACTAGACCAAAGAATCCACAGTCAGAGAACTGTTTTACGTCACATTTTCCGCCATGTTTTCATATTCTGGAAGGTTTCACAACTGAAATAATGCACACAACCAGAGTGGGAAATGAACAACCGCCACCAGATTAATTTTGTTTTATCTAACAGCCACTGTGGCGGGTGACCCGTCTCGGATTGGCATTTGAAAAGATATGCTTTTGTTTATAGGTATGGGTATCAATACAGATTTCCTGATTCGATTCTGACTCACAAGCTTTTTATTGATTCAAATTGATTTTGATTCGATTCGATCTTACTTGATTCTTTTTCATATCGATTTGATTCCAATAACTTTGGGTTATAATGTCCATTCCCAATATTTCAATACCACAACACAATCCTAATTCTGAACTGATTATTTAAGACAAGTAATGCCGAGTTTACACAATTTTAAGCCCAAAGATAAAAATCTTTGTTTGTGTTCAGTAGAAGAAAGAAAGTCATTCACATCTGGGATGGCATGAGCGTGAGTATATGATGGGACAATTTTCATTTTTGGGTGAACTATTCCTTTAACAACCAGGTGTAAATAGGGCTATTGCCCTCATGAGCTTTGAATTAACCATGTTAAAATACAGATGAAATAAATAACATACTTGTAATGAAATAAGCTGAAGTAAGGAGTTTACACTCTGGTTTATGCTAATTGTGATGAGGAGGAGGGTGTGGCCGGGCTGTGATGGTACACAGCCGGTGCTGAATCAGCTGATCAGCGGGAGAGCAAGAAAAGGGAGCTGGAGATGCCAAACAGAGAGAGAGAAAAGAGAGAGAGAGAAAAGAGAGAGCGCCTGTGCTGCATGTGTGTCTGTGTTCGTTTATGATTTATGTTGTTTTAAGTTCATTTATATCATTAAACTTTACATTTACTGTTCAGCCGGTTCCCGCCTCCACCTTGCTATCCTTTACCTGTAACACAAATGTAGAGAGACTCTTACCTTCCAGTTGGCCAACTGCTGAGATTCAATGATCTTAATAAACGCCCCCATCAAAATACCTGAAAAACAAAAGCCAAATATTTAGAGTCTGTTAACCAAAGACGGGTGTTTCTTCAACTTCGGCACTTTTAGCACTCTGAACTTCAAGAACATAAAGTCTCGTTAAAAAACATTTTTCAAATTCTCAATCATTTAATGGCTACTCATGTACATGCATCACAGGAGATTTATATCATTTTTTCAAAGACATGAAACTTCCAACCACAGTGTTTATTCCAGCACATTTTAAAATCTGTATTGTGTTTAATAGAATTCTGTTCTGGAAATGACACTGATGGAAATTACATTTTTAACCTTTTTGAAATAAAATGGCTGACTCAATTGACTTGCCAAGGCTAATTTTAAAGTTAACATTTTATGTACCCTAAATTTTTTATGTACCAAAAAATTATTTAATTGTTTTTCATAGCACCCCCAGATCCTCACCGATCCTCCACCAAATTTCACAGTGGATGTGAGACACTGTGGTTTGAAAGCCTCTCAAGGTCTTCGTTTTACCATTAGACGACCAAGTGGAGGATCGGTGATGATCTGGGGGTGCTTCAGCAAGGCTGGAATCGGGCAGATTCATCTTTGTGAAGGGCACATGAAACAAGCCACGTACAAGGTTATCCTGGAAGCAATCTTGCTTCCATCTGCTCTGACAATGTTCCCCAACTCTGAGGATTGTTTTTTTACAGCAGTAGACGATGCTCCATGTCACACAGACAGATCAATCAAGGTGTGGATGGAGGACCACTGGATCAAGACCCTGTCATGGCCAGCCCAATCTCCAGACCTGAACCACATTGAAAACTTCTGGAATGTGATCATGAGGAAGATGGATGGTCACAAGCCATCAAACAAAGTCGAGCTGCTTGAATTTTTGCACCAGGAGTGGCATAAAGTCCCCCAACATCAATGTGAAAGACTGGTAGAGGGCATGCCAATGAAAATCAGGGTTTCTGAACTCTTCCTAAGTTAAAACATTAGTATTGTGTTGTTTAAAAATGAATATCAACTTGTTTTCTTTGCATTATTCGAGGTCTGGAAACATTGCATCTTTTTTATTTTGACCAGTTGTCATTTTCTGCAAATAAATGGGATTTGGGAGAAACGATGCTAGTAGTTTATAGAATAAAACAAAAATTGTAATTTTACTCAAACGTACTACAAACAAATAGTAAATCCAGAGAAACTGATCATTTTGCAGTGGTCTCTTAATTTTTGTCCACAGATGTATGTTGTGACAGGCCAATATTAGGCTGATAATCCTGCATGAGAGCATGGTAAAAAGTTTCCAAGGCTATCGTATAACAAAACTAAAAAAGACATCAGTTTTTCTTTTCTTTCTTATACACTGGTGGCCAAAGGTCTGGAATAATGTAAAGATTTTGCTGTTTCTGAAGGAAATTGGTACTTAAATTCACAAAGTATAGTCAGGACATTACTGATGCAAAAAAAACAAAAAAAAAAACAGCACCATCACTATTTGAAATTTTTTATTTTTGATCAAATTTAGACAGGCCCCATTTCCAGCAGCCGTTACTCCAAAACCTTATCCTTGAATTATCATGTTAAATTGCAATTTTGGTACCAGAAATCACTTGCCATTATATCAAACACAACTGAAATCTATTTGATTCATTAAATGAATCTTAACATTGTCTTTGTTTTTGTTTTTGAGTTGTCACAGTATGCAATAGAAAAATCAAAAATGGCAAGAAAGAAACAGTTTTCTCTAGAAACATGTCAGTCAATCAATTGTTTTGAGCAATGAAGGATATGCAATGCTTGAAATTGACAAAAAAAATGCAGATTTCATTAAAGGTGTACACTACAGTCTTCTAGGACAACTGTCTCTAACAATGACAGAAAGAGACATGGAAGACCAGATGTACAACTAAACAAGAGGATAAGCACATCAGACTCTCTAGTTTGAGAAATAGACACCTCACATGTCCTCAGCTGACAGCTTCATTGAATTCTACCCGCTCAACACCAGTTTCATGTACAACTAGATTAAAAAGTTTGCCGAGACAAACTTTAAGTTGGCTTGTGAAAGTTTGGCCCAGAAAGTTTGAAGAAGTTTAAAGTTTAAAGTAGTTTGAAGTTTAAAGTAGTTTGAAGATTAAATTAGTTTAAAGTTTAAATTAGTTTAAAGTAGTTTGAAGATTAAAGTAGTTTGAACTTTAATTTAGTTTAAAGTTTAAATTAGTTTAAAGTAGTTTGTCACAGTAACCAGGTGAATGAAATGAGGAAATTAAATTGCTACATTATGAGACACAATTGCCCAGCTTCTTAAAACTCAAGGGTTAAAAAAATCCCCCATATAGTCAACTTTGTATTTAATGACAAAATGCATTTCTGATAAATGTGACAGAAAATGTTATAATGTACCAGAAAATGTTGAGCATGTTATTGTGTGGTGTAATAAATATAGTGCTGAGAGGATCAGTTTACGTGACAAGATATACGGATTAGAACGTGGATGGATAACGACATTCACATTTGAAGTGAAATGTGAAAATAAAGGAAAAGGAAAGCGTTGAGGTATTACAGGTAAAGATGCACACATGCAAGATTACTTATCTCTTCAGCGTTGAGCACCAATCACACAAGTCTCTGTTGAGTTCATAATGCAATAACCAATCAGATTAGTTAACGATGAAGAAACAATCTGCGGGTTCGCGGGAGTTTTTGCCGCATTCACGTCATGTGCTGTTCACCTCAGTCAGTCAGATACAGGTCAGACACTCTGGCTGGATTATGCCTGGCTGTTCGCTCGAGGAAAAGTGCAGATGCGATGTAAGTAAGATATTAATTTATAATCATTTTGATTTTTCATGCTACGATTTTCTGGTTCAAAGATATGTGATTTGTTACTTGGTTGCTAGGGTAACCCTGTCTGGTTGCTATGCAGATACCAGGGTGATTCTCATCAAGCCTCCTTTACATCCTGAGTGAATAAAGTCAACCCGGAAGTCTGTATGATTTTCTGTTGCAGAGATATGTGATTTGTTACTTGGTTGCTAGGGTAACAACATCTGGTTGCTAGGCAGTTACCAGAGTGATACATATCAAGGCTACTTTCCATTCTGAGTGAAATAAGTCAAACAGGAAGTCTCTACGATTTTCTTGTGCAGAGATATGTGATTTATTACTTGGTTGCTAGGGTAACCCTGTCTGGTTGCTATGCAGTTACCAGGGTGATACTTGTCAAGCCTCCTTTCCATCCTGAGTGAATAAAGTCAACCCTCAAGTCTGTATGATTTTCTGGTGCAGAGATATGTGATTTGTTATTTGGTGCTAGGGTAACCCTGTCTGGTTGCTATGCAGTTACCAGGGTGATACTTTTCAAGCCTCCTTTCCATCCTGAGTGAATTAAGTCAACCCAGATGTCTCTACGATTTTCTGGAGCAGAAATATATAATTTGTTACTTGGTTGCTAGGGTAACCCAATCTGGTTGCTAGGCGGTTACCAGAGTGATGCATATCAAGCCTCCTTTCCATCCTGAGTGAATAAAGTAAAACAGGAAGTCTCTATGATTTTCTGTTGCAGAGATATGTGATTTGTTACTTGGTTGCTAGGGTAACAACATCTGGTTGCTAGGCAGTTACCAGAGTGATACATATCAAGGCTACTTTCCATCCTGAGTGAAATAAGTGAAACAGGAAGTCTCTACGATTTTCTGGTGCAGAGATATGTGATTTGTTACTTGGTTGCTAGGGTAACCACATCTGGTTGCTAGGCAGTTACCAAAGTGATACACATAAGGCCCCTTGCAATCCTGTGTGAAATATATCAACCCCTAAGTCTCTACGATGTTCTGGTTCAAAGATATGTGATTTGTTACTTGGTTGCTAGGGTAACCATATCTGGTTGCTAGGCAGTTACCAGAGTGATACCTATCAAGCCTCCTTTCCATCCTGAGTGAATAAAGTCAACCCGGAAGTCTGTATGATTTTCTGGTGCAGAGATATGTGATTTGTTATTTGGTTGCTAGGGTAACCCTGTCTGGTTGCTATGCAGTTACCAGGGTGATACTTGTTAAGCCTCCTTTCCATACTGAGTGAACAAAGTCAACCTGTAAGCTACTATACTGTGGCTATGAAGATTTTAGGTCATTACTTATTGGCTGCTTGATAAAATAAATCCTCTGAGGGAGAGAGAGAGGGAGAGACACAGGGCTGACAGGCCCTTTTCTGTCTCTGTGTGTGAAAACGTCAGTTGGGATTTAAATTTCTGAACATTCCGCAATGTTAAGTCAATGGGAGTTTTTCCGAGTTTTGATCGTCATTTTTAGGAAAACCGTAAGTCCGATCAGTTAGAAAAGATATAGCAACTAACTTCAGAACAGTCCAAAGGTCTAGTCTGAGTTTGGAGTTTGTAGAGTTAAAGCTCTAGGCTGGATTAAAGTTAACAGTTTTCTAAGAATAATAATAATAACTAGACTAGATTAAAAAGTTTGAGTACAAACTTTAGGTTGGCTTGAGAAAGCCTAACATAAAGTTTGAAGTAGTTGTAAAAGTTTGAAGATTTAAGGTTTTTAGTTTGATGTATTTATAAGTAGTAGTTTTCAAAGTTCAAAGTTTAGAGATTATAAAACCATTCAGTCTATCAAATAGATTAGATAGATAGATAGATAAATAGATAGATAGATAGATAGATAGATAGATAGATAGATAGATATTGACCCTCAGATAGATAGATAGATAGATAGATGGATATTGACCCTCAGATAGATAGATAGATAGATATTGACCCACAGATAGATAGATAGATAGATAGATAGATAGATAGATAGATAGATAGATAGATAGATATTGACCATCAGATAGATAGATAGATAGATAGATAGATAGATAGATATTGATCCTCAGATAGATAGATAGATAGATAGATAGATAGATAGTCATTGACCCTTAGATAGATAGATAGATAGATAGAGTATGACCCACAGAGAGATAGATAGATAGATAGTTATTGTCCCTCAGATAGATAGATAGATAGATAGATAGATAGATAGATAGATAGAGTATGACCCACAGAAAGACAGATAGATATTGACCCTCAGATAGATAGATAGATAGATAGATAGATAGATAGATAGATAGATAGATAGACAGATAGATAGACAGATATATTATTTTTTACTTGGTTGCTAGGGTAACCCAATCTGGTTGCTAGGCAGTTTCCAGGGTGATCCTTATCAAGCCTCCTATTCATTCTGAGTGAATAAAGTCAACCCGGAAGTCTCTACAATTTTCTGTTGCAGAGATATGTGATTTGTTACTTGGTTGCTAGGGTAACCATATCTGGTTGATAGGCAGTTACCAGAGTGATACATATCAAGGCTACTTTCCATTCTGAGTGAAATAATTCAAACAGGAAGTCTATACGATTTTCTGGTGCAGAGATATGTGATTTGTTACTTGGTTGCTAGGGTAACCCCATCTGGTTGCTAGGCAGTTACCAAAGTGATACTTATAAGGCTCCTTGCAATCCTGTGTGAAATATGTCAACCCCTAAGTCTCTACGATTTTCTGGTTCAAAGATATGTGATTTGTTACTTGGTTGCTAGGGTAACCGCATCTGGTTGCTAGGCAGTTACCAGAGTGATACATATCAAGGCTACTTTCCATCTTGAGTGAAATAAGTGAAACAGGAAGTCTCTATGAATTTCTGGTGCAGAGTTATGTGATTTGTTACTTTGTTGCTAGGGTAAGCCCTTGTCGTTGCTAGGCAGTTACCAGAGTGATACTTTTCAAGAATCCTTGCTATCCTGAGTGAAATAAGTCAAACAGGAAGTCTCTACGATTTTCTGGTGAAGAGATATATTATTTGTTACTTGGTTGCTAGGGTAACCCCATCTGGTTGCTATGCAGTTACCAGGGTGATACTTATCAAGCCTCCTTTCCATCCTGAGTGAATTATGTCAACCCAGAAGTCTCTACGATTTTCTGTTGCAGAGATATGTGATTTGTTACTTGGTTGCTAGTGTAACCGCATCTGGTTGCTAGGCAGTTACCAGAGTTATACATATCAAGGCTACTTTCCATCCTGAGTGAAATAAGTGAAACAGGAAGTCTCTACGATTTTCTGGTGCAGAGATATGTGATTTGTTACTTGGTTGCTAGGGTAAACACATCTGGTTGCTAGGCAGTTACCAAAGTGATACTCATAAGGCTCCTTGCAATCCTGTGTGAAATATGTCAACCCCTAAGTCTCTACGATGTTCTGGTTCAAAGATATGTGATTTGTTACTTGGTTGCTAGGGTAACCCTGTCTGGTTGCTATGCAGTTACCAGGGTGATACATATCAAGGCTACTTTCCATCCTGAGTGAAATAAGTGAAACAGGAAGTCTCTATGATTTTCTGGTGCAGAGATATGTGATTTGTTAGTTGGTTGCTAGGGTAACCCCATCTGGTTTCTAGGCAGTTACCAAGGTGATACTCATAAGGCTCCTTGCAATCCTGTGTGAAATATGTCAACCCCTAAGTCTCTACTATGTTCTGGTTCAAAGATATGTGATTTGTTACGTGGTTGCTAGGGTAACCACATCTGGTTGCTAGGCAGTTACCAGAGTGATACATATCAAGCCTCCTTTCCATCCTGAGTGAAATAAGTGAAACAGGAAGGCTGTATGATTTTCTGGTGCAGAGATATGTGATTTGTTATTTGGTTGCTAGGGTAACCCTGTCTGGTTGCTATGCAGTTACCAGGGTGATACTTATCAAGCCTCCTTTCCATACTGAGTGAATCAAGTCAACCTGGAAGCTACTATACTGTGGCTATGAAGATTTTAGGTCATTACTTATTGGCTGCTTGATAAAAGAAATCCTCTGAGGGAGAGAGAGAGGGAGAGATGCAGGGCTGACAGGCCCTTTTTTGTCTGTGTGTGTGAAAACGTCAGTTGGGATTTAAATTTCTGAACATTCCGCAATGTTAAGTCAATGGGAGTTTTTCCGAGTTTTGATCGTCATTTTTAGGAAAACAGTAAGTCCGATCAGTTAGAAAAGATATAGCACACTATTCGGGATTAGTCTGAAGGTCTGTGCCGAGTTTGGTGCATGTAGCTTAAAAGCTCTAGGAGGAGTTAGATTTAGAAATTTAGTCTCAGAAGAATAATAATAACTAGATTAAAAAGTTTGAGTACAAACTTTAGGTTGGCTTGAGAAAGCCTAGCATAAAGTTTGAAGTAGTTGTAAAAGTTTGAAGATTTAAGGTTTTTAGTTTGATGTAATTATAAGTAGTAGTTTTCAAAGTTCAAAGTTTAGAGATTATAAAACCATTCAGTCTATCAAATAGATAGATAGATAGATAGATAGATAGATAGATAGATAGATAGATAGATAGATAGATAGATAGATAGATAGATAGATAGATAGATATTGACCATCAGATAGATAGATAGACAGATAGACAGATAGAGTATGACCCACAGATAGATAGATAGATAGATAGATAGATAGATAGATAGATATTGACCATCAGATAGATAGATAGATAGATAGATAGATAGATAGATATTGACCCTCAGATAGATAGATAGATAGATAGATAGATAGATAGATAGATAGATAGATAGATAGATAGATATTGACCCTCAGATAGATAGATAGACAGATAGATAGATAGAGTATGACCCACAGATAGATAGATAGATAGATAGATAGATAGATAGATAGATAGATATTGACCCTCAGATAGATAGATAGATAGATAGATAGATAGATAGATAGATATTGATCCTCAGATAGATAGATAGATAGATAGATAGATAGTCATTGACCCTTAGATAGATAGATAGATAGATAGATAGATAGATAGATAATGACCCACAGATAGATAGATAGATAGATAGTTATTGACCCTCAGATAGATAGATAGATAGATAGATAGATAGATAGATAGATAGATATTGACCCTCAGAAAGATAGATAGATAGATAGATAGATAGAGTATGACCCACAGATAGATAGATAGATAGATAGATAGATAGATAGACAGATAGATAGATAGATAGATAGATAGATAGATAGTCATTGACCCTTAGATAGATAGATAGATAGATAGATAGATAGATAGATAAATAGATAGAGTATGACCCACAGATAGATAGATAGATAGATAGATAGATAGATAGATAGATAGATAGATAGATAGAGTATGACCCACAGATAGATAGATAGATATTGACCCTCAGATAGATAGATAGATAGATAGACAGATAGATATTGACCCTCAGAAAGATAGATAGATAGACAGATAGATAGATATATTATTTTTTACTTGGTTGCTAGGGTAACCCAATCTGGTTGCTAGGCAGTTTCCAGGGTGATCCTTATCAAGCCTCCTTTTCATTCTGAGTGAATAAAGTCAACCTGGAAGTCTCTACGATTTTCTTTTGCATAGATATGTGATTTGTTACTTGGTTGCTAGGGTAACCATATCTGGTTGATAGGCAGTTACCAGAGTGATACATATCAAGGCTACTTTCCATTCTGAGTGAAATAATTCAAACAGGAAGTGTATACGATTTTCTGGTGCAGAGATATGTGATTTGTTACTTGGTTGCTAGGGTAACCCCATCTGGTTGCTAGGCAGTTACCAACGTGTTACTCATAAGGCTCCTTGCAATCCTGTGTGAAATATGTCAACCCCTAAGTCTTTATGATTTTCTGGTTCAAAGATATGTGATTTGTTACTTGGTTGCTAGGGTAACCACATCTGGTTGCTATGCAGTTACCAACGTGTTACTCATAAGGCTCCTTGCAATCCTGTGTGAAATATGTCAACCCCTAAGTCTTTATGATTTTCTGGTTCAAAGATATGTTATTTGTTACTTGGTTGCTAGGGTAACCCCATCTGGTTGCTATGCAGTTACCAGGGTGATACTTATCAAGCCTCCTTTCCATCCTGAGTGAATTATGTCAACCCGGAAGTCTCTACGATTTTCTGTTGCAGAGATATGTGATTTGTTACTTGGTTGCTAGGGTAACCGCATCTGGTTGCTAGGCAGTTACCAGAGTGATACATATCAAGGCTACTTTCCATCCTGAGTTAAATAAGTGAAACAGGAAGTCTCTACGATTTTCTGGTGCAGAGATATGTGATTTGTTACTTGGTTGCTAGGGTAAACACATCTGGTTGCTAGGCAGTTACCAAAGTGATACTCATAAGGCTCCTTGCAATCCTGTGTGAAATATGTCAACCCCTAAGTCTCTATGATGTTCTGGTTCAAAGATATGTGATTTGTTACTTGGTTGCTAGGGTAACCCCGTCTGGTTGCTAGTTAGTTACCAAAGTGATACTCATAAGGCTCCTTGCAATCCTGAGTGAAATATGTGAAACAGGAAGTCTCTACGATGTTCTGGTTCAAATATATATGATTTGTTACTTGGTTGCTAGGGTAACCATATCTGGTTGCTAGGCAGTTACCAGAGTGATACATATCAAGGCTACTTTCCATCCTGAGTGAATAAAGTCAACCCGGAAGTCTCTATGATTTTCTGTTGCAGAGATATGTGATTTGTTACTTGGTTGCTAGGGTAATCACATCTGGTTGCTAGGCAGTTACCAGAGTGATACATATCAAGGCTACTTTCCATCCTGAGTGAAATAAGTGAAACAGGACGTCAGTATGATTTTCTGGTGCAGAAATATGTGATTTGTTACTTGGTTGCTAGGGTAACCCCATCTGGTTGCTAGGCAGTTACCAGAGTGATACATATCAAGGCTACTTTCCATCCTGAGTGAAATAAGTGAAACAGGAAGTCTGTATGATTTTCTGGTGCAGAAATATGTGATTTGTTATTTGGTTGCTAGGGTAACCCTGTCTGGTTGCTATGCAGTTACCAGGGTGATACTTATCAAGCCTCCTTTCCATACTGAGTGAACAAAGTCAACCTGGAAGCTACTATACTGTGGCTATGAAGATTTTAGGTCATTACTTATTGGCTGCTTGATAAAATAAATCCTCTGAGGGAGAGAGAGAGGGAGAGACGCAGGGCTGACAGGCCCTTTTTTGTCTGTGTGTGTGAAAACGTCAGTTGGGATTTAAATTTCTGAACATTCCGCAATGTTAAGTCAATGGGAGTTTTTCCGAGTTTTGATCGTCATTTTTAGGAAAACCGTAAGTCCAATCAGTTAGAAAAGATATAGCACACTATTCGGGATTAGTCTGAAGGTCTGTGCCGAGTTTGGTGCATGTAGCTTAAAAGCTCTAGGAGGAGTTAGATTTAGAAATTTAGTCTCAGAAGAATAATAATAATATTAAGTTTAAATAGGATTTCAGTAAGTTGGCTTTCTCAAGCCAACCTAACTAGAATGTACATTTCCTGAAGAAAATGTGAGTGGTGCTTGCCGTGGCAAAATTTCTTACCACAATGTCCCACCTACTGACCAAAGTTGAAAGAGGCCACCCCCATGACAGTAGGATGTTCTGGTGCAGAGATATTGGTGTTGTTCCATGGTTGCTAGGGAAAACCATCTGGTTGATATGCAGTTACTAAGGTGACAGCCACCAACGCTACTTGCCATCCTGAGTAAAATAAGTCAACCCGGAAGTCTCTACGATTTTGTAGTACATAGATATGTGATTTGTTACTTGGTTGCTAGGGTAACCCCATCTGGTTGCTAGGCAGTTAAAAAGGGGCAAGCCAACAATGCTCCTTGCCATCCTGAATGAAATAAGTCAACCCGGAAGTCTCTGTGATTTTCTTGTGCAGAGATATGTGATTTGTTTCTTGGTTGCTAGGGTAACCCCATCTGGTTGCTAGGCAGTTACCAAGGTGACAGCCAACAATGCTCCTTGCCATCCTGAGTGAAATAAGTCAACCCGGAAGTCTCTGTGATTTTCTAGTACAGAGATATATGATTTGTTTCTTGGTTGCTAGGGTAACCCCATCTGGTCGCTAGGCAGTTACCAAGGTGACAGCCAACAATGCTCCTTGCCATCCTGAGTGAAATAAGTCAACCCAGATTTCTCTGTGATTTTCTAGTACAGAGATATGTGATTTGTTTCTTGGTTGCTAGGGTAACCCCATCTGGTTGCTAGGCAGTTACCAAGGTGACAGCCAACAATGCTCCTTGCCATCCTGAGTGAAATAAGTCAACCCGGAAGTCTCTGTGATTTTCGTGTGCAGAGATATGTGATTTGTTTCTTGGTTGCTAGGGTAACCCCATCTGGTTGCTAGGCAGTTACCAATGTGACAGCCAACAATGCTCCTTTTCATCCTGAGTGAAATAAGTCAACCCAGATTTCTCTGTGATTTTCTTGTGCAGAGATATTGGATTTGTTAATTGGTTGCTAGGGTAACCCCATCTGGTTGCTAGGCCTTTACCAAGGTGACAGCCAACAATGCTCCTTGCCATTCTGAGTGAAATAAGTCAACCCGGAAGTCTCTGTGATTTTCTTGTGCAGAGATATGCTATTTGTTTCTTGGTTGCTAGGGTAACCCCATTTGGTTGCTAGGCAGTTACCAGGGTGATATTTATCGAGTCTAATTTCCATCCTGAGTGAAATAAGTCAACCCGGAAGTCTCTACGTCATTCTGATCCTAAGATACACATCTTAGTGATTTTGAATGGATGTCAATGGTTCTTTGTTGCTAGGGTGCTTTAAATGGTTGCTAGGGCGTGGCTAAGTAGTTCACATGATGAAAGCTGAAGACTGATTACTCACCCAATGAAAACAAAGCAACTATCATGTCTCTAGGACATTCTGATCTGAAGATATCTTACTGTAATTGAAATCAATAAATGTGGTTGCTAGGGTGCTCTAAATTGTTGCTAGGGAGTGGCTTGGCAGCTGCCAATGATGAATCTCCAAAGGCTGCTTGTCAGTATGAATGATATAAACCAACTCCCATGCCTCTGTGACATTCAGAATGGAAGATATCTCTCTTTGGATTTTGGTTGCTAAGGTGCTCGAAAATGGTTGCTAGGGAGGGGCTAGGAAGTGTTGAGGGGATTCATGATTGGCTGTTTTACTGGCCCAAGTCAAACGAGACCACCCTTGTGTTTCTATGATAATTCAGTCCAGAGAAATCCCTTTGATCTCTTTCAATGGAAGTCTATGGGACTTGTTGCTAAGGTACTGTAAATGGTTGCTAGGGCGTGGCTTGATAGCTTCACAATGATCCTGAGAGATTGATTGGTCGTCTGAGTAAAATGAGCCCGCACCCTTGTCTCTAAGACACTGTGATCCAGAGTTATGTTCAATACAAAATCTACCATAGACTTAACATTGGGGCAAATTTGGGCAGCTCCTGCCCCCAAGGGGTGCAACTTTTACCCCATTGTGAGGTATGTTCTCACAGAGCCTGTCAGCCTCTTCAAATGTGGTAAATCACACGTGTCTGTGAAATCCTTGCTCTGAGCTATGACTTGTCAAAGTTTGGCGCAATGTTAAGTCAATGGGATTTTTTGCACAATTTTTTGCCCCTGGGGCAAATACCGTACCCCCGATCACTTATAGAAGTCATAGCACACCATTCCCAAATAATCCGCACGATTTGACGCCTCATTTGTGGGTCTGCGAGCAAAAAATTTTTCAAAGAATTCCATTGACTTACATTGGGGCAACTTTGGGCAGCTCCTGCCCCCCAGGGGTAAAACTTTTACCCCATTGTGAGGTATGTTCTCAGAGAGCCTGTCAGCCTCTTCAAATGTGGTAAATCACACGTCTCTGTGAAATCCTCGCTCTGAGCTATAACTTGTCAAAGTTCGGCTCAATGTTAAGTCAATGGGATTTTTTGCCCAATTTTTTGCCCCTGGGGCAAACAACGTACCCCCGATCGCTTAGAAAAGATATAGCACACCTCTCCTCAATGAGCCGCACGATTTGATGCCTCACTCAGGGGTCTGTGACAAAAGCTGCGGGAGGAGTAGCGCGCCAAACTATGTGTGGAATAATAATAATTATAACTAGATAGGTACATTTCCTGAAGAAAATGTGAGTGGTGCTTGCCGTGGCAAAATTTCTTACCACAATGTCCCACCTACTGCCCAAAGTTGAAAGGGGCCATCCCCATGACAGTAGGATGTTCTGGTGCAGAGATATAGGTGTTGTTCCATGGTTGCTAGGGAAACCCATCTGGTTGATATGCAGTTACTAAGGTTACAGCCACTAACGCTACTTGCCATCCTGAGTAAAATAAGTCAACCCGGAAGTCTCTACGATTTTCTAGTACAGAGATATGTGATTTGTTACTTGGTTGCTAGGGTAAACCCTTCTGGTTGCTAGGAAGTTACCAAGGGGCAAGCCAACAATGCTCCTTGCCATCCTGAGTGAAATAAGTCAACCCGGAAGTCTCTGTGATTTTCTTGTGCAGAGATATGTGATTTGTTTATTGGTTGCTAGGGTAACCCCATCTGGTTGCTAGGCAGTTACCAAGGTGACAGGCAACAATGCTCCTTGCCATCCTGAATGAAATAAGTCAACCCGGAAGTCTCTGTGATTTTCTTGTGCAGAGATATGTGATTTGTTTCTTGGTTGCTAGGGTAACCCCATCTGGTTGCTAGGCAGTTACCAAGGGGCAAGACAACAATGCTCCTTGCCATCCTAAATGAAATAAGTCAACACGGAATCACTACAATTTTCTGGTTCAGAGATATATGATTAGTTACTTGGTTGCTAGGGTAACCCCATCTGGTTGCTAGGCAGTTACCAAGGTGACAGCCAACAATGCTCCTTGCCATCCTGAGTGAAATAAGTCAACCTGGAAGTCTCTGTGATTTTCTTGTGCAGAGATATGTGATTTGTTTCTTGGTTGCTAGGGTAACCCCATCTGGTTGCTAGGCAGTTACCAAGGTGGCAGGCAACAATGCTCCTTGCCATCCTGAGTGAAATAAGTCAACCTGGAAGTCTCTGTGATTTTCTTGTGCAGAGATATGTGATTTGTTTCTTGGTTGCTAGGGTAACCCCATCTGGTTGCTAGGCAGTTACCAAGGTGACAGCCAACAATGCTCCTTGCCATCCTGAGTGAAATAATTCAACCCGGAAGTCTCTGTGATTTTCTCGTGCAGAATTATGTGATTTGTTTCTTGGTTGCTAGGGTAACCCCATCTGGTTGCTAGGCAGTTACCAAGGTGACAGCCAACAATGCTCCTTGCCATCCTGAGTGAAATAATTCAACCCGGAAGTCTCTGTGATTTTCTTGTGCAGAGATATGTGATTTGTTTCTTGGTTGCTAGGGTAACCCCATCTGGTTGCTAGGCAGTTACCAAAGTAACATCCAACAATGCTCCTTGCCATCTTGAGTGAAATAAGTCAACTCGGAAGTCTCTACGATTTTGTAGTGCAAAGATATGAGATTTGTTACTTGGTTGCTATGGTAAACCCATCTGGTTGCTAGGCAGTTACCAGGGTGATATTTATCAAGTCTACTTTCCATCCTGAGTGAAATAAGTCAACCCGGAAGTCTCTACGACATTCTGATCCTAAGATACACATCTTAGTGATTTTGAATGGATGTCAATGGTGTTTTGTTGCTAGGGTGCTTTAAATGGTTGCTAGGGCATGGCTAAGTAGTTCATTTGATGAAAGCTGAAGACTGGTTAATCACCCAATGAAAACAAAGCAACTATCATGTCTCTAGGACATTCTGATCTGAAGATATCTTACTGTAATTGAAATCAATAAATGTGGTTGCTAGGGTGCTCTAAATTGTTGCTAGGGAGTGGCTTGGCAGCTGGCAATGATGAATCACCAAAGGCTGCTTGTCAGTATGAATGATATAAACGAACTCCCATGCTTCTGTGACATTCAGAATGGAAGATATCTCTCTTTGGATTTTGGTTGCTAAGGTGCTCGAAAATGGTTGCTAGGGAGAGGCTAGGAAGTGTTGAGGGGATTCATGATTGGCTGTTTTACTGCCCCAAGTCAAATGAGACCACCCTCGTGTTTCTATGATAATTCAGTCCGGAGAAATCCCTTTGATCTCTTTCAATGGAAGTCTATGGGACTTGTTGCTAAGGTACTGTAAATGGTTGCTAGGGCGTGGCTTGATAGCTTCATAATGATCTTGAGAGACTGATTGGTCGTCTGAGTAAAATGAGCCCGCCCCCTTGTCTCTAAGACACTGTGATCCAGAGTTATGTTCAATACACAATTTACCATTGACTTAACATTGGGGCAAATTTGGGCAGCTCCTGCCCCCAAGGGGTGCAACTTTTACCCCATTGTGAGGTATGTTCTCACAGAGCCTGTCAGCCTCTTCAAATGTGGTAAATCACACGTCTGTGTGATATCCTCGCTCTGAGCTATGACTCGTCAAAGTTCGGCGCAATGTTAAGTCAATGGGATTTTTTGCCCAATTTTTTGCCCCTGGGGCAAATACCATACCCCCGATCGCTTATAAAAGTCATAGCACACCATTCCCAAATAATCTGCACGATTTGATGCCTCATTCGTGGGTCTGTGACCAAAAAATTTTGCAAAAAATTCCATTGACTTACATTGGGGCAACTTTGGGCAGCTCCTGCCCCCCAGGGGTAAAAGTTTTACCCCATTGTGAGGTATGTTCTCACAGAGCCTGTCAGCCTCTTCAAATCTCATAAATCACACGTCTCTGCGAAATCCTCGCTCTGAGTTATGACTCGTCAAAGTTCGGCTCAATGTTAAGTCAATGGGATTTTTTGCCCATTTTTTTGCCCCTGGGGCAAACACCGTACCCCCGATCGCTTATAAAAGTCATAGCACACCTCTCCTCAATGAGCCGCACGATTTGACACCTCATTCATGGGTCTACGCCAAAAGGTGCGGGACGAGTTAGGTGCCGAAATTTTGTACGGAAGAAGAAGAAGAAGAAGAAGAAGAAGAAAAACTAGAATGTACATTTCCTGAAGAAAATGTGAGTGGTGCTTGCCGTGGCAAAATTTCTTACCACAATGTCCCACCTACTGCCCAAAGTTCAAAGAGGCCACCCCCATGACAGTAGAATGTTCTGGTGCAGAGATATAGGTGTTGTTCCATGGTTGCTAGGGAAACCCATCTGGTTGATATGCAGTTACTAAGGTGTCAGCCACCAACGCTACTTGCCATCCTGAGTAAAATATGTCAACCCGGAAGTCTCTACGATTTTCTAGTACAGAGATATGTGATTTGTTACATGGTTGCTAGGGTAACCCCATCTGGTTGCTAGGCAGTTACCAAGGGGCAAGCCAACAATGCTCCTTGCCATCCTAAATGAAAAAAGTCAACACGGAATCACTACAATTTTCTGGTTCAGAGATATATGATTTGTTACTTGGTTGCTAGGGTAACCCCATCTGGTTGCTAGGCAGTTACCAAGGTGACAGCCAACAATGCTCCTTGCTCTACTGAGTGAAATAAGTCAACCCGGAAGTCTCTGTGATTTTCTTGTGCAGCGATATGTGATTTGTTTATTGGTTGCTAGGGTAACCCCATCTGGTTGCTAGGCAGTTACCAAGGTGACAGGCAACAATGCTCCTTGCCATCCTGAGTGAAATAAGTCAACCCGGAAGTCTCTGTGATTTTCTAGTACAGAGATATGTGATTTGTTTCTTGGTTGCTAGGGTAACCCCATCTGGTTGCTAGGCAGTTACCAAGGTGACAGCCAAGAATGCTCCTTGCCATCCTGACTGAAATAAGTCAACCTGGAATCTCTACGATTTTCTGGTTCAGAGATACGTGATTTGTTAATTGGTTGCTAGGGTAACCCCATCTGGTTGCTAGGCAGTTACCAAGGTGACAGCCAACAATGCTCCTTGCCATCCTGAGTGAAATAAGTCAACCCGGTAGTCTCTGTGATTTTCTTGTGCAGAGATGTGTGATTTGTTTCTTGGTTGCTAGGGTAACCCCATCTGGTTGCTAGGCAGTTACCAAGGTGACAGGCAACAATGCTCCTTGCCATCCTGAGTGAAATAAGTCAACCCAGAAGTCTCTGTGATTTTCTTGTGCAGAGATATGTGATTTGTTTCTTGGTTGCTAGGGTAACCCCATCTGGTTGCTAGGCAGTTACCAAGGTGACAGCAAACAATGCTCCGTGCCATCCTGAGTGAAATAAGTCAACCCGGAAGTCTCTGTGATTTTCTTGTGCAGAGATATGTGATTTGTTTATTGGTTGCTAGGGTAACCCCATTTGGTTGCTAGGCAGTTACCAGGGTGATATTTATCAAGTCTACTTTCCATCCTGAGTGAAATAAGTCAACCCGGAAGTCTCTACGACATTCTGATCCTAAGATACACATCTTAGTGATATTGAATGGATGTCAATGGTGTTTTGTTGCTAGGGTGCTTTAAATGGTTGCTAGGGCGTGGCTAAGTAGTTCACATGATGAAAGATGAAGACTGATTACTCACCCAATTAAAACAAAGCAACTATCATGTCTCTAGGACATTCTGATCTGAAGATATCTTACTTCAATTGAAATCAATAAATGTGGTTGCTTGGGTGCTCCAAATTGTTGCTAGGGAGTGGCTTGGCAGCTGCCAATGATGAATATCCAATGGCTGCTTGTCAGTATGAATGATACAAACCAACTCCCATGCCTCTGTGACATTCAGAATGGAAGATATCTCTCTTTGGATTTTGGTTGCTAAGGTGCTCGAAAATGGTTGCTAGGGAGGGGCTAGGAAGTGTTGAGGGGATTCATGATTGGCTGTTTTACTGCCCCAAGTCAAACGAGACCACCCTCGTGTTTCTATGATAATTCAGTCCGGAGATATCCCTTTGATCTCTTTCAATGGAAGTCTATGGGAGTTGTTGCTAAGGTGCTCTAAATGGTTGCTAGGGCGTGGCTTGATAGCTTCACAATGATCCTGAGAGACTGATTGGTCATCTGAGTAAAATGAGCCCGCCCCCTTGTCTCTAAGACACTGTGATCCAGAGTTATGTTCAATACAAAATCTACCATAGACTTAACATTGGGGCAACTTTGGGCAGCTCATGCCCCCCAGGGGTGCAACTTTTACCCCATTGTGAGGTATGTTCTCACAGAGCCTGTCAGCCTCTTCAAATGTGGTTAATCACACGTCTCTGTGAAATCCTCGATCTGAGCTATGACTCGTCAAAGTTCGGCGCAATGTTGAGTCAATGGGATTTTTTGCCCAATTTTTTGCCCCTGGGGCAATCACCGTACCCCCGATCGATTATAAAAGTCATAGGACACCATTCCCAAATAATCCGCACGATTTGACGCCTCATTTGTGGGTTTTCGACCAAAAAATTTTGAAAAAAATTCCATTGACTTACATTTGGGCAACTTTGGGCAGCTCCTGCCCCCCAGGGGTGCAACTTTTACCCCATTGTGAGGTATGTTCTCACAGAGCCTGTCAGCCTCTTCAAATGTGGTAAATCACATGTCTCTGCGAAATCCTCGCTTTGAGCTATGACTCGTCAAAGTTCGGCGCAATGTTAAGTCAATGGGATTTTTTGCCCAATTTTTTGCCCCTGGGGCAAACACCGTACCCCCGATCGCTTATAAAAGTCATAGCACACCTCTCCTCAATGAGCCGCACGATTTGACACCTCATTCATGGGTCTACGCCAAAAGGTGCGGGACGAGTTAGGTGCCGAAGTTTTGTACGGAAGAAGAAGAAGAAGAAGAAGAAGAAGAAAAATAAGTATGTGAGATTACAATAGTGTTGCTTTGCAAGCACCACTAATAAGTATGTGAGATTACAATAGTGTTGCTTTGCAAGCACCACTAACTAGAATGTACATTTCCTGAAGAAAATGTGAGTGGTGCTTGCCGTGGCAAAATTTCTTACCACAATGTCCCACCTACTGCCCAAAGTTGAAAGAGGCCACCCCCATGACAGTAGGATGTTCTGGTGCAGAGATATAGGTGTTGTTCCGTGGTTGCTAGGGAAAACCATCTGGTTGATAGGCAGTTACTAAGGTGACAGCCACCAACGCTACTTGCCATCCTGAGTAAAATAAGTCAACCCGGAATTCTCTACGATTTTGTAGTACATAGATATGTGATTTGTTACTTGTTTGCTAGGGTAACCCCATCTGGTTGCTAGGCAGTTAACAAGGGGCAAGCCAAAAATGCTCCTTGCCATCCTGACTGAAATAAGTCAACCTGGAATCTCTACGATTTTCTGGTTCAGATATATGTGATTTGTTAATTGGTTGCTAGGGTAACCCCATCTGGTTGCTAGGCAGTTACCAAGGTGACAGCCAACAATGCTCCTTGCCATCCTGAGTGAAATAAGTCAACCCGGTAGTCTCTGAGATTTTCTTGTGCAGAGATGTGTGATTTGTTTCTTGGTTGCTAGGGTAACCCCATCTGGTTGCTAGGCAGTTACCAAGGTGACAGGCAACAATGCTCCTTGCCATCCTGAGTGAAATAAGTCAACCCGGAAGTCTCTGTGATTTTCTTGTGCAGAGATATGTGATTTGTTTCTTGGTTGCTAGGGTAACCCCATCTGGTTGCTAGGCAGTTACCAAGGTGACAGCAAACAATGCTCCGTGCCATCCTGAGTGAAATAAGTCAACCCGGAAGTCTCTGTGATTTTCTTGTGCAGAGATATGTGATTTGTTTCTTGGTTGCTAGGGTAACCCCATTTGGTTGCTAGGCAGTTACCAGGGTGATATTTATCAAGTCTACTTTCCATCCTGAGTGAAATAAGTCAACCCGGAAGTCTCTACGACATTCTGATCCTAAGATACACATCTTAGTGATATTGAATGGATGTCAATGGTGTTTTGTTGCTAGGGTGCTTTAAATGGTTGCTAGGGCATGGCTAAGTAGTTCACATGATGAAAGATGAAGACTGATTACTCACCCAATTAAAACAAAGCAACTATCATGTCTCTAGGACATTCTGATCTGAAGATATCTTACTTCAATTGAAATCAATAAATGTGGTTGCTAGGGTGCTCCAAATTGTTGCTAGGGAGTGGCTTGGCAGCTGCCAATGATGAATCTCCAAAGGCTGCTTGTCAGTATGAATGATTCAAACCAACTCCCATGCCTCTGTGACATTCAGAATGGAAGATATCTCTCTTTGGATTTTGGTTGCTAAGGTGCTCGAAAATGGTTGCTAGGGAGGGGCTAGGAAGTGTTGAGGGGATTCATGATTGGCTGTTTTACTGCCCCAAGTCAAACGAGACCACCCTCGTGTTTCTATGATAATTCAGTCCGGAGATATCCTTTGATCTCTTTCAATGGAAGTCTATGGGAGTTGTTGCTAAGGTGCTCTAAATGGTTGCTAGGGCGTGGCTTGATAGCTTCACAATGATCCTGAGAGACTGATTGGTCATCTGAGTAAAATGAGCCCGCCCCCTTGTCTCTAAGACACTGTGATCCAGAGTTATGTTCAATACAAAATCTACCATAGACTTAACATTGGGGCAACTTTGGGCAGCTCATGCCCCCCAGGGGTGCAACTTTTACCCCATTGTGAGGTATGTTCTCACAGAGCCTGTCAGCCTCTTCAAATCTGGTTAATCACACGTCTCTGTGAAATCCTCGATCTGAGCTATGACTCGTCAAAGTTCGGCGCAATGTTAAGTCAATGGGATTTTTTGCCCAATTTTTTGCCCCAGTGGCAATCACCGTACCCCCGATTGATTATAAAAGTCATAGGACACCATTCCCAAATAATCCGCACGATTTGACGCCTCATTTGTGGGTTTGCGACCAAAAAATTTTGAAAAAAATTCCATTGACTTACATTGGGGCAACTTTGGGCAGCTCCTGCCCCCCAGGGGTGCAACTTTTACCCCATTGTGAGGTATGTTCTCACAGAGCCTGTCAGCCTCTTCAAATGTGGTAAATCACACGTCTCTGCGAAATCCTCGCTTTGAGCTATGACTCGTCAAAGTTCGGCGCAATGTTAAGTCAATGGGATTTTTTGCCCAATTTTTTGCCCCTGGGGCAAACACCGTACCCCCGATCGCTTATAAAAGTCATAGCACACCTCTCCTCAATGAGCCGCACGATTTGACACCTCATTCATGGGTCTACGCCAAAAGGTGCGGGACGAGTTAGGTGCCGAAGTTTTGTACGGAAGAAGAAGAAGAAGAAGAAGAAGAAGAAAAATAAGTATGTGAGATTACAATAGTGTTGCTTTGCAAGCACCACTAAGTAGAATGTACATTTCCTGAAGAAAATGTGAGTGGTGCTTGCCGTGGCAAAATTTCTTACCACAATGTCCCACCTACTGCCCAAAGTTGAAAGAGGCCACCCCCATGACAGTAGGATGTTCTGGTGCAGAGATATTGGTGTTGTTCCATGGTTGCTAGGGAAACCCATCTGGTTGATATGCAGTTACTAAGGTGACAGCCACCAATGCTACTTACCATCCTGAGTAAAATAAGTCAATCCGGAAGTCTCTACGATTTTGTAGTACAGAGATATGTGATTTGTTTCTTGGTTGCTAGGGTAACCCCATCTGGTTGCTAGGCAGTTACCAAGGTGACAGCCAACAATGCTCCTTGCTCTCCTGAGTGAAATAAGTCAACCCGGAAGTCTCTGTGATTTTCTTGTGCAGCGATATGTGATTTGTTTATTGGTTGCTAGGGTAACCCCATCTGGTTACTAGGCAGTTACCAAGGTGACAGGCAACAATGCTCCTTGCCATCCTGACTGAAATAAGTCAACCCGGAAGTCTCTGTGATTTTCTAGTACAGAGATATGTGATTTGTTTCTTGGTTGCTAGGGTAACCCCATCTGGTTGCTAGGCAGTTACCAAGGTGACAGCCAAGAATGCTCCTTGCCATCCTGACTGAATTAAGTCAACCTGGAATCTCTACGATTTTCTGGTTCAGAGATACGTGATTTGTTAATTGGTTGCTAGGGTAACCCCATCTGGTTGCTAGGCAGTTACCAAGGTGACAGCCAACAATGCTCCTTGCCATCCTGAGTGAAATAAGTCAACCCGGTAGTCTCTGTGATTTTCTTGTGCAGAGATGTGTGATTTGTTTCTTGGTTGCTAGGGTAACCCCATCTGGTTGCTAGGCAGTTACCAAGGTGACAGGCAACAATGCTCCTTGCCATCCTGAGTGAAATAAGTCAACCCGGAAGTCTCTGTGATTTTCTTGTGCAGAGATATGTGATTTATTTCTTGGTTGCTAGGGTAACCCCATCTGGTTGCTAGGCAGTTACCAAGGTGACAGCAAACAATGCTCCGTGCCATCCTGAGTGAAATAAGTCAACCCGGAAGTCTCTGTGATTTTCTTGTGCAGAGATATGTGATTTGTTTATTGGTTGCTAGGGTAACCCCATTTGGTTGCTAGGCAGTTACCAGGGTGATATTTATCAAGTCTACTTTCCATCCTGAGTGAAATAAGTCAACCCGGAAGTCTCTACGACATTCTGATCCTAAGATACACATCTTAGTGATATTGAATGGATGTCAATGGTGTTTTGTTGCTAGGGTGCTTTAAATGGTTGCTAGGGCGTGGCTAAGTAGTTCACATGATGAAAGATGAAGACTGATTACTCACCCAATTAAAACAAAGCAACTATCATGTCTCTAGGACATTCTGATCTGAAGATATCTTACTTCAATTGAAATCAATAAATGTGGTTGCTAGGGTGCTCCAAATTGTTGCTAGGGAGTGGCTTGGCAGCTGCCAATGATGAATATCCAATGGCTGCTTGTCAGTATGAATGATACAAACCAACTCCCATGCCTCTGTGACATTCAGAATGGAAGATATCTCTCTTTGGATTTTGGTTGCTAAGGTGCTCGAAAATGGTTGCTAGGGAGGGGCTAGGAAGTGTTGAGGGGATTCATGATTGGCTGTTTTACTGCCCCAAGTCAAACGAGACCACCCTCGTGTTTCTATGATAATTCAGTCCGGAGATATCCCTTTGATCTCTTTCAATGGAAGTCTATGGGAGTTGTTGCTAAGGTGCTCTAAATGGTTGCTAGGGCGTGGCTTGATAGCTTCACAATGATCCTGAGAGACTGATTGGTCATCTGAGTAAAATGAGCCCGCCCCCTTGTCTCTAAGACACTGTGATCCAGAGTTATGTTCAATACAAAATCTACCATAGACTTAACATTGGGGCAACTTTGGGCAGCTCATGCCCCCCAGGGGTGCAACTTTTACCCCATTGTGAGGTATGTTCTCACAGAGCCTGTCAGCCTCTTCAAATCTGGTTAATCACACGTCTCTGTGAAATCCTCGATCTGAGCTATGACTCGTCAAAGTTCGGCGCAATGTTAAGTCAATGGGATTTTTTGCCCAATTTTTTGCCCCTGGGGCAATCACCGTACCCCCGATCGATTATAAAAGTCATAGGACACCATTCCAAAATAATCCGCACGATTTGACGCCTCATTTGTGGGTTTTCGACCAAAAAATTTTGAAAAAAATTCCATTGACTTACATTGGGGCAACTTTGGGCAGCTCCTGCCCCCCAGGGGTGCAACTTTTACCCCATTGTGAGGTATGTTCTCACAGAGCCTGTCAGCCTCTTCAAATGTGGTAAATCACATGTCTCTGCGAAATCCTCGCTTTGAGCTATGACTCGTCAAAGTTCGGCGCAATGTTAAGTCAATGGGATTTTTTGCACAATTTTTTGCCCCTGGGGCAAACACCGTACCCCCGATCGCTTATAAAAGTCATAGCACACCTCTCCTCAATGAGCCGCACGATTTGACACCTCATTCATGGGTCTACGCCAAAAGGTGCGGGACGAGTTAGGTGCCGAAGTTTTGTACGGAAGAAGAAGAAGAAGAAGAAGAAGAAGAAGAAAAATAAGTATGTGAGATTACAATAGTGTTGCTTTGCAAGCACCACTAATAATAATAATAATAAGTATGCAAGAGAACAATAGTGATGCTTTGCCTATGGCAAGCACCACTAACTAGAATGTACATTTCCTGAAGAAAATGTGAGTGGTGCTTGCCGTGGCAAAATTTCTTACCACAATGTCCCACCTACTGCCCAAAGTTGAAAGAGGCCACCCCCATGACAGTAGGATGTTCTGGTGCAGAGATATTGGTGTTGTTCCATGGTTGCTAGGGAAAACCATCTGGTTGATATGCAGTTACTAAGGTGACAGCCACCAACGCTACTTGCCATCCTGAGTAAAATAAGTCAACCCGGAAGTCTCTACGATTTTGTAGTACATAGATATGTGATTTGTTACTTGGTTGCTAGGGTAACCCCATCTGGTTGCTAGGCAGTTAAAAAGGGGCAAGCCAACAATGCTCCTTGCCATCCTGAATGAAATAAGTCAACCCGGAAGTCTCTGTGATTTTCTTGTGCAGAGATATGTGATTTGTTTCTTGGTTGCTAGGGTAACCCCATCTGGTTGCTAGGCAGTTACCAAGGTGACAGCCAACAATGCTCCTTGCCATCCTGAGTGAAATAAGTCAACCCGGAAGTCTCTGTGATTTTCTAGTACAGAGATATGTGATTTGTTTCTTGGTTGCTAGGGTAACCCCATCTGGTTGCTAGGCAGTTACCAAGGTGACAGGCAACAATGCTCCTTGCCATCCTGAGTGAAATAAGTCAACCTGGAATCTCTACGATTTTCTGGTTCAGAGATACGTGATTTGTTAATTGGTTGCTAGGGTAACCCCATCTGGTTGCTAGGCAGTTACCAAGGTGACAGCCAACAATGCTCCTTGCCATCCTGAGTGAAATAAGTCAACCCGGTAGTCTCTGTGATTTTCTTGTGCAGAGATGTGTGATTTGTTTCTTGGTTGCTAGGGTAACCCCATCTGGTTGCTAGGCAGTTACCAAGGTGACAGCAAACAATGCTCCGTGCCATCCTGAGTGAAATAAGTCAACCCGGAAGTCTCTGTGATTTTCTTGTGCAGAGATATGTGATTTGTTTATTGGTTGCTAGGGTAACCCCATTTGGTTGCTAGGCAGTTACCAGGGTGATATTTATCAAGTCTACTTTCCATCCTGAGTGAAATAAGTCAACCCGGAAGTCTCTACGACATTCTGATCCTAAGATACACATCTTAGTGATATTGAATGGATGTCAATGGTGTTTTGTTGCTAGGGTGCTTTAAATGGTTGCTAGGGCGTGGCTAAGTAGTTCACATGATGAAAGATGAAGACTGATTACTCACCCAATTAAAACAAAGCAACTATCATGTCTCTAGGACATTCTGATCTGAAGATATCTTACTTCAATTGAAATCAATAAATGTGGTTGCTAGGGTGCTCCAAATTGTTGCTAGGGAGTGGCTTGGCAGCTGCCAATGATGAATATCCCATGGCTGCTTGTCAGTATGAATGATACAAACCAACTCCCATGCCTCTGTGACATTCAGAATGGAAGATATCTCTCTTTGGATTTTGGTTGCTAAGGTGCTCGAAAATGGTTGCTAGGGAGGGGCTAGGAAGTGTTGAGGGGATTCATGATTGGCTGTTTTACTGCCCCAAGTCAAACGAGACCACCCTCGTGTTTCTATGATAATTCAGTCCGGAGATATCCCTTTGATCTCTTTCAATGGAAGTCTATGGGAGTTGTTGCTAAGGTGCTCTAAATGGTTGCTAGGGCGTGGCTTGATAGCTTCACAATGATCCTGAGAGACTGACTGGTCATCTGAGTAAAATGAGCCCGCCCCCTTGTCTCTAAGACACTGTGATCCAGAGTTATGTTCAATACAAAATCTACCATAGACTTAACATTGGGGCAACTTTGGGCAGCTCATGCCCCCCAGGGGTGCAACTTTTACCCCATTGTGAGATATGTTCTCACAGAGCCTGTCAGCCTCTTCAAATCTGGTTAATCACACGTCTCTGTGAAATCCTCGATCTGAGCTATGACTCGTCAAAGTTCGGCGCAATGTTAAGTCAATGGGATTTTTTGCCCAATTTTTTGCCCCTGGGGCAATCACCGTACCCCCGATCGATTATAAAAGTCATAGGACACCATTCCCAAATAATCCGCACGATTTGACGCCTCATTTGTGGGTTTTCGACCAAAAAATTTTGAAAAAAATTCCATTGACTTACATTGGGGCAACTTTGGGCAGCTCCTGCCCCCCAGGGGTGCAACTTTTACCCCATTGTGAGGTATGTTCTCACAGAGCCTGTCAGCCTCTTCAAATGTGGTAAATCACATGTCTCTGCGAAATCCTCGCTTTGAGCTATGACTCGTCAAAGTTCGGCGCAATGTTAAGTCAATGGGATTTTTTGCCCAATTTTTTGCCCCTGGGGCAAACACCGTACCCCCGATCGCTTATAAAAGTCATAGCACACCTCTCCTCAATGAGCCGCACGATTTGACACCTCATTCATGGGTCTACGCCAAAAGGTGCGGGACGAGTTAGGTGCCGAAGTTTTGTACGGAAGAAGAAGAAGAAGAAGAAGAAGAAAAATAAGTATGTGAGATTACAATAGTGTTGCTTTGCAAGCACCACTAACTAGAATGTACATTTCCTGAAGAAAATGTGAGTGGTGCTTGCCGTGGCAAAACTCGTCAAATAGCATTTTCTAACTTGTTTCTAAGCACTAAAATAAAGGCCATAGACTGTTGTTAGCACATGTTTTTCATGATGGTAGCACGTTTTTAGAATGTTTTAGCACTTCGCTAGGCGATGCTAGCATGTGTTAGCATGTTTTAGCAATTCCATAGGCAATGCTAACATCTGTTGGCATAATACTAGCATGTTTTAGCACTTCGTTAGGGGATGCTAGCATGTGTTAGCATGATTCTAGCAAGTTTTTAGCATGTTTAGCACTTTGTTAGGTGATGCTAGCATGTGTTAGCATGTTTCTAGAATGTTTTTAGCAAGTTTTAGCACTTCACTAGGCAATGCCAGTATGTGTTAGAATGATGCTAGCACGTTTTTAGCATGTTTTAGCATTTTACTAGGCAATACTAGCATGTGTTAGCATGTTGTTAGCATGTTTTTAACATGTTTTAGCACTTCGCTAGGTGATGCCAACATGTGTTAGCATGATGCTAGCACGTTTTTAGCATGTTTAGCACTTTGTTAGGTGATGCTAGCATGTGTTAGCATGTTTCTAGAATGTTTTTAGCATGTTTTAGCACTTCACTAGGCAATGTCAGTATGTGTTAGAATGATGCTAGCATGTTTTTAGCATGTTTTAGCATTTTGCTAGGCAATACTAGCATTTTGTTAGCACATTTTTAACATGTTTTAGCACTTTGCTAGGCGATGCCAACATGTGTTAGCATGATGCTAGCACGTTTTTAGCATGTTTTAGCACTTTGCTAGGCGATACTAGTATGTGTTAGCATAATACTAGCATGTTTTAACATGTTTTAACACTTCGCTAGGCGATGCCAGCATGTGTTATCATGATGTTAGCATGTTTTTAGTATGTTTTAGCACTTCGCTAGGTGATGCCAGCATGTGTTAGCATGATGCTAGCACGTTTTTAGCATGTTTTAGTACTTCGCTAGGTAATGCCAGTATGTGTTAGAATGATGCTAGCACGTTTTTAGCATGTTTTAGCATTTTACTAGGCAATACTAGCATGTGTTAGCATGTTGTTAGCATGTTTTAGCACTTCGCTAGGTGATGCCAACATGTGTTAGCATGATGCTAGCACGTTTTTAGCATGTTTTAGCACTTTGCTAGGCAATACTAGCATGTGTTAGCATGTTGTTAGCACGTTTTTAGCATGTTTTAGCACTTCGCTAGACAATGCCAACATGTGTTAGCATGATGGTAACACGTTTATAGCATGTTTTAGCACTTCGCTAGGCGATGCCAGCATATGTTAGCATGATGCTAGCACATTTTTAGCATGTTTTAGGGTGTGGCTATGAAGATTTTTATTGGCTGCTTGATAAAATAAATCCTCTGAGGGAGAGAGAGAGGGAGAGACGCAGGGCTGACAGGCCCTTTTTTGTCTGTGTGTGTGAAAATGTCAGTTGGGATTTAAATTTCTGAACATTCCGCAATGTAAAGTCAATGGGAGTTTTTTGGCCGCTTTTTCATCCGCTGTTTGAACATCGTACACCCGATCGCTTAGAAAAGATATAGCACACCTCTCCTCAATGAGCCGCACGATTTGATGTAATTATAAGTAGTAGTTTTCAAAGTTCAAAGTTTAGAGATTATAAAACCATTCAGTCTATCAAATAGATTAGATAGATAGATAGATAGATAGATAGATAGATAGATAGATAGATAGATAGATAGATAGATAGATAGATAGATATTGACCCTCAGATAGATAGATAGATATTGACCCTCAGATAGATAGATAGATAGATAGATAGATATTGACCCTCAGATAGATAGATAGATAGATAGATAGATAGATAGATAGATATTGACCCTCAGATAGATAGATAGATAGATAGATAGATAGATAGATAGATACATAGTTATTGACCATCAGATAGATAGATAGATAGATAGTTATTGACCATCAGATAGATAGATAGATAGATAGATAGATAGATATTGACCATTAGATAGATTGATAGATAGATAGATATTGATCCTCAGATAGATAGATAGATATTGACCCTCAGATAGATAGATAGATAGATAGATAGATAGATAGATAGAAAGATAGAAAGATAGAAAGATAGAAAGATAGATTGATAGTCATTGACCCTTAGATAGATAGATAGATATTGACCGTCAGATATATAGATAGATAGATAGTTATTGACCCTGAGATATAGATAGATAGAGTATGAACCACAGATAGATAGATATATAGATAGTTATTGACCCGCAGATAGTTAGATAGATAGATAGATAGATAGATAGATAGATAGATAGATAGATAGATATTGACCCTCAGATAGATAGATAGATAGATAGTCATTGACCCTTAGATAGATAGATAGAGACCGTCAGATATATAGATAGACAGATAGTCATTGACCCTGAGATATAGATAGATAGAGTATGACCCACAGATAGATAGATAGATAGATAGTTATTGACCCGCAGATAGTTAGATAGATAGATAGATAGATAGATATTGACCCTCAGATAGATAGATAGATAGATAGATAGATAGATAGATAGATAGATATTGACCATCAGAAAGATAGATAGATAGATAGACAGATAGACAGATAGATATATCATTTTTTACTTGGTTGCTAGGGTAACCCAATCTGGTTGCTAGGCAGTTTCCAGGGTGATCCTTATCAAGCCTCCTTTTCATTCTGAGTGAATAAAGTCAACCCGGAAGTCTCTATGATTTTCTGTTGCATAGATATGTGATTTGTTACTTGGTTGCTAGGGTAACCATATCTGGTTGATAGGCAGTTAACAGAGTGATATATATCAAGGCTACTTTCCATCTTGAGTAAAATAAGTGAAACAGGAAGTCTCTACGATTTTCTGGTGCAGAGTTATGTGATTTGTTACTTGGTTGCTAGGGTAAGCCCTTGTCGTTGCTAGGCAGTTACCAGAGTGATACTTATCAAGCCTCCTTTCCATCCTGAGTGAAATAAGTGAAACAGGAAGTCTCTATGATTTTCTGGTGCAGAGATATGTGACTTGTTACTTGGTTGCTAGGGAAAACACATCTGGTTGCTAGGCAGTTACCAAAGTGATACTCATAAGGCTCCTTGCAATCCTGTGTGAAATATGTCAACCCCTAAGTCTCTACGATGTTCTGGTTCAAAGATATGTGATTTGTTACTTGGTTGCTAAGGTAACCCTGTCTGGTTGCTATGCAGTTACCAGAGTGATACATATCAAGGCTACTTTCCATCCTGAGTGAAATAAGTGAAACAGGTAGTCTCTACGATATACTGGTGCAGATATATGTGATTTGTTACTTGGTTGCTAGGGTAACCCCGTCTGGTTGCTAGGCAGTTACCAGAGTGATACATATCAAGGCTACTTTCCATCCTGAGTGAATCAAGTCAACCCGGAAGTCTCTATGATTTTCTGTTGCAGAGATATGTGATTTGTTACTTGGTTGCTAGGGTAATCACATCTGGTTGCTAGGCAGTTACCAGAGTGATACATATCAAGGCTACTTTCCATCCTGAGTGAAATAAGTCAACCCGGAAGTCTCTCTGATTTTCTGTTGCAGAGATATGTGATTTGTTACTTGGTTGCTAGGGTAATCACATCTGGTTGCTAGGCAGTTACCAGAGTGATACATATCAAGGCTACTTTCCATCCTGAGTGAAATAAGTGAAACAGGAAGTCTCTACGATTTTCTGGTGCAGAGATATGTGATTTGTTAGTTGGTTGCTAGGGTAATCCCATCTGGTTGCTAGGCAGTTACCAAGGTGAAACTCATAAGGCTCCTTGCAATCCTGTGTGAAATATGTTAACCCCTAAGTCTCTACGATGTTCTGGTTCAAAGATATGTGATTTGTTACTTGGTTGCAAGGGTAACCGCATCTGGTTGCTAGGCAGTTACCAGAGGGATACATATCAAGGCTACTTTCCATCCTGAGTGAAATAAGTGAAACAGGAAGTCTCTATGATTTTCTGGTGCAGAGATATGTGATTTGTTACTTGGTTGCTAGGGTAAACACATCTGGTTGCTTGGCAGTTACCAAAGTGATACTCATAAGGCTCCTTGCAATCCTGTGTGAAATATGTCAACCCCTAAGTCTCTACGATGTTCTGGTTCAAAGATATGTGATTTGTTACTTGGTTGCTAGGGTAATCACATCTGGTTGCTAGGCAGTTACCAGAGTGATACATATCAAGGCTACTTTCCATCCTGAGTGAAATAAGTCAACCCGGAAGTCTCTCTGATTTTCTGTTGCAGAGATATGTGATTTGTTACTTGGTTGCTAGGGTAATCACATCTGGTTGCTAGGCAGTTACCAGAGTGATACATATCAAGGCTACTTTCCATCTTGAGTGAAATAAGTGAAACAGGAAGTCACTACGATTTTCTGGTGCAGAGATATGTGATTTGTTACTTGGTTGCTAGGGTAACCCCATCTGGTTGCTAGGCAGTTACCAGAGTGATACATATCAAGGCTACTTTCCATCCTGAGTGAAATAAGTGAAACAGGAAGTCTGTATGATTTTCTGATGCAGAGATATGTGATTTGTTACTTGGTTGCTAGGGTAACCCCATCTGGTTGCTAGGCATTTACCAGAGTGATACATATCAAGGCTACTTTCCATCCTGAGTGAAATAAGTGAAACAGGAAGACTGTATGATTTTCTGTTGCAGAGATATGTGATTTGTTACTTGGTTGCTAGGGTAATCACATCTGGTTGCTAGGCAGTTACCAGAGTGATACATATCAAGGCTACTTTCCATCCTGAGTGAAATAAGTCAACCTTGGTTGCTAGGGTAACCCCATCTGGTTGCTAGGCAGTTACCAGAGTGATACATACCAAGGCTACTTTCCATCCTGAGTGAAATAAGTGAAACAGGAAATCTGTATGATTTTCTGATGCAGAGATATGTGATTTGTTACTTGGTTGCTAGGGTAACCCCATCTGGTTGCTAGGCATTTACCAGAGTGATACATATCAAGGCTACTTTCCATCCTGAGTGAAATAAGTGAAACAGGAAGACTGTATGATTTTCTGTTGCAGAGATATGTGATTTGTTACTTGGTTGCTAGGGTAATCACATCTGGTTGCTAGGCAGTTACCAGAGTGATACATATCAAGGCTACTTTCCATCTTGAGTGAAATAAGTGAAACAGGAAGTCACTACGATTTTCTGGTGCAGAGATATGTGATTTGTTACTTGGTTGCTAGGGTAACCCCATCTGGTTGCTAGGCAGTTACCAGAGTGATACATATCAAGGCTACTTTCCATCCTGAGTGAAATAAGTGAAACAGGAAGTCTGTATGATTTTCTGGTGCAGAGATATGTGATTTGTTACTTGGTTGCTAAGGTAACCCTATCTGGTTGCTAGGCAGTTACCAGAGTGATACATATCAAGGCTACTTTCCATCCTGAGTGAAATAAGTGAAACAGGAAGTCTGTATGATTTTCTGGTGCAGAAATATGTGATTTGTTATTTGGTTGCTAGGGTATCCCTGTCTGGTTGCTATGCAGTTACCAGGGTGATACTTATCAAGCCTCCTTTCCATACTGAGTGAATCAAGTCAACCTGGAAGCTACTATACTGTGGCTATGAAGATTTTAGGTCATTACTTATTGGCTGCTTGATAAAAGAAATCCTCTGAGGGAGAGAGAGATGGAGAGACGCAGGGCTGACAGGCCCTTTTTCGTCTGTGTGTGTGAAAACGTCAGTTGGGATTTAAATTTCTGAACATTCCGCAATGTTAATCAATGGGAGTTTTTCCGAGTTTTGATCGTCATTTTTAGGAAAACCGTAAGTCCGATCAGTTAGAAAAGATATAGCACACTATTCGGGATTAGTCTGAAGGTCTGTGCCGAGTTTGGTGCATGTAGCTTAAAAGCTCTAGGAGGAGTTACATTTAGAAATTTAGTCTCAGAAGAATAATAATAATAACTAGAATGTACATTTCCTGAAGAAAATGTGAGTGGTGCTTGCCGTGGCAAAACTCGTCAAGTAGCATTTTCAAACTTGTTTCTAAGCACTAAAATAAAGGTCATAGAATGTTGCTAACATGTGTTTTTCATGATGGTAGCACGTTTTTAGAATGTTTTAGTACTTTGCTAGGTGAAGCTAGCATGTGTTAGCATGATACTAGCACGGTTTTAGCATGTTTTAGCACTTTGTTTGGCGATGCTAACATGTGTTAGCATGATGCTAGCACGTTTTTAACATGTTTTAATAATCCCCTAAGCAATGCTAACATGCATTAGCATAATGCTAACACGTTTTAAGATGTTTTAGCACTTCGCTAGGTGAAGATAGCATGTGTTAGCATGATACTAGCACGTTTTTAGCATGTTTTAGCACTTCGCTAGGCGATGCTAACATGTGTTAGCATGATGCTAGCACGTTTTTAACATGTTTTAGCAATCCCCTAAGCAATGCTAACATGCATTAGCATAATGCTAGCACGTTTTAACATGTTTTAGCACTTCGCTAGGTGAAGCTAGCATGTGTTAGCATGATACTAGCACGTTTTTTGCAGGTTTTAGCACTTTGCTAGGCGATGCTAACATGTGTTAGCATGATGTTAGCACGTCTTTAACATGTTTTAGCAATCCCCTAAGCAATGCTAACGTGCATTAGCATAATGCTAGCACATTTTAACATGTTTTAGCACTTCGTTAGGCGATGCCAGCATGTGTTAGCATGATGCTAGCACGTTTTTAGCATGTTTTAACACTTCGCTAGACAATACTAGCATATGTTAGCATGTTGTTATCACGTTTTTAGCATGTTTTAGCACTTCGCTAGGCGATGCCAACATGTGTTACCATGTTGTGAGCACGTTTTTAGCATGTTTTAGCACTTCGCTAGGCGATGCCAGCATGTGTTAACATGTTGCTAACACATTTATAGCATGTTTTAGCACTTCACTAGGTGATGCCAGCATATGTTAGCATGATGCTAGCAAATTTTTAGCATGTTTCAGGGTGTGGCTATGAAGATTTTTATTGGCAGCTTGATAAAAGAAATCCTCTGAGGGAGAGAGAGACGCAGGGCTGACAGGCCCTTTTTTGTCTGTGTGTGTGGAAATGTCAGTTGGGATTTAAATTTCTGAACATTCCGCAATGTAAAGTCAATGGGACTTTTTTGGCCGCTTTTTCGTCCGCTGTTCGAACATCGTACACCCGATCGCTTATAAAAGTCATAGCACACCTCTCCTCAATGAGCCGCTCGATTTGACACCTCATTCATGGGTCTACGCCAAAAGGTGCGGGACGAGTTAGGTGCCGAAGTTTTGTACGGAAGAAGAAGAAGAAGAAGAAGAAGAAGAAAAATAAGTATGTGAGATTACAATAGTGTTGCTTTGCAAGCACCACTAACTAGAATGTACATTTCCTGAAGAAAATGTGAGTGGTGCTTGCCGTGGCAAAACTCATCAAATAAAATTTTCTAACTTGTTTCTAAGCACTAAAATAAAGGTCATAGAATGTTGCTAACATGTGTTTTTCATGATGGTAGCACATTTTTAAATGTTTTAGCACTTTGCTAGGCAAAGCTAGCATGTGTTAGCATGATACTAGCACGTTTTTAGCATGTTTTAGCACTTCGTTTGGCGATGCTAACATGTGTTAGCATGATGCTAGCACATTTTTAACATGTTTTAGCAATGCCCTCGGCAATGCTAACATGTGTTAGCATGATGCTAGCACATTTTTAGCATGTTTTAACAATTCCCTAGGCAATGCTAACATGTATTAGCATAATGCTAGCACGCTTTAGCATGTTTAAACACTTCGCTAGGCGATGCCAGCATATGTTAGCATGATGCTAGCACATTTTTAGCATGTTTTATGTTGTGGCTATGAAGATTTTTATTGGCTGCTTGATAAAAGAAATCCTCTGAGGGAGAGAGAGAGAGACACGCAGGGCTGACAGGCCCTTTTTTGTCTGTGTGTGTGAAAATGTCAGTTGGGATTTAAATTTCTGAACATTCCGCAATGTAAAGTCAATGGGACATTTTTGGCCGCTTTTTCATCCGCTGTGCGAACATCGTACCCCCGATCGCTTATAAAAGTCATAGCACACCTCTCCTCAATGAGCCGCACGATTTGACACCTCATTCATGGGTCTACGCCAAAAGGTGCGGGACAAGTTAGGTGCCGAAGTTTTGTACGGAAGAAGAAGAAGAAGAAGAAGAAGAAAAATAAGTATGTGAGATTACAATAGTGTTGCTTTGCAAGCACCACTAACTAGATTAAAAAGTTTGAGTACAAACTTTAGGTTGGCTTGAGAAAGCCTAGCATAAAGTTTGAAGTAGTTGTAAAAGTTTGAAGATTTACGGTTTCTAGTTTGATGTAATTATAAGTAGTAGTTTTCAAAGTTCAAAGTTTAGAGATTATAAAACCATTCAGTCTATCAAATAGATTAGATAGATAGATAGATAGATAGATAGATAGATAGATAGATATTGACCCTCAGATAGATAGATAGATAGATAGATAGATAGATAGATAGAAAGATAGATAGATAGATAGAGTATGACCCATAGATAGATAGATAGATAGATAGATAGATAGATAGATAGATATTGACCCTCAGATAGATAGATAGTTATTGACCATCAGATAGATAGATAGATAGATAGATAGTTATTGACCATCAGATAGATAGATAGATAGATAGATATTGACCATTAGATAGATAGATAGATAGATAGATATTGATCCTCAGATAGATAGATAGATATTGACCCTCAGATAGATAGATAGATAGATAGAAAGATAGAAAGATAGATTGATAGTCATTGACCCTTAGATAGATAGATAGATAGATATTGAACGTCAGATATATAGATAGATAGATAGTCATTGACCCTGAGATATAGATAGATAGAGTATGAACCACAGATAGATAGATAGATAGATAGTTATTGACCCGCAGATAGTTAGATAGATAGATAGATAGATATTGACCCTCAGATAGATAGATAGATAGATAGATAGATAGTCATTGACTCTTAGATAGATAGATAGATATTGACCGTCAGATATATAGATAGACAGATAGTCATTGACCCTGAGATATAGATAGATAGAGTATGACCCACAGATAGATAGATAGATAGTTATTGACCCGCAGATAGTTAGATAGATAGATAGATAGATAGATATTGACCCTCAGATAGATAGATAGATAGATAGATAGATAGATAGATAGATATTGACCATCAGAAAGATAGATAGATAGATAGATAGACAGATAGATATATCATTTTTTACTTGGTTGCTAGGGTAACCCAATCTGGTTGCTAGGCAGTTTCCAGGGTGATCCTTATCAAGCCTCCTTTTCATTCTGAGTGAATAAAGTCAACCCGGAAGTCTCTATGATTTTCTGTTGCATAGATATGTGATTTGTTACTTGGTTGCTAGGGTAACCATATCTGGTTGATAGGCAGTTACCAGAGTGATATATATCAAGTCTACTTTCCATCTTGAGTAAAATAAGTGAAACAGGAAGTCTCTACGATTTTCTGGTGCAGAGTTATGTGATTTGTTATTTGGTTGCTAGGGTAAGCCCTTGTCATTGCTAGGCAGTTACCAGAGTGATACTTATCAAGCCTCCTTTCCATCCTGAATAAATTATGTCAACCCGGAATTCTCTACGATTTTCTGGTGCAGAGATATGTGATTTGTTAGTTGGTTGCTAGGGTAACCCCATCTGGTTGCTAGGCAGTTACTAAGGTGATACTCATAAGGCTCCTTGCAATCCTGTGTGAAATATGTCAACCCCTAAGTCTCTACGATGTTCTGGTTCAAAGATATGTTATTTGTTACTTGGTTGCTAGGGTAACCGCATCTGGTTGCTAGGCAGTTACCAGAGGGATACATATCAAGGCTACTTTCCATCCTGAGTGAAATAAGTGAAACAGGAAGTCTCTATGATTTCCTGGTGCAGAGATATGTGACTTGTTACTTGGTTGCTAGGGTAAACACATCTGGTTGCTAGGCAGTTACCAAAGTGATACTCATAAGGCTCCTTGCAATCCTGTGTGAAATATGTCAACCCCTAAGTCTCTACGATGTTCTGGTTCAAAGATATGTGATTTGTTACTTGGTTGCTAAGGTAACCCTGTCTGGTTGCTATGCAGTTACCAGAATGATACATATCAAGGCTACTTTCCATCCTGAGTGAAATAAGTGAAACAGGTAGTCTCTACGATATACTGGTGCAGATATATGTGATTTGTTACTTGGTTGCTAGGGTAACCCCGTCTGGTTACTAGGCAGTTACCAGAGTGATACATATCAAGGCTACTTTCCATCCTGAGTGAATAAAGTCAACCCGGAAGTCTCTATGATTTTCTGTTGCAGAGATATGTGATTTGTTACTTGGTTGCTAGGGTAATCACATCTGGTTGCTAGGCAGTTACCAGAGTGATACATATCAAGGCTACTTTCCATCCTGAGTGAAATAAGTCAACCCGGAAGTCTCTCTGATTTTCTGTTGCAGAGATATGTGATTTGTTACTTGGTTGCTAGGGTAATCACATCTGGTTGCTAGGCAGTTACCAGAGTGATACATATCAAGGCTACTTTCCATCCTGAGTGAAATAAGTGAAACAGGTAGTCTCTACGATTTTCTGTTGCAGAGATATGTGATTTGTTACTTGGTTGCTAAGGTAACCCCGTCTGGTTGCTAGGCAGTTACCAGAGTGATACATATCAAGGCTACTTTCCATCCTGAGTGAATAAAGTCAACCCGGAAGTCTCTATGATTTTCTGTTGCAGAGATATGTGATTTGTTACTTGGTTGCTAGGGTAATCACATCTGGTTGCTAGGCAGTTACCAGAGTGATACATATCAAGGCTGCTTTCCATCCTGAGTGAAATAAGTCAACCCGGAAGTCTCTTTGATTTTCTGTTGCAGAGATATGTGATTTGTTACTTGGTTGCTAGGGTAATCACATCTGGTTGCTAGGCAGTTACCAGAGTGATACATATCAAGGCTACTTTCCATCCTGAGTGAAATAAGTCAACCCGGAAGTCTCTCTGATTTTCTGTTGCAGAGATATGTGATTTGTTACTTGGTTGCTAGGGTAATCACATCTGGTTGCTAGGCAGTTACCAGAGTGATACATATCAAGGCTACTTTCCATCTTGAGTGAAATAAGTGAAACAGGAAGTCACTACGATTTTCTGGTGCAGAAATATGTGATTTGTTACTTGGTTGCTAGGGTAACCCCATCTGGTTGCTAGGCAGTTACCAGAGTGATACATATCAAGGCTACTTTCCATCCTGAGTGAAATAAGTGAAACAGGAAGTCTGTATGATTTTCTGGTGCAGAGATATGTGATTTGTTACTTGGTTGCTAGGGTAACCCCATCTGGTTGCTAGGCAGTTACCAGAGTGATACATATCAAGGCTACTTTCCATCCTGAGTGAAATAAGTGAAACAGGATGTCTGTATGATTTTCTGGTGCAGAAATATGTGATTTGTTATTTGGTTGCTAGGGTAACCCTGTCTGGTTGCTATGCAGTTACCAGGGTGATACTTATCAAGCCTCCTTTCCATACTGAGTGAATCAAGTCAACCTGGAAGCTACTATACTGTGGCTATGAAGATTTTAGGTCATTACTTATTGGCTGCGTGATAAAAGAAATCCTCTGAGGGAGAGAGAGAAGGAGAGACGCAGGGCTGACAGGCCCTTTTTCGTCTGTGTGTGTGAAAACGTCAGTTGGGATTTAAATTTCTGAACATTCCGCAATGTTAATCAATGGGAGTTTTTCCGAGTTTTGATCGTCATTTTTAGGAAAACCGTAAGTCCGATCAGTTAGAAAAGATATAGCACACTATTTGGGATTAGTCTGAAGGTCTGTGCCGAGTTTGGTGCATGTAGCTTAAAAGCTCTAGGAGGAGTTACATTTAGAAATTTAGTCTCAGAAGAATAATAATAACTAGATTAAAAAGTTTGAGTACAAACTTTAGGTTGGCTTGAGAAAGCCTAGCATAAAGTTTGAAGTAGTTGTAAAAGTTTGAAGATTTACGGTTTCTAGTTTGATGTAATTATAAGTAGTAGTTTTCAAAGTTCAAAGTTTAGAGATTATAAAACCATTCTGTCTATCAAACAGATTAGATAGATAGATAGATAGATAGATAGATAGATAGATAGATATTGACCCTCAGATAGATAGATAGATAGATAGATAGATAGTCTAACCCACAGATAGATAGATAGATAGATAGATAGATAGATAGATAGATAGAGAGTATGACCATCCGATAGATAGATAGATAGATAGATAGATATTGACCCTCAGATAGATAGATAGATAGATAGATAGAGTCTAACCCACAGATAGTTAGATAGATAGATAGATAGATAGATAATGACCATCAGATAGATAGATCGATAGATAGATAGATAGATAGATAGTTATTGACCATCAGATAGATAGATAGATATTGATCCTCAGATAGATAGATAGATATTGACCCTCAGATAGATAGATAGATAGATAGATAGATAGATAGTCATTGACCCTTAGATAGATAGATAGATATTGACCGTCAGATATATAGATAGATAGTCATTGACCCTGAGATATAGATAGATAGAGTATGACCCACAGATAGATAGATAGATAGTTATTGACCCGCAGATAGTTAGATAGATAGAAATTGACCCTCAGATAGATAGATAGATAGATAGATAGATAGATAGATAGATATTGACCCTCAGAAAGATAAATAGATAGATAGATAGATAGATAGATAGACAGATAGATAAATCATTTTTTACTTGGTTGCTAGGGTAACCCAATCTGGTTGCTAGGCAGTTTCCAGGGTGATCCTTATCAAGCCTCCTTTTCATTCTGAGTGAAAAAGTCAACCCGGAAGTCTCTATGATTTTCTGTTGCATAGATATGTGATTTGTTACTTGGTTGCTAGGGTAACCATATCTGGTTGATAGGCAGTTACCAGAGTGATATATATCAAGGCTACTTTCCATCTTGAGTAAAATAAGTCAAACAGGAAGTCTCTACGATTTTCTGGTGAAGAGATATATTATTTGTTACTTGGTTGCTAGGGTAACCCCATCTGGTTGCTATGCAGTTACCAGGGTGATACTTATCAAGCCTCCTTTCCATCCTGAGTGAATTATGTCAACCCGGAAGTCTCTACGATTTTCTGTTGCAGAGATATGTGATTTGTTAGTTGGTTGCTAGGGTAACCCCATCTGGTTGCTAGGCAGTTACCAAGGTGATACTCATAAGGCTCCTTGCAATCCTGTGTGAAATATGTCAACCCCTAAGTCTCTACGATGTTCTGGTTCAAAGATATGTGATTTGTTACTTGGTTGCTAGGGTAACCACATCTGGTTGCTAGGCAGTTACCAGAGGGATACATATCAAGGCTACTTTCCATCCTGAGTGAAATAAGTGAAACAGGAAGTCTCTATGATATTCTGGTGCAGAGATATGTGATTTGTTACTTGGTTGCTAGGGTAAACACATCTGGTTGCTAGGGAGTTACCAAAGTGATACTCATAAGGCTCCTTGCAATCCTGTGTGAAATATGTCAACCCCTAAGTCTCTACGATGTTCTAGTTCAAAGATATGTGATTTGTTACTTGGTTGCTAAGGTAACCCTGTCTGGTTGCTATGCAGTTACCAGAGTGATACATATCAAGCCTCCTTTCCATCCTGAGTGAAATAAGTGAAACAGGAAGTCTCTACGATTTTCTGGTGCAAAGATATGTGATTTGTTACTTGGTTGCTAGGGTAACCCCATCTGGTTGCTAGGCAGTTACCAAGGTGACAGCCAACAGTGCTCCTTGCCATCCTGAGTGAAATAAGTCAACCCGGAAGTCTCTGTGATTTTCTTGTACAGAGATATGTGATTTGTTTCTTGGTTGCTAGGGTAACCCCATCTGGTCGCTAGGCAGTTACCAAGGTGACAGCCAACAATGCTCCTTGCAATCCTGAGTGAAATAAGTCAACCCAGATTTCTCTGTGATTTTCTAGTACAGAGATATGTGATTTGTTTCTTGGTTGCTAGGGTAACCCCATCTGGTTGCTAGGCAGTTACCAAGGTGACAGGCAACAATGCTCCTTGCCATCCTGAGTGAAATAAGTCAACCCGTAAGTCTCTGTGATTTTCTTGTGCAGAGATATGTGATTTGTTACTTGGTTGCTAAGGTAACCCCATCTGGTTGCTAGGCAGTTACCAAGGTGACAGGCAACAATGCTCCTTGCCATCCTGAGTGAAATAAGTCAACCCGGAAGTCTCTACGTCATTCTGATCCTAAGATACACATCTTAGTGATTTTGAATGGATGTCAATGGTTCTTTGTTGCTAGGGTGCTTTAAATGGTTGCTAGGGCGTGGCTAAGTAGTTCACATGATGAAAGCTGAAGACTGATTACTCACCCAATGTAAACAAAGCAACTATCATGTCTCTAGGACATTCTGATCTGAAGATATCTTACTGTAAATGAAATCAATAAATGTGGTTGCTAGGGTGCTCTAAATTGTTGCTAGGGAGTGGCTTGGCAGCTGCCAATGATGAATCTCCAAAGGCTGCTTGTCAGTATGAATGATATAAACCAACTCCCATGCTTCTGTGACATTCAGAATGGAAGATATCTCTCTTTGGATTTTGGTTGCTAAGGTGCTCGAAAATGGTTGCTAGGGAGGGGCTAGGAAGTGTTGAGGGGATTCATGATTGGCAGTTTTACTGCCCCAAGTCAAACGAGACCACCCTCGTGTTTGTATGATAATTCAGTCCGGAGAAATCCCTTTGATCTTTTTCAAAGGAAGTCTATGGGAATTGTTGCTAAGGTGCTGTAAATGGTTGCTAGGGCGTGGCTTGATAGCTTCACAATGATCCTGAGAGACTGATTGGTCGTCTGAGTAAAATGAGCCCGCCCCCTTGTCTGTAAGACACTGTGATCCAGAGTTATGTTCAATACAAAATCTACCATAGACATAACATTGGGGCAAATTTGGGCAGCTCCTGCCCCCCAGGGGTGCAACTTTTACCCCATTGTGAGGTACGTTCTCACAGAGCCTGTCAGCCTCTTCAAATGAGGTAAATCACAAGTCTCTGCGAAATCCTCGCTCTGAGCTATGACTCGTCAAAATTCGGCTCAATGTTAAGTCAATGGGATTGTTTGCCCAATTTTTTGCCCCTGGGGCAAACACCGTACCCCCGATCGCTTATAAAAGTCATAGCACACCATTCCCAAATAATCCGCACGATTTGACGCCTCATTCGTGGGTCAGCGACCAAAAATTTTTTCAAAAAATTCAATTGACTTACATTGGGGCAATTTTGGGCAGCTCCTGCCCCCCAGGGGTAAAACTTTTACCCCATTGTGAGGTATGTTCTCACAGAGCCTGTCAGCCTCTTCAAATGTGGTAAATCATATGTCTCTGCGAAATCCTCGCTCTGAGCTATGACTTGTCAAAGTTCGGCTCAATGTTAAGTCAATGGGATTTTTTGCCCAATTTTTTGCCCCTGGGGCAAACACCGTACCCCCGATCGCTTATAAAAGATATAGCACACTATTCGGGATTAGTCTGAAGGTCTGTGCAGAGTTTGGTGCATGTAGCTTAAAAGCTCTAGGAGGAGTTAGATTTAGAAATTTAGTCTCAGAATAATAATAATAATAATAATAAGTTTAAATAGGATTTCAGTAAGTTGGCTTTCTCAAGCCAACCTAACTAGAATGTACATTTCCTGAAGAAAATGTGAGTGGTGCTTGCCGTGGCAAAACTCGTCAAATAGCATTTTCTAACTTGTTTCTAAGCACTAAAATAAAGGTCATAGAATGTTGCTAACACGTGTTTTTCATGATGGTGGCACGTTTTTAGAATGTTTTAGCACTTCGCTAGGTGAAGCTAGCATGTGTTAGCATGATACTAGCATGTTTTTAGCATGTTTTAGCACTTTGTTTGGCAATGCTAACATGTGTTAGCATGATGCTAGCACGTTTTTAACATGTTTTAACAATCCCCTAAGCAATGCTAACATGCATTAGCATAATGCTAGCACGTTTTAACATATTTTAGCACTTCGCTAGGTGAAGCTAGCATGTGTTAGCATGATACTAGCACGTTTTTAGCATGTTTTAGCACTTCGCTAGGCGATGCTAACATGTGTTAGCATGATGCTAGCACGTTTTTAACATGTTTTAGCAATCCCCTAAGCAATGCTAACATGCATTAGCATAATGCTAGCACGTTTTAACATGTTTTAGCACTTTGCTAGGCGATGCTAACATGTGTTAGCATGATGCTAGCACGTTTTTAACATGTTATAGCAATCCCCTAAGCAATGCTAACATGCATTAGCATAATGCTAGCACGTTTTAACATGTTTTAGCACTTTGCTAGGCAATGCCAACATGTGTTAGCATGATGCTAGCACGTTTTTAGCATGTTTTAGCACTTCGCTAGGTGATGCCAGCATATGTTAGCATGATACTAGCACATTTTTAGCATGTTTTAGCACTTCGCTAGGCGATGCCAGCATGTGTTAGCATGATGCTAACACGTTTATAGCATTTTTTAGCACTTCGCTAGGTGATGCCAGCATATGTTAGCATGATGCTAGCACATTTTTAGCATGTTTTAGGGTGTGGCTATGAAGATTTTTATTGGCTGCTTGATAAAAGAAATCCTCTGAGGGAGAGGGAGAGAGAGAGACGCAGGGCTGACAGGCCCTTTTTTGTCTGTGTGTGTGAAAATGTCAGTTGGGATTTAAATTTCTGAACATTCCGCAATGTAAAGTCAATGGGACTTTTTTGGCCGCTTTTTCGTCTGCTGTTCGAACATCGTACACCCGATCGCTTAGAAAAGATATAGCACACCTCTCCTCAATGAGCCGCACGATTTGATGCCTCACTCAGGGGTCTGTGACAAAAGCTGCGGGAGGAGTAGCGCGCCAAACTATGTGTGGAATAATAATAATTATAATAATAATAATAATAATTATGCAAGAGAACAATAGTGATGCTTTGCCTATGGCAAGCACCACTAACTAGATTAAAAAGTTTGAGTACAAACTTTAGGTTGGCTTGAGAAAGCCTAGCATAAAGTTTGAAGTAGTTGTAAAAGTTTGAAGATTTAAGGTTTTTAGTTTGATGTAATTATAAGTAGTAGTTTTCAAAGTTCAAAGTTTAGAGATTATAAAACCATTCAGTCTATCAAATAGATAGATAGATAGATAGATAGATAGATAGATAGATAGATAGATAGATATTGACCATCAGATAGGTTGCTAGGGTAACCCCATCTGGTTGCTAGGCAGTTACCAGAGTGATACATATCAAGGCTACTTTCCATCCTGAGTGAAATAAGTGAAACAGGATGTCTGTATGATTTTCTGGTGCAGAAATATGTGATTTGTTATTTGGTTGCTAGGGTAACCCTGTCTGGTTGCTATGCAGTTACCAGGGTGATACTTATCAAGCCTCCTTTCCATACTGAGTGAATCAAGTCAACCTGGAAGCTACTATACTGTGGCTATGAAGATTTTAGGTCATTACTTATTGGCTGCTTGATAAAAGAAATCCTCTGAGGGAGAGAGAGAGGGAGAGACGCAGGGCTGACAGGCCCTTTTTCGTCTGTGTGTGTGAAAACGTCAGTTGGGATTTAAATTTCTGAACATTCCGCAATGTTAATCAATGGGAGTTTTTCCGAGTTTTGATCGTCATTTTTAGGAAAACCGTAAGTCCGATCTGTTAGAAAAGATATAGCACACTATTCGGGATTAGTCTGAAGGTCTGTGCCGAGTTTGGTGCATGTAGCTTAAAAGCTCTAGGAGGAGTTACATTTAGAAATTTAGTCTCAGAAGAATAATAATAACTAGAATGTACATTTCCTGAAGAAAATGTGAGTGGTGCTTGCCGTGGCAAAACTCGTCAAATAGCATTTTCTAACTTGTTTCTAAGCACTAAAATAAAGGTCATAGAATGTTGCTAACACGTGTTTTTCATGATGGTAGCACGTTTTTAGAATGTTTTAGCACTTCGCTAGGTGAAGCTAGCATGTGTTAGCATGATACTAGCACGTTTTTAGCATGTTTTAGCACTTCGCTAGGCGATGCTAACATGTGTTTGCATGATGCTAGCACGTTTTAACATGTTTTAACAATCCCCTAATAAATGCTAACATGTATTAGCATAATGCTAGCACGTTTTACAATGTTTTAGCACTTCGCTACGTGAAGCTAGCATGTGTTAGCATGATACTAGCACGTTTTTAGCCTGTTTTAGCACTTCGCTAGGCGATGCTAACATGTGTTAGCATGATGCTAGCACATTTTTAACATGTTGTAGCGATCCCCTAACCAATGCTAACATGCATTAGCATAATACTAGCACGTTTTTAGAATGTTTTAGCACTTCACTAGGCGATGCTAACATGTGTTTGCATGATGCTAGCACGTTTTTAACATGTTTTAGCAATCCCCTTAGCAATGCTAACATGCATTAGCATAATGCTAGCACGTTTTAACATGTTTTAACATTTTGCTAGGCAATGCCAGCATGTGTTAGCATGATACTAGCACGTTTTTAGCATGTTTTAGCACTTCGCTAGGCGATGCTAACATGTGTTAGCATGATGCTAGCACGTTTTTAACATGTTTTAGCACTTCACTAGGCGATGCTAACATGTGTTAGCATGATGCTAGCACGTTTTTAGCATGTTTTAGCACTTCACTAGGCGATGCTAACATGTGTTAGCATGATGCTAGCACGTTTTTAACATGTTTTAGCAATCCCCTAAGCAATGCTAACATGCATTAGCATAATGCTAGCACGTTTTAACATGTTTTAACATTTTGCTAGGCAATGCCAGCATGTGTTAGCATGATACTAGCACGTTTTTAGCATGTTTTAGCACTTCGCTAGGCGATGCTAACATGTGTTAGCATGATGCTAGCACGTTTTTAACATGTTTTAGCAATCCCCTAAGCAATGCTAACATGCATTAGCATAATGCTAGCATGTTTTAACATGTTTTAACATTTTGCTAGGCAATGCCAGCATGTGTTAGCATGATACTAGCACGTTTTTAGCATGTTTTAGCACTTTGCTAGGCGATGCTAACATGTGTTAGCATGATGCTAGCACGTTTTTAACATGTTTTAGCAATCCCCTAAGCAATGCTAACATGCATTAGCATAATGCTAGCACGTTTTAACATGTTTTAACACTTTGCTAGGCAATGCCAGCATGTGTTAGCATGATGCTAGCACGTTTTTAGCATTTTTTAACACTTCGCTAGGCAATACTATCATGTGTTAGCATTTTTTTAGCACGTTTTTAGCATGTTTTAGCACTTCGCTAGGTGATGCCAACATGTGTTAGCATGTTGCTAGCACGTTTTTAGCATGTTTTAGCACTTCGCTAGGTGATGCCAACATGTGTTAGCATGTTGCTAGCACATTTTTAGCATGTTTTAGGGTGTGGCTATGAAGATTTTTATTGACTGCTTGATAAAAGAAATCCTCCGAGGGAGAGAGAGAGAGAGAGAGACGCAGGGCTGACAGGCCCTTTTTTGTCTGTGTGTGTGAAAAAGTCAGTTGGGATTTAAATTTCTGAACATTCCGCAATGTAAAGTCAATGGGATTTTTTTGGCCGCTTTTTCGTCCGCTGTTCGAACATCGTACACCCGATCGCTTAGAAAAGATATAGCACACCTCTCCTCAATGAGCCGCACGATTTGATGCCTCACTCAGGGGTCTGTGACAAAAGCTGCAGGAGGAGTAGCGCGCCAAACTTTGTGTGGAAAAATAATAATAATTATAATAATAATAAGTATGCAAGAGAACAATAGTGATGCTTTGCCTATGGCAAGCACCACTAACTAGATTGAAAAGTTTGAGTACAAACTTTAGGTTGGCTTGAGAAAGCCTAGCATAAAGTTTGAAGTAGTTGTAAAAGTTTGAAGATTTACGGTTTCTAGTTTGATGTAATTATAAGTAGTAGTTTTCAAAGTTCAAAGTTTAGAGATTATAAAACCATTCAGTCTATCAAATAGATTAGATAGATAGATAGATAGATAGATAGATAGATAGATAGATAGATAGATAGAGTATGACCCTCAGATAGATAGATAGATAGATAGATAGATAGATAGATAGATAGATAGATATTGACCCTCAGATAGATAGATAGATAGATAGATAGATAGAGTCTGACCCACAGATAGATAGATAGATAGATAGATATTGACCGTCAGATATATAGATAGATAGATAGTCATTGACCCTGAGATATAGATAGATAGAGTATGACCCACAGATAGATAGATAGATAGTTATTGACCCGCAGATAGTTAGATAGATAGATAGATAGATAGATATTGACCCTCAGATAGATAGATAGATAGATAGATATTGACCCTCAGAAAGATAAATAGATAGATAGATAGATAGATAGCTAGACAGATAGATATATCATTTTTTACTTGGGTGCTAGGGTAACCCAATCTGGTTGCTAGGCATTTTCCAGGGTGATCCTTATCATGCCTCCTTTTCATTCTGAGTGAATAAAGTCAACCCGGAAGTCTCTATGATTTTCTGTTGCATAGATACGTGATTTGTTACTTGGTTGCTAGGGTAACCATATCTGGTTGATAGGCAGTTACCAGAGTGATATATATCAAGGCTACTTTCCATCTTGAGTAAAATAAGTGAAACAGGAAGTCTCTACGATTTTCTGGTGCAGAGTTATGTGATTTGTTACTTGGTTGCTAGGGTAAGCACTTGTCGTTGCTAGGCAGTTACCAGAGTGATACTTTTCAAGACTCCTTGCTATCCTGAGTGAAATAATTCAAACAGGAAGTCTCTACGATTTTCTGGTGAAGAGATATATTATTTGTTACTTGGTTGCTAGGGTAACCCCATCTGGTTGCTATGCAGTTACCAGGGTGATACTTATCAAGCCTCCTTTCCATCCTGAGTGAATTATGTCAACCCGTAAGTCTCTACGATTTTCTGTTGCAGAGATATGTGATTTGTTACTTGGTTGCTAGGGTATCCCTGTCTGGTTGCTATGCAGTTACCAGGGTGATACTTATCAAGCCTCCTTTCCATCCTGAGTGAAATAAGTGAAACATGAAGTCTCTACGATTTTCTGCTGCAGAGATATGTGATTTGTTAGTTGGTTGCTAGGGTAACCCCATCTGGTTGCTAGGCAGTTACCAAGGTGATACTCATAAGGCTCCTTGCAATCCTGTGTGAAATATGTCAACCCCTAAGTCTCTACGATGTTCTGGTTCAAAGATATGTGATTTGTTACTTGGTTGCTAGGGTAACCGCATCTGGTTGCTAGGCAGTTACCAGAGGGATACATATCAAGGCTACTTTCCATCCTGAGTGAAATAAGTGAAACAGGAAGTCTCTATGATTTTCTGGTGCAGAGATATGTGATTTGTTACTTGGTTGCTAGGGTAAACACATCTGGTTGCTAGGGAGTTACCAAAGTGATACTCATAAGGCTCCTTGCAATCCTGTGTGAAATATGTCAACCCCTAAGTCTCTACGATGTTCTGGTTCAAAGATATGTGATTTGTTACTTGGTTGCTAAGGTAACCCTGTCTGGTTGCTATGCAGTTACCAGAGTGATACATATCAAGGCTACTTTCCATCCTGAGTGAAATAAGTGAAACAGGTAGTCTCTATGATTTTCTGGTGCAGAGATATGTGATTTGTTACTTGGTTGCTAGGGTAACCCCGTCTGGTTGCTAGGCAGTTACCAGAGTGATACATATCAAGGCTACTTTCCATCCTGAGTGAATAAAGTCAACCCGGAAGTCTCTCTGATTTTCTGTTGCAGAGATATGTGATTTGTTACTTGGTTGCTAGGGTAATCACATCTGGTTGCTAGGCAGTTACCAGAGTGATACATATCAAGGCTACTTTCCATCCTGAGTGAAATAAGTCAACCCGGAAGTCTCTCTGATTTTCTGTTGCAGAAATATGTGATTTGTTACTTGGTTGCTAGGGTAACCCCATCTGGTTGCTAGGCAGTTACCAGAGTGATACATATCAAGGCTACTTTCCATCCTGAGTGAAATAAGTCAACCCGGAAGTCTCTCTGATTTTCTGTTGCAGAGATATGTGATTTGTTACTTGGTTGCTAGGGTAACCCCGTCTGGTTGCTAGGCAGTTACCAGAGTGATACATATCAAGGCTACTTTCCATCCTGAGTGAATCAAGACAACCCGGAAGTCTCTATGATTTTCTGGTGCAGAGATATGTGATTTGTTACTTGGTTGCTAGGGTAATCACATCTGGTTGCTAGGCAGTTACCAGAGTGATACATATCAAGGCTACTTTCCATCCTGAGTGAAATAAGTCAACCCGGAAGTCTCTCTGATTTTCTGTTGCAGAGATATGTGATTTGTTACTTGGTTGCTAGGGTAATCACATCTGGTTGCTAGGCAGTTACCAGAGTGATACATATCAAGGCTACTTTCCATCCTGAGTGAAATAAGTGAAACAGGAAGTCTCTATGATTTTCTGGTGCAGAGATATGTGATTTGTTATTTGGTTGCTAGGGTAACCCCATCTGGTTGCTAGGCAGTTACCAGGGTGATACTTATCAAGCCTCCTTTCCATACTGAGTGAATCAAGTCAACCTGGAAGCTACTATACTGTGGCTATGAAGATTTTAGGTCATTACTTATTGGCTGCTTGATAAAAGAAATCCTCTGAGGGAGAGAGAGAGGGAGAGACGCAGGGCTGACAGGCCCTTTTTGTCTGTGTGTGTGAAAACGTCAGTTGGGATTTAAATTTCTGAACATTCCGCAATGTTAATCAATGGGAGTTTTTCCGAGTTTTGATAGTCATTTTTAGGAAAACCGTAAGTCCGATCAGTTAGAAAAGATATAGCACACTATTCGGGATTAGTCTGAAGGTCTGTGCCGAGTTTGGTGCATGTAGCTTAAAAGCTCTAGGAGGAGTTACATTTAGAAATTTAGTCTCAGAAGAATAATAATAACTAGAATGTACATTTCCTGAAGAAAATGTGAGTGGTGCTTGCCGTGGCAAAATTTCTTACCACAATGTCCCACCTACTGCCCAAAGTTGAAAGAGGCCACCCCCATGACAGTAGGATGTTCTGGTGCAGAGATATTGCTGTTGTTCCATGGTTGCTAGGGAAACCCATCTGGTTGATATGCAGTTACTAAGGTGACAGCCACCAATGCTACTTACCATCCTGAGTAAAATAAGTCAATCCGGAAGTCTCTACGATTTTGTAGTACAGAGATATGTGATTTGTTTCTTGGTTGCTAGGGTAACCCCATCTGGTTGCTAGGCAGTTACCAAGGTGACAGCCAACAATGCTCCTTGCTCTCCTGAGTGAAATAAGTCAACCCGGAAGTCTCTGTGATTTTCTTGTGCAGCGATATGTGATTTGTTTATTGGTTGCTAGGGTAACCCCATCTGGTTACTAGGCAGTTACCAAGGTGACAGGCAACAATGCTCCTTGCCATCCTGACTGAAATAAGTCAACCCGGAAGTCTCTGTGATTTTCTAGTACAGAGATATGTGATTTGTTTCTTGGTTGCTAGGGTAACCCCATCTGGTTGCTAGGCAGTTACCAAGGTGACAGCCAAGAATGCTCCTTGCCATCCTGACTGAATTAAGTCAACCTGGAATCTCTACGATTTTCTGGTTCAGAGATACGTGATTTGTTAATTGGTTGCTAGGGTAACCCCATCTGGTTGCTAGGCAGTTACCAAGGTGACAGCCAACAATGCTCCTTGCCATCCTGAGTGAAATAAGTCAACCCGGTAGTCTCTGTGATTTTCTTGTGCAGAGATGTGTGATTTGTTTCTTGGTTGCTAGGGTAACCCCATCTGGTTGCTAGGCAGTTACCAAGGTGACAGGCAACAATGCTCCTTGCCATCCTGAGTGAAATAAGTCAACCCGGAAGTCTCTGTGATTTTCTTGTGCAGAGATATGTGATTTATTTCTTGGTTGCTAGGGTAACCCCATCTGGTTGCTAGGCAGTTACCAAGGTGACAGCAAACAATGCTCCGTGCCATCCTGAGTGAAATAAGTCAACCCGGAAGTCTCTGTGATTTTCTTGTGCAGAGATATGTGATTTGTTTATTGGTTGCTAGGGTAACCCCATTTGGTTGCTAGGCAGTTACCAGGGTGATATTTATCAAGTCTACTTTCCATCCTGAGTGAAATAAGTCAACCCGGAAGTCTCTACGACATTCTGATCCTAAGATACACATCTTAGTGATATTGAATGGATGTCAATGGTGTTTTGTTGCTAGGGTGCTTTAAATGGTTGATAGGGCGTGGCTAAGTAGTTCACATGATGAAAGATGAAGACTGATTACTCACCCAATTAAAACAAAGCAACTATCATGTCTCTAGGACATTCTGATCTGAAGATATCTTACTTCAATTGAAATCAATAAATGTGGTTGCTAGGGTGCTCCAAATTGTTGCTAGGGAGTGGCTTGGCAGCTGCCAATGATGAATATCCAATGGCTGCTTGTCAGTATGAATGATACAAACCAACTCCCATGCCTCTGTGACATTCAGAATGGAAGATATCTCTCTTTGGATTTTGGTTGCTAAGGTGCTCGAAAATGGTTGCTAGGGAGGGGCTAGGAAGTGTTGAGGGGATTCATGATTGGCTGTTTTACTGCCCCAAGTCAAACGAGACCACCCTCGTGTTTCTATGATAATTCAGTCCGGAGATATCCCTTTGATCTCTTTCAATGGAAGTCTATGGGAGTTGTTGCTAAGGTGCTCTAAATGGTTGCTAGGGCGTGGCTTGATAGCTTCACAATGATCCTGAGAGACTGATTGGTCATCTGAGTAAAATGAGCCCGCCCCCTTGTCTCTAAGACACTGTGATCCAGAGTTATGTTCAATACAAAATCTACCATAGACTTAACATTGGGGCAACTTTGGGCAGCTCATGCCCCCCAGGGGTGCAACTTTTACCCCATTGTGAGGTATGTTCTCACAGAGCCTGTCAGCCTCTTCAAATCTGGTTAATCACACGTCTCTGTGAAATCCTCGATCTGAGCTATGACTCGTCAAAGTTCGGCGCAATGTTAAGTCAATGGGATTTTTTGCCCAATTTTTTGCCCCTGGGGCAATCACCGTACCCCCGATCGATTATAAAAGTCATAGGACACCATTCCCAAATAATCCGCACGATTTGACGCCTCATTTGTGGGTTTTCGACCAAAAAATTTTGAAAAAAATTCCATTGACTTACATTGGGGCAACTTTGGGCAGCTCCTGCCCCCCAGGGGTGCAACTTTTACCCCATTGTGAGGTATGTTCTCACAGAGCCTGTCAGCCTCTTCAAATGTGGTAAATCACATGTCTCTGCGAAATCCTCGCTTTGAGCTATGACTCGTCAAAGTTCGGCGCAATGTTAAGTCAATGGGATTTTTTGCCCAATTTTTTGCCCCTGGGGCAAACACCGTACCCCCGATCGCTTATAAAAGTCATAGCACACCTCTCCTCAATGAGCCGCACGATTTGACACCTCATTCATGGGTCTACGCCAAAAGGTGCGGGACGAGTTAGGTGCCGAAGTTTTGTACGGAAGAAGAAGAAGAAGAAGAAAAATAAGTATGTGAGATTACAATAGTGTTGCTTTGCAAGCACCACTAATAACTAGAATGTACATTTCCTGAAGAAAATGTGAGTGGTGCTTGCCGTGGCAAAACTCGTCAAGTAGCATTTTCAAACTTGTTTCTAAGCACTAAAATAAAGGTCATAGAATGTTGCTAACATGTGTTTTTCATGATGGTAGCACGTTTTTAGAATGTTTTAGTACTTTGCTAGGTGAAGCTAGCATGTGTTAGCATGATACTAGCACATTTTTAGCATGTTTTAGCACTTCCTTTGGCAATGCTAACATGTGTTAGCATGATGCTAGCATCTTTTTAACATGTTTTAGCAATCCCCTAAGCAACGCTAACATGCATTAGCATAATGATAGCACGTTTTAACATGTTTTAGCACTTTGCTAGGTGAAGATAGCATGTGTTAGCATGATACTAGCACGTTTCTAACATGTTTTAGCACTTTGCTAGGCGATGCTAACGTATGTTAGCATGATGCTAGCACGTTTTTAACATGTTTTAGCAATCCCCTAAGCAATGCTAACATGCATTAGCATAATGCTAGCACGTTTTAACATGTTTTAGCACTTTGCTAGGTGAAGCTAGCATGTGTTAGCATGATACTAGCACGTTTCTAGCATGTTTTAGCACTTTGCTAGGCGATGCTAACATGTGTTAGCATGATGCAAGCAAGTTTTTAACATGTTTTAGCACTTCGCTAGGCGATGCCAGCATGTGTTAGCATGATGCTAGCATGTTTTTAGCATGTTTTAGCACTTCGCTAGGCGATGCTAACATGTTTTAGCATGATGCTAGCACATTTTTAACATGTTGTAGCAATCCCCTAACCAATGCTAACATGCATTAGCATAATACTAGCACGTTTTTAGCATGTTTTAGCACTTCACTAGGCGATGCTAACATGTGTTAGCATGATGCTAGCACGTTTTTAACATGTTTTAGCAATCCCCTAAGCAATGCTAACATGCATTAGCATAATGCTAGCACGTTTTAACATGTTTTAACATTTTGCTAGGCAATGCCAGCATGTGTTAGCATGATACTAGCACGTTTTTAGCATGTTTTAGCACTTCGCTAGGCGATGCTAACATGTGTTAGCATGATGCTAGCACGTTTTTAACATGTTTTAGCAATCCCCTAAGCAATGCTAACATGCATTAGCATAATGCTAGCACGTTTTAACATGTTTTAACACTTTGCTAGGCAATGCCAGCATGTGTTAGCATGATGCTAGCACGTTTTTAGCATTTTTTAACACTTCGCTAGGCAATACTATCATGTGTTAGCATGTTTTTAGCACGTTTTTAGCATGTTTTAGCACTTCGCTAGGTGATGCCAACATGTGTTAGCATGTTGCTAGCACGTTTTTAGCATGTTTTAGCACTTCGCTAGGTGATGCCAACATGTGTTAGCATGTTGCTAGCACATTTTTAGCATGTTTTAGGGTGTGGCTATGAAGATTTTTATTGACTGCTTGATAAAAGAAATCCTCTGAGGGAGAGAGAGAGAGAGACGCAGGGCTGACAGGCCCTTTTTTGTCTGTGTGTGTGAAAAAGTCAGTTGGGATTTAAATTTCTGAACATTCCGCAATGTAAAGTCAATGGGATTTTTTTGGCCGCTTTTTCGTCCGCTGTTCGAACATCGTACACCCGATCGCTTAGAAAAGATATAGCACACCTCTCCTCAATGAGCCGCACGATTTGATGCCTCACTCAGGGGTCTGTGACAAAAGCTGCAGGAGGAGTAGCGCGCCAAACTTTGTGTGGAAAAATAATAATAATTATAACTAGATTAAAAAGTTTGAGTACAAACTTTAGGTTGGCTTGAGAAAGCCTAGCATAAAGTTTGAAGTAGTTGTAAAAGTTTGAAGATTTAAGGTTTTTAGTTTGATGTAATTATAAGTAGTAGTTTTCAAAGTTCAAAGTTTAGAGATTATAAAACCATTCAGTCTATCAAATAGATTAGATAGATAGATAGATAGATAGATAGATAGATAGATAGATAGATAGATATTGACCCTCAGATAGATAGATAGATTGATAGATAGATAGATAGATAGATAGATAGATAGATATTGACCCTCAGATAGATAGATAGATAGATAGACAGATAGATATTGACCCTCAGATAGATAGATAGATAGATAGATAGATAGATAGATAGATAGATAGAGTATGACCCACAGATAAAAAGATAGATAGATAGATATTGACCATCAGATAGATAGATAGATAGATAGATAGTTATTGACCCTCAGATAGATAAATAGATAGATAGATAGATAGATAGATAGATAGATAGATAGATAGATAGATAGATGATAGATAGGTAGATATTGATCCTCAGATAGATAGATAGATAGATAGATAGATAGATAGATAGATATTGATCCTCAGATATATAGATAGATAGATATTGACCCTCGGATAGATAGATAGATAGATAGATAGATAGATAGATAGATAGATAGATAGATAGATAGATAGATAGATAGATAGATAGATAGAGATAGATAGATAGATAGATAGATAGATATTGATCCTCAGATAGATAGATAGATAGATAGATAGATAGATAGATATTGATCCTCAGATATATAGATAGATAGATATTGATCCTCAGATAGATAGATAGATAGATAGATAGATAGATATTGATCCTCAGATATATAGATAGATAGATATTGACCCTCAGATAGATAGATAGATAGATAGATAGATAGATAGATAGTCACTGACCCTTAGATAGATAGATAGATAGATAATGACCCACAGATAGATAGATAGATAGTTATTGACCCTCAGATAGATAGATAGATAGATAGATAGATAGATAGATATTGACCATCAGATAGATAGATAGATAGATCGTTATTGACCCTCAGATAGATAGATAGATAGATATTGATCCTCAGATATATAGATAGATAGATATTGACCCTCAGATAGATAGATAGATAGATAGTCATTGACCCTTAGATAGATAGATAGATAGATAGATAGAGTATGACCCACAGATAGATAGATAGATAGTTATTGACCCACAGATAGATAGATAGATATTGACCCTCAGATAGATAGATAGATAGATAGACAGACAGATATATTATTTTTTACTTGGTTGCTAGGGTAACCCAATCTGGTTGCTAGGCAGTTACCAGAATGATACATATTGAGGCTACTTTCCATCTTGAGTGAAATAAGTGAAACAGTAAGTCTCTACTATTTTCTGGTGCAGAGTTATGTGATTATTTACTTGGTTGCTAGGGTAAGCCCTTGTCGTTGCTAGGCAGTTACCAGAGTGATACTTTTCAAGACTCCTTGCTATCCTGAGTGAAATAAGTCAAACAGGAAGTCTCTAAGATTTTCTGGTGAAGAGATATATTATTTGTTACTTGGTTGCTAGGGTAACCCCATCTGGTTGCTATGCAGTTACCAGGGTGATACTTATCAAGCCTCCTTTCCATCATGAGTGAATTATGTCAACCCGGAAGTCTCTATAATTTTCTGTTGCAGAGATATGTGATTTGTTACTTGGTTGCTAGGGTAAACCCATCTGGTTGCTAGGCAGTTACCAAAGTGATACTCATAAGGCTCCTTGCAATCCTGTGTGAAATATGTCAACCCCTAAGTCTCTACGATTTTCTGGTGAAGAGATATATTATTTGTTACTTGGTTGCTAGGGTAACCCCATCTGGTTGCTATGCAGTTACCAGGGTGATACTTATCAAGCCTCCTTTCCATCATGAGTGAATTATGTCAACCCGGAAGTCTCTACAATTTTCTGTTGCATAGATATGTGATTTGTTACTTGGTTGCTAGGGTAACCACATCTGGTTGCTATGCAGTTACCAGAGTGATACATATCAAGGCTACTTTCCATCCTGAGTGAAATAAGTGAAACAGGTAGTTTCTACGATTTTCTGGTGCAGAGATATGTGATTTGTTACTTGGTTGCTAGGGTAACCCCATCTGGTTGCTAGGCAGTTACCAGAGTGATACATATCAAGGCTACTTTTCATCCTGAGTGAATAAAGTCAACCCGGAAGTCTCTATGATTTTCTGTTGCAGAGATATGTGATTTGTTACTTGGTTGCTAGGGTAATCACATCTGGTTGCTAGGCAGTTACCAGAGTGATACATATCAAGGCTACTTTCCATCCTGAGTGAAATAAGTCAACCCGGAAGTCTCTCTGATTTTCTGTTGCAGAGTTATGTGATTTGTTACTTGGTTGCTAGGGTAAGCCCTTGTCGTTGCTAGGCAGTTACCAGAGTGACACTTTTCAAGACTCCTTGCTATCCTGAGTGAAATAAGTCAAACAGGAAGTCTCTACGATTTTCTGGTGAAGAGATATATTATTTGTTACTTGGTTGCTAGGGTAACCCCATCTGGTTGCTATGCAGTTACCAGGGTGATACTTATTAAGCCTCCTTTCCATCCTGAGTGAATCACGTCAACCCGGAAGTCTCTATGATTTTCTGTTGCAGAGATATGTGATTTGTTACTTGGTTGCTAGGGTAACCCCGTCTGGTTGCTAGGCAGTTACCAGAGTGATACATATCAAGGCTACTTTCCATCCTGAGTGAATCAAGTCAACCCGGAAGTCTCTATGATTTTCTGGTGCAGAGATATGTGATTTGTTACTTGGTTGCTAGGGTAATCACATCTGGTTGCTAGGCAGTTACCAGAGTGATACATATCAAGGCTACTTTCCATTCTGAGTGAAATAAGTCAACCCGGAAGTCTCTCTGATATTCTGTTGCAGAGATATGTGATTTGTTACTTGGTTGCTAGGGTAATCACATCTGGTTGCTAGGCAGTTACCAGAGTGATACATATCAAGGCTACTTTCCATCCTGAGTGAAATAAGTGAAACAGGAAGTCTCTATGATTTTCTGGTGCAGAGATATGTGATTTGTTATTTGGTTGCTAGGGTAACCCCATCTGGTTGCTAGGCAGTTACCAGGGTGATACTTATCAAGCCTCCTTTCCATACTGAGTGAATCAAGTCAACCTGGAAGCTACTATACTGTGGCTATGAAGATTTTAGTTCATTACTTATTGGCTGCTTGATAAAAGAAATCCTCTGAGGGAGAGAGAGAGGGAGAGACGCAGGGCTGACAGGCCCTTTTTCGTCTGTGTGTGTGAAAACGTCAGTTGGGATTTAAATTTCTGAACATTCCGCAATGTTAATCAATGGGAGTTTTTCCGAGTTTTGATCGTCATTTTTAGGAAAACCGTAAGTCCGATCAGTTAGAAAAGATATAGCACACTATTCGGGATTAGTCTGAAGGTCTGTGCCGAGTTTGGTGCATGTAGCTTAAAAGCTCTAGGAGGAGTTACATTTAGAAATTTAGTCTCAGAATAATAATAATAATAATAATAAGTTTAAATAGGATTTCAGTAAGTTGGCTTTCTCAAGCCAACCTAATAATAAGTTTAAATAGGATTTCAGTAAGTTGGCTTTCTCAAGCCAACCTAATAACTAGATTAAAAAGTTTGAGTACAAACTTTAGGTTGGCTTGAGAAAGCCTAGCATAAAGTTTGAAGTAGTTGTAAAAGTTTGAAGATTTACGGTTTCTAGTTTGATGTAATTATTAGTAGTTTTCAAAGTTCAAAGTTTAGAGATTATAAAACCATTCAGTCTATCAAATAGATTAGATAGATAGATAGATAGATAGATAGATAGATAGATAGATAGATAGATAGATATTGACCCTCAGATAGATAGATAGATAGATAGATAGATAGATAGATATTGACCCTCAGATAGATAGATAGATAGATAGATAGATAGATATTGACCCTCAGATAGATAGATAGATAGATAGATAGATAGATAGATAGATAGATAGATAGATAGAGTATGACCCACAGATAGATAGATAGATAGATAGATGGATAGATAGATAGATATTGACCCTCAGATAGATAGATAGATAGATAGATAGAGTATGACCCACAGATAGATAGATAGATAGATAGATAGTTATTGACCATCAGATAGATAGATAGATAGATAGATAGATATTGACCATTAGATAGATAGATAGATAGATAGACAGATAGATAGATAGATAGATAGATAGATAGTTATTGACCCGCAGATAGTTAGATAGATAGATATTGACCCTCAGATAGATAGATAGATAGATAGATAGATAGATAGATAGATAGATAGATAGATAGATAGATAGATAGATAGATAGATAGATAGTCATTGACCCTTAGATAGATAGATAGATATTGACCGTCAGATATATAGATAGATAGATAGTCATTGACCCTGAGATATAGATAGAGTATGACCCACAGATAGATAGATAGATAGTTATTGACCCGCAGATAGTTAGATAGATAGATAGATAGATAGATATTGACCCTCAGATAGATAGATAGATAGATATTGACCATCAGAAAGATAGATAGATAGATAGATAGATAGACAGATAGATAGACAGATAGATATATTATTTTTTACTTGGTTGCTAGGGTAACCCAATCTGGTTGCTAGGCAGTTTCCAGGGTGATCCTTATCAAGCCTCCTTTTCATTCTGAGTGAATAAAGTCAACCCGGAAGTCTCTATGATTTTCTGTTGCATAGATATGTGATTTGTTACTTGGTTGCTAGGGTAACCATATCTGGTTGCTAGGCAGTTACCAGAGTGATATATATCAAGGCTACTTTCCATCTTGAGTAAAATAAGTGAAACAGGAAGTCTCTACGATTTTCTGGTGCAGAGTTATGTGATTTGTTACTTGGTTGCTAGGGTAAGCCCTTGTCGTTGCTAAGCAGTTACCAGAGTGATACTTATCAAGCCTCCTTTCCATCCTGAGTGAATTATGTCAACCCGGAAGTCTCTACGATTTTCTGGTGCAGAGATATGTGATTTGTTAGTTGGTTGCTAGGGTAACCCCATCTGGTTGCTAGGCAGTTACTAAGGTGATACTCATAAGGCTCCTTGAAATCCTGTGTGAAATATGTCAACCCCTAAGTCTCTACGATGTTCTGGTGCAGAGATATGTGATTTGTTACTTGGTTGCTAGGGTAACCGCATCTGGTTGCTAGGCAGTTACCAGAGGGATACATATCAAGGCTACTTTCCATCCTGAGTGAAATAAGTGAAACAGGAAGTCTCTATGATTTTCTGGTGCAGAGATATGTGATTTGTTACTTGGTTGCTAGGGTAAACACATCTGGTTGCTAGGCAGTTACCAAAGTGATACTCATAAGGCTCCTTGCAATCCTGTGTGAAATATGTCAACCCCTAAGTCTCTACGATGTTCTGATTCAAAGATATGTGATTTGTTACTTGGTTGCTAAGGTAACCCTGTCTGGTTGCTATGCAGTTACCAGAGTGATACATATCAAGGCTACTTTCCATCCTGAGTGAAATAAGTGAAACAGGTAGTCTCTACGATTTTCTGGTGCAGAGATATGTGATTTGTTACTTGGTTGCTAGGGTATCCCCGTCTGGTTGCTAGGCAGTTACCAGAGTTATACATATCAAGGCTACTTTCCATCCTGAGTGAATAAAGTCAACCCGGAAGTCTCTATGATTTTCTGTTGCAGAGATATATGATTTGTTACTTGGTTGCTAGGCTAATCACATCTGGTTGCTAGGCAGTTACCAGAGTGATACATATCAAGGCTACTTTCCATCCTGAGTGAAATAAGTCAACCCGGAAGTCTCTCTGATTTTCTGTTGCAGAGATATGTGATTTGTTACTTGGTTGCTAGGGTAATCACATCTGGTTGCTAGGCAGTTACCAGAGTGATACATATCAAGGCTACTTTCCATCCTGAGTGAAATAAGTCAACCCGGAAGTCTCTCTGATTTTCTGTTGCAGAGATATGTGATTTGTTACTTGGTTGCTAGGGTAATCACATCTGGTTGCTAGGCAGTTACCAGAGTGATACATATCAAGGCTACTTTCCATCTTGAGTGAAATAAGTGAAACAGGAAGTCACTACGATTTTCTGGTGCAGAGATATGTGATTTGTTACTTGGTTGCTAGGGTAACCCTGTCTGGTTGCTATGCAGTTACCAGGGTGATACTTATCAAGCCTCCTTTCCATACTGAGTGAATCAAGTCAACCTGGAAGCTACTATACTGTGGCTATGAAGATTTTAGGTCATTACTTATTGGCTGCTTGATAAAAGAAATCCTCTGAGGGAGAGAGAGAGGGACAGACGCAGGGCTGACAGGCCCTTTTTTGTCTGTGTGTGTGAAAACGGCAGTTGGGATTTAAATTTCTGAACATTCCGCAATGTTAATCAATGGGAGTTTTTCCGAGTTTTGATCGTCATTTTTAGGAAAACCGTAAGTCCGATCAGTTAGAAAAGATATAGCACACTATTCGGGATTAGTCTGAAGGTCTGTGCCGAGTTTGGTGCATGTAGCTTAAAAGCTCTAGGAGGAGTTACATTTAGAAATTTAGTCTCAGAATAATAATAATAATAATAATAAGTTTAAATAGGATTTCAGTAAGTTGGCTTTCTCAAGCCAACCTAACTAGAATGTACATTTCCTGAAGAAAATGTGAGTGGTGCTTGCCGTGGCAAAATTTCTTACCACAATGTCCCACCTACTGCCCAAAGTTGAAAGAGGCCACCCCCATGACAGTAGGATGTTCTGGTGCAGAGATATTGGTGTTGTTCCATGGTTGCTAGGGAAACCCATCTGGTTGATATGCAGTTACTAAGGTGACAGCCACCAATGCTACTTACCATCCTGAGTAAAATAAGTCAATCCGGAAGTCTCTACGATTTTGTAGTACAGAGATATGTGATTTGTTTCTTGGTTGCTAGGGTAACCCCATCTGGTTGCTAGGCAGTTACCAAGGTGACAGCCAACAATGCTCCTTGCTCTCCTGAGTGAAATAAGTCAACCCGGAAGTCTCTGTGATTTTCTTGTGCAGCGATATGTGATTTGTTTATTGGTTGCTAGGGTAACCCCATCTGGTTACTAGGCAGTTACCAAGGTGACAGGCAACAATGCTCCTTGCCATCCTGACTGAAATAAGTCAACCCGGAAGTCTCTGTGATTTTCTAGTACAGAGATATGTGATTTGTTTCTTGGTTGCTAGGGTAACCCCATCTGGTTGCTAGGCAGTTACCAAGGTGACAGCCAAGAATGCTCCTTGCCATCCTGACTGAAATAAGTCAACCTGGAATCTCTACGATTTTCTGGTTCAGAGATACGTGATTTGTTAATTGGTTGCTAGGGTAACCCCATCTGGTTGCTAGGCAGTTACCAAGGTGACAGCCAACAATGCTCCTTGCCATCCTGAGTGAAATAAGTCAACCCGGTAGTCTCTGTGATTTTCTTGTGCAGAGATGTGTGATTTGTTTCTTGGTTGCTAGGGTAACCCCATCTGGTTGCTAGGCAGTTACCAAGGTGACAGGCAACAATGCTCCTTGCCATCCTGAGTGAAATAAGTCAACCCGGAAGTCTCTGTGATTTTCTTGTGCAGAGATATGTGATTTATTTCTTGGTTGCTAGGGTAACCCCATCTGGTTGCTAGGCAGTTACCAAGGTGACAGCAAACAATGCTCCGTGCCATCCTGAGTGAAATAAGTCAACCCGGAAGTCTCTGTGATTTTCTTGTGCAGAGATATGTGATTTGTTTATTGGTTGCTAGGGTAACCCCATTTGGTTGCTAGGCAGTTACCAGGGTGATATTTATCAAGTCTACTTTCCATCCTGAGTGAAATAAGTCAACCCGGAAGTCTCTACGACATTCTGATCCTAAGATACACATCTTAGTGATATTGAATGGATGTCAATGGTGTTTTGTTGCTAGGGTGCTTTAAATGGTTGCTAGGGCGTGGCTAAGTAGTTCACATGATGAAAGATGAAGACTGATTACTCACCCAATTAAAACAAAGCAACTATCATGTCTCTAGGACATTCTGATCTGAAGATATCTTACTTCAATTGAAATCAATAAATGTGGTTGCTAGGGTGCTCCAAATTGTTGCTAGGGAGTGGCTTGGCAGCTGCCAATGATGAATATCCCATGGCTGCTTGTCAGTATGAATGATACAAACCAACTCCCATGCCTCTGTGACATTCAGAATGGAAGATATCTCTCTTTGGATTTTGGTTGCTAAGGTGCTCGAAAATGGTTGCTAGGGAGGGGCTAGGAAGTGTTGAGGGGATTCATGATTGGCTGTTTTACTGCCCCAAGTCAAACGAGACCACCCTCGTGTTTCTATGATAATTCAGTCCGGAGATATCCCTTTGATCTCTTTCAATGGAAGTCTATGGGAGTTGTTGCTAAGGTGCTCTAAATGGTTGCTAGGGCGTGGCTTGATAGCTTCACAATGATCCTGAGAGACTGACTGGTCATCTGAGTAAAATGAGCCCGCCCCCTTGTCTCTAAGACACTGTGATCCAGAGTTATGTTCAATACAAAATCTACCATAGACTTAACATTGGGGCAACTTTGGGCAGCTCATGCCCCCCAGGGGTGCAACTTTTACCCCATTGTGAGGTATGTTCTCACAGAGCCTGTCAGCCTCTTCAAATCTGGTTAATCACACGTCTCTGTGAAATCCTCGATCTGAGCTATGACTCGTCAAAGTTCGGCGCAATGTTAAGTCAATGGGATTTTTTGCCCAATTTTTTGCCCCTGGGGCAATCACCGTACCCCCGATCGATTATAAATGTCATAGGACACCATTCCCAAATAATCCGCACGATTTGACGCCTCATTTGTGGGTTTTCGACCAAAAAATTTTGAAAAAAATTCCATTGAATTACATTGGGGCAACTTTGGGCAGCTCCTGCCCCCCAGGGGTGCAACTTTTACCCCATTGTGAGGTATGTTCTCACAGAGCCTGTCAGCCTCTTCAAATGTGGTAAATCACATGTCTCTGCGAAATCCTCGCTTTGAGCTATGACTCGTCAAAGTTCGGCGCAATGTTAAGTCAATGGGATTTTTTGCCCAATTTTTTGCCCCTGGGGCAAACACCGTACCCCCGATCGCTTATAAAAGTCATAGCACACCTCTCCTCAATGAGCCGCACGATTTGACACCTCATTCATGGGTCTACGCCAAAAGGTGCGGGACGAGTTAGGTGCCGAAGTTTTGTACGGAAGAAGAAGAAGAAGAAGAAGAAGAAGAAAAATAAGTATGTGAGATTACAATAGTGTTGCTTTGCAAGCACCACTAATAATAATAAGTATGCAAGAGAACAATAGTGATGCTTTGCCTATGGCAAGCACCACTAATAAGTTTAAATAGGATTTCAATAAGTTGGCTTTCTCAAGCCAACCTAATAACTAGATTGAAAAGTTTGAGTACAAACTTTAGGTTGGCTTGAGAAAGCCTAGCATAAAGTTTGAAGTAGTTGTAAAAGTTTGAAGATTTACGGTTTCTAGTTTGATGTAATTATAAGTAGTAGTTTTCAAAGTTCAAAGTTTAGAGATTATAAAACCATTCAGTCTATCAAATAGATTAGATAGATAGATAGATAGATAGATAGATAGATAGATAGATAGATAGATAGATAGATAGATAGATAGATAGATAGATAGATATTGACCCTCAGATAGATAGATAGATAGATAGATAGATAGATAGATAGATAGATAGATAGATAGATAGATAGAGTATGACCCATAGATAGATAGATAGATAGATAGATAGATAGATAGATAGATAGATATTGACCCTCAGATAGATAGATAGTTATTGACCATCAGATAGATAGATAGATAGATAGATAGTTATTGACCATCAGATAGATAGATAGATAGATAGATATTGACCATTAGATAGATAGATAGATAGATAGATAGATAGATATTGATCCTCAGATAGATAGATAGATATTGACCCTCAGATAGATAGATAGATAGATAGAAAGATAGAAAGATAGATTGATAGTCATTGACCCTTAGATAGATAGATAGATAGATATTGAACGTCAGATATATAGATAGATAGTCATTGACCCTGAGATATAGATAGATAGAGTATGAACCACAGATAGATAGATAGATAGATAGTTATTGACCCGCAGATAGTTAGATAGATAGATATTGACCCTCAGATAGATAGATAGATAGATAGATAGATAGTCATTGACTCTTAGATAGATAGATAGATATTGACCGTCAGATATATAGATAGACAGATAGTCATTGACCCTGAGATATAGATAGATAGAGTATGACCCACAGATAGATAGATAGATAGTTATTGACCCGCAGATAGTTAGATAGATAGATAGATAGATATTGACCCTCAGATAGATAGATAGATAGATAGATAGATAGATATTGACCATCAGAAAGATAGATAGATAGATAGATAGACAGATAGATATATCATTTTTTACTTGGTTGCTAGGGTAACCCAATCTGGTTGCTAGGCAGTTTCCAGGGTGATCCTTATCAAGCCTCCTTTTCATTCTGAGTGAATAAAGTCAACCCGGAAGTCTCTATGATTTTCTGTTGCATAGATATGTGATTTGTTACTTGGTTGCTAGGGTAACCATATCTGGTTGATAGGCAGTTACCAGAGTGATATATATCAAGTCTACTTTCCATCTTGAGTAAAATAAGTGAAACAGGAAGTCTCTACGATTTTCTGGTGCAGAGTTATGTGATTTGTTATTTGGTTGCTAGGGTAAGCCCTTGTCATTGCTAGGCAGTTACCAGAGTGATACTTATCAAGCCTCCTTTCCATCCTGAATAAATTATGTCAACCCGGAATTCTCTACGATTTTCTGGTGCAGAGATAAGTGATTTGTTAGTTGGTTGCTAGGGTAACCCCATCTGGTTGCTAGGCAGTTACTAAGGTGATACTCATAAGGCTCCTTGCAATCCTGTGTGAAATATGTCAACCCCTAAGTCTCTACGATGTTCTGGTTCAAAGATATGTTATTTGTTACTTGGTTGCTAGGGTAACCGCATCTGGTTGCTAGGCAGTTACCAGAGGGATACATATCAAGGCTACTTTCCATCCTGAGTGAAATAAGTGAAACAGGAAGTCTCTATGATTTCCTGGTGCAGAGATATGTGACTTGTTACTTGGTTGCTAGGGTAAACACATCTGGTTGCTAGGCAGTTACCAAAGTGATACTCATAAGGCTCCTTGCAATCCTGTGTGAAATATGTCAACCCCTAAGTCTCTACGATGTTCTGGTTCAAAGATATGTGATTTGTTACTTGGTTGCTAAGGTAACCCTGTCTGGTTGCTATGCAGTTACCAGAATGATACATATCAAGGCTACTTTCCATCCTGAGTGAAATAAGTGAAACAGGTAGTCTCTACGATATACTGGTGCAGATATATGTGATTTGTTACTTGGTTGCTAGGGTAACCCCGTCTGGTTACTAGGCAGTTACCAGAGTGATACATATCAAGGCTACTTTCCATCCTGAGTGAATAAAGTCAACCCGGAAGTCTCTATGATTTTCTGTTGCAGAGATATGTGATTTGTTACTTGGTTGCTAGGGTAATCACATCTGGTTGCTAGGCAGTTACCAGAGTGATACATATCAAGGCTACTTTCCATCCTGAGTGAAATAAGTCAACCCGGAAGTCTCTCTGATTTTCTGTTGCAGAGATATGTGATTTGTTACTTTGTTGCTAGGGTAATCACATCTGGTTGCTAGGCAGTTACCAGAGTGATACATATCAAGGCTACTTTCCATCCTGAGTGAAATAAGTGAAACAGGTAGTCTCTACGATTTTCTGTTGCAGAGATATGTGATTTGTTACTTGGTTGCTAGGGTAACCCCGTCTGGTTGCTAGGCAGTTACCAGAGTGATACATATCAAGGCTACTTTCCATCCTGAGTGAATAAAGTCAACCCGGAAGTCTCTATGATTTTCTGTTGCAGAGATATGTGATTTGTTACTTGGTTGCTAGGGTAATCACATCTGGTTGCTAGGCAGTTACCAGAGTGATACATATCAAGGCTGCTTTCCATCCTGAGTGAAATAAGTCAACCCGGAAGTCTCTTTGATTTTCTGTTGCAGAGATATGTGATTTGTTACTTGGTTGCTAGGGTAATCACATCTGGTTGCTAGGCAGTTACCAGAGTGATACATATCAAGGCTACTTTCCATCCTGAGTGAAATAAGTCAACCCGGAAGTCTCTATGATTTTCTGTTGCAGAGATATGTGATTTGATACTTGGTTGCTAGGGTAATCACATCTGGTTGCTAGGCAGTTACCAGAGTGATACATATCAAGGCTACTTTCCATCTTGAGTGAAATAAGTGAAACAGGAAGTCACTACGATTTTCTGGTGCAGAAATATGTGATTTGTTACTTTGTTGCTAGGGTAACCCCATCTGGTTGCTAGGCAGTTACCAGAGTGATACATATCAAGGCTACTTTCCATCCTGAGTGAAATAAGTGAAACAGGAAGTCTGTATGATTTTCTGGTGCAGAGATATGTGATTTGTTACTTGGTTGCTAGGGTAACCCCATCTGGTTGCTAGGCAGTTACCAGAGTGATACATATCAAGGCTACTTTCCATCCTGAGTGAAATAAGTGAAACAGGATGTCTGTATGATTTTCTGGTGCAGAAATATGTGATTTGTTATTTGGTTGCTAGGGTAACCCTGTCTGGTTGCTATGCAGTTACCAGGGTGATACTTATCAAGCCTCCTTTCCATACTGAGTGAATCAAGTCAACCTGGAAGCTACTATACTGTGGCTATGAAGATTTTAGGTCATTACTTATTGGCTGCTTGATAAAAGAAATCCTCTGAGGGAGAGAGAGAAGGAGAGACGCAGGGCTGACAGGCCCTTTTTCGTCTGTGTGTGTGAAAACGTCAGTTGGGATTTAAATTTCTGAACATTCCGCAATGTTAATCAATGGGATTTTTTCCGAGTTTTGATCGTCATTTTTAGGAAAACCGTAAGTCCGATCAGTTAGAAAAGATATAGCACACTATTCGGGATTAGTCTGAAGGTCTGTGCCGAGTTTGGTGCATGTAGCTTAAAAGCTCTAGGAGGAGTTACATTTAGAAATTTAGTCTCAGAAGAATAATAATAATAATAAGTTTAAATAGGATTTCAGTAAGTTGGCTTTCTCAAGCCAACCTAATAAGTTTAAATAGGATTTCAGTAAGTTGGCTTTCTCAAGCCAACCTAACTAGAATGTACATTTCCTGAAGAAAATGTGAGTGGTGCTTGCCATGGCAAAACTCGTCAAATAGCATTTTCTAACTTGTTTCTAAGCACTAAAATAAAGGTCATAGAATGTTGCTAACACGTGTTAGCATGATACTAGCACATTTTTAGCATGTTTTAGCACTTCGTTTGGCAATGCTAACATGTGTTAGCATGATGCTAGCACGTTTTTAACATGTTTTAGCAATCCCCTAAGCAATGCTAACATGCATTAGCATAATGCTAGCACATTTTAACATGTTTTAGCACTTTGCTAGGCAATGCCAGCATGTGTTAGCATGATGCTAGCACATTTTTAGAATGTTTTAGCACTTCGTTTGGCAATGCTAACATGTGTTAGCATGATGCTAGCACGTTTTTAACATGTTTTAGCAAATCCGTCAAAAAGCAATGCTAACATGCATTAGCATAATGCTAGCACATTTTAACATGTTTTAGCACTTCGCTAGGTGAAGCTAGCATGTGTTAGCATGATACTAGCACGTTTTTAGCAAGTTTTAGCACTTCGCTAGGCGATGCTAACATGTGTTTGCATGATGCTAGCACGTTTTTAACATGTTTTAGCAATCCCCTAAGCAATGCTAACATGCATTAGCATAATGCTAGCATGTTTTTAGCATGTTTTAGCACTTCGCTAGGCGATGCCAGCATGTGTTAGCATGATTCTAGCACATTTTTAACATGTTTTATGTTGTGGCTATGAAGATTTTTATTGGCTGCTTGATAAAAGAAATCCTCTGAGGGAGAGAGAGAGAGAGACGCAGGGCTGACAGGCCCTTTTTTGTCTGTGTGTGTGAAAATGTCAGTTGGGATTTAAATTTCTGAACATTCCGCAATGTAAAGTCAATGGGACTTTTTTGGCCGCTTTTTCGTCCGCTGTTCGAACATCGTACACCCGATCGCTTAGAAAAGATACAGCACACCTCTCCTCAATGAGCCGCACGATTTGATGCCTCACTCAGGGGTCTGTGATAAAAGCTGCGGGAGGAGTAGCGCGCCAAACTATGTGTGGAATAATAATAATTATAATAATAATAATAATAAGTATGCAAGAGAACAATAGTGATGCTTTGCCTTTGGCAAGCACCACTAATAATAAGTTTAAATAGGATTTCAGTAAGTTGGCTTTCTCAAGCCAACCTAATAATAATAAGTATGCAAGAGAACAATAGTGATGCTTTGCCTATGGCAAGCACCACTAACTAGAATGTACATTTCCTGAAGAAAATGTGAGTGGTGCTTGCCGTGGCAAAATTTCTTACCACAATGTCCCACCTACTGCCCAAAGTTCAAAGAGGCCACCCCCATGACAGTAGAATGTTCTGGTGCAGAGATATAGGTGTTGTTCCATGGTTGCTAGGGAAACCCATCTGGTTGATATGCAGTTACTAAGGTGTCAGCCACCAACGCTACTTGCCATCCTGAGTAAAATATGTCAACCCGGAAGTCTCTACGATTTTCTAGTACAGAGATATGTGATTTGTTACATGGTTGCTAGGGTAACCCCATCTGGTTGCTAGGCAGTTACCAAGGGGCAAGCCAACAATGCTCCTTGCCATCCTAAATGAAAAAAGTCAACACGGAATCACTACAATTTTCTGGTTCAGAGATATATGATTTGTTACTTGGTTGCTAGGGTAACCCCATCTGGTTGCTAGGCAGTTACCAAGGTGACAGCCAACAATGCTCCTTGCTCTCCTGAGTGAAATAAGTCAACCCGGAAGTCTCTGTGATTTTCTTGTGCAGCGATATGTGATTTGTTTATTGGTTGCTAGGGTAACCCCATCTGGTTGCTAGGCAGTTACCAAGGTGACAGGCAACAATGCTCCTTGCCATCCTGAGTGAAATAAGTCAACCCGGAAGTCTCTGTGATTTTCTAGTACAGAGATATGTGATTTGTTTCTTGGTTGCTAGGGTAACCCCATCTGGTTGCTAGGCAGTTACCAAGGTGACAGCCAAGAATGCTCCTTGCCATCCTGACTGAAATAAGTCAACCTGGAATCTCTACGATTTTCTGGTTCAGAGATACGTGATTTGTTAATTGGTTGCTAGGGTAACCCCATCTGGTTGCTAGGCAGTTACCAAGGTGACAGCCAACAATGCTCCTTGCCATCCTGAGTGAAATAAGTCAACCCGGTAGTCTCTGTGATTTTCTTGTGCAGAGATGTGTGATTTGTTTCTTGGTTGCTAGGGTAACCCCATCTGGTTGCTAGGCAGTTACCAAGGTGACAGCCAACAATGCTCCTTGCCATCCTGAGTGAAATAAGTCAACCCGGAAGTCTCTGTGATTTTCTTGTGCAGAGATATGTGATTTGTTTCTTGGTTGCTAGGGTAACCCCATCTGGTTGCTAGGCAGTTACCAAGGTGACAGCAAACAATGCTCCGTGCCATCCTGAGTGAAATAAGTCAACCCGGAAGTCTCTGTGATTTTCTTGTGCAGAGATATGTGATTTGTTTATTGGTTGCTAGGGTAACCCCATTTGGTTGCTAGGCAGTTACCAGGGTGATATTTATCAAGTCTACTTTCCATCCTGAGTGAAATAAGTCAACCCGGAAGTCTCTACGACATTCTGATCCTACACATCTTAGTGATATTGAATGGATGTCAATGGTGTTTTGTTGCTAGGGTGCTTTAAATGGTTGCTAGGGCGTGGCTAAGTAGTTCACATGATGAAAGATGAAGACTGATTACTCACCCAATTAAAACAAAGCAACTATCATGTCTCTAGGACATTCTGATCTGAAGATATCTTACTTCAATTGAAATCAATAAATGTGGTTGCTAGGGTGCTCCAAATTGTTGCTAGGGAGTGGCTTGGCAGCTGCCAATGATGAATCTCCAATGGCTGCTTGTCAGTATGAATGATACAAACCAACTCCCATGCCTCTGTGACATTCAGAATGGAAGATATCTCTCTTTGGATTTTGGTTGCTAAGGTGCTCGAAAATGGTTGCTAGGGAGGGGCTAGAAAGTTTTGAGGGGATTCATGATTGGCTGTTTTACTGCCCCAAGTCAAACGAGACCACCCTCGTGTTTCTATGATAATTCAGTCCGGAGATATCCCTTTGATCTCTTTCAATGGAAGTCTATGGGAGTTGTTGCTAAGGTGCTCTAAATGGTTGCTAGGGCGTGGCTTGATAGCTTCACAATGATCCTGAGAGACTGATTGGTCATCTGAGTAAAATGAGCCCGCCCCCTTGTCTCTAAGACACTGTGATCCAGAGTTATGTTCAATACAAAATCTACCATAGACTTAACATTGGGGCAACTTTGGGCAGCTCATGCCCCCCAGGGGTGCAACTTTTACCCCATTGTGAGGTATGTTCTCACAGAGCCTGTCAGCCTCTTCAAATGTGGTTAATCACACGTCTCTGTGAAATCCTCGATCTGAGCTATGACTCGTCAAAGTTCGGCGCAATGTTAAGTCAATGGGATTTTTTGCCCAATTTTTTGCCCCAGTGGCAATCACCGTACCCCCGATTGATTATAAAAGTCATAGGACACCATTCCCAAATAATCCGCACGATTTGACGCCTCATTTGTGGGTTTGCGACCAAAAAATTTTGAAAAAAATTCCATTGACTTACATTGGGGCAACTTTGGGCAGCTCCTGCCCCCCAGGGGTGCAACTTTTACCCCATTGTGAGGTATGTTCTCACAGAGCCTGTCAGCCTCTTCAAATGTGGTAAATCACACGTCTCTGCGAAATCCTCGCTTTGAGCTATGACTCGTCAAAGTTCGGCGCAATGTTAAGTCAATGGGATTTTTTGCCCAATTTTTTGCCCCTGGGGCAAACACCGTACCCCCGATCGCTTATAAAAGTCATAGCACACCTCTCCTCAATGAGCCGCACGATTTGACACCTCATTCATGGGTCTACGCCAAAAGGTGCGGGACGAGTTAGGTGCCGAAGTTTTGTACGGAAGAAGAAGAAGAAGAAGAAGAAGAAGAAAAATAAGTATGTGAGATTACAATAGTGTTGCTTTGCAAGCACCACTAAGTAGAATGTACATTTCCTGAAGAAAATGTGAGTGGTGCTTGCCGTGGCAAAATTTCTTACCACAATGTCCCACCTACTGCCCAAAGTTGAAAGAGGCCACCCCCATGACAGTAGGATGTTCTGGTGCAGAGATATTGGTGTTGTTCCATGGTTGCTAGGGAAACCCATCTGGTTGATATGCAGTTACTAAGGTGACAGCCACCAATGCTACTTACCATCCTGAGTAAAATAAGTCAATCCGGAAGTCTCTACGATTTTGTAGTACAGAGATATGTGATTTGTTTCTTGGTTGCTAGGGTAACCCCATCTGGTTGCTAGGCAGTTACCAAGGTGACAGCCAACAATGCTCCTTGCTCTCCTGAGTGAAATAAGTCAACCCGGAAGTCTCTGTGATTTTCTTGTGCAGCGATATGTGATTTGTTTATTGGTTGCTAGGGTAACCCCATCTGGTTACTAGGCAGTTACCAAGGTGACAGGCAACAATGCTCCTTGCCATCCTGACTGAAATAAGTCAACCCGGAAGTCTCTGTGATTTTCTAGTACAGAGATATGTGATTTGTTTCTTGGTTGCTAGGGTAACCCCATCTGGTTGCTAGGCAGTTACCAAGGTGACAGCCAAGAATGCTCCTTGCCATCCTGACTGAATTAAGTCAACCTGGAATCTCTACGATTTTCTGGTTCAGAGATACGTGATTTGTTAATTGGTTGCTAGGGTAACCCCATCTGGTTGCTAGGCAGTTACCAAGGTGACAGCCAACAATGCTCCTTGCCATCCTGAGTGAAATAAGTCAACCCGGTAGTCTCTGTGATTTTCTTGTGCAGAGATGTGTGATTTGTTTCTTGGTTGCTAGGGTAACCCCATCTGGTTGCTAGGCAGTTACCAAGGTGACAGGCAACAATGCTCCTTGCCATCCTGAGTGAAATAAGTCAACCCGGAAGTCTCTGTGATTTTCTTGTGCAGAGATATGTGATTTATTTCTTGGTTGCTAGGGTAACCCCATCTGGTTGCTAGGCAGTTACCAAGGTGACAGCAAACAATGCTCCGTGCCATCCTGAGTGAAATAAGTCAACCCGGAAGTCTCTGTGATTTTCTTGTGCAGAGATATGTGATTTGTTTATTGGTTGCTAGGGTAACCCCATTTGGTTGCTAGGCAGTTACCAGGGTGATATTTATCAAGTCTACTTTCCATCCTGAGTGAAATAAGTCAACCCGGAAGTCTCTACGACATTCTGATCCTAAGATACACATCTTAGTGATATTGAATGGATGTCAATGGTGTTTTGTTGCTAGGGTGCTTTAAATGGTTGCTAGGGCGTGGCTAAGTAGTTCACATGATGAAAGATGAAGACTGATTACTCACCCAATTAAAACAAAGCAACTATCATGTCTCTAGGACATTCTGATCTGAAGATATCTTACTTCAATTGAAATCAATAAATGTGGTTGCTAGGGTGCTCCAAATTGTTGCTAGGGAGTGGCTTGGCAGCTGCCAATGATGAATATCCAATGGCTGCTTGTCAGTATGAATGATACAAACCAACTCCCATGCCTCTGTGACATTCAGAATGGAAGATATCTCTCTTTGGATTTTGGTTGCTAAGGTGCTCGAAAATGGTTGCTAGGGAGGGGCTAGGAAGTGTTGAGGGGATTCATGATTGGCTGTTTTACTGCCCCAAGTCAAACGAGACCACCCTCGTGTTTCTATGATAATTCAGTCCGGAGATATCCCTTTGATCTCTTTCAATGGAAGTCTATGGGAGTTGTTGCTAAGGTGCTCTAAATGGTTGCTAGGGCGTGGCTTGATAGCTTCACAATGATCCTGAGAGACTGATTGGTCATCTGAGTAAAATGAGCCCGCCCCCTTGTCTCTAAGACACTGTGATCCAGAGTTATGTTCAATACAAAATCTACCATAGACTTAACATTGGGGCAACTTTGGGCAGCTCATGCCCCCCAGGGGTGCAACTTTTACCCCATTGTGAGGTATGTTCTCACAGAGCCTGTCAGCCTCTTCAAATCTGGTTAATCACACGTCTCTGTGAAATCCTCGATCTGAGCTATGACTCGTCAAAGTTCGGCACAATGTTAAGTCAATGGGATTTTTTGCCCAATTTTTTGCCCCTGGGGCAATCACCGTACCCCCGATCGATTATAAAAGTCATAGGACACCATTCCCAAATAATCCGCACGATTTGACGCCTCATTTGTGGGTTTTCGACCAAAAAATTTTGAAAAAAATTCCATTGACTTACATTGGGGCAACTTTGGGCAGCTCCTGCCCCCCAGGGGTGCAACTTTTACCCCATTGTGAGGTATGTTCTCACAGAGCCTGTCAGCCTCTTCAAATGTGGTAAATCACATGTCTCTGCGAAATCCTCGCTTTGAGCTATGACTCGTCAAAGTTCGGCGCAATGTTAAGTCAATGGGATTTTTTGCCCAATTTTTTGCCCCTGGGGCAAACACCGTACCCCCGATCGCTTATAAAAGTCATAGCACACCTCTCCTCAATGAGCCGCACGATTTGACACCTCATTCATGGGTCTACGCCAAAAGGTGCGGGACGAGTTAGGTGCCGAAGTTTTGTACGGAAGAAGAAGAAGAAGAAGAAGAAGAAAAATAAGTATGTGAGATTACAATAGTGTTGCTTTGCAAGCACCACTAACTAGAATGTACATTTCCTGAAGAAAATGTGAGTGGTGCTTGCCGCGGCAAAATTTCTTACCACAATGTCCCACCTACTGCCCAAAGTTGAAAGAGGCCACCCCCATGACAGTAGGATGTTCTGGTGCAGAGATATTGGTGTCATTCCATGGTTGCTAGGGAAACCCATCTGGTTGATATGCAGTTACTAAGGTGACAGCAACCAATGCTACTTGCCATCCTGAGTAAAATAAGTCAACCCGGAAGTCCCTACGATTTTCTAGTACAGAGATATGTGATTTGTTACTTGGTTGCTAGGGTAACCCCATCTGGTTGCTAGGCAGTTACCAAGGTGACAGCCAACAATGCTCCTTGCCATCCTGAGTGCAATAAGTCAACCCCGAAGTCTCTGTGATTTTCTTGTGCAGAGATATGTGATTTGTTTCTTGGTTGCTAGGGTAACCCCATTTGGTTGCTAGGCAGTTACCAAAGTAACATCCAACAATGCTCCTTGCCATCTTGAGTTAAATAAGTCAACTCGGAAGTCTCTACGATTTTGTAGTGCAAAGATATGAGATTTGTTACTTGGTTGCTATTGTAAACCCATCTGGTTGCTAGGCAGTTACCAGGGTGATATTTATCAAGTCTACTTTCCATCCTGAGTGAAATAAGTCAACCCGGAAGTCTCTACGAGATTGTGATCCTAAGACACATATCTTAGTGATTTTGAATGGATGTCAATGGTGTTTTGTTGCTAGGGTGCTTTAAATGGTTGCTAGGGCATGGCTAAGTAGTTCACATGATGAAAGCTGAAGACTGATTACTCACCCAATTAAAACAAAGCAACTATCATGTCTCTAGGACATTCTGATCTGAAGATATCTTACTGTAATTGAAATCAGTAAATGTGGTTGCTAGGGTGCTCTAAATTGTTACTAGGGAGTGGCTTAGCAGCTGCCAATGATGAATCTCCAAAGGCTGCTTGTCAGTATGAATGATATAAACCAACTCCCATGCCTCTGTGACATTCAGAATGGAAGATATCTCTCTTTGGATTTTGGTTGCTAAGGTGGTCGAAAATGGTTGCTAGTGAGGGGCTAGGAAGTGTTGAGGGGATTCATGATTGGCTGTTTTACTGCCCCAAGTCAAACGAGACCACCCTCGTGTTTCTATGATAATTCAGTCCGGAGATATCCCTTTGATCTCTTTCAATGGAAGTCTATGGGAGTTGTTGCTAAGGTGCTCTAAATGGTTGCTAGGGCGTGGCTTGATAGCTTCACAATGATCCTGAGAGACTGATTGGTCGTCTGAGTAAAATGAGCCCGCCCCCTTGTCTCTAAGACACTGTGATCCAGAGTTATGTTCAATACAAAATCTACCATAGACTTAACATTGGGGCAAATTTGGGCAGCTCCTGCCCCCAAGGGGTGCAACTTTTACCCCATTGTGAGTTATGTTCTCACAGAGCCTGTCAGCCTCTTCAAATGTGGTAAATCACACGTCTCTGTGAAATCCTCGCTCTGAGCTATGACTCGTCAAAGTTCGGCGCAATGTTAAGTCAATGGGATTTTTTGCCCAATTTTTTGCCCCTGGGGCAAACACCGTACCCCCGATCGCTTATAAAAGTCATAGCACACCTCTCCTTAATGAGCCGCACGATTTGACACCTCATTCATGGGTCTACGCCAAAAGGTGCGGGACAAGTTACGCGCCGAAGTTTTGTACGGAAGAAGAAGAAGAAGAAGAAGAAGAAGAAGAAGAAAAATAAGTATGTGAGATTACAATAGTGTTGCTTTGCAAGCACCACTAATAAGTATGTGAGATTACAATAGTGTTGCTTTGCAAGCACCACTAATAATAATAATAATAATAATAATAATAATAATAAGTATGAGCAATAACAATAGTGATGCCTTGCCTTTGGCAAGCACCACTAATAAGTATGCAAGAGAACAATAGTGATGCTTTGCCTATGGCAAGCACCACTAATAAGTATGAGCAATAACAATAGTGATGCCTTGCCTTTGGCAAGCACCACTAATAATAATAAGTTTAAGTACAATATCAGTAAGTTGGCTCTCACAAGCCAACTTAACTAGATTAAAAAGTTCGCCGAGACAAACTTTAAGTTGGCTTGTTAAAGTTTGGCCCAGAAAGTTTGAAGTAGTTTGAAGATTAAAGTAGTTTGAAGTTTAAATTAGTTTAAAGTTTAAATTAGTTTAAAGTAGTTTGAAGATTGAAGTAGTTTGAAGTTTAATTTAGTTTAAAGTTTAAATTAGTTTAAAGTAGTTTGTCACAGTATCCAGGTGAAGGAAATGAGGAAATTAAATAAAGTCAATCCAGAAGTCTCTACGATTTTCTGTTGCATAGATATGTGATTTGTTACTTGGTTGCTAGGGTCACAATATCTGGTTGCTAGGCAGTTACCAGAGTGATACATATCAAGGCTACTTTCCATTCTGAGTGAAATAAGTCAAACAGGAAGTCTCTACGATTTTCTTGTACAGAGATATGTGATTTATTACTTGGTTGCTAGGGTAACCCTGTCTGGTTGCTATGCAGTTACCAGGGTGATACTTGTCAAGCCTCCTTTCCATCCTGAGTGAAATAAGTCAACCCAGATGTCTCTACGATTTTCTGGAGCAGAAATATATAATTTGTTACTTGGTTGCTAGTGTAACCACATCTGGTTGCTAGGCAGTTACCAGAGTGATACATATCAAGGCTACTTTCCATCCTGAGTTAAATAAGTGAAACAGGAAGTCTGTATGATTTTCTGGTGCAGAGATATGTGATTTGTTATTTGGTTGCTAGGGTTACCCCATCTAGTTGCTAGGCAGTTACCAAAGTGATACTCATAAGGCTCCTTGCAATCCTGTGTGAAATATGTCAACCCCTAAGTCTCTACGATGTTCTGGTTCAAAGATATGTGATTTGTTACTTGGTTGCTAGGGTAACCCTGTCTGGTTGCTATGCAGATACCAGGGTGATTCTTATCAAGCCTCCTTTACATCCTGAGTGAATAAAGTCAACCCGGAAGTCTGTATGAATTTCTGTTGCAGAGATATGTGATTTGTTACTTGGTTGCTAGGCAGTAACCAAAGTGATACTCATAAGGCTCCTTGCAATCCTGTGTGAACAGTTTTCTAAGAATAATAATAATAATAATAAGTTTTAGTACAATATCAGTAAGTTGGCTCTCACAAGCCAACTTAACAATAAAGAGAAGACTCAGAGCTGCAGGCCTTATGGGAAGAATTGCAAAGAAAAAGACACTTTTGAAACAGGAAATACAAAAAGAAAAGGTTAGAGTGGGCAAAGAAACACAGACATTGGACAACAGATAATTGGAAAAGAGTGTTATGGATCTTAACCCCATTGAGCTTTTGTGGGATCAGCTAGACCGTAAGGTGCGTGAGAAGTGCCCGACAAGACCGCCACATCTATGGCAAGTGCTACAGTAAGTGTGGGGTGAAATGTCACCTGAGTATCTGGACAAACCAACAGCTATAATGCCAAGGATCTGCAAAGCTGTTATTGCTGCATGTGGAGGATTTTTTGATGAGAACTTTGAAGTAGTTCTGAATACTTTTTTCAAATTGTAATATTACTTTTTCATGTTTTTAATGTCTTGACTACACATTGTGATCAGTTGAATGCCACTTTGGTGAATAAAAGCGAAATCTGTTATTATTCCAAACTTTTGGCCGCCAGTGTATATATTAAAATCAACCCCTGGGACATAAAAGTGCACCAAGTGCAGGTATTTGTGTGGTGGTGTTCTCTGTAAATGTCTCCATAATTCTTGAGTACTGAGAGACACTGATCAACACCCACATAATTTTGGAGAAACTCCATTTGTGTACATATATGCTCTGGTTGCACGATATTGAGAAATAGGTCAGCCGGATGTGAACACTGCCGTCTATATTTACCAATTATCAGATAACAACATGCACTCAGTAATAATTATTAACTTTCTTACATTGCATCCCCTCTAGATTGTATAGGCTTGGTCTTAAAGACACACCCACCTGCTGGTGATTCCAATCAGAAGATGGAGACACAACCCATGTCTTTTGGTGGTGTGCGAAGATCCAAGAATTTTGTTTGTGGGTTCAGAGTTTTATATGTGACATACTGGGCACTCAAATTTCATTTTGCCCCAGACTCTGTATTTTAGGCGATGGGTGGTCATTACTAAAGGGGATAAACACATAAGAAATTGGGTTCTAACCAGTGTTATGATCGGCAGTCAGATTATACATAGGGGATGGAGGTCAGCTGGAGCACCCTCATTTTGGGAGTGATGCATGGAGATGGGCAGGGTTGCAGCATTTGAAGAAATGTCAGATAGAAGGCTAGGCTACCTGGGGGTATTTAATAGGAAGTGGGGCAGTTAATTGACCTTTTTGGAAGGCTCTTGGGGAGGGGCAGTGGAGAGGGTAAAATAGTTTTAAATGTGTGTGATTATTTTATATATATATATATATATATATATATATATATATATATATATATATATATATAAATATTTTTTTGGTGTCTGTATTTTAGCTTTGACCACAAGGGTAGGTCAGGGTGGGGTTGGTGATTGGGAGGGGGAAAGGGAATAATGGGGGTTAAAAGTTGATTCTGTGCATATATGTTTTGTTTTTCTGTTTCATATGTTGGAGTCAATAAAAAGTGTTAATTGAAGAAAAACAAAAACTCTTACATTATTAGAATGGAAAATGTGTGTAACTTTTAAGAAATAAATCCCCTCCATTTTTATCCTCATTGTTACTTATGTAAGTCTGTTTAATGATGATTGATTTATGTAATGCTCATCAAAAACTGTATAATTGCCTTTCACAACAGAAACATGTTTTATGATTAACTATTTCTGATTGCGATAATCATTGTGACTCATTTGTTCCAGGCAGCATTGAATGGAAAATTTGCAAGAGTAAACACTGACTAAAATAAAGTGGCATCATACAGTGACTTACCAAGAGAGACGACAGCCACACTCTCAGGTAAAAAGTTCAGCTTGAACTTGATCAGCAGGTGCACCAGTATAATACATATACCTGAAAACACAAAAATAATTCATTATAAAACTAAAATAAAATCCCTTCCAAAAACTAATCATGGTAGCCATGCTTTCCACAAAAAGGTACTAGCACCACTGCAAGATTAAAAAATACAAAATAAATAAATAACAAAAAGTTTCAACAAGGTTTAAGAAGATCCCAATCAAATTAACGTATCAAAGTTTTAAAGGAACAATAACAAGTCATTAACTAAAACAAATCATTTTATAGACATTATATGTAAATATCAATGCAAGTTAAGCATTGTAAGTGTTGTTGCTTTTATTTTATTTTTTGTTTATTTGTTTACTTTATGGGCCCTATTTTAAGAGTGCTAGCACTAAGTGCAGCGCTATGCCATTAAGTCATACGTGCAAAGTCAATGGAAATGCCCATGATGTTTTGGTATTTTCGTGCAAGCATGCGCCAAGTCTAGGCGCAAGTGGGTTTGGCGAAATTGCACGTGCAAAGCGCTAATGGGCTGTCTAGTGCAGTTTAATTCTGAGGTTCTTCTCATCACCATCTGCATCCTATTATATAGTCCATTCCCTGATAAGCACTAGCGATATCAACAGCAAATACAGGAACTGAGTTTAGACTTTCCCCTGAGAAAAGACGTGCTTTTGAAACGTATTAGCACAATGACATATTTCTCAGGAAAATAGCAAATTGCGCTTTGTGCCACTTCATTAACATCCATTCACCCACAGTTTGCACGCATACACCCACAGATAGCGCAAACACTACCACCCACACCCACTTGCAATTTGCGCGGACATAAAAATTGCCCTTAGAATGAACTCTCTCAGGAAAATTGGCTAAGTCGTTGCACACTGTCGTGGCACTTAGCCCTGTGCATTTCTCCCTCAGGAAAATAGAGCCTAAGTGCTTATTCCTTTGTCATTTTGTATTTTTAAATTATATAACATTTTATTTTAATCTCATAACATTTTATAATTAAACTGTGATTTTGCTCTACCATTCATAGTATGTCATTGTAACTCACTCTAATGAGTCATGCAGGTTATAAATACACTTTACCCAGATTAAACCTTCTAGCATCCAATGACGAGACATTACAAATGATAAAGACTATTAGACCTCTACATCTGATGAAACATTGCATATTTTTAATTGTCTTAGGCAGAGCTGGTCTCAGGACACGGGTATCCTTTACATAATACACACTGCGTCATGGGCACACATGGTACAATGTGCCACAACACACACACACACACGGCAACAGAATGGTCTGATGACATTACAGGACGATGAGGATAACCCCCTCCCAAAGCATCGATGGGTAACTTAAAGCCCATTTGTTTGATAATAACACAAACAGCATGACAAAGTGCTTCACTGTGTGCCACTGAATCAGTGGTGTCAAGTACACACAAGCAGGTATAAATACTGTGTGATGAGTCACTCTTATTCCTCATAAGGACAGCTTTGAGTTTGGAGAAAGCTGCCATAACAACCAGAAGGTACACTACAAATCATTCTTCTCCATGGCTCTGAGGGACTGAGTTGTAAAATTACCGTCATGGTCTATATTTAATCCATCATATTTGTTTTTTGTTACCCCGATAAGTGTGCCTATTGCATTTATGTGTGTACATTTGAGATCCTCTTGATAGAGCCAATATTAAACATTTTCAGTAATAAAATGGACAATTCACCGCCCATGACAGTTTTACCTAGGATTAACTTAATTTAAGAAGCAATCCAGCTAAAATGTATTGTCTTTTAAAGGGACGGTTCAACCAAAAATGAAAATTCTCTCATAATTTTCTCACCCTCATGCCATCCAAATATATGACATTCTTTCTTCTGCAGAACACAAACAAAAGTTTTAGAAGAATATTTCAGCTCTGTAGGTTCATATAATACTGATGAAGAATTTGAAGCTCCAAAAAGTAGATAAAGGCATCAAAACAGTAATCCATACAACTCCAGTGGTTTAATCCAGGTCTTCTGAAGTGATCCAATCGGCTTTGGGTGATAACAAAGAAAAATGTAACTTTTTTTTCACTATAAATCTTGTATATCTCTTTGGCAATCATGATTTCAAGCTTGGTTACACTTTCTAGTGCTTGACGCATGCGCACAACGCTTGATGGCACTAGCAAGTGTAATCGAGCTTGAAATCATTATCGCCAAGAAGAATGTCAAGATTTAGAGAAAAAAAAGTTATATTTTGGTCTGTTCTCACACAAAACCGATTGGATCACTTCAGAAAACATGTCTGATGGATTACTTTCACGCTGCCTTTATGTGCTTTTTAGAGCAATTCACTTGTATTGTATGAACCTACATAGCGGAGATATTCTTCTAAATATTTTAATTTGTGTTCTGCAGAAGAAAGAAAGTCATACACAAATGGATGAGTAAATGATGAGAGAATTTTCATTTTTTTGGGTGAACTATCCCTGTAATCAACTACTGTGTTTAATTCAAGCTAAATGAATGATCAGTGTTGAAACGTTGATCATATATGAAGTTTGAATCTACAAATCTCTAGGTTTTCCACACACATTTGAGCAAATTTCTTTATCGTTCATGCAGTAGCAACATCAGAAGTTCGTGGCCACATTCGCACACAGCTGAGGGAACACTGGTTGGGGATTGTTACTTTTAAAATGACTGTTACATACTTTTTTATTTATTTTTTGACAAATGAAATACATAAATGAAGATGAAAGCTAAAATATTAGGTGTCATGTTTGAATATTTACTGAGTAATCCATTATTTTGTAGACAGAGGTCAAAATGGCAATTTTCACCTATGATTTTGGAGCAAAACCACAGATCAAAAAAATAAACTTAGAAATGAATGTGGCTCCATGAGTAAATTGTTAAAGTGTACACATTTTCAGTGGTCAAAAGGAAAATGTCACTTTGCATACAGCTGATCCTTTTTGTCTTTTAAAGAGGAATATCTAAAGTATGAATAATGTTGAAACTAGAACTGCATCTTGTTTCCCTCTGTCAAAAAATGGCATAGAACATACCAATTTTTAACTATGTGTGAGTGCCAAAAATACACTTATATAGTCAAGTTCAATAAATAAAGGTGCATTTCAAGTTTCATCATTATTTGTTCTTCTGGCATAAATCTTTAAATACAATCTATCAAAACAATTGCATAGAACAGTCAACAAAAATCAACAATTTACTCATAGAGCCACATTGAGAGCCCCATATCTCTGGGAATGAACCATAGAGGGCCTTATAAATGGAAATACCAAAATAAAAGTTTGTTTTGAACCAGAATCCAAAAGGACATAAAGATATATTTAATACTTCATGAGTTACAGGCACACCAACTTTGGAAAAAGAACACGAAAAGTGCTCCTTCACATTTTTGAACTGTCAGCGTTGGCATATTGCAACAAGGATTGCTAAAGTTCACTGATTTTAGTAACAGACCTCTTGTAAAAAATTAAATAATGATGCTGCCACCTACTCAGTAAATATTCATTCATGGTGTTTAATATTTTGGCTTTCATCTTCATTTATGTATTTCTTTCAAGCATAAAAAAAGGTCAAAATCAAAATTGTGATCTGGGGACCTCTGGTTGAGTTGAGAAGGAAGTATCTAGTAGCATGTTAGTTACTATTGTGCACTTTGCTTGCTAACACACACACACACAAAGCACGCTCATAGAGAGAAGCCACACAAAAAAACAAGCAAAGATGAAAACTAATACACTAGGTTTAAATGGTTTTCTTGTATTTTTAAAGAATTAAGCATTGTTCATAGCCATTATATAAAAAAATGAAAACGGCAACAGAAGTTTTGTTTGAGGTCAATGAGGCCCTTTCATGTCATCTTTGCAAAAGCGCCATTATTTGTTGTCACCGTTCATAGCTGTGTTTTATTGTGAATAAAACAAGGCTATTTTGACCAATCAGCATCCAGGACTTGAACTATCCATTTTATAATCAGAATTAAAGCATTAGGCGTCAAAGCCATTATTCTGTACCCAATAGAAACCGGATACCTTCATTCGTATTTTAATTAATGGAGATAAAACAGAATATTGATGGGGTTTTCTGTCAAATACATTTCTCCATTGATTCACAAGAGCATCCTTTCAGCAAACCAAATTTGTGTCTCACCAATGACGAGCAGACTGAAGAAGATGCTCATGCCGCTGGATTGCTCTTCCTCTTGGGCTTCCACACCCATCTGCACCGGCAGGATGGGCTCATTTTTAAGAGGAGCGGGAGTAGTGGGTTTGGGCACAGGTGTGGTGCTTTGAACCGTTTCATTGCTTGAGCTTTCTGTGTCATTCAACCTGACAGAAGAATGCAGTACATAAAGTGTAACACTTCATGATAGCTTTCATTAAGAAACATTATATAATTCTTCTTAGATCAGTAGTTGAAGTACATTAGAACATGAATCTATACAAAAATACATGAAGTGTCATGGCCATGACGTGTACATAAACTGATTATAAAATGCTTATGAATACTTATATTAGGGTAGCTGAAATAAAATACTTGACAGGTCCTACATCATCTTAAAATAAATTCAATTATGTTTGCATTAATGAAGCTTTAGTGACCTCATATTTAATGAAAATACAAATGAAACAAAGATTCATGGCATTTATAAATATCTGAATGTAATAATGATATACACAATCAGACAGTCAGGAAAGCTTGATGATATCAAGAACACACAGAACGCCACCTCATCTGACAGCTGTCAATCACTAACTCGCTCTTTCTGACATATGTGATAAAATGATACCTGTTGAGCTGCTCTGAGTGTCCATCAGCATTATTATGATCCTGCACATCACTGCCAGCAGTTTTTATTAATAATTCTTTATCATGTTCACTGTGTGTTTGTTCATCTGCCGCAGCAAACCGCCGGCGATCATCCGTCAATCCGGTTATTAATAACACACAAATCACAATAGCGCAATTACTGACACGCTTCATCATTAAAAACACAAGAAAGCATTAAAAAATTGGACAAAATCGGCAAATAAAACTCATGTCGCCACCATCCATGTTTCGCAGAGCAGATTCGTCGTCATCATTGTTTACCCGGAAACCAAGAACTATGGGAAATGTGGCTTCCAATTGTAGAATATTAAGCAGAAAACAATCAATTAAACATTACGTAAAAAATGTGTATGTTATTTTATGTACTTGTATATTTATAGAACTGCTAATAATATGTATAAAATATATTATCCTTGAACAGAAGAAACGCATATTTTGGCAAACAGAAGTGCTGACGTCACATTGCGGTTATATCGCTGGGAGTTGTAGTTCATAGTGAGGTGGGCGTGTCTGCAATGCGCAATACATTGATGCATAACTGATCGATTAACGAAAATTCCAGATATTTGCTGAAAATAAATGACATTGTATAATAATGCGTAAGACGGGTGTCGTGCATTTGTTCCGCCCTGTACAAATGTTTTTGGGTTTTTTTTAAATGTGAATTTAGATACGGTTTCCTGGTATCTCTTTGAGATATGTTTGATTTGATGTGTTTTAAACAATAGGATAAGTTGATGCACAGGGCTAGTTCAAGTGTGTTATGTATCTTAGCTGTCCATTGCAATCACATCATATATCTAAATTATAGTCTCTCTCTCTCTCTCTCTCTCTCTCTCTCTCTCTCTCTCTCTCTCTCTCTCTCTCTCTCTCTCTCTCTATATATATATATATATATATATATATATATATATATATATATATATATATATATATATATATAATCTCAAAACTGAAGAATGAATGGATGAATATATAATTCTATTATTATCTTTTATATTCCAATCATGTTTTGTGTTATGTTCCATATCCTGTTCTTTTTTCTGTTCTGTTCTATTCAGATCTGATCTATTGTTCTTCTGTTTGGTTCTGTTCTGTTCTGTTCTATTCAATTTTATATTATGTTGTATTGTGTTGTTGTGTTGTGTTTTATTCTATTCTGTTCTGTTCTATTTGATTTGATTTGATTCTATTGTGTTGTGTTGTGTTCTATTTTATTCTGTGTTGTGTACTATTCTGTTATTTTCTACTCTATTCTATTTTATTCTGTTTTTTTTATAATCTGTTATAGTTTATATTTTCTAATTCTTTGGTTTTTTTTCTGTTCTGTTCTATTCAGATCTGATCTGATCTATTTTCTTATGTTTTAATTGGTTCTATTCTATTCTAATATGATGTGTTAGTCTGTTATATTCCATTCAATCTGTTGTGCTTTCTTTTTTTTCCATTATACTCTATTCTAGTCTATTCTGTTGTGTTGTAATCTCTTCTATTCTATTTTATTCTGTGTTGTATTATGTTATGTTCTACTCTATTCTCTTTTATTCTGTTGGTTTTCTAATCTGTTCTATTTCTACTTTTTCTATTATGTTATTTTCTTTTCAGTTCTATTCTTTTCTTCGATTAAAGTCTATTCTATTTCATTCCGTTCTGTACTATTTTATTCCCTTTTGTTGTTTTCAGATCTATTATATTATCCCCAATTCAGATTCGATCTATTTTATTCTACTGTATTCTATTTTGTTCTGTTGATTTCTATTCTGTTCTATTTTATTTTATTCTGTTCTGTTCTATGGTGTGCCAATAACCCCATTCACACATGCAACCAGGTAAATTACAGGAAAATATTTGGGTTGCCTTTACTAGTAAATATTCCAAATGTGCTGTTCACACATCAATAAGGAAATAGATAAGGATACAACTTTGCATTAATTAACCAGTGTTATCTAAAGGGTTGTTCACACATAACCTCTAAACTGGAAATAGGTAATCTTCTGGAAAGGCTGTATGTGTAACTACTAATGTCAATATTCTGACAGATGAATTCTTCAATTCATGTGCATTTTTGTGCAAATGAATTAAAGAGGCCATTATGACGCAGTGCATAACATCTAAAAGTGCATCTCTACCTGCCTGCCTGCCTGTTTTACAGCCTCTCCAAGAATACTGGACCACGAGTGAGCAGCAGTTACGTAATCATGTAAAGTTATGCATAGTAATTTTCAAACACTCCCTCTTTGGCCGACAATCCCTTGCGTGTTACCTTTATAAGAGCCTAACCCGCAGACCCATGAGCTTCCATTAACTACCAGCGCATAGGAGAGTGTATCTGTGTGTGTCAGTGTGAGTGTGTTGCTGACCAGTACATACAGATACACATGATGTGGATGATGCGACTACACTAGGACGTGGGAACCTTCTCGAGTGGAGTAGACTTCGTGATCGGACCTGATTCGGCGTGTTTGCTGTTGTGGATCCCCCATCTGCGGCTATTGACGGGATATATCTGTATATATAGAATAACATCTACGTCTGTATGTATATAATGCCGACACATCTGAGATTTCGCAAAAGGTCATTTATCGGGCTCTTGTTCCTCTTCTCGCTGTCCACATCTGCGCTCTACTTCATTTATTCAGCACCTGGCATAGGTAAGGCACTTTACATTTTTGTACAAATAGGCGAAATAATATTTGTTCTGCTGAATATTTATGGGGACGCGTGAGATATGCATTCTGGCTGATCTGAATGGTTTGATATCATGTTGTCAGTTGATAATGATCATTTGTTGGAAGGGACTACTGGATGGCAATAATGTGTTGTTTATTAGGCTATAATTTATTCCATATTAGTATATTAACTGCTTCGTTTTTATGGAGACTACATTCAGTCAGTATTCCTATCGTGAATTCATGTCGTTTACTGGTCAGCATGTATGAAGAAATGAAGACCTCCATTTATGAGGAGGGACACTTGGTGTCTGTCTTTGTGAATAAATGAGTAAAGGCTGTTTGAATGACTGATTTTATGATTTGACCGCTGAACTTCGTTTTCCAGTAACATTTTAATTTGCCATAATATTTATCGCTAACCTTTCCGGGTGTAGGTTCGCTTGAAATGAAATACCGCACAAGCCCCGCCCCCTAGACGCGCCTTCCCGGTACTACTAGCTTTTTGATTATGAATATTTAATTAGGTTGTGATGACGTTCTTCGTTACCTTCCACTTGAAAAGGACCGGGTCATGAATTATTAAGTTGTTGTAATTTTTGTTATCGCCTCTCATTATTTCGTGTTAAATAAAATATGTTTCACCACCCTTGAAACATTTGAAACAAAGATTTAAAAATAATACAAAATGTCTGTCTTAATATATATATATATAATCTATTTTCTCAAAATGCTAATTTAATTTGAATATGTACATATATACAAAAAAAATATTACATTTCTAATAAAATATGCTAAACCTTTCATTTTGTATATAGCCTACAACATGTTCATATGGCCCTGTATGAAATTTAAATTACTCTTTACAATAAGGGTACATTTGGTAACATTAGTTTATGCATTAGGTATCAAGAACTTACAATAAACAATTTATTTGACAGCATTTTAATCTTGGTTAATGATAGTTTCCATTTTTTCTTTTATGTTTAGTTCATGTTTGTAATGCATTAACAAATGTTACAAACAAACACACACACACACACACACACACACACACACACAAAAACAGTATTTGTTGAAAATATCACTAACCAAGATTAATAAACAATCCTTATAATACAAAATAACACAATCTAATTTTTACCAAGATTTCTATATGGGGAGGTTCAAAATACAAATATGCCAGAAGTTATGTGCAAATTTGTAGCTGACATATTTTACATATACATATCACTGTAGTTTACCTTAAGAGTACATTGGATGATAAATAGGCCACATTAACCATGAAATCCAGGAAACAGCAGTGAAAATGTGTTTTTGTGTCATGCAAAGTCATGCCAATGGCTGTTAATACAAAACCACATTAGAAAGGCTGTGTCCGGATAACACTGTTGTAAAAGTGCTTGCTATTTTGGTATAGTGTAAATTGTTTTACTTATTACCATGACAAAGTAAACTTTCGGGAAGTTGAAAAGATGAGCAGTGTTCCATATTAAAATACATAGGCTACACCATCTAAAAATGTTTCAAACAGCATTTTGGTAATCCTGTATGATTAATTTTTGTGACCTTATTGAGAGACGTGGAATATTGAACTCACAGAACCATACATAATGTAATAAAATGAACTAGCGAAGGCAAATAGTTGATTTAAACATGGAGAAAAACTTTGAGGCCAGATGCAGGGACAAAAATCCGTCATACATTCACGTACATTTAAATCTAAAATCTTGATGTTAATTAAAGTTCATATAAGGATTTCTGTTTGCATTTTCTGTTTCTATTTCTGAAGAAATTCTGTTTGCAGTCATTTGCAACCCATTTTTGACGATGCTGTAGTTTCGTTGTGTATGTGCCCAGCTAATTGCTCTGTAAATGTGCTTAATTATTAATTAACACACTTTAGGATCCAATTTGGCTTATTTCTACCATGAGAATTTCCTTTCATAGTGCAGTGCTGTAGAAAAGTATTTGCCCCCATCCTGATTTCTTCTGTTTTTGTGTATTTTTCATACTTGTTTTAGCTCTTCAAATGAGATATAACATACTGTAAAACAAAGACAACCTGAGTAAACACAAAATAACAAAAGTTATCCAAAACCTATATCACCCATGTGAAAAACTAACATCCCCCTTAAACTTAATAGCTGGTGGTGCCACCGTTACCAGCAACAACTGCAACCAAATGCTTCTGATAACTGGAGGTCAGATTTCACAACGCTGTGATGGAATTTTGTCCCAGTCTTTGTAGAACTGCTTTAGTTTTGCAACATTGGAGGGTTTTCAACATGAACTTCCAGATTAAGGGCCTGCCACAGCATCTCTGTTGGGTTCAAGTCAGGACTTTGACTAGGCCACTTCAAAACATTAATTTAGCTTATTTTGAGCTATTCAGAGGTGGACGTACTCCTATGCTTTGGATCATTGTCTTTCTGCATGACCCAGTAGCGCTTGAGCTTCAAATCATGCCCTGATGTACTCTTCAAACGGTTCGGAGACCAGTTTCCTTGAGTTCCATTCATTCAAAACAGATGTCAGTTAAGCCATTAAGTGATTAGGCAGCAAGGTAGCAAGTCAGCTGCCTACATTTTCGGATGCAACCCAAGGTAAAAGTGCTTCCCGTGTGCTATGAGTAAATGTCTTATTCACTATGCACTATATGTACAATACAATTGGTTTGATTCGATATTTTTTTGAGTAAATGCTTTTGCTAATGTGGACATGCCATCCATGGTTTCTGAACTACTGTGTGTACTGTTATTTCCTTATTTCTAATGTATTATCTATTTCTTCATGTGAAAATAAATTACTAAAATGTGATGACTAGAAACAGAAATCTAAAGAAACTGCTATCTACCATTTAAAATACAATAATATTTTTATTTTATTTTTTTGTTTTGTGTGAATTTGAGTAAATATAGTGCTAAATTTTTTTTAGCAATTTTGTGTTTGTTACATACTATATTAAATTGTGTGATATATTGGCATTTTATCGGCTCCCTGAATATCAACTTCGGCCATTAAAAAAAACATATAGGTCGACCACTATCATGAACAGTGACCTTTATTAATGTGAGAGATGCCTGCAGTTCCTTGGATGTTTTGTCCTTGGCTTTTTTGTGACTTCCTGGATGAGTCGTCGCTGTGCTCTTGGAGGAATTTTTGAAGGTCGGCCACATTTGGAAATGTTCATTACTGTGCCAAGTGTTCTCCATTTGGAGATAATGGCTCTCACTGTGGTTCTTTGGCATCCCAGAGCCTTTGTAACCCTTCCCAGACTGATGTATTTCAATCACCTTTGTCCTCATCATTTCTGGAATTTCTTTCGACCTTGGCAGGGTGTGCTACGTGATGAGACCTTTTAGCCAACTTCATGCTGCTGAAAAAGTTTAATTTAGGTGTTGATTTGACTGGCAGTAATCAGACATGAGTGTGTCTAGTCCTAGCTGAACTCCATTATGAATGCACTTTCATAGATTTGGGGATTTAGTAACTACTTTTTCACACATGCCCAGTTGTTTTTTGATAACTTTTTTGCTTCAATAAAGAACATTATCATTTTAAAAAATTATTTTGTGTTCACTCAGATTTCGGCCTTTGTTTTATGTTAGATTTTGTTTGATACAATTTAGTATAGGAAGTCTTTGTTTAAAACCCTGCTCAGACAAAGTCAAGCCCCAGTGTTTCTGGTAATTGTGGGGCATGTGTCTGACTTCTTGGCTATTCCTCTTTGGTATAGGGGACAGTATCTCCTCCTGACATGCAAAAGACCAGAGTTCCTATAGCTCAATTGCCATGGTTGTGGGTTCGATTCCCTGGGAATGCATTAATGGATAAAATGTTGATTAAAGTCACTTTAGATAAAGTTATAAATATAAACTAGAGATCAAATAGAGATGAGCTCTTCTTCATAGATTGATTGTTCAAGTTCTAATACCCTAGGATCGGACATATCATACCTACTGAATGACAAGCAGCATCTCCTATCAGACATTTTTTAATCGGCTCAAGCATATTAACCTTCCCTTGAAGAGCAACCGGAAGAGTCAGAGGTGTGGGAGAAGGGTTTGTATCCTGCATTTAAACCATGTAATCGCGTTCGCATAATCAGTGAAGGTTGCATTTCTCCCTGTAACATAAACTTTTTACTTCACTGATGATTAGATTTAGGGTTGTGTTTACTACAAAAAGTGATTTTGACTTGTCTCTCCTTTTCTTTTAAAAAAAAAAAAATGGAAAAATCAAAGTTACATTGAGACTTACAATGGAAGTGAATGGGGCCAATTGTCCCTCTAGGATTATATTTTTACTCCACCAACGGTTAGGTTTAGGGGGTTGAGTTAATAAAATATTCATTTCTTTTCATTGTATTACATAAGTTACTAATACCACTCACTTTTGGTGTCTATTTGTGGACATTTCACCCAGAAACGAGCTCACACGTACTCATAAGTTCAAAAATACTTTCAGCATCGGCCACTGGGGGCAGTGATCTCAGCGATTTCAACAGCAGAACTTTTGACCTACTGTCACCAAATTCACAGTGAGATCAGTCTGAATTTTGAGTGAATATGATACAAAATAAGTATATATTTTATTTCTGCAATTTTATTTGTCTCATTTTCAATTATTAAATTGTATTAAGCTATGCATGTATCAGTGTAATTTCATATATATATATATAGATATAGACATTAGTCTTTATCAGGCATCCAGTATTGAATGATCATTTTGATGCGCATCTGCTTCCATGTCTGTAGGTTTTGACATTACACAGCAACAACCCCCCCCCACCCCCCACCCCCACCCCAGCATTCTGGCACAATCAAAGTGTTGTTTATCTGGAATTCCATGCATGTGAAGCAATCAGGAAATGAATGAAATTGACCTCAATTTGGCACAAAGAGAACAATAAAATCGCTGTCTATATGTCTATTTTAATCTCAGTGGGAAACAGCGGAAACATTGCATTTACGTCTTGTGTCCCCATGGAAACAGAGCCAGCAGCTTGATCACCCCTGAGGGTCTTTAATGCTTGTTTGGGGAGTTCAGGTTGGTAGGGGACAGAGAACTTTAGTAACCTCACTTCTCATTTCACAAGGGCCGCAGATGTGTCTAATGTGCGGCAATTGAATTAAAACCTGAGAAAATCCTTATGGAGCACACTACACACACTATTAATAGACACCGAGCCCATGGAAACAAGGTAACTCTGTTTGTCCTCTGAGTGTCAGATGAAACCGAATACAAAAGAGGGACAGAGGGAGGGAAAAACCCTCTAAGATGGAGCATCTTTCTGCATGAATGCTTCAGTTCTCTCTGTATGTTCTCTAACTGGACCCAGCTTTTATACATTCTGCTTAAAAATGTGTAGTCTAGACCTATACAGAATGTTTTTATTTTGTTTCTGTTGGATTAAAATTGACACATGGCTTTACTTGAAGATTTTGTTCTTAGCTAAGTGCGCATCCATAGAGAGTTGATGAATGACTGTACAGGTGAGTTTGTGTGAAAAGCCCTTATATGGAGATGACATGGGTATGTTTTATGCAAATGACTAAATGGTGGCATCAGTGTTGGGGAAGCTACTTTGAAACTGTAGGCATTTCAAGCTTCAAGCTGCTTAAACCACAATCGAGCTTCTTTAAAAAAAAAGTAGTTATATACACTACAAGTTACTAACAAAAAGTTTGTAACTAAATACCAGATGATATTATTTAATTCAGAAGTTCTGATTGCAGAATCAAATAATATCACCTGATATTTTTAAAAATTTTTTTAATTAGGTTGACATTAAACAGTCAGGGTGACAACATAAAATTTAACATAAATGTATACTCAGTATACACCGATAAACTAGAAAACACTATATTTTATAGAACTGAATCGAAATATACTGATAAACAGCAGCAATACACTAAATATTTATCTTTAGTGACTTCTGGAAAAGTCCCTTTAACGGGACCTTTGAGACATCGGAGCAGGGAGCGAAGGGGTCTTCGTCATGAAGACCTCAGAGACCACCAGAGTAGGGAGCGTAGGGGCCTTCCTTGCTGGGTCCTCCGAGACCACCGGAGCAGCGATTGAAGGGACCTCGGTCGCAGGGAAATGGCCTTCGTAGCCTCCAGCGAGAGAGTACTGTGTGCCTTAGTGGAGGTTTGGCTGTAACCCACCATGTAGGAAGCTAAGCTGAGCCTTAAAGCATAATCATAGTAGACCAAGGATAGTTCACATCTGCCTCCTGGCAGACATGATTTAATCTGCTCATAGACCAAATTGAAAAATGGCTTTGAGGGCTATATAATTCATATCTAGCCTGTGAGTTTAGGCACAAAACAGTTCAACAAACTCTTTAATGGAGTCTGTTTCCTGCCTGAGAGACTGGAGTTCCACGGCTGCTAGATCCATAACTTGGTCAGTTCTTCTGTAATGATGGTCTTGAGAAGCGAGATGCGGATGTTAGTGCAAATTTAATAAAAGGCAAACTAAACACAAGAAACTAGAAAACAGAACACTCCAACACAAGAGCCTTACAAGGACAAGAACTGAAAATACACAGAGAACATGAGGGCATTATATACACAGAGACGAACAAGGTTAACAAGACACACCTGGGACATATCAACAAGGGAAACAGGAAACATGGGTAGAACTTCAAAATTAAAGACACAAGAAACCTAGTACCCTTTATTGGATGATAGGGAACGTCCCATGTTTGACAAACTAGTTCATTTTCATGAACCGTGTGAAAGATCTGACTCATTAAAATTCATTGGAGATCCCAACATTAAAGATAAGGGAATAATTTATATTAACCAGTTCATTAACATGAACTGTCCGAAAGAACCGATTCATGTAAATTATTTGTTTTTTCCAGCGCTATGACAGCAAGAGGACCATTTAGGTGAGTGTGCTTGATTAATCCCTCGGCTCCATTGCAGTGTTCACAATACAATTTGACAAATGAAGCATTTTTATGATGCTACTCAGTGAAAAATTTTGCTTGTTACTGAAAAGCTTCACTATTGTTAAAATAGCTGTACTACGGTCATGTTCCTTTAAAGTTAGTAGCATTGTTACTTTTAGTAAGTTACTCTGCAACACTGGCAGGCATGCACTCCCTAATAAACAGTAACCTGGATTGATTAACATTAGAATGAGGGTTGTGGTTGGCATAAAACTTGTTTATCCCTAAAACTTGTTTATCCTGTATAGTTTTGTTCATGGTTTTTGAGGATGAGGGTATGTCACAAAACCTGTCAATGTCGGCATCACCCTAATTTGGCTAACATAGTACAGCTTCTGCATAGTAACAGATTAATTTATACCTAAGTGCCTAGACATGGCAACAACATGGTCAAAAACAAAAGCTCTTCATGCTCATTCACACCATTTATTGTATAATAAAGCCTGATGAACATTAAATATTTAAGTTGTGTACAGGTTTTGGTAACACTTTGCAATTAAGTTCCATTTGTTAACATTAGTTAGTGCATAATTCACAGTTAGTTCATGTTATTTCATAGTGCATTAGCTAATGTTAACAAATGCAACTTTTTATTTAAAAAATGTATTACTATATGTTGAAATGAACTCTAACTATGATTAATAAATGCTTAATAAGCATTGTTCATCGTTAATTCATTTTAACTAATGTTAACAAATGTTAACAAATGTAAAACTTATTGTAAAGTATTATCCAGGTTTATTATACTTAATAAATCTTTCATTTCTGTCCACTTTACATTGAGGTAGGTTACCAATGTTGAATAAATGTTATTAGGCCTTTATAAGATATGAAGTAAAATGGTTCACTATTTGGCAGGTATTAGATGACAGTTACCCAGGAAGTAGAGAAATAGCACAAGTTGTTAGGATTGTTAGGTCTCTTGTGTCTGAAGCAAGTGATGAGTTTGAGTGAAAATGGGAAAGTGTTGAAAGCACATAGTAGAGCAGGAGATAAGAAAAGATGAAGAAATGTAAAACAGGAGGAATTGAAGAAATATGATTGATACTTTGGTGTTTTTTAATTTTCAAGCTTCAATGATGATATAAAAGCGCCATGAAAGTATTGTAAAAGTGATCTATACAACTTGTATGCTATGCTATATTCCAAGTGTTCTGAAAGCATTGGATGACTTAATGTGAAAAACTGTAAATGGTTATTTACTAATAATCATTGTATGTCTTTTTGGAAACTTGAAAGCTCCAGCTACCATGTCCTACTTAGTGAAATTACAGTCACCTGGTTCATAACAGATCATTTTGAAAAAACATATGGTGGGCTGAAGATCCGTTGGTCTTCTGTCTTGTTGTAAAAAAAAAAAACAGGTAGAACAACATTCATCAGACCACATGTGTTTGTTCCAATGTACAGAATCCAGGTTATGAGGTCCTTACACCAGGTTATGTGCTGGTCTTTGATACTCAGGGTTTCTGAGTAGCAGCAGAGTAGTCCTCAGTTTTTACCACAACAATGTTTATATTTTATTTTGTGCTCTACATACTTCAGAACACAAAACCAAACCTGATACATGCATAACCAGTCACGTTAATATACCTACATTTTTGTGAAATGATTTTTGGCAGTTTCCTGGTGAAATGAACACTAGTGGCGCTACAACAACAACAACTTTTATTCACTTTCACACAAATCACGGCAGATTATCAGTTCATACACAATTACTTTTCGCCCTGTTCCTCACACAATGCTATCTTATGGCATCTAAACATTTTTACTATAGCACATGACTTGTTAGACAATACATTTTAACATTTGCATTACATAACCAACTACATTTATAAGCTTGTTCAAGTGTAATCAAATAGAGTGTTGCACTTGCAATGTAAAGGACCGGGGAATGAGTCCTGAAGAGCATGTAAGTCGACACGTGAGTTGAAACTGTCATAGAAGTACCACAAAATGACATGGTTGCTTCAGCAATTGTGTTTTTCATCCCACATTTGCTTTTTATGACACTATCAGTTAGGTTTAGGCCTAAGGTTTAGAGTAGGCAGGTTTTGTTGATTTAAAACTTGATATAGCATTAACCCTAAAATTCTCATCTTTTTTGAATAGAGCCTGACCGATATGGGGTGGGGGGGGGTTCACAGATTACCGATATGTTGGTCGGAGCATGCTCTGCTGAACAACCTATGTTATGACACCAGTTCACCTAAATCATTATATGTTCTGAAAAAAAGTTTTCATATCTGCGCATATCGGAAAACATATATACGCTGATACCAATATATCTGTAAAAGGCCAATATCGTCCGACCAATAAATCGGTCAAGCACACTAGTTTGAAAAACATTTAACTCGCTTTTAGCACCACACAGTGGACATTTCACTTCAGAGCTGCAACGGTACTTGTAATTTTGCAAAAATGTCTCCATAGTCACGGAAATTTCATGATATCAGGCTGCAGATTTGCAGCTGAAAAATATATATCAGTGGCTGCATGAATTATAATATCAGGTGGTTACATGATCCACTGGACCAAAATGAGCAACATTTCCCTGATAGTAGTAGTGTAGAGTTACATTCTGAAGTTAAATACAGAGTAACGGGTTTGTTTTAAATCCCTTAGCCCAAATATTGCTCTGTCTTCAAAACAACCACATAGTATATACATTCATGCTTGCAATGTTAGTGATTTTACAGCCATGCATCATGCCGTGTTATTTTCCTCTTTAAGCTTGTTAATCACACATATCACCACGTGTATGGGGAATTTACGCAAGCATGAGTTCAACACCACATACTCCACCAAAAACCTGCTAAAAGTTGTTTGAACACCGGTGGTGACAAGCAAATTCTGCAAAGCCACAGTTCACCCTGCAGCAATTCAGCAACATAATGTATGCTTAAATATTCATGCAAGTCTTATATGTGCATGGGTTGAAGTGGCATAAGACATAATGCAAGATGGCCATCTACGTAGTTTTTCCTTCATAAAAGTCATTTGACTCTGTGATCGTCATGATACAGAGTGGAAAGCAGTGACTTTGAGGCAGAACATTGCTGCTGTGTTCTGCTCTGTGTCATATTTGCATGAGCATTTGTTTACAGAAGATTAAAGCACATGGAAACACAGAGAGGAGGATCATGGGAAACAGAAAACCAATAGTGCGGTGTACTTACTGTGTAAGTTTGTGGGATGTAGAGAGTAGAAGTGAAGTGGTTCACATGAAAAATGTCACTTTAGTAACTGTCTGGTTTAGTTCAGCTATGAAATCAGACATCAGAAGACTACAGAGGACAGTTTTTACTGCTGAGAGGATTATTGGTTGCCCCCTGCCCTCCCTTCAAGAACTGTACACATCCAGAGTGAGGAAAAAGGCTGGAAAAATCACTCTGGACCCCACTCACCCTGCCCACTATATTTTTGGACTGGTTCCTTCTGGTCGGCGCTACAGAGCACAGAGCACCAGATTCGTCAGGCACAGGGACAGTTTTTTGCAAGGTTTAAACAGAAATATCTTATGGCAAAATTCAGAATTTTACTATATAATCAATGCAGCTTATGATTACACAACAAAAGACAGTTACAAAGTATAAATATTGGACTGCATTGTTGGGAAAATAATTATGTAAATCGTTGTTTTGTTCGAAGTGACCATTATGTTGATTAGTGTTCTTGTTGGCTGCCAACTTGGGCTTTATATACTTATAAGTAATTTTTTCAGAGACAGTAATTGTGTGTAATAGTGTTTCAGAACAGTATACAGCTCAAGAGTCAGTAAAATTCCCATTTTCATTTTATCCATAGTATAATTAATTGTTAATTAATGTTGTTAATTGATAAATACAACTTTTTTAAATAGTTGTATTTAAAGGTGATATATGTAATATTTTACTGTACTAAATCATATATATATATATATATATCAACCCGATATCACGCCGAGGCGTGAAATAGACACGCCGGTCCACTCGCGGATGCGTGTCGGTGTCACGCTTTGCCTCCTCCAGGCGTGTACATGACACGCGCGCGTCTACGTAGAATACCGGCAGGGGGCGATCGTTTCCTCGACGCCAACAACTCTCCGCGCACCAGAGAGGAAGCGATACCGTTGTCGTCGCGTTGCACGTTCGTGCGGGCGGGATGCCGGCCAATTTCGCCGGTTACTTTCACTTGTGACCATATGTGACAAATAAAGGTTCATTACATAGTGCTGCTTTCATGAAGAAATCCTAACGTTGCTGTAGCCTAACGTTGTTATACGTGTGTGTGTGTGTGTGTGTGTGTGTGTGTGTGTGGGCTGTCGAGTATCTTGTGCTGATGTAAATAAACAAATAAATATATATATATATATATAAATATATATATATAAATATATATATATATATATATATATATATATATATATATATATATATATATATATATATATTTATTTAAAAAGTGTATTTATTTACAAAAATAAACCCGGAAGTGGAGAACGCGATGTATCGCTTCCTCTTTGGTGCGCGGACAGTTGTTGGCGTCGAGGAAACGATCGCCCCCTGCCGGTATTCTACGTAGACGCGCGCGTGTCATGTACACGCCTGGAGGAGGCAAAGCGTGAAATAGACACGCATCCGCGAGTGGACCGGCGTGTCTATTTCACGCCTCGGCGTGATACCGGGTTGTATATATATATATATATATATACCATAATATGTCATAAGATAATTAGGAAACATGCTAAGTTGAAATACTGGCTTCTCCGAACACAACGCTACAGCCATTATATTCTACTTTGATGTTTCCATTCCGGGCCAGAATTTCGGTTTATGTTTTGTGTTATCCCGTCCACTGCCCACTCACCAGTAGTACTTCAACACTGCTGTGTTGCCATATTTGAACAAGTTTGCAGGCAAACAACACTGCGAGCTACAGCCCTGGAAGCCAAATTCCACCCAACCTAAAAAGCCTCGCCATCCATCTAAAAACCACCAGACCATAACCAGAGGTGTAGTAAAACAAGGATATACTGTATTTTGGAGATGCCTTTGGAAGATGGAGACAGCTTAAAGCCCAGAAATCCTTTTAAATGGATGCTGAGTCGGCTAATTTGCATGTCAACTTTCTGTCAACCCATATGAGCTTTGAGTCTGGGGCGGGGCAGACAACACTCCACTATTTTGAATATGGAATGCAGTACCCATATCAGATGCTTGTTGTCAATCTTACATATAGCACCTTTAATAGCAAAATTCCTGGTGAAGAACCTGGAACCAAGACCCAAAAAGTGGAAAGGCACTGTTGCGCTCTTTTGTGATTGCACTGTTATTGCATGTTATATAGAAAATGATCTAGTAACTTGGTGATGGACTCTTAATTAAACTCTGTGGATCCGCTGGAGGGTCCAACTATATTCCTGGCTACTAGTTGCCAAACTTTGACAGAAATTCTTATAAAAGATTACATTATTTTAGTACTATAACATACAATATGGCCACATATAGTGTAATTTACACATTATGATCAGGCTTAACCCTTAAACTCTGGTGCATTTTTGGGGGGGGCCTCCCACAATTTTTCACACTCAAATTTAAAAGCTCATTTTTTACACTTACTGTGGACTAATTGCAAAAAAAAAAAAATTGGTCTCATATAAATTATAAAACTTTATAAATTAAAAACACTCCTGTTATTAATAAATAATATTTTATATGGTATATAGTATATAAATGTTCTCATATATTTTACATGATTTGCAACAGAAACGCTACAAAGACAGCACAGCCACAACAAATTATTGGAGAGTGATTTGAGTTTTTAAAAATGAAAGGGGCCGTTTAGTAAAGTTTAATAAAGCAAAGCACCACAGTTTAAAATCAGCATTATTGGCTTTACTTGTGGCTGGAACAGTACGTTAAACACAGTCACATTACCCTAAACAAACTACTTTTAACCAACGTTGTACATAGTATAAATGGGGGCTTAATTCGCCTAGAGTGCTTTAGTTCATCTAGGAGAAAAAAGATTGTCTTATTTTAAAGTATAACCAGGCTTATACTGCGATTCTCATATCTAGAGTACCAATGCCTTTGAATTATCAGTTATTGCTAAATAGAATGGGTTGTCATTAAACGGTTACTAAATGCGTTGGTTGCATCCAGTGCAGACAGCAACATTGATTACAATGGGAGCGAGCGATCTGCTTGTGACGCGATGAGTCACGCAGCTCGTGTTCGGTGAAGACAGGGTGTAACACCACTAGTAGAGAGGAAATCACAATTTCAGCTTATAATATATAGGGCTTTTTTTAAATGCTCTCAGTTTCATTTGTTCTGGGGAAATAAATCAGAGCAGGTGAAATTAGTGATGCCAACGTTTTAAGATTTATTGGGATAGTCTGTTATATTCATGAAAGTCATGCTCACAGTTATTAGATGGAGGGTGTTATTAACCCGTGTTGCCCCCGCAGTAAAGCTTGCCCATTGGAGCTACAGTTTAAGGTCCAAGGACAACCCATGTGATGCCAAATGTCACATGAACAATGGAATTTGGTTAAACATCAATCAGGGGAGACGGCCTCCACATTCCCGCTGACTCTCACAGACAGGAAGAAATCCACTTTGCTCTTTCATTAGCCACATGAAAAACACAAGACCTATCCTATTTAGTGCTTATTTTATCAATACAATAATCATATAATAATTTATGAATAAGATAGCACATACTTCTGGAAGTTGCAGGTATATGGTACACCACCAATTAACTGTAAATAATCTTGTGAAATTGACAGTAAAAACTGCCTTCTGCGGTTGCCAGAACTTTATTATCGTAAACAGTGATGGTAGTGCATTACAGGACGCTATTACTGTAACAGCTTGATACATTTAAATGTACTTAATAATGCCATTATAATGCAGATGGTACAACAGATCACTTGTGGATTTTCCAGTAACAGTGCATAAAAATATAATCTGTATTACCATATAAACTGGTGATTCTCACGAAACCTTTCACTGGAATGTCTTGTTGGTGTCAAATAAAATGTTTCGTATAGAGTATAAAGCCTATTTTTAGGGCCAATCATATTTTTTATATTTTGATATTATTTTCATGAAAGTTTTGTACATTTTCTCATTACAGTAATGCAATAAAAAAGTTCTCATTCTCATGACAGCAGTGCACCTCTCTCTCTCTCTCTCTCTCTCTCTCTCTCTCTCTCTGTCATGCACCTATGTGGGTGTTTTCAGACACTGACATTCAATACTAGTCGCAATTGAAAGCTGCATACTTCAGCTGATGCATGTGGAAATTAGGAAGAACCTGTACTTTGATCTGCTTACATCACAAAGCCGCATGTTCAACAGGAAGTTTGATGATCCTGTACCCGTTTCCTCCTGCCAAATCCAAAAATAAATATTTATAAAAGCAAACAGAGTCATATCAAAGGGAAATGATTTCTAATGCCCTGCTAATGCCAACAGCTATCAAACTCAAATCTCATTCTTGGCCTACTGATTTTAGTCACTATTTAGGCCAAATAAAATAGAAACAACTATCTGGCATAAGCCGGACCATGTACAAGCCACAACAATTGCAGCCTGCAGGAAATATGTGAGCCAATACATCACAATAGTCAAACTCATTTATGTAAAATCTTGTTTTCAGGGCCTGCAGCATGATTTAAAATCAATAGTTTTCAGTTTCAGATGACATTGTATTAATAATAATATTTTACCTAATATTTGTGTGAGCAATGTATTTGTATGATTATTAGAGTATTGTGTTGTTAGCTTAGCAAGTTAGGAAAAAAATGCTGGTTTGATGGCCCCAATTCTGTTATTGGTGAGGTTTCTCTTTAGGATCATGGTTAGGATGGTTCTTATTTAAATTTATCCAACATACCCTACCTCTTCTGCCATACATTCCCTTGCATCTGTATATAACAGATTTGTATTTGTACATATGTATATATACACCGTTCAGTCACAACTTTAAGACAACCTACCTAATATTGTGTAGTAGGTCCCCCTCATGCCGCCAAAATTGCGCCAACCCGCATATCAGGATAGCATTATGAAATTATATTCTTCTAACTACAATTGTACAGAGCGGTTATCTGAGTTATCGTAGACTTTGTCAGTTCTAACCAGTCTGGCATTTTTCTGTTGACCTCTCTCATCAACAAGGTGTTTCCATCCACAGAACTGCCGCTCACGGGCCGTTTTTTGTTTTTGGCACCATTCTGAGTAAATTCTAGAGACTGTTGTGTGTGAAAATACCAGAAATACTCAAACCAGCCCATCTTCACCGGTAAATCTTTTGCAACAATGGACAATTTTATGCAAGTTTGCCGTAAAGCTCTTTTGCATGTGAAAATAATCAGTCCCGGATTTGGGACAAGTTTGTGGCAAATTTTCCATGAACTCTTGATTTTGTAAGGGAAGTTGAAATAAACCAGACTGATGGCTTCAACAGAAGCATATAGCATCGATTAACAATATCAGAGCTCCTAGTTTAAGGTTTATACGTTATCGGAAAAAATCAATTATCCTATGGAAAAAAACAATAATTTATTTTTTCTTCCTGAAACAGAGTGTTGTGCTCTATTGTAGCAAGTAGCAAATTGTGGTTCATGGCTGTGACCTAAGTGAAGGTTATTGAATACCTTAAAACAGGCGTGAGCTCTTCAATATATACCGACTCAGCTTCCAGTTTCAATAGGAAATACTGTATTTGAACACATTTAAAGAAAACAGCAGCCATTCCATTGGGGTATTTAACACTGCAGTTGTGTGTGTGTGTGGAGTTGATGTGTTTAATGGCTTCCTGTGATTGTTTAACTGAAGTTCGGAAGAGTCCAACTTTACACCACTGCGTTCTGTCATTGAAACACTCTGTCATTGTGACTCTCTCTCTCTCTCGCTCTCTCTCCCTCTCTCTCTCTCTCTCTCTCTCTCTCTCTCTCTCTCTCTCTCTCTCTCTCTCTCTCTCTCAATGCGACGACTTGGTGTTCATTCAAACTATACTCTTACTGTATGTTAACAATTCATTTGTGTAAATTTGCTCAACCTCTGAACAATACAATATTAATTTAGGAAGAATCCTTTTTCTGTATGATAGTTCTTGAGTTGAGCTATATGGTTGTTTGGAGATAAAATAAGATGTTTCATTATTAGGTTTATCAAATGAGAGTTTTGGTTTCTGGATTCTGTAATGCACCAGTACACTGAAGTATTTCTGAAGAACTAGATAATATGAAGTTCTTTGAGGATCTTACAATACTTTTCCAGTGACATCAGACCATAAAACATGATTGTAATGGTATATTTTAAAGAGTGTAATATATTGTAGTGTGTCAGTTGTGTGTAATCAGCAGGGTGTGTGTGTGTGTGTGTTTGCACTGTGTAAATGGTCATATAACAGAGTGAGTCATATGCATGTTAAACAAGTATATTGACCTGAAACACAGTGAATGCAAACTTGCTGTGCTTATTAGAATTTCTTTCGAAATCATGAATGGTGCTTGTCCGTGCAGAACTCACCTAGCTACTTGGTTGCTAAGGTGTTCTGAGTGGATGTTAGTGCATTGCTATGTGATTTCTAAGATGTTCTGAGGGCTTGTTTCCATGTTGCACAATAGTAAAAGTGATGCTTTGAACCTGTCATGTGAGTGCCGTTATAAATAAACTGTGTGTGTGTGTGTGTTTGATCGTGTGTGTGTGTGTGTGGGGGGGGGGGGGGGGGGGGGGGGGGTTGGCTGGTTTACGAGGATTTTTTTTTACGTTATACACAGGTAATTACAAGGGTATTATGCTATAAATGTGGTTTATGAGGACATTTCTAGTGTCCAGATCACTTAAAAAACATACTAAACAATGTTTTATTGAAAATGTAAAAATGCTGAAAGTTTTTTCGTGGGTTAGGTTTAGGGTTATGGTTAGGGGATAGAATGTGTGTGTGTGTGTGTGTGTGTGTGTGTGTGTGTGTATGTGCGCACGCACCTATATTATTGAATACTGGGAGTTTTCTTAGTCAGTTTTTTGTATTGTTTACTAATCTATATAGAAACATCCCTAAAACTAAATACATTGACCTGAAGCAAAATGTATGATTAAAAAAAGAAAAATATTAGCCAATGGGGTAAGAAAAATAAACTTAATTCAATATCATGCTTCTCAAGAAAAATTTATTTTATTTTAAATATGCAGTTTATGAATATGTCATCTTGGACTTACACTGACACCTATCGGCTTGGATGCAGCATCATTTAAAATCAATAGTTTTCAGTTTCAGATGACATTATAGAAATGTATTATTCATAGTCAGTCATAGTTTAATCAATGAGTGAAAGTGTCAAATAATAGGAAAGTTACTGAGATTAAGCGAGTAATATTCGGCTGGTCATGTGATTCTAACATGTGCGGACCCTCTTAGAATAAGACAGCTTTTATAAGGTTACTGATATGACTGGTGTGCGCATGATTTTATTCTTATGTTTCAAAAGTACAATTAATGTCTTTAGAAGTAAAACTTTTTAAATGAGGAAAAAACTACTGAATGCACATTTAAGGATGTTTAGATTTTTTGTAACACTTTACTATAAGGTTTTTGTTAACAGCAGTACATTTATTAATACAACATTTGTTAATCCTGGCGTATGTTCATTTATAAAAATACACTTATTCATTGTCAGTTCATGTTATTTCATAGTGCATTAACTAATTTTAACATATAATAATATATATAAAAATATATTAGTTTTTATAGAAATGAATATTAACCAAGATTAATAAGTGCTGCAAAAGTATCAGAATGAGCATCATTGCAAAGTATGCTTACACAAGGAATTTGTTGTGGTGACAGAAGCTTTCAGTGAATGGAAAGCTCAAAATTGAGGCACCAATGCCAACGCCATCTTGTCAATCATTCAAGTCAAGTCAGTTTTATTTATATAGTGCCTTTCACAACATACATTGTTTCAAAGCAGCTTTACAGAAGATCAGGCATTAACAGACGATAAAACTGTAATGTTTATAATGTCGATGAATCATCATTGTGTATTTAGATAAAATACGATTGTTAATCGTGTTTAAAAATAAGTAATTAAATAATAATTGTATTAATAACCCCAGTGAGCAAGCTGAAGGCGACTGTGGCAAGGAACACAAAACTCCATAAGATGTTGATTAATGGAGAAAAATAACCTTGAGAGAAACCAGACTCACTGTGGTGCCAGTTTCCCTCTGCCTAACATTATGAATATAATGTAAATATTACTTATGTATAGTTAAAATTATTAAACTAAATAAGTGTTAAGGGTCAGTGTTTAAACACCGATTTTGTTTGAACTGTAAGATTAATGAACAATGTCTTTGAAGTCCATCCTGGATTAACTGCAGAAGTTCACATAGATGCAATTGTCCTTATTAATTGGCTGATGAAGGCTTTTGTTGGCAATTATTAGTCTATGCATTCCATTTCAAGATCGTAGTCCATCAATAGACCGAGGTGATACAGGCAGAGATCAGGGATGTGAAACGCAGTTTAACCTGAACGGTAATTTCGGTGAGGTTCGGTGTGGTCCATCCTAAATCCAAGGTTCAGACAATGGCATATGAAGTATCTCATGTCTTATGGTTGGAGTTGGCATCAGTTCATCCTCTGAAGTCCATCATAATAGACTGAAGTGATGTTTGGCTGGCATTTAGTCATCATCATTCATCGACACGTAGCAGTGGAGTCCAACACGAAGCAGGAATGGTGCTGGATCCAGCTGGTTCTGGAGACCTCAGGATAGGAGTCCCGAGGTTGAGACAGGGAAACAAATAAAATAATATAAGCATTGATGCCATTCAATTATTTGCAGAGTTATAAATCAAGATCAATGTTTCTGGTTCCGGCAGACTACACTAAAGCAGCCTAATTGCGGGTTGAAGGATAAATTAGGTCTATGTCTGGCTAAATAGATGAGTCTTTTGTCTAGACTTAAACTGAGGGAGTGTGTCTGCATCTCGAACAGTGTTTGGGAGACTATTCCATAGTTTAGGAGCCAAATATGAAAAGGATCTTCCTCCTTTTGTGGATTTTGATATTCTAGGAACTATTAACAGGCCAGAATTTTGCGATTGTAATGAACATGATGGAATATAGCATGGTAGAAGGTCACTTAAACTACTGCAGAGCTAGACCATTCAATGCTTTGTACGTAGTTAACAGAATTTTAAAATTAATACGGAATTTAACAGGTAGCCAATGTAACGATGATGAAATGGGGCTAATATAGTCATATTTTATTGGTTCTCATTAGCACTCTGGCTGCTGCATTCTTAACCAATTGAAGTTTATTTATTGATCTTGCTGGACATCCTCCCAGTAATGCATTACAATAATCTAGTCTTGAGGTCATGAATGCATGAATTAGTTTTTCGGCATCAACATTAGAGAGCATGTGCCTTAATTTAGCAATATTTCTTAGGTGGAAGAATGCTGTTCTACAAACATTGGTAATTTGATTTTCAAAGGACAGATTAGTATCAAATATAACACCTAAGTTCTTCGCTGTTGAAGATGATGTAACAGTACATCCATCGAGAGTCAAATTATATTGTAGTGGCTTATTTTTGAGTTTTTTGGTCCAATAATTAGTACCTCTGTTTTGTCAGAATTGAGTAGAAGGAAATTTCTGGCCATCCAATCTTTTATTACATTGATACACTCTGCTAATTTGGAGAATTGTGAAATCTCATCAGGTTTTGAAGAAATATAAAGCTGTGTATCGTTGGCATAGCAGTGGAAACTTATTCCACGATTCCTGATAATATCTCCCAGGGGAAGTATAGGCCCTAAAACTGATCTCTGTGGCACTCCATATTTTAATTTTGTTTGGTTTGACAATTCCTCATTTACATAGACAAAGTGGTAGCGGTCTGCTAAATATGACCTAAACCATGCTAATGCAACTCCACATATGCCAACATAATTCTCTAGACTATTCAAGAGAATGTCGTGATCTATCGTGTCGAATGATCTAAAAGCACTAGAAGAGAAATGCAGCCGCGATCAGTTGATAAGAGCAAGTCATTTGTAAATCTGATAAGTGGAGTCTCTGTACTGTGATAAATCCTGACTGAAATTCTTTGTATATACTATTTCTCTGTAGAAATTAACATATTTGGGAGGATACTACCTTTTCTAGTATTTTTGACATAAACGGGAGATTTGAAATCAGTCTATAATTAGCCAGTTCTCTAGGATCAAGTTGTGGCTTCTTAATAAGCGGTTTGATAACTGCCATTTCAAAGTTTCTTGGGATATATTCTAAGCATAGCGAGGAGTTAATAATATTAAGAAGAGGTTCTGAAATTACAGGAGATACCTCTTTTAAGAGCTTAGTTGGTATAGGATCTAACAAACATGTTGTGGCTTTTGATGTTTCAAAAAGTTTTGTTAGTTCTTCATGACCTATGACAGAGAAGGATTGAAGTTGCACGTGAGGAAAATTATTAGACACTGTTTTCTGAGGTGCTATGACAGATGATTGCATAATTCCACTTTTATTTCTGATTATTCAATTTTATCTGTAAAGAAATTCATGAAGTCATTACTCTTGTGCTGCGACGTAATGTCTGGTTCTGTTGAGGCTTTATTCCTAACCAATTTAGCAGTACTGAATAAACATATAGAATTGTTGTGGTTATTTTCTATGAGTTTACTAAAATATGCTGACCTGGCAGAATCAAAATATTGTTCTTTGTTTGTTTATGTTACCAAATGTAATCAACTTTTGTTAACAAATGCAACCTTATTGTAGAGTGTTACTAATATTTTACTGTAAAACTACACATAAAATGTCTACTGCACAAATTGCTTGTAATGGATTCTTTCTTATAAGCAATGCTTGACTGAGACGACTCACTTTTTAAAATTTAACTGTAATAAAACTAGTGTCCCTCCCAACACACACACACACACACACACACACACACACACACACACACACACACACCAGCACCGGCATGTGATCACAGCTTACCAAAGTCACAAGACACCCTCTGGTCATCTGTTGAGTATGAAGTGATCCAGAGTGGCTTCATTAACTAAGTTTGAAGTTGCACTCAGGAACTTTCTTTCTGAAGTTGTACCCCTAAATAAATTAATGGTATTTTTGAAAAATATTTTTCAAATCATGAGCACTCGATGTCATATCAGTAGTCTAATAAAAGCTTCTTAATTTTACATGGATGGGTCGCCTCTTGAGGGCTACCATATTGAGATCACATGAGAAACCTACACACTTTATCTGAGTAACCCCCAGTATGTAGAGTTTTTATGGTCATTTGGCACTTTTCCACTGCACGTTTCGGTTCGACTCGACTCTGCTCGCTCTACTTTTCTGAGCTTGCTATTCCACTGCAGTTTAGTGCCGCCTCAGCGTGGGTGGGATTATAGGCTGGTCATCATAGTTGCGCCGCCTCTACTGCCGTGACATCATCTTAAATATGACACAAACATTACTGACCATAAACAATAACACTAACACTAGTTGTTAGCTACTAGCTCATTGTGCTGCATGAAGCAGTTGTTGCATGGTGATTCTACACAAGTGAAACAGTTAAATTGGCCTGGTTGTTTTAGAAGCAAGCTTTCCAGTAGCTGGTCAACTAAATAAAGTGAAGCTTTCAAGCAGAATATAGAGATAACATAACAAAACTTACCATCGTCCATCATGGACTCCAACAACACTCTCCCTCCCATTGCTTGCCGGTCTAGATAGAGTCCATTTGGTCGAACCACTTTGGTCGAACCATAACTACACAGCTGAGACACTTCCTTAAAGAATTTTTCATTTTGCTCGTTGCTAACGAGAGGAACGTCTGCACCTTGTTCATTGACCACGGCGTGGTTTTTCGCACAGCCATTTCTTTTTACAATTCAAAAGTCATGTGAACAAATGATACTGCTATTGCTGTAGCTAACTTTAAAACTAGCGGGTTAATGTTGCGTGCTGGAAACCCAATGACACTGGCATTGATGGTTCTCTCTGACCAATCAGTGATCTGCAGGGTTTTGACATCACATTTAGTATCGGCTCGGCTCGCTTGGAACCTTGACTGAGGTGGCACTAAAAAAAAGTACCAGGTACTATCCACAGTGGAAAACCTCCAAAAAACTGAGTTGATTCGAGTTGTACTGTGCAGTGGAAAAGCCTCAATTGTGTTATGAATGATTAAGTGTTTACAATAGTAAAATGAGCTGATTTTGAGACATGTAAGAAGTGTTTTGTTGGTTGTAGTGGGCATTGGGACTGTTGTGTCAAGCTGCATGTGGGAAAAGACTAGGGATGCACCGATCCAATACCTGGATCGGTATCGGCTCTGATACTGAAACTTTTAGACGGATCGGGTATAGGTTTGACGAGCGTGTTAGTCATGTTCGTTACTGTCAAGCTCCAGAAATGACATAAAAGAACCATAAAAACACAATTAAAGTAGTTAATATGACTCGTGCATTTTATTCGATACCACTTGAAGATGTGCAATCGCTCTGTGAATCACAAAAGACTGTTTAATAAGTAAATATATAGTATGTGCAGTGTCAGCTGAATGGTTCTCTGCTGCTCTGTTTACACACACACTTGTGGCTATTTTTAGCCTTCACGCAGTGTGAAATATTTGAGCGCTACTCACGAATAACATCATATACATTTAGAATGGCACCGGATTTGCATTTTACCAGAATTTAAATAAGAAGTGAATTAAGCTACTGTGAACTTGCCTACAAACAGACACATACGGCACTTCCTGGAGAGTTCAGAATGTCAAAATAAAAGCGTGAGGATTTAAATATATTACTGCTGTATTTAAAATTAAAGGTCAATAATAATAACATTAATAACTATTTATTATTATTATTATTATTATTATTATTGTCATTATTAGTATTTGTTTACAATTTAAAACAATATTTAAGTTTAATGGGTTCCAATAAATAACTGTGTGAATGAAAAGTGGACTGATGGCTTACAATTGAAAAAAAAAAAGATATCTGAATCCTTTAAAGTCCAGAAGCAAGTTGAAACATTTAAAAAAATAAAATAAATAAATAAATAAAACACTGGTTTCTTTTCTACTGAAGACTTGAAGACTGGAATTACTGGTAATTTTGCTGCTACATTATCCAGTATACTAGTTAATAATGAATTGTTTCTTAATTATCTATACATTTATATTGAAATAATGTGTAGTTAGAGGTTTGTGTTTCTTTACATATTAAAGAGGTCTCCCAATTAGTTCCACACAATAATGTAAAGATATTCTAAACTGATTATGCAAAAAAACAACACAGGTATTGGATCGGGATCGGATGAGTCTGAGATTTCCGACATCGGATCGGAAGAGAAAAAGTGGTATCGGTGCATCCTTACAAAAGACAACGATTTGAAGAGTTTGAAAAATGTGTTCTTTGTATTAAGAAATGAAGGGAAATGATTGCACAAAAACTTGTGCAATCAACTTACAGTTGTCATGCTGCTGTAGATTCAGATATTGGGACAGTTAGTCCAATTGTTGAGTGTGATGCAGGGGAGGGGTGTAGATGTGGATAAACAGAAACTTTTGGCCATCACTACCTTCACAGTACAGATTGAGAGGTTTTTTATTGGTGAACGAGGGTGAACATCTTGCCTGTGTTTTCTCAAGTGGAAAATTCATGTAAACTCAGAGCATTATTTGTTTGAGGCTTTTCCCATTTGACGGGGGAAAAACAACAACAAATGCATCTGTCTCTTTGTGGTCGATTTCCTCTGTGTTGTTCATAATTTTATTTAAATGCATTGTTTAAGAGATCTATTTCTGCCAAACAGGGAACATAGTTTCACAAAAACCAGCCCGTCAACATTTTGTGAATCAGGTGTGGTCTAATGCAGTGTTTCCCAACCTTTTTTTCAGCCACAGCACACTTTTTACAATTAAACAAATCCCATGCACACACACCTCTATCCCACTGTCCAACATAACCATCATGTTAGCTCTCCCTTTCAAGAACTTCCATGTTTTCTTACACGGTTTCTTTCTTTTTATCAGGAACTTGATGATTAAAATTCAGTCATCTGAATACAAACAAATCCATAGGGCATTAGAGAAGATTTTACACAGCAGGGAAGTTCCACTGTATCATAGTTTTAACTGTGGCATTTTTGCAATAAGATCATAGTAACCAAAAGTATAAGTAAACCATGAATAGCAGTAACCATAAAACAAATGATGGCATTTTTCATAAGAAAAACACATTCAGAAAATAAATTGTATTCTCTCACTACTATATTTATATAAGTTCATCGTAAAAAAAAAAAATATCTGTGATGTGTGGATCGAAAGTTTACAACTTCTGTCAGTTTCTTCTTTATTTCTTTTCAATGCTATTTCGAATGTTGGGGCCGTTTACTACAATTTTAAACTGGTTTAATCATCGACTCATTATGGGCTTTCATAGAGGTTTTAAACAAATAATCAATGGCGAATTTGTGACCCGGCCCATGCTTCTTGCAGCTCTGTTTATGATGATCTGCGCGGCTGTGCGCTTGAGACCTTTCCATGTGTAAATGCACGACTCTGCACTGACTCCATTGAGCAGCGCTGACTGATCCGGGTAAAGCTGTTTCCTTTCGCGTTTGGAACATTTGCCATATGATATTTCTCATACGGAACAATCAGAGAGTCAGCCAACTCTGTAGTCAAAGTTTAATCATACTGACAAGAAAATGGTTGAAAAATTTGTCTCAGTCTGGAGCCCTGATTTATTTTGTGGAATCTGATCATTTTCCACGTCACACCTGACAGTCTTTCATGGCACACTAGTGGTTGGGAAACAGTGGAATAATGTCCCCACAATAATAATAAAACCTGAATTTAGCTGCATTGTGGGGTCAGTGTATCCCCATGAGGAAAACAAACATAGAATTTAACATTTTAATAAACATATAAAATATAATAAACATTTATATGATAATAAACAAATGTTAAAAAATATACTTGGTACACTACACCAACCCCTAACCATAACCTTACAAAAATGAATCATGGTTTTACTGCAGTAATCATTGTATCACCATGGTATTTTGTAGTAAAATCATAGTAACCACAAAATTAAACATGGTTGCTATATTAACAACTTATTACTGTAGTAACATCATGGTTAATTGCATTAAAACTATGGCTTCTGACAAAAAACATGGTGACTACAACCTTACTATATTAAAACCATGATTTATTTTACTCGGATCAAACCATTCTCTCAACTCCTTGACCTTCACCGTGACCAAATTACAGTGAGGAAATCAACCTTTATACTCATTTTATTTATTATTATTAATAGTATTAAAGGAAACATTAAGAGTGTAGACAGGAAACAGGATGGGGAAAAGTGGAACAAAATGGGGAGTCAAACCCAGGTCATCCACATAAAAACAACTGTCTAAACACACTACATCATGCTGTGTGACAGGCGCTATTTACACCAAATAGACACTCCGATTATAGTATATTATATTACATTATATTAAAGCAGAAATTATGGACATCCAAACAGTTTGGAAAATTAAACATCTGTAAAAATGGGGGCTGGAAACAGGATCCCTTTATACTCGAGATAGTTTTCGGGGCCGACTTTTGAGTACCATGGTTCTAGACCATTGGTCCGATTTGCACAAAATTACACATGTATCATCTAGAGACCCTCATGACATAAAGTTATCAAATGTGTTATGATTCATCAAACTCAAAAAAAGAAAATAAAATAAAGATAGAAATGAATTCAGAGATATACTTTTTGTTGGCTCAGAGAATAAGAGGAAAAAAAAATATTCTAGCCCAGACAGTTGCAAAGATATTAGCAAAAACGTATAAGTCTGTATTTTAGACCAACTAGGGTCAGATTGGGGGCTGGAATACATGTAATGGGGTTATGAATACAAAAATGAAGAAACTATATTCAGCTCTCGTTAAGTTTTCAAGCACAGATATTCAGAATATTTTAAACAATTTTGTTAGAATACTTTTAGAATACATCTTCCATAATGACCACAAAATAAGGGAGGAAGAAAATAATTATAGTGAGAAACTATATGCACATGCACATTCTTCAAAAACCTATAAGAATGCCACTGATGCGCTAACATGGACACATACGCCATGCTCTTGAAAATCTGGGAACCGCACTGGAATGTTGTTGTCTTAATCAGTGTGCTGTCAGTTGTGCACCAGAATCAGTACAGCCACATTTTACACAAATATTACATTTGAGTGCATGATACATTGCTTCACACTGTATATTTAACATATTATACAAAGTAATTCACAAAAAATCGAAAATTGTCAATTAAAATAAAAGGAGTAAAATAATTAAAAGCACCCAAAACAAAGTGTCAGTATTAAAAGTAGTAGAAAATCCAAAGAATAAATAGGCCTAAATGTGGAAGGAAGCCTAGAGAAAATGAATCATATACTACATTGTTGTCACAGGACATATTTGGTATTAAAATATGTAGCTACTGTACATTTAGTCATTTAGCAAACATATATTCATTTAGCAGATGCTTTTATCCAAAGCGACTTACAAATGAGGAACATACCATGCAATTTGTCATAGAAAAGTCAACAATATCTGCAGTATCTCACTGCCAACTTCTCAGAGTAGCTGGAGTTGTTTAGAAGCTAATGCTTTTTTTTAATTATTATTATTAGATTAAATAGTAAGAGCAATTGTTGTGGATTGGATAATTGCTTGCAGAATATATGTGTTTTCAGCTGGATCTTGACTATTGAGATGGTTTCAGCAGATCGGGTGGAGGTTGGAATCTCATTCCACCACAGAGGAACAGAGAAAGTTAATGATCGTGAAATTGACTTTGTGCCTCTTTGCGATGGGACCACCAGAGAGCACAGAGAGTGAGCTGAGACATAGACCTGGAGAAGTGAATTCAGAATAGGGTTCTGTTCCATTGGCTGTTCTGAAGGCCAGATTCAAAGATTTTAATTTGATGTGGGCAACTACAGGTAGCCAGTGGAGTGAGATCAAGTGCGTGGTGAAATGAACTCTCTTATGCTCTCAGATGCACTGCTGCGTTCTGGACCATCTGCAGCAGCTTAATTTTGCCAATAGAGCATTACAGTAGTCCAGTCTTGAAATGACTAGGGCTTGGACCAGGAGATGCACAGCATATTAAGACATATTATGAAAAATTTCTGATTTTCATGTTGTTGTAAAGCATAACTCTGCAAAACCGGAGACGTGGATGGTGAAGTTAAGCTGATCATCAACCACTACTCCCAGTTTCAAGGCTGTTCTGGTTAGCTTTAGTGTAGTTGAATCAAGATGAATAGTGATGTTGTGGTCAACAGACGGATTGGCTGGGATCATGAGGTGTTCTATCTTGGCAAGATTGAGCTGAAGGTGGTGTTCCTTCATCCAGGCCAAAATTTCCCAGAGGCAGGCAGAGATACGAGCTGAGACAGTGAGGTACGACAGGTAAAGCTACATAGCAGTGGTAGGAAAAGCTGTGTGCCTCCGAGTGATGTAGTGTTGATCAAGAAGAGGAGGGTCCAAGCACTGATCCTTGAGGAACACCAGTGTTTAACAGGTGTGACTTGGATACCTCTCCTCTCCATGTAACCTTGAAGTATCTACCTGTGAGGTATGTCTAAAACCATCCAAGTGCAGATCCTGGGATGCCCAGGTCGGAGAGGCTGGAAAGGAGAATCTTGTTGTTCACTGTGTCAAAAGCAGCAGACAGATGATGTGGAGTTATCTCTCGCCAGTTGCAGTGTTTCAGCTACTAACAAGAGGACAATCTCCGTTGAGTGTTCTTTTTTGAAGCTAGTCTGCCGAGTAGGTTGTTCTGTGAAAGAAAAGAAGACAACTAGTTAAAGACAACCCTCTCAAGAGTTTTAGCCAGGAAAGGTAGGAGAGAGATCGGTCTGTACTGTGTCTACTCTGGGGTTATGTGTCATTTTTTTTTGGAGCAGTGGAGTGACTGGAGCCTGCTTGAATATGTTGGGAAAATGTCCAGTTCTAAGGGATGTGTGGGCACGATTGATGGAGAGGCAGCTTGTAGAAGATTGGAGGTGTTAGGTTCAAGGACACAGGTGGTAGGACGGTTACGGTTACAAAGAAGCACTTTGAAGTCCTCAGTATCAGAGAGGATAAGAGGAAAACAGAGGATGGGATGTGGGGAGAGAGTGGTTGTGCAGTATAGAGAACTGGCTGCTGATGCTCACTAATTTGTCAGTAATAAATGTGGAAAAGTCGTCAGCAGTCAGAGAAGGAGGTGGGGAGGATAGAGAAGGGAAAACTGAAAACAGTTTGTGGGAAGTGTTACTGATTTTAAAATGTGTAGCTGAAATGAAATCTGTCACATCATTATATATGCAATATGACATCATATGGATACAATATGGTAAATGGTCTGCACTTATATAGTGCCTTTTTTAACCTTAGCGGTTACCAAAGCACTTTACACTGTATCCCATTCACCCAATCACACACACACAACAATGGTGGCAGAGCTGCCATGCAAGGTGCTAGCCTGCCATTGAGAGCAACTTGGGGTTGCCAAGGACACTTCGGCAATGGGAGTCATGTGGGCCAGGAATCGAACCACCAACCCTGCGATTACTGGCCGACCCACTCTACCACCTGAGCCACAGCCGCCCCAGTGTGCACTATGATGCATGTTTAATTTATCCAAGTGGCATCCATTTATCATCTTGAAATATGGTTAATTTCAAGGGCATAGATTTGGTTTGAACATTGGGAGGTTGTATGGTGAAGTAGGGGTGGGGGGTTGTGTAGTCTTACTAGTCTTGGTTATTGTATGTGTCCCACCCCCAACACCCCAGCATCTACTCCCCTGGTTAATTTGCATTTCATATCCAATTTTGTGTCAAAATGTATTAATCTTGGTCAGTCCAATAAAATAAAGGGTTAAGAAGAACAGTAAAATATAAAAATTCAACATCTAATTTAAAGAAAAATCTCAAGTTAGTGCTAAGTTCATGAAATTTGCTTACAAATAGCTAGCTGGTTGTTTAGACTCACTTAAATGTTAATAGTGGAGGTGTTGCGGGTCAGATAAGATAACGATGTAAGATAAGATGATTTTTACAATTGTGTTTTGCACATAAATTTCTTTTTATTTGATGTATCAGAATACATGTTTATTTACTGAACATATTTAAAAGAAAGTATTTAGTATTCTACACCACTTGCTGAGAGTAGTGGGGGGATTTGGGACCATCCCGAAAAGTTTGGTGTCTCTAGGACTTATGGTACTTAGGACCAGATAATTTTAGGGCAGAAAAAGAAGAAAAAGAAGAAGAAAAATGAATATCAGCAGTCTTGGAACACCTCTTGACATATCAGATTAGAGGACTGGAACTAGCTTTTGTACAATGATGAATGTACCTTCATTTTTGATGGTGTAACTTAAAATGAACGGTTGTGATGTTTTGGGAACCACCCTACATGATTCATCTTTAATGTTTATGAGGAAATTTCAGAATTACCTGTAATCCAACTAATGTTGTGTTCTGTTTTGCATTAGTCAACACACACACACACACACACACACACACACACACACACACACACACACACACACGAATACTACGCGCTTGGATATTCAGAATTCTCCATCTTAAGGTGGGCTTGTACATTCCTAGGATTCCTCAGAGTGTATTAGTTTTGAAAATATGTCTTCAGGTTTTCGATGATTTTCGATCTTTAAAAATAGGCAAGACTGTTTTAGATCAGTGCTTACTGAATCTGGTTGTTTCAGGACCCATATTTAACATTGGTTATCAAGTGGCAACCCAACACAATACCTAAATTGCTTATTGTACAAAACTGAATTGATGTTTTCATGCTCTTAGAAGCCAATAATTCACCACTCCAAACACATTATAATCGGCAAAAACAATTTTTGTTTCCTTGTGGCAAGTGAACCTGTGTTTAATGTAGTCTGGGTCATCGTTCTTTTGCATACTTTTATTCATAATTTTTTTTATGAATTTGTGCACAAATACCCCAGAGTTTGTTTGGATGTATGACTTCAAAAGTCAACAACAAATATGATATGGACTTTTGTTTTTTCCTTCCTTTAAAAGTCTATTTATTTTTCTGCAATAACTATACAGGATAATATGGTTAGTAGAATTTTATAATTTGCATTTAGCACTTTTTTTTTTTCTTCTGTCCGATCAGAACAGACCTTCGACCCATTTTTAGGTTAAGACCCACCAGTATTTTAGCACATGAGCTGCAATAGACTGACACTTTCATATTAAACTGGGATGAGTTCAGTTAACCAGTATTCTGTGAAATGCATGAAATGAGGTTTGTGTATGTGTACAGTAAATGGGTGTATTGTTAAAGAGTGGGATCACACTTTTGTAAATCTGTTCTAAAGATACCCCCTAGAGTGTGAGTGTGAAGATCTGTGGGATGGGCCAATCTGCTCATACTATAAAGAGCCATTGACTTTATCAGCACAGGACACACACACACACACACACACACATGAGGACACAGTCCAGCACTGTATGTTTGATGGCACATAATGCACGATCATAAGGATCTTCTTGTAGATTAGCAATTGAATGAATGTGGAAAACAGGCCTGCACATTTCTCAGAAAACAAACAAACACTACAAACAGTAGACAAATGCATTCAGACCACAGACTGGTGAAGCCCAACAGAAATAAGAACACTTCACAATAAAAAGTGTAACAGCATTTCGTAATCAGTATAATGACTTGTTTTTCTGTAAAAATATCTGAACATCCTTAAAACAAGATACATTTACTTGGAAAGCCATATAGTTTGGTATCACCTTGTTAACATGAACTAATAATGAAAAATACATTTACAGTATTTATTCATCTTGATTGTTAATTTTAACATACTGTATAGTAATAAAAAAAATAATTTTTAAATCAAAAGTTGTATATGTCAATGTTAGTATATGTCAAATGTATTATGATCTAACATGAACAATTGTATTTTCATGAATTAATATTAACAAAGAGTAATAAATGCTGTAAAAAAACGATTTGTTTATTGTTAGTTCATGATGCGTAATGCATTAACTAATGTTGACCAATGGAACCTTATTGTGAAGTGTTACCAATCTTTTTTTTTCTTTCTTGCAGTAAGCTAAAGCATAATCCTAAAGTTATGAATTTACAGTAGGGCTGCAAGTAATGATTATTTTGATAATCGATTAATAGAACAATTATTAGAACGATTATTCGTCTATTCAGCAATTATTGCAACGATTAATCATTAGCTCTTAACAGATTATTCAGCTTGTGCCCGACTTAAAAGGTTGTATTAAATGTGCTTACTAACAAAATTCAATAAACAATTCACTGCAAAATTCTATTGTTATCAAGTGTTTTTGTCTTGTTTTCCATTTCAAATTGTCTAAAAATCCTTAAAACAAGATACATTTACTTGAGAAGCAACATATATTAGCTTTAAGACAATGTATCTTATAAAGAAGTGTATTTTTCCACTTATTCCAAAATATACTTCTATTCAAGATCTATTCTCTAAAAGCAAGTCTAAATATCTTACGTATATGTGAATGCATCTTTTTATCTTTTAATCTTTAATATTATGTTCAACATTCTCAGATAACAATGTTTTCTACTGCAGTATAGCTGCTAAAGTAAATGTACATTGTTTTAAAGGAGTTTTACATATTTATATTGGAAAACAAGCCAAAACAAATCATATACGTATATTGTTGCATAATGGGGTGAATACTACACCTCTTTCACCTTTCTGTTCACTTCAATCCATCTTTAACACAAAAAAACAAACTCTCTCTTATTAATAAATGCACATGTTACGTGACATATATTACGATTCAATAAGTCGAGAGTCATCACGTTATAATCTAGCTGCATTAAGCGCACGTGAGAGTGAGCATCAGCCAGGTGCAGTTTCAACCCGTTAATTGTCGTTTTTGGAGATTTTATTTGCATTATCTTGTTTCCATCGAGGAGTTTTAATGCAATTTCCCACAATTTGTATAAAAATATGTAGATAGAAACCAGCTATTCATGCCAATGCCTTTGATTCACAATGTCGCACCAGTCCGAATATGGAATGAAATTGAGATTATAGAACTGATTTTAGAATTGTGTTGATGGCCCTTTAAGACTCTTTTAAATATTTTTACTAGCCACAGATTTACAGCCTAAATAATTATGTCTCTCTCTCTCTCTCTCTCTCTCTCTCTCTCTCTCTCTCTCTCTCATCAGTTAATGAATACCTTTTTATGGCTCAAGCCCGCGGCATTCAGATCCGTGAGAATGTGAGGAATATCGGTGCACAAGTTATCGAGCAGGTGGTGCGCAGCGCTTACAACATCAACGGCACAGGTAGGAAAAAAAATAGAAATATTCTCATCTTTATCATAAAGAAGGGGTAGTGTACCCAAAAATGAAAATTCTGTAATTATTTACTTTCCTTCATTATTTACTTGCCCTTATGTCATTCTAAACCTTTACACTAAATTAAAACACAAAATGACAAATTTGGAATTATGTGCTGGTTTCTTTTTTCCATGAACTATGAATGGGAGCTGGGGCTTTCAAGCTTTAAAACAGATGCAAAAGTACCTTAAAACATCCTAAAATTAGTCCATATGACTCTATATACACTATATTCCAAGTCTTCTGAAGCCAAAATATAGCTTTCGTGAGAAACACAGTGTTGGGTGTAATCCTATAGTTATTGTAATCTACTTTTTATTCATAAAAGTATCGATCCGTTCAGCCATAATGTCAATGTGTAGGCAAACATGGAGGTCTAATTCATCATGGGTTCCCTCTGGATTTTCAACACTGTCAAATCTCAAACGTATATTTTGAAGCAGCCTTGTGTTGTAATTCAAAATTCACATTTGAGTTATGACTGTGTGTAATTTATGTTGTAGAACAAAACTTACACGTATCATCATGTAATGTTTACCACGGACCTTATTTAACTCATAAATTCCAGATTCCCATTATAAAACCCATAGTAAAATCCTGAGGAAACCAATGGCAAACAAAGTACTTTGGACTACAAGCTAAACAGCTCTATTGTTACACATTACAATTTAAAGTGATAGCTCACCCCAACATGAAAATGTTCTAATCATTTCCTCATCCTGATGCCATCCCAGATGTGAATGACTTTCTTTCTTCTGCTGAACACAAATTAAGATTTTGAAGAATATTTCAGTTCTGTAGGTCAATAGTGAATAGGGTCCAAAATTTTGAAGCTCCAAAAAACACATAAAGGCAACTTAAAAGTAATCCACAAGACTCCAGTTTTTAAATCTATGTTTTAGAAGTTATATGATAAGTGTTAAAAAAAGATTTAAATATTGTTCTGTTTCCCACCCAAAGTAATTGCATTGCTTCAGAAGACATATATTAAAGTCGTTTGGATTACCTATGCTGCCTTTATATGATTTTTGGTGGTTCAAAGATCTGGTCATCATTCACTTGCAATGTATGGACCTACAGAGCTAAAATATTTTTCTGAATATCTTTGTTTGTGTTCTGCAGAAGGAAGAAAGTCATACACATCTGAGGAAATGATTGTATTTGATGTATTTTTTGTGAACTATCCCTTTAAATTCTTGTAATCAGATTACAATTACTGACTCAATTAAAGTAATTACATTTAAGTACAAAATGTAGGTTCCTCATATTTCTAAAATAATTATTATTTATGCAGAATACATTTAAAACACAAATTCATACATTCATATTTATGTCTGTTTGTGTTTCTGTGACAGCAGAAGAGTGTGTGATGATAAAGAAAATATAGACAAAATTTTTAATTTGTTGAGCGGAAAAACAAGTGTTTTAGAAAGTAACTTATAAGTAAAGTAATGTGATTACTTTTTAATTTTAGTAATCATCAATGTAATGTGGCTATATATTTATTAGTCATTTGTAGTGGATTACAATATTTGAGTAACACTGATCGTTATACATTGAAAATGTTGACATCCACACCTGCTCTCGTCCTTCATGAAGTAAGTGTCTGATTCATTAACATGTTTTCAATAAATCAGTTGATTCAGTTCTCAAAACATCGAAAAGATTTGTTCATGAATCAGACTGAACCATTGAAGTTATTGATTCAGTGATCTAGTCTCATCTGTTCACAAGTTAACAGCTCATTGCAGTGGAAGATTTTCAGTGAATAACGACTTACATTTTGGTCTGTTCCTCACACAAAGCTATGGTATTGCTTCAGAAGACTTGGAATATAGCGCACAAGTCGTATGGAACACATTTATGATATTTATGGTACTTTTACGGTGCTTTTATGTAGTTTATGAAGCATAAAATCTCCAGTCCACATTCATTGTAATTGCGTGGAAAAGAGCGACCAGCACATTATTCAAAATATCTCCTTTTGTGTTCCATGGAACAAAGAAAATCACATATGTTTAGAATGACATGAGGGTGAGTAAATGTTGAAAGTATTTTTCAGTAGCGATGTCATATTTTGTGCAAATATATTATGATAATGGGGATGATGATAATTAAATAATTTTGAGTTAATGCATGAATGCTTGATTCTATTGTTTCAATGTGTTTCTAGACTACACGTATGAGTTTAATTTGAGCGAGACAGATGTGCCCACCACTCCATTCCTCCCTGAGGACTTTACGTACATGCCGGATCAAGTCTGCCCTGAGAAACTGCCCACCATGAGTAAGTTCTGTAACTTCACGTGTAATGAAATGCTTCTGCTGTTATCTGTCACATCACCGTCAGATACATTCTTGTGCAATCCCAGAAGTGTAGTGAAAAGCAGCATTTCCTGTGAAGCTGTCAGAGGCACAAGTGAACCAGTGAATCATTTATGCGAACTAGTTCATTTACACGAACCCTCTGAAAGAACTATTTTGCTTAAATAATTTGTTTTTATTTATGAAATAGGCTTAATTATAAATATAAATTCTTAATTGTGTCTTTTGATTTTGGGTTGAAATATGAGCTGCACTTGTTCTTTTGAGACTGGCAGATGCTGTATCTAGATTACAATAATGACATGAGTTTGCCTCTTTTTGTCTGTCAGAGGGTCGTGTGAAGGTGAACATGAGTGAAATCCTTCTAGAGGACATGGAGAAGCTGCTGAAGGAGGCCGAGCCCAGTCTGACCCGCGGAGGCCACTGGAAACCCCATGACTGCCTTCCACGCTGGAAGGTGACACATGTGCTTCCTGTTGCTGCCGTCTTTGTTTTTCACACAGTTGAAAGTTTTTGTGGTGTGTTGTGGGTGAAAATTGACCAGCAGCATTCATGAAATAATGGGTCAATCTGTTTTCATGCACATATAGTTATATTTACAGAACACATGTTATTCACTTATATGTGTGTGATTGTAAGTACACACACACCTTTACTTTGCTTACTTAACATCTAAATCGGGACATAACATAGACTTCTATTATTTTTTATACATAGATAATTTTAATAACCATTGGCTAACCCACATCCTAAACCTAATCCTAACATAATCTTTTAGATTTTTTGAATACTAATAATTATATTTTTTTATGATTTTTTATTTTTTTGATGTGGACTTCCCAAATGTACCCAAAGGGAGATTTTGTCGTTATTAGTTCACTTCTGGGTACAAATGTGTCCTCAAACTATACACACACAAATTTGGGCTGGGCAATATAGCTAAATATTACTAGCTAAATAACATATTTGCCCTAAAATTGATGAAATGGGCGTGTTTCTTCCCAGATGTTAGGCTGAATGTAAGCCTCAGTCACCATTCACTATCATTGAAATTGGTGGTCACTGAGGCTTACATAATGGCTAATGACTTTTTAACATCTCCATGGAAAAAAGAAAGTAATAAGGGTTTAGAACAACATGAAGGTGATTAAATGATGACAGTTTTCTTTTGAAAGGGAAGCAGCCATTATAGCCACGTATTTCAAAATGTTTAATGCAAATGTACAATACATTTAAAAACATAGTTTAAAATAAGTTCCCCATCTGTCGCTCACTTCGACAATATGTCGAAGAAGCGACACTAGGGGTCTCTCTTGAGCACCAAATATACCTCTGATCTATGAAAAAGGGCCAATGAGAAGTTGGCAGACAGAATTTGCATGTCCCGCCCCCAGACATATGGGTATAAAGGCATATCATACCGAGGCAGCGTTTGTGGATGGTTCATGTTCTCACTGCGAGAACATGACCATGGCAATGTTGCGGTCGCAGCTTTCCTTCAACCAAAAGAACGCCACTCCAGCCGCCCCCTGCGTCGCTCCTTCTTCCCACGGGTTTGAGGACGATGTGGCTGGCGATGGAGGCGATCTGGGGATGGCAGCGGGCTCGGTTTTGCTGGGTACGTCCCCGCAAACCACCCGCCCCCTGGCACGCTCGTTGACTTCCGTCCGGGCTCGATGCAACAGCGGCTCGCCTCACAGCCAGCCTGCCTATCCTCTGGAGCCCCCCAAACTGGATGAGCTCGCTGTTGCATCAGAGAGTGGTCCGGCGTCTGACGCGGATGAATCGTCTGGGCTGCCGCCTTCGGGCCAGCACACCCAGACTGAGGCTGACACCCAGATGTCCGACATGCTTGCCCAGGCTGCTGCCAACGTGGGGTTGGACTGGAACCCTCCGTCCTCCCCACAGCAGTCGCGGCTGGATAATTGGTTCCTTGGGTCTGCGTGCCACTCACAGCCAAGCCTTTCTTCCCAGAGGTGCATGATGAGCTGACGACTACATGGAGAGCACCCCTTTCCATTCGTCACAAAACCCCTCACTCATCCGCTCTCACTACCCTCGACGGCAGAGTGGCCCATGGGTATACGGCGATTCTCCAGGTGGATAGGACAGTTGTGATCCACCTATGCCCAGAGAACACCACCACCTGGCAGGGTTGCCCTGTGCTCCCCTCCAAGGCCTGTAGAACAACGTCGTCACTGGCTGCCAAAGCCTACAGCGCCACCGGACAGGCCACTTCCGCCCTGCATGCCATGGCCCTCTTGCAAGTCCACCAGGCCAAGGCACTCAAAGATCTTCACAAGGGTAGTCCTGATCCCGACGTGCTGCAGGAACTGCGCTCAGCGACCAACCTTGCCCTCAGGGCTACGAAGGCCACAGCGCAGTCACCCGGGTAGAAAATGGCCACACTTTTGGTTCAAGAACGTCATCTGTGGCTGAACTTGTCCGAGATGCACAAGACGGACAAGACACGCTTCCTCGACGTCCCTGTCTCCCAGTTCGGCCTCTTTGGCAACACCGTCGAGGACTTTGTCCAGCAGTTCTCCACAATGAAAAAGCAGACGGAGGCCACCTCACACATTCTGCCCCGCCGCAATCCTGCCATGCCCCGTCTACTTGCCGAGGGTGCTACCAAGAAACGCACAGCTTCACCTCAACCCGGGCCCAGCTCTCAGCCCCTGCTCGAGCGTCCCGCAGGAAGAGCACACCCCCCGTCTCACGGACCCCCTCGAGGACCCGGAAGGCTCACAGACGCTCCTGAGATGACCAACCCAGAGACAAAGATGTTCGCTCCGGAGCTGGTAAGCAGACCACTCCATCCCCAGGTGGAGGGCCGGGAGGAGAATCCTTGTTTGAATTTATTTAATTTGTCCACATTCTCAATAACAGAGCTATTTCCTTTGTCTCTGGATCACCTGGCCTGCAAATGCCATTCTCACGGCACTCTGCTGCCAGATCTCAACAGTTCCGGCATGCTGGACACGGACCCCCCGCCTCCAGCCCCACGACTGTTGTCCCCCGGCCGGCCAGTTCCGACGAGTCTAGAGGACGCCTCCACTGGACCACTTCCTCAGTCGCTAACCCGCCCCCCCTGCCGGGTGTGCGGAGAAAGGTAAGTGCTTCGAATCTTTTCTCAGCAACAGAGCCTCAGGACAGACCTTTCCCTCCCGACACCATACTACCTTCTCTGCCCCGCTGCGAAGCCCCGCTGGGTACGTCAAAAATAATCGTCCCGTTAATGCCCCTAGCACGGAGCTTGGATGCGTGGCTATCAACCCGTCACACTGGCTGGCCAGGACCATCCGACTCGGTTACGCAATTCAGTTTGCCAGCCCCCCCCCTTCGGGTGCGTCCGCTTTACCGCAGTACACGGCGAACATGCCAATTCCCTGCACGCGGAAATCGCGACCCTCTTACACAAAGACACGATAGAGCCTGTCCCTCCAACCAAGATGAAGAAGGGTTTCTACAGCCCTTACTTCATCATACCCAAGAAAGGCGGTGGCTTACGACCAATCTTGGACTTGCGAGTGGCCTTTAAAGTGGCACTGTTGTCCCTTTAAAACTTTTCCTGTGACATATGGCATCCTCCGTGGTGGTCGTGCCGCTGGGGTTGATGCATATGAGACTGCTTCAGCACTGGCTCCAGACTCGGGTCCCGAGACGAGCATGGCGCTGCGGCACGCACCGTGTGATGGTCACCCCCGCCTGCCGCCAAACATTCAAACCCTGGACAGACCTCTGCTTTCTGCGGGCAGGATTCCCCTTGCAGCAGGTGTCCCGACAAATCCTGGTCATGACCGACACTTCCAAATTGGGTTGGGGTGCCGTGTGCAATGGGCACGCATGCGTGGGCCATTGGAAAGGGGCCCCGCTGTGCTGGCACATCAACTGCCTAGAGTTGTTGAGTGTATTCTTTGCCCTGCGGAGGTTTCTCCCGCTGTTTCAGGGCAAACACGTCTTCAGATCAGACAGCACAATGTGCAAGGTCAGGGAGGACAAGAACAAGTCATTCTGGTGGCTCCCTATTGGCCCAACCGGGCTTGGTTCTCGGACCTTGTACTCCTCGCGACAGCCCCTCCCTGGCAAGTTCCCCTGAGGAAAGACCTTCTATCTCAGGGACGGGGCACACTCTGGCATCCGCACCCAGACCTCTGGAACCTAGCTGATCTAGCTGATCTACCACCTGCTGACGTAGACACAATCAACCAAGCCAGAGTCCCTTCTACCGGGAAACTTTACGCCCTAAATGGCGCCTGTTCGCGAGTTGGTGTTCTTCTCTGGCCGAAGACCCACAAAGGTGCGCAGTCAGGTCAGTGCTCTCATTTCTGCAGGAGAGGTTGGAGGCTGTCCCCGTCCAGCTTGAAGATGTATGTAGCCGCTATCGCGGCCCACCACGACACAGTAGACGGCGGGTCTGAGCACACTCAACAAGGAGTGTTGCATCCTCACGGGCACTGGCCAGAGGCACCTCCCTGGCAGACATATGCAGAGCAGCGGGTTGGGCAACACCTAATACATTTGTGAGATTCTACAATCTCAGGGTAGAGTCAGTTTCATCCCGTGTTTTCTCAGGTCCGAGCCAGAAGAACTCGGTCACACGCTGACGGACTGACCGGGTGGATCGCTTGCACCTAACGCCTTTTCCCTCTGTTGAGGTAATACCGTGCGCTTTTCTCCCAGGAGATCCCACTCACTCAGCTCCCTGGATGACTCCTCCCTAGCCCTCTGGGTCCGCAATTTGACTTAATCCACTGCAGGTACTCAAATCTACCCTGTACTGGAATAGGTGCTCCACAGGTCCGGGCTCCTACGTGGACTCCCCCCTGTGTGTATTTTCCGCAGTACGGTCCCTTTACGAGCGGACCCGCGTCTCGCTTGGGCACTTCCCGCTGCCTCCCGGTCGCCAGGTCTGTTGGGTCCTCCCGGCCACGTCGCTGAGCTGAACCACTGTTGTGACCATTTCCGGCTCCTCAGAAAAATCCTCAATGAACATATGCATTTCCTTTATACCCGTATGTTCAGGGGCGGGACATGCAAATTCTGTTTACCAACTTCTCATTGCCCTGTTTTCATAGATCAGAGGTATATTCGGCGCTCAAGAGAGACCCCTAGTGTCGCTTCTTTGACACAATGTCGAAGTGAGCAACAGACGGGGAACTTAATGTACATTTGCATTAAACATTTTGATATACGTGGCTATAATGGCTGTTTCCCCTCCATCAGGGAACGGAGGTTACATTCGTAACCTAGACGTTATGTTTGTCAATAAATAAACAAAAAGTAGATTCATATTTATATGCATCATATAAATATGCATCATTGAATCATAGAAGTATTTGCACTCAATGTATAATATATAGTAATATTGACCTACAATATTCATGTTTTTACTAAAACATTTTAAAATACATGAAGTGCCCTGCAGGAACTTTTGTTTACATTTTTTAATTGTTTTAAATGTTTGAATCATTGAAACTAACATTTTGTAATAATCATTTATGACACTTTTAAGAAATAATCTTAATCAGTGGGGGTAAATTACTTAAAAAGTAATGCACTACAGATTACAAATGACTTCTATAAAACTGTAATTCAAGTATTAACTTAATAGATTACTTCATAGTAAAATGTAATCACAAAACTGATTAAAAAGTAATCATATTTCAAGTTACTTTCTAAAACACTTTTCACAGAAAAGTTTTTAGTTTTTCCACACAACAAATTCAACACAATGTCTATATTTCCTTCTTTTTCATTGTCGCGTGCAAGTAATACAGTCACCATCCCACATTTCCTCTATACAATGACTTTTTAGGGGGCGCATGCACTTCCAATGTCATAGAAACACAAACAGATATACATAATTATGATTATAATTCAAGTTGTACATGGATTCTACATAAATAATTGCATTTAAAAATTTTTACTTTTAATTAATGTACTTAATTGAAATTCAGTAACTGTAATCTGATTATAAGAATTTTAAATGTTTTACACTACATTTGTACTAAAAGTGATTAGATTACAGTATAATTATAACACTGCTCTTACATAAATCGAGAGTTCATGGCAAATTTGCCACAAACTTGCAAATTCGGCACTGATTATTTTCACATGCTTGTATTCAAAGAACAGGGTGCAAATCTGCACATACAAATATCAAGAGTTCTGGCAAACTTGCTACAAACTAACCTCACGTTTGCTGCAAATTCATCTCTCATTATTTTCACATGCAAATGAGCTTTGTGGTACACTCTTCATTGTCACCAAAGGTTTGCTACAGGTTCACCACTACCTGTGAAGAGCTGCAAACTTCTGGCAAACATTTGAAAATAACGAATCGCATATTTGCGGCAAGTTTGTCAGAACTCAGAACAGATTTTTTGTAAGGGTGGCCAATTTGCGTTTTAGGAAACTTACAGTAATAGTAAAATTAACAGCGCATTAAATCAAAGCAATTTTCACGATGATGGTTAATTTTATAACTTCAACATAATATTGAATATATTGTTAATACAATCACCTAGCCCTGTCACATATATAAACACATACACCTGACCACAGCGAGCAAAATGCATCTCAGATTTCTGAAATGTTTTTCTTTTAAACAGGTTTTTTCTGAAGTAGTTAGCATGTTACGTTTGAACACAAACATATGTCACAGGAACAAAACACAGAACAGCAAATACTTCCTTCTGTTTCAGGTGGCCATTTTGATTCCCTTCAGAAATCGTCATGAGCACCTGCCCATACTCTTCCGTCACCTGATCCCAGTGCTGCAGAGACAGAGACTGCAGTTTGCCTTCTACGTCATTGAACAGGTTGGAAAATAAAACGTTCAGTTGTGTGTATAAAATGTGTTTTGTGCAGTGTGGCTTAAAGGTCAAGTGTGTAATTTATGCGCCTCTAGTGACACCAAATGAAATAGCAAAAATAATTTTCTGGTTAAACAAACAGCTTGTTCTGCCCCAAACCCATGCTGTGTTGGGATGTTCAAAAAAAGAGCCACTCTGTATTTTTTCATTTATGTTGTACTGACACAATGAAACATCACGCAGGAGCAAAGGTTTACAGTTGCCATTGTAGCAGTCATGTGATACAACTATTCTTCATCTTTTCAAAAATACTATTCTTTTTTTATGTTTAAAAGCATCGCCTATAAATGGATTACCCAGTGAGCGAAGACAAGTGTTCATTTGATAATGCCCTTAATTGCTTCAAAGATATTAAACAATGGCTGGCAAACAATTTTATCCAATTAATTGAAAGCAAAACCAAAGTTCTGATTTTAGGCTCCTCCATGCTTGTGGAGACATATATATATATACAACAGTTAGTTCCGGTCCTCGAATCTGTTTGGACGAAAGAGCACAAAAGCACTCCGACTCTTCACTGTGTGTAACACTCCGCTTGTGTTCGTGCCGTTAAACTAAAGTTTAAGAGCAGTGTAGATGTGTTAAGAGCTATATGCGCCACTTTACATGCAATTTTGTGACATTACATATTTTTAGTTTTCAGATGGTGGAAAAAGACAATTTTTGTGTGTAATATGCGCCAGTTGGTGAAGTGAAGTCAGTGTCAGTCAGTGTTTACATTCATCAGCTCTATGTGATCACTCATATTACTACAACACTACTAAAGCTAGGAAATAGCTTTAAACTAACAACTTCAGCATTAAGGCTCATCACAGCTGAGAGACACAACAGACCGATTAATTACACAAACTCAAGGTGATTACCTCTTACCGGAGTTTCCACATTGGAGATGACATAATGCCAGAGGACATTGTAGTTTCTATAGTGAAAGACCCTTACACACTGACTACTGCGAAATAGGGAGCAATACCCCAGCTTGGACAGCTATTTCTCCACTGAGAAAATAGGATGCATTTCACCAAAATAACATTATCTTCAGAAAGCTGACTAACACACTACAGCATCATCAACAGGTGATCGCACACACTCCATCTCTCTCTCTCTCTCTCTCTCTCTCTCTCTCTCTCTCTCTCTCTATCACACACACACACTCACACACACACGCACGCACATTCATCCTTGTTTCTCCAATAACATGTTAGAAACAGCCCAAGCCGTGATACTAGTAGTTCTAAAGAGATGTTTTTGAGAGGCTTGGACGCATCATTTGTTTTGAACCAGCAATGGCAGAATCTGATCCATCATCAACCCGTAGTTCATGCACAAATGCATTTTTTGTGACTGCTCATTTTTTCCTAATTTTTAAAAATGTACTTGTTCATTGAACTGTTGTATATAAGCAATATCACACTCACAATCATGCGATATGGCCCTGCTGTAATTACCTACAGCAGTATCATATATAGCACACTTGCTCATGTGACATTGCTTATATATATATAATTCTGTCATTGTATATTTGATTGATTTGTAAAGTTGGGTCAACTTCTGTTGTTTTAAATGTGTTGTATAAATAAAGGTTGACTTGACTACTAATTGTTGTGTATAAAAAATGCACACTTCAACTTTAACCTTCAAAGACACAAGCATGGAGATTGATGATGTATTTTCTTTTTTTTTTTCTTCCTTGAACTTGTTTTTAGGAAGCCACTTATTGTAAAAAATCTTTTTTAGAGAATATTTGTTTTGGGTGAATTTTGTGTGACTTCAGAAAACAATGGCAGTCAATGGGGAAAATCTTGATTTTTGAGCATATTTTGCTTTGAGGTGAGTATTGCGATACTGTTATTTGTAGTGTTTTTGTTTTTTGTTTTATTTTTATATACTGTATACAGTATATATATATATATATATATATATATATATATATATATATATATATAATGTTTGGACTGTCACTACCATACACTGAAACATTTAAAATACAGGCAGAATTCATTTCTTGGTAAAGTGTTCATAAAACAATTCTTAGATAAATTATTGCATTCAGATAAATTTACCGTCTTTGCTGACAAAACAGCTTAAACCAGCCTATATGGTTGTTTCTTGCTTTAAGCTAGTATAGCTGGTCAACCAATCAGGTCAGAGCTGGTTGTTAGCTGACAAGTGTCCAAAACCCCTTTAAAACCAGCAAACCAGACAGGCCTGACCAGCACTAAACAGCACTGAAGAATGCCCCCGTGCGATCTAAAAAAAAAAGAGTGCTGTTTTTAAATGTAGCAACAAGTGTAAAGTTGATTCATATAGTATTTCATGCTATCCGGACAGGAAGTTAACACAGTTCTATGTGTCTACAGGCTGGGAATGAAGCATTTAATCGTGCTATGCTGTTTAACATCGGGTTTAAAGAGGCCATGAAGGACTTCAACTGGGATTGCGTAATATTCCATGATGTTGACCACCTTCTGGAAAATGATCGCAACTACTATGGCTGTGGTGAAATGCCAAGACACTTTGCGGTCAAACTCAACAAGTACTCATACATGTAAGTCTTTGTGAAATTCATTAATGTTGTGCATTTCTTTATAGGTGAGATTGGGGCTTGTTGTCACACTATATGGGGTCAGTTGTCACAATGGAACCTGTCATTAAAGAAACAGTTCACAGATAATGGAAAATTCTGTCATAATTTCCCCCCTCATGTTTCTCCAAACCCGTATGACTTTTTTTTATCTTAAGTGGAATTTTATTTTAAATTTTTTAATAAATATCCAACTCCAATCTTTAAATACAATGGGAGCAGATAGTGACTTACTTAGTGCGTGATATTCCAAGTGTTCTGAAGGCATACAATTTTAGGTAATTTTTTTTCTACCGAAAATATTGACGTCCTTTGCACGTTCGTGAGCAAAATGAGAGAAGGACTCGTGTTGTTTTTAGCACTAAACAACTCCACTTGCTTTGGGCAAAACTTGAACATTGAAAAAATATTGTATACACTTATCAAATTTAAAACAACTTTCCCAAATAAACACGTGACCACTTGCGCCACCAACTTGACGTGTCTTGAGAACACAGTTCAAACTTAAGTTAAAATCTATCTCCAATATATAGCTGACTCTTTCCAGAATGTATGCCAGTAGTTTTATTGTTTACTTGTTTACCCAACATCTACTACAAAAATGTGATTTTAGAATTTTAGGGTTCACAAAAAGTATTCAAATTTAAGGTCCATGTCGACTTCACTCTAAGATGGGCATTTTCAACAACAATAAAAAATTAATCAAGTACCATAACAAACACACACAAAAAAAATCACATAAAGGCAGCATTAAAAAAAAAGTCTGAAGCGAATTATATACATAATTTATATGTAATTATATGCTTACTCACAAACAGATGAAAGCAACACTCAAAGAGCCTTTAAAAGTACTCTTTGCAACCAGCTTATATATTCTACCCCTTTTTTTTCAAAGTATGTGGTAATGGAGAGCGTTTCCTAAATGCTCTGTTTTAGGTTGTGGTAAACTTCATTTCAGTGTGGATGAGAGGCGTAAACATAGCGAAATCAATGTGTTTTCAAGCAAAAATGTATTAGTGTGGATAGGGATGTATCAGGTCCGATACCATCTCACGTATGAATGACATTCCGTAAACATTCAGAGCACAAATTAAATCACAAATTTAAATTATGTCCCTGTGAGATTATTTATCTGCAAAAGCTGCAGTTTAATGAAATAAATGTATAGTTTACTTTGTATGTGCAGCGTGCTTCAAATGTGAGCAGAGCACTAGTGAATGTGTGGAGACAGTGTTGTGCCGACGCCAGCTGCACCGCACTAACCTTTTAAAGCATCTTCTTGACTCATACTGGGAAAATACCATCATGAGCATCAAGCGCTCAGTGATGACAGTGAACGGAGCGCAAATTCACTTTGTAGCATGAGGCACATACAAAGTACATACTTATTTAATTCAGTAGCAGGCTTTTGCAGTTTAATAATCACTTTGAGTCATGTAGCGACAGGCTTTTCAGGACTAAAAAGCTACCATTATCACACAAAAACACTTCAAAATAAAAGCTCTGTCAAAATAAAAGCTCAATTTAAATAAAACAAATTTGACAGAAATATATCACTATTGTGAAGTTAAGTAATATTCACTGTATTTCTACTACTACTACTAATAATAAATAAATGGCAATTGTATTATATTTAAGCAATATATTACATTTGTGATGCTCTGTTATGCAGCACTTTATTTGACAGTAAAACTCCAATGCTGTATTTTGGATTGTGCTGTGAGGTTCTGTATATAAGCACTTTATTTGATAAAAATAATACAAAATTATCTTGAAAATTAATTGTTATTTTTTAATTTGATTAAATTTTTTATGAATTGTGGATGCAACTTGCCCAACCTTTTAGGAAATTTCAGTCTTTCCCCATTCAAGTAGATAGGAGCTGTCCTATTATGTCACTCGCTTAAAAAGAAAATTGCTGCCCAGCCTGCAGAAGAGTGTTCCAAAGATGACCGCTAAGTGGACTGACTTGCCTTGAAAGGCAACCTTGATATGTTAACCAGTCACGACCAAGTACACTGATAAAAAAGTGCATGTGACCATAGAAACGTTGAAAAGAGACACGGCCAATGTTAAACCCCAAACGTAACGCGTTGTTCACACCCCACTCACGGAGTGTGTGTGTGAATCTGGCGTAAGAGGATTGTGAAACCAACATAAAAAAAAACGCTACTTATTAAAACACACACATTTGTGTATTTGGATTTTTTACTCAAAACCTTCTTACTGAGACATAGCCCTTGTGACAACTTTTCCTTGTGACAACTAGCCCTGATCTCTCCTATATTTCTTCTTTTTCATATGTGGCTTTGTTTGTTGAATCTTTGTCTCTTTGAACACGTAGGCTTCCTTATGAGGAGTTCTTTGGTGGTGTCAGTGGACTCACTGTGGAACAGTTTCGAAAGATAAACGGTTTTCCCAATGGATTCTGGGGCTGGGGAGGCGAGGATGATGACCTTTGGAACAGGTGAGAAGGTGAAACTCTCGGAGGCAATGCACTTGATTTGCCAACACAAGGGTCTCCTGCAAAAGTTGTTAAGCAAGCAGTTTACTCTAAATTAGGACAGTCATTTTTGTTGGACTGGACTGATTGAATCCCGCTGAATGTAAAGTATTGTATGTTCAATTGGAATAATAATAATTTATATGTAATGTTGACTCAGACCATTGAACTATTGAAAATGAATGCAGAGGTGGTGATGTGTCAATGATGCAAAGCTTGTGCATTTATTTTCAATAATTCAACACTCTGGAGTCAATTATTCTGCTTATACCACAGTTAACACATTTACATCCATTTATTTCAGGACAGTTTTCAGGTTTTTGCCCATAAAAAGCTTTTATGTGTAGAACGTATTTATTATAATGACACCAATTAAATATCTTGATTAGAACATCTCAAGCATGTTACTTTTCCATAAAGCACGTGATAAGGTTATAAGCAACTGTTATTTGGTTAAAAAACCTGTAAAAAAATACCTCATTATTTTCACGTGTTTTGGTTTTGTTGACGGTCTTCGAATGTGCAATGCTACTCAGACCACCATACTAAAATACTCTGACAGTATTTTTCCTGCATCGCTATTTAGTGGCAGCACTGCCCCTCTACTGAATCTATTAAGCCTTATTATACTTTCACTTGGCATTACGCTTGCAACTCTCGGTGGTCCGAGGCATTTATACAACCCATAGTAGTATGCCATTACCAAGGTGTTTATTGTGACTCCTTCAGTTCGGCTAAAATATTACAAATCCATGTTTTATGAGAGTACAAATTGCTTTTCATGCAATTTTTATCTTATATGCCATGTTTATTTATAAAAACAAATAAAAACTATTAAAAATACTGACTTCTTTATATGTATTAAAATAAGGCGTATACACATAGAAGGGACTGTATTGAGCAGCACGTAACCTATAGAAATGAATAGCTATTCTGGTTATTATATGTGAAATTCAAACCTCTGTCAATCTGAATTACAGTTCTTCTGCAATAAAGAAAGCAAACATTGTGAGAACCTCAATGACTTGTGTAGGTTCAACTCCAACTGCAACCGGCTCTCAACAATGCTAAACAGCTGCTGCTTTGGGCATGTTTGTATTATGTAACACGAGTGTGTATTGTCTATCATTGTTTTCTGTACACAAGCAATAATATCATCATATATATTCATGATTACAGTTGGAAAGATGCCAGCTTAATTTCAGAATGCAGTGTTGATTTATTACACTTTTGCTTACCACAGTATTACCACAATGAAAATGTGCAATCATTATTTGAAGTCTGTTTGAAATAAACATAATAATATGATTAAAGCACTGAAAACATCAGAAACATCAACATTATCGTCAGATTTTGAAGCGGTTATGACATACAGTACGTCACTGCTTTCAGCTTACAGTGATTGGCTGCTGGACAGCGTTTTCCTCTTCTCATTTGCATAACTTTGAGCATTTCTCAACTTTTTAATATTACTTTTTTTAAATGTATCAGTAAACATTGAAACACTTCTCCAGGCTCTCCCTCTACAATAATTGTCTTTGTTGCCTGGCAGAGAAACATAATAAAGGACAACGAATTCACAAAACCCCTCGTGGCATTGGGGCATTCAAGTGAATTATTTTTTTTGTTTAGCTAAAAACAGGTCATCAACATCACAGCTGCACACAAAACAGAGAACAGAAGTTACTAAACATGTTCGAAGAGTTTGTAGTCGAAGAACTGATGCATTTCTATGCGCAGCCTTATTTGTTTGAATGGAGTACTCGGAAATCAAACAGAAACATAGAGGAGGCTACAGGCAGCCACAGGACAAAGAACATGTGATAAAAGGTAGATGTTCTACTGTATGTTAATCAGAACCTTTGCGCTAACCAGCAGTGATGAGCAACGGTACGGTTTATCAGTCGCTTGTTTTCTATTGTCGACATGCCTTGGGTGTCCACTGTGAACTGGCACCAGTCCAAAAACATAAAAAAAAAATAAGGCTGGGCATAGAAATGCAGCAATTCTTCGACTTTAAACTCTTCGAACATGCTTTGTTTTTTATTGCAGCTGTGTTGTGCTCTGTTGTCGCTATCGCTGTGGAGCCACAATTTCGTGAGGGGGCTGCGTGAACTGTTGCTCTCGTGTCCTATCATAAACACACACAGGAGATCAACAGTATGTGAACATTTTCACAAAAAAAATATATTAGATTTCGGTTTGTTTCTCACCAAATCTTATCGTATGCTTTCTGATTCGTTGTATCTGCTCTGTTTAAAACTGAAATGATTATTTTTCAACAGAATGCTGTGTATAGTAAATGCAGTAAGAACTTCTTTTCTTATATCCAAATATATCTTCCTCAAAAGTACTACAAAAATCGTTAATTGAACCATTAAGGAATATGAATTGGAACAGAATCTTTAAATTCCTTACAATTCCCATCATTATATAGCTCATACTACTGTATATTTTTAATGAAAGGGGTTCGTTACTTTGGTCATATTTTGGAGTGAGGAGGGATCTTAGACTCAATCGGCATGTATATGTGTGTGTTTTCCAGGGTTCAGTTTGCCGGCTACAAAGTGAGTCGACCGCCTGGAGAACTTGGCCGTTATAAGTCCATACCGCACCACCATCGAGGGGAAGTCCAGTTTCTGGGAAGGTAGTTCAGGACAGCAAAGACAAGCTTCTACTTAATATCTCCACATAATTAGGCCTTGAGGGTGGCATTTGGGACAAGTTCTTAAATATTTCATAAGCCTAATGAACCCTGCCCTTTTTTGTTTTCAGATACAAGTTGCTCCGCAGATCCAAGGAGAGACAGAGAGTGGATGGCTTGAATAACTTGAATTACTACCCTCTAGTGTCTCGGATGAGTCTCTACACTAATGTTTCTGTGATGCTCAGTCGAGATCTAGCCACTGTCATGGACTACTGACCTCAATCAAGGGACTATGGGAGGTTCTCATACTCTCTCACTAGCATAGCCACACGCTAAAGCACCATTTTTAGCCTTATTTTTTTTTTTTAACGAAAGAGAAAGCTGGGAATTGCCATAGCTCCTCAAAGCAAGTTTTTTATTTCCAAAATTTGTTTTATTACAGCATTTTCTACCATTTTTTTTATATTACACCACATTTCATTACATTTTTGCTTTTCATGAATCTATAATTTTCTTTGATATGCTTTCATTATTCACCTACCATATAAATGTTGCATTCTGAGAATCTAAAACCCTTACCATTGGTTTCCCCTTGACTGACCAATCAGATCCAATGTGGGCGTGTCTTCTAATCAGACTCCGGCAGGGGGGCGGAGTCGCATGTTTACAGCATGTGTGATAAAATCTAGGGAACAAGTTAATATGCTGAACGACTTTAGAATAGCCATCACAGAAGCTTGTGCCAGAAACAAACACAGCTGGTTCTGTGTGTTAGAATAGAAACAAATAATTGCAGATTAAACTAATTATGAAATATACAATAAAAAAAGCATGCACTTACATTTAGATACTACTTACATCACTAGTGTGTGTGAGTGATTAAGTGCTCATAAAACATTATGACATCAACACGAAAAGCAAGTGCTTAACAATCCCAATAGCAGTGGCTATGTTCAGATTGCAATGCTAACTTACTGCTCAATGAAAACTGAAATTCTGGTTAATTCGTCACCGTGGAAATTGCTATTCCAAAGGTAATGTAGCCTAACTGTATACTTTAAAGGAAACGTTTTTCATAGGACCTAGACTAAGGCCAGGTGACTTGATGGATTAATAATGTGATATCCATTCAAGCTGTATGTGTGTGGGTCTGTTGATGGCTTAATACACTGGGCTCTCTTTCAAACAAGCATTTTGAAGCTTGTGTTCACAGAGGGATTTTTTTCTTCATTAGTTTCCACTTTAGGAGTGTTACCCATGCCCTGCCCATCTCAGTCAAATGAGTGTACTTTGCATTTAAGCAATATGCTGCTGCCTCTCTATTGTAAAATGTGTGTGTAGTCACCTTTGGGTATTAACAAAAGGCACTGATGATATAGAAAGAGTGTGTGTGTGTGTGTGTGTGTGTGTGTGTGTGTGTGTGTGTGTGTGTGTGTGTTAAAACTCAATTCCAACTAACCCTGGCCATAATTGGCATTGTATAATTCCAAGCGTGGTGTGATGTCTGAACTTGATTTCAAATGTTTTACAGACTAAGCAACTCACTACAAACCACTCACTGGGCCTTATTCAAGAAACATGAGCTTTTGGTGTAAATTGCTCGAAACCATTTCTTTGTAAAGTGACGCATCGATGTGATAGTCTACTTTAATTAAACACAAGCAGAAAAAATGTGTCTATATAATTTGTAAAGCCATTGTTTTGTAAATTACCACAATGATGCACCAGTTGAAATTTATGAAACATGCGCAAAACAAATTTCTGTGTAAATCGTTGAAAAAACTATTGATGTAAAAATTTGCATTCATGAAACCCAAGCAGAATTAATTGCTGTCAAAAATGTTTCTAGAAACCATTCACACATAATTAACATGTTGATGTAACAATTTTTGTTCATGAAACCCAAGCAGTGAATTTCTGTTAAAATAATTAGTAAAACCATCCTCACATAAATTGTTGCATCAGTGCGCACGCACATTTTTAACAGTTTATGCTCATTAAACTCATGCAGAACGAATTTCCATGTAAATCGTTCGTAAAACCGTGCTACATATTTGACACATTGATGTAAAAATTTGCGCACATGAAACGCTGCCTTTACGAAATCGAGAGTTCATGGCAAATTCACCACTGATCATTTTCACATCCAAATGAGTTTTGCGGCAAACTTACCAGTACTGGTGAAGAGCTGCAAACTTCTGGAAAACATGTGCGGCGAATCACAAATTAAAATTCACAAACACTCATTTGTATGTGAAAATAATGAGTGAAATTTGCAACAAATTGGTGGCAAGTTTCCAGCTAGTTTGCCAGAACTCTAGATTATTTTAAGGGTCACGAAACACAACCAGAACAAATTTTTGACTTAACAATTTGTAGGGATGTCATAAAATATGAGTATATCGATTATTGATAAGCACGTTTTTTTATCTATATATTTTTGAGGCATCGATATATAAAAATTAGCAGACATTTCAATTAGAAGTCCAATTTGCATGCTTTCCAATATACTCAGTTGGCCTCTGTTTAACACTCTGACGTAATAGCGTCGGGAGACCACAAGAGGGTGATGTACCATTTACAGAAGCACACACACAGGACAAGCTAAAGCAGTACAGGTGATGGTAGTCCAAAATTACGAAAGTTTGGTACTTTTTCAAGAATTAACAAGAGACGTTGATGAGTTTGCAGGTTAATGAAACTGGTGTATCTGCTCAAACTGAACGATTAGAATGGTTTTTCGAACAGTTTACGCAGTGCTTCATTCTGCTTGTATTTCACGAATATGGCCCTTTGCATTTTTACCTCCGCACATTATCGTTACACACAAATTGATGTCGCCTTGAGATCGTATAGGCTTTGAAATGCGTACGAATATGAGTGTGAAAGTGTATGTTCATCAAATCACAGAGGCTGGCCCTCCTATTTATTCAGTCTTTTATGAACATATTTGTTTTTTTTAGATCATTTTCCTATTTCTGTCATTTGTTTTTCAGTAACTGTGATTATTTTGAAGGAAACAGATTAACAATAAGAACAATGATGTACAAGCACTTAAATTTGTTTCTCATGACATATAATGTGAGGTTGATCACGTTTGTTGCTGTTAAACCGAATGGGCTGCATTTTTGCATGATGACACAAGAGAATGAGACACTTAGAGAGACGATTTTTAAACGATCCCATCCCGGTAACTAATGGTGCTGATGTTACAGATATTAGTATTGTGCTGCCGCAGTACTTTTGTCTTGTAGCAGATAATTATACAAGATTTCGATAAATTATTCTCTGCTGCATTGATGCAACATTCTGATCAGAGTAATCGGTCCATGTAGCAGGTCAATTGGGAGTGTTTTTGTGGGAAATGTGGACAGAGCAGATCGCTGGTCTCCATAAAGTCTGTTTGCCTCTGACACCAATGGATTTTTGTGCCAATGGGGTCTTTATTAACTCATGATTATAATTTGTGTTTTTAATTCTCTTAGTCCAAATCCTAATACTAATGCTGGTGTTTGTATGCTCGTGTAAATACGTCAATCAAACTCTACTGTATTGTGGCTCAAATTGATCTATCACTTGGTAGAAGATACCAATGAGCAATACATTAGCATTCCTTTTGGAGATTTTAGAGGATCATATGAATAGTGGAAGGAAGATTCAAGTTTGCAATGTAATTCAATACTGGCTCTGAATCAGATGTAAGACCAGCTTGAGTCCATACTGTAGAAAAACACAGCTGCAGACCCCATCATTGGCACACTGCAGTCCACTATATAACCCATTCTGCTCCAGCTGAAATGATAGGGATACTTCCCTTGAACAGCTGGCTGCCTTAAAACCTCTTAATTTATTCAATACATAATCATGTATTTTTTTTTATTTTTATGAACAAATACATTTAAAAATGTTAATGTGTTTATTCACCTGTACATATTGTGTAGTGTGTTTTGGAGCAAAAACAAAAAATATCATATAAGAAATTGCAAAAGTTGACTTACTATATATCAAAAAAGTCCTTTATTAATTTGGTGCCATTTACCTCAATGCCATGAGTTGTACAGGCTGTGTTTAACTATTTAATCATGACTGGCCTTAAATTCTGTTTGTAGGATCATTTGTCATGATAAAGATGCTTCTCTGTGACATATCATATTAAGTTCTCATTAGAAAATCTTTTGTCTGCCAAAAACATTGTAAATTTCTTCCTTAGACAACCAGACCTGTACAATAATCTCCAAACCAGACATTTAGTTTGATCTTTGTATAAAATCAAGACAATTTAAATGTTTTGAGAAAATAAAATATTATATTAAGGAGATCTGTTCTCCTTGAAATGAAGCCATCTGCCACTCGTACAATATTTCTGGGCCTTAGTGTTTGTGCAAATGAACATATCTTTGAGTAGAAGCACTTTGTTTTTCTATTATTGTTGTTGAAATGTCTGAATTACACCAATAAAAAAACTTTAAGCAATATATTTTGTTGTAGACCTTTGTGTGTGTGTGTGTGTGTGTGTGTGTGTGTGTGTGTGTGTGTGTGCGCGCGCGCGCGCGTGTGTGTGTGTGTGTGCACGTTCAGTTATTAACAGTGAAATGTGTAATTTTTGTGCCGCTTGTGGCACCAGCTAAAATGTCTAAATGAAGACATCTCATAGACTTCTATTGTTTTTATACAAAGCAAATTCTAAAACTGTAGACTTACACACAACCCTGAAAACCCTTTTTGTTTTTAAGAGTAAAAAACAAGATTTAATTAATCCCCCACCCCACCCAAAATGACGATGTCCACAAATGTTCCTAAAGTGAGGTTTCGTCAGATTGAATTGACTTCTGAGAAAAGTTTGATTAGTAACACCAAAGACTGTTTAGCCTAAGATGGAGAACTTAGGGAGTATTACAATTAATGGGAGAAATTAGAACGCCCAATGCACCCTTTTCACACCTCTGCGTTCATGTATCAGAAGTCGTCATAGTTGACTAGTAATACTAGAAAAGTAATAACCATTGCCACTACAGTGTTCCTATTTGCACAGCCCTTACGAAAATCGAGAGTTCATGCCAAATTTGCTGCAAATCGTCCATTGCTGGAGGTTCACCACTACCGGTGAAGAGCTGCAAACTTCAAGCAAACATTTGCGGTGAATCAAAAGTGCATCAAAATAATAAGTGGCAAGTTTGCGGTTAGTTTCGATTTTTTTGTCAGGGAAATTCTAAGAAGACACATCCTACGTCGCCCCCATCAGGTATTTCACTTAGTACAACTCGCAGATTTGTTAACTGTGCCCTTTTTTTGCATTTTGCAACTTATGGTGACATTTGTAGATCATTTCTTTAATTCACAAATATGTGCCTGCTGATTTAATGCACAACCTCTAAATAATAATACATTTTTACGGACTTAACATCATATTCCTGCAGATATCCCTCAAAATACAACTTGTAAACTTAGGTGGGTTTAGATTTGACCGTTGATGGCAGATGCGGTCAACATCTCCAAACGTAAATGCAGGCAAATCTTTTAAGGAACGTGAAAACACATACACCTCGGCAGCGGCCATAGTTGTGTTTACTCAACTATGACGTCTTCTGCTTTGAGAACCCGGAAATGTGAAAAGGGTCCATCATGTAAAAGAGTCATTGCCCTTTTAGATACAGACCTCACCTGTCAGTCAACTCCAGAATGTGCATGTGCATTAGCTGGACCAGCCTGAAAAATAGCGCTTTTTAGCGTGATCTGAGCTAAAGAAACACAATATATGATTTCATTGAAGTCAGATATTACTGCTGATTTGAAAGATGTTACTTGATCGTTATATAGACCAACTGGTCTAGATAGAAAGGAGCCATTCTAGTAGAAAGGAGCTGTACATTTATTCTGCTTGTATCCATAGAAAACAACTGCCCAGGAGAATTTAAAAGATGGCCGCCGAGTGGACTGATTTGCCTTGAAAGGGAGAAATTATTTAATTATTTCATCTTTATTGCTTAATTTGCTTAATAATGCCCAATTAAAGAAATGTCATTCCCTTTCAACCCATCATTCAAATGTTTCCTGTTTGACACAATCAAGACCTTTGTTTTTACTCTAGCTCTTTGAGTTTGTGCAGCTGTCTGCTGACACAATACTGTCAAACACCAGTTTCACTGTCACTGTAACATCTTGATAACATGGCAGATATAACACACGGTATAACACACGGTGAGTGAAAAGTGGCTCATTTGTGTCTCTGTTCCACTGCTGAATGTGAAAGACAATCTGTACATAAATTGAAAATTTCATTTCAAACAACCAAACAATCTGAATTAATGGATGCTTATTGATGTTTGTACAGAGCTTTAATATTTAATACTTTACCAGGGTAGGAAGAATTCAATTGGAGGGTTTGGGAATTGTGTTGTGATCACTGCATATAGCATACAGATTTAAAGATGATTGGGTGAATCTGACTTAAAATAATCCAATATAATGAGATCAGTTGTTCGGATGGAATCCGCTCAATGTGTGTGTGTGTGTGTGTGTGTGCGTGTGTGTGTGTGTGTCTGTGTGTGTCTGTGTGTGTCTGTGTGTCTCTGTGTGAGTGTGATTAAATAAAATGAGGTGGGCTTATAATGTCACAAGAGTCATCATATTTGTTTTAGCTTCCAGTTGGACAAGAGTCCAAGAGCAGAATTACTAGTTATTATAATAATCATAAACCTTGAATGCACTCTTTCCAGTTGAGTGATATTCATATACATCAGTATGAACACATACTTCTCAAACAAATATTGACACACTCATTTCTCACACACTGTTAGCTCTGCAGCTGCTAGTGGCCTTGTAAAACAGTGGGTGGTTTTACAGCCCATCTCAGGGACGTCCTGTGTCTCTGTCTTAGACCAAAACACAATGCCGTCATTGCCATCATTAGCCATTGCTTATAAATATCATCAAGTATAGAAAAGAGGCATAAACATAAGGACAGATTTACTTTGTATTTGCAAATTAAATTATACTCTGATCCATAAGAGAGATCACCAAGAATAAGAGATAAGGGAATACGGTATATGGACATAAAACATATAATGATATGAATATCCTTCATTTATAAAAAATTTGTTAAAGCAGGGGTGTAGATTCAGGGGTGGGGGGGGCATAGGTAAATGCTTCACGCTGCAATGCCGCCAATGTTCAAGCCAAATCTATGGAGGGTTGAGTCACATGGGGTAACCTCCTCGTAGTTGCTATAATGTGGTTCTCGCTCTCAGTGGGGCGTGTGGTGAGTTGTGCGTGGATGCCGCGGAGAATAGCATGATGGCTCCACACGTGCTACGTCTCCGTAGTAACGCACTCAACATGCCACATGATAAGATGTGCGGATTGATGGTCTCAGGATTGGATGTGCGGATTGGCGGAGGCAACTGAGGTTCGTCCTCTGCCACCCGGATTGAGAACATTGGGAATTGGGCATTCCAAATTGGGGAGGAAAAACAACATTTTTCAGTTCAGTTCACTTTTCTGTGTGATCCTCTATCTGCTTATCTGTGATGCAAGGTGTTTAGATGAAGGTGGAGTCGATCTCACTCAGTTGAAGAGGAGTTGTTGTCCGAGAGAGAGTTGAAGTTCTCGGGTTGGCTCGCCATCTTTGTAACCCTTTTTCTTCTGTCGAAGTTTCGCTTGGTGAATTAAATCATACATCAAAATAGTAATAAAAACTAAATCTACACAAAGCAGTAAATTGTTATCTCACAACATTTTCAGCTAATTCATGTATAATTTCTAGCTAATGTCGATTTATAATTCACCAAAAAACTTTTACAGTATAACAGATATCCTATTCTTAAAAGGTATGAATAAAGTTACACTGAGGAAACAACAGAATCTTGTCTTTCATTTATGCTCCAGTGTTTTGATTTATTTAATTAAATTTATTGGAGTTTGTTTGAGCCCTTTTTCCCTCCTTTTTTATGTATTCACCTTATTCAGCACTCCACTTTTCTGGATTTTGTCATCTAACTTCCTGTTTGTATTGAAGCTACTTAGAATTAAAATAGATTATGTGTGGGAGCACAGAAAGTATTTTTCACCGAGAGTTGATTGTATGAGTCTACAGCACCACTTTATACGTGAAAATGTTAGTGTGGTCACTAGCCTAGTTTCCATCCACTTTTCGCACTGTTTTGTTATCGTCAAAGTGAAAATGCAGAAAAAAATGTTTTCAAAATTTGCCATCTTCTGTTCATTCGAATGTACTATTATCGATAAAATGGTATGTGTGATGACTTAATAAACACTTAATCGCATATGTTTTGGTTTATCCCAAAATAAACCTACACTTAAGCCGTTTTCATACAGAAATGTTTGTATATCACTAATTGTGTACCTAATTTTTTTCCCCCCAAAGTCTTTGAAAAATGGGGAGAGTATTGAGACAATTGTAATCAAAAGGGAGCAGTTGCCCTTCTGATAGGACTGTAATATTGGTCCTAATCTTAGTGTAAGGACCATCCATCGATGTGTATGTAATTTAATAGAATTGGGCTATATGTTGGAGTTCCAACAAAGCACACTGAATCTTTTCTCCTAGTATTGTGTAATTATTTTTAATTTAAAACTTCTTTGTGCACAGAAATGATATGTTTTTTTATATTGTGGGATAATTCCATGACTGCCATCTTTTATTTTGAATGGTGTGGAAAAGCAACTTTAATAAATAAACGGATGGTGATTAAATTAATCACAAAGAGTGGCCATTCACTTGTTCTTCACGAAATGAGATATTTGTGTTGGCACTCCTGGAAGTGTCATAACGCAGATGTGTTTGCAGCATCGTATGTGTGCAGGTATGCTGTTAAGATCAATCTATAACAGTGCGAGTAATGCTTCATGTTTAATAAATTGGCCTTCAAGGATGTATACTGTCATGTAGGCAAACATGTATATTGTGTATATACACTCACCTAAAGGATTATTAGGAACACCATACTAATACTGTGTTTGACCCCCTTTCGCCTTCAGAACTGCCTTAATTCTACGTGGCATTGATTCAACAAGGTGCTGAAAGCATTCTTTAGAAATGTTGGCCGATATTGATAGGATAGCATCTTGCAGTTGATGGAGATTTGTGGGATGCACATCCAGGGCACGAAGCTCCCGTTCCACCACATCCCAAAGATGCTCTATTGGGTTGAGATCTGGTGACTGTGGGGGCCATTTTAGTACAGTGAACTCATTGTCATGTTCAAGGAACCAATTTGAAATGATTCGAGCTTTGTGACATGGTGCATTATCCTGCTGGAAGTAGCCATCAGAGGATGGGTACATGGTGGCCATAAAGGGATGGACATGGTCAGAAACAATGCTCAGGTAGGCCGTGGCATTTAAACGATGCCCAATTGGCACTAAGGGGTCTAAATTGTGCCAAGAAAACATCCCCCACACCATTACACCACCACCACCAGCCTGCACAGTGGTAACAAGGCATGATGGATCCATGTTCTCATTCTGTTTACGCCAAATTCTGACTCTACCATCTGAATGTCTCAACAGAAATCGAGACTCATCAGACCAGGCAACATTTTTCCAGTCTTCAACTGTCCAATTTTGGTGAGCTCTTGCAAATTGTAGCCTCTTTTTCCTATTTGTAGTGGAGATGAGTGGTACCTGGTGGGGTCTTCTGCTGTTGTAGCCCATCCGCCTCAAGGTTGTGCGTGTTGTGGCTTCACAAATGCTTTGCTGCATACCTCGGTTGTAACGAGTGGTTATTTCAGTCAAAGTTGCTCTTCTATCAGCTTGAATCAGTTGGCCCATTCTCCTCTGACCTCTAGCATCAACAAGGCATTTTTGCTCACAGGACTGCCGCATACTGGATGTTTTTCCCTTTTCACACCATTCTTTGTAAACCCTAGAAATGGTTGTGCGTGAAAATCCCAGTAACTGAGCAGATTGTGAAATACTCAGACCGGCCCGTCTGGCACCAACAACCATGCCACGCTCAAAATTGCTTAAATCACCTTTCTTTCCCATTCTGACATTCAGTTTGGAGTTCAGGAGATTGTCTTGACCAGGACCACACCCCTAAATGCATTGAAGCAACTGCCATGTGATTGGTTGATTAGATAATTGCATTAATGAGAAATTGAAAAGGTGTTCCTAATAATCCTTTAGGTGAGTGTATGTATCATGTATATTGTCATGTGACATTATATTTTTGTGTTAAGGCCAATTTTCTTGACAAAAAGTGTTTCCAAACCAGTTTTTGTGACATTTTAAGTATCGACATAGAGACTATGTGCTAGATTTAAAAGCTTTTTGTGATTATTTGTGTTTCCATCAGCTATACAAGCCGGGAAAATTGCATGTTTTAGTGTAATATGAGGTCAACATTCGGTTGAGTGAAACGCGATTGATCCATGTGTTAATACACGCTGCATTAAAAAAATCAGTAAGCGAATTGAGGCAGAGGGATAATAAAACTAGCCTTCCACTGGCCACGACATGATACAGGGTGAAATACGCACTCAATTCACTGAAAAGCTGACTCTGGATCAGTGAGCAACATACTAAATCGATTGTGTACACAGAGAAAATTTCTTAGTTTCTAAAAAGATTCTATATTTTTGTTTTATAATAAAAAAGTAGTTTGATTCATGAAACAAACCATTTTTATGACATTTTTGTAGCATTAAAAATTATTAATTAAAGTTGTATGAACATGCGCCTTTGAAGTTGTGTGAGATCAACCAGTGGCGTCGATCAACCCAAAACATACATGCACTAAGAAGACTTAAGTGAAAAATATTCATTTATTCATTAGATTCCCTTGAACATGTTAGGCTGGCATTCCCCACTGAATTTAATCCTGACTTTTGAAAAACATTTTAAGTTGACTCTGACATTGTCGATGGGCACAGCACATGATGACAGATATGATTCAGGTTCAAGTGTTGGACTTTGACATTGAGGATGGGCACAGCACATGATGACAGGTATGATGCAGGTTCAAGTGTTGGACTTTGACATTGATGATGGGCACAGCACATGATGACAGATGTGATGCAGGTTCAAGTGTTGGACTTTGACATTGATGATGGGCACAGCACATGATGACAGATATGATGCAGGTTCAAGTGTTGGACTTTGACATTGATGATGGGCACAGCACATGATGACAGATGTGATGCAGGTTCAAGTGTTGGACTTTGACATTGATGATGGGCACAGCACATGATGACAGATGTGATGCAGGTTCAAGTGTTGGACTTTGACATTGATGATGGGCACAGCACATGATGACAGATGTGATGCAGGTTCAAGTGTTGGACTTTGACATTGATGATGGGCACAGCACATGATGACAGATGTGATGCAGGTTCAAGTGTTGGACTTTGACATTGATGATGGGCACAGCACATGATGACAGATGTGATGCAGGTTCAAGTGTTGGACTTTGATATTGATGATGGGCACAGCACATGATGACAGATGTGATGCAGGTTCAAGTGTTGGACTTTGACATTGATGATGGGCACAGCACATGATGACAGATGTGATGCAGGTTCAAGTGTTGGACTTTGACATTGATGATGGGCACAGCACATGATGACAGATATGATGCAGGTTCAAGTGTTGGACTTTGACATTGATGATGGGCACAGCACATGATGACAGATGTGATGCAGGTTCAAGTGTTGGACTTTGACATTGATGATGGGCACAGCACATGATGACAGATGTGATGCAGGTTCAAGTGTTGGACTTTGACATTGATGATGGGCACAGCACATGATGACAGATGTGATGCAGGTTCAAGTGTTGGACTTTGACATTGATGATGGGCACAGCACATGATGACAGATGTGATGCAGGTTCAAGTGTTGGACTTTGATATTGATGATGGGCACAGCACATGATGACAGATGTGATGCAGGTTCAAGTGTTGTACTTTGATATTGATGATGGGCACAGCACATGATGACAGATGTGATGCAGGTTCAAGTGTTGGACTTTGACATTGATGATGGGCACAGCACATGATGACAGATATGATGCAGGTTCAAGTGTTGGACTTTGACATTGATGATGGGCACAGCACATGATGACAGATGTGATGCAGGTTCAAGTGTTGGACTTTGACATTGATGATGGGCACAGCACATGATGACAGATGTGATGCAGGTTCAAGTGTTGGACTTTGACACTGTCGATGGGCACAGCACATGATGACAGATGTGATGCAGGTTCAAGTGTTGGACTTTGACATTGATGATGGGCACAGCACATGATGACAGATGTGATGCAGGTTCAAGTGTTGGACTTTGATATTGATGATGGGCACAGCACATGATGACAGATGTGATGCAGGTTCAAGTGTTGGACTTTGATATTGATGATGGGCACAGCACATGATGACAGATGTGATGCAGGTTCAAGTGTTGGACTTTGACATTGATGATGGGCACAGCACATGATGACAGATGTGATGCAGGTTCAAGTGTTGGACTTTGACATTGATGATGGGCACAGCACATGATGACAGATGTGATGCAGGTTCAAGTGTTGGACTTTGACATTGATGATGGGCACAGCACATGATGACAGATGTGATGCAGGTTCAAGTGTTGGACTTTGACATTGATGATGGGCACAGCACATGATGACAGATGTGATGCAGGTTCAAGTGTTGGACTTTGACATTGATGATGGGCACAGCACATGATGACAGATGTGATGCAGGTTCAAGTGTTGGACTTTGACATTGATGATGGGCACAGCACATGATGACAGATGTGATGCAGGTTCAAGTGTTGGACTTTGACATTGATGATGGGCACAGCACATGATGACAGATGTGATGCAGGTTCAAGTGTTGGACTTTGATATTGATGATGGGCACAGCACATGATGACAGATATGATGCAGGTTCAAGTGTTGGACTTTGACATTGATGATGGGCACAGCACATGATGACAGATATGATGCATGTTCAAGTGTTGGACTTTGACATTGATGATGGGCACAGCACATGATGACAGATATGATGCAGGTTCAAATGTTGGACTTTGACATTGATGATGGGCACAGCACATGATGACAGATATGATGCAGGTTCAAATGTTGGACTTTGACATTGTTGATGGGCACAGCACATGATGACAGATGAGATGCAGGTTCAAGTGTTGGACTTTGACATTGATGATGGGCACAGCACATGATGACAAATATGATGCAGGTTCAAGTGTTGGAATTTGCTGCTTTTGGTAAAACAGTGGTTATTCTTTATTATTCTTATTGGCTGCCCTGTTGATGGAAAAACAAATCAAGCGTATTCATGTAATTAATTCTTTATTATAAATATGACGTGAAGACCTACTTTCTAAATATCTGTTTGTTTATTATGTTGTTTTGACATGAGTGTTGTACAATAGCTAGCATGACCCGTAATGTCTCTTGTATGCAACGCATAGATTATTTCTATGGAATGCATAGCAGAAGAGAGAGTGGCGGCGAGAAAAAAGTAATGCAAAAATAATGCAAAAAAAAAAAGTAACAAAACATTTTACTTTCAATAAAAATTAACTTTCTAATTAAGTTAATTTTTTAAGGAGTAATGTAATATTCTGAGTTACTTTTAAAAGTAACATTACCCAAACACTGTTCACCTGTACACTCACAAATTTATTTTTAAAAACACTACCTATGTTGCACAGAAAGCCTGGTTCTTAAGAATTTGTAATGTGAACAAGAAGAGCTCTGAGATTTCATCAATGCCAAGAGGACCAAAAAGGAAACTGGGTCCTCTTTTAAGTCCACTTTCATTGTGAACACAACAAGCAACAATAGGTAATTTGCAGCCAGTTAGTTTTCTGATTCATTGGTTCATTATAATGAATAGTTATTGAGAATTATTGAGGTTAAGGGTCTGGGTTACTGACCAGAAGGTCGGGGTTCAAGCCCCAGCACCGCCAAGATGCCACTGTTGGGCCCCTGAGCAAGGCCCTTGACCCTATCTGCTCCAGGGGTGCCGTATCATGGCTGACCCTGCGCTTTGACCCCAGCTTAGCTGGGATATGTGAAAACAAATACATTTCACTGTATATAAGCAAAAATGTAAGTATAATGTGTTACCAAAATAAAGGCTTCAATTCTATTCTATTAAAAAGAACTATATGTGAAAACATCCTGACAATTTTTGGCTAACATATCAACCAGATATATCACAGCTTTGGTGATTATCTCAAGGCATAGAGAGGGACTTGAACATAATGATAGTTGACTTAAAAGGATAGTTCACACAAGTAAATAAAACTCTGTAGTAAATAACTAATGTTTAAAGGAAAGACATATCAGTTCATTTTCTCCTTCTCATCAAAATAATATTTGTATCTTCCCGTGTTTCTTGTAGTAATCTCTTTTTCAGCATCCTTTGCTGACACTATTCATACAGAAGTTAACAAAAGGTTACAAATGTGTTAAGATAAACACATTAATAAATGTATATTATTATACTCAGAGTAACTTTTTATTTCCTCTATGTCATTGGTGTATTTGATTTATTGGTGGATGGTCATAACTGGAATTTTTACAACATACAAAGTAAGAAGAAAACCAAATAGCTTTCAAACCTTTTTTATTTGTTTCACACAACCCACATTTATTCATGAAAAATTATAATCTCTTAGAAAACAGCATTTCGGTAATGAGACAAAAATATATATATAAAAAAAAAACTCTTTCACACACAACAAACATTTATTTAAAAAAAATTGTAGCATGTTTGTGTTATAATACAGTAATTAAATCAGGAGATGACTGATGTTTTTGAGATGAGAAGGTAGGTGGACAATACCTGCCAGTAGAAACCCGTAGCAGCTTAGTAGTGTTGTAACATTTGCTTTCTGTTTTATGCATATTTGTTATTTCATTTAATAAATCGTCAAATACATTTAATAATGTAGTCAAGCTGTCTTCATATAAGTTAAAAACTTAAAACAGCTTAAAATATGTTTAAAACAAAGAATTAAGAGACAAAATGCCCAGCTGAGGGGACAAAAATATTGCCAATTTGTACAAACTCAGGCCTTACGGTGTTTTGGTACAGGGCGTTTTACTTATTATCAACCCGCTATGGAGCAGGATCCATTTTGCTCAAGCAGTCTTTGAGACCGTCCTTCAGTTGGACCAGCTGCTCTGAGTGGCTGACCAGCGTCCCATTGACCTGTGCCAGGAAGGCATCCGAATGTCTCTCTAGTTCACTACGGATTCTCTCAAGGTCATCAGCTAGCTCGCCGAGGCTTCCGCACTGTCCTTCTACCTGTGTAATTCGACTTTCCACTCCCGATACTTCCTGTTGCATTCCCAGTGTTGTGGTATGACAACCTTGTAGCTCCCCAGCTAACCTTCGCCGCAAACTCTGGAGTTCTGCCTTGAGCTGGATCAGCCTCCGCTCCCCAGCTCCAAGCATAGAGGTCTGGCGCTCCACTAGATCTGAAATGCCTTGGACTTGCGTAACCAACCGGGTTTCACGTTCCTGCCAAGTGGAATTAACATGCCCCACTTCTCGAGCAAACAAGCTGACCGAATCACGTAATCCTTTCAAGGTACGATTGACAGAGTTGACGTTGATCTTCAGGAGTGTGATTTCCCCCTGGATGGAGCCCTGTGTGTCCTCTTTGGAGAGTTGCGTTAGGAGACCCTGCAAGGTGCTGTTGAGATGGTCCAGCTTGTTTGATTGTTCATCCAGGCGATTCATCACCATCTTCTCGGTTTCTTTCCAGTCCTCTACCCTGGTCTGGTAGTCCTCTACCCTGGCTGTCTCGGGGCTAGAAGCAGGGGAGCAAGCAGAGGTGCAAAAGAGCTCAAGGGCCAACATCTGCTTTTGCATTCCATCCAAATCCGCCTCAACCCTTCTCCGAACACTGTCAATCTCTGTCTCTAGTGCTGGCACCACTTGCCCCTCCAGCAGTGCTGGGGCCGTGGCATTGCTCAACTCCTCTACTGCCACAAAGAGACGTCGCTCCAGTGTCTTAAGCTTATCATCCCATAATATCTTAAACCCATCGAGTGAGCTAAAGCCAGGTCCAGTCCCATTGTGTTCACCATGTTCAGAGCCATTAATCCTGCCCTCCATGCCCACCAGCTGGGTTTCAAATAAGGTCTCTATATGGAGGGTCTTGTCAGTCAGGTCCACTTGTAACTGCCTCTGGGACTCAGTGAGGCCTGTAACTGACTCTTCCAGCAGAAACATCTGCTGGGTTAGGCTATTTATTTTGCCACAACAGCTCTCAGTCACGGTCAGACCTTGGATTTGTGACTGCAGCTCACCCAGCTCTTTCCTAAGGCCCGTCTCATGGCCATCCAGTGACTGTTGGATCTGCTCTTGACCCATTAGATGCTCATTATGACACTGCTGTTGGACCTGAGGTAAGACACAAGAAAAATGTTATACTTCAAATTAGATTTAGTTAAATCTTAATGCATATATTTGAGTTGAACTACTCATTAATCTTTATGTACTTCAGTGAACAACCCACCTGGCTAATTCTCTCATCACAGTGGTTCTCCAGAACTGACAATCTCCTCTCAAAGCCGTCAAGAACCTCTGCCCTCACTCCAGCCAGCCTGGCATCCAAAAGTTCTTCCAGATGTCCCTGGTCTGCTCCAGGGACAGGTCTCCCTGTGGCGCCATCCATCAGCCTCTTTAGCTGGCCATCGTGTCCCATCACCATGCCACGGATCTCATCCAGTATGTCACTCTTGACTTTGAGATCATCTTTGACCTCCATCACTCTCCCAACCAACTCTCCAAAGCCAGGGAGGTTCTCATCACCATCTAAGCCATTTGGCGCACCTTCAGGGATCAGCCCAAAACCCACAGAGGTATCCAGGAGCCGGGGGGTGCCACTGAGCATAGAGGCCAGCATCTTTTTTGTGTCCTCTCGAAGAGAGACACGTAGACGCTGTTCCATACCAACCACTAGGCCGTTCAAGATGTCCAGACTTTGAGAGAGTTTGCGAAGGTTCTCCTCAATAAGATCTAGGCGCTCAACAGAGACTCCAGCCTTAGGACCTTGGAAGTGAGGGAGAACTTTTAAAACTTTGAGAACTAAATTTAGCAAACAAGAAAGGGGAAGATTATTGACACTAAAGGACCAAATTAGTTTAAACCTGTAAAACTTTGTAATTCGTTTTAAGCTTACCATACCAAGTTAACGTTAATGGAATTTACATATTAAAGACACCATGAAAACAAAATTGCACTTTTGTGGCTTTTATAGTCCATGTCTGTTACCTTATCAATACTGCATGCTGCTATCAATACTATCAAACTTTTTGCAGATAACTGCATTTTAAATGTTACTTCTAAGAAAATGCCAGAAGTATTGTTGACATCAAGTCATGTTTATGTGATATAAATTAACAGGCTTTTGACTTTTTAAAAATGTATATATTTGTATCTATTTACCATAACTTGTTTTGGGATTTTCAGGTGGAACATATCCACTAGGGATGGGATTGTTGTCAGTTTGACCTCCAGGCAAAGGTTTTCCAGGATCCAGGCCAGATATAGGAATGAGCCTAGGGTCAGAGGGTATCTTAGGGTAACCCCGGGGATAACCCTTTATCCCGGGCCAAGGGAGAGATCCTGTGAAGGGAGGCATCATGCCATTAGGGACAGAGGTTGGCCTGTCAATGCAGTTCTCTCCAGAGTAACCCGGGCAACAGCGCCACTCTAGTTCAGTGATGGTTTTATGACCGATTTTATACTGTGGTTTGAAGAGTGTCCGATACCTGTTGGGAGAAATACTAATGTTTACTATTACAAACAGAATGGGCTTACTGTCTACATGATATCTGTTTTTAAGCATACCCTGCTTAGTTTTAGTATATGTTATAGAGTTAAATAATATGAATAAGTTGTTTAGCAGAAGCTTTTATTCAAAGTCCTGGAGCAGCTGAGTTTCAGTTTCTTGTGTTGGGAAATATTAAGAATGTAAGAATTGACTATTCTGTTCATGAGTGGGAATTTGAATCGGAATGACAGGAAGAGAAATTTCCTGAATTGCAACAAATGGAAGAAAGGTTTAAAGGTAATTTTTTCCTCACTAAAAAGGTTTATCTCCTAGACATGAATTGTAATTATGCAATATATGTAGGAAATCATGAGCACACACATTAAAATCAAGTCATATCAGTAACCTTATAAAAGCTGTTTTATTCTACATGGAGAGGGTCCTCACATGTTAGAATCACATGACCTGCCGAATACTACTCTCAGTAACCGTCCTGTTATTTGACGCTTTCACTCATTGGTTAAAGTAATCATGACTGACTATGAATACCTCATTTCTACAATGACATCTCCATTTATGGATATAATATCATTGGACTCGAGACCATCAAGTAACCCAACTCTTCATGCTTAAGACTACTGATGCAACCACACCCTCTTCTTCTTTATCCCATTACACTTCTTGTCACATTCAATTGAATTTCATACAACAATTTACATAATTTATACAGATATTAATTCTTCCCATGTTTCAAGGCGCATTGAGACATTTTTTCTTTTTTTTTTTTTTTGCATTCTATGCCCTTAATGTGCTTTTGCTCACTGAATCTGGACAAAAGTTTCACTTGACATTGAAGAGTATTCTGAGTGGCACCACTAGAGGGCAACTCAAGGACATTCAAGTTTATGATTCAAGGCAAATTTACTAATCTCATGTAGACTTCAGTATGTAAATGTTAAGTGGGCATCAGTCAGGTTATATATAACAGCATGATACCATGATTCAATAGTTCTAGTTGCAGGAATAACGTTTCTTTTTCTTTTATCATCTTTTATCAATTTGACAACTATTGGGGGTGATCAGATTAATTTATATCTGTGACACGCTGTGACAATAAAATATGACATTCACAATCATTATGACTTTCCACGCAAAGATTACTTACATGACCACAGGGCATTTCTGTCCCCATATACACTTGGTAGTGTATTCAGGTTTGACAAAGGTGGCCACTCCATCCTGCATCACACAGGTGACATTCTTCTGAATGACATAGGCACAGAAGTTCCTGTTATATATATATATATATATTGAGAGAGAGAGAGAGATGGAGAGAGAGAGAGAGAGAGAGAGAACCTTAAATTTGAACCTTTTTTTCTAGCATAAGTCCATTTGGGTTTTGCAAGAAAAAACTTAACGACCGAAAAACAGTTACATCTCGATTCTCATCAATATCAGTGTCACAACAGAAAAAGAAACTTCATTTATTTGTTCAGTTATGAGTGTTGAGTGTAAAAGTACAATCAGATAACATGAGCTACAATAACAAAAAAGCATAGAGCTGTGCTTCCACTATCTTTTCACTGGAGTCAAAAACATAAAGGGCAGCAAAACAATGAGAAAGTGAAACAGCTTAATCATTTGACAGCTATGTGGAACTGCTGCCATTAGTATTCGCTAAAACACATTCATTCTATTTCATCTGAACTGCAGCTATAGCAACTGACCAGTGTCCACAGCAACAACAAACAACACTGATAGAGAGATAGACAGACAGACAGACACTATGGAAACACTGTCAGGCCAGATTCCCAGCTGTCCTAGAAAAAGCAAATGTTCAGCAACACAGGAAAATAGGAGCAGCAATGGCATATTAGCATACTCCTTACTACATACTTCATAGTATTTACAGTTTACTTGCAACTTTTTATTAAAAAATACTTAGTGAAACAGTATGCAGTATGCATGCAATGATACACTGAAACAGTAGTGTGCTTCAAGACCGCATTTTAAATACTGATTCAATCTAGTGAATTGGTTTGTTCACCATGTTGGATGTAATCTGATTACTAAGTAGTTACTGTAATCAAACTATGTTTTTAAAAAATAAAATTGTGTAACACATTACACTTAAAATACTTGTTTTCAGGTTACAGTTACTGACTTTCAATTAGGATAATTACTTTAAAGTACATTACTTATGTTATGCATATTTCTAAATTATTATTTATGTAGAATATGTTTAAAATATGAATTATTTTGAACCTAGTGTCATAGAATGAACATTACTATAACAACATTTTTGCAAACTGAGTTTTACTTTGCACATTCTACGTTTCACCGAAGTTTCCTGGTGGAGGTGCTACAACAACTGTGCGTTTTATTCACTTACACACAAATCTTGAGTACAATGGTTGATTATGACTTTATAAACACATTATGACTTATATTTCACTCTACTACTCACACACTATGTTATGATATTGAAACATTTTTACTTTAACATATCATTTGAAAAAGGATACATTTTAAAGCTGGTATAACAGACCCACTTACATTTACAAAGTTATTTAAAAGTGGTTAAGCTTGCACGGTAGCACACCTGCAGGAGAGTTTGAATTTGGACAAATTGTCCATTATTGCAAAAGTTTGCTGGAGGTTCAGCACTACCGACGAAGACCTGCAAACTTCTGGCAAACATTTGCAGTGAATCAAATGCTCATTTGCATGTGAAAATAAGGAGTGGCAAATTTCTGCAAATTTGCGGCAAGTTTGTGTCTAGTTTAGATTTTTTGTAAGGGGAGGCTCGAGCCCAGCCGAACATGCAAAGTGTACGTCAGACAAAAGTGTCATAGAAGGAACAAGAAATAACATGGTTATTTTAAAAAAATTAGCTTTTCATGTCTCATTTACTTTTAAAACACTAGCTTTTGGTGCCACTCGCTGGACATTTCACTACAGCAAAATGAAAATGGAAACACACCCAAAAGGTGTATGCCTCCTAATCACTTAATAAACGAGGAAATATATACATTATTTAAAAGGTGCTGTTAGTGATTTTTTTTTTTCATCGAATGGCATTCAAACAATTTTCCTTCTCCTGAAAGATATCAATGAATTAAGTGTCATGAGATATCTCACCAGTCTTTGTGACAGGTCTAGACTTTGTAAACAGCAAAAAAAAAAATGTGCCCGCACACCACGGACAATGATGCTTTTGACCTGTCAATCATTTTGCGGGGTCTCATAGTGTTGTCGTTGCAGCTAATTACTGAGGCTTAATGACATATTCTGATTTATCATTTGTCAGTTGAGGGCACTATTTTGCTAATGTTGTGTTTGACAATGGTGGAAACATGCCTTGTGTTGGTTTAAATGGTATCGGTGTAGCGTTTATTTATATATATATATATATATATATATATATATATATATATATATATATATAAACTTATTTTTTGGTCAGAAGTTAGATATCAACTTTGGAATATCCCACATCTGACCTTGAAGGGACATTTGTCTTGTTTACTAACTCATATCAAGGGACCCAAATCCAGAATCACATAATTACACAGTTCAACAGCTGCTGAGATCTGATTTATTGCTATCAGCTGTGAAACTATTTTGTTGAATGTGATGCATACTTAGCACACAAGGAAACCCACATACTGTAACCTGTAAATATGCAGTTTGCTGCACAGCATAGAAAGGCTGTGTGAGTGAAGAGCAGTCATGCATTGCTGTAGTGGAGCTGGCATTCTCCAGCGAGCCTGGAGCGAAACTCTGACTCCTGCTGTTTAGCGGCGGTTCTGCTCCAGAGATTTGGACTGTTAGAGAGTCTTAGTCATTCACAGTGTGGAAGAGAGTTCAGGTGTACTGACCCTTTACATCAGTGAATCTAATTACTGAGTTCTGACTGAAATCAGGTCTCTCAGACTATGATCTGTCCTGTGACAGAAGGGTTTGGCTCAGATTCAGATAAAACTGACAATTTTATAATGCACATTTGGCTGGGCTATCAAAACAATAGCTTTGAAGCCATTTTCTCAGTTTCAGTGTTGTTGCAGTTAAACAAAAATATATTTTTTTCAGTTTGGTGGGGTACAATAGCACATACAGTAGATGACCTTAAAGCTAACAGAGATGGACTAGAAGACACAACTCCAACAGTAGGGTTCCAGAAGTAATTTGTTTTCCATAGACAAATACATTTTTATTGATAACTTATAAACCTTTAAAGACAGACCTACTGTGAGGTCCAAGGTTGTTAATTGATGGTATACAGCAGGGGTTGGCAACATATTTGACATGGAGTGCCATGGTCAATCCATGCAGTCTGTCCAAAGCAAAGCGGGTGTGTTTACTCGTGCGATAAACCGAAAGTGAAGCGTTGCTGGCTCGTGATGCATGAATGGCTTGCACACGCTGCTCGAGTCTGTTGGGTATACTGCAGTCTCTTCACATTTTAACTTTTTTGTTTAGCCTCCCATTCAGCTCATAAAAACATGCTGCATGATCATGAGGAAGGATTACCTCAAGATGTAGATTGGAATGCAGGTGCGGAATTTATACAAATAAAAGAGTCTACTCCTCTCTCGCCGTTGCTGGCGTGCCAGTGATTACCCCTCCGCGTGCCAATGCTTGCACATGTGCTATAAATTGCAGACCCCTGGTTTACAGTATGCTTCTGTTGAAGCCATCTGTCCAGATTATTTTAAATTCAGTTTTAAAGAATTGTGTTTAATTGTGGAATTCCTGTTGAACTTCACTACCCATGATCCTGAAGAGAAAGTGTTGCGGCAAACAAACGTCAGCAAACGGTTGCCCACTGCCATGACACAATCGAAATCTTCCTTCACTCTCAAACTACTTGTGTATTTGTATATTTATAAATATGTGAAAAATACTACCAGAAACAAGATGTCTAAAAAAGTGGGTGGGCACTTTTGCAATCTACATTATTATATTTTATGGGATCTTCAAGTTTTATATGTGTGTGTATTGTCATTTATTTTTGCTCCTGTTTAAATCTGTTCAAATGTGTTTATTTTTCACTGACCTTTCTCATTCCTGTTTCTAGCTCGTTAATTCACAGTAACGACACAGACAACCCATGTGACCTGTTGTTTGTTTAATTAAAAGACGCTAAAACTATTTTTGCCAACACTGCAAATGAATGGAGTGAAAATAACAGCATGCACATGGTTTATGTTTTCCAGCCGTGAGTAACGAAAAACAGATCAGGCTTCAGGATTTGTTTCTGAGGTGAGCGCACATCTGCAAGTAAAGAGCGACCTCTGTAAGTCAAACAAAATGGGGTATTGAAATGTTCCATGTGTATACAGTACACATAACTCTGTTCCCCATTTAATCATATCTGCTGGAGCTGTTTACATTTGATATTGAATATCTGTGATGGGGAAAACTAGCACTAGTACTAGTTTAAACTAGTAAACTAGTACTGCTTCGCACTGTTGGTTTAAGTATTGTGATCCAGTTTTTTTTCTACATAAATCTGCCAATAGAAGACAATGAACATGCAGACATGCTTCAGTGGTAATCAATGGCAGATACCTGTTCCATTGATTTAAATGTCACAAAAGATCAATGTTGATTGGACAAGAGGCTCTAAACACACCATTTTGTGTCCCACCTGGATGCTGTGCTTCTCTTCATAAGGGCTATTTGCATTGGAAAAAATATCTGGTTGTATATTGGACATTAAGATTTCACTCAATGCCTTTTTCTACAGCCTGGAAGCCCGACTTCTTTACATAATTGTTTGAGTTCTCAAATGGGCGGGACTTTGCAACAAATGGTCAATAATTGAAACAATGATGTACTGTGCTGACTGATGTTTGAAATGTACTGTTCAAGCATCGCTGTCGAAAGTAGGGTGCTCTACTGCTCAGAGATACAGATGCAGTTATTTTCAATCTGACACAAGACAATTATTTTTTGCTTTCATAATACTATATTTTGCCATAAGTTATTGCAAAAACAGTTCTGACCTTGATCAAATTTTTTCATTGAGAAATCTCACTGTTTAAGGAGACTAGGTATGATATCGTCCAATTCATAGCGAAATGCGGAGATCTGCTGCGAGTGCGAGAGCAGTTCTCCTCACTTGAATTTTCATCTGTATTTCGCAGTTATGCCTCATTACATTCACGTCTCACCGGAGTTCAATGAGATGAACTCACAGGAGACATGAGAGACGCAGCCTCCCTCTGAAACTTTATTCACTGGTATCGCTGTTACACAGATTTATGTGTCTGTTATACACATTATTTGAACTCACATTTCATAATATTTTATTTGATTATTTTCCTCACGCAATTTTTTTATGAAGGCACTGCCTCCCTTGCCTCCTCTGAGAAAATTCCACTGGTCTATGTACTTGTGCATCAGATGGACACATTTGGAGCATCTCGCCTTGGTTGTGTCTACTTTTCAGCTTCTCTCTAGTCATAAGCGCTGTGTTATGCGGCTCATCCAGACATATGGAAAATTTGTCGTGAACAATATATTCTGTTAATCAGAAGGTCACTGGTTCGATTGTCACAGCCACCACCATTGTGTCCTTGAGCAAGGCACTTAACTCCAGGTTGCTCCAGGGGAACTGTCCCTGTAATAAGTGCACTGTAAGTCGCTTTGGATAAAAGCATCTGCCAAATGCATAAATGTAAATGTATACATTTCAGCAGATATTGTGCAAGTAGTATGGTCGAATGCTATTCTGAACATAGCCTGTGTGTGTGTGTGTGTGTGTGTGTGTGTGTGTGTGTGTGTGTGTGTGTGTGTGTGTTAGACATTCTGATTTAAAGTACCAAACATTACTCAAGCTTTTTGCTTTTAATCTGTCAGCAACTTTAAATAACTTTTTAACAACAGCCTTTGAAAGCTCTTTCAGACATTGACACTTGTTTATATAGAACAAAGTCTCCAGTGACGCTTCTCAAAATACTGAACAGTGACTTGTGAAAGGACAAATTAACACATTGTCAGGCGTGTAAAGGTATCTAGGAGCCGCTCATGATGTGTTCAAGGCCACTTATAATCTGTGTTTTGCAGGCTGTGTCCAAACCACAAAGACCACACAGCATGAGTTGTGTATGTGCGTGTGTCTCAGGGGAGTGTAGACAAGTGGTTATTAGAGACGTCTTTCAGCTGGTCTATATTCTATGTGTCCTGAATTTTTCACAGGAGATACAATAGAGTGAAAAGAGTCAAATGTGAGAGGACCTAGTACGTACACTTGAGGTACACCATATGGAGAAACACTCACATATGAGCCATTGCTGTCATTACGATGCGCTAGAAGAAGAAGATGTAAGATGTTGACAGGCTCGCATTCTATTTTAGGGTCGGCATCAAAACTGACGAATACTTTGGGCTTTATTAGCAAGTAAACTACATATTAACAATCAGAAAAGTATATTGGGTCATTGACAAATAAGGTTGTCAGAGGTGATAAAATAAGATTTTATTTGTAATCTGTTTCACAAATTTTCAAAAAACCTTTGTAGCATTTTCTACCAAAAAATTGTATGACTTTAAAATGATCATGTTGTTACTATTAAGTAAAATATATTTAAATACTTTCCTTGCACATTGAATACTTGATAGTAACTTAATCAATCATTTTGAAAAAGTTTTTGAAAGTATTTTTGGTTTAAAAAAAAAAAAAGTTTTTACAAATATCATTATTTTTTTAAGTGAAGAATATATATATATATATATATATATATATATATATATATAATCTAAAATTCAAAATATTGATATTTAATTATATGACTTTTTTTTTACTTCACATACAGTTTTGAAGGTTTATAGAGGTTTTCACTGTTTTATTTTATTTATTAATTTTTGTCACATGACAAAAAAAATGGATACCTACAGTACATGTTGGTTATGCCATGTGACTGATTTGATGAACAAATGTTTTTAAAATTTTAGTCATATTTTACAATTTTTACAGTTTGTGCATGTATAAATCTCTGATTGGGTTGTTGCAACTAATATTTGGCACCCCTGAGCATATAAAACGCTTTTGGATGCGGGATTGGTCCCAAAGCAAGATAAATGAAAGATCTAATTCAAAACGTTCATGATAAATCGACCCGTGGGCAGTAGTTTGCCCAGGTCTGCAATTGAGGGTGCTCTAAGGTTCATTTAGCACCTCCATAGAACCGGGCCTGTGCTCATTATAGAAGGGGTGTATTTAAATAATAGTTTTCTGTGAATTGCATTTGTAATGTTTCAATGAATAGTTTATTAGATCTGGACAAAAATAAATCAATACAAATAATATTAATAATGAGGGTCATGTCATTGACTGTAATTTTGATTACAAAGTCTAGATGTATTTGAGTTTTTTTCCATGTTAGCCTATTATTGTGGTACATTCCAGGGCTTTCAAACTTTTTGATGGAAAGAATACTCAAATGTGAAGATCCCCTTGTGAAAGACCACCTTCCTAAAATTTAAAGGCAACTTTATATTTTTATGTGTAAAGACTAATTTATATTGTGTGAGAAAAATATTAGGTGTGATATTATATAGACAACATGTTCAATAATTGCCTTTTATGTTCTCATTGTACTAATGGCATCTTTTTGGTTTTTTTTCTACCCAATATTAGAGCAAGTATAAAACTGAAGAGAAAATTTTTCATTTTCAGAAACATTTTATAGTACTTTTCATAATAGACACGGTTCCAAAGCAGTCCTTATAAAGCAAAAAATAAAATAAAATAATAATAATTAATTATGCTGTTATTTTTTTACCTAAAAATGTTCCCTGGACCCCTTTGCACTACTTTGCAGCCCAGTTTGAAAACCTCTGGTATTATCTATTGCAGATAAACCTGACAAATAAAACAAAACAAACTGTGATTGGTCAGTTTACATGTCAGTCAGACAGTCTCTTCTTGTCTAAGTGACCAGTTCTTGGCCAGAATAAACTGCAAAATGGACAAGACATAATGCCAATAGTCATAATTCTGGCTCTGTGAGACTAGCGCAAAAATAACTGACAATGACAGAGCCACACAAATGGCTTATGGCTTTATCTAGCTCAGGATTTGGCAGTGGATTTTTATAATCTAAATATAAATGGCATGCATTGTTTAAAATGACCCAGGTCACCCTTGAGTAATGCACAGGCATGTCAAAAGCTTTTAATGACATTTAAAACTTACAGTTGTGAGATGGAGATGTGCCAGTATTTTTTAATTCTTCCATTATATAAATATCTCCCTCCATCTGCCCATTCTTCTCTCTATCTCATCCACTCTCTCACTCACACTAATGGAGGCAATCTATCATCGGTCGCTGGGTTCAGACATTGGCCATGCCATAAGTGCTGCTCTGAAAGAGATGGAGCTATTGACAGTATAAGTACATTGCCTGGCCAAAATAAAAGTTGCATACTCTAATATTTTGTTGGACTGTCTTTAGCTTTGATCCAAGTGTTGTATTAATTTTTGGCCGAGATAATGTGTTGATGACGGGAGAGTCGAACCATTCCTTAGTATTCTACAGCTCATACCAAAGTCTTTCAATGGGGTTAAGGTCAGGTCTCTGTGGTGGCCAATTCATGTGTAAAAATTATTCCTCATGCTTCCTGAACCTCTCTTTCACTATTTGAGCCCGATGATTCTTGGCATTGTCATCCTGGAATATGCACGTGTCGTCAGGGAAGCAAAAATCCATTGATGGGATAACCTGGTCATTCAGTACATTCAGGTACTCAGCTGACTTCATTTTATTTCTGCATAACATTGCTGAGTCTAGACCTGACCAATTGAATCAACCCCAGAACAGAACACTGCCTCCAGAGACTTGTACAGTGGGCACTATACATGACGCTATACATCGCTTCATGAGCTTCCCTTCTTACCCTGACACGCCAATCACTTTGGAATATGGTAAATCTGGACTCATCAGACCATGTGACCTTTTGCTCCACAGTCCAATCTTTATGCTCCCGAGCAAATTGATGTTATTTTTTTCCAATTAGCCTCACTAACAAGTGGCTTTCTTGTGGCCACACAGCTGTTTAGTCCCAATCCTGTAAGTTTTCGTCACATTGTGTATGTGGAAATACTCTTACTTTCACTATTAAACATGGCCGTGATTTCTACTGCCCAAGAGTTTTAGTGATCTCTGATCACGATCATTCACAGTTTAATCTTTCATAGTTTAGGAGACTAATTGGAGCTCTCAGTTGTTTCATTGAAGTATTTGCTTTGTATCTAGGATCTAGAACTTTCTGTTTTATAATAAATCACTTTTTTCCGACCACATTTCTTCTGCGAATCTGACGGTTCATCACTATCCTTCAATGTTTTAATAATGCGTTGGACAGTTCTTAACCCAATTAAAGTGATTTCAGCAATCTCAGGTGTTTTCTTTGCTTGATGCAGGCCAATAATTTGCCACTTCTGAAACACAGTAACATCTTTTCCATGACCACGGAGTATATCTTCTGACATGATTGTTTAAGAAATGAGAAGCTTCACACTGCATCAGTTAGGGTTAAAAGTACTTTTGCCAGCTGAAACATATTAATCACTGCAATAATGATCCAATCATAGGCTCTTAAGTATTTGCTTATTTAAATCCAAACTTTTTTTTGGCCAGGCAGTGAATAGAGATATGATCTATGGAGGCTTTTTAGGATCCATTAAGCAAAGAAAGAAGTGCCACTACTATCAAACAATAGGATGATTTTAGAACAGAGAAACTGGATCTACACACCAGAATAGCTTTAGTTTAGATAACTAATAGAAATGGAAATAACAAGAGACTTTTATTGCTGCTAATCTAAACTGCTGTCACTGCTCAAAACGTGTGCACAAATAAATGCAACACTAACTACAATTAGATATAACTGTGTACAGAGATGGTTGCAAAGCCATTTTATTTCACCACTCTCAATGCTAACATATGTAGTGTTTAAGCATTATGGTTAAACTTCAAATACGTTGTAATAGTTGCACATTTTAAACATTTATTTGCAATGATTCCTGCTTGCACGTTAAGCTTCAATTATAAATGTATTACTCTAAATGTGGTTCACATTCATTTATACACAATGTATAAATGTGTTTATGCACATTCACACTAAATCTAAATTATTGTCTGTGGTAACACATGTGCCAAAGATGCTGTCCATAGAGGGTTGAATAGCTTACGGAACAATGGAACAATGGCTCAGTCTAATGGATAATGTGGACCAGACTTAATACCAGTAGTCTAAAGTCTGACTGCACAATAGAGGACCTTATTGCAGGCAGCTTCCAATTCATGAATCAGTGCTGTAATAGCTCATCTGAACATCAGAATAATCATATATTACTAGATTACATTTTTAGGTGAACTATACCTTTATTAAAGGAGTTTGGGTAATCTTATATGCAATTGAGCAATTGCATGCTAAAGCAGTGATTTGTAACATTTTAATGTCAGTTTAATTTCCCTTTGTCAGTTTAATTTCAGAGCTAGTCATTGTAAACAAATACTTACAAGTATGATTTACCAGTGTGAGAGAGATTTGGGCCAGTTAATGAACCTGTCACTTGTCCTATCAAGCCAGTGATGTATTGTTACTTTGTCTTATATTCTTGGGAACACTTCACATTAATGTGTCCTTTGTTAAGGGTTTAATTAATGACCAATAAGTCCTTACAAATGTATTATACATTATTAATGTGTGATTATAACAACATGAATAAAGAGGACAACTTTCATGCAATTCTTGCCAAGTTGTGAGCATTTTAACAAGGGTTTGAAATTCACTTTTTGGCTCACCAGCCACTTTGGCTAGTAGTTTTCCAAGGTCATTAGCCACTCAACATCTTCAGCCGAAATCCTCCGCCCCACAAAAGTGATAAAGTGGCATTTGTAATGATAAGGCCATTACCCAAGGTAAGACCATTGAGATATATATATATATATATATATATATATATACACCACAGTTAGTTCTGGTCCTCGAATCTGATTGGATGAGAGACATTCCATGAGCACTGATGGTGTGACAGCATCAGCACTCGGACGCTTCACTGTGTGTGTATCACTCCGCATTCATGCTGTTCTAAACTTAAGTGTATCTGTAAGGAGTTACTGGTTTTATTTTTTAAATTACATATGTTAGCCAGCAGGTGGTGGCAAAAGATAATTTTTGTGTGTAATATGAGCCAGTTGGTGACATAAAGTGAATCTGTTAGTCATTGTTTACATAGAACTGCGCTCTTTGATCGCTCATGTTACTAATACATTACCAAAACTAGGAAACAGCTTTAAACGGCTTTAAATGGACAATTTCAGGATTAAGGCTCATGCTGAGAGACATAACAGACTGATTTATTACACAACTTAAGTGCTTACCTTTATTCAGAGTTTCCACATTGGATACTGTTTAAAATAGTGGAGGACATCGCTGTTTCTATATTGAATGACTCTTGCACAACGGCTACTGCGAAATAGAGAGGAATACCCCCGCTTGGACGTCTATTTTCCACTGAGAAAGCTCACTGAAAAATATCTGATTGGGTGTGGGAATTGCACACACTCCATCTCTCTCTCTCTCTCTCTCTCTCTCTCTCTCTCTCTCTCACACACACACACACACACACACACACACACACACACACACACACACACACATTCAGCGTCTATCCTTGTTTATCCAATAATTTGTTAGAAACAGCACAAGCCGTGATACTATTTATGAAGTGAACTTTTGAATTACTAATGGAGGTTTGGACGCATCGTTTGTTTTAAACCAGCAACTGCAGATTATGATTCGTCGTTTTTTTCAAATTTTGTATTCATTTATTATTTCAATTCATTGAACTGTTGTATATAAGCAATATCACACTCGCACTCGTGCTATATGGCTCTACATCAGCACTGATCTAGGGCCATATAGCACAAGTGTGAGTGTGATATTGCTTAAATATATATATATATATATATATATATATATATATATATATATATATATATATATATATATATATATAAAACTATAGTATTTGTTAAAAAACGAATAGCCTAAACACATTTAGAACCTTATATTTTTCATAGTTTTGATACAAATAAAGTATATAATAAATATAAATCTATACAAGTTACCAGTTAGTGTTACTGCAGTAAAGATGATGGTGTGTATTTTAAAAACTGATGTAGTGTTTTTGTCTCCTCTTTACCTCGTCAGTGGTTTTTGTAATGTAGGTGCTGTCTAGCAGTTTGAGAGGTTTGACTGCTTCCATTAATGTATACTAGAGCATTCTAAGTTTTATGGCCTCTGCCAGCCGCCGCAATATTGAGTGAAGCCACCTGCAAAATGCAAGTTCCCTTTACAAAAAGCCTCACACGGATGCTGCGCTGAGAGCGCTTTGGGAACAATCCTGTATTGAGACCAGCTGTGAATATGTGTGTAAAACATCAATGAACATTGATCGGAATTTATAGCCTCGGTTGATGTAATCATTAGACGCACATGTGGCCAGGCAATAAATGGATGCGTCACCAGAGTGTCATCAGATTCATTTTTGTTCAGAGCCATTATGTGCTTGTCTGTTTCTCAAACCTGTCACAAACTTTCTTTCCTCTGCTAGGAGTTAGAATTTGGTTAGGCAGTATGAAGTGAACCTTTTCTCCTTTCCTCTATTCTAAAAATATATATATATATATTTTAGAGTTAAAGTGAGAATGATCGAAAACCAGGGCAGGCGATGCGTGTTCCCTTGTTTACGCTCTGTAGAAGGGGACACGCATTAGTTTTCCTCTATCTGTTTGGGGGAAGATCACGCTGCTCTTGCGTTGGAGCGAGGCGGGTGTGAGCACTGCGATCTGCTTTCGGGCAAAGTGCTTCGCGCTCGTCTCGTTTGCTTCTGGGAGTCAGCACCCACGCTTCGTTCGTGGGGCTCTCGCATGGATTTGGCTGAGGAGCGAGAGACGGGTTCGTCCCTTTCTCTCGCTCTCTCTCCAGTCCCAGCATGTACTTCCCATGTTCTCGAAGCGCGTTCCAATGCTTCTTCGGTTCATGAGGGGGACCTCGAATCTCTGCCCGCCTCCGAGCTTTCCGTCTGCGATAAAAAATCTACGGAGGAATTGCTCGATGTGGTTACTCGGGCGGTGGCCAGACTCCAGTTGGACTGGCCATGCCAAAAAGAGACCCCCAAACCCTCTAAGTTGGGGGACAGATTTTTGTCCAGAGCACCTCATCAGTCCCTTCCCTTCTTTGATAACCTCCATGAGAAGCTTTCTCGCTCATGGAGGAACCCGTATTCTTCCCGTGTTCACATACGCTCGACGCTTTTATATACGACTATCGTGGGTGCTGAGGCACGGGGATATTCAGTGATGCCGCCGGTTCAAGGGATGCTTGCGGGCTATCTCTCGCCCTGGTGTCATCTCTGAAAAAGCCCTCTCTCCCCTCAAAGCATTGTAGGGTGACCTCCGCTTTAGTGGGAAGGGCTTATCAAGCAGCAGGTCAGGCTGGTACTGCTCTGCACACTATGGCTATATTACAGGCATACCAGGCTGACCTGCTGGACGACCTGAGTGCGGATGCTGCGCTCGATGAGCAAGCTTTTTCTGAGCTTCGTCGAGCCACAGATCTTTCTCTCCGCGCGACCAAGCAAACAGCCCGCGCTATTGGCCAGTCTATGTCTGCCTTGGTCATTGCGGAGAGGCACCTTTGGCTCAACCTTTCGGGCATCAAGGATAAGGATAGAATTTTCCTTCATGATGCCCTGGTTTTGCCCACTGGCCTATTTGGAGATGCTATGAGCTCGGTCATCTCCAGGTTCCAGGAGGCGAAAAGCCATGAGGAAGCCTTCAGGCAGTTCTTCCCTCGCCGCACTCAGGGGGCGGGTCCTTCGGCCCCCCAGACCCGCCTCGGTACTGTTAGAAGGGAGGTTCAAAAGCAAAGCGTGGCGAGTAGTGCTCCTCCTCCCAGGGATTGGGGACAGTCTCGTCGCCCTCGGCAGCCCCCAAAGCAAGACCTCAGGACCTTGATTTCTAAAAAAAGAAAACCCTGATGGTGTTGCACCTAGTTTTGTGAGTTAGTTCCCCTCGGGACAGGGTGCGTGCTCCACTTCGCCCCTCCCGGTACCCCGCGAAGCCTCTCCATTCCTGCCGCCTTCTGTGTTTCAGGTGGTAGAGGCTCCCATCAAATAGTTGGGTGTTTTGCTGCTCCCTGCATTTTTCATAGCGTAGTTCCAGCAACTGGCAGTTCACCACAGGGATACCATCTTAGCTCATATAGTTTCTCTGGGGTTGAGGCTCAACGCCAAGAAAAGCGTTCTCTCTCCCACTCAGAACGCTGTCTATCGAGTGTGGAATTCGATCAAAATGCGGGCACAACTGTCTCCCGCTAGAAATCGAGACCATTTGGAATACCCTGAGCAAAATCAGGCTAGGTCAAGTTTGTACTAGGTCTCAGGTGACTACGTCCTCGGTAATCCCTCTGGACTGTCTGCACATGAGACTGTTTTTGTTGTGGCTCAAAGCCAGGGGATTTCTTCCAAGGGCCGAATCCCCTAGGCTGATAAGGGTTATGCGCCGCGGGCTTCGTTCCCTTTCTATGTGGTTCAGACCCCGGTTTCTTACCTTGGGTCCCACTCTAGGTGCGTCTTGTCATCGCAGGCTGCTAATGACAGACGCCTCCCTGATGGGCTGGGTAGCAGCTTTAAGTGGTCGTCCGGCTTAAAGGGATATGAGGGTTGTTCAGTTCGGTTGTCACAGTAACTGTCTCAAGCTGATGGCCATATTTCTGGCCCTGAAATATTTCCTCCTGAGGCTGCCATGTCAGTGGGCAATACAGCGGTAGCCTCTTAAGTAAACCATCAGGGGGATCCACGTTCATGTCAGATGAATTTCTGGCACGTTGGATCCTCCTTGGGGCCCAGGGCAGCTCCTGTCACTCAGGACAGTTTCGTCCCTGGATGCCTGTGTGTGTGTGGGAGCAGATTTACTCTGAGGTAGTGAACAAATCTGGGTGAGATTTATCAGGGCAGAAGAGGATCTCTTCGCCTCTATGATAGCGCAATGTCTCCTCTACTTCTCCCTGATTCACCCAGCCCCCTTGGGTCTGGACTTAAAGGCACATACATGAACCCTGAATGCATCTGTATGTGTTTTTTTCCCCGGTTTCTCTGCTCCCGGGAGTCTTGGTAAGGTTTGCCAGCAAGGGTCTTGCCTCCTTCTGATAGTGCCGCACTGACTGAACAGAGTATGGTTCTCGGAGTTAAATTCTCCCCTCGACAGCCCGCCTCGGGCGGTTCCGAACAGGAAGGACCTTCTTTCTCAGGCACAGGGGACTGTATTTCATCCCCAGCCCGAATTGTGGAACCTTTTCATGCTTGGACCCTGTTGGGTACCAACTGAGGTGCACAGGGCTTTCTCCTGAGGTTATCAAGGACATTTTAAGTGCTAGGGCTCCCTCCACTTGGAGAAGATCTAAGTAGATTTTAAAGGGCAGAAGAGGAACTCTTTGCATCTATGAACAGCTCAATGTCTCCTCTACTTCTCCCCAAATCTGACGACACTCTGGTGACGCATCCATTTATAGCCTGGCCACAGGTGCGTCTAATGATTACATCAGCCGAGGCTATAAAGTCCGGTCAATGTTCATTGACGTTTTACACACATATTCACAGCTGGTCTCAATACAGGATTGTTCCCAAAGCTCTCTCAGCGCAGCATCTCGTTCCGCTTTTTTCAGGGAACAAGGGTTACATACGTAACCCGAGACGTTTTGCTCTTTCTGACCCAGCTGAACCAAATGAAAAACTTAAATTAATTGTTGTATATTAAGTTGTTTGGTAAAAATTCTAAAATTTATAATCAAATGTACCATTTTTATTGAAGAGTTAGTGAAAATATTAGCAAGGTAAGTATACACTCACTGAGCACTTTATTAGGTACACCTGTTCATCTACTTATTCATTGATTATCTAATCCGCCAATCATGTGGCAACAGTGCAGTGCATAAAATCACGCAGATACGGGTCAGGAGCTTCAGTTAATGTTCACATCAACCATCAGAATATGGAAAATTTCTGTGGACGGAAACATCTTGTTGGTGAGAGAGGTCACAGAGAATGGTTAGACTGGTTCGAGCTGACAGAAATGCTTCGTTAACTCCGATAAACCACTCTGTACAATTGTAGTGAGAAGAATACAATCTCAGAATGCACAACATGTCGAATCTTGATAGTGGATGTGCTACAACAGCAGAAGACCACCTCGGGCACTTTATTATGACCAAAGTGTTCATAATAAAATTAAATGTTCATTATTGGCAAATGTTTTTCAACCAAAATCGACTTATAATAAAGAGATAAATTATGGTTCAGAATATTTGGTTTTCCAATAGTTTCTCACTCACAGCCTGGAGCAATCCAGTAATGTAAAAAACTATTTTAAACAAACAAATTTTGCCAAATCAAAAACTCAGATTAGCATTAACAAGAACAAGATACATTTTCATTGAAGGACATAAAGATATTTTTTTTTCTACTAACAAGACAATAATGATGTCAGTATAGTTAATAATGTTAAGTTGCTATCTCCTATGTCAGTTATGAGTAATTCTTGAATGCTTTATTCTTATATGTTCTCACTTGCTCATTTATAGCTTTTGTTGATGGAACCATCATTCACGTTTTGGTTTCGTCAGTAATAAAGAGTAATCCAGGAATTTTCTCAATTGGTTGAAAAGTATATTTAAACAACTAATGTTCTACTGCAGGAATTCATAGATTTGTATGCTTAAACGTAAACAAATATGCAGTATTGTATTGTGCCCTACCAGAGGAAAACTTTATTGCTCGCACGTTAACCCTCTGGGGTCGACGGACGCGGCGGCGCGACCTGTTGGATATTTTCGTCATTACAGCAGAAACAACTTAAAATACTCTGTCATTTTTGGGTATACAGATAAGTGTAATACATCATTAGAGACTATAAAGGGTCTACTTTTATTTGTGTACACTCATAATGATAATAACAATGAAACATTGTGCTTTTGTAAAATAAAGAAAATAAAAAGGGTGAGCTTTCAGCAGGCTCTGGGGTTTGAGAGCATTTATCTGAAACACATCACAAAAATGTTGCTCACATATTATTGTAGCCCAGTTTGTGCTGAATACAGTGTTATCAGACTTTAGCCATTAATATGTTTTTAAGCAACTGAAAAAAGCACAAATGTCAAGGCATGGCAAAACTTCTCCAGAGCCCAAAATACCCTCAGACCCCAGAGGGTTAATCTTTCATAGTTTAGGAGACTAACTGGTGCTCTCAGTTGTTTCATTGAAGTATTTACTTTGTATCTAGGACCACAACTTTCTGTAAATAATAAATTATATTATATGAGATAAAAAAAATAAAACTGTCTTATATACAGTACATATTCTGTCATAAAGAAATACAGCATTCTAAGAAATTAGTGTACAGAGCAGACTGTGTAGAGGTTGCCGGGTTCATTCAAATCTCCAGTGCATTCTGCACAGCCACATGTCTCCAATCTGATCAGTTTAATACAGCCAGATTCACTACTATGAGTGCTCTATGAAGAAGTGAGAGAGAGTGGTTATACACTCACAAATTAGTGTGGAATGTGTTCACATAAATACACTGACCAGACATTATCTACACCAGTGGTTCTCAACTGGTGGGTTGCAGAAATGTAAAGTGGATCATTCATATTTAAGATAGCAAAATAAATAACCTTATCAACATGTAAAAGTTATACATTTTGTTGTTGGTGTCCAATCAAACTCTTAATTTTTTGGCACTATTTCATCTGCCTCTTAGTAGAAACTAGCCAAATTATGCAGATGCAAACTATGAAAATGAAACTATGCAAGGCAGACTCAGACTACATTAAATACGTATTCGCTTGCAGTGAGGATAAACAAGACCTGTGCCAACTTCATAGTGTTGGGTAGTAATGAATTACATGTAATCTGGATTACAAAATTTGATCTACGAGTACTTTTAAAAAAGTACTCGTAGATTACATTTTAAAATGTGCATAATCAGATTATAGTTGATATTATGGATTACATAATTTCATTCTTGATTACATTACCAATCAGTCAACAGCAACAACTTGTGCATAATTTAACTAAATTTAAAAGAGCTGTCTGAGCTGGAGCCTGAACTATGTGCAACCGGCCTTGCCAGATAGCACATATATTAGGTCCCATTCCTCATTTGACCACATACAAAAATAAACTGACTTTCAAAGAGACACAGGGAAAAAAAAAATAGCAAAAAAATCTTTGCCTTACAAAAATAATATTCATTTAAATAGACTCCACATATAATCTTAATCCAATCTCCACTTGGAGGTTCTCTTAGTATGTCATACAATTTTGGTAGGCCTACTGGGTTGAGTCGCCATTTGATGTCCAATGTAAACGCTGAGACCTGAAGCAAAACCAGTTAAGAAAAACTGATCTACGTTTTTTCTGAACGCTAAACATCTGACTAGCTACGGCAAATTTATTTTGTGCATCATTGAGTTTTTAAATGAGTCAAGTCCCAATTTATAACACAATGCAAGTACTGGCATTATCTTAAACAGTCTTCTTTTATGGTCAGATTTCTCTTTCATGTCAACTACAGGGGGTCAATGTTTGGCTGGTTAGAATGATCCATTTAGCCTCTGCAGGCAGATGCCATTACTACACCATTTTGGGGGCAAAACACATGTTTTTCACTGACATCTGCTCAAAAACATGTATTCTGACTAAATACAATTTTCATAAAAATAAAATCATGGGTGGAAAGAGTACTGAAAAATAATACTCAAGTAAAAGTGCTGTTTCTTCATAAAAGTACCTGTCATAAAATCTACTCAAGTAAGAGTAAAAGAGTAGCTCATTTAAAAGTACTCATTAAAAATAAGTATTGACTATCAGTTGTATCAACTTGATCAACTGAGTTGCAAAACCTATGCCCCATTATAATAAGAACTTGATGATGCAATTTAAAAATGTAGCACACATATGTACTGGAATTTACATTCCCTTTCATGACTGTTTGCCAGAAAGAATACAAAATATATCTGTTTTAAGGTGTGACTGATAACTTTTAAAATACATCACTTATCTATGATACTGTGAAAACAATATATATCTGATTTAAAAAATAAATAAATAAAAGGGCAACATGATTACAGAAATTTCAGTATCTTAATGTATGAAACAATTACATTAAAATCAGTTTATGTGTAGGGTCTACATTTCCCTTAACGCAGACAGAGAGTGTTACAGTTGCGCATAAAACATGTTCAAAACAATGCAAGGAATGCAAAAATAAATAGAGCATTTGTTTGGTACAGGGGCTACATCGGGCTTTAAAGGAATAATTCACACAAAAATAAAAATTCTATATAGTAAATATTGACTATAAATTCTCCTCCTTGCTCAGTCTCCACTTTAATTTTCACTTTCTTCTTCTTGTGTTTTTACAGGGCAGGGTGAAGAATGTCTAGCAAAAATGGACTTAAATATTTATCTTTTCTCATCCACACATGTCATATATCTTCTGAAGACATGGATTTAACCACTGGAGTCACATGGATTAGGCTACTTTTATGCTGCCTTTGTGTGCTTTTTGGACCGTCCAAATGTTGGCATCCATTCACTTGTATTGTATGGGCATACAGAACTGAACTATTCTTATATAAATATTAATTTGTGTTCTTCTGAAAAAAAGTCATAGACAGATGGAATGAGGGTGAGTAAATAATGAGATCATTTTCATTTTTGTGTGAATTATTTCTTTAAGTAGCACATGGGGGGCACACTGAACTGCTTTTGAGATACAATGTTCCACATTGATTTAGTTATTGTATCTTTTAAGCTCAGAAATAGTTGTTTTCTTATTCTAATGCATGATGCACAATTTTATGAAGTTTGTGACTGGTGTAATGTTCTGCTAAAGTATTGCTCTGCAAATGTTTATATTTGTCTGTCTTTATAAAGCATAATTATACATTATTTTATCATCTCTACTTTCCTGGTAATTTATTATACATATGTAATATCAATCCATCCATCCATCCATCTTCAACCGCTTATCCGAAGTCCAGACGGGGGCCCCGGGCTTCCTCCGGGCAGGGTAACTCCTCCTCTTGCCGTTTTTGTCATGGAGTCTTTGTGAACCATTCTTAGTCTGGCCCCTCACCTGAGACCACTTTGGCTTGGGAGTCCCTACCAGGAGCACCTGGCTCCAGACAACTCAGCCCTCAGGATCATAAGGGCACACAAACCACTCCACCATGATAAGGTGCTGGTTCCCGGAGAGGCATATATAATATATATTATTATAAATGTATCCATTTTTTCAACTACTTCAAAAAATACAATTCCTGGGAAAAACGTCTTAATTACAGTAACGTGGGTATTTGTAATTCGTTACTTTACACCCCTGAATAAAATAAAGCCTACATAGAAAGCCGCCTTCTAAAAAAGCACACAAACCAAAATAAAACGTCAGAAGTGATTTCAACACACAATTGATGTGAACAGATTTTGGTGTTAGCATGTTGCTATGCTAAGAACACAACACTCTAATATTAATAAAATACACTCTCTGTAAAGGACACACGATGGTGCCTTACAATTTGGGATAAAAAGTAAAAAGTATATACCTAAAAGGCAGCATTAGCTTTTGGAACAGCCTTTGCTAAAGGCATGCCTAAACCTTAAATTGCTGCTTACATAGGCCTCTTACCACAGAGTTGGAGTGTATGGAGGGTTACAGGGTGCCGTGGTTACCCAACTGGAGAAGATTAAGATGTTTAGACACACAGAGGGTTTGTGTGGTAGCAGTGAATTGCTCAGACAGTGACTGTGGGTCATTGAGGACAGATGCATCTGATATCATCACTGCCAACATTCACAATCTGCATTTGATACCACTGTAAGCCCAGAATTCCTGTACGCCAACAGCTGTTTGATGTGGACTTGCTCAACATGCCAACTACTTATCTTTTAACACAATCCAAATGTAGATGCTGGACCAAACTACAGCCACATAGCAACTTTAGGAGAACAAATCCTCAGTGTTGACTAGTAGTCAACTGATATGTTTTTTTCAATGGCCGATGCAACATATAAAGCCATGTACATGTCATAAACGGTTTAAGTTCATTTTTGCCCATATTACCCTGATTTCACTCTGCAATAAATACATTTTTATATCGTTCTGGCAGCTTTTTCAGTATGCACATGTCAGTCAAATGTTTGGCAATGTAAACTCTGTGCATTGTCGCATTTTTAGAATGAGCAAATGTTTTAAAGTTATCAGCGTATTGTTGTGAATGTAAACACTCACAGAGACATAGGGAACCAATACATCATCAATGAGAGCATTTACATGCACGTTCTTACACCGATTATGCTTAATAAGCCGACAATGTGCATGGTCATGTAATAGCCTTAACCTCTTCAACTCTGGGGCATTTTAAGGCTGCCTCCAGCAATGTTTCACACTCAAATATAAAAGCTCACCCTTTACACATACTGTGGAATAATTGATAAAAATTGGTCTAATTTTTCAGAGAACCTGTAAATAAAAAATAAAAGACTCCAAGAATTCATAAATAATATTGTATGTGTTTATAATCATATGATAAACATAATAAAAAACAAATTTGTCCTAACTTTGTAAGCATTTAATTTTGTTTCTGTTCACCACATCTCCTTTCAAATAGTCTTATTTTATTCCAATAAACGTCAGGAAGAAAAAAATATTTTTCCTCTCTTGCCTTCCATCACAAAATACTGATCTGAAATGTAGGTGGTGCTATAAAGCATTTTAGCAATCGCAGATGTATTCTTCCATACACATTCAGTCTAATTTTCAGTCACTGAACAACATTTGGGAAGTTGACAGATAAAAAGTTCAATTAAATGTGTATGAATGTATTAAGGAAAGTGTATATCATTCATCGCTCACTGCAAAGCTCATAAAACTAACATGAACACTTGTGTGGCTTTAATGTTAATTACAGCAAAATATTTAATCACAAAATGTATTTATTTATTCCCCTATATGTCCTTGAAAAATGTTTAAAAATCAAGAAAGCACTCCAGGAAATAGTGGCTGTAATAAAATAGCTTATTACACGGCTCTCTGAAATATTCGATTCTGATTGGTCAATCGCACCATCTAGCGGTATTTTTTTCTGAATAATGACTGATTATGCGGGAAAAATGTGTTATCAGATCGTTCATCCAGGTATTGCGAGTCATCTTTCCTACTTTTCATATCAATCTGTGATACAAGTAAGCTACTAAAATAATCTAAACTCAAATCAATGTTTCTTTTCAAACTCTGTCATTTCATGTCCATTTATTTATTTGTTAGGTAGGTATCTCTGTTATAAGCGGGATTATGTAGTCAGCCGGTCATTATCGCTTTGCTTCACTTCGGGGTCCTGATCACCCTGTCAGTGTTTATTTTGCGATAACATCCGGGTGTCTGTACATTATCCCTTACATACCCAACAGAAAAATAATATACCACTACCAAAGGCCACTGTCATTTTGGTTCTTCTTTTTTTCCCGACTTTCAAGTCTGAGCTTTCAAAGAATTCTGAGTTTACAACTTTTTATTACGAGTTCTGTGAAGACATGAATGCTTTTTACAAGTCAGAACCTCATAATTACTGTCATTCCGACATGAAGTGAATACACCATATATCTTAGAACATAAAGATTTGACATTTTAATAAATTATTAATAAATCCTTAATATTTATCTGATTTACGAGTAATCATTTTATAAAAACAATAAGGCATTTGAGACTGTGCGATATTGTGAAGCATCATGGCTAAAGGAGTTGCTTTGCATTGTGCCTAACAACAACGTTCAACTGTGACTTTATTCCCAATATAGCATAGCCTCTTGCACACAACCGGGTCTTATGACAAGTCTTATAATAGTACGAGATGAAATGGTAAGAAATCGCTTGAGTTGGCTTATTTAAGTCCCACTGAGAAAAATAAATGAACCATTGAACAATGTTTTTTAGGATTTGTCCTAAATCTAACCCCTAACCCAAACTGTAAACCTAACCTTGAATTTAATAGGAAAATCATTTTGAGTACAACAGAAGGAAGAAAACATTGGGGTTTGAAATGAGACGAGGGAAGAGTATTACAGGTTATTTCCCTTAGAAAAGTTCATGGCAAATTTGCCGTAAATTGTCTGTTGATGCCAAAGGTTTGCTGCAGGTTCACCACTACTGGTGAAGAGCTGTAAATACATAATGAGTAGAAAAATTGTGGCCATTTTGAGGCTAGTTTGCCAGAACTCTAGATTTTTTGTAAGGGTTTTCATACAAGCGAAGTTGTACGATGTTTTACGACTTCACCTTCTCATACAAGTTATGACGAGTTGTCATTATACTATGTTTCTCTTACCTTATTGTTTAACAATTTTTGTTTTCAGTTCCATCCTTGTTTTGTCTTGTTCTATGCACTGTATATATACCTCACTAAATTTGGTTAGATTTATTCTTGAAATGACTTACAAATCTTTGTCTCTTATGTATATTTTGAGGTAAATTCATATAAATTGTTATTTAGACATTTTTACTGGAAAAGACAAAATACAGATTTTTTGCTGTGAGTTTAGCATGTCACACAGCAGTACACTTGACTTTTCTGGTCAACTCCCCATTTAGATGTGAACACACACCCACATGGTGTAACGCTTAAAATACGGGCTTCTTTTCTGTACGCACACACATGCACACATTGTTTACTTACTTATGATGACCCATTGGCTTTCCAGGGTTGTACTGCGGGACGCCCCCAGCCTTGTGCAGATTGTATCTATATGTACTTCCATAGAGAGTTCCTTTGGCATCCACTGAAGTCAGAAGCAACGTGAGCAACACAAGAGATTCACACATCAGTATCCCCTTCATCTTTAAGTAGCAAAGCAAAAGCTGACAAAAACAGTTGCAGAAAATGCCATAAAGTGGGAGAAAAGAGAGAAATTGTACAGAAAGCAAAAAGCAGGGGATGATGAGGAGAAAAAACACAAGTCAGCTATGTTTCAGAGTCCAGAGGTTGTGAAGGGCTGCTTGTTTTCCTTGCAAAGTCCCACAAGGTTTCTCTAGAGCATCAACTCTTTCAGTTGGACGATCTGTTGTTCTGGTATCATCCTGCCCAGTTTACCACTTGCACGAGACAGACAGAGGAGAAAGTGAAGAGGAAAGACAGAGCGACAGGGCAGCAGTAACAGAAGCGAGGGCTCAAATCTCTCTGTCAACAGAGCAGTGTGTGAGCTCGACTCTGCAGCCGCATTTGCATATCCCTCCCCAAACCCTGAGCTGAAATGAGACTCTGCTGGCGACGGTGGGGGTGAAACCATTCACATGTTTCTTTCAAAACCCAAATCCCCCAAACCCCTCAAAAATTAGAGCACTTTTACAGAAATTAACCAGACAAACCAACTCCTTGCTCATATACTGTGGGGTCCAAAAGCCTGACAAAACATTGAAAATCTGGAAAATAAGATTTGGAAAATAAGAAGATTCTGCTGTATTTCTGGGTCACCAATCAAATGTAAGCAAGTTAGTGATATTAAGCACGTTCACTCCTTTATACAGATGGTCAAACTTTCTTGCTTCCATTGAAGCTAAAGATGCTCTTTGGATCATTTGCATGATACCTTGTGTAATACAACTATTCACTCATAGTTATGCTGAAAATATAATTTACATTGAAAAATGTGTTATACTATAGGCCTACATTAATGTTCAATTTGTTAAGGGTTTATAAAGGGTTTCAATAATGACTAATAAGTTGTTTAAATTTCAGTCATTTATATGCATCTATAGCAAAACACATAAAAGGGATACTTTAATCCAATGCTTGCAAAATTGTGCGCATTTTAACTTGCATGCTATAAATGCATCATTAATACACTTACACATACTTATATGTTACAAGTAAATCTCAATTGACAACATTTGTGGCATAATGTTAATTACCACAGCAAATATATTTGAACTTGTCTCTCCTTTTCTTTCTCTTTGGAGGGTTTAAAGACAGAAATGTAAATCTTATAGTTTTATATAAAACACTTACATTAATTCTTAAAATGTGTGTATTATTTGAGTGGAAGAATTGTTTAAAATTTAATTTAACTTTACAATGAAAAGATTAGAAAAAGATTTTATGTCTAATCCATCAAAATCGGTATACGTTGAACGAAATTCTGAAACACTGCCCCCAGTGGCCAAAGCGGTAAGTGTTGTAGGGCATATGGGCAAGTGTGCGCCCCAGTTATGTCCAAGAGAGGTCTCCAAAAGCTAGTAGTGAAGCAAGTTGTTTTCAGCTTTATAGAATGTTATACAATGAAGAGAAAAGAATATAATCTCATATATATATATATATATATATATATATATATATATATATTCTATCTCAAACCGAATCCCAAACCTTACCTTAACCATTAGTGGAGTAAAAAGTAATGTTAGTAAAGTGAAACCTCCGAATCATGCTCATCATTGATTATTCAAACGTGGTTACTGCCTGGCTTTGAACCCAAGTCTCCCACATAGTTGAGATAATGCACTACCAATTACTCCATGTGAACAGGTAAACACATTGAAATCACTGCAAACATGTCTGATATGAATGCTGCACGTCAACGTGTCGACATAGAGTCGTCGATTCTAGGATACTGAAACTATCTGAAACATCATGCCAACTTCACGTGTGATCACGTTGATTTTAAGTGCCTCACTGTAATCCAGATTTTTCCTTTTTTTTAAGAAAAGTTGAAGTGAAATTTTTGTGGTTATCAGCATTCTGCCACAAATGCTGTCAATTGATCTAAACTTGTGTTGAATGCAGAATATTACTATAAAAATCACCTAATTTGTGATTTAAAAGGAGGGATTATGTGATTTTGTGTTTATATTCATTACTGGGGAACAACCCGTGTTGCTTCCAATGGCAGGTTAGCACCTTCACTTTCACTCAAATCACAATCAAAACGCCAGATTAAAAGTTCATAAACACCTATTTTTCACTCTGTTCCCCTTTTTTAATATTAACACATTTCAATTGAAGTCAATTCAAGCTTGAAGTTGCTTGGTGAAGACCTGGGTTCAACTGTAGCACAGCTCGCGAGTTGGCACGTCAAATACATTTTATTTGAATAGCACTTTTCACAACACAAATCATTTTGAAGCAGCTTTACAGAAAATTATGCTGTAATGTCTGTAATGTCTAAAAGTCATCATTGAAAATAATGCTACACAATGCAGTCACAAGTGTCATAGAAGAAACATGTTGAAAAATTTTTTTTTTTAAGATTTAGGGTGGGGTGTCGGTTTTGAGGTTTTTAAGGTTAATGCTCTATCATCTCACACTTGCTTTTTATGACATCATTGGTTAGGTTTTGGTCAAAGGTTTAGGTTAGGGATGCACGTTTTGTTCATTTAAAACTGCATAGAGCCTTAACCTTTAAAACATCATCTTTTTGGGAGAACGTTTAACTTGCTACTCCAGCGACACAGAGTGGACATTTCACCTTGAAACTGCAGCAATATGGGTAATTTCATTTTGCAAGAATTTTGCCACAGGCACATAATGTATATGAGATCAGTCTGAAAATGGCTCACTATTTGGCAGGCATTGCATGAAAGTGACATTTTGTATGCATGTTGTTATAACTGCATATCAATTATTTATAAGGCATTTGTAAATGTCTTATTAGTCATTAATTAACCCCTTTATAATTCCTTGCCAAAGGGAACATTTATGAAGAGTGTTACCAAAAAATTCACCTGAAAATTACAATTTCACCCGAAAAGGAGATGTCAGGCAGAATGTCAAGATCTGAGGGTCTCAGTCACCATTCACTTTCATTGTGTGGAGGAAAAGATTCAACGAAAATGAATGGTGGCTGAGCCTAACGTTCTGCCTAACATCCGATTTTGTGTTTCACAGAAGTTAAAAGTCAAGCGGGTTTACAACATCATGAGGGTGAGTAAATGATGTCAGAATTAAAAATTTTGGGTGAACTATGCCTTTAAATTGAAAAAATAGAAGTATTTTTACTAGTGTTCTCAGACTTTACTAGAACTCACTGTATTTCACTGCATCTATGATCTGTGGCTCATGTGCAAATGCATGCTTGGATTATGAATAATTTCTTCCATTTCTGCCAAATCTCCACCCTCCCTTTATTGACCTCAGCTCGTAACCTCCTCACGTGCCTGCAGCTATAAATCTCCAAACATTTCTTTCACTCAGAGATTTTCCTTCATTTCTCAAAATGCGAGCAGGCTCCATCTCTGAATAACTTTATGGGAGCAGCATATGGTCTACACAGATCTACAGTCACCAGAACCAAGCATTCGTGAACACGTTTGTTGCATTAAACAAAGCATGTGATGATTTTTCCACATAATCTTCATTTTTCCGTGCAAATTCACGCTTTTCATTTTCATTAAATTAATCGATTCTGACACCAGATCTAGTATGAATCAATGTCATCTTAATTCAGTTGTATACTTAATAAACTTAAAAAAAAAACAAAAAAAACATGAGTTATAAAGTACATGGGAAGTTGACATGTCTTGCATTGTGAAATGCTATAAGCCTACTCAATTGAAAAAAAAATTAGCACACTTTACATATAAATGATCGATAAAGAAGTATATTAATGCTTATTAAGTTATTTACAAATGCATTATAAATCATTGATATTTGCTTATAACAATATGCGTGAAAGGGTGACTTTTATTCAACACTTGCTTAATAACACTTACTCAACATTAGTAACTTATGGAAATGTACCTTAATGAAAAGTGGACACAAATGAAGCATGTATTAATGAGTTACATATGTACATAATGTTCAGTATGGTATAGTGTTAATCAGGCTTTATTAAATAAGTATGAATAAGTGTAAGTTAAAATGCTTACTAATTGGCAAGTATTGCGTGAAAGTCACCCTTTTTATTCATATTGTTATAACTGCATATAAATGATTTATAATGTATTTATAAATGACTTAATACTCATTCATGAATGGCCTTTATAAACACTTAACAAAGGGAAGATTAAGGTACAGTGTTACAACTATTTTAATTGAGAAACTACATTAACTATTTTTACTTACAATTCATTTGTCACACTGCAGGACCATTATAAATCAAACAGAGAAGCCAAAAACATGTTAAAAATGGTGAACAAATGTTGACCAGATACACAACCAAGGATATCCTCTTTCCTTTATACTCTGCATTCTTGTACTGGTCATTTCAACCTAAAGTCTTGGTTAACCTGTTGATACACACCCCCTTTTTGAGCACAAACCATGAAAATGACATACCTGAGCTTAAAGGGTTGTATTTACGGGACCCTTTTGAGTATGGACACAGTTGTAGTATCTTTTGAAAGAAGACACTTTGGGCTTTTTATTCCAAGTTTCAAGAATTATTATATGTTGTTATTTTTTATAGTTAGAGAAGCTGAATTTTATAGTAACGGAAATATTTTGTGCTGAACATGTTTTACAATCTAAAAAAAACAATAATAAAAGTGCCAAGATCTAACCCAAAAATACAATGTTCTCAAAGCCACAAGTCTAAAGAAGTTATGTTTCAAATGTGAAGATGATCTAACAATAAATGAGGTCCCTGCAAGCTTTTTTCTCTGTAAAATCGCTGGAAGTGTACAGAGTAAAATTAAGGCTCCGCCTTTCAAGACGACACAAAATTTGACTACACTGCTCAGCTATTCTGAATAAAACTACTCTGCATTTTTAAAAATAGACTTTGGAGACATGCTCAATTTGTTTATGAGACTAATATATAAAATAATATACAGTTTTACAACATGAATGCTGCTCAGATTGCAGAGTTTGTTGAAGAACAATGACGAAAGGTAATTCTTTCAGGTGAGATCGCATGTAAAAAATGGAGAATATATCAATATTTCTCAGATGTATCACTTTTATGGCAAAAAGTGCTATTGGATGTTTTTCAATGAATGCTTGTCATGGACAATTGACCCAAGTGTGGTGAACTGGATTCATCTGGCAATCGCGTTTTCATAATAAATGTATGAATTCCTGTTTTTATATTTGTACTCCTGGCGCAAATTACTAAATTGTTGTTTCTGGAGCATTGCTATCGTGAAACAGAGATCGGATATCAATGTTGTACCCTTAGACCTTTGAAAAGATGAATTACATATATAGGACGGTAACTTATATATTAAATGTAAATCGAGTGACGTCACTCCTGAGTGTGAGCGATTGCATATCAACAGGTTAAAAAGTTCATGGACATGTTTTGCATCACCTACCCATGCAGTATTTGGTCTTCTATTCTATTCTAAGATATGAAATTACATTCACAATGAATTTTACTCTTTTACGTATTTCTCAGGACTGTATCCATTAGGATTTGATTGGACCTTTATATAAAAAACATAAGAAGCACAGGGTCTGGACTTGGTCTCATCTGACCATTCAGAAATTTTCTTTGACTGATGATGCGGTTTAAGGTCATTGTAGGATGCGGCAGACAATTCAAGACAGTACATGACTGTATCAGGAGTATTTAGAAGACGTTTACTCTGCTAACAAGGAAAAGCTCTTCTCTCATGGGTGTGAGGTGATCACCATTACAATGTCATGTTTGTTTTACATTTGCAGGCAATTATCTAAACCAAATTTGTGGAAAGTTATTTGCGGAAAGTTTCTTCCAGGAATTCTTAGCGACCAAATGCAGTTTTAAACAAAGAATAACTTCTTCCATAAACAACTGGACATAGTTGAACTTCATTCAAACACATTTTTATCAGTAAATGAAAGAAAGATTTCTTTGCAAATGGAAATTTTATACAGAGTTGCCTCAAAAAAACAATTTAGACACTTAAGTCACACATAAACTGTTTGAATGTCAAGCGAGTGTCATAAATGCTGCTAGAGCTTTCCTTAGAACTAACTTCAAATACTTTTCCAATGACTTCCGTTTCAGGAAAGAAAGAATGTCATACAGGTTTCAATCAACATGAAGGTAAATGCTGACAGAATTTTTATTTTAAGGTGAACTATTCCTTTGTGTCCAAAAACTTTGTGGGGTCTCTGTATAAATATGTTGGTTTTATGCAACAACAACTGGGATACAAAACAAACATCTAATAATTTTGACCAAAATTGGTTTCATCTGCATTTCTTGAGGTGAAATTTTTACATAAGGAAAAACAATGAAAACAATCAGTCCATAACCTAAAAAACTATTCATTTAATTGTGTTTAGTCTTTTTCTAATTTAGTTCCCTGGACCCCCTCATGAGCCATGACCCATAACACATCTGCGAATAGTTTCAGATAAGCACACTTATTTGTACTGCCAAATAGCTTCCATGCATATTAGAGAACTGAGATTTCATTAACATATTTGCTCTGTATTGTTTCCCACATGAAAATGGTAATACATTGTAGACTCAGAGTAAACTCACGTGTTTTTCTGACTGCAGTGGGATTTAATTTGCTGCAATAACCTCCAAACTGCAATGTAATTATTAAAGCTAGGTCCCAGTCTGTCGCTTGCTTCGACGTTGTGCCGAAGAAGCGACACTAGGGGTCTCTCTTGAGCGCCGAATATGCCTCTGATCTATGAAAAAAGGCCAATGAGAAGTTGGCAGCCAGTATTTGCATACCCCACCCCCGGATATACGAGTATAAAACCGGGTAAATACGCTGAGTTCATTCAGAAATTTTCTTTGGAGCCGATGGTTGTACTGCAGCGAGCTGCGAGTCACACACCCGTTCCTGTTCCTCTGACGCTCTCTGCTGTTGGATCTATGGCGCACTACAGAGGCTTTCTCCTTCCTTTCTCCACAGCAGTGCAGTTTGCCCCTGGGAGCTTCGACAGCACAGAGCATATTAAAAGAGTGATATTTCTTTTAAAAGAGTGTTTTTCCTCTATTAGAGCAATACACAGTATCGTTGAATGTCCTTTTCAGGATGCGTCTTTATAAAGATGCCATTCTGCCCCTGTGTAGTTCCTGGATGCAGTAGAGTGCTCTCTGCTTCAGACGGCCACAGGCATTGTCTCGTGTGTCTGGGCAGCGATCACACCGAGGCAGCATTTGTGGATTGTTGATGTTCTCACTGCGAGGGCATGACCATGGCAACGTTGCGGTCGCGGCTCACTTTCAATAGAAAGCAGGCCACTCCAGCTGCCCCCCGCATTGCTCCTTCTTCCCACGGGATTGAGTACGATGTGGCTGGCGATGGAGGCGATCTGGGGACAGAAGTGGGTGCAGCTCCGCTGGGATTGCCCCATCGGACCACCCGCCCCCCAGCACGCTTGTTGACTTCCGTCCGTGCTCGAGACAATAGCGGCTTGCTTCACAGCCAGCCTGCTTGTCCTCTAGAGCTCGAAGTGGATGAGCTCATCGCTGCATCGGAGAGCGCGGCGTCTGACGCGGATGACTCCCCTGGGCTGCCGCCTTCGGGCCAGCACGCCCAGGCTGAGGCTGATGCTCAGGTACCGACCATGCTTTCCCGGGCTGCCGACAGCATGGGCTTGGAGTGGAACCCTCCGTCCTCCCCACAGCCATTGCGGTTGGATGATTGATTCCTGGGGTCCGGGTGCAGCTCACAGCCTCGCCCCCCCCCGGTCCCCCCCCGGTCCCGTCTTTCCCGGAGGTGCATGATGAGCTGACGTTTCACAAAGCCACTCGCTACCCTCGACGGCGGAGCGGCCCATGGGTACACGGTGATTCCCCAAGTGGATAGGGCTGTTGCGCTCCACTTATGCCCTGGAAACCCTACCACCTGGTGGGGTCACCCTGTGCTCCCCTCCAAGGTCTGTAGGACAACATCCTCGCTGACCACGAATGCCTACAGCACCGTTGGACATGCCGCTTCCGCCCTGCATGCCATGGCCCTCCTGCAAGTCCACCAGGCCAAGGCGCTCAAAGATCTGCACGGGGGTAGCCCTGATCCTGATGTGCTGCAGGAACTGCGCTCAGCGACCGACCTCACCCTTAGAGCCACGAAGGTCACAGCGCAGTCACTTGGGCAGGCGATGGCCACGCTCGTGGTCCAGGAACGTCAACTTGGTCGAGATGCGTGAGACCGACAAGGTTCGCTTTCTCAACGCCCCTGTCTCCCAGTTTGGTGACACCGTCAAGGACTTCGCCCAGCAGTTCTCCACAGTGAAGAAGCAGACAGAGGCCATATCTCACATCCTGCCCCGCCACAAGCCTGCCGCCATGGGTCATGCCCCGTCTGCTCGCCAAGAGCGTCCTCCTGCGGCCAAGAAACACCCTGCTCTGCCTCAACCCGGGCCGAGCTCTCAGCCCCAACGTCGAGCACTCCACAGGAAGCAGACGCCCCCTGTCTCACGGACCCCCTTGAGGACCCGGAAGGCTCCCAGGTGCTCCTGAGACGTTTGACCCAGAGCCCGAGATGTTAGCTCCGGAGCTGGTAAGATCACTCCATCCCCAGGTGGAGGGCTGGGAGGAGAATCTTTTGTTGGATTTATTTCATCAAACCCTGGACAGACCTCTGCTTTTTACGGGCAGGAGTACTCTTGCAGCAGGTGTCCCGATGCGTCCTGGTCACGACCGATGCCTCCAGATTGGGGCTGCCAATTCCACAGCCACGGGCTGTAGGAAAGGGGCCCCGTTGCGCTGGCACATCAACTGCCTAGAGTTGCTGACTGTTTTCTTTGCCCTGTGGAAGTTCCTCCAGTTAGTTCAGGACAAACATGTCCTAGTAAGGTCAGACAGCACCACCGTGGTAGCGTACATAAGTCGCCATGGCAGCGTACGCTCCCGCCACATGTCACAACTCGCCCGTCGTCTCCTCCTTTGGAGACTCAAGTTGCTGTGTGCCACTCACATCCCCAGCAACCTAAATGTAGTAGCGGCCGTGCTGTCACGACAACGCTTGCCCAGTGGAGAGTGGAGGCTTCACCCACAGTCGATCCAGCTGATTTGGGAATGGTTCGGCAAGGCCCAGGTAGACCTGTTTGCCTCCCGAGAGACCTCCCATTGCCCGCTCTGGTACACCCAAACAGAGGCTCCCTTCAGGGCAGACAAATTGGCACACAGCTGGCCTGAGGGAGGACGAGGAACAAGTCACTCTAGTGGCTCCCTATTGGCCCACCCGGGCTTGGTTCTTGGATGTCGTACTCCTCATGACAGCCCCTCCCTGGCAAATTCCCCTGAGGAAAGACCTTCTTTCTCAGGGATGGAGCATGCTCTGGAATCTGCACCCAGACTTTTGGAACCTCCACGTCTAGCCCCTGGACGGGACGCGGAAGATCTAGCTGGTCTACCACCTGCCGTCGTAGACACAATCAGCCAAGCCAGAGCCCCTTCTACCAGGCATCTTTACGCCCTGAAGTGGTGTAAATTGGTGTTCTTCCCGGGCTGAAGACCCACAGAAGGTCAGTGCTCTTATTTCTGCAGGAGAGGCTGGAGGGGTGGCTGTCCCCTTCCACCCTAAAGGTGTATGTCGCTGCCATCGCTGCCCACCACGACACAGTAGACGGCAAGTCTTTGGGTAAGCACGACTTAATTATCAGGTTCCTAAGAGGCACCCGGATGTTAAATTCCTCCCGGCCAAGCCTGTTCCCCTCATGGGACCTCTCAGTGGTCCTCTCGGGCCTTCAGAGACCTCCCTTCCTGCCGCTACAAACAGCTGGACTTAGGGCCCCCTCTCTAAAGATGGCCCTGCTGATCGTGCTCACCTCCATGAAGAGGGTCGGGGACCTGCAAGCATTCTCTTTTAGCAACACTTGCCTGGAGTTCGGTCCAGCAGACACATTTGTGATCCTAAGACCACGAACGGGCTACGTGCCCAAGGTTCCTACCACACCCTTTAGAGACCAGGTAGTGAACCTGCAAGCGCTGCCCCGGGAGGAGGCAGACCCAGCCCCTTCATTGCTTGTCCGGTACGTGCTTTGCGTACCTACTTGGACCACACGCAGAGCTTTAGATGTTCTGAGCAGCTCTTTGTCTGCTTTGGCGGACAGCGGAAAGGGAACGCTGTCTCCAAACAGACGCTTTCCCACTGTGTAGTGGATGCCATTTCATTGGCCTATCACACTCAGGCCATGCCCCTCGCCCCTGGGAACTTAATCTACCCTGTACTGGAATAGGTGCTCTGCAGGGCAGGACTCCTACGTGGACTCCCCCTGTATGTATTTTCCATGGTACGGTCCCCTTACGAGTGGACCCACGTCTCCCTTAGGAAGTTTCAGCTGCCCTCCGGTCGCCGTGTTGTAGCAACTCCCCCCTCCTAGCGAGGCTGGATCTACCACTGCGCCATCTCCACTTGCCGCCTAAAAACCCATGTGATGTATTCTCCACCTTTACCTCCCCTTTCGGGCAGGTGTGGCCTCCGCAGGGTCTTTTCCCCCTGAAAGAATAGGAAACTGGGTAAGACCCCCTTCCCTCGATGCATGTAAGGGCCCCGGCCGTTCTTGATCTATGCGGAGAAACATAGAGAGAAAAGAGGCCCAGCCAGATTCTGCCGACTTTTGTGGGGCATTGGGGAAGGGTACGTGCAGTCTGACACAGCTGGTCGCCTTTGCACATAGAATACCTGCCCGCTCCTGTGTCAGCAGAACACGTACGCGGCTCAGAGCATGGCATAATTGAAATTGGATCCCTAGTGTCGCTTCTTCGACACAACGTCTCGTTCCCTCCACCAGGGAACGGAGGTTTACATCCGTAACCTAAACGTTCTCTGAGGATTCTTGAAATGTGTCCCACAATGACAAGCTGTTAAATCAGATTTACAGAGAAAGTGGAAAACATGAGCTGGTAACACACACACACACGCACACACACATATACTGCTGTTTTTTTGTAGTGAGAAATTCAGTTATACGCTGTTTTGGTAATAATACCAGTGTGTGAATTGCACAGTGGCAATGTTCAGAATGGAATACTAGATTACTACTTCACACTAAATATTGCATAGTGAAACCACTGGCAGATCCAGTGGGCGGGGTCAGGAGTGTGTAATAAGTTTACGCTTAAAATGTAAAAGTCTCTAGATACATAAATAATAATTTGTGGTGCCATTTGACAACTAAGAATCTCAACTTTTCACAGAAATACATCACTTTTACATAAAATAGCAAAATAAGACCTCAAAACCTACCCGTCGCAAATGAGCGCTAGACGTAATGATGTAGAAATATAAATAATTAATATAAAAGTTTTCAAATAGCACTAAAATAGGCAAGTCAAATATCGAACGAAAGCTTAGTCTACTCCGATCACTGCTTCTGTAATCCCCCAATAGCCACAAACTCTATATCAAAGTTACTCTATAACTATATTTCAAACATACAGTGTCAGCTTTCCAACAACACCTAGATTAAGCTTCTAGTCCACTCAGAGGCCCAAATATTTAACGAATGATGTGTGGGATCACACAATAGACTGAATGTCTATGGATGAGTACATGGAGGTGTTAGAGTGCCACCTGCATTTCAGATCTGTGTACTGTGATGGAAGGTGACAGAGGAAAATAATTTTTCCTGGTACATGCTGTATCTAGTGGAACACTTTTAGAAGGGACTTAGAGAAAAACAGTGTCTGAATCACAGGCTTTCAAAGACTATGTTCATCATAAGAATTTAAACATATACAATATTATTTATGAATTATGGAATATTTTTTTGTGTTGAGACCACTATTTTGCTATTCATTTAGGGGTGTTTACTGACAAGAAGGGGCATTTTGGACAAGAAAAGCTGTATTTTTCTGTCAGAGAGCGAGACAAAGAGACCCAAGATCAGAGGAACAGTTAGAAGTATTTATTAACAATACTGGAGATTAAAACAATACTTTATTAATAAGACTGGAGATCCCGACACTGCCTGCAGTTGAGTTGAGTTGAGTTTTAAACCAATAAACTCACCGGAGTCGTGACATTTTCAGTGATTTTACCAAAGTGAAGAGTGTTCTGAGGCACAATGTGAAACCAACGTTCATTATGCATTAAAAATATATATATATATATATATATATATATATAAATGTATTTTGTTTAAACATCCTGATTAGCAGGCTATTTTCACATTTCCTTTTTCAGTGGTACTGTTTCCTCTTATTCTTTTGCTTTTTGCTGTGACTGCTTTCTTGTATTTCAGTTATTAGATGCAGTTGCACAAGAGAAATGACAGAAGCTATTTGACAGCATGCTCTAACTAAAATGATCTAATGGTGATCTGCTCACCATCAAATGAAATAAAAGTTTACAAGACATGACAACTATATTGGTTATATATTCAGGGCATTTTGATGGATCAAGCCATAACATAGAAGATAATATTTTTAAAAAGCCAGAAAAAAGCCCTTGTGTTCCCCATGTGATGTCACTGTAATACTGAGACTAACATTCAAAATGTCCTGAAACTCTGAATGCACTCAAAGTGCAATGAATCTAACACAGCAAAATTATGTCTGTCTTCAACAACCCTGCTGGAAAGAGCAGCAAACCTTAGCACCTTCCTAACCAACTTTAAGGTATAGTTCACCCCAAAAATTTAATTTTTGTCTTTTACCTTCACGTTATCTGCTCCAAAATGAGGAAGAAAAAGCAGCAAAATAGTATCATAAAAGTATCAAAAAGTAGCTCATACTTTGTTATTCGCAGATTTACCCTCTGCTGAAGATGTCAAATCAACTGGTGCCATTAGATTTGAGTAATTGCACATATTAAACATATTAATCTCATATATGTTTGGTATACACACACTGAGTACTTTATTAGGAACACCTGCACACCTACATAGTCATGCGATTAACTAATCTGTGAATGGAAATGCCATGTTGATGAGAGAGGTCAACGGAGAATGGCCAGACCACTCTGTACAACTGTAGTGAGCAGAATAGCATCTCAGAATGCAGATGGGCTACAACAGCAGAAGACCACATCTTCTGTTTTACAATTTTTTTTACATTTACAGGACACATAAATATGAATAAAAAAAAAAACGTGAGAAAAATATGTTAATCCACTGTTAGTATGGAGTTTGGTGAAGTGCCCTCAATGAAACTGGGATTGATTGCCGCAAACAAATTGCCTCATCCTCATTCTCAATTTCTCTTAAGAATAGGTTTGAAGCTTTAAAAATTTTCGCTGAGGAGAAGAGCAGTGGAACTCACTGAGGGATGTGAGGTAAGACACCTGTCAAGAAGTGCTAGGGAAGAGAGGGAGAACAGATAAAGAATGGCACTCTGGCAACACCTGGAAACTGATACAAACATAAAAAACATAAAACAACAGATAAATATTTGCAGAAATGAACAAGAGAAAAAAGTACTCTACACTGAATAAAGAAGTAAAGAAAAGTGATAGGAAAGACAAAAGACTCTTCCATGATGCGCTAGTGATGGAAGCAGAGGAGGCAGCAGAGAAGGAGACCTTAATAATTTGTATAAAGTCACCAGATACCTGTCCATGAAAAAGTCGAACCATGACAAACCTGTCAAAGATAATGAAGGGTGCCCCATCACCATGGTACCAGACCAGAGAAAATGCTGGGCTGAACGCTTTAAAAAACCTCCTGAACAGGCACCCACCGACTGAAAGACCAAACATACCACCAGCTAACTCCTTGTTAAAAGTGAACACTAACCCCCTTAAGAAAATGGAAATCCTAAAGACACTTTAGACATTGAAAAATGGAAAAGCAGCCGGATCACATGGAATTCCTCCGGAAGCCCTCAAGACAGTCTTAGCATCTACAGCAAAAATGCTGTTGCCTCTCTTGCAGAGAACACTGGAAAAAGGGACACCTAATGAAGCTTCCAAAGAAAGGAGACCTAGGATGTTGCAAGAACTGGTGTGGCATAATGCTTTTGTCTGAACCAAGCAAAGTGTGTTTCCTGGAGCAACTGCATGATGCCATTAATGAAAGACTCCATCCAGAACAAGCTGGTTTCCTGCACAGACCAAATTGCCACACTTCGAATCATCATCAAACAGTCCTTGGAGTGGCAATCAACCCTGTATCTGAACTTCATCGACTTCCAGAAGGCTTTTGATAGTGTGGATAGAGACACCATCTGGAAATTACTACACCACTATAGAATCCTTCAAAGCTTCTTCAACCTGTTCCAGCAACCGTATGACTGTGCCACATACAAAGTGATCCATAACGGCAAGTTGTCGGAGGACTTTGAGGTGAAGACAGGGGTCAGACAGGGCTGCCTGCTTTCAACGATGATGTTTCTGATGACAGTGGACTGGATCATGCATGAAACAACCAAAAGTGACACCGAAATCGGTGGACTTTGACGCAGAGTCTAGAAGACCTTGACTTTGCCGATGACCTATACCAGCTGTCTCAGAAACACCAACATATGCAGCAGAAAACAAACTGGTCCGAGAAGCAAATAAGGCTGGACTATGAATCAACACAGAAAAAATTTAAATGATAACCTTACTCAGGAAGCAACAGATGTCGTCTCAGTCACGGGTGGGACAGATGAGAAGACATCAAGGCAAGCATTGGGAAAGCAAGACATGCTTTCATCATTTTGAAGGTGGTATAGATCTCGACAGCTCTGTCCAAAAGTAATAAACTATGGATCTTCAACAGAAATGTCAAGTCTGTCCTTCTTTATGGTTTGTAGACCTGTAGAGTCACAAACATTTTGACCAACAAACTCCAAACTTTCACCAACGACTTTCTTCGCCATATTCTTAATATCAAATGGATGGCTAAAATCAGAATCATTGACTTGTGGAGGTGAGCAAATAAAGACCCTATCAACCAACAGATTGCAAGGCATAAGGTATGGCGGTGGATTGGACATACCTTGAGAAAGCCTGAAGAAGACATCACACAACAAGCTATACAATGGAACCCACAGGGAAAGAGACAGGTTGGTCATCCGAAAACAACTTGGAGACGATCCTGCAAGGAGTAAATGAAGAAATGCAACTATTGAGGGGAGAACTGAAGAAGGTCGCCCAGAACAGAGTGCGCTGGAGGATTGTTGCAGAGGCCCTATGTTAAGGAAATTGCCTCATCACACACACCTGGATTGGTAACCTCTGCGCCCTTTAAAAAGGGGCATCGGACTGCTCCAAAGCAGGACTGTGTGTACTACATTAGACTTTGTTGTTGTTATTTTTTTTGTGCGTTCACAACATCTCCACATCACATTACATTTTCACCCATGCACATTGCTTACACTACTGATTGCACTGATAAACACATCTGAAATTCTTTGTTAATTTGTTAATAAATTCTTGAGCTCAATGTTGTATTCATGTGTCCCCCTTTTTTGTTGCGTCCTTTAAGCCATGGGTTGCACCAAAATGGGGTCTCGTCCAGCAACACTGACCAGCATAGAACTTAATTCTGGTATTAAGTTTTTTGTATTCGTAAGGAAATTACAATTAATGTTATTCTGCCTCCTTAAAAATTTCAGAGAGACAGAGGGAGGGGATAAACTTTGACTGGTAGGAGGCAAACGTGAAGATCCTCTTATGGATAGTTTTATAGAGAACGGAAGACCTCAAGCACAGTTTTAAGAGGTTACACTGCCCAATATAATCTTTTACTGCTGCACACATTTGAAGAACAACTTTAAACAGAAAAATGAGGAATTACAGAACTAATCTGGAACTGTGCGAGCGGTGAATTCACTTAAAAGTTGTGCACTTTTACATGCAGTAATTCAGCATGAAATCCTGCATCTTTTCTTCTACTACCTGCAGTCAAGTTTAATCCATAAACATGTTTCCTTTCCAATGTAAATTAAAGATATTATACAGTGCACATTATTATCAAAACATTGTGCTACTGCCTACAGAAAGCCGGTGGTAAACAATTTTTTTTGTACATTTTCAATTGATCATTGCAGTAGTAACATATCAAATGTTGGCCAAATGATGGACAATAGTGATGTTTCAATTGTGAATGAATCTGTCTTTTTAAACAAATCTTTTAAGTAAATTAATCGTTCTCGTCCCCCTCCATACACAGACTCATATTTCTCATTCACTGACATCGCTCCCTTTCGAAGCCAATGAGCTCTACTGCTTTTCATGCCTGTAAATACTGACTATAGCATGAGCCAATTGCATTCAAATGCAGCAGAATATCATTGTTTTTACCAGCTGAACGAATACGCCCCTTCACTAAACTAGTTGAGTTGGTCATTTGAGTCTGAGAGAGATGAGACATCTTGTTCATGAATTAATTGAATGTACTGGTATACTTGTTCGCAAACAAAATTAATGACTCGATGATCTCATTCATGAATGAAGATCTGCTGAACGACTGAACAAGAGGAGGCGTGTAATTCGTTCAGTTTGGCAAGTGAGTCAATCACGTTGAAGAACGAGAGAATAGTTGAGATGCACTAAGTTCATAAGTATGCACAAAACATAATCCACAATTTATGAATGTGTAAAAATTGAGCATACAGCATACATAACTGGTTTCACCTGCTGAACGCATACACCTCTTCACTGAACCAGTTGGTCATTTTGTTTGTGAACGATCTGAATGTACTTGTATACTGCTTCACAAACGAGACGAATGAATAAGTCATCATGCATGATGATCTGCTGACCAGGAGGAGGAGCTGCATGTTGTTCGTTCAGTTCGTCAATCTAGTTCAACATTAAAGGGTCCGGATTAATTATGAATAAAGTGAGTGAAGACCACACATTACAATGACATACAAACCTTATTGAAACTCATGATTATTTTGTAGGCATTTGTGGGGAAACACTTATGATGCTTAAACACTCTCTTTGTAGAATTGTAGACATGCAAATGTTATTTAATTAAGGATTATTAGATGTGTTCTGGTCGTAAATGGATGCTTTTGGTTCAGTGCAATTAATTCAGTGCGTCAAAAATGGTGGCATCTACAGGCGCAAAGGTGTGACTTGCAGAAATGTTCAATGAACGAATCTGAACAAATCTTTTTGGTGAACGGAATCAAAAGAATGGATTCACTGAAATGAATCAAAATCACCACCACTAATGGTGAAGAGTGTTGTAACCGGGCATATATACAGTACAAATGTATGATGTAGACAAGCACAGTCTTAACATTTTAAAGAGCCAATTCCAATGCCTGGATTGCAGTCATGACCCACTATTGTGTTGCCTTGTGTTTATCTTCTGTCTTCTTTTTTCCAGGACTACACTTCCCAACATGCCCTGCCCTCATCTCTGTCAGCTGTTCCAGATTGTTCTCACCTGTGTTCCATTCCCTCATTAGCCCTTGTGTATTTAATGCCCTGATTTCTGCTCAGTCTTTGTCAGTTGTTGTTTTGGCTCCTGATTTTGTACCAGTTTGCCAACCTAGGATATAAAGTTTGTTTTCTGTTCCCAGTTCCTAGTCTTTCCTTGTTCCAGTGTTTACCCTTTTTTGTACTCTGTTTCATTTTCTATTAAATATCAAGCTGCGTCTAGATCCTGCTCTTGTGACTTCATTCAAACATTAAATTATAGTGTTGGACCTTAAGAAAGCTGAATCACAAAGTTGAATCAGAATTGTTGAATTCTTTGTAATTCCAATGTCTGTTTATAGCAGACTTCTGTCGGAAGTTGACAACACAGACTGTGAGAATCCGTCTTGAGGCCATAAATACCTCAGAGTGTACTCAAAACTCTTTGACAGTATAACTAAAGACAGAAGGTTTGTGGCTTCCTCACACAGATAAGGAATGTTTTGAATGTTTGGGAAGTACACAAGTTCTTCAATGGTTTAGAGGGGTGGAATACAATTTCTTTCCTCACACCTGGACTCAGTGATGCCATTTTACGGTTATAAAATAGAATATCTGGGCAGCTACATGTTTGTTCATTTTAGATCTTCATCAGCAGCATTAGCTGGCCAAAAGTCCTGTGTATTCAATGATTAAATACTATACAACAAGAGTTGGTGTTTCTTTCTACATCTGTCAAATTGTTTCTATTAGACATGAGTACATTTTCAGAGGGATCTCAACAATGTCTCAAAGAGTGCTCATATTTGCCATTACACCGTCAATGTATCTTCACGATACCATATATAATATATAACCACATATCATATATCAATATGAGGGTGTTTCTTCAACTTCAGGGTTCACCTTAATGACATTTATTTTGAGAACTTTTCAAATTAATTTTATGTTTAGATTTTACTGTTTTAGTCTTGTTCCAGAACCAGACATTCAATATTAAACCATAAAAATCTAATTAAAAAAAATTACAATTATTATATGTTTAAAACTATATTTAATTACGACTGTCCCACTGTGTAATTAAAACAGTTTTGCTTCTAATAATGTTTTTTGTATGTTTTTAGTTAGTGGACATATTAACCAAGTGGACAAAAGTGTCAGTGAAGAGCATGCTTAAGATGAAATAAGTGATGTTTAAAGAAAACAAAGAATATTTTAATGGACATAATTTCCAATCAAGCTGTAATTTTGCCAATGTATGCAAAAAAAGTGTGAAAATATGATTTAACTGTGTGCATCAAGTACACAATGTAAAATGTTAGCTGTTAAATTAGCCTTAGCAAGACGAAGGAGTCGGTCATTTTATTTAAAAATGTACAAAATTTTATTTACATCAGCATCATTTCCAGAACAGAATTTTATTAAACACAATACAGAATTTAAGACAGAACATCCATTTTTAATCAGACCTCTTGTTTCACACACACACACACACACACACACACACACACACACACACACACACACACACACACACACAAACACAGATCCTCATGGGTATAGGACCCTGTGTAAACCAGGCATCTGGTCTTAATTACCTTTCTAACCAACAAACTCGCACACATGCCCCGCTACTCAAACTTCAGTGGTGACGTCCATGCGATCTGAACACAATGTGGCTCTTTATTTCACACAAAGTCCTTCCTCACTGCTCAAACCCACTCCAGAACCCCTCCACCAAACACATGTGTGGTTACTGCAGCAGCTGGTTGTATTCACCAGTCTGTCAATGTGTTTACCAACACACACATGCTGCTCTACGCTATTGTTTGTGTGACCCAATGGAAGCTGAGGCTTTCAGCTCTGTGATCGGGAGCCTGAAAACAAAAATGGTCATAGATTTACATTACTATACATTCATTTTTGCAAAATGATATTTGCTTGTTGGTATCGCGGCAGTTTCCTGGTGAAATGAACTCTAGAGGCGCTACAACAACAATTACTTTAATTTACTTTAACACAAATCACCAGTAAAACAACACATTAATAAACACTTTCTTTTCACACTGTTCCTCACACAATGCTATCTTTTACACTTTTACTATAGCACGTGACTTGTAAGTTGATACATTTTAACATTTGCATTACATAACCAACTACCTTGTTCAATCACAATCAAATTGTGTGGTGGCTCAACTGAGAGTGTTGCACTTGCAATGTGAAGGACCGGAGTACTGAAGATCACGTGAGTCGACATGTAAGGTAAAAGTGTCATACTATCACCACTAAAAGTACATGGTTGCTTCATTGACAATTTTTCATCTCCCATTTTCTTTTTATGACACTATTAGTTTGGTTTAGGTTTAAGGTTTAGGGTAGGGAGGTCAATTTGAAACTTAAGAGCATAAACCTTAAATACCTCATCTATTTGGGAATAACATTTAACTCACTTTTAGTGTCACAGTGGACATTTCACCCTAGAACTGCAGCGATGTGTAATGACCTACGTAAAATGCTTTTGCAAAATGTCGCCACAGTCATGTAATTTTTGGTCTGTTTGTCTGTCTGTCACCCAGAACACCCATATAATCACTAAGAACACTTCAGAAACCAGGCAAATAATATACGTATATGGATAGTAAGGCCTGTATAAATCTCAAACTATATCTTACTTTTAAAATTCTTATGCTTACATGTCTACAATATCTACGAGGCTTTGCATGGTTTGGTTCCCTAATATTTGTCTGAGCTTTGAACCCCATACACCCCAAAGTGTGACCTCTAAATCTGGGTTTTTAACTCTTCCTCAGACTTTATCTTCTTATGTTCTCTCTACCATCAGATCTTAGAGAAGTTCAGTCTTTTAGTGAATTTAAGTCATATCTTAAAACGTATTTTTTTCCAGGAGGCTTTTAATTGACACTATTGTATTCAGTTGATTTAATACTATCACTTTATTTACTGTGTTTTATCATTGGTTGTTTTGAGATGCATGTTTTATCCATTTGTATTAAGCTCTGTATTTTTATATTGGTATTTTTCCTTTCTGTGTTAAGAGCTTTGAGAGGTTTCTTTAAAGGCACTATATAAAATAAAGTTTATTATTATTATTATTATAACCTTCAAATGTTAAGTTATAAAACTATAATAATTTTCAAATAAGACTTTGCAAGACTGAAATTGAAAAATTGTCTTGAACTTTACTTTTTTAATCCTTTTAAAAAGTAATTTACATGCTGAAGAGCAGATTCCGATGACCTTTGACCTGTCGTTGTTATATAATAAATATAAACGGCTTTCAATGTCCAGCTTACACATTTGCCACTTTTTCAAGAAATACGTATAGTTATGTAGGGTTGAATGAATGTTTCCTCTGTAGAAAGAAGACTCCTCCGGGAGTGAGGACAGTCCTCTGGAAGGCAGCCAAGTCCAAACTGGAGAGGCAATCGAAGCTGCAAAGCAAAATTCCAAAATATGGAAAGACCTGGTAGACTGTACCAACTCCGAAAAGTGGAACTTATGGATGAACAACTTGAAAAAGTTCTGGACCCCCAACCTTATTACTCCACATCAGCAATCAACCAAACCCATTAGCTAACATTCAGCCAGTGGATAACAGCCCATGAATCCCCCCAGAACTGACCTATAACAGACTTTTTAGGTGCCTGAGAAGCAGAAAAGCACTGTCTCAGACTGTGAAATCCCATACTCCCTCAAGCACTTGGATCACAGAGGTTTTCAGCCGGTCTCGAGAGTTCTGTACTGATCCTAACCTCTTTAAAAGCTCTGCCATTGTTTCAGTCCTCCAAAGCCCATGAAAATGTACTTATTGCCAAAAGTGAGCCATTTTACCTAATAGATTACAAATATTTAATGACACGTATTCAACATCAATAGCCTATGGAAATGTACCTTTATGTAAAATGGATATCTGTGAAGCATGTATTAAGAGGTTTTCACCATTCAAAACCTATGTACATAAAAGTTCAGTATGGTTTAATGGTCATCAGTCTTTATAATATGAACAGGGCAATTTCTGACCTCTAGGCGAAATTGCTATGGCCCCTTGAGGTGATCCTGTCAGTCCGGCTGATGATGCCCTAGGTGACCGATTAGTTTGCCTATGTCTAGAAACGGCCCTGCGTATGATATACAGTATCATGAATGAGCATGAAGACCTGAAAAGTGTTTTTGCAAAAGAATAGGTAAGTTGTGACTCTACTCAGACTAGCACAATTCTTTTGACATCAATGTGACAAGGAAAGTGACAACACAAGTGAGTAAAAGATATAACAATTATACATATAAAACAAAGGGGAATGTAGCAAAATGACATTATCCCTCCTTGTAATATCACTATAATAATATATTTTTGCTGCATTTTGACCTAATCACGAGTTTGGGCATTTTATGATTTTGATTAATATTATTGTGAATAAGTCTGTTTATTACGCATTTTTAACTTGTTATAATTACAGCATATCATTGATTTATAATATAATACATTTGAAAATTACTTATTAGTCATTAATGAAAACATTTATAAACCCTTAACAATAATGTAAAGTGTTACCAAATACTGTCATTATTCACCCTCATGTTGCTCCAAACTCGTATGACATTCTTTCCACCATGGAACACAAAAGAGAATGTTCATGCTGCTATTTTCAGTGCAATAGAAGCATACAGGGCTGTAAATCTCCAAAGGCATCATAAAGCACTTTAAGTATCATAAAAAGTTGTCCATATAACTTTGAAAATCTTACCCTCACTATTGCTTTTCAAATATGGCACCAAGATTTAATGTCAATGAAATCTGGTCAGAAGGCATGCAAAAAACAAAAATGTTTGATCATGTCATGTTTGATGATGTCATTGTAATATTTTATTTAAATGCTGCAGCTGAGGTCAAGATTATCAGACTTTTGGGTTGAAAATGAACAAATTACCATTATTATTAAGTACATAAACATTCAGTGTTCAAAACAGTGTCCATACCTTACCCAGATTCTATACAGTAAGCATATAAAAACTATTTGTATTTTGAGCTGTCTGGTTCGATTTGGCAGAAAATCTCTGGCTTATGACATTATTACTTGCGTCATTACATCATGTCCACACATACAGGAAAGTATGTTCCGGCTGTCTCATGTTCCGGCTGGATAAACTAACTATGCTGTTGAGCTCAGTTCAGTAACAATCACATAGTTCAGGACAGCATTGTTGCAGTCTAGATGGATGTTTATCTGTTATCCCTAAGTTGTTAACCTGCTTTAATGCTGTCTGGTAGTGTTTTTTAAGCTAATATTGCTTGCCATGCTTTTATGAATTGAACATTACATGTCTGTTAACCAATCACAACTGGTTGTCTGGGGAAGTTAATGTGACATAATTACTATTATTTATGACTTCTGAAATTGACTTTTTGTAACTGTTATATTGCCTTTTTAAGCATATTATTTTCATGTGTTATAAACTATATTTTATCCCCATCATTATTGAATCCTTGTTTTATGTTTTTAGTTTACAGTGTTATTGGGTGCATTGCAGACATGCTGTTGTAGTAACTGTGGCTGGACAATATAGTATAAAAATAAAGTCTTCTATTGAGCTCGTATCAGCCATATCACAAGTATCACCTTTAAAATTGAAAATTGTAGTACAATTCAAACGTTAATAGTAGGTAAAACACTTTTTACGATCATATAAAGATATACTGGTGGTGTCTGAGGAGAGTCCCCTGTTCTCTATTTAAAAGAGCTCTATTTAAAAGAGTCTATTGTCAGAAATGCGATTTGTAAAATTCACTCAAATATGTAAATAAGAGTGTTGTTTATCTTCATCAAAGCAAGTCATTTTTCTGTTGAGTTGGAAACTCTTTATAAGGAATAACCCCTTGAGATGTACCATCTCGTTTTCAAGGGGGTCCTTAACGACAAAAATTCTAAATAAGCACAATTAGACAAAACATTTAAAAAAAAAAAAAAAAAAAAAGAAACAACAAGATAATTAAACAGTACCAAATTTGGCAAACGAACAAGCAAAAATTAAATAAATAATAAATAAATAATAATGAGATATAAAAATCAGGAGATCATACTCCAAATAGAGCATGAAAATGGATCATTCCTGTATAGATTATATATTATTAATGCCAGTGATAAATGTAAGGAAATAATCCAATGGTTTCAAGTCTAATGTAAACACATTTTCAAATATATATATATACACACACACACACACACAACAGTTAGTTCTGGTCCTCGAATCTGATTGGTCGAGAGACGCTCTATGAATACTTAAGGTCTCACACCGTCAGCACTCTGATGCTTCACTGTGTGTATCACTCTGCTTGTGTTTGTACCATTCTAAACTAAAGTGTAAGAGCAGTGCATATGTGTTAAGAACTATATGTGTCTCTTTACATTAATTTAGGTGGAATTACATATTTTAGCCAGCAGGTGGTGGCAAAAGACCATTGACATGAAGTGAGTCAGCATCAGTCAGTGTTTCCACTCATCAGCACTATGTGTCTTAGTTGAATAAATAACAGTAATATTTATGGTTGGTTCTGATAGTTCTTCAGTTTTTTTCTTCTTTTTGCTTTCTATGAATAGAACATTGTCTCAGTGTTCTGGCAATGACAAACACATTGTTTAACACCTTGTCATTTAAACCATTATTTAAATAAAGTTTATCTTCTTTCTGTCATACTTGAAATGCTGTAAAACTGCACAGATAAGCATCAGGGAAATTTATGAGGGCAAATGGGAAAAGCAGAGTGAGAAGAACAGAGCAATGAGCTTTCAATGTTTCCCTTGAGACTTGTAAACTGTGTCTCCCATGATGCACCACTGTGGAGCTTTCAGTAGCAATGTTATCACTGAGGTAGATCAAATCTGTAGTTTAATATGTGATGTGTTCTGTTGTAGCAGGATCATACATCAAACCAGGAGATGGGAGCACTGCAATATTTTCATTTCATTTGAAATTTTCATTTCATTACAATAGTATTTACATTTATACTTTAAATAGACCCTTCTGAATCAAAGGGACTATATAGTTTTAATTTATTAATCACTATATGACAAGAATAACTTTCATGTGATCATAGAATAGCACCATGAGATTTTCTCAGAGTATTACATATAATCACAATATGGACCTTGTTTGGAAAATTATGTGCATGTAAACAGGGTCAATGATAGAGAACAAGCAGACTGCTGGTTGATTTTCTGGAATAGATTTCTGGCTGATTTTATTCCCAGAGAAGGGTGCGGTACATCCGTTCTTTGGGGGAAAAATCTTTGGGGGAATTGATTCTTTCATTTCCTCTGTTGTATGTACAATATTTGTGTTCTCTTGATACATAGGGTCCTAGAGAGTCACGTGCTGTTCAAAGTGTGACATGCAGTGTTGATGAGTGGGTGGAGTTCAGGGTGTAGACGGTAGTGTCTGAATGGAGGTGAACTTGTTGCTGTGAGTTATAAAGGAGATGGAGAGAGAGGATTAAAAGAGGAAGAGAAGAATTTCATGCATGCGGATGAAGAGCCTCATGAAATGTATGAAAACAGTGAGAGGGTCAAAACTGCTTTGACTCAATTTCCTGTTCCTAGCCAGTTTGACAGGAGCTCATATGGCTCTTATAATGTGCTCAGATCTTCCTGGAATTCCAAGCAGAGACAGGAAGTCAAACTCTGAATGCATAAAGCAGCAGCTGCGGTCAGAATAAATAAACCTGAACTCTAGTAATATGGACAGTCAATCAAATGGTCATATTTGATTTTAAATCAAATAATTAAAAAACAATTATTAACCATCACAGGATATCTGGTGATTAAACCCAGAAGGTAGCCAAACCAGATGATCAAAGAACCACCATTCTCATACCAAACTTTTCTTTTCATATCATGAGGAATTAATTTTTTCTTAATTTTTAAAGATAAAAAAAAAAAAGTTCAGTGTAAAACCATACTATAACTTACAGAATTCAAAGCTTCCTTCCCTAAAACAAAACAAAATATTTTGCCTAGTGTTTCCACATTGTCAATGGGCCACCAAAAGACATGTGAACCTGGTAATTAGCCAGGGCTGTGAGTGACAAGTTTCATTTCTAGTGCTTAGATAATACAAAAATGACACCTATTACCAGCATTGCAACAAATAACATGTAAAATTAGTCTGATGTCTACTTCACTATCAGGAAATCTACAGCACACAAACTTTAGCATATGGTCATGGACACGTTTTCAGGGTTTAGAAAATGTTCTCTCTACACTGCACGTAGAAATGAGCAGCAGAAACTGAGAGGCGATTCGATAAAAAGCAAGATATTCTGTTTGCCTGCAATTCTGTGAGTATCTAGATGCTTGTAAGCTTAAAGATGTTGAGTTTTGGACTCAAAAATACTGAATTAAGAATGTTTCTCAGAGAAACAGCATGCGATGCATCCCTCTAATATGCTATTCATATTAATGGTCGATTTGAATATTAGGCTAATGGTAATAAAAGTATGTCATTATTTTATAAGTGCTAAGGATATGGGATTGATTATTTTGTAATCCCTTAAGTTTTAGTTGATGTACTTGTAAAAAACAGTCTCAGACAGCATGCCTATGGAATATTTATAGACCATTCATATCAAACATGATGCATATTGCAGCAAAAATGGCAAGAGCTGGCAGAAAATTCATTCTTATCCATTCTATTCTGCAATGTAACTCTTGTGAGACAGGAATGCACAGGTTTCATCAGTTAATCAGGTTACAAAGTTTTGTTTAGAAGCTACCAGGATGCTACAATGAGCACCTTTGAGAAAGAACTAGTCAAAAACTATTTAATTTTTGATTATATATGCCAAAGCTTGCAAAGTTTATGGCATTTAGTCTGTGAAAGAAATTATACTGTTTGATGCAGATTATGTGATAAAGTAATTCTTTGAATTTTTGCATGTCATGCCAGAGTAAGTCATAAAAATAAGTTTAAAAAAAAAAAACTACATTTGCCTTGGGCCTCTTAATGTCTAGAACTGGCACTGGATTTCTGACATATACACATGCACAGTGCCTATTCAAACTTTTTGTTTGTCTATCTATCGACAGCATCTCAGTCGGGTCCAAGTTAGGACTTTGACTTGGCCACTCCAAAACGTCTCGGTTACATATGTGACCTCCGTTCCCTGATGGAGGGAATGAGACGTCGTGTCGAAGAAGCGATACAAGGGGTCTCTCTTGAGTGCCGAATATGGCTCTGGTCTATGAAAAAAGACCAATGAGAAGTTGGCAGACAGTATTTGCATACTCCGCCCCGGACATATGGGTATAAAAGCAGGGAAATACGTTGAATTCATTCAGGATTTTTCTGAGGAGCCGTAAATGGTCCGGCCACTGCAGTGGCTCGGCTCAGCGACGTGGCCAGGAGGACACGATGTCTTGTTCCCTCCATCAGGGAATGGAGGTTACATATGTAACCGAGAGGTTCCCTGTCTGTCACTCACTTCGACGTCGTGTCAAAGAAGCGACACTAGGGGTCCACTTCAAATCACGCCATGCGCTGAGCCGTGTACGTGTACTGCTGACACAGGAGAGGGCAGGTATTTCACGTGCACAAGCAACCAAATGTGTTTCAGACTGCTCGTACCCTTCCCCAATGCCCCAAAAAAGTCGTCGGAATCCTTCTGGTTACACTAGAGGGGAACAAGGTGACTCTTGCCAACCTGGGAACAGGCCAAGCCTGCCTGGGCCTCTTTTCTCTCTATGTTTCTCGGCATAGAGCAAGAACAACGGGGCCCTTACATGTATTGAGGGAAGGGGGTCTTACCCAGTTCCCTATTCTTTCAGGGGGAAAAGACCCTGCAGAGGCCACACCTGCCCAAAAGGGTAGGTAAAGGTGGCGAATACATCACATGGGTTTTTTAGGCAACATGTGGAACGTGGCGCAGTGGTAGATCCAACCTCCAGGAGAGGGGAGTTGCTACAGCATAGCGACCGGAGGGCAGCAAAAACTGCATAAGGGAGATGCGGGCCAGCTCGTAAGGTGGCCTGATCTGTGGAGACCTTTCCCAGTGCAGGGTAGATTTGAGATACCCGCAGTGGATTGGGTCGGCGAATTCCTCCGCTGAATTGCGTACCCACAGGGCTAGGGAGGATCAACCAAGGACCCGGGTGGGTGGGATCTCCTTCTGCTGGACTGACTGGGGGTGAAGCCTCCACTCTCCACCGGGCAAGCGTTGTCGTGACAGCGCGTCCGCTACCACATTGAGGTTGCCGGAGATGTGAGTGGCACGCAGCGACTTGAGTCGCTGCTGGCTCCAAAGGAGGAGACGAAGGGAGAGTCGTGACATGTGGCATTTGACACACAATCTATTTTTTCAAATATTTCAAAATATTGAATGTTAATATGAGTGGATTAACTCTCTCCACGTGGAATGTGAATGGGTTGGGGCACCCTATAAAAAGAAAGAAGGTTATTTCTTTATTTAAATATAAGAAATTTGATCTAGGTTTTCTTCAAGAAACACATTTTATTTCCCGCAGGAAGCTGAAAAATATGGAAAAATATGGGGTGGACATGTTTTCTTTAGTGCAGGCTCAAGTAAGAGCAGGGGAGCCATTACATTGAGTAAACATCTACAATTTAAATGTCTCAGAAAGTCAGGGGCAAAGGTTGATTTTGGCTAATATTTATGCACCTAACACTGACAATCAGGGCTTTTTTATAGATCTTGAAGGGATGCAGCAAGCTGCTGGCACTCCTCATGATTTAATATTCGGAGGAGATTTCATCTGTTGTTGATTACTAAATTGGAAACATCTTAGTCTAAGATCACGCCCTGGTGATGAGGTGTTGCCACATACAGAGGAAAAAGAAGTCATATAGTTGCCACTTAAAAGTATCCCTTTTGCAAAATCCTGATTTCCAACAAATGTTAAAGGCTGAAATCTTTTGGCTAGATATATAAAGCAGAGACAGTCTTTTTCAACCATTCCCTCAGTGAAATCTGCTGGTGGTGAAATTTTTCCTTAATATTAATGATGTCCATTGATATTAATAATGCTTTTAACAAATTCTATCTTGATCTTTATAGTTCCATGTCTTCATCTACTGATGAAGATATTAGAAACTTTGTGGAACCTTTAGATCTCCCTAAATTGTCAACTGAGCAAAATAATTCTCTTGATTCTGAGATAAACTTGGAGGAGCTTGATGAGGTAATTAAGGCCTTACCTCCCTGCAAGGCTAGGTTGAGGGTTCAGAGTTTTCTGTGTGAAGTGGTTGACACTCGGTTTTCGTTTTGCCCCAGACTGTGTGTTTTGGGTGATGGGGCGGTCCTGAATGTGGGTGATAAATATATGGAGAGCTGGGTCCTGACCGGCGTGATTATTGACAGGCAGGTAATCCTCAGAGGATGGAGGTCGTCTGGTGGTGTGCCCTTGTTTCATGAGTGGTGCATCAAGTTGGGCAGGGTGGCTGCATTTGAGGATTTGGTGTATAGAAGACTGGGCAACATGGATATTTACGTCCAGAAGCTGAGTGGCTATCTGGCCTTTTTGGAGGGCTCTCAGGGAGGGGCGCGGAGAGGGACTAGTAGGTTTCTTTTTTTATTATTCTTTATTTATTTATTTTATTTTTATATGTTTTCAGTTTTATTGTCTATTTATGTCTTTGTCAGTTGACATCTGACCACTGGAGTGCTTGTATGTGACGGATGGGGTGGGGGGGTTATGATTTCATGTGGTTTGATGTTGCATTTTCTGTTATGTCTATGTGATTTACTATATCATGTATGTAAGTGGAAAACAAAAATAAAAATAAATATACAGTGGCAAGAAAAAGTATGTGAACTCTTTCGAATAAGTTGGTTTTCTGCATTAATTGGTCATAAAATTCATTTTCAAGTCACAAGTATAGGCAAATACAATGTGCTTAGGCTAACAACACACAAACAGTTATAATATTTTACGTCTATTGAACGCATTTAATTAAAAATTCACAGTGCTATGGAAAAAGTAAATGATCCCTTGGATTTAATAACTGGTCAGTCCTCCTTTGGCAACAATAACCACAACCAAGCGTTACAGGTAGCTGCGGATTAGACTTGCACAACGTGCAGAAGGAATTTTGGACCATTCTTTCTTACAGAACTGCTTCAGTTCAGCCATATTCTTAGGATGTCTGGTGTGAATATCTTTCTTGAGGTCATTACACAGTATCTCTATTGGGTTAAGGTAGTGGTTCTCAATTTTTTCAGGTCACGCTTGCCTATGAAACAAGTAAAATTGCAGGCAATTCCAAAGGGTTCACATAATTTTTCGTGCCAATGTATTATGCAAACTTTAAAAGAAAATGGCCCTCCATTTACATTTGTCTTCAGCATATACTAGAAAATAATTATGAATTGCTCAAAAACTATCATATCAAAGATTTAAGATTTTGAGAGTAAATGTATTAAGCCCAATATTTGGATATATTAACAGGCCAGCCTACTCCATTGATTAAAAAAGTGAAATCATAATAAAATAACACAGGGCTAAATTCATGGAAAGGTTGTTAATAGTACATATCACTATACTGTACTTCAGTTCTTGCACACTCTGTTTTCTCTTGGCACACTCAGAGCCTTTTTTTCCTGGTCTCACCAGAATGTTTTTTTTAGAACTATTCCTTAATTTTATTTATAGGTGTATGTGTTTTTATCAGACAACAGTAAGATAATTGGAAGAGAAATGGGGAATTGGCTCAAACCTGTGTCCCTACAGTAGTACCCTATACAATAATGTCAAGAACTCAAGTGCTATTGTGCCTCAGCTCCAACAGTGTAAATGTAAGACACTTTTGCCCTTTTAAAATACATGCATAAAATGATCATCTGGTAATCAAAGTGACCTGTCTCACTTATTATCATTGCCAACAGCAACAGTCTTTGCTTGGCTTTTCAAGGACAGTATTTTGTAATCTTTTATTTAGCATACGAAACACATGACAAATCCTACTTTCCTTAATTAAGACAGGTCTGGACTGCTCACTAATGCTTTCCACTTTCTCTCTCTAAATATGTGCTAATAAAATATATTAAAAAGTTTGAAATATGGTCACTAATAGTGGACTCATACAGTCTAATATAATTTAGCTGTCAAATGGAATATCTCACACCTCTTAAAAACATCTAAAATTCATTGTGCTGTTACCCTAGACACTAAGTAAAACATCACGTTTTGTGACCAACAGTTCAAACTGCAGTCATTAATTCACACACATGAAGTCCACTGACTGGTCACTCTACCTGCTCCTGCATCCAGAGACCAGCAGCTATAAATAGGGTGGCACTATATTTTTCAGGTATGTAAATACCGTGTGTCTGCTTTTTCTCTTTCCACGCTGCATGGAGTACCATTTTCATTACTGTGGTTAGAAATTACATAAGTAGAAAATAAGAATGACCCATGCCTGCAGCTAACCGCTACCACAACCACAATAAAACCCCAAAATGTATCCAAATCAAGCCTGGGATTAGAAATGCTTGTAAAATTAAACACATGGTTTTTGTCACTTGCGTCATTCATCAAAGCAAAAACTAAGGAGAATAACTAAACTTAAGGCTTATAAACTAGAATGTGGAGCAAGACCAGCAATGTGTGTCAAATGCAATGTTGCTCATTTGTTGTGGCTAAAAGCTTTCAGCTTCAAACTACTACCACACCTATCACCACACAAATACAAATGCTGTAGTAGCTGGACCTTCTTTTCTTTATGGAAACATGTATGGACGAGTTAAAGTATGCATTTTGCAACCAAATCCATCACGACAGCTCTTAAATATAAATCATTCTTCATCAAAACATAGTTTGGAAGATGGATTATTTATGTACTTGCTCATTAATAAAATGTTGTTAATTTCTAACAAAAATATTCTTACATAGTGTAGCTTGAAGTGCAAATAATGATGCTATTTACAGTGCAAATAGAAGTAATATAGTACTAATGCTACGTTGCAATTAAAGTCAGATGCAGGATATTTCATTTGTGTGATTTCACGCACCTGCATCTCGGCGAAATCAGATTTGAAGATTTCCACACATCTTTCCAAGATGGAAGTCCGATTATAAGTGGCATTCCGTTGAACTTCTCCAAGTAAGAAGTTGAAAATTCAGACTTTCCGAGTTGAATTGAATGTAGCATAAGGATAAATTAACTAAGAAATAGTGGGTGGAGTTATAAAATAGCCTATGCCAACAAAAGACTCATTCAAATTACAAGACTATGGTAAAATGTTTGCAAAATCATATTATGTTGTTCATTACATGTATTGCAGCAGTTCTGAGGTCAAATGTCCACTATGTGGCACTAAAATTGAGTTAAATGTTATCCCAAACAGATGAGTTTTTTTTTTTTCAGTTTATTCAAGTTTTAAATCAACAAAACTGACCTCCCTACCCTAAACATTTACATTTATTAATTTGGCAGACACATTTATCCAAAGCGACTTACAAAAGAGGAATAATACATCACAAGTGTGGCGTTGCGGTGAATGGTAAAAGATAACACTAGTACTACAAAATGAGCAAGATAGAAGAACTTACTATGCCACCCCATTTCTGTAAACAGGGAAATTACTACCCAAAAATAGGGCACACAGATTAATTACCACAGAAGGCAGGAGACTGTAACGATCCACACCGTCTTTGGTTTGTGTACCTTTTATTTTAAGTTTTGGCACCTTTTATGTTCCGTATTGCCTTTTGTTTTATGCACTCTTATTTTGAAGTCTTGTCATGTCCTGTTTTCCCTCCTTGTCTATGTGTCTGGTTTTCATTGGTTTATTGTTTGATTACTTTATTATCAGTTCTAGTTTTGTTATTGGTTTTAGTTAATTGCCTCATTATCTTGTTTTGAGTTCTGTTTGCCCATTGGCTTTAGTTTCCCTTTGGTTTTGTATTTAGGCCCTCATGTTCACCTTGTCCTTTGTTGGTCGTTGTTTAATGTTTGGTGTTAGATGTTCAGTCCATGGTTGTTCCCGAATCCTACCTTAGTCTGTGTTCCTGCCTATGCCCTCCTTGGAAGACTCCCCGTGTTATTATTTTGTGTTAATGTCTTTTTTTCCCCTCGTGGACGTTTCATTTGTTCCTGTGTTTCTACTTCCCTTTACTTTGTGACTTTTTGAATAAAGCTGCACCTGGATCCTTACTCCCTCGTCTGCCCACTTTGTTACAGATAAAGACATTAACACAAAATAATAACACGGGGAGTCTTCCAAGGAGGGCATAGGCAGGAACACAGACTAAGGTAGGATTCGGGAACAACCATGGACTGAACATCTAACACCAAACATTAAACAACGACCAACAAAGGACAAGGTGAACATGAGGGCCTAAATACAAAACCAAAGGGAAACTAAAGCCAATGGGCAAACAGAACTCAAAACAAGATAATGAGGCAATTAACTAAAACCAATAACAAAACTAGAACTGATAATAAAGTAATCAAACAATAAACCAATGAAAACCAGACACATGAACATGGAGGGAAAACAGGACATGACAAGACTTCAAAATAAGAGTGCATAAAACAAAAGGCAATACGGAACATAAAAGGTGCCAAAACTTAAAATAAGAGTGCATAAACAAAGAACAATATGGAACATAAAAGGTGCCAGAACTTAAAATAAAAGGTACACAAACCAAAGACGGTGTGGATCGTTACAGAGACATTGTGGGTGTCAAAACAATAATTTGTAACAATAACTTTTATTTCAGACAATAAATATATAAAACTGTTAAAGTGACAGTGGTGCAAACATTCATTTAGACCCATTATAATGCGGCTCAATGCAACAACAAAATAGAAACCCAAAATGAAAAGGACATATGAGCTTACCAGTAGTGTGGCCAGCTGAGAAGTGAGTATCCTAAGACCACACCACTCACCCAATTACACTCACACACACTATGTGAGGGAGAAGCGGCAAAACACTCTGTTAGGGGAAACACCACCACCAAAGGTATACAACAAATGAACCCAAAGAAAATTAACACATCTGATCCAGGCTTCCACCGATCAAAACATTAAATAAAACAGAAATAAACAAAAGGCGCACTTGGCATACATGGGTAGTGGACAAACAAACCATCCCACTCAGTGCCTCAAGGAAAATACACACAAACAAAAAAACAATTACACACAAAATACAAACAAAACAAACACACTGCTGTGGTAATATAACAAAGTGGACTAATGTGCAAGGGTAATGACACGTTTCACAAATTTAGGTTCTGAAACAAGAGCCCCCTTCCTCTCGGGCCACCAGCATTAGTGTGAAACAAAAGGACCACAAAAAAAAAAAAAAAAGATAAATCCAAGCAACAAAAAAACTAAACAATAACCGTCACAGAGGAGCAACAGCAGAAGAAAGGAGTGCCGTCTCATGGCATTGTCTGAGGAGCACTCGCCCCACGGCCCCTAAATATGAAACGCCCTCAAACGAGCAATTGACCCACCAACAGTAAATCGCTAAAACCCAAAGACCATATGGTTACTCACACCTTTTCTGTGACAGCCAAACCATAAGTCTGTGAGTGATACACATAAGCTGCAATGTATTGGAAGCATAAGTTACAAGGGACCACACTAAAACAAAATATTAGCCAGTGGCAACCAACCTATCTGAGACTAATAGACAGACTGCACCCAACCGCAAAACTGCACAAATACGACGCTAACCTGGCAACAATAAGTAAACACACACTTTAACAGTGCATATTCATCAGCAGCAACATTAACCAAATGGCTAGGTACATACCTCCGGTAGAGCCGCACGCATACAAGGAGCATTCGTAATGATGATGCATACCCAGGTGGCATAAATTCTGCCTTAGGTAGGTAAGGGACGACTGCTAATAGGCTGTCACTACCGTCAATCCCATGACAACCACAAACATTAGGGCAGGACCTAACCTACCTTGCCACACACACACACACACATATATATATTTAAATTTTTTTTTATTATTATTATTTTTATTATTAGTGCATTGTTAAGTGCTCATGTGCTTTGGCTTTTTTGGCCAAGATCTTGTATTGATGACAGGACAGTCGAACCACTCCGTAAAGTCTTTTCTAGCACATCAAAGGGGTTAAGGTCAGGTCTCTGTGGTGGCGAATTCATGTGTGAAAATGATTCCTCATGCTCCCTGAAACACTCCTTCACTATTTGAGCCCGATGATTCTTGGCATTGTCATCCTGGAATATTCCCGAGTCGTCAGGGAAGCAAAAATCCATTGATGGGATAACCTGTTCATTCAGTACATTCAGGTAGTCAGCTGACTTCATGTTATTGCCACATAACATTGCTGAGTCTAGACCTGACCAATTGAATCAACCCCAGAACAGAACACTGCCTCCAGAGGCTTGTACAGCGGGCACTATACATGACGCTATACATCGCTTCATGAGCTTCCCTTCTTACCCTGACACGCCAATCACTTTGGAACATGGTAAATCTGGACTCATCAGACCATTTGACCTTTTGCTCCACAGTCCAATCTTTATGCTCCCGAGCAAATTGATGTTATTTTTTTCCAATTAGCCTCACTAACAAGTGGCTTTCTTGTGGCCACACAGCTGTTTAGTCCCAATCCTGTAAGTTCTCATCACATTGTGCTTGTGGAAATGCTCTTAATTTCACTATTAAATATAGCCGTGAGTTCTACTGTCGATTTTCTACTATGTGATTTCGTTTTAGGGATCTCCAATCATGATCATTCAAGATTTATTTTCCAACCACATTTCTTCTACGAGTCTGACGGTTTACCACTATCCGTCCAGGTTTTAATTATGCGTTGGACAGTCCTTAACCCAATTCCAGTGATTTCAGCAATCTCCTTAGTTGTTTTCTTTGCTTGATGCAGGTCAATAATTTGCCCCTTCTGAAACACAGTAATATTGTTTTCCACAGCAACTTTGTTTTGAAAGTGTATTTACTCAAAATTATAAATTTTAAATGGTAGATACAGAAGCTGTTTCTCCTGGTTTTGGTTTAGTCATTCCATTTTAATAATTTGTTTGCACATAAAGAAATGCGTAATATATTAAAAAGGAGGAAATTAGAACAGTACATGGGTGGCTTGTGCACATTAGCAATTGCATTTTCTCACAAAAGACAGAATCAAACTAATTACACATACAGTGCACAGTAGTGTAGATACTCCGGTACCAAGTCGGTACTCAAACAAAAATGTTTTTACGATACCAGAATTTCTGAAGGTACTGAGTACCAAGTACCAATCAGAGTCGGGAACTTTTGAACGCTCACAAGCAAAAGATGACAACAAGCAAAGCTGCTGCGGAGTCTCAACTTAATCTTGTCGAAAAGAAAAATTGAAAAAGCTGATGAAAAGCTGGAAAGGCTGATGAAAAGGGAAACATCATAGATGTTAAAACCTATTTTTAAACGCTGCTTTCACAATTTTCTGACGAAAGGAGGAAACACGTCAAACTTAAAGCACCTGAAAGACAGACACCCGGATTTATTCAAGCAAATAAAGCAGGTGAGTTTAAAAGCATATTATCATTTGCATTAGGGCTGAAAAGTTTAGTCAACATTATCGGCACGTCGAAAATAAAAAATTGTAGAGTAAATTTTTGTTGTCTAATAGTGGTTTGATCTCATTTAACGTAACATGAAATCACATTAAACTGTAATGAAGCACGAGAGCAGCACTGCCGTTCACGCCTGACGGAGGAAGAATTACACAGATCAGTCCAGATGCGCTGTAAATTTTCACAGCTTCATCTTATCCCAAAGTATTAGGGAATTATTTAAAAATTCAGAAGCACTCTTGTTGTGGAATAAGCGGAGGTGGAGCTCTTTAAAGGAAACACCCGGCGTTACATCTTAAATACAGTTATATTTAATGTGTTATAGCTTTATTAAAGTTCAAATAATACAGAAGCAGCTCATGTTAATAACTATAAACTCAGAAACTGGCATTTCTCTGTGTGGTCGGTGCCTCTTCTATGAGTTGCGCGAATGTCCCGATCTAATGGGGAGAGATTGAAACTGCACCTGGCTGAGAGAGACTCTGCCTCGGGGACGCTCATCGCTCGAGCGCGGATGCTTAATGCAGCTAGATTAGAATTCGATTGCTTGTGACTTATTTAATCATAATATATGTCACTGTGCATTTCTTATCGTGAAGAAAATTGGCAATATGCAGCTTTATTAATATGAGAGCACTTTGCGCATTAGTTTGGAAATTATTTTTTATTCATTCTATTGTATTCTTGTTTATATAGATTTTTTTAATACTTGGTAAAAACATAAAGTAAAAGTTGCAAAAGTTGAAGCAAATCTTATATAAGTGTTCAAAAATACTTTTAAGCATACATTGTACAGTTTTGTTTAATTAAAAAATAATATATTTTAGTTGAAGTGTTGCTCAATGGTATATTTTTGTTCTTAGTTCTGCTGCTAATGTTTTTTTAACTATTAATAAAAGAGTGTTGTTCAGTAACCTGTTTTTGTGTTTTGCTTTGGTACAGAAAATGGTATCGAGTACCGTGAAATTTCACTGGTATTGGTACCGACTACTGAAATTTTGGTACCGTGACAACACTAGTGCACAGCGAATATGACACTTATAGCACACGTGAAGCACATTTACTTTGAAGTTGCTCACTTGCACTTGTGCTGCAGATTCAGTGAGCAGCAGCTTTCAGTTTACACGGCCTGAATCAGTAGCTGTGAAAATCACAGACTGATCATCATGTTACATTCACAAATCAAAGAAACACAGTTTTGACCCAGGCTGATAAAATACATGCTTCTGAAAATGGATCGTTCTACAGATGTGGTGCAAATGTATTTTACATTTGTATTGCATTGTATCTGAACATTAGAAATTCACTATGGGTACACTGAAACCTTTTAATTAATTTTCACAATTATTCCTAATGTTAGACAGTGTCCCTATTTTCGTCAGTATCGAAACTTAACAAAAAAAAAAAAAAACCTGTAATAAATAGGAAGCAACTAAGTATTCTTAAATTTTATAACATTTTCTGGTGCCTATATTAACTTTCAGAACTATATTCTATTCCCTATTATACTTTCATTTATACAGATAATGTAAGAATCAATCACTTTTTTCTTTGTAAAATGTTGAATATTGAAGATATTATGTTGATATTCATAGAATAATAATATGGAACATGTCCTATCCTGATAACCATTTAAATATGTGTTTCAATTGTGACCTTGATCTTTTAGTAGTGACCATATTCAGGTATGTTCAGGTTTCATGTGTGGTGTGGTCTGGTGTATGTTCACCTTCACTTGACGTACAAGGTTGAGTTATATCATTGCAGAAGGTCTCTAGCACTTTCTGTGCTTTCTTCTGTGCCCTATGCTATTTTTCACTTGCAATCCCGCATGAGGGTATCTCTTCTCCCTGTTAGTCATAAATTTAACATTTTTAAATTCTCCCTCTTGCTTTCATCTTACATTTTTGTTTTCTTTATTTTTGTAAGTGTTGTTGATCGCTTATGGGGGTTATCCCTGATCCTCTGTCTATATTCACATAGGCGCTCAGCTCTACTCTGGGGATATTTGTACCTCTTGTGTCTATCTGCCTGCATCAGTCTACAAGTACAAAAAAACATATATGTACACTCACTGAGCACTTTATTATGAGCACAATGGTAGTAAATAATGTGCCGGCATGGTCTTCTGCTGTTGTAGCCCACCCTCTTCAAGGTTTGACACCTTGTGCATTCTGAGATGCTATTATGCTCACTACAATTGTACAGAGTGTTTATCTGAGTTAATGTAGCTTTTCTGTCAACTCAAACCAGTCTAGCACTTCCCCGTTGACCTCTCTCATCAACAAAGCATTTCCATCCACAGAACTGACACTTGTGTGTTTTTTGTACCATTCTCTATACACTCTAGAGATTGTTTTGTGTGAAAATCCCAGTAGATCAACAATTACAGAAATAATCAAACCAGCCCGGATGGCACCAACAATCATGCCACAGTCGAAATCACTGGGATCACATTTTCCCCATTTTCTGATGGTTGATGTGAACATTTACTAAAGCTCCTGACCTGTATCTGCATGATTTTACGCATTGCACAGCTGCCACATGATTGGCTAATTAAATATTTACATGAATAAGTAGGCGTAAATGGTCTGAACTTATATATCACCTTTGTAACCTCAACAGTATTCAAAGCACTTTACACTGCGTCTCATTCACACACACACACACACACACACACACACACACACACACACACACACACACACACACACACACACACACACACACACACACACACACACACACACACACATATACCAGTGATGGCAGAGCTGCCATGCAAGGCACTAGCCTGCCGGGAATCGAACCACCAACCCTGTGATTACTGGACGACCCGCTCTACCACCTGAGCCATACAGTTGCTTGCAGTTGTTCCTAATAAAGTGCTCGGTGAGTTTATGTATATGTACAAATTATGTATATTTTTATACATAAAATATGAAAGATAAACTTAATATCACTACCAAAATAAATACATCAATACCAAAACAACCATAGCTTGTTCGGTAATGACAAAAACATTTTCGGTATTGACTGTTTCAGCTTTGAGAATTCAAGCCAATCTTGCCCTTATATTAAAATGTCAGCACAGTAGAATTCTAGACATAACTCATTTGAACATAAAAAAGTCGCAAAAAAAACATGTAATTTTTTCAAACTGCACATCTTGTGTTTTATAAGAAAAACAAGTATGGTAATGACACTGTGACGAGGAGTAGGGCATGGCCTACTTACTCTCATCACAGACACTTTTAAAAAACACATCCAGGTTTTCTGACTTTACACTATTATTTAAAAATTTTAGTCACCACATAGTCCAGCAAGAGGAAATTCCTTAATTTGTCATCCTGGTCACATTGTTTGGGGTGTGGCCAAGTTTTGCTTCAGTCCAGAGAGACATTTAGTGATTTTATCGGTATTGACCAAAAAAATGGGGAACAGTATTTTTACCTCTAAATCAATTCTTTATTAAAATAATAAAAATAAAGTTTTAGTAGGACTTGACAATGTAAAATTAGTATTAAGTGTTTAAAAAATATATGAAAAAAAAAAAAAACATTTAGGTGTTTCATTTTTAAGAGTAGTTTTTGGGGTTAAATTGGGGGACATGTTCCACCCAATAGAAAAGATTATATAAACTACTATTTTTTTAAGATTTGTAAAGTTATTACATTAATAATTTCTATTGCCTCTGTTAGAACTCAACTTGAATTTTATAACTATGTGTCAGTTGTAATTGTGCAGCAGCATGTCCATATGTTTAACACAGAATGTTTTTGTATGTTCTACCAGTCTTCGTCTTTAGCAGTAGTTTAGAAGATCTAGTCTGCCAATACCAAAATCCTATTAATCCTATTTAGTTAATTTTGAAAATGGACAGTTTTCATTAAAAGGGGTCTTTTTTTTTTTTTTTTTTTTTTTTTTTGCACAAACACAAAATGTTTTGTTTAGAACGTCAAAAACTCTGAGATCACTACATACTAACACCAGGACATTTTGACATATTAGAAAAAATAGATTGTGTGTCAAAAATAAAATTATAAAGACCACATTCCAACATTAGTGCAACAGTCAAACCCAGAATAGAAGCCTTTATTTTGGTCACACATTATTTGCATATATAAAGTGAAATTCTTTTTTTCCACATATCCCAGCTAAGTTGGGATCAGAGTGCAGAGTGCATGATACAGCGCCCCTGGAGCAGAAAAGGTCAAGGGCTAACAGTGGCATCTTGGCAGTGATGGGGCTTGAACCTCTGACCTTCTGGTCAGTAACCCAGAGCCTTAACCGCTAAGTCACCACTGCCCTAAAACTGTCAAAGGTGTGTTCCTCCACAAAATAAATAAAAAATAAATAAATAAATAAAGCCGTTCGGTTTCCTCGGATGCCCTAATCCTTCCAATGTCCAGCGAAAAATATTCCACAAAAATGTCCAGCCAATAGGTGGCATAAGAACAAAGAATGAGCAGTTTCATCCACAACTGTCCTGGAGGAATGTTATTCCACAAAACAAACTGCAGCAGCTAAGCGGAACCAGCACAAAAAAAACAAAATGCCGTCCAGCTTCCTCGGACATTCAAGTGTATGTTCAGCGAGACAGCTCACTTGGAGGCACTTGAGAAACACACCATGATTTCCTCAGTCCATTGATTTTATGAAAGACATCTCTTGTTGTGGGCATGTAAATAATTTAAGGCCATGCTTAGTATCTATTCTCAATTTGGCTAGGGAACTTCAGTGTAAAAGTGACCCTTCGTCAATGCAAAAGTTTCTTGAAGGAGTGTTATTCCACAAAATGATCTCCAGCCGCTAGGTGAAACAACACAAAAAGACACAAACAAAAATGAAAGACAATGCTTGTTGTGGGCATGTAAATATTTTGCAGCCATCCTTTGAATCTATTCTCAATATGGCCAGAAACATCAGAGCAAATGTGATCTTCCATTGATGTAAGAGTTTCTTGCATTTCTTAATTCAATCAGTTTTCTCTCTTGTCGAATTTGCTAAATCTGGGAACAAGAAAATGCTGTAATTTTTCCAAGAAAGCTTTCATTTGCTTCTTGCCTTGCGCAACATGAAATCTTTATCGGATGATCTCAGAAATTTGGCCAGAATTGATCAGGCCTGTCTCCCTTAGCCAATCTCCAAGCCGGGACTGAGCTTGCTTGATTCCATCTTCATTCCTCAGGAATTCCAACAATTCTGATGTTATTTTGCTGGCTATGATTCTCCAAATCCTCCAGATTGTCCTACTTGCAAATCTACTTTGGTCACTAGTGGATTAGCAGCTAATTCCCTCTCCGATGACTCCAGATAATCGTTTCCATCGCAATAATCGAACAACATATTACAGCAAGATCCTCTAAGTCAGCAACGACTTTCGTCAGCATTACAGACATGTTCGACATTTGGCATTGGATTTCTCCCGCCACACTATCCAAACCGAGTCCCTGGCCTGTGGGCCTGTCTGAGGTTTAAGCTTGAGCACGTATGTGTCTTTTAATATCTCCAGAGCCCGATGATTTTGAATTCTTTGCAGTGTTGACTTCAAAGAACAGATATGTAGCAGGGTGTATCGAATCTCATTGGTTTATGACATAAAAATCATTAAAAAGTAGCAAATTGCGCAGTGCTCTTCGTTTACTCGATTGACCCTCGAATGGCGTCATGTGACTCCAATTCAGATCAATAGAATTTTAATTATTGCGGCAGACAAGTACAGCAGGAATTAGGGAATACAAAAAGTGGTTTCAGAAGGCAATATATTGTTTATTTGTGAAAAGAAAGATTATCATTTGCCTACAACAAGAGTTGCCAACCATCTCAAAAAATATTGGATCGTTCCATATTTCAAAATTATATTCTGAAAAATATGGTTGATTTGTGGGATATTTTTAAGCCGGGCCCAGACGGACCGCGCTCGGACAGCGAGATTGTTCAAGGGGTTCAATGTATTGCCAGTAATGATCTGTTAAGCACTGTAGAATCCTATAATGCTTGTTATTAATGACAGTTATTATAACCATTGTTTTATTTAATAGGCTGTGATGGTGCAAGTAATTTCTGAGAGCATGACGAGAAAGCATGTCAGACATTAAGCACACCCTTAAAGAGAGAGCCAAAAATGAGCCCAATGCAAAGCAGAAATTACACGCAACACAATACAGCTTCTGTTGTTAAAACCCCCACCCACCCCCAGCACACACACATCTGCACAATCATTACCAGATGTTTAAATCCACTGAACACACACACACACACACACACACACACACACACACACACACACTGCAAAGATAAACACCTCTTTATGCATGTGCGTAAACAAACTCCTAAATAAATGAATAATAAAAACAACATCCAGAAAAAACTGCTTAAACCTTCCTATGGTGGTTTGATGGTTTAAGATGGTCTTAAAGACTGATCTACTGACAAACACCCAAACCCCTCTAAAACCAGTCAACAAGACCAGCCTGACTAGCTTGGCCAGGCAACCCAAACTATGGCAACCCTGCTGATAAAAATCTGGTTTGATCTCAGCTGCTTTACGATGGTCTTCAGCTAGTCTCTCAGCCTTACTAGCTGAAAAGTGATGAAAAAACTTCATCTAAAACTAGCAAACAGGAAAGCCTGACCAGGCTTGAAGACCAGCAAACCATCTTAGGCTGGTTTTAGGCATTTTTTCCAGCTGACAATATTGAATCATTTATTGTCTCTTAGTGAAACCATTTTGTTATTAACAACCAAAGGCAAGGCTGTCACATCAACATCCAACACACTAGAAGACAAAGTGGTTCGGTAAACATCCAACACTAATATGAACACTCAGATATGATACACATTATGTCATAAAGACGGATGTGGAAACGGTAAATATTAAAAATGGAAATGATGTGGTGGGATATGGAGTGGAAATATGCCTCAGAGGGTGCACAAACTACAATGCATTGTTTGATTTGGGTTTAAATGACAGGACAGAATTTCACATCATGCTACAATATAAACATGAATTGCAGAAAGACTGTGGAGACGAAGGTGAAAATCACACCAGCCCTGTGAGATGGACTTTAGAAACAAAGGCTTGTTTTGCTCACAAGGGGTTTTGGACATTAACTAATATCGTTAAGGCTGTGCCAAACTTCAATGGTTTTATCCTTGAGAGCTTTAATGAATTGCAAAGTAAACTTTAATGTGCTTTTGATCTTTTAAAAGGATTAGTTCACTCAAAAATGAAAATTCTGTCTTCATTTACCCTCATGTTGTTCCAGAACCCTTTTTTTTTTTTTTTTTTAAACTTTTTTTCTTCAGTGGAACACAAAAGTAGTTAGCTAACAAAACATTCAGGCTACTTTTTTTTTATACCGTGAGCCTCATTCATGAAACACGAGCAGAGCGTATTTTTGTGTAAATATTTTGTAAAGCTGTTCTAACGTATATTCTCGGATTCATGAACGTTTTCATATTTTCAAAATGTTAGTCGGTACATACTAAATTACACCTGCTCCCGACCACGTGTAAATCATATGTAAGACATCCGAACGTGCTGTGTTCTTTCAGGCAAACTGTCATGACTAAGTTTTTATAGAATAAAATTAAATAAGTAATGAAAAAATAACTAATAATTAAATAAGTGTAATTAACCTTAAAAATATCTAACATTAGTAAAAAACAAAAAAACAAATCTGCTTATTAAGAAACGTTTCTTTACTGCTTGATTTTTTTTTCAAAGTATATATTTTTTACTAACTCTGCTTATAATTTTTTTTAGCAGAAGTGCTTGATTTTTCTAAAAAAAAAAAAAATTATGCCCTTTAACATGACTATATGTATTCTATAATTTAGGTTTCGTAATTTTGTATAGGCATTAGTAAATCGCATTCAGTTGATAACTTATGGCCAATGCTAATGCTGTTAAATCATAAATAAACACATCGAGGATAGGTGCGTACACAATACAATGGCGAAAAAATAGAAAAATCCCACATACTTGTATATAGCTTGCAAATCTGTAATATCGTCTTGGGTTACTTTACAGTAACCCCTGTTCCCGGCTAAAAGCGGAACGAGATGCTGCGCTGAGTTAGCGCTTTGGGAACAACGTTAGGTGTGACCAGATGTGAATATGTGTGCAACACGTCAATGAAAATTGACCGGAATCTATAGCCTCTGCCGGTGACATCATTGGATGCACCTGTAGCAGGGCTGTAAATAGATGCGTCACAGGTGCATCATCAGGTATTTTGTCTGAAGAGCAGTCCTGTGGCATCCCAGTGCGGCAATGAAGCGCAGCATCTCGTTCCGCTTTTATCAGGGAACAGGGGTTACACTCTAGTAACCCGAGACGTTCCCTGTCAAAAAGCTACACTTATGATGCTGCGCTGAGTTAGCGCTTTGGGAACGAAAATACCCACGCCGCCACACTGTGGATGTCCGGACCCCTTACGGTTGTGTAGTGTGCTCAAAAGAGCACGAGAGGTCTCAGACATGAACTTGTGATGTTGACTCAAGGACATAAGAGTGGCATGAACATCCAAACTATAAATCCGGCGTTGTAAACAGCGGGGAGCAGAAGGCTTCGAGAGTGACTGGATGTAAAGTCGAGAAAGGAACCTTAGGTAGGTGGTCAGGGTGAGGGTGCAAAATTGCTTTAACCATTCCTGGGGCAAAATCTATCCAGGCTGGCAAGACAGACAGAGCCTGTAGGTCCCAATCCTCTTAAGAGAGGTGATTTCCATAAGAAAAACCATCTTGAGAGTCAGAAGTTTATCAGACGCTGACTCTAGAGGTTCGAAGGGGGTCTCAACCAGACCCTCAAGGACTTTTGCTAAGTCCCATGAAGGGGTCCTGGTCCTAGCAGGAGGCCTCTGTCGCAAAGCTCCATGAATGAAGCGAGCGAGTAGAGGATGTCTTCCCAACGGCACCCCGTCAATCTAGGCGTGGCAAGCTGAAATGGCAGCCACATAGACACTGAGAGTGGCGGGGCATGTGCCTGCTGACAATTGTTCCTGCAGAAAGTCCAGAACTGAAGCAATCTGGCAGTTAACTGGATCTGCATTATGTGCACTGCACCATCTTTCAAAGACACCCCATTTATTGGCGTAACTTCTTCTGGTAGAGGGAAACACATACAGGCGCATTCAGGACAATGTATGTGCCATCGTGTCTAGCCCCGGGGGGGCTGGGTGACTTAGAGAGAAGTAGAGGGGACATTGCGCTGTTTGTTGTGAGGCGAAGAGGTCCACTCAGGAACTTCCTGTATATATATAATATTTGAAATGGTAGATAGCAGTTTCTTCTGATTCTTTTTAGTCATCCAATTTTAGAAGGATATAACAGTACACGACTAATGGCATGTGCGCATTAGTAATTGCATTTTCTCACAAAAGACCATATCAAACCAATTGTACATACAGTGCATATAAGATATTTACTTATAGCACATGAAGTGCTTTTACTTTGAAGTAGTGAGGAGCAATCTCCTGACAGTTTAAAGAGCCTGGATCACCTGCTTGGATTGTCACGGACTGACCATCATGATTTCTGAATCAGAGGAACTTTTTATCCTGATCCTGAAGTTTTGATTCTGTCTGATGGAATACGCGCTTCAAAAGATGATATTAGAGAGCGCTCAATAGATTTTCGTGAGGTTCGTGAATTACATCTGTTTAAACTCGATATCTGCATATTTGCAGATGGTACATGATAGAAGTAGGATAATTGATTTTTATCATTAGACGAGATAGTTAAAAGTTACAGGGAACTGTTGAGGAGAATGAAACAGGCGAACACTTTAACATTAGAGCTCAGTAGCGTGCATCGTGGCTGTGATATGCGGGCCATTTAAATGAGACAGTGTTGCACACCGATCTATTATTGTACTAAAAAGATGGCACGTAAAAACAAAACAAACCGTGACTGGTCGTTTACGTTTCTCAGTTGCACACATGCAACCAGGTGATTCTCTGCGCCTTCTCTATGCTGATAATGAAAAAAGTCAGAATATTGGCCGATTTATTGGCCTTGACGGTATATCAGTTGACCACTAATATATAAACACTGATCAGCCACAACATTAAAACCACCTTACTAATGTTGTGTAGGTCCCCCTCGTGCCGCCAAAACAGTGCCAACCAACATCTCAGAACAGCATTCAGAGATGATATTCTTCTCATCACAACTGTACAGAGCGGTTATCTGAGTTATCGTAGACTTTATCAGTTCAAACCAGTCTGACCATTCTCTGTTGACCTCTCTTATCAACAAGGTGTTTCCGTCCACAGATCTGACGCTCATTGGATGTTTTTTGTTTTTGGCACCATTTACCATTTTGGCAGTAAACTCTAGAGACTGTTGTGTGTGAAAATCCCAGGAGATCAGCAGTTACAGAAATACTCAAACCAGCCCATCTGGCACCAACAATCATCCATGCGATTATCTAATCAGCCAATCATGTGGCAGCAGTGCATAAAATCATGCAGACACAGGTCAGGAGCTTCATTTTAATGTTCACATCAACCATCAGAATGGGGAAAAAAAAATGTATGTCAGTGATTTGGACCATGGCATGATTAGTTTAATTAATTTAAGGTTAATTTCACTCAATTAATTATAAGATAATTTTATCATTACTTATTATTATTATTTCACTTCTATCAAAATGTAGTTGTGACAGTTTGCCTGAAAGAACACAACACGTTCGGATGTCTTACACATGATTTACACGTGGTCAGGAATAGGTGTATATTTCATTCATACCAAACTAACATTTTGAAAATACGAAAACTTTCATGAATCTGAGAATTTACATCAGAACAGCTTTATGAACAATTTACACAAAAATATGTTCTGCTCGTGTTTCAAGAATGAGGTTCTATGAGTGTAGACAAACGAATTGCCAAACCTTACTGCTATTTTTAATGCCCGGAAAATATAACAGGCACAGTAATATAAATATTAAATAATGTACATTAAGATAAAACACCAGGTATATTATATAAAATAAGGTATCAGCAAATTATATAAATATTCTAAAAAGTAAGAATAATTTTACTGCTTTGATATTATTTATTTACCTTTTTTGTGTAAGACAAGTAAAAGAGCACAGCACCTGTTTGCCAGTTGATTTGCATTAATATGCTAGATTGTACAGCAGCAGGGACATTAGAAAAATGACAGAAAGCTCTTATCTCAATAGTCAGTCTCATCACAGTACGAAGAAAAAAAAATCTCTCCTCTCTAAGGAGGACCACTCTCCTTATAAAAAAAACTTTTGTCGGCAGATGATTTGTGGGACCCAGTCTGAATAGCGCCATGGGAATCCATTGTTCCTATTCAAAAGCTTGTTCAGACATGCGCACCAAAGATTCGGTCTTAATGTGAATAGGACTTAAGCCCGTAATCTCTTCCAACCCTAGCAACACCACTGGTCTCACATTGATCACTATAGAAGTTTCCCTTGCATTAGTTTACTTACGTGTTTCAAAAGTAAGTATGAGTCAGGAGTACAATTTTGAAGAATCTCACTAGTTTCAGCCTCATAAACAATACGTTTTAGCATGCTGAGTCAAGTTAAATCTATTTGAAACTAAAAATCACATCTCGAAATCCCTGCATTCTGTTGTGCTTCTGTCAACATTGGTCCTGTGTGTTCGGCTCTCATTCCGTGGCTGCGCTGCTTGTGGGGATTTTTGCGGCGGGCTGACTGCCCCTTGATGATCGTAAAAACAAAGTTGTTACATGTATTTCAATTATGAATTGCTTCGATGGAAGGAAATGCCTAAATGAATCTGTAAATTAATGCATTAAATCGATAGCCCTAGTATAAAATAATCTCAGAATATTTTCCCCTCTGCAGTACCGTGGCTCTCAAATCTCATTTGTGTTTTAACATTTTCAAACTATTGAAGATGCAGATTTGACACCCAATGCATTGGTCTCATAAATGATGGAGATGTGTCAGCTTTGAATATGCGCAAATGAGATTTGAGAGCTTTGAAGGAGGGAATCTCCTACCTCGATCTACCATATGACTATATAAGAGACTTGGAATTTATTTTTATAGAAAACGTGATAAAAATACAAAGGAAAATAACAGCTTGAATGTTCATCAAAATTTCAAATTTTTTGTTCCACACAAGAAAGTCATACAGGTTAGGAGCAACATGAGGGTGAGTAAATGATGACATAAATGTCCTTTCTGGGTGAACTGTTCATTTAAGATAGATAGGGAGGAAAGGAGGGAAAACTAGAAAATGAACGACGCTTTTTTGCACTTTCTTTTTGCTGTGTTTTTTTTTGTTTTTTGTTTTTTCTACATTTTAGAGCTGAACGTCATGAAGACAAAGAAGCTGTGGCTGGATTTTGTTTCTTCTGGCTGTTTCTCCAGTAAGGAGTAATGCTGCTGCACTATTAAATGTGCTGATGTTTTGCAGTTGAATTTTCCCTGTGTGATAAAGTATGTCAATCCATCTATTTGGACTTTAATATGCTTTGGAGCTTCCAAAGAAAGTAAAGAACGGAGTGAGATGCAAAAAGAGATAAATCTACATTAATGTGGGTCTAAAGGGGTCTCAGGGTTTCATCAGGCTATTATTAAAACATACTATATTAAGCCTGTTCCGCACATCTTGCGTGAGCAGTTCATGAACAGCAGCAACCAACATGCAACAGTTTCATTGCATTGTGATCAGATTGTACAAAAAGACCCAATTTTGCCAGAGTGTTTGTGTCATTACCTGATTTTCATTATTCCTATAGTGAGCCTGATTTAATTAAAATAACAGGACTGTGGCACATTTTTTTTCAAAATGACATTACATGGTTCATTACACATATCATGGCAGATTAAAGACTAAAAGCGAGTTAAATGTTCTTCAACATAGATGAGGTATTTAAGGTTAATGTCATTGTAATTTAGTCATGCTAAATCAACAAAATGTCAAGTCAAGTCAAGTCAATTTTATTTGTATAGCGCCTTTCACAACACACATCGTTTCAAAGCAGCTTTACAGAAGTTCAGCATTAACAGACGATAAAAATGTAATGTCTATAAAGTCGATAAATCATCATCCTTGTGCAGGGCTCCAAACTGCGACTAAAAATGGTCGCATTTATGACCAAATAAATTTATTTGCGAGTGTAATTTCTGTCAAGGTCGCCATTGGCGACAGTAAAAATTTACTCCCTTTGATTTTAAAATTTGCATTACATTTCCCGAGATACATAACAAAAGTTTATATCAAAAGAAATAGCTGGGAAAACGGAGTTCATTGCAGGAACTAACCATTTAAAAAAAAAAAAGAGACTGTGAGAAAACACGGTGACAGTAACGAGCATAAAAAATGCACGTGATCACATAATTGCGAAGAATGCTCCACAGACTACACTGTTAGCACGTGCAGTTTTTCTTGCATGTGAGCTGCGGGACGAAAAGGAATGTAAGGAGTTAAAAATGAAAATATTTGGCGCCTGTTTTTCCCCCTATAGGAGCCAGTGGCTCCTTAATTGATTTTTTTGTTTGGAGCCCTGTTGTGGAATTAGATAAGATATGATTCTTTATAGTGTTTAAAAATAATTAAATAATAATTAATTATAATGTACCTTAAAATGTACTTAATTAATTAAAATGTACCTCCCTAAACCTAAATGTGAGATGAAAAACACATTTACTGAAACAACCACGTCATTTTGTGGTGCTTCTATGACTTTATGCTCACGTGTCGACTCGTGTGCTCTTCAGGACTCATTCTCCAGTCCTCTGCATCACAAGTGCAACACTCTATCAGTTGAGCTACTGTGCGATTTAAACACTTAAACAAGCTTTTAAATGTAGTTGATAATGTAATGCAAATGTTAAAATGTATTGCCTTACAAAAGTGTTTATATGTCATAAGATATCATTGTGTGAAAAACAGGATCAAATGTAAATGTGTTTATGAATTGATAATCTGCCATTTTACCTTTAAAAGTCATTGTTGTTGTTGCGCTTCTAGTGTTCATTTCACCAGGAAACTGCCATGACACGTACAATGAGCCATGTAAAAATAATTTGTTTTGTAAAAAACATTTTTTGTTATTGCAACATGTTTCTATGAGATTAGGTTGGCCAAAAATTTTGCTGAATGCACTTAGTGTAAATAGACACTGACAATTTGATTTCACATTTTATGACTACTGTGGGTACATTTTGCAAGTATTCAAAACAGTAAATTAACACACATTTGATTACATTAAATAAGCTTTTAAATGTAGTTGATTATGCATGTATATACGATATAGCTTTGTGTGAGGAGGGTGAAAAATAAGTGTTTATGATCTGATAATCTGCCATTTTACTCGTGATGTGTGTGAAAGTGAATAAAATTAATTGTTTTAGCACCTCTAGTGTTCATTTCACAAAGAAACTGATGTAAAAAATTATTTTGCAAAAATGTAGGTAGAGTAACATGATTCTATTAGACCAGGTTGCAAATAGCACTCAATTGTTGTAACTATAGGGCAACTAGAAAACAGTATGCTGAGGTATGTAACTTTTTCAGAGTTAAATTGTTAAATGTTAAATGTTAATTTTCCTAAAAAACTGTAAACACTGTCTCTGTGGTGCTATGAAAATTCCTGTGTTTGTTTTGAGCGATGCTCCAACAACATTACTCAGCCAATAGTTTGAGTTGGGGGCGGGACTATCTGACTGTTTCAACAACTGCAAACGAGGATTGTATTCAGAAAGCTGTTTTACAAACATTGTTTATTTTTTGAATTCCATTAGGTAGCGCTAGTTTTGCAGAAATTACATAAAAAAAATTTGTTGTAAAAGATTTCATTCTTTCCCTGGTTAATACAAAAGTTACCACAGTTTTACTATAGTACAAATTTACTGTAGTATCTGGTATTGTTGCTAGAAAATGGTTACAATTATACATGTTTTTAATGGTTAATGGTTACAGGAAACAGAACTAAACATGAAGTGATATTTCTATCATGAAGTGATTCATATCTATGATTTGAGAGTGTGGATGTTTATGTGCATGTTTAAATGTTTATTTTAGTAAAAAAAGCTGTTCCCAATCAGTCACTCACTCGACGCTGTGTCGAATGTAGTGGCACAATGGGTCTTTCTTGAGAGCCTCGCGTACCTCTGAACTTGAGAAAAGGCCAATGAGAAATTGAAATTGTCCCGCCACTGGACATAGGGGTATAAAGGGAAGTGGGTGTGCGTCTGTCAGTAAAAAAATTTCTTCGGAGCTGAGCGGTTGTGCAGCAGCAAGCTGAGTCTCACTACTGATCCACTCACCTCTATCAGACCATTGCTGTTGGATGTACGGTGCATTACCAGCAGCTTTCTCCCTCTCTGTACGCTGTGCTGTCCATGCCCCTAGGCACTTCGACAGTGCTTCTGTAAAAGAGTGTATACCTCTAAAAGAGAAGTATCTTTCCCCACTAAAAGAGATAATTTTCATTCACAAAAGAGCAATACACAGCAGGCATTGTACATCCTTTTCAGGACAAGTCTTTTTAAAGACGTCTTTCCGCCTCTGCGTAGTTCCCAGATGCGGCTGTTTTCTCTCCACTCCTTACGGTCATAAGTGCTGCGATCACACGGAGGCTGCATTTATGAATGGTTTATGATCTCATTGCGAGAACATAGCCATGGCAACATTGCGATCGCGGCTTTCTCCCTTCTGAGGGAAAGCCAGTTTAGCCGGCCCCTGCACCACGCCTTCTTCCTACAGGATTAAGGCTGGCATGGCCGTCTGCCCACTGAGGGCATCCCCCTGCGTCCAAGCAACAGGCAGCTCCGCCTCAACCCGGGCCCAGCTCTCAGCCCGTGCCGAGCACCTCGCAGGTGGTGCATGCCCCCTGTCTCCAGGACATCCTCTAGGATCTGGAAGACTCCTATGCACTCCTGAGATGGAAGACCCAGGGAGTCAGACGTTCGCTCCAGAGCTGGTACCAAGACCACTTCGTCCCCCGGTGGAGGGCTGGCAGGAAAATCCTTGTTTTCCCACATTGTTAATAAAAGAGCGATTTCCTCACTTCCTGGGTCCTCTAGCCGGTGTGGTGTTCTCACGGCACCCCGGCACCAAAAACCACAGTCCTGGTTCCCCAGATGCAGTTACTTCGCCTCCTGTCATGCGACTACCCATCCCCGGCGGGCCGGCACTGATGAGTTCTGAGGACGTCTTCACAGGACATCCTCCTCAGTCTCTAACCTCCCCCTGCCAGATGTGCAGAGGGAGGGTAAGTGCTTTGAGTCTTTTCTCAGCACCCAAGCCTCGGGACATACTTTTGCCTCCCGACGCATTATTCCCACTGCTACGAAGCCCCTCCCGGTACATCAAAAATGATCATCCCCTTAGTGCCCCTCGCACGGAGCTTGGACGCATGGCTTTCACTGTCCAACCCGTCGCACTGGTTGACCAGGACCATCTGACTCCGCTATGCGATTCAATTCGCCATGTTCCCACCTTGTTTCAGCGGTATTCCCGTCTCCATTCTGCCTTGACATTGACCCTTCCTATGGTTCGTGTTTGATGGCCAGGCATTTCAGTACAAGGTCCTCCTCTTCGGCCTGTCCCTGTCCCCTCGCATCTTCACCAAGGTCACAGAGGCAGCTTTCCCAGTTACGGGAAGTGGGCATCTGCATAATCAATTACCTTGATAACTGGCTCATTCTAGCCCATTCTTGAGAGTTACTATGCGCTCACAGTGACCAGGTGCTCAGGCACCTCAGCCGTCTAGGGCTTCAGGTCAACTGGGTCTCAATGATAGCGCACCTCACGAACACGTGCATGCAGTCGGTGCTAAGGTGCCTTGTTCTCTTTGAGCCCGGCACAGCTGTTCCTCTAAAACAGTTCCTGAGGCTCCTGGGGTATATGACTTCAGATTCAAGTCCTGAGATGGGCATGGTGCTCCGGCACATACCGTGTGTTTATCACCCCTTCCTGCCATCAGACTTTTAACCCTTGGACAGACCTCTGTTTTCTGCAGACTGAAGTCCCCCTACAGCAGGTGTCCAGACATCTCAACTGGGTTGGGGCACCGTGTGCAATGGGCACACTGCCTCTGGCTGCTGGAAAGTGCCATGGTTGCGTTGGCACATCAATTGCCTAGAGTTGCTGGCAGTATTCTTTGCCCCGCGGAGGTTTCTCCCACTGATTCGGGGCAAGCACGTCTTGATCCGTTCAGACAGCACCGTGATGGCAGCATACATAAATCGCCAAGGCGGTGTGCGCGCACGTCATATGTCACAACTCACCTGCTGGACGTGCTGTCGCGATAGGTCTCCCTCAGCGAAGAGTGGAGGCTCCACCCCCAGATGGTCCAGCTGAATTGGGACAGGCAGATCTCTTTGCCTCCCAAGACAATTTCCACTGCCTGCTCTGGTACTCCCTAACAGAGGCCCCTATTGGGACAGACGTGCTGGCACACGGCTGGCCCCGGGGGCTGCGCAAGTAAGCATTTCCCCCAGTGAGCCTTCTTGCACTGGTGCCGTGCAAGGTTAGGGAGGACGAGGAACAAGTCATCTTAGTGGCTTCTTACTTGCCCACTCCGACTTGGTTCTCGGATCTCACGCTCCTCACAACAGCACCTCCCTGGCAAATTTCCCAGAGGAAGGACCTGCTTTCCCAGGGACGGGGCACCCTCTGGCATCTGCGCCCAGACCTCTGGAACCTCCATGTCTGGCCCCTGGATGGGATGCGGAAGATCTGAATGACCTACAACCTGCGATCCTAGACACGATCAACCAAGCCAGAGCTTCCTCTACCAGGCAGCTTTATGCCCTAAAGTGGCGCTTATTCGCAAATTGGTGTTCTTCCCAGTCTGAAGACCTGCAGAGATGTGGAGTTTGGTCAGTGCTTTAATTCCTCCAAGAGAGGTTGGAGGGGAGGCTGTCACCCTCCACCTTGAAGGTGTATGTAGCTGCTATCATGGCCCACCATTACGCAGTGGATGGCAAGTCCTTGGGTAAGCATGACTTGATTTTCAGGTTTCTTAGAGGCGCCCGGAGGTTGAATATTCCCCGGCCAAGCCTGTTCCCCTCCTGAGATGTCTCAGTGGTCCTCTCGGGCTTTCAGAAACCCCCCTTCAAGCCACTTGACTCAGTTGAGCTCAAGGCCCTCTCCTTGAAGACGGCCCTCCTGATAGCTCTAGCTTCCATCAAGAGGGTTGGGGACCTGCAAGCATTCTCTGTCAGCGACACTTGCCTGGAGTTTGGTCTGGCAGAAACTCACGTCGTCCTAAGACTGCGACCGGGCTATGTGCCCAAGGTTCCTACGACCCCCTTCAGGGACCAGGTCATGAACCTGCAAGCAAGCTGCCCCGGGAGGAGTCAGACCCAGCCTTCGTTGCTGTGACATGCTTTGCGTATCTATTTGGACCACACGCAGAGCTCTAGATGTTCTGAGTGGCTCTTGTCATCTTTGGTGGACAGTGGAATGGGAACACTGTCTCCAAACTGAGGCTGCCTGGTGGGTCGTCGATGCCATTTCCTTGGCCTTCCGCCCCCTTGCGGGTTCGAGGACACTTGACGAGAAGTGTGGCATCCTCGTGGGCACTGGCCAACAGCACCTCCTTAAGTAGACATCTGCAGAGCAGTGTGCTGGGCAACACCCAATACATTTGCTAGATTTTAAAATCTCAGGGTTGAGTCGGTCTCGTCCTGTGTTTTGTCAGGTCCAAGCCGGTAGAACTGCCATGACACTAGACCTACCACTGTAAACGGTCGTACCTTTTTCTCGGCTCCTCAGTGCAAAAACCTGACTGACAGATGCACGCCCGCTTCCCTTTATACCCATATGTCCGGGGGTGGGACATGCAAATTCTGTCTGCCAATTTATCATTTACCTATTCTCAAGTTCAGAGGTACGGAATGCTCTCAAGAAAGACCCCTTGTGTCACTACATACAACACAACGTCTCATTCCCTCCATCAGGGAATGGAGGTTACAACAGTATCCAAGATGTTTTGTAAGTCTGTGAAAGAATAATAATGATTTCTCAAAGCAAAATGTCTTATTTGGTTCCTGGGCTGAGAAATTTTGAGAATCCCTGCCGTAGTGAGGAGGCATTCCTTCAGTTTGGCATGTGAGACAAATCGCGTTTAACAAGGAGAGACAGGTGAAATGCACTTGGTTTATTTTTATAGGGACAATACAAAAAAAATATTTCAGCACAAAAAATAAAACAGTTGCATTTTATCAACAGTAATAGTGATGCATGTCCAGGCAGCCTGTACACTATAAAAAGAGGTTTAGAAGGTTGATGGAATACATTAAGAATTACATTTGTACTGTATTTTAGACTTATTTTAGACAGATACCCAGGAAAGTGTTACCTTTACCAGATTGTGTTTTTACATTTTTAATCTAGTGTAACATCCTGTAATGCAAGATAATTCGTTTTGCATTACGATAAAGCAATTGAGACAGCAGTTGAGTGAAACTATGCCAAGATATGCATTCTAAACATACTCACTTTATCCCAGAAACATAAAAGTAGATCCCTCTGCAACTTTTAGGGATGATTGTGGTTTTCCAGGAACCTGAATCCAGCCCGACTGGTGGGTGATCAAACTAATCTGCACGGGATTAATCTGGTGTGGGAAAATGGGGTTAAGCAAGATCGTATTTCACTGAGCTTGGCATTGGACTGCTCCAAATGCTAGTAAAACCCTGTGTTCGCCATCACAGAGTCAGCAGCGGGGCTTAACAAGAACAAAATCCTGGAATTAACCCACTGGATCAAATGGAATATCTGGAAATTATCCAGTCACCATGATTCTCTAGCTATCCAAACTATCTATAATTACTACATCACACAGGGAGAATAACAAAGTTAAAGAAGTCTCTTTAAAACTTCAATTTAAAGCAGTTAAACTACAGTCAAGTTAGTGACACTAAAAGGAAAACAAAAAGTAGTTAGCAATCTTATAATGACATTTTTAATTTATTGAGAGTTAATTTTTTGAGGCATAAATATAATGTCAATGGACATTCCCAAATTGGGTCACAGCATCAAACCTGGACAAATACTGTACATTTTCACTAATTACAAAAAAAACTAAAATACAAGAAAATGTATTATGGCTTAATTAATTGCAGTTTTCTTTGATTAACCACAATTAATTATGGTATATGTTTCAATTTACAACAGTTAGTTCCAGTCCTCGTATCTGATTGGACGAGAGACGTTCTATGAGTTTAAGAGCAGAGTAGATGTGTTAAGAGCTATGTGTCTCTTTACATTTAATTTTGTGACAATACATATTTTAGTTATCAGGTGGTGGCAAAAGACTTTTTGTGTGTAATATAAGCCAGTTAGGTGAAATGAAGTGAGTCAGCATCAGTCAGTGTTTTCATATTACTACTACACTACTAAAGCTAGGAAATATCTTTTAACAGCTTTAGACAAACAACTTCAGCATTAAGGCTCATCATAGCTGAGAGACACAACAGACTGATTTGTGCCACATTGGAGAAGACATACTGTTCAAAATGGCAGAGGAGATTGTGGTTTATATAGTGATATACCTTGACCTTGTGCACCAGCTACCTTGAAATAGGGAGGAATATACCTGCTTGGACAGCTATTTTTCCACAGACAAAATAGGATGAATTTGACCAAAATCACATTATTTTCAGAAAGCTGACAGCATCTCTGCTTGGGAGTGGCAACAGGTGATGGCACATGCTCAATCTCTCTCTCTCTCTCTCTCTCTCTCTCTCTCTCTACCTGCACATGCGTGAGCATTTATGGAGCGTGTGTGAGAGCTCGAGCTTTGAGCGCTTGTATTTGGTTTTCTTTTGTGTTTTCCTTATATATCTTTTTTTTTCTTCTTTTTTTTTAATTCTAAGTTTGTTTATTTGATTTAGTATTTATCTTGTGTGTTGTTTGTTTGTGGCTAAATGGCTCAGGCTAGGACTGGGCTTGATGTCCTCACACGCCGTCACGGAATCAAGATAGTATCCGTGGCGAGTGTGGAGACTTGCTGTCTGGGTGTAGGATAGATTGTTGGCCATCAAAACATTCTTTCCGCATCCAGAATGAATGGTGCGACTTTGATTTTTTTTTTTAACTCGGTGGAGAAAGCAAACGAGGTGGTTGTGCGAGGTATAATCATTGATGAAATACTTACACCTGTTTTACCGCTGTTGTTACTGTCAAAAAAAGTCACAATATCGAATATCCCTCAGTTTCTCAGTGATGATATTTTGAAACAAGCGCTGTCACGTTATGGAAAGTTGGTTTCGCCGATCAAGAAGATTACGATCGGGTGTGAATCTCCTTTATTGAAACATATCGTTTCATTTAGGAGATTCGCATTCATAATCATCAAAGATGACGCAGAATTGGATTTGGCATTAAATTTCGGTGTGGACGATTTTGAATATGTCGTGTTTGTTACTACTGCTTCTATGTCAGACACATCATCTTCATCAGAAGCATGAAGTGCTTTTATGTGGTAAATCGGGCCACTTAATCCGTTCATGTCCTGACAAGAATGCAGCTAGAGGTAGTAAGGATAGTGGTTCAACTGAACATACTACTGTTAAACCGTCTGAGGTCGGTCTGGCTGAAGCAGTGCCGACCGAGGATAAACCTGCTGGGGAAGGAACATCTGTTGAGGGGCCTGAAGAAGCCGGATCGACCTTGACGGAATCACTGAATGAAGATAGGGACACTTCAGAAACTTCTGTAGCTGCAGAAACTGGGTTGTTGAACAGTGATGTAGAAAACATGGGGGAAGATGATGTGTCTGACATAGAAGCAGAGAATAGGATGTTCAAATTACCAACAAAACAGAAAAATGTAGAAAAGATCAATAATGCAAAGTGTTTTAAAAAAGGAGAAGTGTTTGAAGATCAGAGAGTCAGAAAGTGGAAGTGAAATGTCTGACTCAAGTACAGTGTTGTCACTGACTGAAGGTATAAGCAGAAGCTATGATGTTGATGATATAAAAAGTTTTCTTAATACCAAAAAAAACAAAAGAGGTGTGATTGTAAAGGAATATTTCCCTGATCTAATGCAGTTCCATGACAAAACCAAAAGCCTAATAGCAGATGGGTACCTTTCAAACAGGGAGGTTTATCGTTTGAAAAAGATTGTGAGGAAAGTTGGCACAGGTTTAAATGAAAATGAAGACTAAGAACATTAGTAATCTGGTTTTGCTTGTGTTTTTTTGTTTGTTTATTTATTTTAGTATGGTTGAAGTGCGGATTGCCTCCTTGAATGTTAATGGTGCTAGAGATTACAGAAAAAGAGCTGAGCTGTATGAAATTATTAAGCAGAAAAAAATAGATGTCACTTTGATTCAGGAAACACATAGTGACATGAACAATGTTAATGATTGGATGAAGGAATGGGAAGGCTTATCTTTTTCAGTCACAACACCACGTTAAGTGGAGGAGTAGCAATATTACTGGCAAAAACATTTAATCCAAGTTCATATCAAGTTAAAGAGTTTTTGAAGGGTAGACTTTTAAAAGTGACAGCACAAATGGAGAATTATAATTTTGTTTTTATTTGTGTGTATGTCCCCAACTCAACAATTGATAGGATGTTGTTTTTGAATACATTATGTTCTGTTTTACAAGATGTTTCTAATGATGATTATTTATTTCTGGGAGGAGATTTTAATTGTACAGTGAGTAATTGTGACAGAAATCATATTGAACCCCATATGCCTTCAAGAATACGTCTCATTCAAATAATAAATAAGCATGAGCTAAGTGATGTGTGGAAGTTTTATCATGAGGATAAAAGACAATATACTTGGGCACACGCACATGATAATGTTTTATCTCTGGCAAGATTGGACAGATTTAATGTGTTTAAGCATCATGCTGGTATTTTTAAAAATTGTTGTATTTTTCCTGTTGGGTTATCAGATCATTGCATGGTGCAATGTTCTTTTTTTTTATCCTGTCAAGCCTAAAAGTGCTTACTGGCATTTTAATTTAACTTTGTTAGATAATAATGATTTTATACACACTTTTAAATTGTTTTGGGCTGATTATAGAACAAAAAAAATAATCTTTTCAATCAGTACAAAAATGATGGGATTTTGGAAAAGTACAAATTAAACAGTATTGTCAGCAGTATGCTCACAACAGCACCAATGTTTTAAATCAGTCAATGAAAGACTTATAGAATGACATAATTAATATACAGGAATTGGCAGAATTAACAAAACAATAAAGCTATTTGAAAATTCTTTCTAAAAAAAAAGAATAACTTGGTAGAATTATTAGGGGTTAAAACACAGGGGGCTTTGGTCCGGTCAAGATTTATAAGTCTTGATCAGATGGATGCACCTTCAAAGTATTTTTTTAACCTTGAAAGGAAAAATGGGCAAAAAAGAATCATTCACACTTTGCGATCTGAGGAAGTAATTCTGTTGTCCAATCCTGTAGTGATTAGAAGGAGGGCAATTGTTTTTTTTATGAGAAACTGTACAGAAGTGAAGTAGGATCAGATGATATCAATGAGAGTGTCTTTTTTGAGGATTTAGCAAAAGTGTCTGATGACGCTAATCCAGAGATTTCAGGTGTGCTTAGCCTGGGAGAACTGCGTAAGGCCGTTCAGAGTATGGAATCCAGAAGGGTGCCTGGAATTGATGGCATACAATAGACTTTTATAAATGTTTTTGGGAAGTTTTAGGAGAGGATCTCTTAGAAGTACTCAATGGTAGTCTGGACGAAGGTCTTCTACCTGTGAGTTGCCGGAGAGCAGTCCTGACCCTCCTTCCCAAAAAAGGAGATCTCACAGAGATCAAAAACTGGAGACCTGTTTCACCTCTGTGTAGTGACTATAAACTTCTTTCAAAGATTTTAGCAAACAGATTATCAAAAATGATGAATAAGGTGATCCATCCGTACCAAACCTACTGTGTCCCCAAAAGGTCAATTTTTGATAATATTTCCCTTCTTACGGATATTTATGATATATCTGTTATTAAATAGTGACATTGGATTGATTTCGCTCGACCAAGAAAAAGCTTTTGACAGAGTTGAACACACATACTTATGGGAAAAGTTAAAAGCTTTTGGTTTTAGTAAAAGTTTTATAGATAAAATTAAAGTTTTGTACAGTGATGTTGAGAGCATACTCAAAATTAATGGTGGCTTAGTGAGGTGAGTGAGGCAGGGATGCCCGCTCTCTGGAATGCTATATTCGCTAGCAATAGAACATCTGTTACATTGTAAAAGGGCAGGCAAAACTGCTAAAAACATATATATTTGCCCCTTGAAGGTCTTTGCGTTGTTCTGTCTTTTCTGAGCACTGAAGTAAAGCAATTATTGTTATTAATTTGCACTTTACAAATTCATCCCGTTATTAATTTTATCTGACTCCAATTTTATATTAATCTGACTCCATTTTTATGTTGACCTCTAATTTAGAATTAAAGCTCTAAATACTTTCTGATCATTCTGTTATTTTAATCATTTAAGTTATTGATTACTCTGAATCCTCTTCTATTCATTTACCTTTTGATCAGTTTCTAATGAGATTCAAACTGATAGTCTTTAAGTGGCTTCCTCCTACATTAAAGCTTCAGTTATGCTATAAATGATTCTCAAAATGGTATTCTCCTGCTCGGTTTCTCCAGAGCAGTTTCTCCTATCTTAAAGAACCAGTATTGATATAAATGATTTCAGAGGAACACAGAATAAATCAAAAAGTAACAATTTATTTGCCAGGTAAGATTTAAAACACAAGTTAAAGAAACAAGTCAAAGAACATACCTGGCAGTTGAGAACTACATGTAATTTCAAAGCATGGGAAATCTGAATGCAGATTTCTGTTATTAAAGTTGCACACAGTTAGGTGTGGGATCATCTGACTACAGAGAACCTTGAGCTCTGGGCCAGCCTTCCTTAAATATCCAGACAGAATACACATTGTGTACCAAATGGTATTGTCTTTTGAGAATTTGGGGGTGAATGGGTTCTTGGCTTCCTGGTGTTAAACCTTCAAGGAGGGGTTTAGATCTCCAGAGTTATTCAGTATTTGGCAAAGACCTTATAACTTTGTTGTCATTGAGTTTTATAAACCTGGGGACAAAACACTATACCAGATGCACTGAGACATTTTGAATGATACCAAACATGTTACACTAGTTACATTATTTGTATACATCAGATATGGTCTCTTGTTACATACAGATATTAGGTGAGTTTGAGGTGATTCTGAGCTGAGGGAGAATGGATGAGGAGGAGAGGGGAGAGAATGGGACAGATGTGGAAGGGCAACAATGAGGTGTGAATTTTGCAGTCTTTGCTCAGTGGGGTGCGGTGCCTCAGGAAGAGATGCTAATTGTGAGAAAGTTCATTTGTTGATTTTCTCGAAGATCATACATTTGCTCTTTGCCTTTGAATGTAAACACAATGGCACCCAGCCTTACAGTCCGCTCTCTGGCCAAGCAGGCAACTCAATAGTTTCTGCCTGGTCACTAATAGGCGTTCAAGGTGCCAAGTCCATTGTGTCGCTTTGTATGCATCTGCAGAACACCTAGTCTCACCAGATACATGTAGCAGGTGGATAATTGGGTTTGTCCCTGCCTGTGTCTGGTTGAGGTTAGCACATGTGTTCATTTCCTCGAATCCATCAAGGCTTTTTGGCATGTTCGGTGGATATGTCATTCCATCATGGAGAAGCATCTGCTTCTGGTTGTACCTTCCCTTTAATGATGATCTGACCCTTAGAAGAACTCTCTGCCACCTCCAGTGGTGGTCTTCTGGGCCAACCTCAATTAGGTGAAGGAGTTCTCACAGGTAATGCATAAGCACCTGAAAAGCATCTTAAATGACCATGTAAAGACTGTACATTTATGAGTTTAGTGTCGTTGGGAGAAAAAGGTTGTTAGGTGTTTATATGTACAAACAACATAATGATGAATTTCATGACAGCAAGTGCGACTGGTATATTGTGTCTCAGTACCCTTCAACGCCATATACCCAATAAGGTGATCCCATTTGATTATCTGATCATTCACTACACCAATAGAGTGTATAGTGGTGGAATTTGAAAATACTTGGTCTGGATGGATTAAAGGAAAGGTGACAAAAAACCCAAGGCAACCAGTACATTCATCACCAATATTCATTATTGCCGTGGATATTGGGTCTGAAAAAATTAAAGGAAACATACAATAAAGTCATTAAAACTTGTATCTTCAGCAGTGGTATGCATCATTTTGCATATTGTAATAATAATAATTGAACAGGTTTGTAATGTCCTATATGTGAGAGGCTATGTGTATGTGAGAGGCGGGCTAGATCTTCAGTGGATTAGTACTTTCAGAATCTAGGCCATTATTTTGTTCCATGATGTAGTGATAAAAGTGTGTGTTCTATATGTTTAGGAGATGGGTGGAATCTGTTCTAGAATAATCGGTGTTGCAAAATTGTGGTTCCGGTGCTAAACCGGGAGGCCATATAGCTATTTTTGTTTGTGTAGTGCTGTGAGGTGTGAATGGCCTCTTTAAGTATTTCCACACCCATCTCCATCATGGCCGAATTGTTGTCCTGGCTTGAAGCAGGGGTATCAGAAATCTTTTGGCACCTGTCCCTCATGAGATTGTAACCTGATATGTAAACAACCACAGAGAGAGAAAACAGTTAATGTTGATCTTTTAATTAATTTGCATTTAGACATGTGGTACTTTCTTTATTTTCCTCTGATGATCAAAGCCAAACTGTTACAGACTGATTTTAGTCTCATACTGCATGGTTAGTGTCATCAGGGGGAATAAGCATTTTGCTTTACAAAAACATATACCATAGTAATGTCTAATGCAAATTTAATTTCAGAGATCAAATTAGACTGAGCATCCTTGGTGTTATCTGAATTATTGCTGATATTTTAGTGTAGTTTTGAAGTGTGAAGCACCTTAAGCTGCAGTGTTTTCTGCTTAGCATTTATTTTTTTATTTTTTAAGGATGCTATTCACATGTTTGATCATATATGATCTATGCTCTCTTGGTCTGTCAGGGTTGTAAAATATCTGCCTGATGTTTAGCAATTTGCACACTGAAATGGGTTCCTTGATCAGACTCGATTTGGATGGGCGCACACCAAAGTGGGATGATTTGGTTGGCCATCACCCATGCCACAGTGTTTGCAGTGTTATTGCGGGTGAAAATTGCTTCTACCCACTTAGAGAATTTATCAATGATCACCAGGCAATAACGATATCCCCCTTTGGCACTGGGGAGTTAGTGTTAATTTTGTCACCTATTTTTAATTTAGTCTTAGTCTTAGTCTTATGCCAAATGTCCTTGTTAGTTTTAGTCATATTTAGTCATTCACATATCTTTTTTTGTTAGTCAAGTTTTAGTCGACTAAAAGTCTCGTCATTTTAGTCTAGTTTTAGTCAAAAGAGAATTTAAGGTATCTTAGTCAAGTTTTAGTCAACTAAAAGTCTCGTCATTTTAGTCTAGTTTTAGTCAAAAGAAAACTCAATATATCTTAGTCAAGTTTCAAAACATTTTAGTCTTTTTTTAAATAAATTATTTCTGAGATTAATTCTGAGATAACCATTTCAGTCAAATAATGTTCCACACATCTGAAATATTGGTTAAATGTCATAATTACCTGACAAAATACACTTGTTGAATGATATGTTGAATTCACTTTGTTAAACGTGTCTGGTTTTCTGATTTAAGAGACACATTCACAAATGATGAACTTGTTCTGAAGAGTATTTTATTAAGCAAATAAGTTACATAAAATATATAACCTGCATAATGTATGTGCCACAACACCATAGCTAACTGGTTAATTTACAGCGTAGATGCCTAAAATCAGCATTAGCTTATGAGACGTATATTTAAGTTAACTTCCCTGAATGTGTGGGTGGTTAGCCTTTAGATAGGTTAGTGGTGTTTTTCCCGGTATTGTTTGTCCGCAGTGCTTCCCGTCAGTTATAATGACACATTCTGACTTTTTGTCAATATCATTGTACCTAAAATGCGACCAAATATCGAGCCTCTTCCTTCCACCTAGCATGTCGTCGGCGCTCGTCGCGTGTTCGCCACTGTCTATGATTGTTGTGTTCTTGCTCCATGTAGTTTCGTGTTGCAGCCACAGGAGTATGAGACCTGTTGTAACCGTTACTAAGCAACAGCGCGAACTCATTCGGAATATTTTGAAGGCGTAACAGCTGAATATTCTATCTCATGATGAAAAAGTAGAGACGATTGTATACGAAAATGAAGAGAGATTTTATCTTAGTTTTTATTTTATGCAAAACATTTTAGTCTCGTCTTTTTTCGTCAACAATAATGCATGTTAATTTAGTCTTAGTCAGCGTTTTTGGACATTGGTGCAGTCTCGTTATCGTCTCGTCTTAGTCATGGAAAAAAAGGTCGTTGACGAACATATTTAGTCTCGTCTCGTCTGACGAAATTAACACTATGGGGAGTGCACCAATGAAATCCAACTGTAAGGATTCCCAGAATCCCTTGGGTGGGTCTGACCTGCGTAGACTAGTGCTTCCGGGTTTGTCCTGATTAACTGTTTCATAAACTTTGCATGTACTACACCACCTGTTGACATCAGCATATTCATGGTACAGTTTGATTATGGGTTTTTGAACAGCTTCTGGAACCACATATTTCCCATCTCTGAGTATTATGTCTTCTGTGACAGTAACTAACTGATCCTGCTGTAAGTGTGGTGCAATCTCTCCCTCAGCTGTCCACAAATCTTTTTGATATTGTTTAAGGTCGATGGGAGTGATTTGGACTGCACTCACCGCAGGTGCAGGTAGTTTGTCCGGTTGCCACTCGTCTCCTTTTGTGGCTGCGATTTTGGCAAATTTATCGGCAATGTTGTTGTATTGCTTGTGTTCGTTGGGGTTTCTGTTTATGTGCGTGGCAATGATGTTGTCATCCACATAGTCAGCTACTCTGTCTGCACCCAGTAGGGGGCCGACTGGCAGACACAGAGACTTGGTAGATGAACCGCACTGTAGAACTACACCTCTTTTTTCAAGCTGTTGGACTCTCTCATGAACAGCAGTCTCTACCTCTGGCTTAATGTGGTATTGCTTTTGTGGGGGAGGTGGCTCCCCCTCAATGCATACTTCAAAATCAATGAGGCCACAGCCGTGTTCGTGATTAGCCCAAACATTGCTATTTGTATCCATTAGCAGTTGTATGGGGTCTGTTTTGGAAATGGACATAATGCTTGCCTTGTCTCGTGAAAAACATTTTTTTATTGTTTTATTTGTTCGCAATTTGATTTGTTTTTCAAGGCAGTGAATAAAAAAGCCATGTTTTTGCATGATGTCCATTCCCAATACCGTTCCTTCACTGTTGTCTGGTAAATACCAAAAAGGTTCTTCTAGCATTATCATGCCCAAGTCGAGTTGAACTGGTTGTGTTTTGGTCGCAGTCATTAGTGTGTCGCCTATGCCTCTAATTTGTATGGTTTCATTTGTTAGAGGTAAAGGAATTTTTTGTGCAGGAGCATGCAGCGCCGGTATAGATAAGTATGTTGGCTAACTGGCCTCCAATGTTAGACCTTATTTTGATACGGTTGCCGCTGTTGATAATACTCCCTATTGCAATGGAGGCCACGCATCCCTATTGTATGTTATATTTCGACAGTAATGATTCGAGTTCAGCTTGGAATTCGCTGTTTTGTTGTTTTTCCTCCATTTGTCGGGGAGCACTTGTGTTGTTTTGCATACTCAAGGTATCTAACCGTTTGCGAATTTCAGTGTCAGTGTTGGAGGGTGCTCCCTTTCTTTCGCACTCATCTTTTAACTGATAACAGTCGCGTATGTTATGACCTTTCCTTCAGCAATAATCGCATCGATGTTGGGTGTAATTAAATATTTTTGTTTTTTCAGCACCCTTGCCCTCTGTCACCCACTGGGTTGCTGCAATATGATGTGATTTAGACTGTTGGTGTCTATTTTCGATTTTTGATGCCCAGTCTACCACTGCCCTGTACGTGTTTTCAGCTGGGCCAGCGCCATTCAAAAGAGCTTGTTGAACAGTGGGCCCTGCATTATTTTTTAGGAATTGAAGTAAAACTTCATGATCCCTATCTGCGTTTTCAAGGCCGGAGTATTCTTTGTAGGATTCCCACAAACGTTCTGCATAACTTTCGAATGGTTCTTTATTTGATTGTTTAATGTGAACAATTTTACTCCATTCTGCATGGCTTGGTCCTCTCAGATCTAGCAGCATTTGCTTTAGTCTTTCGTACACTTCTGTGTCGGTTTCACGATCGCGTCTATTTATAATGCGTCCTGTTTTCATTTCCTCATTCAGTTTGGGTCTGAGTTCATTCGGAATAGTTAAGAGAGCAATTTGCCATACGTCTCTGATCTCTAGATTGTAGACATTGGCCTGTAGCATTAAGGTGTCCCAGTAAGGTTGGAATGGACCTCTTCTTGGCATCATGCCAACTATTTCTTTGTGTGAGCTGCATTCCTCGCACGTTAAAGGACGACTGATAGTTGCGATTTCATCTTCCGCATTTGTTATTGTCTTAAGGACTGCGACTTGAACAGATTTTTTCGGAACATCACTAGTTTTTTGCCACGTCATAACCGGGCTGCGTTCTTTTGTAATCTGAGCGGGATTATCCCCATGGGCTCGGTTACGAGCCTCTCTTGTGTGGTTAGTGTAAACTAAGGTTACTGCATCATTGTCGTCACTATCCTGTTTTCTTTCTGCATCAAATGGTGAATTTATGGCAGCTTCTTTTATAGCTGATATTGGGAAGCCTGCGTTGTTACAACAGTCTTCTAAAGCGGATGCATAATTTCGACCTGATCGGAGTTTTTGTTGGAGATCATTAATCTGCGCTTCCATCGCATCTACCCGTCTTGCCCAACTTTGCTTTTTATACACAAACGTGTCGACTTTAGCCCTCAATTTTTTTAATTCTTCCGATCGCGATTTCTCTATTTCTTTAATGTTTACTATAATTTGCTCATTTTTCGCCATGGTGTCGATGTCGTTACGGCGAAGCAAGTAAACAATAGCGACGGAGGTTTTCCGGTATTTACTTTTGGATTCTAGTCTCCGACCCTCCATAGAGTACCATGATAAGATTTCATCATTACTCCATTTTAAATTTAGTCCTTTCTCGCGTAAACGAAAAAGGAGATCTTTGAACTTTATGGCAAGAGCGTCCATTACCTCCTCATCTACACTGCATGTCCCTGATCCATGTTTTTGCCTAAAATCTTTCGCCCCACCGGACTTTTTCGGTCTCCGGTCTAACAGTGGGTATTCCGACCCGTTCTATAAATGTGTCTAAATGGGATGTGTCTGTGCTTTCCCTCAAAACTTCTAATAGGCAAAAAGAATGGACTTACCAGAGCTGATGAAGACAGAGAAGTAGAAGAAGCTCAAAACTCATCCTCTTTACCAAACAGGATGTCGTGCTGAAAAGACGTCACTCGCTCGTTGGAGATCACGGAGGCAGGTCACCACTTGTAAAAACGGCAGGCAAAACTGCTAAAAACATATATATTTGCCCCTTGAAGGTCTTTGCGTTGTTCTGTCTTTTCTGAGCACTGAAGTAAAGCAATTATTGTTATTAATTTGCACTTTACAAATTCATCCCATTATTAATTTTATCTGACTCCAATTTTATATTAATCTGACTCCATTTTTATGTTGACCTCTAATTTAGAATTAAAGCTCTAAATACTTTCTGATCATTCTGTTATTTTAATCATTTAAGTTATTGATTACTCTGAATCCTCTTCTATTCATTTACCTTTTGATCAGTTTCTAATGAGATTCAAACTGATAGTCTTTAAGTGGCTTCCTCCTATATTAAAGCTTCAGTTATGCTATAAATGATTCTCAAAATGGTATTCTCCTGCTCGGTTTCTCCAGAGCAGTTTCTCCTATCTTAAAGAACCAGTATTGATATAAATGATTTCAGAGGAACACAGAATAAATCAAAAAGTAACAATTTATTTGCCAGGTAAGATTTAAAACACAAGTTAAAGAAACAAGTCAAAGAACATACCTGGCAGTTGAGAACTACATGTAATTTCAAAGCATGGGAAATCTGAATGCAGATTTCTGTTATTAAAGTTACACACAGTTAGGTGTGGGATCATCTGACTACAGAGAACCTTGAGCTCTGGGCCAGCCTTCCTTAAATATCCAGACAGAATACACATTGTGTACCAAATGGTATTGTCTTTTGAGAATTTGGGGGTGAATGGGTTCTTGGCTTCCTGGTGTTAAACCTTCAAGGAGGGGTATAGATCTCCAGAGTTATTCAGTATTTGGCAAAGACCTTATAACGTTGTTGTCATTGAGTTTTATAAACCTGGGGACAAAACACTATACCAGACGCACTGAGACATTTTGAATGATACCAAACATGTTACACTAGTTACATTATTTGTATACATCAGATATGGTCTCTTGTTACATACAGATATTAGGTGAGTTTGAGGTGATTCTGAGCTGAGGGAGAATGGATGAGGAGGAGAGGGGAGAGAATGGGACAGATGTGGAAGGGCAACAATGAGGTGTGAATTTTGCAGTCTTCGCTCAGTGGGGTGCGGTGCCTCAGGAAGAGATGCTAATTGTGAGAAAGTTCATTTGTTGATTTTCTCGAAGATCATACATTTGCTCTTGTAAACACAATGGCACCCAGCCTTACAACATCAATTGAGAAAAACTGTACAAGGTATTAAATTGCCTAATTTTGGAAAAAGTATAAGAGTCTCTGCATATGCTGATGATGTGTTAGTGTTTGTTAGTCAACAGAGTGATGTACAGGCTTTAATGAGTGTACTTGATGATTTTAAAAAACTGTCCTCTGCTAAAATTAATTTGGAAAAAAAGTGAAGCACTCCTAATAGGGGATTGGAAAAATGGTTCTTTTTCCCTTCCTCCTGGCTTAGAATGGAAGAAAGCAGGCTTTAAATATTTGGGGGTTTTTTTAGGAGATGAAGCAACTGTACAAAAAAATTGGGAAGGAACTCTTGAAAAAGTTAAAGGATGACTCGAAAAATGGAAGTGGTTGGTCCCAAATATGTCATATAGAGGTCGAACTTTAGTTATAAATAATTTAGTAGCTGCCTCGTTATGGCACAAGTTAACCTGCATTGATCCTCTGCGTCTCTTAGCAGAGATTTAAACGATTTTAGTAAATTTTTTCTGGGACAAGTTACATTGGGTTCCTCAGAGTGTATTGTTTTTACCTAAAGAAGAAGGAGGACAAGGATTGGTACATCTTCAAAGTAGAGCAGCAGCTTTTCGTTTACAGTTTTTGCAAAGACTTCTTAATGGTTCAGTAATTTCAAGCTGGAAAGTAGTTGCATGTAAAATACTACAAAATCTTGGAAATTTGAAAATGGACAGGAACCTTTTCTTTATGGACTTGTCAAAACTGAACCTCAATGGAATGCCTATTTTTTATCGGAATGATTTTAAAGTGTGGAACATGTTCAAAGTACAAAGAGAAGGACATTTTGAATCTCTTCATTGGCTCCTTGAAGAGCCGCTAATATATGGAGCACGCTTTGATTTAACACACAATGACTGTACAATTCCTGGACTCACGGAAACACTTGTGGCTTCCAAAATATGTACAATGGGGAGTCTAGTTGACTTGACAGGACCAGACTTTGGGAATATGGAAGAAGTTGCTTTGAGTCTGAAAATTAAGTCAAGACGATTTGTTTTTCATTTATTAGAAAAACGGAAACAAAGACACTTCTTATGAACTGAAACTTTATCAGATTACTGTAAAAACAAAAATGTTCCTAATGAAAAGGATGTATTATCTTAGTTTTTTATTTTTCCTGTGCTTGATGTTTCAGGAATGTTTTTAAGCTCTGGAAAATCCCTATGTCCTAATTGTTTTTTAAGTACTGGTAAATCTTTTTATAAAGCTTGTGTTCTTGTTTTTAATAAAAAAAAGTGCTTGATACACCATGGCGTAATGTTCTAAAACTATGTGATGATGATAAACCAGAATGGAGATAATTGTATAAGCCACCATTAGGTAAAAGAGTTGAGGACATACAATGGAGACATGGTGCAATAGCAGTTAATGCTTTTATTTCAGTTTTAAATCCTGATGTCACTACAGAATGCCCTTTTTGTTTAAAGAGAGAAACTGTTTTTCAAGCTTATATGGATTGTTTTAGACTGAAAAGGTTGTTTAGTTTATTACATAATTTATTTTATAGATTTAATTAATCTTTTTCTATAGACGTATTTATTGTTGATTTTAAATATGTTAGAAGAAATAGGTTTATTTGTCAGTGTTTAAATTTTCTTATAGGTCAAGCAAAGTTGGCAATCTATATGAGTAGAAAAACAAGATAGAAATGTGTGCAGATCAAGATATTAATATTCTGTTTTTACCCACAGTTAAATCCAGAATACTCATTGACGTTTTTATAGTTCCATGGATGATGTTATCACATTTTAAATGAAATGGTGTAAGAATGAGGCTCTGTGCTCTGTTATTGATGGAAAATAATTTTTTTCTCTTCTACTAATGTAGAAAAGGTTTTTATTTTTTTAGTTTTTTTGTGGTATATATTCAAAATAAACAACGCTCAAGATGGAGGCGAGTATGGCTGCTGCATCGCGGGCTCCGTCAAAACACTGCAGTTTATTGTTTGTTTTGTTTACAGTTTTGTGTTTTTTTGTCTTAGATGTTGTCTGCCTTATTGTGTATGACAGACAAACGCTTTTGGACATTGGTTCGGCAATCACACACCGAAAACACCGGACTTCAAATTCCTCAATGCCGACCCGCGGTTTATAAACATGCCAGCGGAGCCCTTTGTCTGGGCTGCCCGGCCGCGGAAACGCAGAAGGAAAAAAGAGCCGGCGTTCTCATCAGAGTAAGACGTTGCGCAAATCGACCCCCGCTACCCAGTATACTACTTGCAAATGTTCAGTCTCTGGACAACAAGCTCTGCGAGCTGAGAGTGTGGATCTCTTTCCAACGAGAGACGAGAGATTGCTGTGTTATCTGTCTTACGGAAACCTGGATGTCCGCGGAGATTCCAGACTCGGCCATCGAACCCGCAGGGTTCTCCGTGCACCGAGCGGACCTCTCAGGTAAAAGCAGAGGTGGTGGTGTATGGTTTATGATCAACAAATCATGGTGTGATCAGAGGAACGTACATTTTATCAAGTCTTTCTGCTCTCCTGATCTGGAATATCTCATGCTTCTGTGTCGACCATTCTGGCCACCGAGGGAATTCACAGCGGTCATCATCACAGCTGTGTACATCCCCCCACAAGCCGACACAGTCCGGGCACTCAAGGAACTGTATGGGAGTATAAGTGAGCAGGAAACCACGCACCCTGAGGCCGCGTTCATTGTTGCCGGGGACTTCAACAAAGCCAATTTTAAAACAACAGCACCAAAATACCACCAACACATCAGCTTCAACACATGAGGGGACCGGGTTTTGGATCATTGCTATTCTCCTTTCCGGGATGGCTACAAATCCCTCCCCCGCCCACCATTTGGCAAATCTGACCACTCTTCCGTTCTGCTTCTGCCCGCTTACAGGCAGAAACTGAAACGGGAAGCACCCACCCTCAGAACGATCCAGTGCTGGTCGGACCAATCAGACTCTGCACTACAAGACTGTTTTGATCACGCGGACTGGGAGATGTTCCGGTCCGCCTCCGATGACGACATCAAGGTTTACGGTGATAGCGTAACGTGTTTCATCAGGAAGTGCGTAGAGGACGTTGTTCCGACAAAAACAATACGGATCTACCCCAACCAGAAACCCTGGGTTAACGGTCGATGTTCGCGTGGCACTTACTGCGCGGACCACCGCTTTTAATTCCGTGAACGCGGAGGAGCATAAACAAGCCAGTTATGCCCTCCGTAACTCTATCAGTGCAGCCAAATGCCAGTACAGGCACAAAATTGAAGGACAGTTCAACACCACTGACTCTAGAAGTATGTGGCAGGGAATTAACACCATCACGGACTACAAACGGAATAAAAACTCCGCCATGAACACCGCTGCCTCTCTCCCGGACGAGCTTAATACATTTTATGCTCGTTTCGAGGACAACAACACCGCCCTCGCGGAGAGAGCACTCGCGGCCGATACTACAGAGGTTGGTTCACTCTCCGTCTCTGCTGCGGATGTAACCCGATCCTTTCGACGGGTGAATATCCGCAAAACCACGGGTCCAGACGGCATTCCGGGCCATGTCATCAGAGCGTGCCCGAACCAACTGGCTGGTGTTTTTATGGACATTTTTAACCTGTCCCTCTTCCTGTCTGTAGTCCCCACATGCTTCAAAACATCAACTATTGTGCCTGTACCGAAGCAATCAAAAATCACTTGCTTAAATGACAGGCGTCCTGTTCCTCTGACCCCCATCATCAGCAAATGCTTTGAGAGGTTGAGCAGAGATTACATCTGCTCTGTTCTGCCCACCTCTTTGGACCCATTACAGTTTGCCTACTGCAACAACCGATCCACTGATGATGCCATTGCATCTACAATACACACTGTTCTCTCCCATCTGGAAAAAAGGAACACATATGTAAGAATGCTGTTTGTAGACTACAGCTCAGCATTTAACACCATAGTGCCCTCCAAGCTTGATGAGAAACTCCGGGCTCTGGGCTTAAACAGCTCGCTGTGCAGCTGGATCCTGGATTTCCTGTCAGGCAGATGTCAGGTGGTTAGAATGGGCAGCAACATCTCCTCATCACTGACCCTCAACACTGGAGCCCCGCAGGGCTGTGTTCTCAGCCCACTCCTGTATTCCCTTTACACACATGACTGTGGCGACACATAGCTCCAATGCCATCATTAAGTTTGCTGACGATACGACGGTGGTAGGTCTGATCACTGACAATGATGAAACAGCCTACAGAGAGGAGGTGCACACTGACACGCTGGTGTCAGGAGCACAACCTCTCCCTCAACGTCAGTAAAACCAAGGAGCTTGTGGTGGACTTCAGGAAGAAAAACAGAGTGCACAGCCCCATCACCATTAATGGAGCACCGGTGGAGAGAGTCAGCAGCTTCAAGTTCCTCGGTGTCCACATTACTGAGGAACTTACATGGTCCGTCCACACTGAGGTCGTTGTGAAGAAGGCTCACCAGCGCCTCTTCTTCCTGAGACGGCTGAGGAAGTTCGGAATGAACCACTACATCCTCACATGGTTCTACACCAGCACTGTAGAGAGCATCCTGAATGGCTGCATCACCAGCTGGTATGGGAATAGCACCGCCCACAACCGCAAAGACTGCAAAGTGTGGTGCGAACTGCCAGACACATCATCGGAGGTGAGCTTCCCTCCCTCCAGGACATATATAACAGGCGGTGTGTGAAAAAAGCTTGGAGGATCATCAGAGACTCCAGCCACCCGAGTCATGGGCTGCTCTCACTGCTTCCATCAGGCAGGCGGTATCGCAGCATCAGGACCCGCACCAGCCGACTACATGACAGCTTCTTCCCCCAAGCAATAAGACTTTTGAACACATGATCTCTCACGATCAACAATCAGCACTGCACTTTATTAATCTTCATCTTATTATCTCACACTGGACTGTCAAATATATTCTCCCCAATTCAACTAGTGTATATATATTTTTATATACCCTTATCTAGTGTATGTGTATTCTATAGTGTGTGTATTGTTTACTGTACATTGTATATCAGTACTATGTTGTGTAATTATGTGTACATTTGTTATGTAAATTGTGTTGTGTAATTATGTTGTTTATTGTAAATTGGTAGATGTCTCGTCACTGTCATGACTGCAATGTTGCTCGGAACTGCACTCAAGACTTTCACCTACTGTTGCACTCATGTACACAGTAGTGTGAAAATAAAGTTATTTGATTTGATTTGATTTGAAAATTTCTCTCTCTCTCTCTCTCTCTCTCTCTCTCTCTCTCTCTCTCTCTCTCTCTCTCTCTCTCTCTCTCTCTCTCTCTCTCTCTCTCACACACACACACACCCTTATTTCTCTAATAACTTGTTAGAAACAGACCAAGCCATGATGCTAGGTCTGAAGTGGCATTTTTTTAATTACTAATGAAGGCTTGGACGCATCACGAAAGAATGTACAGTGCATCTGGGAAGTATTCACAGCGCTTCACTTTTTCCACATTTTGTTATGTTACAGCCTTATTCCAAAATGGATTAAATTTTTTTAAAATGGATTAAATATTATTTTCCTCAAAATTCTACAAACAATACCCAATAATGATAACATGAAATCTTTGCAAATTTATAAAAAAAAATTAAAATCAAAAAAATTTAAAAAAAAAAAATCACATGTACATAAGTATTCACAGCCTTTGCTCAATACTTTGTTGATGCACCTTTGGCACCAATTACAGCCTCAAGTTTTTTTGTGTATGATGCTACAAGCTTGGCACACCTATTTTTGGGCAGTTTCTCACATTCTTCTTTGCAGGACCTCTCAAACTCCATCAGGTTGGATGGGGAGCATCTGTGCACAGACATTTTCAGATCTCTCCAGAGATGTTCGATCGGGTTCAAGTCTGGGCTCTGGCTGGGCCACTCAAGGACATTCACAGAGTTGTCCTGTAGCCACTCCTTTGTTATCTTGGCTGTGTGCTTAGGGTCATTGTTCTGTTGGAAGATGAACCTTCGGCCCAGTCTGAGTTCCAGAGCGCTCTGGAGTAGGCAACATAAAGGATGTCTCTGTACATTTTTGAATTCATCTTTCCCTCGATCCTGACTAGTCTCCCAGTTCCTGCGGCTGAAAAATATCCCCACAGCATGATGCTGCCACCACAATGCTTCACTGTAGGGATGTTATTGGCCAGGTGATGAGTGGTGCCTGGTTTCCTCCAGACATGACGCTTGCCATTCAGGCCAAAGTGTTCAATCTTTGTTTCATCAGACCAGAGAATTTAGTTTCTCATGGTCTGAGAGTCCTTCAGATACCTTTTGGCAAACTCCAGGCAGGCTGTCATGTGCCTTTTACTGAATAGTGGCTTCTGTCTGAACTCTCTGCCATATAGGCCTGATTGGTAGAGTGCTGCAGAGATGGTTGTTCTTCTGGAAGGTTCTCCACTCTCCACAGAGAAAAACTGGAGCTCTGTAAGAGTGACCATTGGGTTCTTGGTCACCTCACTGACTAAGGCCCTTCTCCCCCGATTGCTCAGTTTGACCGGGCGGCCAGATCTAGGAAGAGTCATGCTGGTTCCAAACTTCTTCCATTTACGGATGATGGAGGCCTTGTGCTCATTGGGACCTTCAATGCTGCAGAAATTTTTCTGTACCCTTCCCTAGATCTGTGGCTCGAGACAATTCCTTGGACTTCATGGCTTGGTTTGTGCTCTAACTTGCATTGTTAACTGTGGGACCTTATATAGACAGGTGTGTGCCTTTCCAAATCATGTTCAACTGAATTTACCACAGGTGGACGTCAGTCAAGTTGTAGAAGCTTCTGAAGGATGATCAGTGGAAACAGGATGCACCTGAGCTCAATTTTGAGTGTCATGGCAAAGGCTGTGAATACTTATGTACATGTGAAGTGTTTTGTTTTTTATTTTTAATACATTTTTAATAAGATTTCAAACCAGCCTTTTTAACGTTGTCATTATTGGGTATTGTTTGTAGAATTTTGAGGAAATAATGAAATGAATCCATTTTGGAATAAGGCTGTAACATAACAAAAGGTGGAAAAAGTGAAGCACTGTGAATACTTCCCAGATGCACTGTAGTTCCATGCACAAATGCATTTTTTTGTGACCGTACTCAGTTTTTCCAATATTTTTTAAATGTACTTTACTTGTTGTTGTATATAAGCAATATCACTCTCGCAATCGTGTGATATGGCCCTACATCAGCACTGCTGTAATTACCAACGGCACTCGGCCTGCGGCCTCATGCCTGTGCCTGAATCACAGCAGTGCCGGTGTAGGGCCATATCACACTTGTTCATGTGATATTACTTAATTAAAACAAACATTATAATATAATCATAAATATATTTATGCTTTGTCGCAGAACTTGGCAGAAATTGGTTAATCATCATTTATTTCATTTTAAAAAAATGAAATCAGAGTTCATTTGACACATTTTTCCAGGTATTAATATTTGATTTTCTGTCAAGTAAACATTTCTTTTTATCAGTTGAGATGCTTTTGTTAAAAGTTGGGCAAAATCTTTTGCCATTGTCCAGTGGACTTTTTAATAATAGTACAAAATGGGCAGATTCCAGGTTGTCTATAAATGAAGGTTGTCAGAATAACATTTTGAATGTTTTTAACTTAACGCATTAACGCATTATTTGATTGGACAGACCAAGTTGAATTCATTTTGACACAAAATTGGATACAAAATGCAAATTAACCACATTTTCCAGATGATAACTGGATGCCACTTGCCAAAATTAAACATGCAACACAGTGAGGTGCTGTGACAACAATGTAGTATAATATGTATATTTTATGAATGATTTTAACTAGGCTTGCTTCCTTATTTTGGCGTATTTATTCTTCTTTGTGTTATTCTAGTTATTTTAATACTGACACTTACATTTTTTGGGGGTGAATCACTTCATATGAGATGTTCAATAAATCTATTTACATAGCAATTACAATCAATACAAAAACAATGTATCATGCGCTCAAATTAAATATTTGTGTAAAAATGTGGCTATTTATTCTGGTGCACAGATGACAGCATGCTGATTAAGACAAAATATTCTGGAGCAGCTGTCAGGTATTCAAACACCTAATAATGGGCTAGTTGCACAAGATGCCAAATTTCTGGTTTAGAACGTGTGCGCATAGCCACTTCTGGTTTCGCTAGGTGCTGGTCTAAGAGACAGCTGAAAATGTGGTGTTCACCGAAAAGGGATTAAAAATGTATTGTAGCATCGCAATGAAGACACAGGAGGCCGATCTCATAAACAGTGTGCTTATTTAAGGCTGCTGTTGGCCACAGCCATGCCGTACACTCTGAAATTAATGAGAAACACACTTGAAACATCCCTTCAGCACATACTCTCCCCCCCTTTACACACACATACTGTACACGAAACATTCAGGAACATCTCTCAATGCAAGCCTGTCAAATGCACACAAGAAATGTCTCTTTACATTTCAACACGTATGTATGCAGTTACATCGATGACTATGAAGGTAAGAAATTATGATAATAAACATCAGAAACAGCAGTAGTTTCTGTGAACATGAATAAACAATGCTTGGCTTGGATACAGATTTGGTAAGATATACAATTTTACAGTAAGTTGTATATACAACAGCGGTGTAAATAATGTCTGAAAAGTCATCTGAATGACAACAAACATGTTTCTGTTAACGTAAACATGTGTAATCAGTTTTACTTCTGATTACACATATGCAAAAAGTCTCTTTTTGGTAACACTTTAAAATAAGGTTCAATTAATAAACCAAATAAACCGCTGTGAATACATTTGGTATAATGAACTAACAATGAAAACATTTTTACAGCATTAATCTAGGTTAATGTTTCATTTAATTATATTTTTGTTCATTGTTAATTACCATAATATATTTCCTCATGTTAATATATAGATAGAAATGAGCATTAATAAAGATTAATACATGCTGTAAAAGTATTGTTAGTTGTTAGCATTTGCATGTTGACTTATAGAACCTTATTGTAAAGCGTTACCAACAATTTAATACTATTTACTTCATAGCATTGGTCAGCTCCTTGATGCTGGTAGAAACATACTAAACTGTAAAGAGGATGTAATCTCTTGTTACTGATAAACCACTCTCCTCTCATTCTTTACTTGTGAACACACTCAAACTGGTCTACAGGCTCTATCGCGTCTTTGAGTAAAAGGGTAGCGATCTCCGCATGCAGGGATTTGGCATGCTCGCCGTGTAATGCGGTAAAGCGGACGCCCGTGAAGGGGGGCGGAGGCCTGGCAAACTGAATTGCGTAACCGAGTTGGATGGTCCGGGCCAGCCAGCATGACAGATTGGGAAGTGAAAGCCTGTGCTGAGAGCTGGGCCCAGGTTGAGGCAAAGCAGCCTGGTGTTTTTTCACAGGGGGACACCCTCGGCGAGCAGACGGGGCATGGCCCATGGTTGCTGGCTTGCGGCGGGGCAGGACGTGAGAGATCGCCTCTGTCTGTTTCTTCACTGCGGAGAACTGCTGGGTAAAGTCCTCGACGGTGTCGCCGAAAAGGCCGAACTGGGAGACAGGGGCGTTGAGAAAGCGAGTCTTGTTGGTTTCACGCATCTTGACCAAGTTCAGCCATTGATGACGTTCCTGGACCATGAGCGTGTCTATTGCCTGCCTGAGTGACTGTGCTGTGACCTTCGTGGCCCTGAGGGCGAGGTTGGTCGCTGAGCACAGTTCCTGCAGCACATAGGGATCAGGGCTACCCACGTGCAGATCTTTA